>OX388218.1:12124615-14624615 GCA_947578815.1 Epinotia ramella
ATTTCATTGCATGTTTGAGAAAAACTACTTACATGGTTAAGAAAATAAGAGCTGAAATGAAAATGCTACAGCATCGTCGTACATCTATATTAAGCTGTTTGTTTCTGTCCTATCCCCATCTGGTTGCCATTTTATTACGACAAAATGACAATGATGCCAGGTGCCCGAGACACATTTATTATTAATATAGAGTTAACTATGAGCATTTGCCGAAACAATTCAGTATTTCTGGCATTCTTCTGTTATTTGTCTAATTGGAGTAAGTATCCAACGGTTCAGTGAGACATAATTTCAACTACATGTACTTATTTCTATTTCTCAAGCTCCTAAGTAAGGCCTTTGTAAAGTTTGTTATTTTGAGATTAGATTAGTTTAGTCAATAGTTATGTCTTTATGAGTCCTGGGTGCATGTATTTATAGTATGAGTATATCTTCGGCTAGTACCCATAACATAATACACCGTGGGCTTGAGGAACCCGACCAATTTTAAACATCGATTGTAGAGCCTATTTGGAGTAGGTAGGTATATAAAGTGGTATTAACATGTAGCCCAAATAACGCATAATTTTCGAGATATATTATAAAAATAAAACTCAAGTTGTAAAATCTCAAGTCTAACACACCCAAGGTGACGTATAGTCAGTCACCTTACGGGATTGTTCAGCCATTTGTCACTGGATCGTATTTAGCCGTGTAATGAGGGTTGAGACTCGGGAATGTTCGGTTATACTTACTCGCAAATGGCATCGACAAATTTCGGAAGCTACGACTATTTCCGATCATCCTGCAAACGATTTCTGTCTCTCAACAAACTGCTTTTATGTTGCTATTGACAACAGGCATGCGCATGTTAACCGTTTGTACGTTACCATGTGTCAACCGCGGTACTATAATTTCCGATGTTTTCCGACCAATTGGATTATTTCCTAACAGGTCAAATTAACGACTCTTTAACTGTCATTACTACTAAACCGGATGTAATGGTAAATGACAGAAACAGGATAGATATCATAATTGCATATATGTCTATGGCTAAAACGATTCCGTACGATACACTTCGTAAACAAGAGAGAGATAGAGAAGCAACTATAGTTAGAACCAGACAGCAATACATCTGTCAGCTATTACAAGGAAAAGTTTATAAATACTTCGTATCATAGTACCTTACTAAAATTCTGTCAGATTGGTAGTTACACATACACTCACCGCACTGGCACTGGCCGTGAATCGTATGATGTCGGAGTGGTTCATGAAGTATCGTTTGGTTTCTCTGTTTCTCGACTAGAGATTGGATTATCTTTCTCACTCTCTCAACTAAAGATTTGTTTACAAGAAAGTGCTAAACTTAATTGATTAATTTTGTCCTAAAAATTTTTTTTTATCATTTCATGGGACTAGATGGACTTTTGTAAGATTGTCCCCGAATATTACTCGTTGAGAGGATTCCAACGAGCCAAAACACTACGGGTTTATCTTGCGTAGTTTAGGATTTGCTATGACTGTTTACCTCCATCAAAAAGTGAAGTTTAATAAAAGCTTGTAAAAAGTAGCCTTATTGTTTCCGGGAATGGCTTCCGTCTGCGTCGACCCGGGATGAAAACTATTCTATATTTTGGTCCGACGTATGAACTATCTTCGTGCATTTCATCCAGATCCGTTGGGTTGTTTGGGCGTGATTGAGTAACAAACACCCAAACTTTCGCATTTATAGTATTAGTTGGATAGCATTTTACTAAAATTGGTACAGCCAATGGTGGCTCGGATGATTGACAGATGTCACTTGTATGAAAACACAGCTTAGCACATCTCTGGTGGCTGATCCTCCTTATTGGCGTGGAGACACAAAAAAATATTCAGATAATTAATATCTTAGTCCAGCTTTTATTTTGAAATTGCCACCGTCTTCTTTAAACATTACTAATACTCCAGGCAAAATACGGTTTTGAAAAACATAATTTATAATAGCGTTTTTTTTGTTGATTTTATTTTAAAATGTTATTCTAAGATTTAATTCAAAAATCCGACAAACTTTCCACCCGGAAGTAATTATGTAGATTTAAATGAAGCATGCATTGTCTTTTTTTGTACGATTTATCTTGAATATTATAGAGCAAATGTAAATTAACCAAAATAAAGACAAAAATATTTATTAACAACTAACTAGCTTCTGACTTTTCAGAAGCTAGTTAGTTTATCGTTTTTTTGATGTCTGAAATTTTGTCGGATTTTGTTGCTGGGTAACTATTTAATTGATAATATATCCGTTACACATTAAAAATAAGCTATTATAAATTATTTCCAAATTTGACTTTTTTTCCATACGAGTTGTCAGTTCATTGACTGGACTATAAGCGTTTATTGTGGTCTTCCAAGTTCTCTCTTGATTAAATAATATTATTACATTAAGCCTTGGTAAAGTAACACTTACCCAAATTCTAATCTAAATAGAATCCTTAATAGGAGCATTATTTGACTCAAGTATCCCTTTAATGGTCTTATCCTGCTTAGAAGACAAAGGGTGATGTTTAATCTTTCGACAAACGGGTAAGATAAAATTGGGTGGCAGTTGTGGCTCTGGGGGTGGTACTAAGTTTTTTATGCTATGCTATTCACAGTCTGTCTCCAATTACCTCACTTAGATCTATCTTGACCTTAAGGCGCTTGTCCAACCTCCGACAAATGAACAACTAGCTATCGATTATTTTCTTGCTCATCAAACGTACAAATAGATGTAGATTCTGTGTAAATAAAAGATAAATTAATAAATTAATTGTGCACTGGCTGCTCCAACTGCCGGTGAGAACTCTCACTCTTCACTTGGTACCATCGAAAACATACTTAACTGACCATCTGTCAATCTTATAGCTATGCGAATAAGGTTGACAGATGGTCAGTTAAGTGTGTTACTGTTTGTAGGTATGTACATACGCAGGAAAGGAATCGAACCCGTGCCCCGAGCGAGTGCTGAAAATAATCACCCATCATACTCGCACTCGCTTATAGCTCAGCGCCAAAACTATCGCTCATTTCTTGTCGCTCGCTGTTTCTAGCAGATCGTCGGTTGTAGGACAGGCGCTAATAATAACACATCGAAGTAGTGACTGAGCACCCGTACGGAAATAAATTTGAACCAGAATGGCTTATTTTTCATGCCCGCCATGCATGACCGACCAAATAGTGGTCCAAATTAGGTTTTACGCACATATCAATAGAGTTAGCTTGGCCTCACATTTTAACAGATTGAACATTCATCAGAACCAGTGTAAGTTGACCTCGGATCACATATAAGTCGTTATGGATGTCGGAGTAAAGTTAAACTAGGGTTTATGGTGACTTGGGTAGAGATTGTGAATAGCAAGGCTGGAATTTGAGAGGCGTCTGAACGCCAGTAGGTCATGAATAAGGAACGGTGACGGGGTGATCCGGTAAGTAGTTTTTTAAATAAATGGAGTTTGTTTGAAAGTACCTACTCAGAGATGAGCCACAGAATAAAATAATAGTTCTACGTACAGAAGGTTTAACAAATCCCCGGTTTAGATATGCCGAACGAGCCTAAACGTGGCCATCCCTTTCCAAGTTTCCATAACATGCGACGCGCTGCGATAGAACGCGTGCGTGCTGTAGCAGCGTTAACATACCTACCGGCCTGAGCCGGTAGGCATGTATAGGGTCTTTCATTAAGAGCGCTCGAACTTTGAAATGTAATAAAATTATCTGTGTAGCTGATATTGCAACAATTTTTGTATTACCTGAAAGTAAATTTGATAACATTATTTATAAAATATAATCCCAGCCAAATGGCCCCCGCGACTCCGCTGTAGGTGGTGTATCCTGGTGGACCAATTTTGGGCTACATTTTCGCATAAATGTGGCTCAATTTCGTGAAGAACACGGGTTGGCCTTCAGAGCAGCAATTGTCTGTGGTTTGTCTGCATAGACTATAGATTTGACGTAGCCCCACAAAAAGTAGTCGAGCGGTATTCAGTCACACGATAGTTGATGTCGCCACCACTCGGTATGACGAAACCCTCGAACTTCTCATGCAATAAATTAATGTGTCCCGTCCCGTGCAGATAACAATTTCTACGCGTTGTTGAAGTGATGTTCCATGATGAAATGTCACGATTAATTATATATTCCCGCCAAATTTGAAAAGATGACTATACGCTGGCAAAGTTCGAATGTGCCTATTGAAAACCCCGTTAGTACTTGTAGCGGCGCCACCAAATTACGGAGTGAGCCGCCATTGGATGAGCGTAGTTTTAAAATAAGGTCTATTTTGTTCTGGGCTACTCAGCCACGTAGTTGAAGATGACAATATAAGACTACCAACTTAGGAAAGGCGGATTTAAATGGGTATATCAATTTGCTACTTTTCTGGTTTTTCCCGATGCCATTTGAAACATTTTAAAGAGAGCATCAAATGTCTGTATGGCACCAATTATAATTAGAGCACACCTAAAGGCCGAAACGCACTGACAGCGGTGGCGGAGCGCCGCGGTGCGGCGCGGAGGCGGTACCGGTTGTAATGTTCGAGCTAATATGAAAGGAACCGCACAGAGCGGCGCGGCGCGGCGCGGTTTTCTGTGCGGATTTCTTAAGCGAGATGGCTCGTACGCGACGCGTTGTCGTGCCTTTTCTCGCGTCACATGTGTGCTAGTCCTGCCTATTTATTGAAAAAATCGTAAATACCATAAACATCTCTTCAAAAATCTGCATTCCTATCACTGATTCGCATAAAACTCAATTTCAAAATGTAAACACCTAATAATATTATTTTATTATTTATACCCAACCCCTCCCACTAATTTTATAAAGTAAAGTTTGCGAGTGCAAGGGTGTATTTGAAAGTTTGTATGTAAGTCTTTGTTAAATCACAAAAAATCTTTCAACAGTACTTAAAATAGACCTTCGGACACAGTTCTTTGAAATACGCGGGCAGGCGTATTATCCTATTCCTACTCATACTATAAATGCGAAAATTTGGATGTTCAGATGTTTGGATGTTAGTTACTCAATCACGCTTAAAAGGCTCTTAGCCTGAATTAAAATAAAAGGTAGTTTTTATCCCAGGTCCACGCAGACGAAGTCGCGGGCGGAAGCTAGCTTTATAATATATTTTGGAACGAGAATATGACTTCAAAATTATGATGTTGGCACTGGAATATTCGATACACAAATCTGCTTGTTAATACTCGTAAATTACATTCAAGGAATAATTTAAAAAAATAATGTTCCGACCGGGATTCGAATCAGCGGCCACAGGCATTCATTGCCCATTCGCTTTTAACTAACTGAGCTATCGGAACAGTCTGTCTCGGCCACTAAATGTTACAACCAGTTATAGTTTCATCAGCAGCATTACTTCTTAATAAAACAATTAAACTCGTATTACCGGATACTGAGCAAACGAGTATCAGATTGCAAATACCGATACTGTTGATAGGTACCAATCTGTCTGTCACGCTTGAACCGCTGAACCGATTTAGATGAAATGCTGACCTTATTCTGCAAGAGATAACGTTAATATTAAAACGTAATTTAGAAACAATATTAATTAATTAATTATCGTAGATTGTTTAATTTGTTTCTTAGCATACTAATAATATATCGACGGCAAAAACACACTTTTGAGGTACTACTAGTTACGTATTTTGGTTTTCCAAAAATTACCAATATTTGTGACTGTGGAAATCTTCAAAGAGAATCTGTTTAATTTTTAATAATGTATGAACACACATAATTTACCTACTATCCAGAATAAATTCTTGAATTACAGTTATCTAATAATTACTGGTATGGTAAATCACAAAATGTGTACCTTACTGAACCTTCTTTATTTTTATTAATGATAGCCCCGATTGATTAACACGTTTAATTTTGATTTCTTTTACTGGAATTCAAGCGACATATAATAAAGACGTACTTTTACAAAGTTATTTATTAATTTATGCTGTGCTGATGATATCAAAATGTGTTTAAAATTGTGTGTTTTGGTTTTTTTATATTGACGCAGAGCCTTAAAATGATAAATTATTTTTATTTTAACTATAACTAACAATACTTTATATCATAGAAAAAGAAAATTACAGTTATCGATTTATGTCCAGGTTTTCCTACTTTGTTGGACTAGAAAATATGTGTCTATGCTAATATTTTAGATCTACTTAATTATATTATTTATGTCATTTTCATGGGCAGTGGAAGGCGTGAAGCATAACTTTTTAGTGAGGAGTTTTATTATAGGTAGGTAGTTAAAGTTAAGCGGCAATAATAAACGGAGCATTGACTTAGTTTATACACAATTTAGATTCCTATTTGTCGAAACTATAGTCAGTATATACCTATTGTTTAATCCTTAAAGAAGTACCACACCCTCACTCAATTTAAATAAATTAAATTCAAATTCATATTCAAACATTTATTCGTGACAGAAAATTAATTAATACAAACACACATGGAAAACACAAAAAAAAAGCCTTATCACGAAATGGACCCGGCTCAGCATGGTGCTGGCTAACTAATAATTAACATTTAGATAGATACATAGATAAATCATTTATTTGTTTATACATACACACAAGTTACAATAAAAAACATTAGTTAAAAGAACATTAAAAAAATACAAAACAATCAGTTTTTATGCACAGAAACATACTGTGTGCATTGCAGCAAGACAAAAAAGCTCTAACTCAGTGCGTAGCTTTGGTCGCAATGGAACTATACACTGGTATTCTGTTAGAACCCAGAAGAATATAATATTATGTGTAGAAAATATATATGGAAGGACAAACATACATATCAAAGTAATTTTACTTGTATGACTCAAAAACACCACACAAACCTACAAATATTTTATGTGTGGCCATTATACAAAAAGTGCTAAGATAAAAAATAAAATAAAATAAAAAAGGAAAAAGGTGTAAAGAAGGAAAAGAGGAAGAAAGGAGAGTCAACGTTGTTTTGAAGGGGGTTGTTTCGTTGTGTGTTCACACAACGAAACCTGCAACCCAATAGCCGTGCGGAATTCCTACCACTTGCTTTTCCATGAGCATCTTCTTTTTTTAAGTGCGATGAACGTTTTGATGGTAAGCATCTAATTGGTGGAGAAATGTTATTGCAGCATTTGGTTACAAGATAACGGATATGCATTAGAATAATAAGAATAACCTGAAAGTTATGTAAGAGGTCTCCTGTACACGATTATAAAAAAAAAAATCCTTGGCCGCTAAAAAAACATATTTTTTTTCATACAAGGTTGCCCAAAGCCCTTTATGTGGTCGCCGGCGAAATGACCCTGTACTACGTAGTTTAACCCGCACATATGTGAACTCAAAAATGGCACATACCTACCACTTGTCTGCTCTCAACACAGGCTCATCAAAAGCAAATCCCTTTACCACATATGTGTCCAGTAAATGCAGATTATAACCAGTAATCAGTAATCAGTCATTTATTCGCTTAAACATGGTACAAATAGGTGGTTCAATAATATACAGAGCTACATGTTTGGTCACAAGGACATGCAAATATATATGAATGTCGTGTGTATCGCATGCATAAGTTGCTAATACTAAGAATTTAGGTCATTAAGGTATTCTTGAACGGAGTAATAGGCTTTGGATGCTAAAAAGTTATATAACGCAGTCTTAAATTCTTTATCGCTTTCTAATTTCAAAATATTTGCTGGCAGTTTATTGTATATTCGGGGTGACATACCTATTATGCTTTTTGATAGAAAAGCTGTTTTTGAAGCATTATAATTAATTTTCTCCTGATGCCGCAAGCTCTTAAATCTAGTATATTGGTCTATGTTATATTTGACATACAGTGATATTTCGTACACATACAGGCAAGGTAGAGTCAATATTTTAAGTTGCCTTGCCTCATTCTGCATAACGCAATCCCTATACACAATACACACAGATTGCAGCCATTGAATTCACCAGCTGGCTAAGTTTAGGCTCTTATATGTACCAGCAGGTGCCTTAGGGGGGCGTCACGTCGCGGACCGGGCGGTGGGAGCCAGCCATTCATAAAACTAAGCTCGATCGATAACCTTCTCACCAAACTACCAAGGAACGTAAATGTAATTACTACCACGCAGCCTCGACACCCATTGCATCTTTTGATACTAGAGACAAAAGATGTGGAAAGAAAACACAGCAATAGATTTCGGCCTAATGCATGCTCAGTCGTGCCGTCTCGGTTGGCGTGAACTTGAAATCTCAAGTTTAAAAGTAAAAGCGAACGATATTAGTTCGCTCGTTGACGTTTATTAAAGTTTAATTCTTAGCTTTAGCGGATTTATTTGTTTTTGGAAGAAGTGAAGTAATGAAAAAAGTTCAAAAGACATTTGCCACAGCCGGGATCGTAGCCATGTTAAATATGTGAATATCTAATGAATGTAGTATAAACAAGATGGATTAACATTAACTAAATTAAATAAAAACTAAGTCAAATCTAAAAAAACCGGCCAAGAGCGTGTCGGGCCACGCTCAGGTTCACGTTCAGGCTCGGGTTCCGTAGTTTTATTAGCCAGAAATTATTTTGTAATTTTATTCAAAAACTATTCAACCTATCAAGTTCAAAATATTTTTTCTAGAAAGTTTTTATAAAGTTCTACTTTTGAGATTTTTTTCATATTTTTAAAACTTATGGTTCAAAAGTTAGAGGGGATGGGACACATTTTTTTTACTTCTGGAGCGATTATCTCCGAAAATATTAACATTATAAAAAAATTATTTTAGCAAATTCAAAAAAAGCATTCATTTTTAAATACCTATACAACAATATATCACACGTTAGGGTTGAAATGAAAAAAAAAAACACTCCCCACGTTACGTATAGGGGAGGTACCCTAATAAACTAAAAAAAAAAACAGTTTTTATTTTACCACTTTGTCGGCGTGATTGATATACATATTAGTACCAAATTTCAGCTGTCTAGTGCTAACGGTTACTGAGATTATCCGCGGACGGACGGACAGACAAAGCGAAACTATAAGGGTTCCTAGTCGACTACGGAACCCTAAAAAGGCCCTCCAAGCATTGTACCGAGGATGCTGGCGGCATTTCACGCATTAGCATTGCAATTCAGCGAGGGAAAACACAAGCTTCCGTTCTAAAACTCCACGAAACCAAAGACACACCATCAGATGTGCCATCATCGCTGACAAATTGACAATGCCAGTCAGCTCAAGAAGAGCAGGCACATTGATGGTAAGAGACCGGCGGATTATGACATTAGGTGTCGCATGTCTTGAAAAGCGGCCTGCACTTTTTTGACAACATAGCCCGTGGTAACCCAGTCGGTCCATATGTATTGTGCATACCGTGACCCCAAGCCGGAGACCAGTCGCCAGACAAAACGGTGTATTATTATGTTGGAAATGGAAACTATTTAATCTTTACCAATGTGTGCCTCGTCAAAAAATGCTACTTTATTTAGGTATTCATATATGTCCTGTAATTGGCTCTCAAGACGTTTTACTCTACTATTTCGTTGTTAAGTGTTTTGCCATTATTAGTCCGTATGATAGCGTGCCCCACATACCCACTCTCTTGCCATGCCGGGAACACGACCTGAGAGACTCGACTGCCAGAGCTGTGCACACCGCTGCCCATTTTGTCACGAAGAAGACAAAGAAGGAGTCCGTACCTATACAAGATATAGTGAAACCATTATGATGACGACTCGAATTTTATTTTGATACTTAGGTCCTTCGCGGTCCTGCCCGCGAATCGCGAATTACACAGGAGCACAGATCAAAGATTAGAAGAGTAATAGGAGGCCAGCTTGTTTAGATATTGAGGGACAAACCCGTTACCTATTGAACGAGCGAGCGAAGCGAACGAAGTTCTCCGTTTCAGCTTGGGCCAAAATTCTTTCGTGTGTCCGGATATCCCGCTCTCCCATTGTCCGTCTGTCCAGCTGTTCTCCTATACAGGTGACATTTTTAACCGATTCTCGTGAAATTTTGGGAGCGAGATTGTTGATTTAGATTCTGGTTTTCTTTTTAACATTAAATGACAGGCTGGCAAGGTTTACAGCTCATAGAGCCACTAGTGATTATTATAATAAATAACTACGTCTTAGAATTGTTCTAGAAATCCAGATATTGGAACTCTTCTTATATTAATTAAAGACCTACCCCCAATCTTTAAGAACAGCTTCCATCCCCTCCGGTTAATCTCCGGATAAACAAATTCCATTCACAAGTTCAGTTCACCTCAAAGCTCACTTGTATAACTTGAACCACTGACCACGAAAACTATGCAAAATGAGAGATTAAATTAAAACTGGTCGGTTCAGTTGACTCGGACGAGGCAGGCGCTTGCGCGCACGCGATAAGAAACTTTGCGCTGCCTTTGTCATGGAAATCTAATACTCTACGGCTTTAGGGTTCTAATGGACTTGAGAAAAACCTCGAGAATTCGGTAGTTGACAATAGGAAAAAATAATTATTTTGCCGACCCTAAAATAGAGGTGGCAAACAAGAAACTGATGATAAGCAGGCGTAACTATGGGTGCTCGCGATTCCAGAAGACGCTCTGTATTGATTTAAGCAGGTCCCTCACTCTCAAGGGTTTATTCATTTTTGAATTTTGGAGAACGAAATAGTCAAAAGCCAGCGATTATTCGTGGTTCAACCACTTTTACTATCCTAAGTCAACGAAAGCCAATGAGGAAAGAGACAATCTTATTACGTAAATCGATGTAGTCCCAAACTAAACTTTTTAAATATGAAGACTAGGCTATGGTATATCATCTAATTGCAAGAATTAGACCCTCGCGTGGGTAGACCCCAGAAGGTGGACTGATGACCTGGTAAAGGACGCGGGAGTCCGTTGGAAGCGTATGGCGCAGGACCGGTCATTATGGCACTCTTTGGGGGAAGCCTATGTCCAGCAGTCGTGTTTTAAAATAAATAAAATAAATAAATAAATAAATATTAGGGGACAATCTTACACAAATCGACCTAGTCCCATAGTAAGCTCAATAAGGCTTGTGTTATGGGTACTAGACGACGATATATTTAATAGATAGAAATACTTAAATACATAGAAAACATCCATGGCTCAGAGACAAATATTCATGCTCATCACACAAATATTTGCCCTTACCGGGATTCGAACCCAGGACCTTCAGCTTCGTAGGCAGCGTCACTACCCACTAGACTAACCGGTCGTCAAAATTTTGGCGGATATGATGATGAATTGATGATGAATCGCAAGAATTTATGAACTTCCAACCCATAGTGAAAACCTAGAGCTACAGAGCCCCTCAAATCATATCAAGCTAAGAATATTGCCTATTTCTTATTGAGGCGTAAGATGTAAGATTCAATCTTCTTGAAATACAATTGATGCGAAAATAATTGTGCTCGTTAAAAGTTTTATTAAATATCGGCAAAGCTATTACACTGATACTCAAGTGTTACTTGGATCATCGACAAACTAATCCACGCCAAACAAGTCGCTTCGAAACCTCATTAGTAATAAGTTAATAACAATGCAAGTCTCGTTCAGCTTTCCCTAATCAAGTTCCCTAATTAAGGTCGAGACCAAAACGGATTATGTATCAGTTGCCGATCATATTCTGATTGTGTTAGTGTCGCGGTCAAGTGGCCTGGGTGGGACACAGGCAAACGGATCGTTGACTTTGATTTACACTGACAATGAGCATACATTTAAATCTACATCCTCGTATTCCAGCAACGCAGTAAGGTTTCAATTGATGAGGTAGGTATTGTATATGATATATATAGTCGTTCGGTTTGAGTTGTGTCCAATCTACTTAAAGGAACAATGCATTTGTTGACTGAAACCGCAAAACACCAAAATTACCATATTGTAAAAAGTGGTTACAGCCACCTAGAAAGTTCAATTGAATATCGACTCTATGTCCCCAAGTAATAGGTTACGTGTGCACTAATAGGAAAATGGCGGTCCAGGTGCCTTTGTACTTGCTCGATTCTCAGTGCTCAGGTAAACGTCAGAAACGTCACATTTCTATTAAAGCAGTTTAAACTTTTGCCAATGGCCCTAGAGTTGAAAATCCAGTAAAATGTTAATGCATGCAGTTTTTATCTACGAAGTGTGCTTATCTTTTATGACGGACCATAATGAGTTAGCAAACCCGCATAATGACTACAATGAGACAATGGATTGGACACAACTCAAACCGAACGACTATACCTTGAAGTTAAAACGACAAGGTGCGAGTTGGTCATCATGACCTTATTCTTAACCGTTATTTTAGCTAAAATGCTAATTTGTTTGTGTTAACTACTTTCACATTTTATGTTTGTTAGAAAAGGACAAAACACGTTTTAAGTAACAAATCACTTCCTTTCTATGGGATGACAGCTGCCGTCGCCATATTTAACGAAATCGTAAGTAAGTGCAACCCGCCTTAAAGGCTCCTCCAACACAATGGGCCGTCATGGCACAGGACAGGCCAGGGACTCCATTGTTATGCGTTGGAGTGCGATGCACTATTTACTTATTTCTGTGTCTAACGCATAGTTGTGATTGAGTAGAGGAGCCTTGAGTCACTTCCGCTTTTGTCGGCGCGGAGTCAGTGTGGTATCAGTTTGCTGTCAGTGTCAAATGTCACTCAAGTCAGTACAGATCGTAGATAGAGGATATAGTAGATGTCGTCTTAGCGTATGCACGAAAGGGACGGTGGTAAATTAACCTTACTAAATTAAGAAGTACCAGAAGACTGATAATGTCATTTATAATTTAGTCGTTTTATATTGGTGAGGTCATGGTGACTCAGGTGGTGGTCAGTTTCAGTACAATATTTTGTCAGGTGCTGACAAACAAGCTGGTGACAAACAAAAAAACCCTATACGCGCTGAGGGACAGGAGATTTGACATTGTATCTCGTTCCCACTTGTGGTATTGTCTATGCATACATCCTTGTCACTCATGTGTGTATGTGTGTGTGAGTCTCTCTATTCTATTCTTTCTCTTCTTCTTCTTTTCCTTGTCCTGTTCCCATTATTTGGGGTCGGCTCGCCTAGTTACTTTTCGCCAGGATTGTCGATCTTGGGTGGTCTCTGATGGGGTTTGAGCTTCTTGCATAGCCCTCCTTACGGTAGCCATCCATGTCAGTCGGGGTCTTCCTCGTCTCTTGGGCGGGGGGAAAATATCTAGTACGTTCCGAGACAAGTGTTCAGGTTCTCGGCGCATAACATGCCCGTACCGTACCATCTTCATCGCCCCTCTGACTGTTATCTTTTCGGGAATAGATCTCACTTTGAAACTACCATGGATATAGGTGTTACGAACACGGTCCAGCAAGGTGACAGCGCCGGCCCAGCGCAGCATCCTCATTTCAGCAGCATGTAATTTGTCCTCTAGTCTGGTAGTTACGCTGGCGCTGACGCTGGTTCTATAGACACTTTGCTAGGGTACGTTTCGTTGAGTAGCAGTGAGTAAGTGCTATTTCCATCTCATCTGGATATTACAGTCCGATGTGAGTAGGTGGCCATTTTAATTTTTGATGTATTTGATGGTCTTCATATCTTTGCTGTTAGTTTTCCTGTGTTTTGCAATCCGGAAAAGATCTCGATCATTAGTGGCGGCTTCGAGTTTTGCGTAGAAGTTATTATCAGAGCTAGCCTGTGCTACCGCCCGCTTTGCCTCTTTTTTGCTTTTTTATACGCTGCTTCATCGGCTTCATCGTTAGTTTGCTGCCACAGTTTCAAACAGTATTTTTTCTATTTTATTCCTTCTTAATGGAGCTGATCTATTGCTCTGTATTTAATTGAGTGCTTCTTTATACGGGATGCGTCGGCGGGGCGGTACAAAAGTGATACTGCATGCGTACCGCGCCTTCCGCCAAACGCGAAATGCCTAAACTCGGGAACCAGTATTTGCCCGGGCTTCGTACATAGCCCCGTCAACTTTGATAGGGTCACTACAAACTAAACTAAACTGTAGGTGCACTAGTTAACGAACTAGCTTTTCACGTGACCTACTACGACTAGTCTGAGTGTACATAACAATTAACCACGTTGCAAGTTACATTCACTGCGCGTTTCTCTGAATTCTGAAGCCATAGCCAGCTACTCCGTTAATTGAATACGTTGGAACCTAAATTGAATTGCTGGCAATGTGAAGTCGTGTATGACAACGGTGGTTTTCTACGTTCCATGTTCAATATTCCGCTTAGTTACCAAATTTTATGTAGCAACGAAAAACTAGAATATATGTATTTTACTTTCTCGTTGCTACTACTACTCGTTACCGCAAATACTTTGGGAAATCTCCCAAAGTATTCCAGAGGATTCCAGAGGGGTAATCACGTAACGTTTAGTAGAACACGCGTTTAACTGTTATTTTTCCATAGAAAATTTGACAATTAGACCTACTAACGTGCGTACAATGCGTTACGTGATCGACCTGCAGTCCCACGATGGGTTATGAAATCTCTCTGTGAGTTAGTTATTTTTAAAATTTGTATGTCCTGTAATCTTCGGCACCACTTACCCAACTACAAAGATCCTTTCACCGCGCACCGGTGTGAACTTTTTGGATGGACATAACATATGTTGTATTTTATCCAGGTGCCGCGCGGGCAGTAAGTACCTAATTACCCACTGGGAATCGAAGCAGCAGCAACTTAGTTAGCCATTGCGATACGAGCATCATATAAGAGTATATTGTGATATTTGTGATGGACCACCCCGCTATTATTCGACCGACCTCAAACTCAAACTCAAAATAATCTTTATTCAAGTAGGCCTAGTAACAAGCATTTTCAAATCGTCAGTTAGAAACATAATCTTAAGCTAATTTCTTAGAGCAATTTATAAAACACTAGCTTCCGCCCGCGACTTCGTCTGCGTGGACCCGGGATAAAAACTACCCTATATTTTAATCCAGGCTATAAACTATCTTCGTCCAAAGTTTCATCCAAATCGGTTGAGCCGTTTAAGCGTGATTGAGTAACAAACATCCAAACATCTAAACATCCAAGCATCTAAACATCCAAACTTTCGCATTTATAATATTAGTAAGATAAAAAATAAAAATTATAGAAAGTAAAGATATTAAAAAAATACTAGTCTAGAATGTTTCTAAAAAAACAATCTTATGTCAAAAAAAAAACGATCATAATAAATTAAAATCACAATGCCATAAATTTCCAAACGTATTAATTAAATTAAAAATTCAGTCACATTTAGCTCCATGGAGTTTGATCTCTTTCTAATTTGCACAGTTCGAGTAACACAGTTGTCGCCGAGTCGCGCGTTGTGCAAGTTGTGTAGATGTACAGCTCTATATCTCGGCTCACAAATATGCCAGAAATGCCTCCTTGTACACAATACTGGCAGAACCCTCCCTTCACATTGGGGAAGGTCACATTCTCCAGACCCCGTCTAATCTGATTATAAATACTTTCCTTGAAAGTTTCCCGGCCATTTGTGATAATGTAAACAGGATAACCCGGGAATAGAACGTGTGACCGATCCGGGAATAAATCTAAGTGGGGCGAGATTTATAGGGGAAGTTTTCGCTAAGTCTTCCGATTTTTGGTTTGTCTTTGAATTTGTTTTATCGATGGTGAATTATGAGTTAGATAAATTTGGGTGGGAACGGTGTCGCGGCATACTGGGTGAGCCACGTAAACACTACTATTACCAGACAAACAGGGTTGTTTCAAGGTCCCGATCTTCAATGCGAAAAGGGAAAATTCGGAATGTTAACGCTTGAGAAATGCTTTTTGCCCGACAACAGAACCGAAAGGAAGGGATATGCTTTTAGCAGTTTCGCTTAACACATTCGCTGCCAAGAATAGCTACGTGCTACGCTCATAGCCGATCCCGTGGTTTTTTCGTATGTATCTGAAAGCGATTACGGCTTAGGTGCCCGCTAGGCGGGTTCCTGGCAGTGAAAGTGTTAAGATACTGAACCGATTTTGATAAATGGAATGTCAATCTATTCGTAATTATGCTTCAAGTGACATAGGCTACCTTTTGAATGAAAAAGAAACAGTTCTTTTTCAGTTAGTTTTCCGTAGTCAGCACGGCTATCACGCGACGGCGCGCGAGCTCTCTCGATTATTCTCGCACTATCCGTCTCTCTCTTATTAGAACACTTAGAACAAGAGGTAGTGCGAGAAAAATCGAGCGTATGTCGCGGCCGTCCCATGATAGACGTGTAGGTTACATATTTTTGAACGCTATAATTAGGTACGCTTGTTGCAGGCTTTCATTTAACTTGCTCTGTTCGTATGTAATTTGTCATCAATTGCAAACAGTTTTTAGACACGTCATGGCAGTATCTGATCGAGCTGAAATTTGGCATACTTACTTATGTAAATTCAGTGAGAATGCAATATTATATGGCATCGCAAAGCTGATCTGATGATGGAGAGAGAAGTTGACCATAGCAACTCCAAAACTACACAATAAACCCATCCTTTTTGGACCCTCTCAATTATTTAGTAGGTAGTTGATGATTGCGCTCAAAAGTAAAGTCGGCCAGGAAAGGATGTAAACCTCTTATCATTGTATACATGAGTGACCCATGGCGTACACGTGTCCTCTTTACGTCTATAGATAGATATTCGAGTTCCCCGCGAATTATTTGGACTGCACACATTGTCTCGCATGCGCTGTCGTCCGGCAAAGCCTTTGTCCAAAAAGGGTCTGATAATTCTAGCCGTCGTATGTGCTAAGGCTGTCATATTGAGTTACGATTTTTTGAAGATACTTCGATGTTGTTCGACAATGTTTAGCTTGAATTTTTCAGCCCGACGGTTCGTTCTTCAAGCGGGATTGATCAAATTTGAATCGGTTGCGGAGTTGCGATTGACGGGCAGAATTATTTAATATTTGAAATTGGTTTTAATAAACGGCAATTCATTGTTATGAACGTTTCACATGATCCCGAAACATATATGATATAACCCCCTAAGTATGGAAAACTCGGTGACCTAGTGCCAGCAGGACTCGGCACGGGCACGGCACGGGCACGGCACGGGCACGGCACGGGCACGGCACGGTGTACTCTAAATCATCCTGTAGCCTGAGTTTATTCGCTTTTATTTAAAACTGATACTAATACATGTAAATATCATTTAGACATGCGTAAAATTCATAATTGGGTTTGAAAGGTACAACCATTGTCGCTATATGTTTGAAAGGTACCTAGGTGGGTAAGGACCAAATTCATGGCCAGTAGTTAGCGTGGTTAATTGGTAGTAGTTAAAAAGTTCCGTTGTGACACGATAATTAACCATAGAATTATATGGCAAATTTTCGTGTCACAACGGAACTTTTTAACTACTACCAATTAAATAGGCTAACCACTGGCCAAGAATTTGGTCCTCACCCAGGTACAACCATGTCGCTATATGTTTGAAAGGTACAACCATGTTACTTTATGTTTGAAAGGTAGGTACAACCATTTCGATATATGTTTGAAAGGTAGGTACAACCATGTCGCTATATGTTTGAATGGTACAACCATGTCGCTATAAGTTTGAAAGGTACAACCATGTCGCTATAATGTTTGAAAGGTACAACCAAGTCGCTATATGTTTGCCGGACTACGGCAGAGCCAAAATGAAGGGATATATTTTGAATTTGGCAGTCCATGTTTGTATTTAAATACGTGAGTGTAGCGTTTAGGATACAGAACTGATTTTGAAGAATAAGATATCAAGGGATTCGAAATTAAGGTGACATGGGCTACGTATTATATGAAAAAAAAACCTAGTTTTTGTCGGTTACTTTTCCGTAGTCGAAAAAAAGAAAAAAGGAAAACTTTCTATATATTTAGTCCAATCAGTAGGTATGATGACATGTCACTCACCAAAATCGAATAAGATAAGCGGCTCCGCCCGCGTGGGATCCGATCTGTTTCATAAACATATGTCCTTCTCAAACGTTCAGTCTTTCTCTATACCAAAGTTCATCAAAATAGATCCAGTAGTTTAGGCGTAAAATGGTAACACACAAAGCTACTTTCGCATTTACCTCTAAAATATAAGTTTGTATTAAGTATTTACTTTTAAATAATTGATGCAACCCAAATTTCAGGGCTTTCCGCCCCACCTGTTCTGGCCAGGTCCATAATTTTATAGAAGCCAGGTGCTCCGATATTGGTTTTATGGTAATACTGTTGACTCCGCTCGGTGGACGAGGGGTAGCCAGCGAAATTGCACTTTTTATAAAAGACTAGGAATTAAATATTTTTTTGGAAACATAATCGGTTTTTTACTACTTCTTTTTACTCGAACTCAGAAGGAGGGTTTTTTTTTTCGAGCTCCAAAATAATTATATTACACGGACTACATTCCAGCAGCTTGATGGGTTTTGATATACCATGAACCCTAGTCCTCAACGTTGCCCGTTGTGTATGTGGGCACTTTATGTGATATGGCTTAAATTCGAATTAAGAAAAATCCGCTTAGTTCGAATTTAACCCATATTGCTTTGACATAAAGTGCCCATTTCAAACACCAGTACAACGTCGAGGAGTAGGATGTTTACCGTACCTATGTGGTTTGTTGGATCCCTCTCATCGTTTGTAAGGGTACGAGGTTAAACGCGACAATATTTTAAAGCATTGACTAACTTTTTCCCGCGTTTAGTGTACCCTAAACACTGGCTTATATGTTAATTTAAAATAGTAAAATGCGTAAAGTAAAATGTATTAGTTTCACGTGAAATACTTTCACGTCATTTCAACATCAATTCAATTCATTACGATAACAAATGAAGGCCTTTGGCTATGTCGAGTCCTATCAATAAGTCGGTAAGTTTAGATTTTGTTCGTCTAGACATGTTTATAGTACGATGCGCATATTATGACTGATGTCATACAATTTTTAGAATAGAATTCGGTAAACGGTAAGCAGACACCGCAGCCTATAGGAGCATGCAACTCCAAAGAAATAACATGGGCGTTGCCGACCCTTGATATGTTTGAGGATTCGCGTTGTGTGATGTGATGTCTGATGTGTGTGATGCGTCGTGTTGACAGCTGAAGGAACAAATTCCCTCGCTCTCAACACAACGCATCCTCGGGAGCTTTGGCGACCTTGCTCACCTCCAGGAACACAACACTAGTACAGAGCAAATAGTAGTGTTATTATGGCTGTGGTCTCCTACAAGATAGGAGGTACTTCCCCAGTTGGACTACTCCACATTCCGAGGCCGACCATGATACGGGGCCAGGTCAGGATCTGAATCGAGGTCAAAATCGAGGGTACTCAATAAGGCGAAGTACTGAATTCAATTCGGTTAACACTCTATTTATAATGTTAATTATGAACAATAGCATATTAGAACTGATCTTTTACATGACTATCGCCGTCTCTTTTCCGTCGCATATAAGTAAAAGATGACGGGTAGACTCCGGGCGGCAAAAATTTGCGATAAAGTAGTACCTCGTTACAATTTTATATCGAAATTCGATATCGGAATAGCTTTGGCTTCGTATTTATCATACGGTTACCATGTTAGGGACAGGTGTTTATGCATTGACTAGCTGTCCATGCGGCCCCACTCGCGCATAACAGAGAACTCAAGCGAAGTATAATTCAATTCAATTCAATTCTTTATTTCGGACATTAATATCCATAAGTTGTTAGTAAACACACACAATTACGACTTACCAACTAGGGTTACTTACTTATACAAATTAATTTAATCCTAATCCTAATAGTGTTAGATGCTCCATCCCCTGGCATGGATTCCTGCACAATGTAGGGTATTCCAGTGCCTTGGTAATGAAGCATCCAGCCTCCCAGCCAACGTCTTCAGGATACTGTTACCGCTGCCGCCCAATAATACATATATCCGTAATATATATATATATCATCCTGAATGTCCATTCTAGAAACTGGTGAAAGAATATTTCGATTCAATCGTTATGGTTAGTCAACATAAACACAATTGGTGCCTATGCCTTTTAATACCACTAGTGGATCTGTGAGCTGTAGATCTCTCAAGACTGTCTTTTCACAAAAAAAAATCTACTTATATATAGCAGGTTATACTCACACAATTTTACAAGAATCAGTTGAGAAATGCAACCTGTAGAGTGTAGAGGAGAAACGCTGGACAGCGGGATATCTGTACATAGGAAAGAATGTTGGCTCAAGCTGAAACGGAGAACGTTCGCTTCGCTCGCTCGTTCAATTATGCTTCAACGAAAATGATACAAAATTTACCCGACACGACTTTTGAGCAGACAGCTCATAAACATTCGTGTCGGGTAGTGTCTTGGGCGAGTACTTCGCTAATAACCGCACGAATTTATGTAAAAAGGGCCGTCAAAGTTTCCCTATTAATAACCAGCAATCAACTTCTAAGAAGTTTTGAACAAAAATCACTTTTAGTCGCTTCGGAAGCAAACAAAATTTGGTATGGGCAATGTGTACAGCACAGTGTACATAACTTAAACACCTCAATCTGTATGAAAACCGACCGTGTCACTTTTTTCTACCTACTTTGACCTCACACGGGCGAATTAGTGATCTGAATTCCCCTTTGTCCGCGGAAAATTGATTCTGCAATAAGGTATTTTCTTAGTAAGAAGAAACCTCGCAACGCATCCTCGCACAGCTCTGGTGGAAACGCAGCCTTAGCCCCTAGGAAAAATATGTATACATATTTATGATTTATAAAACATTTTAATTTGACCATTCAAAACAGTTCACCGTATTACATCCACCAATCACAACTCTTTAAAAAACATTAGTATTTGCTATCAACCAACCAGAATATAGCTAGACGTTAAAATCGACCAATCAGGAAACAGAATTCATTTCAAACATAGGTGTTTTTTATTCCCTAATTCACAATAGTTAAAAAAGTAAACGCCTCTGACCGACTATAGCCGCGTCCAAACATTCAAGCGTGGTTGACTGCATACATGACATGAGATATGAAGATTGAGCAGGATAGACTGCTGTCTATCTCGCATTATCGTATGCCCCGTAGGTATACTGTCCGCGGCGCTCGGCCGTTTAGACGCGGCTATTAGACGGTTAGAGGCATTTATTCGTGGTGTCAATATTTTGTATCTGTGTCAAAGCAGTTTATTAAAAAAAATGGCGCCAAATTGAACAGTCTTTTCGCCTTGGTAATCTTGGTATAATTATTGATTGTGGATGGATAATCTTTGTTTTTACTATTTTGTCGCATTCGAAGTGAAAAGTAGAGTGTAAAGGCGCACACGGGCGATTGTTCGGGCAATTATTGCCCGGCGACACGTTGCCGAAATGAATGGAACAATTAATTGAGCAATATGGGGCAATTTATAGAAATTGCGGCAATATTTCGGAAATATTTCTCGAATTGCTCCATTCCTTTCCGTGTTGCTCCATATCGCCGACTACAATTTGCTCCACTGAATTTCTCGTGTATTAACGTATTGCCTAGTTTCCCGAGTTGCGGCAATTATGGAGCCAGAATGGCGGCATTTTGAGCAATATTCGAATTGGCCGTGACGTCAAAATTGCCCCGAATTTCCGGCAATTCGGCAATTTTTATCGCTCGTGTAAGAGCACCTTAAGTATAACTCTGGTCTAAAAGCCATATTACCCCTCGAACTATTTCCTCGAACCATCTTGTGGTAATATGGCTTATTTAAGACCCTTGTTATACAATCTCCTATTACGTGATAGTTTTCCTTTTAAATTCATTATATGAACTACTACTACCTCGAATTTTTTCACACCCCCAGTAGTAGCCATTTAGCCGGCAGGGGGGGGACACATGACTTGAACAGAAATTAGGGCTTTAAAGCCCAATATCTCGCAAATTAATCACTAATTTGAAAAATGGTTTTAGAAAACCCATAATATTTTTTTAACAATTTTTTTTCCAACGATACCCCACACCATGGGTTTAACAAGAAAATAAAATTACATCCCCGCTTTAGGTGTAGGGGAGGTAACCTAAAAAAAAATGTTTTCAAGATTTTATTGTATTGTTTTGTCGGCGTGATTGATTTATATGCCCATGCCTAATTACAGTTTTCTAGTAGTAATGGTTACTGAGCTAAGCCGAGGGCGGACGGACGGACAGACGGACATGGCGAAACTATAAGGGTTCCTTGTTGACTACGGAACCCTAAAAAACGCAAAAATGTTAATGAATATGACAAAAACGGTTTTTCGCAATAATTAATTACGCTTTTTCGGGAAAATTCAACATTATTGATTATTTATAGCTAAAAATTAGCTACGTCCATCATTTGGAAGAGTGTAAGTTTACTAGTGTCCGTTTTTTCTTCATTTTAATGGCAATTTTGAGGTTATTTTTTTGGGATCTATATATACGGCGTCAAGTTGGTTTAGCCTAAACTAAATCGGTCTTCAATTATTAACTAGTCAGTATTTTGAAAGATAATAAATAAAAAGTACCTATCACAGTATTAATTTATGTCTTCGTCTATAATTTATGTGCGTTAACGATTTACTGTCATTTAGTAGGTACAAATGGAACATTGACATTTGAAATTACAACAAATACAATAGTACATTCTTACGCCCGTGTTATGCACAATGTTTTTCATCACATTTGCGTGGAAACAAATACATTTTAGATGAAATGAATACAAATCGTAATAAAAACTGCAACATGTCAGTCGTCCATTTTGTTGAATTTGACGTGAGGCGCGTATGACAAAGACCCTTCGGTATACAGCCACGATTTGAAAACACTTCAAAACATTTTACATAGACACTAAATAACTACATATTAAATCTGTAAATAATTCAATTAAACAAGTTAAAGAAGTTTTTAAGTTTAAATTTATTTATAAATACGTTTTCAGACATCGAATTTGATATAAAAGCTCTTTGCTTTGTAACTGCCGTATGACTGACAGATACAATTTGAGAAAAAAACCATTACGCCCGTGGGCGTAACACAGGCTATTACAGCTCTGTATGTCTGCGCATTATGAAGCACTTTTCGAGCAAGTGTGATGAAAATAATCTTTTACACCTCACACAAACGAAACAGTTACAAAGAGAAATAAAACAATAACGTGTAAGTAGAGGAAGGCAACAGGCGGTCTTATTGCAAAGAGTGATCTCTTGCAGACATCGTATTTATGTATATATTATTGGTTGAATCTGAAAAATGACATCTAAATAAATTTCTCTTTAACTTAAGAGAACTCTTGTCGGTGGAGCAATCGGAAGCCATTTCTGTCCTCTGCCATTTCATTTAGGTAATTTCTGATATGACCCGACTTTCTTTTTTCGAAATAGTTTCTCCTTTGCCTTCCCCTGCCTCTCGTTCCTTCAATCTTCTCTTCCATAATAGTCCTAAAGAAAAGGTCTTGTCTTAAGGCGGTGCATTGGAAATTATCGCGTGCTTTGAAACCCCGTTCTGACTAGATTAAGAAACAATAACGTCTTATTTTGACTATATAATTGTTTATCTGATTTGATCGATACATGATTGCTTAAAATTTCCTAGATAGAAAAAAAATCCAAAGTTGGGTCTGTATTTTCCTTTTTTTACTCAGCCTACTCAAACGATACATTATTTTACGACACAATCAAGTTTTAATACTATAGTATTTTATCTCATCTATAAATATAAATGAATATAAATATTAGGAGACAACCTTACACTAATCGACCTAGTCCCAAACTAAGCAAAGCTTGTACTATGGGTACTAGACGACGATAAACATACTTATATAGATAAATAAATACTTAAATACATAGAAAACATCCATGACTCAGGAACAAATATTCGTGCTCATCACACAAATAAATGCCCTTACCAGGATTCGAACCCGGGACCTTCGGCTTCGTAGGCAGGGTCACTACCAACTAGGCTACAGAGGTCGTCTAAAATCTCACTTGATGAAATTTAAATAAAACTTCACTAAGTTAGGTATTTATCGATATTTGTCCAAAAAAGCCATTCCCGAAGAGTGTTACATCTCTTTTTCTCGTACGCGGAAGGCATAAGCTTATCTTTGTCTAGGGGGCGTATTCGACTCAAATCAAGGCATCCCCTAACAGATGTCCTATCATTACCCCTTTCTTTTTCTGATAATATGGTTCCCTTTTCATTGACTCTTCAACACTTTCCGTTTGATACCTTCCTTGTCCATTTTATACCCTCCATTCTTCGCCAAAACTACATCTCGAAGACGTCAATCTCTTTGTATCTCTCTGTGTCTTTGTATCAGTGTCCACGTTTCACTGCCATACAAAGCAATGCTTCTTACATATACGATTTTACGAACTTTTTTCTAGTTTCTTTTAGTCTAGTTTTCTAATGACAATTAAATCTAGTATTTATTCTTGATTTATTTGTCATTCAAATCTAGAAATAGAAAATAGTTCAACCATAATAATTATTTAATTACACCCCGTCTTCCACAAGCGTATACCTTATAGCCTAACGATCTGTTGGGATTGTAGGTTTTATACAAGTTTTCAAAGATAGCATTACCGTTTTCAATTATAAACTGGCAGAATGAATGGAGCCATTATGAACGCAGTAACAATGATGGATGATTGACGTTTTGATTAGCCTCGCGAAGGGTGTCGGGAAAGAGCTTAATTGCCTTGTAAGGCTTGTGAGCGCGCTACCGTCGGCGGAATCTTTATCTTTAATTGTGATATTCAAGGTTTAAGACGGAGTGTTTAATTTCGAGTTGATATTCTTGGAGATTTTGCTTTTCTGCGAATATTGTCATCATATTTACAGTTTAAATAAGTTTCTGTCAACAATTTCGTTTTTGGTACAAGCTTTTATTGCCGACTGTAGTTTTCTGTATACCAACATCAACTAGTCATTGAGACGATTCTAACGAACCCAAACTCAACGGGGTTACGTCGGTTAAGTACTGAATTCCCTTGGCCACCTGCTGTCTCCATCATCAGATCAGCTCAGTGGTACCATAATATTGAATTGTCATCCAAACTATACTTATACCCAAAATTTCAGCTCAATCGGTCACCGGAAAGTGGGTCAAATTTAACTTGCAAGATTTGTCCCATATACTAACAGGTCAAGTTAATATAAAGCTTGAAAAACACCTCTTGAGAGTAAAAGGGGTTTAAAAAATATTCCTTGTACAGTCCGTTGGCAATATAATGAAAACCGTAGTAATTTTTACTTAGGTACCAAAAATATATCATTAAAAAAACATTGCAACCCTATTTAAGTAAAATTAAGTAAGTAGTTAACATCATAGAATGACGAACCGGGGAGACACTTAAGAATTTTTCATGTGTTTCTGTGTTAAATAGTCTATACAAATTCATTTTGACAGATATTGCAGCTTATTATGGTTGATACTATGTATGGCTTTGATATTTTTTATAATTAATTTTAAGTATGAGTAGAATTTTTGAAGCACGTTGTAGACCAATTAACGTGGTCAACTGTAAATTTGCAACATACATTCGTTTAAACGATATGATACAGAGAAAGAATATAATGGAAAAATAAACCATCTTCGTTTTGTCTTCGTCGATAATTTGTTTCGTGGTAAGGGTATTTAATATACATTCGTTTATAACTAGTTGACGACAAGGTAAGGTTATAATCTGAATGATGTATTGCCTCGTTCAAATCTGTATTGAATTTGCCAAAAAAAAAGAATGTCCAAAAAAAGCTCCCATTTTCGTTATAATTTTTATTTCAAGCATTCCTACAACTTTCCTTCGAAATCAATGAAAGTTATTGAGTTCATTCAACTAAAATGCGCCCACTAGAAAAAATATTCCATCATTTTACCGAAAATTTTTCGACCTAGTCCCAAACTACACAAAGCTTGTACTATGGGTACTAGACGACGATAAACATACTTATATAGATAAATAAATACTTAAATACATAGAAAACATCTATGACTCAGAAACAAATATTCGTGCTCATCACACAAATGAATGCCCTCACCCGGAATTCGAACCCAGGACCTCTTGCTTCGTAGGCAGGGTCACTACCAACTAGGCTAAAGCGGTCGTCAGGTCAAATAGTTTCATAGATTACTGTTTCCTATAACACTATTCGCGGAATTTCATCATCACTTACGAGTAGGAACCATTTATCGAACTTCGTTAGATCGCTCATTCATTTGCTCGAACTACCTTTTACACATGAATCAACTCATCGAATTTTACTTCATTATTTTATTTGTCCATCGACATATTCGTTCATCGAATCGCCTTTACTATAATTTTGGTTTATCATAAGTTTCAGCTCCCAAAATTCTTATTATACAGAAAATCGTTTCACCAGTGTTACTATACTCGATAATAAATTTAATCGTCACGTAAGTATATGTATATAGAGCTCTAACCCATTTCTACTTCTGCATATCGGATTACCTTCCTATTCTACTCTAAGGCAGTTCAGTGTATGTATGACAACGAGCGAAGCGAGGAGGCGTGTTAGATTGAACTGCGATCCTACAGCGCGCCAGCCGAGCGAGCGAAGCGGGCGTGCCTCGGCAGCGGCCGGCGGCGAAGCACCAGTACCGATTTTTTTTTAATTTGTTTACTTAGGCCTAATATTACGTTACTGTGATGAACTGTGATTGTTCGTGGCAATAAAAATATATGGAACGTACCAATTGTGAATCGTGTTTCGATAAATTAATACTATAAATATCAAAATTCTATTACAGGTAAATTCGAGGAATCGTTACGCTACGATATGAGACAAATTCGAAACGATTAACGATGAAAAGTTGTTTGATTATATAAAAAGTAATGAATTGATGATTATGCGATTAGAAAAAAAACGTAATGACATTCGTGGAATAGTTTTCGGCGACATGAAAATCAAAAATAAATATTTCGCAACGAGTTTCGAATTACTTACTAAGTAATTTTAATTGAACACACAGAATAACTTTTCTTTGCTAAAGAAGCCACCGGTTTTTGTCCAAAGATAAGTATTGAGAACTAAGTACACTATGCAATAAATCCTACTATATGATCTAAACTAATAATAAAGAAGTTAATGTCTCCTGTGAAACGTAAGTGCTTAAGTCATACGTGCGATTCTTGACAGTGAATGTGTTAATGGTCATAACATAATTATGTAGCAAAAATCGCTAGCATGTAGGTATACAATCTCAGTCTTCAAAGAATGAAATTCCCAAGAACCATCCTTTATTCTAAATAACAATATTTCCTCGCCACATTAAAGGCACAAACAGTATCACTTCTCAGCGATTCGTTTAAATTCCGGCGTAACACAATTTTCAACAGCTAATTAATTGTTTCAGAGCATGGCGGTACACAAATTAAGGGAGGCTACATGCTACGGTACAAGAGTGAGTAAGCTTAAATAATTGCCTCGTTGCACTTCCTTTCATTGAATTGAAATCAGTCTTAAATATGCTGCTGTTCAACTTGGTGGGCCAGTAAGGGACAGAAAGTATTGTAGGAGACTTAGCACTGACACATTATTTTGACTAAACGGGACTGAATGGCGAACCGTTCAACCTTTTTATTTATTGTCTTGCAACTAAGGATGTTGTGACACATACGAAATGTCGGGAAACGTCACAGAGGTAAATTATACGCGATTTAGTAAAATGTGTGAGAAAAGTTTAAATCAATATATTACCATTATCACAGAAAGACAATTCTACGAAAAACATGATGCCTAGTTTAATGTAAAGTGGTCCAATACATAGCGAGAAGGGCCAAATTTTATTTGACTAGCCATTTTGCCCCGACAAGGTGATAAGTAATGCAGGTTCAAGTCTTATACTCTCCGTTTAATTTTCAATATTGGTTTTAGTAGTTGTTAAGACCTAGTTTATGACACTGAATAACTTGAATTAAATAGTAAGTAGGGTAGGTTTGCTAAGAATTTGGAAATTTTTGTTTTGCCTACTCAGAATAGTCCGCCATTTGTACATTATTTTGGTTTTGTGTAATAAAATTTAAACACTTAAGTTTTTATAACAATTTATTTGAGTCAGGCAACAAGGCGCATATTTACAAATACCTTACAGACTAACATACATATTAATATACAAAACTTATAACATAACACAAAAACACGTTAAGACGGCGACGCGCGGCGCAAGTTCTGGGCTGGGCTGGTTCACAATATCCTAAAAGAAAAAAGTGTCCCCACTTGTATATATGTATACATTTGTTGGTTTCTATTTTGTGACGGCTCATAAAAAATTCATGACTGAACGTCACATAATGAAATAAAAAATGGGGACTATGTCTTTATCAGAAGCAATCTTATGATTTTGAGTACGAACAAAACAAAAATACTAATTCTGAAAAAAAAATTAAATGTTACAGCCAAGTGCAAAAATATGGCTGCATCTTCTTCTTACTCATAAATACGCCCCACGTCTCTCCTATCAGCGGATTAAGGTTTCGGTACCTACGTATTTATGAGAGAATTCAATCAAAACATATTTTTTAAATCAGTTGCTCAAAAAGTGCTACTTTACGTAGCTGTTTAGCGTTCGGAAAGTTGGTTTTCGCGAACTAGTGCTTTTCACTTTTGCCACTCAATAATTGTACTGTAATTATATCAATAAAAATTAAATAAGATAGGACTATATTAAAACAATTGCTTTTTGAACAACTTCATTATTTTTCAACTGTATTACAATGATGTTACAGAATTAATAATATAAAAGTTTCGAATTCCTTACTTGTTGTTTTTCTTTTTTTTTCGCAACTGTATTAATAAACGTCGTTCGATACACGTGCGGAAATGTCATTCTTCACTCGTCCCGAGTCTTGCCACTCGCCTGCGGCTCGTGGCATGATATCTCGGTGCTCGTGGCTTGATGACATACTTTCCGCACTAGCATCGAAATGTACTATTTGCATTTGACTACACACACACACTTTTACACTTTTTTATTGACGTGGCCCAGATTTTATTCGGTTTGTATTTTGAAATGTGTTCCAGCTTATCACCTTGTCTTGTCCACAGGGAAATACTTGTGGAACTCATGGTCAGAAGAGTGGGTGGTGCTCTACGACGATTCGACTATGGCCTGGTTTAAGGTACGACATACTTATATAGACCGAAATTAAGTACGTCAAGACAATTAGATACTTCAGTAAGTCCATAGCACAAAAATGGTATATTTTTTATTTATTTGATTCGGGTAGCAAAGACCCATATTAACAGACTATCAAACATCGTACTTCTACTATAATAATATTATAAATGCGAAAGTTTGGGTGTTTAGATGTTTGTCAATCACACTCAAACGGCTCAACCGATTTGAATGAAATTTTGCACGAAGACAATTAACATATCTAGGATAGTTTTTATCCCGGGTCCACGCAGACGAAGTTGCGGGCGGAAGCTAGTATCAATATGAATTGCCATACAATAAATACATTACGAACAGCGAAGAGAAGCACAACCGGGAATAAGGCTAGGAGGATGACATTAAAATACAACAACAACACCATAATTGCGTTGTGTTACGCAACTTCGTGGTGTCAGGGTAACCGACTAATGAAAACGCCGGAACTTGATTCCTTTCGGCAAAAATTCTTCATTGGTGAAAGTCGATAAATGTTTTTTTCGTATTACCCGTAGTAGGGAAGGGATATGTTTATAGCAGTCTATGTTTGTATTTACGTGTGTTCCACCGTAGCGTTTAAGATACTGAACCGATTTTGATAAGGTGTTGAGGTGTCAATCTATTCGTAATTATGTTCCGGGTGACATATGCCTTTTGTATGAAAAATAAAAGCCGGCCAAGTGCGTGTCGGGCCACGCGCAGTGTAGGGTCCCGAAGTTGCCTATCTGTCATTGTTACATCGACACGCGCGCGCCAGCTAAATGGTGCGGTTGTGTCGGCCGAAAGTTGGCCTTTCCAAGTAGGTACACATTAAATGATCGACTATAACTCGGTAACTAGTGATGCCTTCTTAGTCGTGATAATTTTCCTTTTAAATGCATTATACATTTATATGTACTACTGCCAAGATTTTTTTCACATTCCCAGTAAGTATAGTAGTCATTTAGCCTAGAACAAAAATGAGGGCTTTAAAGCCTAATATCATGCACACCGATCACTGAGTTGAGTAAGGATCACTGATGCAGCCGGACAGACGGACATGGCGAAACTATAAGGATTGAGTTTACGGAACCCTAAAACTGTTATATTTTTCAATTAGTGTACCGGGTTACAGTTTTTTGAACCTTTTATGGTTGTTGACTCGATATTGAGCTACTGTTCTCTGTTTTGTGTAGGGCAGCGAAGCGCGATGTTAGCTTTTCAACTATCTCCATTAACCCCGCCTCGGGAACTTTAATTGTTCAGGGCATGACTAATGTGAAGAGCAGGGCCTCCGGTTCGTCTCTCTCTCTCAATCTCATTTCAATATGGCGCGCGCTCGTTCTGACACGTTACATCAACTCGCGTAGAAACGAGATGGTGAAACGTATTGAAATGTGATTGGTATTGGAAGCGATATTCAAAAGTAGACCTCCAAGACACAATTCTGTTACGCGTTTTTGAGGTATTAAAATGTTACGTGATTCGGCTCTGTCCGTTTTAACGATAGCGAATAGTGAAGTAAATATTGTTTTTGTTATGGTATCTTAAAGTACACGGTATAGTGTTATGAATGGAGTGGGTTTTATTTAGGTCGCATGTATTCTGTGGATATTGCCAAAGTTAAGCCTAATTTTTGGTTCAACTTTGAATCCGCATAAACGGCGTCACCTCTTTTTTAATTCTATGCGATAAAAACAAAGTATATGAGCACATACGCCCTTTACTATTGACCATAGAAAAGTCAATTTTTGTTCTTTTGACTGACAATGACCCGAGTAGCACATGGGGCTCAATGGCTTTTCTGGACTTCTTTTAAATTACCATCCCTATTTTGCATAAGTATAAGTTTCTGAATTTAATTGAAGCCGCGTCGTATCGTCCTTCAATCCATGAGCAAGTCAATATGGCGTAAGGTCTATTTTTGTTTAGACAACGTCTCTAAACCAGTAATTGAAATACCTATTATCAGAGCCATCAGTACATAATGACTAAATTTCCCGTCGGAAATGAAGTCGATATCAATCATGAATGACGCCCACTGTCATATCGCATGCCTTATCTGGCCGCCTCCATGCTTCATTGATACGTGTGATAAAATTTCTGAGAACCACGCCCTTATTTCATCAACTTGGTAACTGTCACCTGACAATCACCTTTCGTTTATATTGTAAAGTGCTGATAGATGTGAGCATTCACATGTTGCATAATCGAGCATTCACCGTTCTTCAATTTGTCGTACTGAACAACGAACCGATGAACATTTTCACGTCTACATTGTGCCCACACGGCGGAAAGGGACATCGGCGAAAAAATAACAAAATTGCTCGGCTCGGCAAAAAGCTCGAAGCAAATTTACTGTCGTTTCGCTAGAATGCTGGCTAATGCTTCTGATTACTTTTGTGGGAACATACATAGATAAATACACATCGACTGACATAGTGTGTTAGCAAGAAACAGATCGATCGTCTGGCACTCTGCGGTTAAGCAGGGAAACTGGTGCTTTGCTCTGACAAGTCATTTCAGTCTTGATCGGGGACAGTCGTCAAGAATGAAGTCATTTCTACATTGTCTCAATTTTGTATATAAGCGAGCATTTTGGGAAATAAATTCATTCTATTCTTGTAATACTAATAAGTGTTTCACTTCCAAACCTTCTGATAACTAGATAGGGAAAAGTACCCAATACTTTGTTAGCTTTTACATGTAACGTAGCAGTCGCTGGAACGCTCATTACAGTTAAATGTCATGTCTATCAGCACCTGTATGCGAAAACTTTTCAAGCGATTGCTAGAGATCAATTCGGTTCACCACATTGCATCGCACGTATAGTTCAATGTGTTTCACACGAGTATTGCCTTTTTATAATTGTGACGAAAGCGAGAGGTAGTGGTTTCATTTCTTTGAGCGTACTTGTGATGGTGATTGCTTATATTTGCCTATTAGCGAAGTTTCCTTCGCTATATAGTGTAGTGATAAATAAAAAATACTTACACTCACGATACACGTTTAATTTCGATCTGATAAAATATCAACACTTTTACGAACACAAAACCAATATTGTCAAACCCCGCTCTTCGGACCGAGGTGTCCAAATTGGTTAATTATAAAAATAGGACACTTTTACACAGCCTATGTCAACGTCGTCAATAAGGCTGGTCAACTTTGATGAGGACGCGTCAATGGAATGTTGTAAGGTGAAGGTTAGGACGATGACAAACAATCAGTCTAACCGTTTTAAGTATAGATAAATGGGAACATCGGTGTACACAAACAGACAAACAGCCTCTCACCCTAAACGCATATACTTTCTCCGTTGCGACATGGGTAAAAATTACTACCAACTTTAAGAATTCTGCATAAATGAGTTACAAACATAACTCATAATATTACATGAATAAAAACGTCACAAGCCGAGAGCAAACGACGTCACATTAGCGGCCCACCTCGTCATCCCGGTTATTAGATGTAACCATTTACACACGCCAAGACTCACATTTCACCGTGACGAACCCGTGTCGTCACTGGAAACACTCGAAAATTTCGAACAGTAATTTGTCTGAACGCATTATTATTCTGAAATGTCAAAATTCCGAGCTTCTTTTTTCCGCTTAACGATAATTATTTAGACGCAGATAGTTTCATAAAATATATTTATACGTTAGGTTAGGTTAGTATTGTATATAACCGCGGAAGTGTGCGAAAGCGTTCCCTTGGCTCCGCCATAAATCAGCGCACCGTGCGTTGCGCAGAGTAGAGCACCGTGGGGTTTTGGACGGTAGTCCGGGCGGTTCCCGGGAGTCCGTCATACCCGTCCTGGGTCCCAAGCCAAGCATTTCCCCACGAAAAAAAAAAAAAAGGTAAGTAATTATCCTGAAAAAACAAAAACTCCTTGATCGGAATTACTACACTAGGCCGGCACCGTGACTTATAATCCAAATAAACAAATTGTTCGTCACAGTCCATACATACGCTGCAATGTTTGTCACTGTCCTCATTTTAGGAACAATACTTTCTGGGTGACGCCCACATTATTTTCGCACAGGGCTAACCACCCTTGCTACGGTCCACGGAGTATTATCTAGTTGTCAAATTGTAAAGATAGTGGCGATTTCACCAGATGTCTGTCAAACTTTGCATGAAAAAAAGACCAACAAAGAAATCGCAAAAAAGTCTAACGTGTCAGCCGCTTTATATGGAATCACCGATTATTCTCCATTTCGTGGTTAGTTTCGTAGTAATAGGTGTTCAATGACCTACATATTTAGCACCTATTTGGACGGTGATAAAAACTCCCCTGGACGAGACGTATGGGAGCTTCTGTCTGACCGCCAGCCGATGCTCATACCGAGCTCGACACGGTGTATTGTGAGCCCCTTTCACGTGCTTAAAGAGGAGTGTGGCTGATATATGACTGGCTCCCATATTTGCGTATGCTGAAAATATGGGTACATTCCATTTGCAGTTTTTGTTAGGCAGCTATTTACACTCGTGTCACGTAGTAACCGTATTTTTAATATCTTCAGAGTTTATTGGTACCTATGTACATAGAAAATCACGGCCGTGTGATAAGAAGGTTGTTCAAATCAAAATCAAATCAAATCAAAAGAAGGAAATCTGTGCAGTGTCACGAAATGGGCCCAACTCAGCATGATGCTGGCTTTTTGTTCCACTTTGTTGTCAATGGGTCTCGCGCGCGTGAGAGCGAATAACTATTACGTGTCAAATGAACCTCAGTAGCCTATGAGCGCTTGTAACTCCAGAGATTTCACATTTTACGTTGCCAACACTATGTGTGTGGATTGTCTGTCAATTTTTAGGGAGAAATATAAATACTTGAAGTTCAAACGAAAGATTCGTTTGAACTTCATTATATAATTATAAATATATATTTTTATTTGTGCTTATTTGCGTGGAAGTTGGAGTGAAGTCGAGCGCATAGCTTTTCCAATTGAATGTTGGAAGACTGTGAACGTATCAAGTAAATACTGAGAGGTCGATAGTATTTGTGACAGCGTATTTAAGACGCTGTTCTGACTAGATTAAGAAACAATAAGGTCTGATTTTCAGATATATGATTCTTGAATAGATGATTGTTTATCTGATTTAATCGATAATTGCCTAAAATTTCCTCGACAGCAAAAAAAACCAAAGTTGGGTCTTTATTTACCTTTTTTTACTCAGCCTACTCAAACAATATATTATTTTACGACACAATCAAGTTAATACTATAGTTTTTATCTCATCTAAAATCTCACTTAATAAACTATAAATAAAACTTCACTAAGTTAGGTATTTATCGAAATATGTCCAAAAAAGTAATTCCCGAAGAGTGTTGCATCTCTTTTTCTCGTGCACGGAAGGCATAAGCGTGTCGCTGTCAAGGGGGCGTGGTTGGCTCGAATCAAGGCATCCCCTTAAAGCAACAATCGCTGTGACACTGTAGTGTTCTGGGTTGCCTAGAGGTCGGGACACTGCCTGTTCCGGTGTTCGATTCCAGAGCTGAGCATGAGCAAGGTTGCGAGGAACAAAATCCAGCAATAACGTGTCTGGCCACGCTCGCGCATCGCTTCCTATTGGTCATTTTATTCCTCACTCACCGTATCGCAACCTTGCACAGGTCTGCTGGATACTCAATCACCCTTAGGTTACATTCCAACACGGTTTTTTTGTGTGTCAAATAATAAATAAAATGAATGCATAAAGAAAATATTAGGATGACAATCTTACACAAGTAACAAAACGTCTAAATAGTCTCTATGTTCAATTTAGATCAGCAGGTCGATCACGTAACGCACTGTACACGTGCGTCGCAGTCGTGCGTCTAAATGACACTTTTTATATAGAAAAATGACAGTTAAATTGTCATAACGCGCGTTCGGAATGTTACGCGACTACCCCTCAGTATTACGTCCTGTCCACTAAAATCCGAAGAGCAATAAATAAAAGTTAGCCTCCGGCTCAGCGAGGTCAATTCGAACAATCGGAAATGTAATCGTAACAGAAAGCTATTCTGCCAAATTTAAAAAGTGCCTTAAAAATACGGATGTCTTTGAGTCATATCTCTTTCTAGAATGGTAGGTTAACCCGGCGCTCACCTTACTCAATGAGACATCGCGCTGCCAACCGACATATCGAAGGGTATATCGAAGATTGAGATGACATAAGGCCATGTTATGATTATATGAGTTTTTTCTAGAAACTTAATAGAGCGCACCCAGATTTCCGTATCAAAGCGAGCGAGTAACCACTGGGCGCTCTTGGAAGTGCTCAAAGCGAGAAATGCAAAACCAATTGTAAACGAGATCGTTTTTAGTGTCACATTTGTTTTATACGTTTAAATCCGCGATCTCTGCCTACCCCTTCGGGAAAGAGGTTCGATTATATGTAGGTTTAAAGAAATTCATTTTCCCATAAGAGTTACATGAAAAAGTATAGATACAAATTAAAACTAAAACTAAGGATAAAATGTTTAAAAATAAGGTAAGTATACATATTAAAAATCAATGTATGTAGAAGCATTACAATAATTATTGCGGTAAGCGCTCGGACCGTATCTCCGCGTGGCTAACTGCACTATATGTCATCATCATTTATCAAGCTTGGCTCTTGTCGGTGGAGTAATTTCCATTCTGTTCTGTTCTCTGCCTTTTCCTTCAACTCTCTATAAGATTCAACTTCAATGTTTTCCTTTAGCTGCTCCATGTAAGCTCTTCGTGGTCTTCCTCTTTTTCTTCTTCCTTCTATCTTTCCCTCTATATCTTAAGATTCGGTGCCAGAACCTGCTAAGTGGACGCTCTGCTCGTAGGTGCTTTCCTCTACATACGGTTTTTTTTGCATGGTATGCGCTACGAGTGTAACGCTACAAAACCGTCGGCTTTTAATGTGTTAACACTTTTACTACCAAGAACCCACCCAGCCGGCGCCTATGCCGTAGTTGCTTTCCGCTACATACGGGAAAAACACGGAATGGGCACGATTGTAGCGCGAAGCGATTATCTGCAGTGAATCTGTTAATCTTTTTTTACTAATGAAATCTACACTGAAATATCTAACGTCAAATCTGTTGCTAGCGACATATATAATATGTATAGGTACTTACGCAGATATTGTATTGATATAAAACTGCCAAATTAAACAGATGCGTAATTAGTTACTTAACAACAAATTAAGATACAATATACGTACGATGCGTTACGCAATCGGCCTTCTAAAACCTAACTTCCTGAAAATGTCGGAATTATCGGAGAGTTTTGCTTTTGAAAATTCAAATAAGCAACCCTGAACCTTATTCCAAGTCGAAACCTAGCCAACATTTTTAGGGTTCCGTAGTCAACAAGGAACCGTTATAGTTTCGCCATGTCCGTCCGTCTGTCTGTCTGTCTGTCCGTCTTCGGCGTAGCTCAGTAACCATTACGACTAGAAAACTGTAATTCGGCATGGGTATATAAATCAATCACGCCGACAAAACTGTACAATAAAATCTTGAAAAATATTTTTTTTAGGGTACCTCCCCTACACCTAAAGCGAGGGTGTATTTTTTTTTCTTGTTAAACCCATGATGTGGGGTATCGTTGGATAGCTCGTTTAAAAATATTATGGGTTTTCTAAAATCATTATTTAAATCAATGATTAGTTTGCGAGATATTGGGCTTTAATGCCCTAATTTTTGTTTGAGTCATGTGTCCCCCCCCCTCCTGCCGGCTAAATGGCTATTACTGGGGATGTGAAAAAATTCGTGGTAGTAGTACATATAATAAATTTAAAATGAAAACTATCACGGACAAGTAGGCATACCGGTAGTTACCGAGTAATAGTCGACCAATTTAATGTGTACTTGGAAAGGCCGATTTTCGTACAAATTCGGCCGACGCAACCGCACCGCACGTCGATGTAACTAAGACAGACGGGCAACTACGGAACCCTACACTGCGCGTGGACCGACACGCACTTGGCACGTTTTTATTTTTATAAAAGACTTACCATCAACGGCTCAATGGCCCGAGAGCTGTGTCGCGGCGAGATAGACTAACCGTCTCTTTCTAAGTACACTTAGAAAGAGACGGATATAGTCTATATCGCCGCTACACCTTGTGATAGCCAATGATGGTACGCGACGACAGAGCCTAAGGCTGCGTTTCCATCAGAGATGTGCGAAGATGCGTTGTGAGGGATGTGTATGTCATGAACCAATAGAAACACTTAATTTACCTCCTCGCTTAGCTTAGCTCTGGTGGAAACAGCTCAGCAGAGCGATGTTTTTGGAAATACAAAAGAAGGGAAAGATGTGTGCGAGGAATGTGTTGCGAGGGATGTGTTGCGAGGCGACGTCTGGCTCCGCTCCCGCCTCACCGCACCCCGCCCGCTTATTTGAAAAGAGTCCGCTACACATCCTCGTTGCACAATTTCAATCCCAATTTATTTTATTATTTCGTTTTAAATTTTATTATTATAATTTATTATTTAGACTGAATTGTAATTATCATCAATTGTATTATTATTATTATTATTTTATTTCATGCTCCATTGCATGTGTTTTTGATTCTGTTGTTTGTTGTTTTTATATTTTTTTTGCTAACCTAATGTTTGTACGCCCATTGGCAAGACATAGAAGATCACAAAATGTATTTGTCAACTCTGTATCTTACAGCCTACCTATGTTTTACAATAAACATTTTTTCTGATTCTGATTCTGATTCTGATTCTGACAGCCTCGCATCGCTTAGCTACCTCACACATCTCTGGTGGAAACGCAACCTAATATGACTATAAAGCTCACTGGTTCAGGAATAGCCTATTGAAAAATAACCGACACTGGCTAACTTACACTCTTCCAAATGATGGGCATAGTCAGTTTTTAGCTACGTCCATAATTTGGAAGAGTGTAAGTTAGCCGGTGACGGTTATTTTTCATTTTAATGGCAATTTTAAGGTTATTTTTTTGGTCTCTAATTAAGTTTTCAAGTTTAGATCGTAGTTTTCAGGAAATACAAATGGGAGCGAATTCAATTCCTTAACATTCCAATAATTGAAACGGAATGCCTAAGCGAGCAAAAAGGCCACAAACTAATTTATAAAACATAAAAGGAAACCGATAGCCACCCAGTCATCGGGCGCAATATGTACAAACATCTTAGCGAAACTGGCGGTTGCGGCCGAGAAATAGTTACGTACCCGGCGACGGCCTGGGGGTTTATTATACTGTTGCTTGGTTAGACGCCATCAAATACATGCACGCTTGGAGACTGTTTGGAGAGATATTGTATGCATTATATATATTACATTTAGGTATATAGGTTGGTATGGGACCTCAGTGAAACTGCTTCGTTGTTTAACAATTATTTATTGCAATGACTACTTACTCGGAACTACATAATCACTTTTATACGGTAACCACCATCCTACTATTATATATCTATCTCACTCTTTCACGTTATCCACGTTAATCACCTGGCCCCGATCACCCAGGGGAATTAGCGGCAATTATTTTATATTCAACTAGGAAAAAATGATAATGTTCGGTAATGGCCTAATGGCGCTTCGCCGGACGCTGCCGCGTCACGCTCGCTTCGCTCGCTCGGCTCGCGCGCTGCAGGATCGCAGTTCACCTAACAACCTAACCGTTTTTTTCCCCTGGGGGATCAGGCTAGGGGATTAACGTGGACAACAGCCACTCTTTCTGTCCCTTTCACTCACTTACGTTCCGTTTCCCAAACGTATAAATATTTTTTGGGGACAATCTTACACAAATCGACCTAGTCCCAAACTAAGCAAAGCTTGTACTATGGGTACTAGACGACGATATACATACTTATACAGATAAATCGATACTTAGATACATAGAAAACATCCATGACTCAGGAACAAGTATTCGTGCTCATCACACAAATAAATGCCCTTACCGGGATTCGAACCCGGGACGTCCAGCTTCGTAGGCAGGGTACCAACTGGGCTACAGAGGTCGTCGAAACGTGGTATATTAATGTAATTAATTGATTTGTGTTACTAAAGTTTCTATTTGGCGCAAAAGTTGACTGGTAGAGCATGTCTGAAGGCTTGAAGTCCGCAGATTGTACTTTTTATATTTTTCCAATAAAGTATTAATAGATAAGGTACGCGTCCTAGCCCACGACATTCCACTAGTGTTTAACATGAGCACTTTATGTTATATAGTATATATGTATAAAGCCATGTCTTTGACATAATGTTGAGATAAGTAGAGGGATGGAAGAATTTAAGTAAAACCAAACATGGTATCACCGAAGATGTTATATTCTCGGTTGATCAAGATAAAGAACAAGGTTTACATTAACTTATATATTTACTCAATTACGTGCGTCATAATATATGTTGCAGGGCGTTACCATTAACACATTCACTGCCACGGATCACTACGCTCGTAGCCGATCTGTTCGTATAGAGCGGAAAGCGACTACGGCGTAGGCACCCGCGAGGCGGGTTCCTGGCAGTGAAAGTGTTAATGTGTTAATTAGGCATATAGTACAGCTTAAACCCGAATGAAGAGAAATCATCTAAGTGGAATTTAACCCATATATAGCTTACGTTTCTGAGTGTTAGATTAGTGCACCTTTTATTTATTTTTATTTAGTCACGGAGACCTTAGACATCTCTGAGTCATACTATTTTTTTAATCAGTATTAATAGTTTACTGTTTGAATCGGCAGATTCAAATTGGAAAAATAAGAACCCAATTATTTTTCGATTTTAGTTAGAAAGAAAATTCAACAATCTTGTCTAGGCTTCAGATAATCATAAAAATACATTGTTAAGTTAAATATCTGATCTATATCTGAAATGTTCTTATTTTTGTTTCTTAGTTCAGTAGCACCTTTGAAAAATCTAGAACTCTTCTAGCGCACTTTAAGGTAAAGCGAAACCTTATCCAAGAAACTTGGCTTTATTTTAGAACGGTGATGTTGAGACGTGTTGAAATACTAATGGGTACATTGTGAGCGTAGCAGAGTGCTACGAGCGTAGCTTCGTAGTGGTGCTACGAGGCACTGCGGCTGAAAGCATTGTTAAAATGAGGAAGTATGCATGCTTAGATTTCCACAGTAGATACGATACAGTTATACGATATTTTTTAATATGTATGATTATATTTGTTTTTTTTTTCTTTTTCTTTACAATTTAGGAGGTATAATTTAGTAGAAAAGAACACTTACCTCATTAAGTGATAAGCGTGTGCAGACCAAAAAAATAGGAACAATGAATTTTTTCGTCTGACTTTCCGTTTGTGACAACGAGTATAATCGATCAATCCCCATTCGCATTATTCTTAATTACGAACAGCGATAAGGGGCCCAACAATTGCCAATATTAAAGACGCCCAGCGGGCATCCACTACAATTGGGGCGTAGACACTAAATAAAATAATCAATAATGTCACATTTTCTCGAAAAAGGATAAAAAATGTAGTCAAATGGAGAAAAAATCAACGCAAAAGGTTAAATAATCACGAAGTTATAAGTGTCCAAAGTTTTAAGAAGGGGTATGTTCTGTCCCTTTTTCGCAAAACGCAACTTCATATGAAACGATGATGCTGGAAGAATGTGACGTCACAGAAGACGGCAACGTGCCGCGCAGCAACGTGGTCGGCGTCGCCGTCGACGCGGCCTGCCGGCAGCATCCTATAATGTGACGTCACACACCGTTTGCGATTTCTTTCTCTAACAAGCAATATTAAAACGGTTGTAGCTCCGTAATTCTTTGAGATATCTGAATGGGATTTTCGTCAGTAGGCATATTTTTTTGCCTTCTTTCTTTTGGAGTAATAATAATTTTTGAGTCTACACCCGTATTTAGTCGGAGGGGTGCCGACCTGCAGGAAATGTGGTCGCACATGCATTGCCGGATTAAGACCATTTGATGCCCTAAGCAATCCACACCTGTGGTGCCCCCTCCCTCCTATCCATGAGCAATTTAACACATTCAGGGCCCGTGACGACACATATGCGTCAGACCGCCGTAGTCGCTTTCCGCTACATACGAGGAAAACCTAGGGATCGGCTACGAGCGTAGCGCTTAGCGATTCTGGGCAATGAATGTGTTAATAACGTCAACGCTATAATTTAAAACGCGCGCATTTTCAAACAGCCTGTCAGCCTGGCATGTTGATGGTGTATTTTTGTTTGGTGCTGTTTCCTGTTTCTGGCCCCCCAAGACGTGATGCCCTAAGCAAATGCTTAGTTGGGTCATTGTCAGATTTAGGTTAGCGTCTTTTCGGTGGACATTGCCAAAGTTAAGGGCTTTAAAGCCTAATTTTTGGTTGAACTCTGAATCCGCATAAACGGCGTCGCCTCTTCTATAATTCTATGCGATAAAAACATATTATATGTAAACATAAGCCCTTAACTATTGCCCACTGAAAAGACGATTTTTGTTTTACTGACTGTCAATGACCCAGTTTGCTTATGGGTTAATTCGGCACTGTGCACATTCTCGGTAAAGATAGGTTATGTCAGTCTCCTGAGACCTCACGAACGACGCTTCAGTTAGTTTTGCTTTTTCTCAGTCGCCATGGTCGACATTGGCCCAGATGATGATGATGATGATTAATATGTTCAGCCGCACACGTCTAAGGTGCAAATTCACACGAACGCAGCTGACAACGCCGGACATTGATACTATGGGCTTGTGCACAAATCACGCTAGGTTTTTTCGGCTACTTTTTGGTGAGGTTCTCGGCCACCCCCCTCTCCCCCTACGTAAACCTCACGCATATTTTTTTCATTCGACCGCATTGTAAGATAACCCCCCTCCCCCAACGTGATCTGTCGTGATTAGTGATGTGCAAATTGCGGAAAGTTTCCAAAAAGTTGGAAAAGTTCTCGGAAATTTCTAGAAAGTATCACAAGGAATTAAGGAAACTTCCATGTTGGAAATGGAAAGTTTCAATTCCCATACAAAAATGAAGAAAATTTCCGAAATTTTCCTATGTTAAATTGCAGAAACATTTCGCAATATAGGAAACTTTCCGTCGGCACATCAGTAGTCGTGATTTTTTCCTGACCCCCCCTCCCCCTATCGAACCTCGCGTGATTTGTGCACAAGCCCTATCCTTCTGTACGGAAGTTGCTTATTCTGTGCCTACGATTCAATCCCATCTTGGCTTCGATACGTTGTTACTGACAATGTAAGACAGTAAAATAAAAGAGTAAACTGAATACTTAGATAAAAAAAATCTATCGAATCTGCTTACGCAATTTCACGAGATATTCGCTACCGAAATTCGAACTGTTGAGGAGAACAGCGGGGCAACCGGGCATGCCAACGAATTTAGGCCCAGATGAAGCGTAGAACTTTGTTCACTTCCCTCGCTAGATCAATCACGCTATCCTGTTCTAACGCAGGCTTTTTTATTTAAATAAACATTTTACGGTTGTGTTACACAGAGTACCTTCTCTACGTAAGTACTTTTACATATTTATTCTGTGCCCACGAGTAAATCCCGACTTTAATTCCAAACTCTTATTTCACGGTCATTTTCCCCAGGCCGTTGTTGATATCAAATGTCCCGTGATCCCAGTTTCTTCAGATTGCGACAAGTTATAACTAGTTGGGAACTCGTTGCTGGTCGGTCCGGAGTTGTAAGGGCTGGCTTCCGAGCGGAAAGTAATCTGTGTCCGAGGGTTGCTCAATAGGAATCGTTGATATGGAAAAATACAATAAACCTTTGGATCGGCGCGGCCATTCGGTATTTTCCTCGTGATAAAATGTACGGTATAATGTCACTTTTTCGATATCAAACCATCAAATTATTACAATAAAGCGTAAATAACGGTTTACCCTTGATTTACCGACAAACGTTTCATCGCTAGTAAGGTAAACGTCCGAGTGCTCGACGCTGTACTAGTATATGGCATGGGCAGTCTATGTCAAAGCAATATGGGTTATTCTTCATTCGAATTTAAGCCATGTCACTTTGACATACTGCCATATACTAGTACAGCGTCGAGCACCCGGACGTTTACCTTATGTATCCCAGAATTTTCATTTCCTCGAAAACCATATTTTTACAGAAACAGTTAAATTTCAGGATTGTTTTAAAACAAACCTAACCCATCTGGTTTATACAGAATGACCTTTTAGCTGTTCCTTTTTTTGATGAAATTAGCAAAAAACATTGCATTCGGTAAAAGGTTTGTCGGTTTTTGAGGGACTCCGGTACTTAAATAACACAACACATCAAAATTAAATCCGTAAAAACATCATCAATCAAAATCATATAAAAATATCCAGTCTCGAAAAAAATATTTAATTTATTACCGTTCAAAAGTAAATAACAAGATATTAGATATTTTTTTTTTCTGTATTGAACAGGATAGCTTGTTCAAAAATATTTTGGGTTTTTTACACAATTTTTCAAATTAGTGATTCGTTTGCGAGATATTGAGCATTACAGCCCAAATTTTTGTTCGAGTCATGTATCCCCCCCTGCTGGGTAATGGCTGCTACTGGGAATGTGAAAAAATCGTGACAGTTGTACATATAATGAATTTAGAAGGAAAACTAACACGGCTAAGTAGGCATAACTAGTTACCGAGTAATAGCTAGTCGACCAACTTAAAATGTACTTAATTAAAAAGGCCAACTTTCGTACAAATCCGGCCGACGCAACCATTTAGTTGGCGCGCGCGTGTCGATGTAACTAAGAAAGACAGGCAACTACGGAACCCTACACTGCGCGTGGCCCGACACGCACTTGGCCGATTTATTATTATGTATTAAGATTGAAAGTATTAAATATTGCCTCAGTGTCAATCAAAAAGGCGTTTACCTCAAGTACAAGGGTAAAACTGTAATCATTTAAAACAAGTAGGTATTAAAAACTACACCATTTCTTTAAACCCATTTAATTTTTGAGAAAAAAATACCAAAACGTACTCGCATGGCGAGTTTTTTACGAGAAACCTCAAGGCACGCCTGCTGGGTGAAAAATGGAAACGACAAGAGGGGCTGTTGCTATAAATTTCAACCCCCAATTTACCATTAAAGGGCAGTTTCTTTTTATAGTATTATCTCGAGAGTGGACAACAGAATAATGACAAGGGAGCCTATTTGGCTAAGGAAATTATTTAAAATTTCGATCATAGTGGAAAATTGAAAAATTATTCGCCACGAGCGGGATTTGAACCCACAACCTTTGGAATCCGTCCATTAAATTATTTAAATCAAATTTACGAATGTTGCGTGCTTGCATCAGCCGCGCCGCGTTAGTACATTGATTATCGTTGACGCGCAATTTTTTTGTAAATATTCGATCTGGGATCTATCTGAGATCCCAAGTGAAATATGTGTAAAGAAGAAGCTGGTATTTATTTAATCGTATGGCATACATTATTTTGACCTTTAAAGTTTGTCACTCTTTAGTACCACCCAGGGTACACGTGCAAGGTTGTGGTAGGTAGCTCCTGCGGAGGCGAGAGACAGTTGTCCCCCCTTTGTCAAGTGAGTGGGCAACTCGACTGTTAGAAGTTCTTAAGCCGCCCGAAGGCCTCTAACTCGGTTTAAAGACTACTGTCATAGACAGCAGCTTAACGTGCCTTCTAAAGCACGGAAGCGCACATTTACATTAACCACTCAAACATCAGGCGGTCACCCATCCAAAGACTGACCGCTGCCATCTTTGCTTAACCTGCGTTATCGTTTTCGACTGGCAGGCGCCGCTGGGCTATGAACGACGAGAAGCTGGTTAATAATCTTGTATGATCATTTCCATTGACTATAAGAAGAAAAGGTAGTACTTGTATCGTGTTGTTTTTTCTGTTTATATTACAAGAAGCGGTATTATTTTAAAGTATATGATGTTTGTTTTGTTTTCTTGTATAGTTGTATTGTGCATGATATTAAACCCCACGGTTAAATTACTCTTTTAATAAAATGTTATTTGTTTATTATGGCAAGTGCATATTATCGTGCTTGACTCTTGTGCCATTACAAAGGTGAAAATCCACCAGAGATGTGCGTACACCTTGTTTCTCGTTACACCTTGTTACCTGTATTAGCCCTTGTTAAAAGTATAGTAAAGGCCCATCGCCTTGTCCTTTACTTATATATTATGTTCTATAAAAGTCAGACGTTGTATGTAGCTAAAATAACTACCTACAGTTTTACATAATAACGATCTTACTTTAACCTATTACTCTAAAAAAACAAGAATAATATAATGAATATTCAAATTCCGAATGGCACCAAAACGGGTTAAAAAACATGAAAGGCATAGATCCCTCCCAAACAGCCGCAGTAAACGACACGAACAGTACTTTCGCGGCTCGACTTTATTACTTTAAGAACATTCCCCTGGGGTCTATTTCACTTCACTTACTGGATTGAAATCAAATTGATTAGGGCTGCTATTTTTTATCGGTGGCTACGTTTATTTCTATTATGGTTGAGAGGAAATATGCATAAATAAATATAAATTATTGGAAGGTGGAGCCGAAATAACACAGTGCTCTATTTGTACTAAGCATGTAACCTACCTAAGACAATATATAGGTAGTGTACTTGGCTTGGCTTGGCTTGTGGACTTAGCTTCGTGCATCAGCTTAATGCTTCGAGGTGCAATGTGTGCAAATTTAGGTGAGGTAGGGCACAGCGAAATGTCATCCCGCTCGAACTTGGAGCAGCCCAACTGGGGAAGTACCTCCGCCTTGCAGAAGACCACAGCCATAATAACACTACTACTTGCTCTGTAGTAGTGTTGTGTTCCTGGAGGTGAGCAAGGTCGCCAGAGCTCCCGAAGATGCGTTGTGTTGAGAGCGAGGGAATTTGTTCCTTCAGCTCTCAACACAGCGAATCCTCAAACATATCAAGGGTCGGCAACGCCCATGTTACTCCTTTGGAGTTACATGCGTCTATAGGCTGCGGTGTCCGCTTACCATCAGGCAAGCAGTACGCTTGTTTGCCACCGTCGTTGTATTAAAAAAAAAAAAAAACTTGAAAAAGATTTATCATCATAATTATTTATAATCTACCGGCCCGCACTAAAACCCCAGTTCTGTTTTACAGTGCAGTGACATCACTTTTACCCAAACCCCTTTACATTTCCCGCGCTATCATGCATGCCAAGCCTAATGTGGGCGAAAGATAGCTCGCATCGAATTTTAATTTTATTTCAAATTTTAGTACGTTAGGTTAAACAGACCTCCCTCTTTTTACACGATTGACGTCACTTGTATTTGTCACAATAAAGCGAATAGGCGCTGAAACTTGGGACATTTTTGTTATGAGCTTTTTATTTGTCTTCGCTCCTACTCAAGTAGCGATCCGGTTTCTATACTTGTCAGATTACATATATCTTTATGCTTGTGTACAATAGGGTTAGACATTTCGCAGTTTCTTTTTATTATAAAATTCTTATGTTTGAATTACCTACTCGGACCTCAAACTCACTCAGTAACTAGTTATCAATATGATTCTTATATTTAAATACTTTCAATAAAAAAAGTATTTAAACAGAAGAATCATATTGATAACTATTAATTTACTCTTGATCGATAAAAACTATTGTTTTTAGTCTGAGACGTCGCATATTTTTTTATGGTAATTTTGATTGTTCTGTCTATTAAAGTGATACCATGTTAATTAAACATGAGGAAGCTATCCAATTTATAAAATTGGTTTTAATTATAATAGATCATACATAAACCATTCTACGTAGTCACCCTGGAACTGACTAACATATAATAATGTTCCTTCATTAAGTAATTGAATCAATACATCAATAATGAATACTCGACGTGTGACAAAGGGTCAAATAGACTTATGTATTGCATTTAAATCTTATAAATAATGAAAATAAAAAACAGTAACACTAACGATTTACAAACTAAGACTAATCATAAAAACAGAAATGCCGAGGCAACGCACCCGAACGACCACGTGGAAACTATTGATGTCAATTTAGAATGTAAACTGTTATGTTTGAAATCGACCTATAAGTGTACCTACGTTAGTGAAAACGCATATCCGAGTGCTTTTAACCAGTGTGGTAAACTTTGAAAGCTAAATGGTTATTATATGTATGCGTCCATTAACTTTGGCTTGCTTTATAATGTATCATTACGCAAATGGCAGCGAGATAATGCTACAATGTAACTGCATAGATAATAGATAGTGGTTGTACCTACAGTGTTTTACCGACAATAGGCATGATGCCTCATGTTCAAATTGATAACGTAGTGATGCTAAATGGATAGTAAACCATCAAATTATCGTAATAAAGTATAAATTATAAGATATAATTATAATCATCAAAAGATATGAACCTTGAAAATTTAGAAAAAATAAGCATTTTTTTTATTGTCCAAGAGTAAATTAAAAGCTACCAATAGAATCCTTACGCTTTTCTAGAAACAAAATTGTACGACAACTATGTACTTAAACGCAGTATTTCGCGACCGAAACAACAATTTACCTGATTTTCCATACTACGATTAGAACAAATATACAAATGTGACGTCACACTTGTATAGACACACAGTATGAAGCGTTTCGCGCTGCCGCCAGCGAGGTCAATCTTTATCTCATTTTTTTAGGTATTTATGTTCTTTAGTTGTAGTTGCTCCCATACAAACATTTGTTCCTCTCCAAATGTAATTGGCTTTTTGTATTTTATCTATATAGTCAATATGTTTCTGTAGCTGTTGGTTCTCCAAATAAATAAATAAATAAATAAATAAAAACTGGTTCGAATGACGACACAAAAAAATCTTAGTCATCATCCCTATTGTTCCATCGAATGTATGATTCGGAGAATTTTCATTTCATAGAAAACCATTTTTTTTTTCAGAATCAGTGATGTCATAATGCTATATAACGAACCCAACCTAACCTAATAGGTTCTATATAATTATTAATTACCTTTTAGCTGTACCTACCTAAAAAGTTAGCGGTTTCTGAATAACAGAAATTCGATGAAACTAAAATTCGGCGAAACCATGCATTCGGTGTAATGTTTGACGGTGAAATAAGGGGACACCAATAGATAGTACCTAGTATGTTTCTATGTTTACTATATCTAGGTCAACGATCTATATGCATCTTGTAAGTCGACTGAATTAAAAAAATGTACTCGGTAAGGTAAACTTTCATACAAAATATTTGAAAGTTACTTATAGTTCAGTCATTATATCCAAAAAACCGACCCTACCCGTGGATAATCAGTTCTAGGATTTTTTTTTTCGTAGGTCCCTCGGGGGGGTCACTGGGAGTGTAAATTCAAAAAGTAGACTGAATCAGGCTCCTGTGTATATTCGGAAAACGGTTTTTCTTAAATAACTCGGCCATATTTGATTTAACAGTAAAACCGTGAGTACAAAAATTGTAGGAAATTTGACGAACGAAAAAAAATCCAAGAACTTATTATTCACGGGTCAAAATCTATAATGACTGAACTATTAAGGTGGTTCGCTTTCCACACAGAACGTCTTTTTCAATTCTCAGGCCAACGGCGTGATATTTTAAGAAACTTATGACTTAAAAAGCTTGTTAGCTTTCATAAATTGGCTTTCTATTTGCGCGAAATTCCCCCTCCACCACGCCGTTAGCCTGCGAATGTCAAAAGACGTTTTGTATGGAAAGGGAACCACCTTAAATTAAGTTTTTAGTTGTGTAAAACACATCCTACTAATATTATAAATGCGAAAGTTTGGATGTTTAGATGTTTGGATGTTTGTTACTCAATCACGTTTAAACGGCTCAACCGATTTGGATGAAATTTGGCACCAAGATAGTTTAAAGGTAGTTTTTATCCCGGGTCCACGCAGACGAAGTCGTTGGCGGAAGCTAGTAATACATATAACTTTTCAACACATTTGCTCGTACAGATGTAGTGCATAATTGTTTTCCATCGTATTTTCTCGGAAACGTTCGTATTTGTCATGCTACCTCAGTCACCCTCAGTACTTTTTGTACCGAGACTGACTGAAATAGCAAGACACGTTCGTACTGTTCGAACGTTTCCGTGAAAATATGATGGAAAAAAATTATGCACTGTAGTGCATAGCAGCAGCAGCAGCAGCAGCAGAGTGCTGTAGCAGGGTATCACTCATATTTAGATTCAGATTCATTTATTCACAATATAAGATTATATTATAAATTACATGTCAATTTAAAAGAATCCCTATCGTGATCGTCAATAACATACAATAACATTCAATAAAAGTAGTTAGATGAATAATAAGTAACAATTGAAGTATAATTATGTGCACTTAATTTAAATTTATGTCATATCATTATCAATGTTCACCTAAAAGGATCGTCAGTATATAATATAACAATAATTAAATTATATCAAAAACAAAAAATAAAAATTATGCGGTTATGTCAAAAAAATCACTTAGCCCTTTCAGACCCGGCCAATACAATCGTGGGGGTTGATTACATTTAATTGACAAATCAAAATCATATGTCAATTTACTTCATTTTACGTTAGCAGGGTGTTGTTTTACGGGTCCGAAAGGCTTAAGTATAGAATACAGTGGATTTTCCAATAGAAAGTTTCCTAATCGACGCTTGAATATTGTTTCTGATGTTTCCATTCGTATTTCGGCGGGTAGACGTTCATAGTTAGTGGGACCTATGATGCGCGGGTTTTTTCCTGCAAGTGCCATGCGACGTGGGGCTGTTCTTAGTCGGCCTGTGGAACGAATAGTCTTACCTGATACCTCGACACGCCTAAACATGTGTAAGTTTCGTCTCACAAACATGAGAATTTAAAATAAGTATGTGGAGTAGTGCGTCATAATTTAGTGCGTTACGAAGAGTTCCCTGCATAAGTCTCGAGGCCAGCGTTCGTAATGTTCGTTTTTGCATTATAAAGACTCGATTGGCATCCGTTGAGTTTCCCCAGATGAGTACTCCATATGTCATTAATTAATAGAAATGAGCATAGTACACCGATTTTAATGAAACATTCGAAATTAGAGGTGCACTTATTACTATAATACTTATTATTAAAATTTTACATTCATTGTATAATGAACCAAACAAATTAAAACCTTTTTGGTGAATTATTTATTATTTCTTCTTGGATATGAATTATATGATATAGAAACCTTTACCTTGGTATAATTACTTATTTATGATAACATTTTACATTCGAACTTGAACTTTCGTGAGACGTGTTGAAATAATGCTAATAATTACACGGTTCAACTCACGTATTAAATGTCACCACGGGCGACATGAGAAGAACTCCCGAACAGTTCAAAACATGTCGCCCATAGTGACATTTAATACGTGAGTTGAACCGTGTAGTTATTAGCATTATTTCAATATTTTTCAGTATTGAGTATTGAATAAGAAAAACGTTTTGGCTGTTAAGAGAGTTCATCTAAATCTTGATACGCGCGTACTGCGCGAACTTCGCGAAGAAAAATTGATGTTCGCCATTATAGGTAATTTCACTAATATTTGTAAACATTGTTGATGCGTGCGTGCCATGCGTGTTTGGTTTTTATCACAAATGTTTATTCGGAGTGAAAAGGGAAGTGGTTAAGTAACAGAATTGACGGCACTAGAATTTCTTGGCGATGTACATACAATATTTGAATAAAAACCTGTTGGCACCATCATATCTAAAGAAAATTACTTAGGAGCATGTTACATTTAATCATGAGAAAAGGATCTTTTCCTCGCAAATGTGTCGTATGAAACGCGTGCGCTTATCACGCTCACATGCGGCTCGCGTGAACAATTCCGACTTGGATTTGATGATCAACCTAGTTCGCTTGTATTACAATGTACTATTAACAACCATGTCTTATTAATGAAAAATATAATTATAATATATGTGATGAACGGACAACTACATGACTCTACATTACTAGCATTTGGCTGGTTTTACTTATAAAATGCATTATACCTACTTAGCTTAAATGCAGTTGTCATATATATACTTACCACGATTATTGTAAGTAATGTAATGAACAGTGTTGTAATAGTAGTTTATGCAACTGATACATAATCAGAGGCCTTAAAATACGAGTTGGGTTTTATGAAACGAGCGTTAGCGAGTTTCATAATAGGATCACACGAGTGTTTTAAGGCCAAATTATGTACAGTTTCATACACTACTTTATCTACACACATATCATAAGTACTCTAAGATGGGTTCAGAAGCCGTAGGGAAATGACCTGCATTGGTACTATAGTGCTACCTGTAAAATATCTTTGTTGCAATCGTGGCTGCATTTACGATATCCGGCGGAGTGTGCATATCGTTCTCGGAGTCACTACTACTCATATTTTCAACTAAAATGTGAGTTACAAACAACTTTTCACAATTCTACTTTCGTAACAACAAAGCAATGACAACAGTAATGGCGGCAATTCGATCCTACGTCAAGACGAATGTTTTTTTAAATCATAGACAAACAAATGAAGTCCCTATTATCATGTCACTCGACATCAAATATCGTGCGGTTTATATTAAAAAAACATACTGAATTGACGTTTCGCATCGATAACTGTTTTAATATCTATGAATACTAGAATAGAAACCCATATGAGTTTTGACAGCTGTTCCAAATTTAAACTCATAACCTTACAAAAATCTGTACTGTAATAACATTACAGTACAGATTTTACCTACTACCACAGACAAGAAAGTTCTCATAGTAAAATTGGTTGTCATAATGCTGGTAATTTCCTACGGTTTCTGAACGCATTTAAGAGCACTAATGATATGTGCGTAGATAAAATATGTTTTAACAATTTGGCTCCTCAAAGCTACAATCGATTAAGAATGATTATTATTATTAGGTATATTCTGTGGTATTTTTTTCGTGTACAGTGGTGGTACTGTGGGGCTAGCACAACGGACGCCGCGCCGCGCCGCGAGTCGAGATAAATCTACCCTCCTTTTTCTAATTTGCACAGTGCGAGTGAGATCGGAGACGCTCAGTCGCGCGCGAGGCGACTGAGCAGCAAGTTGTGCTAGACTTACTGTAAACCAAAAAAATACCAAAATATTCCCAATATATTTCTGTCCGTGTCCAAGCAAGACACATACCCTAACCTTATCGAAATCCTAGGAATTTCAGAAGGGTTCCCGCCTAGTTTGCACTCACCCGTAATAAATCATTGGTAGGTACATAAAGGGAATATTCGAGACATGTCTGCGCTTGTATTTTTCTCGGCGTCGTTAGGTCGAGTGGAGGGCCCTTCAGCGCTGTTATTCTTTACGCGCTCATGCGCCTCACTCCACCCGTCACGCCTAATCTTACTAGACCTCTACCTACGCTTAGTTACTACGAATCGCGGCGTCAAGATATATCTGTGGGTGAGCGTTGAGGTGAGCTTAAAACAAGTTACGGAATAGCGGGGCTGGGGCGGCGTGGAAATCATTGTCGCGACGGCGAATCTGGCAAGTTTGCGACGACGAGGGCCCTTCAAGGCGCTTATTAAGGGCCTAGTAATTGATCTTATTTGGATAAAAATGTTGTGATTTGTGTATCGCAACATACAATTAGTGTAACCAGGAGCCACCAAAAAAAGTGAAACTAAAACATATAAGCAGATATATCTTTGGAATTAGTATCTTAAATAGTATAACGAAGATCCAGTGCAATCACTTTTACCTATACGGATTTAAATATTCCCTAAGCAAAACAACGAAGATAAGTTTTTTTTTACTCATAGTAAGTTACCGCGCCAGCATAAAGACAAACCAATCGGTTTGAAGATGCAATTTTAATTTATTCCCATATATTTTTTTAACTATCTAAAACATTTAAAAAAAAAACGAATGTATGGTCGAGGAAAATGAAACTTTGGCACATGTCAACTCTATTTGAATGACGTTAAGGTCCAAAAGTGCTAAACATTCAATTTCCTCGACTGTACCTTAAGGTAGCGTTCTTGTCCTACTTTCCATGTACATTAAAGATTAGGGAGAGTCATTGCAAAACCTATGATTACCTGGGGGGCTAGCACAACTGACAACGCGCCGCGACTCGAGTCGAGAAAGATCTACCCTCCTCTTTCTAATTTGCACGGTGCGAGTGAGACAGGAGACGCTCAGTCGCGCGCGAAGCGACTTATCAGCAAGTTGTGCTAGACGTACTGTAGGAATGACGGCTTAGACGGGAGAAGCCTGGTAATTGAAAAATAATTAAAAGATAACTTTTGTGCGTAATAACATAAGGACTCCTGGCCCCGTAGCATGGATGGCGTTATCACGCGATAAGTGACAGGATAGAGCTTCCGTCCCTGGCTGACACCGTTCGATAGAACGAGACGACGCGCCTATCCTGTCACTTATCGCATGATAACGACGCCATCCATGCTACGGGGCCTGGTAACCCACATTGCGTTTTTGTTCATACTGCAACATGTTTTTACTGTACGTGTTTTACTGTGTCTGGGTTAGCTTAAAATAAAGCATTGATACTTATATTTGAGGCTACGACTTATAAATGTAGAATGAGGTTATTTTGGTTCGCGTGAATCTGTCTGTGACGTGTGGAGCTAATGGATTCAATATGAGAAGCATGAATACTCCGATTCTAAAATTATATGGCTGATATAAGTCTTAATCTAACAGCAGTTCCAGATGTGTGTTGCTATAGGATTAGTTATACTACTTAAGTGGGTGGATCAACTATTTTCTGTCTATTTGCCATGGTTACGTCTACTGAGTCACTTTTTAAAACTGCGATTTATGGGTCTTCAATCACCAAATACGGGGTTTTCTTGTTAAATTCGACCCCTTTTGATGATAACTATGACTATAATTTGTTACTTAATTAACTGAATGCCGTTGAACATTCTTATCACACATCCTCCTCATCATACGAATATTTATCCTCATCAGGATTCGAAACCCAAACCGTTAGCTTCGTAGGTCACAAGCTTTATTAGCCCAACCGCGTCAATAAATACTTCATGCATAAAACACCGGAGTCTACCCGTAAACAAACTCATGAGCATTAATAATGATCCAGGTTTAGTACCCCTAACATCATATAAAGGCAACGCATTTATTACTCGAAAATGAACGCTCCAACCAGGTGCGCGCAACCCATAGCTAAGCTGATTAACTTTTTTATATCGCTTTAATTAAAAAGAAATTATTTTTTATGGCAGATTCCGCGTATAAATTACGGCGCTACGTGTCGAATGATAACGTTCACAGGGTCGTTTCTCGCGTAAACTTGTACTCCGAATGCGAACCTATGTCGTAAGTAAGAAATTCGATTTTGCAACAACGGAGAAGCGTTACATAATAGCGTGGGTAAATTATGAATGAGTTTACGTGCCGTTACGGGCTGGTTTCACGGGCTTGCTCAGCTTTTGGCTTTGTAAGGGATCATAAAGGGGCTATGATGAAATTGGACCTTATTGATTTCGAGCCACATCAGAGGCGAACATAAAATTTTGCTATAGTTTTTATAACCTCGGCATCGGAAGGGTTTTATTGAAAATAGGGATTTTTATTTAGTTTAACGAAATCTCGCGAATAAAAGGGATTTGATGACGTGTAGGTTTTATCAATCAGGGAGAGTAGTAGAGTATGTGTGCGTGAAGACCGTATTCATTCTAAGGGGCGTCACGTTAGAGTCTCGCTGTAACGTGATTTTTGATTCCTTTGTGGTGAGAGGGAGAGTTTTGGCAGGAGTCAAGTTTTGGCGTTTCCGTGGCCGTTTACCTGACACCACGACTCCACGAGGTTGCGTAACAAATAGCCGTTTGAAAGCCGAACAGATAATCGAGTACTTGCGTTTGAAGACCAAGCTCTCAGGATGGTGGTTGAGAGGTTGGAGTCCCGCCACAAACCGAGTTTCAATTAATTTGTGGTGAGATTACCAACTGACAAGCTGTCGACCTTCATGAAGAAGGATATCTGGCCAAAGGGTTTAGTTTTCCGGCGATTTCGAGGCCGGCTATTTGACATCCAGAACTTGCGCCGCGCGACCCCGTCTTAACGTGTTTTTGTGTTATGTTATAAGTTTTGTATATTGTTATGTATGTTATATTATATTTTATGTCATATATTAGTCTGTAAGGTATTTGTAAAATATGGGCCTTGTTGCCTGACTCAAATAAATAAATAATATATAAATGAATAATAAATAGCAGTTACAGTATAGAGTATGTTAGTCTGTAAGGTACATGCAAATGTAGGCCTTTTTGCCTGAACCTATGTAGATACTACTACTCTAAATTATATTGTTATTATGGATAATATGGATAAAATACATATTCGAATGAATATTCTAACATTATATCAATCCTCATCTCAATTCAACATGGATCTTTATTTCAATAAAACAGGCGAACATTCACCAATTCAGCCGTTCATTTCGTGCACTCTCATTGGTCTACAACTCTACACACGGCGCCGCTCGGCCCTCAAAGACTCTATTCCATTAAGGGCCTATGCAGACTGGGTTTTTTAAGCGCGCCGTCGACGCGCGTTTGTGTCTAATCACGTGTCGACGGCGCGTTTAAAAAACGCAGTTTGCGTAGGCCCTAAATTCGTGCGTTAATCGTCATGTGATTTCAAGGAAAGCCATTTTATTCGCCAAGACATTAAGTTTTGAAAAGTTTAAAAGCACTTAAGAGGAAACACAAGGGCCGTTTTTCCATAGAAACGTAGTCCCCTGTTTTCTCCCTGGATAATGGCAGTAGAGCAATTTTTTTTTCATATATTTATTCTTAAATTAACCTTCAAAAACCTAAAAAATATGCCAGATTTTCCGCTGTGTTCAAACATCCAGAAAACAATTTTGACTGGATTATTTAAAAACAAGAAAAACATACAAACAAGGCCAAAGCCTTTCTTTGATTTTTTATAAAAAAAAATAGTTAAATAGGTCAAGTTTTGGAGAAGAAATCAGGGGACTACGAAACGTTGATTTTATGTACTTTTAATAGGTATTTTCGGTCCAAGCTGCAGTTGCCTCTATCGCGCTCAGCGGGGGGAGGCTTGAGGTTGGCGCGACGGCAATATATTTTACAAATACCTATTTCTCAGTTATCTCGCCCTTAGTGTTTCCTCTTAATGATCGAAATAAGTAAAAGTAGTTCAATGTTTCCCTTTGATACCCTCGATAAACGAAGAAACGTAGACGAATTTGTCCGTTAAAATTCTAATGTGGAATGAGGTTATAGAGTCGACTAACCTCACTCACCCATTATAACTTGTACGCAACCTTCGTAACATATAATATATGCGCAGTCGGAGGCCAGTCTTTTGCTGGTCTTGGTCAGGTGAGGTCTCGGCTACCGTCAGCTTTTACATTTGTACATTTCATATCCCGATTGCATTTCAATGTCTCTCTCGTTTCTGTCACGACGTTCGGCGCACGTGGATGCAAATCATGGTAATAAAGATACATACATACATACATTCACGCCTTTATCCCTAAAATGGGTAGGCGAACAGATAAAACTTGTGTTCCAGTACCACTTTTAGCATAAATGTGGGTATAAAAGATCGACAAAATGTGATAAAGATAATAATGGATGAACAAACCTTTAACTTATAAAAATATATTTTCCGCCCTCACACAACTACCAGGTAACTAAGTTACCTGGACCATCGTTCCCAGGATGCTGGCCGTGTTCCCCCGTTGTATGGCCAGGCTATCTCTACCTAGGTTATTTATTAAATATTATTTAAATCATCAAAAATAATTTGTGGTCTAAGTTCGTAATTTAATCACTTTTGTATTTAATATGTTCTCTTCAAATTTCTATACTACATATGTAGATTATTCTTGCAGCACCTTCCTTCAAGTGATATAAAAACATTGAAATCGGTTCACGTGATAAAAAAAATATCAGCGATATGATACAGAGAAAGAATATAATGGAAAAATAAACCATCTTCGATTTAATAAAAAAATAATTTGTTTCGTGATTAGTATTTGTTTGGTATTTAAAAAAATATTGCTGAAAAACCAGCATACATGCTGAGTTCTTTGGCCGCGCTAGCTAGTAACAAAATGCACCGCAAATGGTGCTGTACTCATGACAGAAACTTCTGCTATGCGTTGTTAAGATTTTTCCAGAATTAATGGGCGGGTAAAAACGGGTATGTTGTGTGAAAATTTGTACGGAACCCTTGGTGCGCGGGTCTGACTCGCACTTGATCGGTTTATTTTACAAAGCCCTCAGTTTTGGGACCACAGAGTCTAAGTTTGCGGTTTGCTTGACCTACCCGCCAATCAGTCTATTTCACACCGCGGCCGCCAGCGTGTCAGTCGTCCGTCGTGACGTCTCGGTCCTTCGTCCGTCGCTGTTTAAGCAGACCGTAGCCTAACAAGGGTCTCTTTTGCTAGTGCCCCAATAATGTAACTACCCTTTAAGCAAGCATTAAACACATAAAAAGTCTAATTGCGATGCAAAACGACGCATAAAAACAGACCTCCAGCTGAGTTGTGATACTCACGCACGAGCGCCGGTTGACAGCCCTCCATCACTCACACCCGCGTTTAAACATTTTTTATTTCACGCAACTTTGCGCTAAAAGGCAACATGCTTCTTAATGCTAAAGTGTAATTATCAGGTATTTTCGAGCGTGTAAACTGTTGAACGGAGGTTGAAGCGAGCGAGCCGCGTACATAGACGTTGATGGTCTCATTAATAATGCATAATTTCGGCGTTGGGTGATCGGGTGAGATGTGTTCTGGAAGGATTGGGATTTTGTGATGGCTGTTGAAATGGTGCACATATACATACATATAGCCGTAGAATATCAAGTTTAGCAGAAATAATCTCGAATTTTGTTTGATTTAGCTCGTCAGTTGTAAACCATCGAAAATGACAATTAAAGAGTCGACTAAAACCATTTTTTTTGCGTTAAACTGTTTTTGAATAAAGCTATTTAAGGACAAACTTGAGTCAACTTAGTTTTTGAACGCAGCACAATTAGCTTACTACAGTTTCAAAAAAAAAGTTACATATAGAGTCCTCCTCCACGGCGTGTCCGGCGACAGCGACAGCGACACCGTCAATTATTTATATTATACTAGCGACCCGCCCGGCTTCACACGGGTACTATATTATACATATAAACCTTCCTCTTGACTATATCTATTAAAAAAAAAACCGCACCAAAATCCATTGGGTAGTTTTAAAGATCTAAGCATACTCGTACATAAGGACAGACAGCGGGAAGCGACTTTGTTTTATACTATGTAGTGATTTGGATTATGGAACGCTCTAATTTGGCTCGCAAATCCATTTTTTTTTTTTTATGCGGTCAGACAATTGCAATTAAGTTGTCCAGCTTGGTTATAGGTGTAGGAGGGCTTTGGCCGAGTCTTTCGGATATGCCGCTTAGCTTCCAGGTCTTCCAGACGCGGTTGCTTATATTAGTCTAGTTTTCTGTGAACATTAGATCGCCATTCCGAAAGAAGTTGTGCTCTTTCTTCCCAGCGATCACTCGGTATATCGCAGGCGGTCAGGTGGTGTTTGAGGACGTCTTTATGCCGCAGGTACTGGCCCCCCTGTCGCCGTCAACCTAACTAAGCCTTTCATTCTTAAGGTTATTGCGCCTCGCGGAAACTAGTCATGCAACAAAGACAGCGTCTGTCACCAGTTTTAATGGCGCTGTCATCCCAGCGTCCAAGCTGACCCACCGCGGCTTAGTCAACTGAGAGTCAACTTCACACCTTTGAATACTGCGCAATAAAATTATATAAGAGGCCGTCTCAGGTCAACGCCTAAAGCCATGACATACTCGTAATTTTATATACAAAACTCCCGCAGTTCTAAGATTGCCGGCATCGCGGGTGCTGATGAATAAGAACAACGTATCGTTGTGAACCGTGTCGAGCGGTATTTGACCTTCAAGACGTGAATGGCCCGTTTTATTTTGATTCAATGATGAATTTCTTTCTACAGGATGCATCCGGCAAATGCATGGCCACACAGAAACACCTCGTGAAGGAGTGCCCTGAAATGCTTGCCATTTCGACGTGGACAGGGCAGATACCCCGGCGGCCGGCGCTGCCGCCGGGCGCGCGGCTGTCGCAGCTCATGGCGCTGGGTTCGCGCCAGAGCCCGGGACACGTGGTCTGGATGCTGGCTAAGAACGATGAGGAAATGAAGTGAGTATAGAATAATGATCTAACATGCCATGCAGTATGGCTCCACAGACACCTCGTGAAGGAGTGCCCCGAGATGCCGGCCATATCGACGTGGACGGGGCAGATACCGCGGTGGCCGGCGCTGCCGCCGCGCCGGGCGCGCGGCTCTCGCAGCTCATGGCGCTGGGTTCGCACCAGAGCCCGGGAGACGTGGTTTGGATGCTGGCTAAGAACGATGGGGAGATGAAGTGAGTATAGAACAGTTGGCCAATAGTGAAGAAAACAGGGTACTTGGCTGTTGCGGTCTGTGGAGCTTGTGGGTTACGAACGGCAGAGGGTAGGCATATGGCCTGGAGGCTGGCTGAGAATGCTGAGGGCATGAAGGGAGTATAGATGGCCATTAATGATGAAGTGTAATAATGAAGCAGGAAGTGTACTTGCTGGCTGTTGTGGACTGTGGGCTTGGGTAACGAGCGGCAAAGGGTAGGCATAGAACGGCCTGGATGTTGCATAGAACGGTTGAACAGCATGTGGATTGATAGTGGTTTAAATATATGGGCGAATTATATCTCACCTATTTTTCATTAACCAGTAACTTGTTAAGACTTTTTTTCATACATTTATAAGTTGCAGGGCTTTTACATACCTTTTATTGCCAAAATGAATAGTTAAAAGTATGGAATTCTGGATGTGTCCAGTCTTACACTAACTTCTACTAAAAATGTTGTCGTCCCAAGAACAAAATTACTATCCCAGCGCGTTTAATACACCAAGAAGCTTAAAATTGGCATTATTATCCTCGCAACGTGAGCTTCCCTCGTTATTTATAATAATTGGGTGAAAACGGATAAGAAGCGGAATATGAAACGAGTGCGTTGCAGAGTGACAGAAAAAAACGGCCAAGGACGAGAGCATTGTAAGGGGTTCCGTTACGACGGGAAAAAAATATTGTTGCATCGTAGACGTGTAAAATGGCATTAGCATTATTGAGATTAGCACAGAAGCGGCCTGCGCTGGCGGTTAATAGTAAACTTGACAGTTATATATTCACATATTGACTAGTGACCGCTACCGCAAGCCGCGCAAGTCAGTGAGAGGCTTAATGCGTTAAATGATTTGACTTTGACTTTAGGAAGCAGGGCTTTTCCACTAAAGCTTTTCGTGACACTTGGCTTTGGTAACCTGCCAACGTAGGATTAAGTTGTCTTGTACGGGTAATTGCCACACCGAATGTCGCATACAAAAATAACCTTAAATTTAACTAAAATGGTGAAAGAAGCAAAGGAATATGAATATAATTATTTTTATCGAGTTTTGACGGCTAAGAACGAAAATAATTTCATGGAATGTTGATTTGATCTATTACTCAACCGCAATGAGTTTGGAATTGAAATAGCTGTCAGTTCATTTAAACTTTGATGTATTTATATAGCAAAACTGTAACTTCCAATTCCATTCTGATTGCGGTTTGATCATAGCGACAATCCTTTGTTATATCATCGTACTCTAATATTATTTATGGATAAACTTAACAGCTAACGTTATCAACACAGCGCATCCTTTACAGTTCTGGCTGAATAAGTATAACTACAACTTAGAAAATTTGCATAACCCCCGACATTTTCAATTCAGTCTAATATCTCAAAAACGGCTAAACAGATTTTCATTAAACATGGCTAAGAACACTCGGGATCGCATCAGCTTTCGAATAAAAAAACCGCGTTCAAAACGGTCCATCCGTTTGGGAGCTACGATACCACAGACAGATACACAGATACACAGAGACGTTAAACTTATAACACCCCTCTCTTTGCGTTGGGGGTTAAAAATTGATCCCACTTAGCACAGTATGTATGTAAATACTTTATTGTACACAAGACACAGGTAAAAATACAGACAGAATAGATTAAATAGCTACAAAGGCGAACTTATCCCTGTAAGGGATCTCTTCCAGTTTACCCTTGAGCAATTGAGTGGAGATCAGGAACAAAAAGATAGACGAAATAACACAGGTACAGAGACGTATTTACCTTTAAGTATTTAGCAGCGTGTCGCAGGATGTCGTTTACTTTTTCCGGTGAATCTCCCGGGGAAATGTAATAATTCCAGGGTTCTTACAATACTACGGACCCCTAGAAGCTGTAATTCATCACGGCCGTCTGTCGGGGACTGATCACCGCGATATGTAGGATCACTTTGCCATGTGTTCCGTGCAGCCTTGATACACAGCCGAGTCGAGGGGTGGGGAGTGTCTTGGCACATGGGTACATTTTTACGAAGTCGTACATTTTAACTTAACATGATTGAATGATGTTAATAATAGTACATTGTTTAACGAGGGGCGGAAGTGGAATATTGCGAACAAGAGTCTATCAGAAGCCCGACGCCGAAGGGGGAGGGCTTTTGATGACTCGAGTTTGCAATATTCTTACGCCCGTGTTATATATACACAATGTTTTTCATCACATTTCCGAGGAAACAAATACATTTTAGATGAAATAAATACAAATCGTAATAAACACTGCATCATGTCAGTCGTCCATTTTGTTGAATTTGACGTGAGGCGCGTATGGCAAAGACCCTTCGGTATACAGCCACGATTTAAAAACACTTAAAAACATTTTACATAGACACTAAATAACTACATATTAAATCTGTAAATAATTCAGTTAAACATTGTTTAAGTAGTTTTTTAAGTTTAAATTTATTTATAAATACTTTTTCAGACGTCGTATTTGATATAAAACCTCTTTGCTTTGTAACTGCCGCATGAGTGACAGATACAATTTAAGAGAAAAACCATTACGCCCGTGGGCGTAACACAGGCTATTACAGCTCTGTATGTCTGCGCATTATGAAGCCCTTTTCGAGCAAGTGTGATGAAAATTTAGTAATAATAAGGTGGTGAGTAAGGGCAAGGTGATATATCACCTCGCTCAAATTGAGAGCAGCCCCAACTGGGGAATATACTCATACTAGCTGATGCCCGCGGCTTCGCCCGCGTGGTTATAGGAAAATGTAACATATTGAATTTTCCCGTGGGTATTAGATGTTTTCGCGCTAAAAAGTAGCCTATGTCACTCTCCAGCCTCGTAAACTATCTCCATACAAACAATCACATCAATACGACGCTCCGTTGCGACGTGAAAGAAGGACAAACAAACACACTCACACACACACACACTTTCGCATTTATAATATTAGTAAGGATTTACACCACTACTAGTTCTGTGTAAGTTATGTAGTGTTTAGTGGTATCGTGTTCCTGCAGGTCGATCACGTAACGCGTTATACGTACGGCAGGTAGAGGATGTCACTGTTTGTTTTGAGAAAATGACAGCTGAGTTGTCCTAACATACGTTCGAAAAGTTACGTGATCAACCCTCTGGATGGTGTTGTTAGAGGGACTTTTTTCCTTTAGCTGTCAAGACCACGAATCATCAAACCAATAAAAGGTCGGCAACGCGATTCTGACTCGTATGGAGTAGGAAGTCCGTCAGTCAGGTTGTATGCTTGTTTCCCATCATCGTAGAATAAAATAAAATCTTAGATAGCCGATTTTTTCTTACTATTTGAAGGCCTCGTATTGGCGTTATCCCAGCTTCATCAGAAAAGGGTTCCTGGGGTCTCCTTTTGAGCTAATCCCAAGTATTAGCGTAGGCACTAGTTTACGCAGAAGTGACTGGCATCTGACCTAACCCAAAGAGGAAACCAGAGCTTCTGGGAATCAGGACACCATTATCAGTAACTACTATTGATTTTGACACAAAAGAGCCACTATCTTATATATCTGTACGTGAACGGATCGGAAACTTTCTACTCCTTTTAGAATCGAGCGAAATGAGTTCTCCCGTCGGTAAAGTCCGCTCCAATTAAAGAGAACCTATTTGGAGTCACGGGATGAAAACTGTGGCGCTTGAGAGTAGGGGTACAACTCGAAAAACATTATTTCACAGGAAACGCAGAAAACTTAAAAAATATTCTCATTTTGGCCCGATTACGGCAGACAAAGGAGGGGATTGTGTTTTTTGCAGTCTCTGCTTGTATTTATGTGTTTCAACGTAACGATACTGAACCGATTTCGATGAATGAGGTAACTATCAATCGATTCAAAATTATGCTGCAGGTGACATAGGTTACCATTTCTATTAAAAAAGTTTTTTTTTAGTTTTCCCAGTTTTTTTGAACTTTTTATGCTCGTTCTTTACTATTCTTTATCGCTGTATTTATAAATACATATTAAATGCCGAGTTACTATTTTAAAAATCCTCTTGCACATGATACTAATACTGTTTCTCTAAACTTAACGGTTATTAAAATGCGACTTGTATCTAAGCCAAAATGTGCTCTTAAAGAATATATAGGTACCCCTTTTCACCCGACTTACATACAGTTAAAAAGGACCTGCTTAATTCGTCGTGCAAACTTACAAAGGTACAATATCAAAAACTAAAACTTGTCCTCTTTATAATAAATATCAGGTAGTAAGTTTAGTATAATAGATAATTTAAGTCTTGTCCGTTTTCCATTTCCTTAATTTTTCGTAATAAATATTAGGGGACAATCTTACACAAATCGACCTAGTCCCAAACTAAGCAAAGCTTGTAATATGGGTACTAGACACGACGATAACGGATAAACATACTTATGTAGATAAATAAATACTTAAATACATAGAAAAACATCCATGACTCAGGAACAAATATTCGTGCTCATCACATCACACAAATAAATGCCCTTACCGGGATTCGAACCCAGGACCCCTTGCTTCGTAGGCAGGGTTACTACCAACTAGGCTAAAGCGGTCGTCAAAATGGACTTATTATAGACGGTATTCGCTATCCCATTCATGCACTTGTTTTAAATTTATCCCATTATTGCACAGAGAATGTACCTGCATTTGCAATGTAACTGCACTCCTGAAAAGGGTTCTCCGTTTACCGCGGAGTCCCGTGGTCGCATCACGTGCACAGCGCACGCGGCACCGCATGTGACACAATGCCGGCTATTTCGGCCTAAGTACTGTTGCGTTATAAACATTTATGCGATGTCTAGTTGACCTTGTGATGAATCTGACGTTTTACAAGCACTGTTGTCTTTGTAAGTTGCGGTTGTTCACGCTATTGGTGATTTATTTGATTTTGGTAGCAAGATATATCGTTATTTGTACGTTGTTTTGTATCGACATGACTTTCTTGACTGACTTGACTGACACATGCCATGATAATATTTCATCAAAAAGATTTTTTTTTTTCATTTGTTGTTATTGGAGTTTTCGAGGGCTGATTTCATCTCAAAAGCCATAGATTTTGTAATCCAGTAAAAAAACTGAACAACGGTTTCTCAAATACTCTTACTCAGGATCGTCAGCTTCATAGGTACCTATGCGATCACTAGCCACTAAGCTACACCGGCTAACTCTGGCGTACGAATTATAACGTTAGTAGGATGGGTAAGCTGGGCCGTATTTCACCTTCCTATACAAACGTAGTTACGCTCTCATTTTAAAACTACGTGTTGGATTGTAACGAAACTTTGCATATACAATGACATGAGGTAATTGTCGTCCTAGATAAACGCAGATACTTAGACGAATGTTTTTTTTATAATTCTAATGTTATCTGGAATTAGGTAAAGATATATGTATATGTCACATTAGGAGGGAAGAAAACCTTTGACTACTACGTACTCGTCCATTCAAAAAGAGAAAATGTTTAGTTGTTGTTGTTTCTAGGTTTATAAGTTTTCCTTTTTTCAAAATTTGCAATAAATTCTAACTTACCAATTTTTTTTTATTTTAAAGCGAAACCTATAAACCTGACCCCGTATCATGGTCGGCCTTATCATGCGATAAGTGACAAGATAGGAGCGTCGTCTCGTTCTATCGAACGGTGTGAGCCAGTGACGGACGCTCTATCCTGTCAGAAGAGCCTGTCCTGTGAGAAGGCCGACCATGATACGGGGTCAGGTTTATAGGTTTCGCTTCGCTGAATGCTGAAGCGATCAACATCAATTAGTTAGTGGAAATCGTTTTCTCCCGAAATGAAAATTTCATCAAAAAAGTAAATACCTATTGTCAGACGCGAGCTGCTAGCTGCTGCATAATTTATTCTTCCCTCTTAAGGGGATGCCTTGATTCGAGTCGACCACGCCCCCTTGACAGAGACACGCCTTCCGCGCACGAGAAAAAGAGACGCAACACTCTTCGGGAATGGCTTTTTTGGACAAATTTCGATAAATACCTAACTTTGTGAAGTTTTATTTATATTTCAATAAGTAAGATTTTAGATAAGGTTTAAAATACTGTACCTATTAACCCTACATTTTGCAAATAAAAATAAAGGTTTATAGTTCAAGCCTCGTTGATGCTAAATAGTCCAAATGATCCTAGACTAAAATACAACAAAAATATGGTCTAAGATAATGTTCACTCGGGCGAACACTGTCAAATTAAGTATTCTAGATTGTGTCGTAAAATAATGTATTGTTTGAGTAGGCTGAGTGAAAAAAGGAAAATAAAGCCCAACTTTGTTTTTTTTTTCTATTGAGGAAATTTTAGGAAATCATGTATCGATTAAATCAGATAAACAATCATATCTATAGTCAAGAATCATATATCTGAAAACCAGACCATATTGTTTCTTAATCTAGTCAGAACGGCGTTTCAAAGCACGCGATAATTTCCAATGCATCCCCTTAAGTGTTTGTAAGTAAGAGACAAGCTTTAAGTGATACAGACTTGTTACTTTTTTTTTATATTATGATAATTTAGAACAGTGTTTTGCTATGTGATGTATTTAAACAAGCTGTTTCTTTTCATTGCTGCAAAGGGAATGGATGAACGCCATATCAAAAACGGTAAGTGTTCTAATTTTATACATAGTTGAGGTTATTTCATATGGCTGACTTATTATAAAACTGTCATTAGAATTCGAATCTTTTGCATAAGACGGTAGAGGTGCTTTTTGAATGGACTGCTTTGATGCGATTCGGCCAACTCAAATAATCTCAAGTCTACCTACGTACCTATAAGATCTATTTATTTATGACTAGCATATTAACACTGTTGAAGAGCATTTGTTGAAACGTTTGTACCAATTAAGGACGTCACTTATGATAATATTTTTATAAGAAAATTTCAATTTTTGATAATCAGGGTTTTGTTATAATAACTAGAGATCGGACAAATGGATGTTCCCATTGAAGTCTTAGCAATTATGACTAAGAAATCAATTAATTTATTCATTGATCTTTGGAGTCATGTCAACGTTATTGCGAGTAAGAGCCCGTTCACACAGGGTCTCCGTTTTACTGATCCGTTTTATCGTATACGTTTTTTTTCGTTGCATAAGCGACTTCACATATGACACAGTATTCAGTATACAGTAAAAAATGTCGGTCCGTTAAATTATGACATTCCGTTTTGTCATCGAATACTGGATGAACGGAAAACGTATCCGTATACGTATACTGCGAAGCATACCACCGCTAGTACGAAACTCATTTACGGAGACTTAATGCCGGATACGCTGAACGTTATACGGTGCCTATGTGTGAACAAAGCATAATTTTTTGTTGTATCCGTTAAAATGGGTACCGTAAATACGGAGACTCTGTGTGAACCTACCCGCATTGTATAACTGGAATTAAAATACCATTATTAGTTAAGTTAGTATAAAAGTGCTATTGTGTGCCCTGACAGGGCGTCATGTACAAACTTTCTTGAAATGTAACCAAACACCAGCATTATTGTACCTACATGACTATACAATGAATAAATGAATATGAAAATGAATATGAATATAATGATACCCATTTGTTTTTAAGTAACTTTCAGTAACTTAAACTTACCTACTTTAATTTTAAATAATCTCAAAACATTGTATTGGGTATCACAAATAATGGGTAACAAAGGAGGAAAATCAAAAGGTTGACGTAATAAACTGACTAAATACATTTTACACAAACTTTTCTAGAAATTGCTCAATTATGTGTTTTCTCTTATTTCTTTTCGCGGCGGTTGGACTCGAAATAATCTCTAACGTAATAATAATTACTATTAGTTACCTTTGTGAGCTGTAGAACTCACGAGTCTGTCTTTTGTTTATGGAAAAATTGAATGGACAAAAAAAACGATATAATTATTGAACCTGCACGCCAAACACGAGAATCGGTTGAGAAAAGCGACCTGAGGCTCTAGTTTTACCTAATCAAAACTTTACGATTGCGTTTGCGTTTTACCCTCAATTTGTATAGGATTTGACAGCTGAACGCAAACGCGGTCGTAACGTTTTGTTTTGGTAAAACTTATACTAGAGCCTCTGGGCTGTTATTCGCTACGCGCTAATACTGCTCACCCCGCCGGTCACCCGTCACGAAAGTAGGCCTCTACCTACGCTTAGTTACTAATACGGTTAGATATGATAGAGAAGATACACAAAGGTTGTCTGGAAGTGATCGCTCTTAGCATGTAAGTCATTACATAACTTGGTGTAACACTGGGCACTTATGTCATGGTAATTAATAGTGTGTTTGTTTTCATAAATTTATTGAGTTTTTTTAAACATTTGCAAGATTTTATATTGGTATTTAAAATGGAAAATAATATTGATAGTATTCCAGTCAAGCCAAGTAAGCTGTAACTTGATTTTTTTTTTACTAACCACTTGAAACCGTTTGCTGATTGGCTTAATAATCCACCGTTTCATTTATTGCTATTATTACAAATTCCCTGTACCTTATGCGGAGCTTGCGGCGAACACGTGGCGCGGTCGCGGGGATCACGTTTCGTGGCGATGTCGCCGCGCAGACTCGTTGAGCAATCGCCTAAGGCACTTTTTTAGTCAAAATAATGTGTGAAAAGCGTGTAAGTTAAAATCAATAAACTGAAACAATCCAGGTACCGATCGTTGACCCGCGGGTCAGTAGCTCCAGATCTGATCCGAAGGTTACACCTAACTCGTGACAAATTTGTTAGTCCTCGAGGCTTTGAATATCGTCGACCTTTACCTGTCGCTAGGATAATCGGATACCTAAGATTTGTAGTACCGATTGAAAACGTAGGACACGGATAAATATTCCCGGTGTTAATAAAACTTGAACTTTTGTTAACCAAACTTTTCGTTTTTTCTGTTATTTTTTTAAAAACTGAAACAGCAAAAAAAAAATGTATATAAGTACGTAGTTATAAAACCTGCTCACAAAATTCCATGAAAATCGCTTGAGAACTACGACTTAAAGCTCGTTCCATAATGTGTTCTCTTTCTCACAAATATAAATGTCAAGGTGGCCATTGCAAACGAACGAATTTCAACGGCATTTTAGCTAAATACGCATTTTTTTTTTATTAATTCCGCCGAAGCCCATGACTACGCATTATGTTTAACCCGTTCAAGTGCATAATAAACATTTATAGACGTCGAACAAAAACGCCAAGGGGTTAATGGGTAAGTAGGATTTTGGGTGCAAAGAGTATAAATGTGCTACGCGCTGTGGCGTACTGCACTGTACATCTAATGGGTTAACTCTTTTACTGTGAACTTCGCCAAGTTACAATAGGTCTACCTGGCCGATGAACATTATTGCATCTTGCGTGGTAACACTGTCGTCAATATCTTAAAAAACGTAACGCAATGCCTTCTTCTTCTACATCGGTTCCTGAAGGCCTGACCTGCCCACCAGGAGCACAGTTATTCATAACCGTACTCCAAACGCCTCTATTGGTGGCGTCGCGGATTGCATCAGTCCATCGTGTGGGTGCTCAGCCTCTATACTTGAAACCATTGAAACCATGGTTTCAAGTATACTCCTTTCTCCTTCAACGTAGCCAGCCATTATCAATTTCTCCAAACTGGACTGGTCTTGGCGGGCCACGTGGCCAAAGAATGCCAGGCGTACATCATTATCAGCAAAATAATGTCTAAGACGACAGGTTCCAGTAAATCCCATAAACGCATTTCGTGAGCACCTACCCCGACGACTACACGAGCAGTCAAGAAAATTGAGACACGTTTTAAGTAGCTTTTTATTCCTATTCACAATAAGGGATAATTAAAGAGGGTACGTGTTTCAGTTTCCTTTACCGTACCAAATAAAATATAAACTGGATGTAAGATATTTTAAACCGACTTCAAAAAAGGAGGAGTTCCACAATTCGTCGTAATCTTTTATTATATGTTCCTCGATTACTCTTCCTCGGTTATCAGGTGAGAATCTGATGAAGGAATCCTGGAGAAATCGAAGGAACTCTTCAAATAAGTTGAAGTCGGTTAAAACTTTGTTTTTAAAAAAAATCGACTGTCGATGCCAGTGTAAATGCGTTACAATGTATCCGTTTGTTCCAGCTACCCCCGCCCCCGCACATCGAACTGGTCATGTCCATGCCGTACCTCCGCACCGCATTCAAAAAGCCCACAGTTAGAGTAAGACGTAAGTATATTCAATCATATTTCATGTCTGCACAAGTTTATACAATAATTCCCATATTACCACCTCGGGGTAATTTTTTTGGAAGAATCCCGTTGATTTCGAGCCAATCATGTAGATCACCTAATCCGTCTTAGTATTTGCAATAGTATTTAGTTCCAACTTAATGTCTGTTCTCTCCTAATCAAGTCATTCTGCTCATTTTCCTTGAGAAATTAATCAACATTTGTCAATGAAAGCCGCGTGGTTTACTAAAGTCAAGCATCCCCTGAAGCCATGAAAGCTTCAGCGGGCCTAAGATGGTTGTCATTTTATTTATCACTTATCGTTGTAGATAAGAGGTCCGTTACTCTCGCACTCGCCTGCTTGTCAAAACGTGACGGATGTCTTATGGAAAGCGATAAAATTTCAACCAGGTTACGCCCGCTGAAGCAACACAATCCTATGCCCAATTTATTTAATCTACACGTGTCTCTAGTCGAGATTCATCGGTTGAAAATCAAAGAGAGAACTTAAGTGAAACAATAAATTACCTTATGAAGTCACTGATTCGTGACGTCGATAATCCAATTTTCGGCTCAAATAAGGACCGATCGATTCTCACATTAATCAACGGGCCCAAATCGGAATCTGTCAAGGAAATTTACGTTTAATTCCCTATAGATAAAAGTGCAAATTGAATTGTGAAGGCGGTGGGATACTTTTTCCGTTTCATTTTCATCACGTGCAGAAGGTATGGAGCTCGGTTTGATGTTAGAAGTGGGAAATTGCAAAGTAAAGTGTTTAATCGGATGCTACCAAACTGGTTATCTTTGTTTTGAATAAGGAAAACTGTCTGCCTTGCGTACTCGTAGCTCTGTCGTGGCTATAACCATTACTTTCTTAAAGGTTATTTTAGGTAGAAATGCACGTACCAGAAGACGTAGCAAAATAATGTCTAAAATGTAGGCTGCCGACAGCCGTTCCGTAAACACGCGCATTTTGCAATCAAGCATATTGAAACGCGTAGCTACCTTTTTCGCTCTTGTCTCTTCGCTGTTATTTTCACTGGACAATAAGGATATTTAAAAAGGTGTGTGCTTCAGTTTCCTATACCGTACGAAATGAAATTACCATGAAATACGGGTAATATCGTAGTGAGGTATAAGTACGTATTTTTTTAGGTAATTGTAACTTACCCTAAACTAGTAAGCAAAAAAATGATTTTATGAACAGTATGAACAACCTACTTAATAAGGCAAAATTGCCTAATTTCGGCTGATATTATGATGACGATGACTGAAGTCTATTCAGTTTGTTAGCCGTTTATATCGGTCCTTAATCTGCACATTTTAAATGATTATAGTGCAAGATTATTATTATTTTATAGTAAATTACCGTTTGACATGTAAAATTGCCCTATGCAGAATAAATAATTGATTGAAAATTAATTAAGATAAAGATTAAGGACCGATATAAACGGCTAACAAACTAAATAGACTTCAGTCATTGACATCATAATATCAGCCGAAAGTCCATTGCCGGTCATAGACCACCAAAGAGTGCCACAATGACCGTTCCTGCGTCACCCATATCCAGCGGACTCCCGCGACCTTTACCAGAGGGGTAATCACGTAACGTTCCGAACGCGCGTTAGGAGAATCCATCTGTCATTTTTCCATATACAATTTGATATTTAGATGCGTGCGTACAATGCGTTACGTGATCGACCAGCAGGTCAGCAGTCTACTTGTGGACTGACCGCTCTCTACCCATATTGTGCCTGTAGGTTTCAGTAAATAGCTTCAATTGCGGTTTCGGGGACTTTTACGTCAAAAGTGCAAGCGGTGGAAGTGGCAGACGGATGATACTTTGACCTATACTCCATTTCTACTGTACCAAGTGAATAAAAATAGGACATAAGGCAGATATCCCAATTTTTGTTCTGATTTTATTATGGATTCGGATTGAAAGTGTCAAGTATTAGGCTAGTGCCAAGCACGAACGTTTGCCTTATGCAGTGTATGTTAGCTACCCGCTCGAATCCGCCCGCGTATTACAGACAACCCAGCGGGGCTAGCACAACTGACACCGCGCCGCGACGCGAGTAGAGAAAGATTTCTCCTCTTTCTAATTTGCACAGTGCGAGTGAGACAGGAGACACTCAGTCGCGCGCGAAGCGACTGAGCAGCAAGTTGTGTTGTGGTGACGCCGCGGTATAAAACAGTTTGAAAGTTTATTATACTGTCTCTCTTCTTCTGCTTATTTAAGAGCTAAGCTCTTGTCGGTGTAGCTCAAAGTAGGCCCTCCATCTACTCCGATCCCAGGCAACCTCTTTGACATCTCGATACTATATAATTTATTCTAGGTCTTCCTCTTCTTCGCTTCCCCTCTATCTTTCCTTCAATTATATTGAGTATGAAGTTGTCATGTATGAGATGCCCTATCATCTTCCCTCTTCTATTTTCTAAGTTTCTCATGCCTGCCTGGTTTGTCTCACTCTATTCAGCACTTCTTCATTGGTTACCCTCTTTCTCCAGCTAATTTTCTCCATTCGCCTCCAACACCACATCTCGAAGGCTTTCTGTATCTTTCTGGGTCAAGGTCCATGTTTCACTTCCGTACAATACTATGCTCCTTATGTATGATATAATAAATTTTATCTTTGTTTCTTTTGATATTTTTGAATTTAATATACATATATTTTTTTGTACAACGACGGTGGCCAACATACGGCCTTGCCGACCCTTGACATATTTGAGGATTCGCCTTGTTGACAGCTGAAGGAACAAATTCCCTCGCTCTCAACAAAACGCATTCTCGGGAGCTCTGGCGACCTTGCTCACCTCCAGGAACACAACATTACTACAGAGCAAGTAGTAGTGTTATTATGGCTGTGGTCTTCTGCAAGGCGGAGGTACTTCCCCAGTTGGGCTGCTCCAAATTCGAGCGGGATGACATTTCGCTGTGCCCTACCTCACCAATATATGTTTTTTTGCTTTGGAAAGCTAATTTTGCCATTGCTATTCTGGACTTATTTCATCATCATTATACTGTATGATGTATATATTGTTTTTTTTTTTTTAATCAGTTTAGATGTTTCGGAGATAACCCCCTTCATACAAAAGTATAACCTCACAAACCTGTCTCCTTTATAATACTACTAGCTGCCCGTGCGGCTTCGCCCGCCTATTGCAAAGAACGCAGGGAAACTTACGGGATAGACCATCGCCATAAATAACCATCCAGAAATTCCATTCTACACGCAGGTGAATTTATGAAATCGGAAAAGCGATTCCGGAGATTACCCATTACATACAAACTTACATTTTAAATGTTACAATCCCACAGACTTTAATTATTTTCAAATTGTATTTATAGATTACAAAGTTCAGTTTCAGTTTCAGTTTAATTCATTAACAATTTTCATTGTATTTGAAGGTAATATAATAATTAGTGAATAACAATAATCCAACAACTAAATTACAATAAGATATTCCATAATAGTATTTCCAATAATCAAAATAGCAATAAAATCCAATATCAAGAAAATTTTCAAAATATAAATTCGACAAAAACTAATATATAATCATTATTAGAAAATAATCGTATTAGGTATGAATATTTCCATTAGGAATGTATTAGTCAGGTATTACAAATGCCACATTACATTACATAATATTTACATGAATACAAACATAATATGAAAAAAAATCACATAATATTAAATAGTTGTCAAAAATTATTGATGTCGTAACAGCATGTTTCTAATAAATAGTTTTGTAGCCTGTTTTTAAATAATATAGAGTTTCTAATTTATTTTAAGCTACAAACTCGCAGACACTTCTTTATAATATTAGTATAGAGAAAGAACCTATAGGTAAATGAAATACTGGTATTTGATGCAAGTCTTGATTGGTTTCGAGCAGATACTTAAACTTTAGCTCTCCATAAAAGGAAAAAAGTAAAAAGCCCCAGAGTCGGCGGCCTCCATTTATCTCCCGTCTCATTCGTTACCATATTCTTCCGCCAATAACGATTCTTAGAATTTTACAAAATGCTGCTCTTCAATAGGTAGGTAGGTTCTGTAAAGGTTGCATAATAGTAGATTATACACTAAGGGGATAAAGCACTGTTTTATGTCACGGGAGCGAATTGAATCCCGAACGTAACGAAGGACTCATAATTTAACTCCTGAGCGTAGCGAGGGAGTTATAAGTTAATTCCTGAGCGAAGCGAGGGAATTAAGACTGAGTCCTGAGTGCAGTGAGGGGTTCAACCGCCCAAGACTAAAACAGTCTTATCCCCGAGGTGTATACTCTACTTTTCACACCTTATGCGAGACAAAAAAACAGGCTCAGTAGATAAATATTCAAAATAGACCAGAAGCACTGATTCAGACACAGACTTTACGCCTTTTACAGCTTTCCATTTGTCAAAATCGTTGTAGGCTTTTAGGTATTTTTCCTTTGACTTCTCTGGCAGCAGATTGTTGACAATGCCTATGGCATCTAATTTGATAAACTCAGGAGTCAAAACACTTTCATCACTCGACATTTTCAATATTATTTTTGAAATTAAATCTTCTATAGGCACCTACAAGAACTCGATTTGTTCGTCACGCGTGAACAAATGAAGGCGCGCGACGTTCCAAATTCGAAAGCACAAGCCGTGGTCCTAATAGATTCGAAATTCGAATTTCGAACACCGCGCTCCTCCGGACCGGGGTTCACACGGAGGCAAACTTCATTTATTTTGTCAAATCAAGTAGGCCATGGCCTAGGACAAATTGTGTTTAGCAAAATTAAACTTTATGCATATAGTAATAAGAATTATGAAAAGTGAAATCATATTATTAACCAGCGGGTTATAATGAAATTCAGTACAACATTATAACCCGGCTAATACCAAGGGATTTAATGTCTTGCTTTCGGTAGGGTTTACATGACCTATAATTCGGCATTGTCGAGCATGTGGTTTGAAAACACATATACAGATCTCTTTCAGAATCAGACCCTGGCAGTTAATAAGTTTGAATTTGGAATCAAAACGAAATAACTGACGATTCAATCTTGTGGCTGTAATGTAACGTAAGCAAGACCTTGTTGAATTCAAAGTTCGTATAATTAACATACCTGTGAAGACAAGAATAAGTAAGGTAAAGATTGCAAATTATCCATATGGTATCAAGGTACTCAAGCAAGTCTGCAGTCCCTTGAAACTGTGAAAAAAAAAACTTCTATGTTAACCTAAAATAACTACAACTTTCCGACCGACATTTTCATTTCAAAGTCCATTATCTCAAAAACGGCTGAACAGATTTTCATGAAACATGGCTAAGAACACTCGGGATAAAATTATCTATGATACAAAAAAAACCGCATTCAAATCGGTCCATCCGTTTGGGAGCTACGATACCACAGACAGATACACAGATACACAGACACACAGACACAATGCGTTTTGTTGAGAGCGAGGGAATTTGTTCCTTCAGCTGTCAACAAGGCGAATCCTCAAATATGTCAAGGGTCGGCAAGGCCGTACGCTTGTTGGCCACCGTCGTTGTACAAAAAAATATATGAATATTAACTTCAAAAATATCAAAAGAAACAAAGATAAAATTTATTTATTTACTCCGGTGGAAAATCAGCTTTATTGCTGTCTAGTCCCAAATTTATATTGTCATAACCAATAGTGTTTGCGTAAGCGCCTGTTTACGTTCGAACCCAAAGAACAAATTGGACCTTGTTTGGATTCAAGGCTTCCACACATCAAACGCGGGGGCGTTCGTGGCGCGAGGCGGTAGCAGCACGGTTGACGCGGTATATTCACACCGCAGGCGGGCGGCGTATATAGTGCGTTCAAGGGATCGTACAATAGTAGATTGTATGACAAGGGTCTAAAATAAGCCATATTACCACGAGATTTTAGACCAGTGTTATACACATAATATATAGCGTGCTGTTTTAAGAAACTTATCAAACAATCTTTCATAAATTGGCTTCCCATTTGTGCGAAATTCCCCATTTCCTAGAATTACCTTGTATAAACTAGAATAATTTGAGAATAATCGTTTTCCCAAAGTATCACGTGACAAACTAATTTCTCAAATTATTTCTAATTATTATTTAGTTTATTCTGGGAAATGGGAAATTCGCGCAAATGGAAAGCCAATTTATGAAAGTGTTACATAAGTTTCTTAAATAATCACGCCGTTAGCCTGCGAATGTCAAACAACTTTTTGTATGGTCGTCGAACCACCTTAATACTTTGATACTTACTACCAGGTTTCATTCTAACATATTATGGGCATACACTTAACCAATCATTCAATACGGCACTTGCTTGCTACTTGGGTCTAGTCGTCTTTCTAAGTTTGCGCGATGGAAAAAAAACACATTAACTAAGCGCGCGAAACACATTGAATTCTGAATGGAAAATGCATGTCTCGAATTGTCTCAGCTTTTTAATAATTCTACTCCATCTTGTGAAACTATAACATCAAAAGTATTACCATTTTATCATCCAGTCTAGTCTAATTAAGTTTCCAAGTAGCCTTTTATCATTTATGTTTCGTTGCTTATTAGCCATTACAGCTTAATTGCAGAAAGTAAAGTGCTCAATGCTCGGGATTTGGGATTCGCCGCGGGCGAGACAATATTTTAAATATTTGAGTGACCCGAACGGCGCAGCTGGCTTAAGGGGTAGTCGGCCACGAAAACAATACACTAGACTTTACACATATGTACATATACTAATAAATCCATCAGCCGAAAGACGTCCACTATTTGACATAAGCGCTTCCCCCAAAGAGTGCCACAATGATCGGTTCTGCACCACCCGCATCTAGTGGACTCCCGAAACAAACCAGGTCATCAGTCCACCTTGTGAACTGGCCGCTCCGTACCTATATATTGTGCCTGTAGGTTTCAGTAAATAGCTTCAATATCATCGTCATCAACGTCAAAAGTGCAAGCTGTGGAAGTCGCAGACCCACGCTGCGCCAAAAAAACTATTCTTAATATTATAAAATGTAGTCGCTTACCATCAGGTGTGACTATGTCTTTCATTAAAAAAAAGACTGGGTTGCACTCCGGGAGTGCCGGCAGAAGTGAAAACTTGAATATTAACGCACAAACATTTTCGCTTACCGGTTTTTGGTTGGTTTGCCCACTTGCCTTCCACTCATCACAGTTTAAGAGGCTGACAAGACCTAAATTGATGTTATTGATGCAGTTTTTTAAGAAAGACTATTTGTTCTAGCACATCAAAAAAAAAATATGTTAATATTCATCATGAGATCAGGAGTCGATACATAATTGGACGAAATCGGCTCGATAGAAAATAATTGCAAAGATTGGTCTTAAAATCATCATTAAACGGTTCGATGTGTTTATTTTTTTGACGTACGGGTCTGCAATTAAAAACATGAAATCCACGTATTCATACCTAAACCGCTAACGAGTGATATTTCACAAATAATCCACACTTTTTTTAATTCAATATTTATTTATTATTATCTTCTACCTTGCCGCCCAGTAACACTGTCGTTTACTCCGATACAAATAGACAGTGTGCCCCGTATCCCGAATCCTCAAGGGCATTTTGATGTTGACAGGGTCTTAATGGTTTTATCCAGGACTATTGTTTGGTCAAAAATCCTACTGGAACTCGCTTCCTCGGCCGGACTCGTCATCAGGCTAATGTAACTTTTATTGAAATCGTCCCATTGTTCAACCCACTATGCCCTGACCCTGCCGCTTTTTGATTAAGGAACTGTGTATTTGTGGTATTTATTTATATTTACAATTAACCGCCATATTTGATGGCCGTTCACTATTCGTCACCTGTCACCTGTGACCCCGTTGGTAACCTGTAACTCAGCCCGTCGTCGTAATATGTTATGGTACCTTCGATAATTAAAGTTTCAGGCTTCATTAGGTTACCTTAATTAAGTTTGAAATTGGTGACCCTAACCGCCAACAACCTGTCAATGAACGGCACGTGTTCAAGACTAATTATTGGATTGGAATTGTGAGTGAGGTTGCATAATGAAGGCCCAGCATACTTTAATTTGTACTGAAGCATATTGTAAGAAATATTCTTTACAAAGTTTAAACATTTTTTCTAGAAATAAAGACATTTTCCGACCATGAAAAATGTGTTGTTATTAATTCTATAGAGACTTGAAAGTCTTTTGGCTGCGACACTTCGCACACAATATATTTAATTTCAATACTAGCGCTCGCTCGCTTCTAAACCTGCCGAGCTAACGTGTCAGAACGAGTGCGCGCTACGTATATTGACATGAGATGCGATTTGAAGAACCAAGTTGATCTCTTGAAGTATTCACAAACTCGGAGACAGACTTCGTGTTCCAAGTTATGATTAAACTAGTGCGTAGGCGCCATATTTCTTTTTTTTTTTTCAGTACCGCAGGCGAAAAGAATAGGATTTTGCAAACTTTTAATTCACTTGCAATGTATGGAATCTTGCAGCTGAATTTTGAAGCAGATATATCCGATTGAGCTGAAATTTTGGGTAAAGGTATAGCTTGGATGACATTTCAATATTATTGTACCATCGACCTGATCTGATGATGGGACAGAAGGTGGCCATGGGAATTCAGTACTTAAGCGACGTAACCCCGTTGAGTTTGGGCTCGTTGGAATCGTCTCAATGAGTATTTGATGACGGTATACATACAGAAAAGTACAATCGGCTAAAATATTTTTTTTGATAGAAACTTATTTGTTATTGATTTACTGTTGATTATGTACTTTTTTAATAAAATATAGTCACCGTAAATATTAGAGGACAGACTTACTCACAACGATCTAGTTCCAAAGTAAGTTCATACTTATGTTATGGGCAGGTCTGGGCAGGTGTTTGATCCTATATTGCCTTGATGATTCGTTATCTTGACAGCTCTCAACATAATGCACCCTCGGGAGCGCTGGTGATCTCACTCCCGTGGTCTTTCCACGATGCAAAATTTTTATCACCATTATCATCATCATCATCATCAGCCTGTAATCGCCCGCTGCTGAGCATAAGCCTCTCTTCGAGTACGCCATTTATCCCGGTCCCGTGCTAGTCTCATCCAGAAATGACCCGCGTCTCGCGCGCCCGTCTTTTTTACGTCGTCAACCCATTGAGCTGGTGGACGACCAACGCTTCTTTTTCCTATAAGTGGCCACAAATCTGTTAACGCTTTGGTCCACCTACCGTCACGCTGCCTGGCAATATGTCCTGCCCAACTCCATTTGAGTTTGGTTATGACTTCTCCGACATCACGCACCATAGTGCGACGTCGGATGTCAATATTCCACACTCGGTCGTTGGCGCGCTCCATGGCTCTCTGAGCTGGCAACAATGAGGCAGTTGACCAATAGCAACTGGCGGTTTGACCTCTGTTGCCTGTTAAAACTTGTAAAATTTTAACTGGTAGCTTCCTGAACACCGGTGGTACCCACGACACCTCATACCTACAGAGCAAGTAGACACAGAATTAAAGTTATAAATGACGCAGCGTAAGAGAAGCGGCACGGGAGAGCAACGCGCCTTAAAAGCGTAATTCGTGTACCTTTTACATAATGGAGGAGAATTAGAGGCTGGGAAGATGTGTTAAATGAATTCTTAATTAGCGCGCGATGAACGGACATCTCCTGGGTTGCTGGAAGATTTTCGTAGAAACACAGTTTTTATACCAGGTGGCAAATAGAATAGTGGTTTATGGGCAAATGCGGGCTGACGCGCGCCCCATACAAAAACTTGCATTTTGAGCCGCCGTAGGCCCCTATTTTTACCCACGACAGAACGGAGAAGGTATATGCGTTTAGGGTGAGAGGCTGTTTGTTTGTTTGTTAGTTTGTTAGTTTTCTCCGTCAAATTTAGACATATGTAAATATGTTTTTGTACTATGTCTATGTTTAGTTTTTGACGTTCGCATTGTAGATGCCGACGCTGCTTCGTATGGCTTACTCACATGGCCCACAATCGCCCAAATACACGCTCGTGAAAAACACCGCAAATACGACTTGGCTGCAGAAGATCTTAGAGCCTCATTTACTCCGCTTGTGATCTCCTGTGATGGCATTGTCGGAATGGAATATGAATCGTTTATAAAGAAAACATCCCTAAAGCTATGTGAAAAATGGTCGAAACCATACTCACAAATAATAAGCTGGATCAAAGTCAAAATACAAGTATCAATCATCAGAGCGGTCTCTATGAGAATTAGAGGAACGAGAAGAAGAATAGAAAGATTTGGATGCGAAGACGGCTGTGGATTACCCATCATAGAACATTAAATTCCTCCTCTTTTTCTGATATTATTTTATATGATGTATTATTTAACGTAGTAAAGTTTACTGACACTACTTAGCTTCTGAAGTCATGTTTAGTTTTTAGGATACCGTAGTCAACAAAGAACCCTTTTAGTTTCGCCATGTCCGTCTGTCCGTATATCCGCTTAGCTCATTAACCCTTACTACTAGAAAGCTGGAATTGGGCATAGCTACCTATATAAATTATTCACGCCAACAAAATGGTAGAATAAAATATTTAAAACAAAACTTGTTGTTTTGAAAACTATTTTTTAACTCGGTGATCTATTTGCATGATATTGGGCTTCCTCTAATGGCTAAATGGGTATGTAATAAAAAAATCATGGCTCTAGGATATATTAGGATATATTATATATAGGATATATAAACAATTTTAAAGGAAAACGATCACGGTTAAGTAGGCATAACTAGTTAACGAATAATCATCATCATCATATCAGCCGAAAGACGTCAGCTGCTGGACATAGGCCTCCCCCAAAGAGTGCCAAAGTAACCGGTCCTGCGCCACCCGCATCCAGCGGACTCCAGCAACCTTTACCAGGTCATCAGTCCACCTTGCGGGGGGCCTACCCACGCCGCGCCTTCCGGTACCTAGGACAAACTATCCAGTTAGGTAGGTCCAACTTCGAGAAAGAGGTCAATCGTCGAATCCGACTCGGCTGGGCAGCGTTCGGGAAGCTACGGCACATCTTTTCGTCCAATATTCCGCAGTGTCTCAAGACGAGAATCTTTGACCAGTGTGTGTTGCCAGTGATGACATATGGTACTGAAACGTGGTCGCTTACTATGGGCCTCATAAGAAGGCTCAAAGTCACCCAAAGGGCTATGGAGAGGGCTATGGTTGGGAGTTTCTCTGTGGGATCGCATCAGAAATGAGGCTATCCGCAGTAGAACCAAGGTTCTCGAGTAACGAGTAATAGTCGACATTTTTATAAATGTACTTGGAAATGCAAAATTTCGTACAAATCCGGCCGACGCAACCGCAGCGTTTAGTTGGCGTGCGCGTATCGATGTAACAAAGGCAGACAGGGAACTACGGAACCCTACACTGCGCTTAGTCCGACACGCACTTTACCGGTTTTTTTTAATCTCTTTGTACATTTCGCGTCTGTAGACGATGGTAAAGTAAGTGTATCTTTAGTGTTTTACGAGCGCACTAGTGCATTAACCAAATCAGTTATCAGATATATCAAAACATAGAGACATAGAGAAACTCTTAGTTAATCTATGTTACAAAAATTATATGCATAGATTTTGATTTGGCGAAGGAAATAGGGGACTACGGCAGCTCGAAATTCAAGTTTTTATATGGGCCTCGCGCTAGGCCGCACATGGTCTGCGGGCCTAATGATGGTCGTGTGATAAACGATAAGGTCCCAAGTCGACTGCGTTTTTTTCACGCACCGTGCGCGTTAAAAAAACGTCTGCATAGGCCCTAAGATAGGGCATCCTTCACGTTCTGATATCACTTGATTGGAAGTGACGGACTGTTTGATTACTTGTCCAATAATTTAGAAATATCGTAATCATTTAACTACATTTTGGTTTAAACTTATATAATTAACTTGGACTCCACTGCTCAGCCCACGTGTTACCAATTGCCCGGGCTGAGCCTCGAGATAAAATATAACCCTATAAATATAATGTGTATCCCCAAAATCCATTCTACATACCTACACACAAACTTGCAAAATCTCAAACATTGCATGTTTCATATTAGTATTCTTATAGATAGGTAGGTACTCCAAAATTTCATGAGCCACTCCTTTCTGTACAAGGGTATTATGTCACAAACAGTATCTTAGAGCAACATAATTAAATTTCCGACGTAAGATTCTCGGAAACAATGAAATGCCACTACTGAAATAAATTGCTTCACTAGAAATCTTGTTAGTAATTAGGGATCTAGTTCTTATTATATTTTTTTAAGTTTGTAACCTCAGAAGTGAAATTACTTTTTATTTAAAGTAAGTAATATTATGCTTCCAGATAGGTTCCATTCTGACCTAAATTCAATTCTGATGATGGGATCCTTGAGGAATTTAGGGACCTCCTCAAATACAGGGTGAATTCTAAATCGTCAATCGTAATATTTTTTTTGAAGTCTATACATAGTTAACAATAACTTACAATGCTTTTAAACCTTAATTAAGTACGTTTTTATTTTGTCCACTTTTAATTTGATTTATCCTAATTTTTAAAATCTCGTGGTCACCCTACATTTATGTTTCGCACTTGTCATGAAAATTTCAACATTAGATATCCAACCTCCCAATATTGAAGTTGGCTGGATAGAATTTTGGCATGTATTGTCAATAATGTCAACATCGTCGACATTGTCAACTTATGTATTTAAATCGTATTTACTCATAAAATAATTCAGTTTTATTACGATTAATGGTATAAAAATGCTTCCACCGTATCCGTACACGAACATACAAAGGTTTGATATGGTATCTTGGTACGCTCAGACTGGCAGAATTGGTCAAACGCAAGAACTATTCGGAAGAAGGTATCCTAAGTCGCCGGTACCGAGACAAAATTTAATTATGAGGATGGTGCAAAACTGTTTCTTTTTTATGTGAGCAAACTAAAGGAAAATTTTATGAGTGTTTAAATAACAAACTGCACAATGCATTTAATGCATGATATTGATAAGATAACCTTTGCACTTAGGTAAACATTGCGTTGCAAGTCACGTGACTCGTGTAGGGTGACCAAGGCGGATGACAAGTGGGGACGCACTTTCTGGTTTTGTTCATAATTAATTAAGCGGGTCCTTAATTGTAATTAACACTAGTGCTCTGTAATAGTCTTAAGTAGCTTTACCGGTAAACGTGGTTACGATTCACGATTTAGAATTCACCCTGTATTCACGTATCTCATGTATACCACTTCAAGTGGTTTAGACTCTTGAAACTCTATGCGACCAGACGATAACAAAAACAGTTAATGGGCTTAGATCCGAAAGGACTTATATTAGTTGCAAGATATAACACATATGTCTTTTGACTAATTTATAGTAGGACTATTAATTATTGTAAACCAAAATGACGTATGTTAATATGGCATGTAAAATAATTACACCTTTTTAATATTGCACAAGAATCCATGTAGAGATTTCTAGCTTTACAACAGGCAGTCGGGGTTGAACCTCACGACAGGTTGGAAATACGAGTATCCCATTCGGTTTCCCTTATAATTAATCATCAATGAAATTTGATATTAGATTTCCGCGCGCGTTTCGCGTTTTATTTGTATGAAATAGTGTTCAATTACTAGAGATTTTATAGTGATATTTATAACGGACAATTAAGACAATTCTTAGAGACGAATAAGTGAATTTAGTGTAGGCACGTATTTTTTAAGAGTAAAGTGTTTATTTTGGGTTTGTAATATTTACGTCGTCGTCGCTTCGGGAGTTAACTGGAAATATAGTTCTGCGTGCTAATTGCTGAGATAGTCATTTCCAAGGCTTCATAAATTAAAGCGACATACATTAGCTGACACCACGAGCTTAGATTTCATTTGAATACACGCACTTAGGTACACTCGACGCAAAGCTTTTTGGCTGATACTAGATCCTGGATTGCTGGAGTCGACTCGAGTTTACACCTAAGGAATCTGACGTGTCAATTCCTTAGAAGCTGTGAACTTTACATTACACAATAGGAAAACATTCAAGGCCTGAGCTGTGTATATGTCTGTAACGTATTCTCTGTTTTCCCTGGGGCGCATCCTTTCGATAAAGCTGACCCCTGACGTCTGATGTCGTGTGTGAAGGCAGAGAGCTCTCCGTCCAATTAAGGGGTCTACAGTACAGACTATGTTATAGCGTATACGTAGTATTCAGAGCACCTTGTACATAATCGACAACACTCACTATCTCTGTTACAAATACCGTGGCTGCACGAACGTTTAGGGTATGCGTAAATTCTGCTGCGCGTTATGCTTTGCGTAATTATTAAAATTAATCTTGGCAATCTGCGTAAAGTAAATTTAAAAGTACTTAAGTCCTTAAGATTCGTGTAAGATGATGAATGTGTAGGAGAGATGGTTTGAATCAAATAAATAGTAAGGGTTGATAGGTTGCATCATGATGGATTTGTTGGTTTGGCGAGGGTGTAGGAGCGTTGGGAGCCCTCGAAAGATTCAAGATATAACAGTAGGTATAGGCCCCATTTTTCAAGACCTAAGGTCTGAAATCCCAAGGTCCCCTTGTAGTCTGTTTTTTACAGGTCATCGTTGTCGTTCGTCGTGATGGAGCATTTTTATAGTATAATTTTAGTTAGTTCTAAGTTAGAAATATATGTATGTAATTAGTATTAGATAATTATAATTCGCATATGGTAATTAACTAATTAAATCAATTATCTTTGTTCGAGTTGTTGCTGGTCGGGTGAGTTGCATGTTCACTTATGTAGATAGACTATTTGTTGATCTCAATTTTAAATGTTCGTTTTGATTTGCGGATTTAATTAATTATTGCGGATTTTTTACGGCTTGTTTTGCCGTGCGATTTGATTTGCGGACGATAAAATTTATTGACGGATTATAATTTACAGTAATGTCTACGATTACTGAAATGACTTTTCACGTGTTTTGATTCGGTTTTTTGCGGCTTATGATCATACATTTACGTATGATTTTTGACGTTTATTTAAACGCATTATTTAATGCGTCGATTAAACTACATTTACGTTCTGATTCATTTTGAAATTATAGTTTCATTCGTTTTATTTATTACGAATGTTATTTATTCACATTGATTTGTTACGTATGTTGCGGTTTCATTTGGAACATAATTTGACATTATTATTTTATACGATGCGTTTTACGACGAGATTTTAACACAACGTAGAGGGTCCTATTCGTACTTCTTGAACTAGACGATCACAAGTATTTTATTTATGGCCAGTATTTTAGTTAACTTATTAAATAGTATTTTATTTAAAGGAGGCTAGTTTAGTCTTTCTACATTATGGAACTCCTCAATGATGTTGGTACACTTGGTACATATTTTCATGAGATTCCGATGACGCCGCAACTAATCTCAAATATTGTCGGCCTACATGTATCGCCTTGGGTATTTTTACAAGCTTTTTTTTAAATTTTTAATTTGCGCTATTCGTACTTTATCCGTCAAAAGTTGCAATCCATTTTTCAGTCACTTACCGTTACCCGATTGAGCTGAAATTTCGGTTGAAGGTATAGTTTGGATGATAATTCAATATTATGGTATTATCGAGCTGATCTGATTACGGAGATAGATCAGTACTTAACCGACGTAACCTCGTTGAGTTTGGGCTCGTTAGAATTGTCTTAATGAGTAGTTTAATGACGGTATACAGAAAAGTAGCTTATACCAAAAATGATTTTTTTGACAGAAACTTATTTGTAGTAACGAACGCGTTTGCTATCGCAAAGCTGCTCCTGTTCCTGCGCTGTCCAATTTCATCGAGAGCATAGCGCCGAACCCGCTGCGTAGTCGTTGTTGGCATGCTAAAGCTTGAAACAAATTATCGGACGCGTCCGGCGGACGCGGCACACAGCCGGTATCTAGATAATGAATATACACTGAATTGTGCAAACTATCGGACGTAAGCCGTGGACGTAACCTTGAGCGTTCGGACGTCCGACAGGCATCTGGCGCGCTAGATCCCGTTCGACAGTGCACATTTATCAGTCGCGGACGTTTTTACGTAAATTTGTTTCAAGCTTAAATCTGACTTCGGCGCGTCACAGTTACTGAAGTCTGCAACCCACTGCAATAGTTATTTGTGCAACAAAAGAGTAAAGCTTGTTTTTGCTGCGAGTGCTGATTTTGAGTTCTGAGGAAGCGAAAGATTCTAAAATTTGTATCTTGAGCGCGGCGAAGGACTTAAAAGCGCGAGATGCAAATACTTTGCTCTCGAGTAACACATACAACGTTTCACCTCATTTGTGAGAACATATTCACATTCAAAAATGTATCATAGTATCACGTACCTTTTCGTCTCGTAATTATTCAGGAAAAAAACATAATTTATGCGTTCGTTACTGCTTTTTAACTCCTCAGCGCCGTTAGTAAATACTAGAAAGGCGAGACAAGGCACGAGAAACAAAAGGATATTTTTTTAGTATCTACTTATATACGAGTCTCGCGAGACACTAACACATCACTAAAAACTAACCGTACCTATTATTGTTAAAATTCACAGATTTCACTAATATTTTCGAGCTATTTTTGTAATATTTATCATTAATGTCTATTGCGCTAGAAAGAGACAAAGGCACGAATTAGCATATTACGTGTATCTCGCGTGCATACCAAAAACTAGCCGTACTGTTGTTAAAATACTGCCTTCACTATATTTTCTAGTTAGATAGAGAATTTATTTATCCTAGTAGTTTTTATATTCAAACATAATATCAATGACGCAAGAATGAACAATAATAAGGACTGTTCAATTTACTAAGCGGACATATTTAACTCAAGCTTTAAAACTTAAACTAAAACTAACTAATAAGTACTGGCCGGATATAAAATGACCATGGATAATTCTATCAAGTGTTTAATATATTTTATTAAATGTCAAAATATTTTTCGAGATGGAACGAATTAATATTGAAGATCGAAAATTAATCTTGCAGAATTGGTGTACAGGCAAATTTTCATTGCGAAAAATTGCTAATAAGTTTCAATCTTCCAAGTCAGCGGTGTTTCAAATAATAAAAAAGTTTGGGGAGCACCATACCCTCGAAGATTTACCGAAATCGCGACGCCGAAGTGGATCGGCAAACCCACATATCGATGAAAAAGTCGTGTGTTTGTTAAAATCTAAAAAGTACATGTCCGTTCGGGAAATTGCTAAAAAGCTAGGTGTTAGCATAGGTATACAAAATATAAAAAAAAGAAATAACATACGGACATACAAGAAACAAAAAATGCCAAAGAGAAGTGTTGAGCAACAAACGCGGGCCAAAAAAAGGTGCGGAAATTTATATAATATGTTGCTGACAAATAAATCTCGATGCATTCTTATGGACGATGAAACGTAGTCGACCCCCTGACCTCGCCTGGGATACCTAACATCGCCTATTTTAGTAAAAGTTGAAATTTCCGCCTAGTTTTTAGGGCTGGATATTAGGACTAATTAGAAAGTGTATTTTATGCATAGTCTCGTATCAATTGTGGCTAACTTAACGCCGTTTACGGTCAGTGCCGGTATTTCGTTGCAGTGGCAGCACATGTTTTGATTTGTGTCTGCGGAACTTTGTTGTAAATTGTGACTAAGGAGAGGTAACGGGAAGTTTTTTCTTGTACTATAATCTACAACTAATGCTCTTTCTTATGGTAGTATTGTTTTTTACGTAACTTATTTGTATACGTCGCAATCGATTCAAAAGTAATTGAGGTCATGTTCCGGCCATCTTGAAGCTACACTTCGCCTGCCCCTAGGGTTGTCAATCCGAGTGTGTGATATATTTCAAATTTCTTATTTAGTAGTATTGGTCATTCAACCCTCGACGCACAAAGGGGGTCTTACCAGTTTGATTGCTATGTGTGTATGTCTGTATGTTTGTCTGTGGCACCGTAGATCTTAAACGGGTGAACTGATTGGAGTTTCTTTTATTATTATTATTATGTTTAAAATAATATTTGTTTACATTTGTGTAGGTAGGTATATATATCTGTATTTATTTGTTTATGTTTATTTAGTTTAGAGTAGAAAATCGATAGGTATAATAGATTCATGATTAACCTAACTAGGTAAATCTATTATACGCATCAAGTACCTCGGTAGGATTATTTATAAGTCAGATGTAGTTAGGGATTACATTTCTGTTTTTGTTTAATGTTTATCTATTATCCAGCTAGGTGGCTGTGATTACTTTACAACTAAATGTTAAGTCTATGATTGATCTCGTTAATTGTTACTAGTACTCACCTAGTCAGGTGTAATGCGTTTATATTTAAGTATTGATGTTACATTTGCATCTAGTAGGTATGACTTCCTACCTCTCTGATTGTTAAGTAGTGCCAAAATATTATTGATATTAATAAAAAAATACCTCATATTTGTTTTTGTATAAGTAGGTACCTAGGTACGCAAACGTATTTGTCTTATAATTATTTATAATCAACACGTATTAGGTGGTGGTGTTATGTAATTACTAAGAAGAAATATGAATGTTCACGTACCTATGATAGGAATATTTTTAAGTCATATAATATTAATATTTTTGATACATGTTTATCTTTACGTACTATTATGATAGAAGGCTGTGATGATTGAGATGATTAGTTAGGTAATTTTTAAATAATTAATATTATAATAATATAATGATTATTTTTGTGTTTATATTGCTTTATGTTGCATCTGTGGTATACGTTCATAAAATGTATGATTGTTAAAACTAGAATTATTAATTAGCTAGCGTAATAAAATTCATGTTTACCTATTTATTATGAAAACCGGAGTTTATTCTGAGATGATTTTATTTAAATATTCTTCAATTGAATATTTGTATAATTATTTTGGTAATTTATACTTGTTAATTTGTTCGTTTTCGAACGTGTCTGGCGCTTTTTTGGGGGTCTACTTTGAAATTCGATGGTCGTTCTATGCCATTCTGAACTTGTAATAGGCCCCGATAGAGAAACGATGAAATGTCAGTGCTCAGCATCAAAATTAAAAAGCTAGTTTGTCTCACGGCGTGAGCAAAATCGCATATTGTACACTGCTTACACTCAGTAAAATCTGCTTGTTCGAGCTGCTGAGGTGAAAAGACTATTATCATTGTAATATATGTACAACCCAAACTAACATTTTGTTTTCACTATATTCGACCAATCTCCATACCACCGTATAACCCAATATACTTGTTTTGTATCCTGATAGGCAATAAGCCGCGGCCAGGTCGCGGGTTGATGAATAAGGCATTGTCTTGGTGTTTAGGACAAATTTATGCAAGGATTAATTTCGCTCAACCCTGATAAGCGTTACAACTAATTTACATATATTTCTGATTGGTATCCCTGAGGTTGCCAGCCCCGGTTAGTTAGTAGGATTGCTAACTTTATTACTGTTTATTGGATCAAAATCGCCGGATTTCTATTGTTATCTTATTCGAATTTAATTACTGACGGCGTCTCAAATCGTTCCATCTTTATCACTTGGCCAATGGTAATTAAATATGTTTCGCTCTTTCTTTGTGATAGATTACTATAAACAATAATGAATGTAATTAATATCTAAGTCGATGACGTTTAACGTACGGTAATGATAGTTCTGATACTCGTAGTTAAACAAGACCGAACAGCAACACTGCTACTTTAAAACTATACCGCATTAAGTCAAAAGGACTGTTTGTTCCAATTTGAACCATAATACCATGTGAATAAATCATAATATTATTGAATCTAATCAAGTTGAACATTTGATTTTGCTGCGAGGAACAATGCTCATCAGGCGACCGCTGTCAAGCGCCTCAGACTAAGTAAAACACTTAGGAGAAAATCAAATAAGTCGCATTTCCAACTTCAAACTTATCTTTAGGCGCGTTGATTGTAAATTGATTGTAGTTAGTCTTTACCAAGTGTTTTAATTGGTGTGTTAATGATCGTTTGTAAAACTTAATTACACATTGATAGCTGAGATCTCCAGATATGTAGAGTTTGTAGCTGCAGAGACGCCGGGCAAAAACACGTATGATGCAAAAAAGTGAATCTATTAAACTTAATAATATTAATAAATAGTGGCTTTGTGAGCTGTAGAACTTGTAAAATTGCCTGTCTTTTCTTCGAATATTTTTTTTAAATTTTGTCCCGATAATTAACCTGCTCACAAAATTTCACGTAAATCGGTTGAGAAATGGGACCAGAAGAGGAGAGCAGCCGGATAGACCGGGATATTTGGACATACCTACTATTTTTGAGTTCCATACCGCTGTTTGCCATAATGATCATTTGTCCTAACGTTGTTAGCCCTATTTATTTATTTTTATTTACAAATACCTTACAGACTAGATAGACTATATACAAAACTTATAATATAACACATTAACACGTTTAAAGCTGATTTTCCACCGGTGGGGCGAGACGAGACGAGGCGAGACGAGAATTAAAATTTGTATGGCACTTACCACTGAAGATGCGCGAGGAGAGAATATAAAATTTGTCATACGAATTTCAATTCTCGCCTCGCCTCGTCTCGTCTCGCCCCTCCGGTTGAAAATCAGCTTAAGACGGCGACGATTTATGATTCGCCTAATAATACATTTCGGACGAAATTTGATTCTCGTACTGTTTTATTCCCTAATTAGCTGTCTTAATATTTATGTATCCCAACGCCCATTTGTCCTAAATTTAAGTGTCCTACGTCTGGATATTACGGATGTAAGTATTAATAAAAAATGTTTGGTTCTGGCGCTTCGCCGGCCGCGATGTAGTATCGCAGTTCAACCTAACACTCCTCCTCGCTGCGCCTGTCGTCGTACCTAACGGAGACCTGCCTTCCGATTAACGTATTTACCATAATTATAACGCACAAAAGTCGTAAATGTTAGAACAATCGATATTATGACAAATAAATTTAGTACTCTTAATAATGAATGATACATATATAGGCATAAATAATTGGACTAACATGTTTTAGAACAAATAATATATTATTGAAAAATAATTTTATGAATTTATGATATAATATTCGACGACCTCTGTAGCCTAGTTGGTAGTGACCCTGCCTACGAAGCCGGAGGTCCCGGGTTCGAATCCCGGTAAGGGCATTTATTTGTGTTATGAGCATAAATATTAGTTCCTGAGTCATGGATGGTTTCTATGTATTTAAGTATTTATTTATCTATATAAGTATGTATATCGTCGTCTATTTATTTATTTATTTATTTATTTATTTTATTTATTTATCAGAAGACCAACAGCTTTCACATACAATATAATAGACTTAAAGCTAGAATACAATCGTCGAGCCAATGACAGGTCTCCCTAAAAGATACAGATAGAAACTTACGGATTTGCTTATATATTATGTTTTAACTAGGTATTACTATTTTATATATATTGATTTGTGTGTGTCCGCACGTGCGTGTGTGTGTGTGTGTGTGTGTGTGTGTGTGTGTGTGTGTGTGTGTGTGTGTGTGTTGGGTGTGTTCAGCTCTCCTCAATATTATTATGTTGAATTTTTTTCGCAATTGCACTCTTGAACGATTTTTTGTTGTTATACACAAACGGGTCGATGTCACTAAACTGATTGTTGTATGTCCTTGATATTCTATATATTACAGAGTTTTTAGCGTAATTGGTCTGGTGGCTAGGCAAACTAAGAAGGCGAGGGTACCTGGTATTGGTTTTCGGTGTAAAGTATTTAATGGCTGCTACAAGGTTAGGGCAATCTACACAACCTATGACAATGTCATAAAGCAAACCCATATCGAGCATGTCTCTCCTATCCTCCAGACTCATCACGTTATGCCGCTTACAACTATTGCTATAACTGATAGAAGTATGTTTCGTTCGGTAATTAAGGTATCTTAGAAACCGCTGCTGTAGTCTTTCAAGTCGAGATTTGTATGTAATGTAATGAGGGGACCATATATTAGACGCGTACTCCAAGACACTACGTACGTAAGTAAAATAAATAATTTTGATGCAATCAGGGTCATTAAATGCCTTACAGACTCTCATTACAAAACCCAAGTTTTTGTAAGCTTTGTTTATTATAGTATCAATATGATCAGACATTAACATTTTACTATCTAATAAAACTCCTAGGTCTCTTATTAACTTGACTCTCTGTAAAATATTATTGTTCATAGTGTAGGAGGCGTTAATAGGCGATGGTTTTCTAGAGAAAGTTATTATCTGGCATTTTACCGTTATCTTGTTCCTGTGGTAATATTCTACTAGAGAATCAAGGGTGTTTTGCAAAATATTACAGTCAGACGGATCTTTAATTTTGATAAAAACTTTTTTGTCATCAGCATATAACAGGTGTTCCACAGGCGATTCAATACATGTGTAAATGTCGAATATATATGCATTATAAAATAAAGGCCCTAAGTGAGATCCCTGTGGGACGCCTGACGGCACGAATATACGATTCGATCTGAAACCACCAATCGTGACAATCTGTGATCTATTGGAGAGATATGATTTTATCCACCTCAATAGACAGCCGTGAATGCCTAATGTGTCTAATTTGGCCAACAAGATGAGGTGGTCCACCCGGTCGAAGGCTTTTTCGAAATCAGTGTATACCACATCAATCTGTCCGCCTCCTTCCATGTTACTTAGGACATAGTTAGTAAATTCCGCAAGATTGGTTATTGTAGATCGGCGCTTAAGAAATCCATGCTGATTAGTACTGATGCCTCGCAATATAGTTGGATAAATTTGGTCATATATAATTTTCTCAAAGATTTTACTAAATATATTTAAAATTGAAATTGGACGATAGTTTTCAATAGCCGTTTTTGATTTCTGTTTATGCACTGGTATGATATTGGCCTCCTTCCATTTGTCCGGAAATATACCCTCCGATAGAGATCTATTTATTAGGATCGACAATGGATAGCTAATAGCTTTAACTGTGTTGCGGATATAGTGTGGTGAAATACTATCAGGTCCTGCTGATTTTGTGGTGTCCACCTTATCAAGTATTGTAGCAATTGTATTAGCTGAGATAATTACATTACCGATAGTGTTTACATCTCCTACAACAGTTGGAATATTCAGATTTCTTGTATCATAGCTGTCCGGTTCGACATACACGCTTTTAAAAAAGTTTATAAATCCATTACAAATATCTGTGCCGTCACTCAGCGACTCATTACCGAAGGTCATGGTTTTAGGATAATTTGAGCCTTTACGCATTGATTTGATATAACTCCACAATTTTTTCGGATTGCCTTTAATTTGTTCTTGTGTTGCTATTAGAAAAGTGTTGTAATTATCGACTTCTAATTGATTAACTCTGCGCCTCAAATAAGAGAATTCTAGGTAGTCAAGGTTATTTTTGAAACGTTTCCACTTTCTATGTGCCTTCCATTTACGACGCACTAAACGTATTAGGGTTTTACTATACCATGATGGATATTGTTTAGAAGAATTATTATACTGTACTTTGGGAATAAATAATTCTATACTCTCATGCAGTTTTTTGTAAAAACAGTCCACTGCACAGTTAACTGAATCACAGGAAGAAAACAATGTATACCAGTCTATCTCGCTAAGATATTTATTTATTTTTTCGTAGTCACCTTTGAAATATAATATTTTTGTGGTAAAGTTTTCTGTTAGAGGTGCAACGTGTAAGTCGAATGGTATGATGGAAAAACAAGGATGTGCCTTATCCTCTTTCAGTATTGGATTAATTAACTTATTTACCTCTAAAGAGAAATTACTAAATACCAGATCTAGCGTATTCCCGTACGCATTTCTTGTACAATTTCGTTGCTCCATGCCTAGACATGAGAATTCTTCGACTAATTCAATGCCTGCCCTTTGAATTTCCGCGGAACCCTTTTTTAAATATGTTGGTCCAACACTAGCCCATTCTATGCAGGGTAAGTTAAAGTCACCTATAACCATAAAATAATCCTGAATATTCTGTCGGTGCACTTGTGCCACTGTTTCTATAACGTTCTTAATATCGTTAGGTAATGTCCTGTAATTAGGTGGTAAGTAAACAGTGGCAATATTAAGTTTAAAGTTTGAATTAGTAGTCTTAGAAGGCATCGTGATCGTGACCCACAGTAGTTCAGTAGGCGGAGTTGACCTGTCCACGCGCAGCGTCACTCCTAGTTCGCGCCGTGCGCACACCATGACCCCCCCGCCCATAGTTACATTCGTCAAATTCAAATTTCGGTCCAATCTAAAGATATCATATTGTGAGTTACATAATTCGCTGTCAAATATCCCTGCGTGTAGCCAGGTTTCAGTAATTATATATATGTCATAGCTATTTAGTAAGATACTTCTATAAAACTCAGATGTTTTTGTACGCAAACCGCGCACATTTTGGTAATACATGTTTAGGGTCATGGCAGTAGACGTATGCAATAATTAGGTAAATGTATGAAAAGGTATAAAACATTAGACGTAGCCCAAGTTAAGAATACGTAATGACCCAAAGCAGTCCAGATAAAACGCATGGAGTTAGCGAACCAAGAGATGTAAACAACTTTTTCTAGACGTTGGGATTTCAATAAACCATATGTGAGGGTCATTGAGGCTGTCACATTCGCAGAAATGCGCGCCCAATTGTATCGAATAGTAGTCGCGGAATGTATTGATATATAACAGATAGTTTTGTGGAAGAATAGGTTATGTGTTGTGAGATTATGTAGTTTACAGTCGGAAACCGTGTAGAACACATCGTTTTTTATTACTCCGCTAAACGGGAACCACAGAAAAAAAATATTTTGCATTAATACGATAGTTGCAAATATAGTTGAAAATGTTTGTTTATCGAAAGTATTAGTCTAGTACCCCATAGTACAAGCTTTGCTTAGTTTGGGACTAGGTCGATTTGTGTAAGATTGTCCCCAAATATTTATATGACTATTGAACGTTATGACAAAGTCCATAAGGGAAAAACTGTTATGGCAAGTGACTTTAGGACATGTGTTAGTAGGGATTGCGAGGAACCCGGACATCCGCTCATACGAAAGAATTTTGGCACAAACTGAAGCGGAGTTCGTTCAATAAATCAAACATTACTTATTATGTATATATAGCAAGGCGTACCTAAACATTAATTTAAAGTAATTGTATTCTGTCTACAAAGTACAGAAGCCCAAGGAAAATTATAATTGTATTCCCTTGATGGGCATTTCCGATCGACCGAAGAGATGCCCACCCCCAAGTTTTGAACTTATAATGCGTAAACTGTGTCGGCCCTAATACTTAGCATCCGCTACTTACCGAGGTTGGGGCCACACCTTAAGCGAGTTTTTTTAATTGAAAATGTATCATCATCATGTTTAACCCGTAATCGCCCGCTTCTGAGCATAGGCCTCTCTTCGAGTACGCCACCCGTCCTGATCCTGCTGGTCGATCACGTAACGCATGGTACGCGCGTCAGGTTATGGGAAAATGACAGTTGATCTTCCTACTATCGTCCACCCAACGAGCTAGTGGACGGCCGACGCATCTTTTACTCAGAAGTGTCCACCAATCTGACACCACACATTATCATATTGGACTCGAATAGGTGCCCAATTGACATCGCTGAATATGTTTGATCGCGCGTTCGCGCGAGTGAAATTCGCGCGAACTTGCGATAATCGCGTAGTGGCGTTGTATTAGGACGATCCCTAAGGTAAATTTTAGTATTAAAATAGAGTATAGCGTGGACAAGCATATAGAATCACTATAGAATAGTTTTCATCCCAGTAAAAGTCCAATTAAAGGAAGTCAAAGCTAACGGAGTCGCGGGCAAAAGCTACTGAAACTAAATCCTCCTATAATGGAGCCTGTCTTTTAAGGAACTAAAAAATAAATTGATTCCCTGGCTACAGAACGAATGTTTCTATTCTATTGACGAGTTTTAGAAGCGGAAAGAAATTCGTCGCAGCTATTAATTGTAAGCTTGTAAACTTAAAATTAAATTTAAAAACCGGCCAAGTGCGTTTCGGGCCACGCGCAGTGTAGGGTTCCGTAGTTGCCTGTCTATCTTCGTTACATCGACGTGCGGTGCGGTTGCGTCTCCCGAATTTGTACGAAAATTGGCCTTTCCAAGTACACATTAAGTTAGTCGACTATTACTCGGTTACTTACTTATGCCTACTTGTCTGTGATAGTTTGCCTTTTAAATTAATTATATGTACTACTACCACGAGTTTTTTCACATCCCCAGTAGTAGCCACTTAGCCGGCAGGGGGGGGGACACATGACTCGAACTAAAATTAGGGCTTTAAAGCCCAATATCTCGCAAACGAATTACTGATTTGAAAAGTGGTTCTAAAAACCCATAATATTTTTAAATGTGCTATCCAATGATACCCCACACCATGGGTTTAACGAGAAAAAAAAATACATGCCGAATTATAGTTTTGTAAGAGTTATGGTTACTGAGCTAAGCCGAAGACGGACAGACAGACAGACAGACGGACAGACAGACGGACGGACATGGCGAAACTATAAGGGTTCCTAGTTGACTACGGAACCCTAAAAATGATAACATTGACATAGTGATTTGTATATTCTTGTATTTTTTCTCTGTTTTCATAGTATTTTTTTTTTCAAAAATGTTATTACCTAAAAGCAAATTTGCATGTCATCTATATGACAAAACATGTGAGACTAAATTAATTTTACTATCCACCTATGTATACCATGTTTTCTAAGCAAATAAATGATTTATGAGGTTCTCTATTGTATGGGCAAAAATCATTTCCCAGAGTGTCACTTCCCAAAAAAATTTTCCGAAATATTCATTTGGCAAAAAATCACAAGTCAAATTATTGTTTCGCATTTTATCACTTGGCATTATCTCCTATGCAAAATATTACTTCGCAAATTATTGTTTGGCAAAGTTTTATATAGTCAAGATTCATTTAGTCAATCATTTTATTTGGCATAACATTCGTTTTCCAAATTATTGCATGGCATACGATTTATATCCTAATTGTGTAGTGCATACCAAATATATTGGCAATTATTATAACCTAACCTAACCTAACCGCCAGCGTGTCGACGTCACCCCGCTTCGCGGGGTGCCTATTTCCGCTCTAAGGGACACAAGTGAACCCTAACCTAACCTACTTATAATTTTATTTCTCAAATTATTGTGTCTATTTTTGCCGTTGATGAAAGATGGCCGTTATTAAGTTAAAAAAAAACGGTTTGTTAAACTTTTCTTATATCAAAATGTGTATTGATAAAATATAAATTAAAGTATGTTATGTTTTGCATTTGTTTGTCTTTTCATTTTAGTTTGTAGTAAAAATAAAATATTTGCCAAAGTTATGCTATGTGAAGTGTGCGAAATGAAAATTTGAGCAAATGTTTTGTTTGGAAAACAATATTAGCCCAAACAAAGTGTTTGCTAAATAAACTTTTGTCTTAATAACATTTGACAAAGCAAAATGATGCCAGATGATATTTTGACCAAATGAACAATTTGCGAAACAAAAATGTGCTATTTGTTTGTTTGGGAAATGAAACTACTGCCATAAGTTTTGTGGGAAGTGAAATTTGGCGAAAAATATTATGCCAAAACGGCAGGACCCCGATTTATGATTATGATTATGATTATGATATAATTAACAAAGGTTTCTAAACATAATCATGAACAATGAATTGTTTTTTTTTTTACTTGGATGATGTTTTTGATACCTAACATAGCCATCGCTCCATGCCAGCATGCAGCCTTCGCAGAGCCATTCGGAGACTCGTGACGAGAACGGCCATTTTTATTTAAAGCCCGTCCCTTATTGGGCCCTGCCGTCTAATAATACAAGTTTGAACACGCGCACTGTTATTAAAAGTACTCGCCCAGGCTTAAGGGCTTTTACATTCCTAAATTAGTCACTGAAGAGAGAGACGCCGCAATAGGTTGCGGTGAGAGGAAAAGAGCATCTCACTCCAGGGTGTAGTCGTGGGAAATGTAACGGAAATACTATGTGGAAAGTGGCTTGTGGCGGTAACCCAATATGCCCCCAAAAATGACATTTCATATCTAACCAAAATGAATTCCTCGGCTCGGGCTCCAAAAAACAAATGAATAACTTACGTTGGGGTACACACAGTTTTACTCTCACGACAATTTAGTTGTGGGTAGCACATTTCAAGCACTCTGTTTGTATAAGTAGGTAGTTTGTTTTACTTAAGAGGGAAGTATAACTTGCAGCTCGCGACTGAAAAAAGGTTTTATATGAAATTTCCATTTCGGAAGAAAACGTTTTCCGCTTTAGTAATCTTAACAAATCACATTGATTTTGATGTCGATCGCTTCAGCATGGTTACATCAAATAATTTAAAAAAATAGGTGCTTATGTATTTTAATTTATTGCAAATTTTGATAAAAGGAAAACCTATAAACCTAGTCTTTTATTGTGTCAATAACATATTTAAAAATCATTGAGATTGGAAAATATTTAGAAGTGGAAAAACGTTTTCTCTTTTTGCATGGACGAGTACGTAGTATTCCAAAGGTATACTTCCATCCACCAACGTATTTTGTTTATTTGTTATCTTCAAGTGGGGTTGTAAAACAATTACGCATAAACAATAGAACGAACAGTAGCTACTCCGGTGCACGTGCCACACATCGGTTAGTTTTATGACGTCTCTTTGTTATCTTTTCCTTTCATATTAAGCAACAATATAAGTCGTAAAATCCCACGTTAAATGCATTTTCCTAATTTTAAGTAAAACAAACTATAGCTTAACAAACCGATTCAGTAGTCGATGTCGACTGTATACTCGTAATTTAAATAAATTTAATGTTACTTTTTAGACTTTGACTAAGTAGGTAGGTACCTACTCAAAATTAATTCTGGAAAAGAAAATTTCATTGACTTTTAGCCATAGGAGTAAACTATTAGTAGTTTTACATAGACTCGTTAAGCTAATACTCAATTTGATATAGTTACGGACTAAACATATGGCATAGCATTAAGCCAAATGCTTCCATAATACTGTAAGACCAGCGCTTCGGGACAACCTATTCCCCACAACAATGCCTTCAAAAACAAAATGGCCGCTTAATAAATTTATGAGGCCCAGAGGGACGCGGTTATCCTTATATACGAACATACATACGTGTAAATCTTCGTTAGTTCCGAGCCAATTGTGAACCGCAAATTGTAAAATTAGATTGGACATTTTAGAATGTATATAGGGTATTGTGAATCGTTTAAGCGAAGTTTTGTTTTATACTGCAAACATAGCCTGCCTGACGGTCGAACATCGCAGCCTAAGAACACTTACGAGTCCAGAAGTTTCACACGCGTGTTGTCATGCATTTAGGGTGACGCCACACGAGCGTAATTTGAGAGCTGTGAGTCTCGTAATTTGTATTGTATGGGCAAACTGAAATGTCCGTCTAGTCCAGGGAATGAACTGACAACTTGTATGGAAAAAATGTCAATTTTGGAAATAATTTATAATAGCTTATTTTTTATGTGTAACGGATATATTATCAATTAAATAGTTACCCAGCGACAAAATCCGACAAAATTTCAGACATCGAAAAAATGATAAGTTAAGTGGCTTCTGAAAAGTCAGTGAAAATATTAATAAATGTTTTTGTCTTTATTTTGGTTCATTTACATTTGCTCTATAATATTCAAGATAAATCGTACAAAAAAAGATAATGCATGCTTCATTTAAATCTACATAATTACTTCCGGGTGGAAAGTTTGTCGGATTCTTGACTAAATCATCTTAGAATAACATTTTCAAATGAAATCAACAAAAAAAACGCTATTATAAATTAATGTTTTTCAAAACCGTATTTTGCCTGGAGTAATCTATGGGCGGACCGAAATTACGCGACTCACAGCGCGCAAACTACGCTCGTCTGATTGATTTGATGATTCAGCTAGAGATGTAGAGCATGTAGCTCCCTCATTCTCAACTCTCTCGGCACACTGCGTCCTTGTGATCTCTGGCCACCTATAACAGCAAGAGGTATTATTGTTTTTGTAGACTTGTAGAGGTGTTATATTGCTGCGGTATATTGTAAGGTGGAAGTACTTTCCCAGTTAGGCTGCTCTAAGAAATTACGAGTCGGTAAGTGATTTATTTGTAAACATAGGTAGAGTTACAGTGAATTTACACTTTTGAACTTTTTTTTAACTTAATTAATAATAATATGAAGTACCTTATACCTAATTACATGAATACAAAATTCAGGTGCTATTGTTCAAATTATAATTATATAGTAACGTCAGTACTGATAGTTGGGCGTTTTTCAAAAAAAGTGTACAAAACTTTTTTTTTTCAGATTTCGTTTTTTTTTTAGTTTTTCTTACTCAGAATCGTTGACACTATCGATCGTCATACAAGAAAAAAAGTGTCCCAGATTTTACTATGTAAGTTTGTTCTTCCAGTGCGTCACGACCATATAAATAAAAAAAGACTGCATACAAAAATGTGAGGATCTGGAATGGAAATTTTGGACACTTTTTTTCTTGTATGAGGATCGATAGTGTCAACGATTCTGAGTAAGATAAACCAAAAAAAAACGAAATCTGAAAAAAAAAGTTTTGTACACTTTTTTTGAAAAACGCCCAGTTATGAAATAACAATTATATTAAATGATTGAATGAGTGAATTGACATTCCGATATGTTCTGCTATGTGTAAGAAAATATTTGTGAAATGGATGTCAACGTTACTGAATGGTTATTGACAACCTTTGAACACCGGATATAGGTTGGCAAATGGAAGAGAAACATATTCCAGACGTTATTAATCTCGCAATGGCTTGTGAAGGAAGTGCTTCTGGACGAATTTGCTACATGTATCGTGATGTAATGTTTTGTTATTCGAACTTTGAACGCACTTTTGGGGTTCCGTAGCCAAATGGCAAAAAACGCAACCCTTATAGATTCGTCATGTCTGTCTGTTTTTCTGTCTGTCCGTCCGTATGTCACAGGCATTTTACTCGAAAACTATAAGGTGTATTTCAATAAAATTTTGAGGATAGGTGTATTTTGTTAACCCCTACATAGTTTTGTAATTCATTTACTAAAAAAAAATGTTGTAGGGGTGCACTCCATACATAAAACTGAAAGTCAAAAATTTTTTTTTCATTGCAAGCCCACGTGTGGCACATCAATCGATAGGCGGATATCGGATCAAAATAAACGTAAGGTTTCTCAGCAATTTTATTGATTAATTGAATAAAGTCGGAGATAATCGCCTCGAAAGTCACTAAAATTGTGTCCCCCCCCCCTCTAATTTTTGTACCGTGTATTTTAATAATATCAAAAAAATCAGGCTCATAGGCCTTATTAAATTCTTTCAGCGAAAATTGTTTCGAACAAGATCGGTTCACAGGTTTTTGAGATATTTCTAAAAAACTGCCCTCCTTAAAGAAAAGGACGTAAGTGCCATAAGATTTTAGTAACGATAGGACCTTTTTTATAGGCACGGAACCCTCGTTGTGCGTGGTCCAACACGCACTTGGCCGTTTTTTAAGGTTAACTAAAGTGATGCTTAAGTCACATCTAACCTGTCGGTTTTGTTTTTAAATGTATGCACTTGACATTGACTGTCGGTTTTGTTACTATTCGTAACTATCCGTTTAAGGAACATAAAATAATGAATATGGCCATTTACCTTTTAGGGTTCTGGACCTGAAAAAAGGAACACTTATAGGACTACGTTGTCCGTTACCACAGCCTAGCTGGCTTGATCGCGTTTATGTTAGACATAAAACGTTCGTCTCTCTCGCACCTACATGGTAGTGAGTATTAAATTAACTGGGGACTCCCTTGGCATGGTCTACTTAAGTCAACTCTCCGTGCAAACATAGTTTTGTTCACATTTAAAACGGCAAACTAGATGTGTTGGATTCCGTTGTGTATACAAAGTTTCATGTTATTCTAGAATGTCGTTTTAAAATGAGAACCAAACTACCTTTGTATGGAGAGTAGAGCGTCCTGGCGCCCCTTAAGAGACTCACCCCCTTATTCATAAAACTTAAAATGCCTCCGCTAAATAAAATGTGCTTTGTCCCTTTCTTACGAACACAAACGTCAGTGACAGATTTTTGACAGACGAATTTTAACGGCATTTTAGTTAAAACAGGCTTGAAGAACGTCTATGAATACGGCCCGAACGCTATACGTACAGCATACACGCGATCACGATACAGATGCAGATACCTATAATCAATCTCGAAACATAAACTATGCCATAAAATCTGCATAACACGGATATTATAGCTTAATATATTTTTCTCAAACATGCAATGCAATTATGACGTTGCTTCATAATGAGCTTCGAAGTGTCACGTTTCGGGCGCAGCGAGACGAGAGACCCGTAATGGCATTTCAAACGAAATTAGAGGCCTAAGCCTGCAAGATGGTCTTTTTTAATTTCCATTCCACAATTTGTGGCACAGGATCACCGCGTTCAGCCATGAAAATTAAAGTATGATTTCTTAGAGTTTTTTCAATTTATTTCATTGCATGTTTGAGAAAAGCACTATACATACCTCGGCGTGGAAAGGGGTTGCCAGCCTCATAACCATCCGACGACCTCGCTACGCTCGGCCGTCTATATGTACTCGGCCGGCAACCCCTTACTTCCTGGCCTCTCTGTAGTAATGTACTTACATATAACCAAGTGTCAAACACAGTGTATTCCAGCAATAACATTCGGGGAACAAGCATTAAGGACTTACTGAATATACTACTCCATATAGTAGAGACGTAAGCGACATGGTTTTTCTATAGACTTAAATCCAGTCTTCTTGTGTGGGCATTATTCTGCGCAGTTGATTCTCCGAGCCTCCCACAAAAGCAGACGATAGCTCGCTCAACGAGCGCGTTGGTATCAATTAACATTCTGCCCATTTATTTCCAATTGACCCTTTTCTTGTCAACCTACACCTAGTAATAGTTTTCAAGTCTCGGTCTGCTTCGTAGTCTTTCAACTGGAGCAAAAAAACCGGCCAAGAGCGTGTCGGGCCACGCTCAGTGTAGGGTTCCGTAGTTTTTGTAATTTTTTCAAAAAATATTCAACCTATCAAGTTCAAAATAATTTTCCTAGAAAGTTTTTATAAAGTTCTACTTTTGAGATTTTTTTCATATATTTAAAACTTATGGTTCAAAACTTAGAGGGGGGGGGGGGACACATTTTTTTTTACTTCTGAAGCGATTATCTCCGAAAATATTAACATTATCAAAAAATATTTTAGCAAACCCATTCATTTTTAAATACCTATCCAACAATATATCACACGTTAGGGTTGAAATGAAAAAAAAAACACCCTCCACGTTACGTACCTATAGGGGAGGTACCCTAATAAATAAATAAAAAACACTTTTTATTTTATCACTTTGTCGGCGTGATTGATATACATATTAGTACCAAATTTCAGCTTTCTAGTGCTAACGGTTACTGAGATTATCCGCGGACGGACGGACAGACAAAGCGAAACTATAAGGGTTCCTAGTCGATTACGGAACCCTAAAAAAGATAAAATGTCAAGAAATGGGTAAGTCGGCGGTACACACGGAGCGGTGTTGCGGCACTGCTCGCCACGGCGGTGGTGAAATTTTGTATCACGAATAATCACGATGTGATGTAGGTACTTTTTATTCGGTCAGTTTCAAATTCGGAAATAGTAGGGAGTTTAGAATAGACGTTTGCTTTGAAATTTATAGCGCTAAGTATACAAAAAGTACGAACTGATATCACAATATTTCTTATGAAACGGCTTTTTTGCGAAGAACACTCCGTGAACACCTTACGCCTCTTTTTACTTAAATCATCGCTTATTTCTCCTCCAGGAGCCATCCACCCCGAAATGATCCTAATGCCATCTAAAATCTAAACTGTCATAATTATCAACGGGTATTGGAATTTTAGAATGTAATGATTGGCTTTGCCGTAAGAGAAAAGTCAGTGTGTGTTCTCGTGGCAAAGGTTTTCTTTCCGAGCCGGTGGTAGTTTATTGACATTCATAGTTGCATGTGAAATGCCTGAATGAATAACAATTTTTATTTTGTAAAGTATATTTATTTAATCGTATGGCGAATACATTTTAGGCTTATATATAATATTATAAAGTATATACAAGATGATAACATTGATAACTAACATTGCCTAAATGATATAATAAAAGACTTTGACTTTGACTCAATGTCTTTGTTAGTTGGGGTATCACCTACAAATATTTCACGGCACGACCCATTGAAAAGGCCTGCGTAGACTTAAATAACACGTTAACCCTGTCTCCCATTAGACGAAATCGATTGACAGAAAGAGGACAACAAGCTTTATTTGCGCTCGTCTAGCTAGGATTTACGATACGCCGAGACGGCGGATCTTTGGGCTTTTCAGATTAAGTGAAAGGGCTACTGTTTGTTGGCGTTCTTAGTCTGTTATATTTTCCTGTTTCTATGTACGTATATGTCACGTACATGTACAGAGAGATTGGAAACTGACGGGTCGGTCAGGTATCTAAAGTTAGTTTATAATCTAACGTATTAGATTATAAACTAACGAAGTTCACAATGTTACCGTGACATTATACTACGTAACAGTGTGAGTGCACTGCCGTGCGCCACGAATCGGACGAGATGGCGACATATGTATAAATATAAATAAATAAATAAATATAAATAAATATTAGGGGACAATCTTACACAAATCGACCTAGTCATAGTAAGCTCAATAAGGCTTGTGTTATGGGTACTAGACGACGATATATTTAATAGATAGAAAACATGGTATCCTATCCTATAATTTCATAAAAAACGTTTCATAAATATTCATTTTATAAACAACGTTTGGCAAACTAACGATTAACAAATTAGTCGTTTTATAAAATATTGTTTTACAAAGAATTCATTACACAAATCATTTAATTGAAAAAACATCATATTATAAATCATTATTTGACAAATTACTCATTTATTATTCGTGACAATTGGCAAAGTAACGTATGGTAAAATAACGTTCAAGAAAATGCATTGTTTATTTATTTAAATACCTTATTTAATAAATCATTGATCGTCTTGATAAAGTTTTAAACCACAAGTTGTATAATTCTATACAGGTATCGTCTATGTTTGTATGAGCACACGGATAAGTCTAAAAGTGTTTAGCAAGTAAGGTATCATTCCTAGCCTAAAAAACAACTTTTAGGTCTTAAAATGTACTGACATAACAGGTGGATTACCTATCTATTCTACTTTAAGGCAAGTGAGTGTAGGTACGACGACGAGCGAAGCGAGGAGGATTGTTAGGTAAACTGCGACCCTACAGCGCGCGAGCCGAGCGAGCGAAGCGAGCGTGCCGCGGCAGCGGCCGGCGAAGCGCCAAAACCGATGTATGTTTAAATACTATACTTTTTTATGAATTTACTACAGGAATGTTTCTTGGCCAGTCCGCTAGATACCGTGATATGACAAATATTTACTTTTATTTTACTAATCGCGTATTTAACTATTTTTCCCCATCCCAAAAAGTGCTCAGCGCCGCTAAAGAAGTTTTCACTTCAATAAAAAAAATTGTGTAAGAGATTTTTTTTACATTTATATGGAGCGTTGGCCGACTGGGCCTGTTACGCCCTTTATCGGTTCACGCCCCATTTTTGGCTGTTGTCCACGTTAATCCCCTAGCCTGATCCCCCAGGGGAAAAAAACGGTTAGGTTGTTAGTTGAACTGCGACCCTACAGCGCGCGAGCCGAGCGAGCGAAGCGAGCGTGACGCGGTAGCGTCCGGCGAAGCGCCATAACCGAACATTATCATTTTTTCCTAGTTGAATATAAAATAATTGCCGCTAATTCCCCTGGGGGATCAGGCTAGGGGATTAACGTGGATAACGTGCATTTTTGGTACACTCTGTATGTAGATAGCCGCATTCATATCGAATCATTCTAAATTATTTCCCTCGGTTTTCAGCAGCAACATCGTCGGAGATGTACAACCGGTACGGCAGGAACACGTCGGGCGCGCTCGACAGCCGAGGGCTGGTGGCAGTGATCAAGCGACAGGTTCCGCTGGCGGGGCAGTTGGGCCACGAGCTCGCGTGGGGCCAGGGGTGGGGATGGGTCACGCTGCCTAACGGAGTTTGGAGTGGACGTGAGTACCGTTTTAAGTTGTAGTTATGTTAGTGGTGGCGGAAAGTCTCGCTAGCGGGCCTAAGAGCTCGCCTGGAGTCTTAGCTAGAAGATTGTACAATGGACACGGAGAGCGCTCGACTGTCGAGGGTCAAGCGACAGGTGTCGCTGGCGGGACAGTTGGGCCACGAGCTTGCTGGGCTGTGGGTGCTTCACGCTGCTAAAACGCAGTGTTGTGTGGACGTGAGTATCATTAATTTGTCAGGTTGGTGGGGACAGGTCCCGCTGGGCCGCGAGCTCGCATGGAGCCAGGGGTTGGGGTGGGTCACGCAGCCTAATGGAGTGTGGAGGCGGCGCAGGAAAACAACGATTATTTGTGAATGCAACTTCATTATATGTATTTATAAAATATATAAAACGCTTTTCCTTGTTGAGTCGTCAATCATACTGAATCGTACATCAAATCATCCCGCCATTCTAGAACAATTCAAACTACATTCGATCGTTCCTTATTCATCGTCTAACAGTTAGCGCCGTACAAAACCATCAAAAATCCCTCTAGTCTTCTTTCATTTTGACGAAGAGTATATAACCGAAATTCTGATTTCACTTCAAGGATGAATTGTCCTCTACAAATTGAATATCTCCTTTTAACAACTATACTTAGGGTATGTATAAAAAATAACACTGGATATGGTTTATTTGTATGATTATACCGAAGTTCCATTTCTATCACTTCAGACATAAGTTATTCCCTATACAAAGTCTTTACCCTCTTTTAACCCCTTTAGGGGATGAAGTTCCGCTGGCGGGCCAGTTCGGCCACGAGCTCGCATGGGGCCAGGGGTGGGGGTGGGTCACGCTGCCTAACGGAGTGTGGAGTGGACGTGAGTATTGTTAATGTGTTGGTTTATGGCGATAGGATCCGCTGGCGGTGGGCTAACAAAGCAACAAAGTAAGTATTAACTAGCTACAAGAAGAGTGAGGCTATTGCTTTCACGATTCAGCTGAGCCACTTGGCCGCTTGCAGGCAGGGCTGTAAATTTAGTGTGAGTCACGCCAGTGAATTTGGTGTAGAGTAAACGAGAGTATGGGCTAACAGCCCAAACTTATGTCAGTACTAACCAATCCATTCATGTATGAATTTGACCTATAATAGACTTTTGTGATATTATATTCATTACGGGTAGTTTAGGCTTCCCGTTCAACTGGAAGACGACGAAGGGTACTGGTAGCAGGTCCCAGCCGTCCGCTACCCTCTCGTGACATCTCAGCACATTAATTGCCAAGAATCGCTACGCGCTACGCTCGTAGCCGATCCCGTGGTTTTCCCACTATGCAGCTGAAAGCGCCTACGGCGTAGGCACCCACTAGGCGGGTTTCTGGTAGTGAAAGTGTTAAGGCGGTGCATTGGAAATTATCGCGTGCTTTGAAACGCCGTCCTGACCTCCTGACTAGATTAAGAAACAATAAGGTCTGATTTTCAGATATATGATTCTTGACTATATGATTGTTCATCTGATTTTATGGATACATGATTGCTTAAAATTTCCTCGATAGAAAAAAAAACCAAAGTTGGGTCTGTATTTTCCTTTTTTTACTCAGCCTACTCAAACGATACATTATTTTACGACACAATCAAGTAAAAACTATAGTATTTTATCTCATCTAAAATCTCACTTTATGAAATTTTAATAAACCTTCACTAAGTTAGGTATTTGTCGAAATTTGTCCAAAACAGCGATTCCCGAAGAGTGTTACATCTCTTTTTCTCGTGGGCGGAAGGCATCAGCGTGTCTCTGTCTAGGTGGCGTGTACGACTCAAATCAAGGCATCCCCTTAAGCGGTCGACCTGTACCACATACTATAATTGACTTGTCACATCTTACGTTCCAGGTCTCACCTGGTCTCAAGACGGCGACGACTTTGCTCTCCATGCGATGCCCATCATGCACCACACCAACGTGTCCCAAGCCTGCTCCATGCTCGATGGCGTCACGGCATACGAGGCCTCTGCTTACGAACAAGCGCTGTCAGAGTACGACGACTCGGGCACCAGCGATGACTGGGACATGGGCGTCGATTGCGGGGACTTCATGATGTAAATTAATGTCGTGGCCACTTAGTGGGGGCTGCGCGGAATCTGATTTGAGCGTTTCCCGAACGTGTCTCGTGTTCAACTGAAGAGTATTTGTGGATTAACAATGAACGATTGGAATTCTACAGTTTTAAATCCACTAATGTGGCCAAGACACGTAGAAGTTAGAACCCTTTTTTTACTTAAATGAGATCAAAGTCCTTGTTCCATAAATGTGTTATTCTAGGTATAGAAACGACTGCCAAATATTACCAATTAAGTAGATTTCTGACCTCGCAATGTCGAGCTTTTATTACTCTTGCGAAGGATACCTAACGTGACCTTTTATACCTAGTCCAAACAAGTTAATCGCGATGACACCGAGGTATTGCACGGGTGTGTAATGATGGGTATAAAAATAAATGATATAATTTAATTCAATATAATAACATTTGATATAATTTCAAATTATATACTTAATCACTCATTGTATATAATAAACATTTGGTATAATTTCAAAATATGTAGGTATATATGTTTATTTTATCTATCGTCTGGTATCACTTATTTGTTATAACTATAAAATGGTATAATACTCATTTTACATAACTGTCAAGTACTTCGTTTAATATATTGTTTTTATTACAACAGCTTGGTAACGCCAAAACAGTAAAGAAAGTATAGCAAACATTACGTTTTGCAAGTTGAACTTATAAAGTATCAGTATTAGGCAGTGAAAAAGTGTTCGGTTCTGGCGCTTAGCCGGCCGCTGCCGCGGCACGCTCGCTTCTCTCGCTCGGCTCGCGCGCTCTAGGGTCGCGGTTCTGCCTAACACTCCTCGCTTCGCTCGTCGACCGACCTGCCTTAGAGTCTACCAAAATCTATTATGCTAACTGTACATTAGTTAGAAATTTACATTATATCATATGTTCATTACCTATAGGATAAAGGCTTCGACTTAAAGTATGTTATATTAAATGTTATTAAATCAAATGAGAATTACATAAAATGATAATTATATCATTTGTAAGTATAATAAGTGTTGTTATACGACTCAATAATGATATCAAATGAGCGTTATTGCGAATAATATTACATCAAAAAAATTATAGGCATCGATACGCACCCGTATTGCACCTATATCTTGTTGCCTGGTCAGATATACGTATTTTTAGTGCACTAAAAAAGCAGTGCAGTGCAAAAAGCTTATTTATAACAGGAGCAAGGACATGAAACAGACTATAAAGTGCACATACAAAGTGTTATTGACGAAATTATTTGCCATTTACCCCGCAAATTAATGAATTACCTTGTAGCATGTAACTAAATGTGCTAGATAATAGATTTTGTCTAGATATATAAATCCTGATGAAAAAATAATCCTCTTGGATCGGCAGTAGATTTAAATGTGACGAATATTTGTGAAACACATACGGATGTTAGATGTTAAATATTGTAAGAGAGAACATTTCCAGTAATAGTTATTATGATGCATGTGAGAGACAGTTTTTTACCCTTAGAATAAATTATTTGAAGCATTACTTGTATCCATGGGAGAACAGAATATTTTTGCATGTGAATTTCGATGGGATTTATTGTATTTCTTGCACGTTTTTGTACGATTATACACAGACGCTTTGTTGCTCAAAATCGGGTGGGAGTTGTTGTGCTGGTCACACGAGTATATGTGCCAATGAGGGTTGGTGATCGCCAAAGAATCGCTAGAGACTTTTTTCTTCTATCTTAAAGAGGAGGAGGTGCCTATATTGAAAAAATATGAGCATCATTGGCGGATCAAGTGGTCAGCCATGTTCTACGGCTTGAGGGCCCAATGAGCGTGAGCGTGGCGGTTTAAACACATGCAAAACGCTGTCCGCCGCACGCTTCGAGCGGGCATTCAGGCCGTTCCATTTACATTCACGCACGCGGGCGGCAGCGAGCGATGAGCGTATGTTTAGTACTTAATGTACTCTAGTAATTACTTAGAGGTGATTTTATACTTATACCTAAAGTTGTCTAATGACTAAGGGTGACAAGGAAGGTTACGTCAGTACGAGTATTTAGCGATCTTTGGCTATCAACAATTATAAATAATCATACTGTATGTTCTTATGAAACGTTTCGATACGAAACAATGAGAGTCACTCGTACCTTCTCATACTGATATTCGATGTGTAAGTGTACTGTCCTATATCGACGTAAGACTATGGTTCAATGTACACTAAGGAGACATTATTTGAGAAGCGGAGTGTTAGTGTGAATTATTGATTAATATTATGCCATACAAAGGGCACCCCTAAACAAGCTCTTATTGTCATATATTAAAGGAGTACCTATCTAATTTAGACCTCTTGGAACGTAAAGTTTACTAGCTATAGATGCTGACTACACATACACAATGCATTTTTTTCCCTGGGAGGTGTAGGTACGTGTTCCTCAGGTTACTTACAGTAATTTGTTGATTCATAAAAATATGTATTATAAATTACTTCGTCATATTTTACCAGCGTTTCGCTTCTCACACAATGCGGTTGGGGACTTGTTTCGTCGAACATCTGATACCTAAGTATTAAATAATTACCTACATAAGGGTTTAGTTACGGAGTCTTCTTTTATGACACTACTAGAATACGTTAAATCGATGTTCTATGTTTGTGGGCAGTGAGAAACCAGGTCCACCAGCAGGTCCCACAGTCTCAACACTGAGCTTTAGCATCCTTACTCACCACTAGGAAAACAGCACCACATGACTACCTATCTACTTAGCAAGTAGCTGTGTTATTATGGCTGGGATCTTCTGAAAAACACTGTCCCGTATGCGCTGCTGCAAATGTAATCGAGATGACATTCCGTTATGCTCTACGTCCCTAATCTAATATTCACATTAATATTTGCCGTCTCCGTGACTATACCCTTACTTAGCTGCATGCCCCGTAGTTGTAACGTGCGTTCGACATATACCTAGAAGTAGCTATAAGATTAATGTGTTAAGTGCGGCCTATAGCCAGCCGGATTGAGCGCCCTCTAGCCCCGCGTTTTGACATGAGAATAATGTTTGTATTCAAACTTTCGTGAGCCATGTTTAAGATTACAGGTGGGTACTAATAACTAAACGGTTAAACTCGCGTATTCATTCTCAGTTCGGGCGACATGTTTCTAACCCTCCGGGAGTTCGTCTTCAGGGTGAGTGTTCTTTCAGCCGTATCGTCCCGCACACTAACTGTGCCCACTAAGCCCGTCTCACGCTGCCACGACGCGGAGAAGAACCCCACGGGTTCAAAACATGTCGCTCGTAGTTACAATACTTACAATACGTCAGTTTACACGAAGAGCTTCCGAAGGGTTCGAACCGTCGTTTGTTTAACCGTAGAATTATAAGTATAAGAATAACATTGTTTAAATAACCCCAAGTTTTTGTAAACCATGCAACCTAGACAATTCCTACAAATCGTAATTGTCCCACAAGTTGAACAATTTAGCACATACGAAATGATTGAAGTCGCGCTATGAAGTTATAGTTTCTAGTAAAATAAAAAAATTGTACTTATTCTAATTATTATTTATCCTACTATGATTTCAAAATGGCAAGATTTAAACAGGGTTTTTGCAAAGTTGATAACGACATTGAATTTTCCGAGCAAGGTTTTTGTAACATTTTTACTAAATATGGAAAGATGCTTCAGGAAAACTATAGTTGATTGTGGTAATGAAAAAGAAATGGTAACTGCCCTACTTGATTATGAAAATGATTTACAAGGTACAGTGACCCCTTAATATACAAACAATAGAGTCATAAAGTGGTAATCCACTTTTATGGCTTACTGTACAATTCAGTATGGACAGAGATATTCTCGATTCATAACGTTAAATTCAAAAGAATATTTAAGAAATCATGTATCTAATATTTAAACCTCAGTATCTCACTGGATAAAAAAATTACGGTCTCAAAATTGGTTCTACCTGACATTGACTAACCGCAGTAAAAAGAAAACGTTATTTTAATAGTTTTACGAGTAAATAAACTTTTCGAATATTTATGTAACTTGATCCAGGGTACATCGTTAACTTTACAGAATCAATTGATGATCACTGGAAAGTAGACAACCGACAACCTTATTATCGCTAAATTCATAGTGATCATAATATGGAAATACAAGATGATAAAACAACTTCGCACAAACATAAAAATGCGGATTAACCATTTAATTCATAAGAATATTGTGTTATTTAAAGGCGCACTGGTCCCCAAACACCAATTTATAAAGAATATATAAATTACTTAGATGTAAGTTAGTGTTGATGTTAGTCATGTAGAGATGTGGTCGGTAGAGAAAAGTAAATGGATGTAACAACCCTGATCTTTGAAAAGTAACTAATTGTGCAAAATAAATTGCAGAATAACTTTTATAAGAAAGTCTAGATGTTGATAAAACTGCCGTTATAAAAACAATTAAGGCATGCTTGTAGAGAGGCGAATAACATAAGCGGGCGCGCGTGTGTTAAGGACGAGCGTTTTACCTACAGAGCAATACAAGGCGCGTCGCCGCAGTACGCGGTGCCTTGTGTTATCCTCCTATCGGGAGTATACTTTATGAAATTTATTTTGACGACCTCTGTAGCCTAGTTGGTAGTGACCCTGCCTACGAAGCCGGAGGTCCCGGGTTCGAATCCCGGTAAGGGCATTTATTTGTGTGATGAGCATAAATATTTGTTCCTGAGTCATGGATGTTTTCTATGTTTATTTATCTATATAAGTATGTATATCGTCGTCTAGTACCCATAGTACAAGCTTTGCTTAGTTTGGGACTAGGTCGATTTGTGTAAGATTGTCCCCAAATATTTATTTTATTTGTATTTTGTAATCTAGGTCGATTTGTGTAAGATTGTCCCCAAATATTTATTTTATTTGTATTTTGTAATTTTTGTATTTGAGTATATTCAGTTAATTTAGACTACTTACTTTTTATATAAAATCTAGCTTACCAAATTGGTTACTTTTCAAAGCATCAGATCGTGTCAGCATAGTGTAGGTAGGTGGTGTACTAGTCCAATTATCGAGTGTGTAGTGGCTAATCTCCCGACCTACCCAAAGACTGCCCTAACGTAACTAAAGCTGCAGTGGCAGCCTCCCTAGTCCTGCGAGGTTTCATTGCAAGATTTAAAAATAGTTTAAACCTATTGTTTTCTTAAACATGAAAACACACAAACATCCTAACTGCCCGTCTGGAAAAAATAATGTCATACCTAGACACAGATAAAGAAACGCATGTTAAAGTTATAACACCGTTTTTCTGCGTGGGGGGTTAAAAAAACATGATTTGCCAGTTCAGAGCTTCACCATACTGTCCTTGTAGACTAGTATTGAAAAGAGTACTAGATCTGTATTTATGTCGCATTGGCAGCCATAGATGGACATAATACTTCAATTAGTTCATGTGCTAATGAAAATGTATGAGGCATTTGAAAAATCTTGCAATGAATCCATAGATGTTGTATAGCAATTCGTGTAAAGCGCTGCGTTTGTTAGGGTATGCAAACCCTGCAAGTGTACGCTCTGTGATTTCAGTGGTGTACTACGGGTTTCGAGGTCTAATATTATGAAAAAAATCTATAAAATTCATGCAAGAGTCTAAATACACTGTATTGTGACTCTTGACGGTATTAGGATTGGGTATTTAAGCCTTTGGCTATGCCGATAGGAAGGGCGCGAACCTAAATCTCCGTATGCCCTGAAAATACCGAATCTTAGGATGATATACACCTAAAATATATTATGAAAAAAACACAAGTGTGCCCGGCCCTTCTATAATACCAGTCGGTGGTATGGTTTAGGCCCGCATACCTCGTTTTTACACCACTGGATATTTGTTAGACTAAGAAGCGTATTACGATTAAGTAGGAAGCGTTCCCATGAATGTGCCATAACTTTGTTTGAAACAATCGAATTAACTCCGGTTTAAAACTGGAGTTTTATTACACGTTCAACGTTTCAATTTCGATGTATATTTGTTACAAAACAAGTTATACAAATTTGTAATAGTGAATATATTCCGTTTTCAACACAATTTGCCTTCGACAATATTAAAGGCGTTAAACTTATTCATGTTTCCGAGTGTATTAACTGTAAGAAACTTTAGGAACATAGTGGGAATACATACTAAAAGTATGTCATAAGGAAAAAACACATATTATATGGAAAGGAAATTAATACGTGAGTTCTGATCGTAAAATATCGTACCTATATTAGCTACACTATGAATATGTACGCATGAAAATTTTACTGTGTCGAATAGATTAATGTGACACGGAAATGAAACCCTCATCTTTTCCATGCCTCGAATCCTGACATTTGCTGGCGGGTCCCGAACTTGAATCGGGAAAGATTTTTGATAGCACTGGAGAGATGTGAACTTTTGTGTTCAGTGGAGCTAAACAATTTCTTGCTTCAATTTCAGCTCTATGATCCTCAAGTTTCTCACTAATAAATGTGTATTTTTATAAGCATGTCCAATTATTTTTCATATAAAACGAATGAATTGATTTATGAATAAGCAGCAATAAAGACGCTGGTGTCGTCAGTCGTATGCTTGCTAGGACGTCGTAACGATCTAATTGCGCATGAGAACATGCATAGTAGTAGGACGTGGTCATAGACGTTTGATCTCACTTGGAATTACTCGTGTTCGCGCTCACTTAATTTCGGATTAAAAAAATGCCTAAATTGCTTTTATTTTTTTTTCAAAATTGTCTATACTCCGCTTGCCACAATCGATTTGGGGGTATCTAAAGTTGACAGCTCTGGTTGAAGCAAATGAGTGAAGCTAAGAAACTTATTATAAGTGTACTGGTCTCCCAATTGACTTAATTGGGTTAAGTCACCTCGTGGGAAGCCATCACAGCCGGCCTAAATTGACAGGCGTAGATGAACTCTGAGTAGCGATTGAAAAGGTGTATTATCTTGGCAATCGCTACTATACTAGAGTATACAGTTGACCCACTAGACATGGAAAGACGGGTGCAGCCATCCCAGCACCGCAGTGCTGGAGGAGTCAATGATTGATTGCCTGAACTTAGATTCAATTCGGCGTTTTAACCAACTCTACACATAAAACCACAGTCAAGTTATTTGATTGACTGTAAGCGTCCCCAAAAAAGAAAAGAGCTTGCTGGTTTCACTTCATACTTTTCATCGTCTCTATGAACACTTATTTTTTGAACACGTTCACTGTCCTCATACAGAATAATCTGACGATGTCCCACGTCCATGTGTGCTCCCAGTTCGAAGCTGTGAATCCATTGTAGAAGCACGGACTCCTGAAAAGCAGGTGCATGTCCATTATTGAGGCACTTGGACAGAGACCGTGTTAAGGAGCCGATTGTGTGATCTCCGTGATGGTAAGGTAATTTTGAAAATCGAAGTATAATTGACCAGTTTTGGTTCTTGTTGCAGAAAATTGCCTCAGTTTCAATAAGAATACGAGTTATTCCATCGGGACCAAGCAAGTAGTCATAGGCTAATGTTCAGTCTTGACAAATAAGATGCGTAGATGTGAGTAGATAGGTTCGACGTCGTGTCATGTGTTATGTTATGTAATTGTTCTTTCAGCCCTGTCCGCTCAGTTAAATCTGCTTGCAACAACAGAAGCGATCCTAATTTCACCAGTTTTAAGGAGTGATTAGATCAGTTCCCCAAACGCGTTAGTTCCGCGTTTGCCCCCACTCGAGTTTGTTTTCGTTCATTTATGTCACCATTGGCATAGTTCCCCAAACGCGTTAGTTCCGAGTACCACCATTTCCAGTCGCTTTTTTCCCCACTCGAGTTTGTTGTCGTTCATTTATGTCACCGTTAGCATACTTCCCCAAACGCGTTAGTTGATATGATAGACTGATTGTTTTCCAGTCGCGTTTTTTACTATAGGTATACTTTTTTTTTCAATCACACGCATTAATGCCATATATGCGCAAAACGACACATAGCCAAAACCGTTTTTGAACTGAGCATAACCAGAACCCTGATTCTACTCCAAGGCAGGTCGGTGTAGGTACGACGACGAGCGAAGCGAGGAGGAGTGTTAGGTGAACCGCGACCCTAAAGCGCGCAAGCCGAGCGAGCGAAGCGAGCGTGCCGCGGTAGCGGCCGGCGAAGCGCCAGAACCGACTTTATGGGAAAAAAAATCCGTAAAGTCGGTTCTGGCGCTAAGTACGGATAAGTACGCTATTAGGAAATTATGATTCTGGTAATATTCGCGAACGATAAACAAAAGGATCGGATAAGTACGCTAATAGGAAATTATGACACTGGCATTATTTATGAATGATAAAAAAGGAGAATGGGTAAAAGTTCGAGTGGGGAAAAAAGCGACTGGAAATGGTGGTACTCGGAACTAACGCGTTTGGGGAACTATGCCAATGGTGACATAAATGAACGAAAACAAACTCGAGTGGGGGCAAACGCGAATGGAAATTCTGCTACGCGGAACTAACGCGTTTGGGGAACTGATCTAGCTACTCGCAGGACAACATAATGAAGGGTACAGATGTAGGTATTCTTTGTTTTTGTCTCTCCTTCACATCTTAGTTACATCATCATAATCATCATATCAGCCGTAAGACGTCCACTGCTGGACATAGGCCTCCCCCAAGGAGAGATACATTCACTGTTGTACTTGAAAGTAGAGTTATGTAAAACATGTGGAGGTGAGAGAAACGATATGTATTGTCAGATTTAATTTCTGAGCAATTTTATAAACAAACTCCGTCTAAGTGTCGTCGTGTACCTCCAGTGGCATTCATTTATATGGATTTGTGAGCGAATCTGGCTGATCAGCATTCCTTAATTGGGATTGATATGAGAAGTATTAGCAAACGTACAAGTATGTATAAAGTTACAGTTATATAACATGTACCTACAGTCCGTGAGTTTTTGAAGTATTCCTCGGGTGCAGATCAATAGGTATTTATAAACGTATTTTAACAACTGAAGTATTTTAAACACCGCATACAAATCATGGATCTGTAAGTCGAGGCAGAGATATAATCAACGAAAAGGACACCTGGACCTTACAGGATGCCTGTCCTGCCGGTTGTCTGTTGTGTATTTAAACTTTATATTTCACATCTCCTTCCTAACCTCTATTCTCCGAAGCTAATCTTCAAATATCAACCCAATTAAGAAAAACATAGTTTACGGAGTTATTTTGAAGAACGTAGGAGAAAGGCGAACTGAAAAGTCGTAGAAACCTATACAATGTATGCAACATAAATCGACAATGTCTACGTTATTAAAATAACCTTCCCGTGCCTGTTCGCGAGAGATGCCGCGATGCCATGAACATCATCGGTTGTCTGATGCAAAACTTGTGCCAAAGCCATGACAGTCCGTAAGTTGCTAACGAATCACGCGAGATGACTGTGCACGCAAGTCAAATACTAGAGTTTTAGTATTATAGTAGCGTCGTGTTCGGCATATGACTTTGACCGCGAGTCGAATATAAGCCCTGCATTCAGAATAAATTGATTTTATTTAAGTATAGCATAGATACAATCGGAGTTATATTGTGTGTTCTTGGCACTTGTGTAAGTGATCTCCAGTGGGCAGGCACCTTAACATCCTCAGTATACATAGCGATGTTCACATTACAGAATATGAATGTTTGTATGTAACTTTTGTAAAATAAACGCCCGTGCGGCTGTATCACGTGTTTTATTTTCCTTCAGGAAACAGTTTTTTTATGGCTGAGGCATTATGATCCCGTTGGCAAAAGGTTCCTTCTGTAAATAATTTCTTTACAAACAAAGCTTCTAAACAATAAAAATAAAATATTTTTACATACCTAACCAATTAACAAAACTTATGAACGAAGCCATCAACTTGGGCTTTATATTGTTTTAGCAAAATTCAAGATTATTAAATTTGTAAGAAAATTGACCGTACAAACGTATAAGGGTGGATGCGCGCGGGAAACACATTGAAATAAAATGCTAAACGTATGCCCTATACTTATAAATCCTCCTCATAGTAGCATTATCCCGGTAGCATCCTAAATGTATAACCATATTTTATTTTGACTCGCAACAATGCGAACATAACATTTAATATTTATGTTATGTTGGCATTGGTTGTGAAGACAATAAAAAATGTCGACTGCAGGTACTTTTTTGCACATTCTCATCAACTACTTTTTGAGAGGGGGTCAATTAGCCCAAATCTCTCCATCGTCTCTCTAATCAGATCAGGTGTCGGTGGTGCCAATATTTGCTCACACTTGTCACCAACCTAACCTAACATAACATAAGTGTGCTAAATTGCAGCTTAATCGCATCCCGGCAAGAGGGTGAGAAACGGTTTGCAAATTAATGGCTACATACTTACTTACTTACATACCTACATTTAAACAATACTTGATTATCAAAATGTATGATTAGAAACCATTGAATTATGCCATATCAGTGTGTTAAACTGCTATCTTTTTTCTTCGTAGGTAGCTGTAGCTACTCAGTGATTTATTGTTTTGATTTCGGGGACTTCGCGGTAATCATGAATTGAAGATAGTAACGCTTTCACCGAATTCGTCTGCGGGCGTGCAAATTTCTTCCATTCTCTAACAAAAGGGCAATTTAAAAGGCACTCTAACAATACGCAATAAAATCCAACTCGTTTAAGAGGGGGCGTATCGCCAGGGAAAAATCAGAAATCACCCGCGCGCCCCGTACCTGCCGCGCTGATGCGTCTATTGCTGCCCCGCTCCTTCTCGCATAGTATATGCCCCGACAGTCAGATGAAACATGATGAATACCTATAGATAATTATAATAAGTGGAAAGAAAGACAAAATCTGTAAGTACCTATATTTGAAGATATAATTTTCGCTAGTAGCTAAGTCAGTTTCGAGAGCTATAACTGAAATATGACCTTCCGTTTTTTTACTAAATCACGTAAGGGTGGTAATTTAGCATAATAATGTCTCGTAAAAGGCTAAAGCAAAAAAACAGCTATAATCGAATTTAAACTTTTGTGAGACATATCTAAAATACTACTAATAAATCCACGTTTAAAAAATTAACGTAAATGTCACGGCAGGCGACATGTTTCGAACTCTTCGGGAGTTCTTCTTCAAAACAAACATCTAAAACACTAATCCTGAAGAAGAACTCCCGAAGAGTTCGAAACATGTCGCCTGTCGCGTCATTTAATACGTGAATTTATTAGTAGCATTAAAAAAAAACTGTAATTTATTATGAAAACTTCGATCATGTTTATGAAACCCAGATTTTCAGGCCACTGTGTGGCGGCCAAATTTTTCAATTCTGACCCCGTGTCATGGTCGGCCTTATCACGCGATAAGTGACAGGATAGAGCGTCCGTCACTGGCTGACACCGTTTGATAGAACGAGACGATGCCCCTATCTTGTCACTTATCGAGTGATAAGGCCGACCATGATACGGGGTCTGATCTCGGATTCGTACTTGGAGACAATGGAGACGCTTTGGCCCTTTAGTTATCAATTTTGAACATACTCGTATTAAAGAAAAACTGCAAAATTGTGTTCACTTTTTTTAATATAAAAATGTCCAACTTCGCAGGCAATAATTCGGGTGCAGACTCGAAAATTATTATTACTCCAAAAGAAAGAAGGCAAAAAAAGATGCATAGTGATGAAAATCCCATTCAGATATCTCAAAGAATTACGAAGCTACAACCGTTTTAATATTGCTTGTTAGAGAGAGAAAACGCAAACGGTGTGTGACGTCACATTACAGGATGCTGTCGGCAGGCCGCGTCGACGGCGTCGCCGACCACGATGCGCGCGGCACGTTGCCGTCTTCTGTGACGTCACATTCTTCCAGCGTCATCGTTTCATATGAAGTTGCGTTTTGCGAAAAAGGGACAGAACACATCCCTTCTTAAAACTTTGGACACTTATAACTTCGTGATTATTTAACCTTTTGCGTTGATTTTTTTTTTTATCCTTCTTCATTATTTTATTTAGTGTCTACGCCCCTATTGTTGGAATCTAAAAGCGTCACCCGTGATGACTTTAAAAAAAATGACAATAATTACACGGTTCACCCACGTATTAAACGTCACTACGGGCGACATGTTTCGAACTCTTCGGGAGTTCTTATTCAGGATTGAGTGTTTTCGCGGCGGTGTCGCTTGAATCACGACAAGATTCAAGCGACACCGCCGCGAAAACACTCACTTTATAGAGTACAAATTACTTTAATTACCCAAGGAATACCACTACCTACATTTTGTTGCTTAAAAAACCACCGGAGCTATAACTGAAATATGGCCTTCCGTTTTTTTACTAAATCACGTAAGGGTTGTGAGCTAGCATAATAATGGCTAGTAAAAGCCTAAAGCAAAAAAAAGCTATAATCGAATTTAAACTTTTGTGAGACATGTCTAAAATACTACTAATAAATCCACGGTTAAATTCACGCATTAAATGTCACAACAGGCGACATGTTTCGAACTTTTCGGGAGTTCTTCTTCAAAACAAACATCGAAAACACTCATCCTGAAGAAGAACTCCCGAAGTGTTCAAAACATGTCGCCTGTCGTGTCGTTTAATACGTGAATTTAACCGTGGATTTATTAGTAGTATTTTAGACATGTCTCACAAAAGTTTAAATTCGATTATAGCTTTTTTTTGCTTTAGGCTTTTACTAGCCATTATTATGCTAGCTCACAACCCTTACGTGATTTAGTAAAAAAACGGAAGGCCATGAATTTATTAGTAGCATTAAAAAAAACTATAATATATTATGAAAACTTCGATCATGTCTATGAAAGTCAGATTTTCAGGCCACTACTGTGTGGCGGCCAAATTTTTCAATTCTGATCTCGGATTCGTACTTGGAGACAATGGAGACGCTTTGGCCCTTTAGTTATCAATTTTGAACATATTAAAGAGAAAGTGCATAATTATGTTCACTTTTTTAATATCAAAATGTCCAAGTTCGCAGGCAATAATTGTTGGAATCTGCACTCTCGATAACCCTAAAAGCGACACCCGTGATGACTTTAAAGAAAAACAATGTCAATAATGTCACTACGGGCGACATGTTCCGAACTCTTCGGAAGTTCTTCTTCAGGATGAGTGTTTTCGCGGCGGTGTCGCTTGAATCACGACAAGATTCAAGCGACACCGCCGCGAAAACACTCATTCTTAAGAAGAATTCCCGAAGAGTTCGAAACATGTCGCCCGTAGTGACATTTAATACGTGAGTTGAACCGTGTAATTATTAGTACTGTTTCAACACGTCTCACAAAAGTTTAAATTCGAAAAGCAATGTCCGCCATCTTGGAATTCAAAATGGACATCATTTCTAGAATCTTCACCCTCGAGAAGCCTGCCAATGTATGTTGTTCTTAAAAAAAACGCGCATATTAATTTACAACTAATGTTTCAAAAATTTTAAATAATGCGACCACTTTTTGAAATATTTCTGACTATGAATTCGTATTTAGACCTCTCAGACATCGATTTTGAACATAACCGGATTTATTCTCAACTAGCGATCCGCTCCGGCTTCGCACGGATATTATATTATACATATAAACCTTCTTCTTGAATCACTCTATCTATTAAAAAAACCGCATCAAAATCCGTTGCGTAGTTTTAAAGATCTAAGCATACATAGGGACAGACAGCGGGAAGCGACTTTGTTTTATACTATGTAGTGATAGTGATAGTGATAATCCATACTAATATTATAAATGCGAAAGTGTGTCTGTCTGTCTGTCTGTCTGTCTGTCTGTCTGTTACCTCTTCACGCTTAAACCGCTGAACCGATTGCGATGAAATTTGGTATGGAGATAGTTTGAATCCCGGGGAAGGACATAGGATAGTTTTCATCCTGGAAATCACCCCCTAAAGGGATGAAATGGGGGGTGAAAGTTTGTATGGAGCTACGATATAAACGAGTTCCACGCGGACGGAGTCGCGGGCAGAAGCTAGTCTTTCATAAAGTGAATACACGATCGACAGAAAAATGTTCGTCTAGTTTTGCATGTACTGCACAAATTATTCTAAGAAGCCGCTCACCCGCCGATCGCTGCGTAATCTTATAGTTGTATTTTGAACTTTAAGATCTATATTTTAAGGTCGACTTTTAAATATATTATTTCAAAATGAAGCAAAATATCTACTGGAATGTAATGATACGTTCATTCACTGGACGAATATACTGGGCCACAATATTATTGAAATAATTATGTTCATCGTGCTGTCGTGAGAGCACAGAACGTAGTCCTCTCGTCTCAGCGGAGCGATTACGACTGACTCCGCCCGCGAACGGCAACAAAAGATATACAGAACCGCACGAAACACGCGACGGGAGAAAGGGTATCGCGCTAAATAAAAAAGGCCTATACGCCAAATACGTTTCACCTCAATAAGTCTGAAAAAGGACTACATAAAAATACCCCGCTAGTACTTTCATTAGGTAATGTGAAAAGCTATTATACACTCAACTTTTACTTAATTAATATGCACGGGAACCTCACACTATTGAAATTGAGTAAAAATAAGACATGTTTTGGCGGTTCTTTTCTATCGAGGCAATTTTGGTTTTGTATGGTTTTGTTCAGACGATTCAATTGCAAATATGATGTAGTTTTGGTATGTTCTTTTTCCTGGCATTCGCTTTAGTTTGTCATAGGTAAATATTCAATCTAAGAACCCCGATTTCGCGGAGCGCCCCCTCTTACAAAAAAGTAAGTCAACTTTAAAAGTCTGGTCACGCCACTATTCAAATGTAAACCGTATTTGATAGTTATAGGGTCGATTATTAACTAAATATCTAATGTGCAATAGTCAAGTTTATAGGCCGTAGGTGCAGCCGATTAGTCAGCGTACTTACTCGACAACTTTACAGACGTCATGAGTCAAGCCATAATAAGCCATGTGTCAGTGGGTTAAGGGCTACGATGAGTCACAGATAAGTTAGCACGCTTGTACAGTCACGCCGGCGAGTCAACACAGTCGCACAACACGGCTGAGTCGCCAGGCGACGGGCTGTTTGATCGCTATAAAACTAACTCGCGCATAAACAATTTAAAGTTTTTAATTTTGCAATTTCCGAACGCACGTTCTGAATTCGAATTCCCATTTCGCGGTCACTGGTGTCAGTTAGTCTTGTGTCAAATTTTGTGAACGTTATGATTCTAGTTTTGGAAAATCGCGCGTATTTATTTACTTATTTTGAAGGTCTGTTTACAATTGTTATTGACTTTTGAGTGGTGATTTAACTGTTTATTTATTTGTGTGTTGAAGAAAGAAAAATGGATAGGGGAGGTTCAAAATTGATGCAGATGCAGGTGAGTCTTTGATCACGAATGCTATGGTGTAGCATACTATGTATGTTTGTAAATATATTTTTAACCAGAAAGTTAAATTAGGTACCTATAGGTATCAATACCGAGTAATTATTATTTCCTTCCGATTGTGACTAAGTTACTTTTTCCGGGAAAATAAAATGTAGGTACAGCGGACTGAATAATACGTAGTAGGTACCTATGTAATTTTGAAACTGCAAAAATAGTGAATTAAGGAAGGAACCTTTAGAACAACAAGACTTTAGAATTGTATTTATATGTAAATCTTTGAGGAATATCTAAAGTTATTTTTCGTGTTCATCTATCAGCATCGTTAGATAACATACAAAAATATTTAACATGATATAGGTAGGTACATATTCTACTATAGAGAAGCCTATCAGTTCTTAGAAATCTTAGAATAGCTATTGTTATTTAAAGTATCTTCCTATTCGCGTCATTGAGGGGATCTGCATACATGACTCTACTAAGAAAGAGATTTAAATACCTAGCTACTGACATTTATCTAATACATATTTTAATAAATGAGTACCTAAGTAGGTATGTGTATTAAATATAAAAGCCAACAATATATAAAAAATACTGCCATTTCATTAAGAAATTTGGAAATGGGACTAGGTTCTCAGAACCCCATCATTTACGCCAGCTGACTCGTTTTATGAGTCATTCATGTTAACAAATCTCATCCACTAATTCTGGCAAACTCCTATCTAATCATTATTTTCAATGTAAACACAGCCTTTGATCCATGTTACTAAGATTTACATTTCAACACGGCGTCTGGGTCCTTCGATATGAGGCAGTTTGAATTCCCGCGACGTCCCATATCACGGTGTGACGTCACGACGAGGGTCCCATTAGGGTTGGCACCTGTCGGTTTGCTAATGGAGTGGCTCAAGAGTTAAACAGATGTTTGATTGAGTTGAGTATGGGCAAGTGCTAGAATTTAGGCGCAGGGCCCAGTCAATTTGCGGCAAGTTGATACCAGATTGTTTAGATTTGCTTCTATTAGGTAAAGCGGCGCTTTTGTGGGTGCCATTGCCATTCCACCTGCATAACATAGAATCAAACACTCCACCGTAAAGATTCGAGAGAGTACATAAAGCATCTCTTTATTTGTAACTAGCTTCCGCCCGTGACTTCGTCTGCGTGAACCCGGGATAAAAATGATCCTATATTTTAATCCAGCCTATAAACTATCTTCGTGCAAAATTTCATCCAAATCAGTTGAGCCGTTTAAGTGTGATTGAGTAACAAACATCCAAACATCTAAACATCTAAACATCCAAACATCCAAACATGTAAACTTTCGCATTTATAATATTAGTAGGATTCCAAAGTGACTGTTTAAACTACTGACGTTTGACAGACGTTTAAGATGACATCAGCATCGTATTTAATCTTCTAATGATTGGTCAACCCTACGTCTGCATTCAGAGTTCATGGCTCATTCGACCGATACAGGCTAACCAACTTATCCGTAACAAGAAACAGATGATAATCAACTTTATCTCGACGAGATAAGATAGTAGCCAGATTGACTGGAGACGTACGGTACGTGAGTCGTTCACACTTGACTGCAAAAACGCGGATTAGGTGTCGAGAATTAAAGATTACTTCCAAGTGAATAAAAACTTCACTACGTGTATTGAGAGAGGGATATCTAAAAAAATATAGCACATTATTTCACCATCTTGTCAGCGTAATTGATATGCAACGTACAGTTTCGTATTAAATTTCTTAGACTTAGCAGCAGACAGACAGAAGATGAACAAGTCGAAACTATAGGAACCAGGAAACGATGATAACGACTAGTTGTAGTGTAGTTGTATGCTTCTGAATACATAGCAACCACAGATAAAGTGAGAAATTGAGAATAAATCATAACAATAATTAAATATGGAAAAACCTAGCACTACAACCAACGCACGTCACGCTATTATTTAACTAATAATAAGCATAACAGTAACAAACCATGTACCTTAACGATATGATACAGAGAGAAGGCCGACTGTAGCCCCAGGATCCTGTCGGGGGCTGCAGACGAAGATGGTTTTTTTTTCCATTATATTCTTTCTCTCTGAATCATATCGTTTAAAAAAATATCGGGGTAACTTCTTCGTTAAAAATAACACGAAACAAAAATATTTAATTAAATAATTTGTTTCGTTATAAAGGTATAAACCATGTACCTATTTATTGACAATTGTCATCATATAGTATTCAAATCGAACTTGACTAGGAACGGATGTGAACAATCAAACATAACTACTATTTATCCTAACATCCTCGCACATGTTCCAGACAATATGCTGAGCAAAAGAACCGGTAATAGGCGTGACTCATTATCATAACATACCAACATACGATGTCAAATATATTATAGTCGTCTTATTTTAAGCCATGATACGTTTGTACTAACTTGTACTGTCAAGCGAAACTTAGATTGTACTTAAAAAAACGTCTGACAAATTTAACAGTTGCTGGGCAAAGCCTCCCTCTTTTTCTTTCACGTATCCGTGTCCTCCACGTCCATCATGAGACGGCCGCGACATACTCTCGATTTTTCTCGCACTATCCGTCTCTCTCATATTAGAACACTTAGAACAAGAGGTATAGTGCGAGAAAAATCGAGAGTATGTCGCGGCCGGTCGTTGCTTTGGGCCGAGAAAAGTGGCGCACTCTCGTGTCGGAGGCCAAAATTCATTTTGGGTCGCTGAGCCAACAGAGTAAGTAGTAAGTAGTATCTCGCGGCCGTCTCATGATAGACATGCTGGGCATGGCGAGAGGAGCTCTCGGACCCAGGAGCTCGTCTCGCCATCTCCGACGAGGTCTACCGCAACGCCGTGTTCGGTTTTGTGGAACCCACTTAGTGGTGATTTTAGCCCACAAGTCTTCCGGCATGCGGCAGATGTGCCCGGCCCAGTAGCACTTAATTTTGGCCGCCGCGTGACGTGAGCTAAGTCAGCTACCAATTTAAGAGTAGTAAGCTATTTTTTAATTGTTTGGTGGCGAAACATGCGTCTGATGGTTCAATGAAATTTCCCATCAATATGTTTCTGGCACTATAAGACACGGTAGTTCGACGCGGAACACGGTGATATAAAATTGGACTCACGCTTTGAAGTCCAATTTTATATCACTGTGTTTCTAGTGTCCGATTGACCCCAGCCCCGAACGGACGCGAACCTTGACCTGCGGCATTACTACTCAGCCACTGGAACTGATAAACTAGCAATTTGGGTGCGAGGCGGTCGTTGACAGCGTCATTACAAGTATTTTTATATTCTGCGGATGCATTTATGCGACTACAGCTAAGTTCGGTTCATTGTCCACGATTCGTCATTATAATAACATCCCATAATTTTAACATCACTATCGTCATCAGTCATCACTCATCAGTCATCACTATCATCAGCAAAGGTATATATGTACTTATATATTCCATCTGCTGGGCGCAGGATGCATCTGCTCTCATAGATGGGAATGAGCAGTAGTTCCCCATATACTTTAATCGTTTCAATTTCTTTGGAGATAATTTTCATCTGAGACTCTAGTATAAGTTTTACCGAAACAAAACGTTACGACCGCGTTCGCATTTAGCTGTCAAATCCCATACAAATTGAGGGTAAAACGCAAACGCGATCGTAAAGTTTTGTTTCGGTAAAACTTATACTAGAGCCTCTGCTCACGACATTTTCACTCACCGAAAAGTTAATGCGAAATATCAAATCATATTCCGTATATGATTTGAGTTCCGAAAAACTCATTGGTATAGTTTGTTCCAGTTTAGATCACGAAAAGTATTTAGAACCAACCGTAATGCTTGATATCTATTGTTTAATTGTTAAGTTGTAACACAATTACGCACATACAACAGAACAAACAGTAGTTATTCCAGTACACGACACGTGCCTCGCTTCGGTCAGTTTTATGACGTCTCTTTGTTGTCTTTTCTTCTCATATATACTTATTTTATTATACGTTCAATTTTGCTCTCGTACGCCAAAAAAGTCTTTTGTTTGGCCTTTCTTCTTTCGTATAATGCGCTGTTCTCTTTGAAAACGGACTTTAATGTCTCTTACAATAAGGTTTATTACCCTACTTTATCATAAGATGCTCTAAGGGTCCCTTTTCCCAGATAACACATAACAACCATACTCTGACTAGAATTTGGAATTCGCAGTTGCGTAGGACGTAGGAAGTATCTCCAGTAGTAGTTCTCGTAATTTAACGTTGACACAGTGTTATAACGGGTTTTAATGTGTAATTAATTAATACACTCAAATTTATTAATTGAGAAAAACACGTTTATTATTCAGACAGACCACTTCATACAAAAGATATCTTCTGACAGTTTTCAACGCAGTGTTGCCAATACCCATTATCGATACAACACTCTCCCTCGCTTTTACGAAAGAGAGGCAACAGCTAACCCCCAGTTTCACAAAAGTCCATTATCTTTTAATGGTTTATAACTATGCCTAAATATTGTACTTCTGTGCAATTGGGTTTTTAACACTTTTATATATAAGTACCTTATTCAACTTAAGTGCTAATAACATGTGACTTATTCTAAACTTTGGCTACATGTAAGAAGTTGATTGACATGTCGCTTCCATCTGAGTCCATCGACTTCAACAATGTAGGTTACACCTGGTACCATGATCTCACAAATTTTACCTAATGACCAATTCTTTGCATTTTTTCTTAAGTCTTTCACCATAACCTTTTCTCCCACTTTGAACGTTTTATAGTGATCTTTACTGTTTACAGTTAATTTTATTTGTTCAAGATCCACTTTATCATTTACTGGATTTGGTCTCAGTAATGAGAAACGACATCTCAACTCCCTTCCCAGCATTAACTTTGCTGGACTACAACCTGTAGTCTTGTGTACAGTGGATCTATAATCAAAAAGAAATAGATTACAAGCATACTCAAGTTTTCTACCACTCTCTACAATTTTTTTTACGTGTGATTTGAAAGATTCAACAAACCGTTCCGCTAGCCCGTTAGTGGCTGGATAATATGGTGGGGTAAATGTCTGTTTCATTCCTACTATTTTACAGAAACTCTTAAATTCCCCACTAGTCCAAGTAGGACCATTGTCTGTGACTAAGTGTAATGGATACCCATATCGAATAAAAATACTTTTGAATATTTCAATTGTCTTATGTGAAGTTATGTTAGTCATTACAAATACTTCTGGCCATTTGGAATAAGCATCTACTATCACCAAAAACATTTTTGAATACAAAGGACCCAAAAAATCAGCATGCAACCTGTGCCAGACTGTGGGGGGCTGCGGCCACACTGTTAATTTAACCTTTTCTGGATTTTTATGATTTTGTAAACAGTTAATACAATTTTTTGTGATATTTTCTATTTCATGATCCATACCAGGCCACCAAAAATATGATCTGGATATTTCTTTCATACGTGTAACACCAAAATGACTGGCATGTAACTCACACATTACATTATCTCTAATATTCATTGGTATTATAACTCTATAACCCCATAACAGACATTCTTTTTCTACACTGATCTCATTTTTTCTTCTAAAATATGGCTCATAATTTTCTCCCAACCCATTCTTAACCGGCCAGCCATCTCTACAATACCTTACAATGTTACACAAAATTATATCTTTCCTAGTTTCCATTTGAACTATTTGCCAATCTAATGTGTTGAGGTCTGATGTATTTATATAGTTTATTGTATTACATTCATAACTTTTATCAATTATTTCTGCATTTTTTAATTTATTTTCACAGTTAGTTGCTACACGTGATAAATAATCAGCTGGATTATTTTTTGACTTTATGTGTTGTATTTCATAATTAAATCCACTTAAGAAAATTGACCAATACTGTAGCCGCCTTGCTGCCATTTTTGGTATGCCATATTTTGGTCCTAAAATTTTTGTCAGTGCTTCATTATCTGTTTGTAAAATGAATTTGTGCCCAAACAAAAACTCATAAAATTTGTTTACTCCAAACACAATAGCATACGCCTCCTTTTCTAAAATTGGATACTTCAACTGAGTATCATTTAATTTCTTGCTTGCAAATGCAACTGGTTTTATAATATTGTTACTGTCTTTTATAGATAATACAGCAGCTACCCCACTATCTGACGAATCACAAGTAAGAACTATTGTAGATGATTCATCAAAGTGTGATAAAGAGGTTGTATTTGCAAGGGCTTTTTTTATTTCCTTAAATGATTTGTCGCATGACTCTGTCCACTCAAACTTGTCTCTCCTTAAGCAATCATATAGGGGCTTTAAAATGATTGCCATGTTTTGTAGGAATCGATTGTAATAATTTACTTTTCCAAGGAATGATTTCAACATTTTTGTATTTTCAGGCTTTGGCAACAACAGTAATGGTTCAATTTTACTCTTAATAATTTTTACACCCATTGTATTTACCTCAAAGCCAAAAATATCCAGCTTTTCCTCAAAAAATTTACATTTGCTCATTTTTAACTTTAATCCTGATTCGTTAAGCCTTTTAAGTACCTGTTTTAATTTATTATTTGTCTCTGTTAAAGTTTTTCCACATATATATATGTTATCTATATAGACAATGACATCTAATCCATTAAGTTTTTGTGTAATCAGTCTCTGAAATGAGCCTGGCCCGGTACTTACACCGTAAGGTAAGTATAAGTATTTAAAGATACCTTCTTCCGTTACTATAGTAACTAATTCCTGAGATTCCTTGTCTAATGGAGCCTGTAAATAAGCCTCCTGCAAATCCAATTCACAAAAATAATTATTTCCTTGCATTTTCATTAATATGTGATTAATGGTGGGCAAGGGGTAGTGATCAATCTGTAAATACTTATTTATTGTGATACGGAAATCACCACACAGCCGGACTGTTCCATCTGGTTTTAACACTGGTACAACTGGTGTACCCCATTTTGAGTACTCTACTGGTTCAATTCGCTTATTTGCAATTAATCTTATAATTTCTTGTTTGACCTTATTTTTTAATGCAAATGGAACAGTCCGTACTGGCATGAACACAGGCTTTACATTGGGTTCAATAGACAAATGGATTGGCTCCCCTTTGAAATCCCCCATTCCTGGCTCAAATAAGGTACCATATTCACTTTTAATGTTATTTATTAAATGATCTTTAGAGATTTCTCCGCACATTTTTTGTTCAAATCTTGGTGGCCATAATTGCAAGGAGTAGAGCCAATCTTTGCCTAGTATTTTTGGCAATCCGTCTTTGACAACAAATAATCTTTGATTATTTAGATTAACAGCCCCATATCTGATATTTAAATTTTCAACCACTCCTAATGGGGTTGAGGTTGACTGATCAAAGTTGGTGAATATCACATTACGTTGTATAATTTCTAAATCTGGGAAGTACTGTTGTTTATCAGACCAAGTAATAGTACTCACGTCTGCTCCAGTGTCCACCTCAAACTCTATGATCTTGTCATTTACTCTAACCTGTAAAGTTGAAGGGGGAATTTTGTTTTTGTCACTGAAATAAAAAATATCAAATGTTTCTGTTTCAGCTCCCATGTTCTTGTTGTGTTCATTGTCTTTGGCCTCTTCCCCAATTGTAGTTTCCACCATATTTAAATTTTTTACCTGTGAAGTAGCCTTGTTTCTTCTGCACACTTTGTAAATGTGTCCTTTCGCACCACACTCACTACAGAATTTATCTTTAAGCGAACATTGTGCTTTTAAATGTCCAATTTTTCCACAACAATAACATGTCATATTCTGGTTGATTGAAGTGTTTGGTTGAACTCCGCCGCTCCTATTATTATGATATTTTTTTCTTTGAAATTGGAACATCTGTGTTTGATCCTGTTCTTTTTCATGGTTAAATGCTAATTTATAGGCAATCTCTGTTGTTTTCCCAATGTTAATTAACATGTCTAATGATTTATCAGCTTCTTTCAATAACTCAAATTTGACAGCATCACGATAGGCTCCGTTCAATAACCTTTCTTTAAGCTCTTCATTTAAGTTCTGGAATTCACAATTTTTAGATAGTTTTTTTAGTTCTATGATGTATTCTTCTATAGACTCATTGGGTTTTTGGCATCTTTTTCGGAATTCTGCTTGATGTAATGCCTTATTTTTTATGGGATGATAATATTTATCAAGTTTCTGGCATATGTTTTCGTAGGTTTCGTTTACAGGTAAGGTTGGGACACACAACGTTGTTAATAATTCATAAACTTCTGTGCTTAACTTGGTAATTAGTAAAGGAACTTTCTTTTCTTTAGGTATGTCATTTATTAACACAAAACATTCAAATTGTTGTTGATAAGCCTTCCAATTTATGCCTTTAAACACCTCTAAACCGGTAATCGCGCTCATGATGACACTGCCGCTTCGCAACCTGCCTCCTATTTCTCCTTCTTGCTTCTTCTCAACTATGTACCCGCGCAAGTATTTTCTGACTTCATCAATTGAACAATTTTTATCAAATTTAGTGTCTTTTGCTAAATCATTAGCGATGTTTATCAACTCTTCTTTAGACTTCTCTTGAATCCACGCCTTCTTTCCTTCTTTTATTAGTTCATGTGCACTCATATCATAATTTTGAGGTTATTTTTGGTAATTGTTACTGCTACACTTTCTGTTTACGTTTGTCATGGCCGGCAAAGTACGTGAAATAAAAGTTCGTTTCGTACGCTCGTCGCCAAATGTTATAACGGGTTTTAATGTGTAATTAATTAATACACTCAAATTTATTAATTGAGAAAAACACGTTTATTATTCAGACAGACCACTTCATACAAAAGATATCTTCTGACAGTTTTCAACGCAGTGTTGCCAATACCCATTATCGATACAACACACAGAATTTAACTTCACATTTATTTTGTTGTTCGTTAATTTAGGCATGCTTTCCAGTCAAATTAGGATTTAAAAGACAACGTTTATACTTTGCCCTTAAGCTTAAACAATGTTATAGTTACCTAGGTATTGGTGTAATGAAAAGTGTTTCATTAAATTTCATAAAAAGAATATTCATACATAAAACTTTCAAATTCAGCATTTCATGATTTTCATATTTAATGTAGTATAATATATACCGGGTGTACAATTCAAATGGGTCAGTATGGATAAGTCAGAAACTATGAGAGATAGCGAGATCTGTTCTTAGGAACCATGACGTCGATTTTAGATTTAATAATAATTACAAGTAATGTGTATTGTATGGCTATTATTATATGAATGTTTCCAAATGTATTTAATTTGACGCTAGTGTATTTTTTATATTCTCTACTGGATGGTTTATCTTGCCTAGCAAACGTTACAGTACAAGCGCTCGAAACACATTTAAATTACTATGGAATGCAAAACGTGCGGCTTAATGCAAATTTATTGCAATCAATTAAAATATTATTACATATCTAAGTGTCAACCAGCCACGTAGGTACCTAAATATTGTTGGAACATATACGTATATGGAGTTCCTATATGGAGCAATCTAAACCTTTAATCTGTTTTAGCTTTTTATACTAAGACAGATGTCATATCACTACATAGAATAAACCAAAGTCGCTTCCCGCTGTCTGTCCCTATGTATGCTTAGATCTTTAACACTACGCAACGGATTTTGATGCGGATTTTTTAATAGATAGAGTGATTCAAGAAGAAGGTTTATATTTACAATATAGTACCCGTGCGAAGCCGGGGCGGGTCGCTAGTATATATTATATTGTATTGTTATTTTACTTTTGTGAGTTCAGGCCGCACGCAGCGCATTATCAATAAATTTACGGAACAGAGAAGGTCGTTATAATAATAATAACAAAGATATTTATTGCCACAAACTAAACATAATACAAAGTAATTTAGGTACACCGCATATAAACTTAAGAACTACTGCATGAAAAACTAAAAAGTACACTTTATATATATTTAAAATTAAACTTAAACTTTAATATTAATGTTTAGCCGGTACAAAGGGTCCCAATCTCACCATTTGCTGGGTTTGGATGCCCAGCGCTGGTTTTCAGAATGGTCCCTGTAGGAAGAAAGGCCGGTCGCAGCGCACACGTAGACAAAAAAGTTACAAACAAAGTATGCATTCAATAAAAATAAAAAAATATCTATAAAACATATTGTGTTGTTGAATTAAAATAATTAAACTAATACCAAAAAAAAAAACAAATAGATAATAAACAAAGTTAACAACAAAGTGCCATGTGATGTGTGTTATATGAATATCCCACTTCTCCAACAAATATATGTTCAATTCTGAAGGCTCAGAAATATGTATAATTACCAAATAGCTGAAATAAATCAATGTTATTATAACATCGCGACTGTAATTTCTTTTGCCACGCCATAACACGGTCTTTATAGCCATCATAAACAAACCTGCCCCACTTTTTACCAATACATCGGATAATTTGATTAGTTCAGGTAATTCGGGCCGACTGACAAACGCCCCAATGCCCTATATAAAACTATTATTACATCTTTAGGTATAGCTGGCTTTCCGAATGTATTGAAATCGAATTTGTATTAGGGCGAATCAACTTTTTTTCAATCGCTACTTCCCATGGTACTCGTATAATATATATCTGGGTCAGTTTTTAAAGCAGTGATATTACCGGTTTAAATCTTAAAGATTTGTTGATATTTTTAAGGTGCTGTTACACTTGGCTTGAGTATATTCACTTGTGATGCGCATTCTAGCGAATGTTACAATACACAAAAAAAAAACAGGAGCGTTTTATCGACCATTTTTCAGCGAAACGACGGTAAATTTGATTCGAGCTTTTTGCAGAGCCGAGCAATTTTGTTACTGTTCTGCCGCCGCACTGTGGATCAAAAATGGCCTCTCCATAGATTTTTTTATACTCGAGAAGACTCGATTTCAATTTAAAAAATAGGCACTTAGAAATTGAAGTCCCTAATTCTATGGAGAGGCCATTTTCGATCCACAGTGCGCTGTCCGTCTCCCCACACCTCCCGCACAGCATTTACTAAGGCGTTCGCTAGAATCGTGAAAATGCTCGTAGTGATGTTGATTATCAGCCTATAAATTTCCCACTGCTGGGCACAGACCTGAGAGGCGACGATATGCTGAAATCGCGGGCGGCAGCTAGTCTAACAATAAAGAGGTAAAGTTTATGCAATGTGACTTTGTATGTATACAGATACAACCTCCTCTATAGGAGGTTGTATCTTTATACAAGGGGGGAGGAGGAAGTAATTTAATCCGGAATTAATATGTTTATCCGAATTAAAAAAAAACCGGCCAAGGGCGAGTCGGACTCGCACACGAAGGGTTCCGTGCCATTATCTATAAGAACGGCAAAAAAATCACGTTTGTTGTATTGGAGCCCTTAAATTTGCTTCGAGCTTTTTACAGAGCTGAGCAATTTTGTTATTGTTCTGCCGCCGTCCCGCTCCCCGCACCTCCCGCACAACATTTACTAAGGCGTTCGCTAGAATCGTGAAAAGCTCGTAGCGATGTTGGGTTCTGTTAGTTGTTCAGTAAACTAAAAAACGGCAAATGCTCGATGTTCTGATACATTGGAATGCTCAAACCTCAACCTTTAACCCTTGCTTTATGAGCCATCTTCAATAGTGAAAATGCGCTTACATCCATGGACGTATACCGTACGTAAGTGGACTGAGTACTAAGTTTTATTAGTCAATCAAAATTGAACCATATTGCCGAGCCAGACAGGTACACAATTATATGATAAAAGACGACTAGAGAAAGCGGTCCGAGTGAGAGCAACCAACCCGAGGATGGTGTCCCACTCGCACGAGTTGCCAATGTAAAAATAATAGTGTCATAGTGGTGTTAACAGGTATCAACTAATACTGAAAAAAAATACCTGCTTATAATTACGAGCTGACATTATATAGGAGATGTCACCTTTTACCTAAGTTTTAATTTACTGATTAAAACACGGTAATGCAATAAATATTGTGGTAATCAAGTGGTAATTTTAAATATCGACTGGTATCCCCAACGTTGACATCTATTTGTCTAATGGTGTCATTGAATTTTTGTTGCCTTGTCGACTAAATGAACTGAGTTAAAATGGTGAAAATATGTTGTCTAAAGGGCTGTAACGGCGAAAGCTTTCCTAATAGTGGAATATCATTCCACAAGCAAGGAACATTTTGCTCTATTTCACGATAAAACGACAAAACCATATGCCAAACTTATTAGGGTGACTATGATTTGGGCCGGTGTGAGTATGTATGTAGGTATACGAATGCAAATTATAAAGGCTATTGCCTCGTGATTCTTAAATTCACGCAGGGTTCATCACGTCATCACGGAAAAACTACAATTTTGAGAGATTTGGGTAATAAAGTAGGACTTAGGCAAAAACTACACAAAACTAGCTATATTGTTTAACAACATATGATACGTACTTAATCCAATTATTTGCAATTAATTAATATTTCTACAAGAAATATTCTTATTTCATTTTGCATTGCGGTATTCTACTCATAATCAAATCAGCATCAACTTTTAATGAAACGTCAAAAACGCTCCGTTAGTATGATTTTTGCAGGGAATATTACCTAAATGACGTCAGAATTTTATGGAGTCGTAATACGTTAGTAAACATGTCATCATCATCCTCCTCCCCTAGCGTTATTCCCGGTAATCCCAGTTGTGCCCTAAACGAGCACGGAGTCCGCTAGGTGTCAAAGCGGACGTTACTAAACATGTATTTATATTTACACTTGTAGAATACCGGGTTATTTAGATTATTTCTTACAGATATTATTATATGTAAGAAATATCATCATCATATCAGCCTCCCCCAAAGTGTACCAAAGTGAACGGTCCTGCGCCATCTGCATGCAGAGGATTCCCGGTCCCTTTACCAGGTCATCCATCACTCACTAAACATGAATTGACACATTTATACCTTTTTAAAAATCCTAATATCCGCGTAGGTACTTGGTCACCCTAATTAAAACGAGATGCAATTCTCTAGTATGACTTCTCTGTCGGTCACACTTCTTGAATCGCAGTACTCAGTCCGGTTTGGTATACGTCCGTGCTTACATCCAATATTTGACAACTGTGATCCCAGTACAATTTATGTCATAATATGTCATCATTGACGTTTATTGTACCGGGATGTCGGCTGCCTAATATCGGCTGTAAAATAATCTAATTATAGCCTTTGGGATTATTTCTATGGTGATAGGTGCGGATAGCGAAACGGCGGGGAAAACTAATATATGATTTATTCTGTTACAAGTGTACAGTGTGCGCGACGGGCAAAAGTAGCGCGAAATGCCTACTAAGCAATCAGCGTCCCTACAAGCATTTTAGAAATGTTGTACTTAACATATTTTTAAAGAACTGTCATGTTATATCCTAGGTAACTGCACAGAATAATGACAAGAAATAGTTGATGAACCCATTTATTCTCTCGTTCTGGCACATTCGACATAGCACGCGTGGCGGCGAGTGCGCACGACAACTAACATCAATATCAATTTGTTTTCAATATAATACGTTTAACCGCGTAGACGATCATTGTCTTGTCGCTACAAGCTTTTAAATGGGTCTAAGGTCTTGAAACGATATCGATTGGTCGATCGCGAAATTGCGATAATGCGGTAATTGTGCTGTCGACGAAGAACGGCCGCCATTTGTTATTTTACATTAAACATCCTACGTTCAACCTCAACGTGATACAACGTGGTACCTATACCGGCAGTGATAGTATATTTTTTTATAAAAGGGTTACATTTCAACATACTCCGTTGGCTTAGCGACCCAAAATTAATCTAGCCTCGGACACGAGAGTGCGCTATTTTTCTCGGTCCTGCGCTAACTCTTGCCACATCTTGTCACATTGAACATAATTGAACGAGGGAGCGAAGCGAAGTAAGTTCTCTCCTTCAGCTAGGGCCTTAACGGTATTTACATATTTATTTGGTTTTATAATCCTAACCTAACTTCTATAATTACTAAAGTTTATAAAAAACAGTCTAGTTTGAAACAGAAACTTGTAGAAGTTTTACTACTCGCCCCTACTGGGCCTTTACTTGGATCGTTCTTATCTTATTAAAGATAATGGTAAATTTAAACAAAATACAACTGAGACTGAGCGATATTACTAAATATTTGAGGTGCGCCATGACAACGTGCAATTTGGGTAATTGGACCCAGGACCTTGACGTGAATGTAAAATTACATAAATGGACTTAATCAACCCAAAATTACGTGCGTTAATACAATTATCTTCGTATGCTGTGACAGCCAGTAACGTTATTATGGTTTGTGAATGTTAATTACTGAAAATGTACCTATTTGAATAAAATCATGTCTCAGTGATGTAGGTGTGTGCGCCATAAACCACGATTCCCATCGGCATGCTTAGGTATTAGAAGACTAATCAGCACTACCTATACTCAAGATAGTAATGAATAGTTTCTGTAAAAAAAAAGATTTTAGAGTGCTACTTGTTTTGCACCGTCAACAACGTTTACAAGTTGCCGCTAGTGATGCGCGACTTTGAATGATACTAATAGGATTAGTCGATTATTATAATCATTCAACTAAGTCGACTAATTCGAAAATCATTCGATTATTAGTAAGCTAATCTAATGTGCCCGAATAGAACTTGACGTTGACATTAGTCGCTAATGTCACTGTCATCTGTCACTAGTAGTGACAGTTGACAGTGACATTAGTTACAACTAATTAGTTGTCGTCATTCGATTATTAGCATTAGTATACAACTAATTTCCAATTCAAATATTGACATTAGTAATCGCTAATTATTCGAATAGGCAAATCATGTTGCCGCGGACCCCAAGGTGGTCTACGCAGCCCTTTAGCGGAGTCACGGGAACACACACTCTGTGATACCTATTATCGGGCTAACTTTATGTAACCATTTAGTATTTTTGCTAGTTTAGAACTTTCAATGGCTGCAATTCATACATGAGCAGCGCACTGCGAAATTTCCTTCATTTTTCGAAATCACTTGAAAGCTAACTAAACGATTCGATCAAGAAATCTCTGGAAAATATTTCAAAAACTTCCCGTTGTCAAAGTCGTTGCGAAGTGGGATCTTAGGCTTTATTGAGTTTCGAAAGGAGTTCGCTCGATAAGCTTATCTAGTAAACAAGTCGCGAAAGGCAATAAACGCTATCTCGTTTGACAACGGCAACATGATGAAGGATTTGGGTTATGTTATGATCTTTACCTAGGTATGTAATTTTTACTTAACTACTTACTTACACCTAGGGTCTCCGGACACACTACGGGACGCAGTCAGCAACATTACAGTCGAGTAGCGCTACCCCACCGATTCACGCAAAATAGGCACATTGGTTGTCGACTTGCGGAAAACGCCCAGTATTACTAACTAACTACTTACTCCGTTGACTCGGCGACCCAAAATGAATCACCAAAAAACCGGCCAAGTGTGTGTGTGCCACGCGCAGTGTAGGGTTCCGTAGTTGCCTGTTTATATTGTTTATTTGTTACATCGACACGTGCCAAGTAAATGGTGCGGTTGCGTCGGCCGTATTTGTACGAAAGTTGGCCTTTTCAAGTACCGTTGGTCGACTATTACTCGGTAAAACTTAGCCGTGATAGTTTTCCTTTTAAATTCATTATATGTGATACTGCCACATTTTATTTTCACATTCCCAGTAGCAGCCATTTAGACGGCAGGCGGTGGGGACACATAACTAACAAAAAAACCGGCCAAGTGTGTGTCGGGCCACGCGCAGTGTAGGGTTCCGTAGTGGCTTGTCTTAGTTACATCGACGTGCGGTGCGGTTGCGTCGGCCGAATTTGTACAATTGGCCTTTCCAAGTACACATTAAGTTCGTTGACTATTACTCGGTAACTACTTATGCCTTCTTGTCCGTGATAGTTTTCCTTTTAAATTAATTATATGTACTACTACCACGATTTTTTTCACATCCCCAGTAGTAGCCATTTAGCCGGCAGGGAGGGAGACACATGACTCGAACAAAAATTAGGGCTTTAACCCAATATCTCGCAAATGAATCACTGATTTCAAAAATGGTTTTTGGAAACCCATAATAGTTTTGAACGAGCTATCCAACGATACCCCACACAATGGGTTTAACGAGAAAAAAATGTACATCCCCACTTCAAATGTAGGGGAGGTAAAAAGTTGATTTATATACCCATGCCGAATTACAGCTTTCTTGTAGTAAGGGTCACTGAGCTAAGCCGCAGACGGACAGACGCACATGGCGAAACTATAAGGCTTCCTTGTTGACTACGAAACCCTAATAAAAAGGAAGAAAAATTTGCTACGGCTTTAAATTCCAAGATAAAACTTACTATCAGGCTTTCCTACTGATATCCTTGAGTGAATTCCTACAGAGTTGATGTACTCGTATATCCAGGAATGTACGAGCGCGCAACTGATAATAAGATTAAATTTAAATTGAATTTGTACTCGCATAGAGGCCTAGAATGCCGTCCTTCGCCACCACTGAATCCATTAATGTTTTCCACGGCTATTAACCGTACATTTGAAATGAAAGTAACCAAAATGTACCATATAGCGTTACAATAAGGTACACAATTAGAAACATGTGTGGTCAATGGTACTTGCATTCCAGAGAATCCTAGGGCGATGTTTAATGCATTGTAGCGGAGCGCGACATGACTCCATTGCACGCCTCGCCTAGGCTTCCGGGGATGTTCTAGGACTTCGATAGCATTCCTAAATACGGAATTGAATAGTTCATAATGTATATGACGTGTTGCGTTGATATAAAAAATCTGTAGACATTTTCAAGAAACTAAGCAGGCAACTTAGGTCAAATTTGTAATACTTGCCTAGTAAATAGAAACGTCCGATTCTCGAAACAACCACTCAGCTTCGGAATATTTCGATTTTTCACGAGCTAATCAGGCAAATTAGACGATCGATAGCGCTATTAAGAAAAACAGAGCGCCGTCCGCGATCATATTCACCCGATGTCCTATTAAACAACGCCCTTATTGTTAGACATATAGAAGCGCTTCCACCAACTTTGCCACCCGAAGAATGACCTTGAAGTCAAAATTGACTACATTCGCGAACTTAGTGATTACTGGGCAGCGTAGGCGCGGCTGCATCGCCAAATCCGCGCAGCATGTCATTACTCCCACACCGACTGCCTTTTAAGTGCCCTAAGAGGACATTACAAAACAAAGGTCCTCTTTTTGCGGAATAACAATTTCCCAATCCGCACTGGCCCAGCGTGGAGAAAAAGTCTTTTGTCTCTGAGAGGATGCATTTATATCTGTGTGGTGGGGAGCTCAGTTTGTAGGATGCTGATGATAAACGACATCCATAAATAATACTTGACCAAGCTTGGGAAACGGCGAATAATCCATGTATCATTCACAGCTCATTTATATAAACTTATTTCTTAGGGCGGGTTTTATCGACCACATTTAATACACCGGTTAACGTTAAATATGGCGCTGACAGCTGCCATTTCATAGAGAACTGTCAAACATCACATACAATCCGAATTTTACGAACGTAACTTACGATTACTGATGGTTTGAATCAACCCAGTTAGTTATAAACCGGGGAGCATGAACGTGAGATAAGGAGAAACATCAACCAAGTTGATTCATATACAATTTGAACGTAATACATTGTCGGATTATTCACAGTAGTCAAAGGGACTAGGTCAGTCTTTGAAGAACTATTTGCAAATAAACCTATGAATTGTGAAAATGATATATTCGCAGTAGTAGCTTTCAAAGGAACTTATTCGAACAATCCAAATGACTTCTAGTAGGTAACAGCCAATATGTCTATATAGCCATTTGTCACGCAGATATCCTATTCAATATTTTAACCCGCACCCTCGGTACAAAGTAATTAGGCCGATTCACACGAGCTTGCGTGTCTCACAGATAGGTTAATAGGTTCTGTTATTGGTACATATGTCGGCCCATGGTTCAACCGATCGATGTGGGGCGATGGCCGCCCACGCTTTAGGACAATCGGTATCCTGGCTAGGGTTGTACCACAGATTACCAATAGTTCTACCCCAAAAGACTCTTAGCAAACTTGACAATCGCCAAATTGTCACCTGACTGAGATAGTTTGCCGTACTTTCTGGATCAACTATTCAACATCCGTGACTGCAGTTGTTGTTATACTTACTTGACGGCTTCAAAATAAAGCGAAGTATAGATGTTAGTCTACCTAGTTTAGTAGGAACCAGATAGTTTACTAGCACATTATGTTTTGTGTGATAAAACTACGTGATAAACCGCAGCTTTTGCCAATGTTCGACAAGCACCATATTATTTATGAAGGAATACTCAAGAGGTTATGATTTTAACTGTCTGCTGGATCTATTATTTGTGATAGTTAAAACTGGAAGCTCATATGTGAAACTATTTTAAGATAGTTCAGAATTGTTCACTTTCAAATCGTTTTACGATTCTGTATCAGACAACCCTACCCTACGTAACAAAACGATAGTTCCACAATTGGAATGTAGGTATTTACAGAGCTTTTTCGTGGGCGATTACGTTACTATTATTGTCGATTAGGCAGTCTGCAACTTGCCATGTCGACTGTATTTATTAGGGATCTTTCAGTATATTTCAAGATTCCTTCATTGACTTCCATTCCCGAGATTGGGTGCGGACTCCGGACGTTACGAGAACAAACTTGCGACGACTTATGCTAGGCGGTTTCGTCATTTGCGATTTCTTATCGGGCTAACTTTATGTAACCATTTAGTATTTTTGCTAGTTTAGAACTTTCAATGGCTGCAATTCATACATGAGCAGCGCACTGCGAAATTTCCTTCATTTTTCGAAATCACTTGAAAGCTAACTAAACGATTCGATCAAGAAATCTCTGGAAAATATTTCAAAAACTTCCCGTTGTCAAAGTCGTTGCGAAGTGGGATCTTAGGCTTTATTGAGTTTCGAAAGGAGTTCGCTCGATAAGCTTATCTAGTAAACAAGTCGCGAAAGGCAATAAACGCTATCTCGTTTGACAACGGCAACATGATGAAGGATTTGGGTTATGTTATGATCTTTACCTAGGTATGTAATTTTTACTTAACTACTTACTTACACCTAGGGTCTCCGGACACACTACGGGACGCAGTCAGCAACATTACAGTCGAGTAGCGCTACCCCACCGATTCACGCAAAATAGGCACATTGGTTGTCGACTTGCGGAAAACGCCCAGTATTACTAACTAACTACTTACTCCGTTGACTCGGCGACCCAAAATGAATCTTGACTTGATTTTCCACCATGTCGCTCCAGCGGCACCTTGATCTAGTACGTCCGACTTATTTATGTGCATAGGCCAGTGAAAAATACTTAGGCGGACTTTGGAGTCATTCACAATAGTTGCATAGTGATCCTCGAGTCGAGGGTCTTCATGTTTAAATAATACTTAAGTAATCGTTGAATCGATTCGGTTGGTAAAAACGAATATAGTCCTCATTTTATACTCAGGCGAAAGCGGGCACATTAATCGATAGGTGAATGTCACTAAAATTAGGTGTAAAATAAAACTTGAAAATTATTCATTCACGAATTATCACTATCTAAGAAATATATTTCGTATTATACTCCATTTGATTTAAATGTGTTCCGCGCTTGACACGTAAATGTTAGGTGTTAGAGTGACCCTAACACAAGTTTTTAAAAAGATCCGGTAGACCTCGGTAAGTAATGTCAAGAAATTTTACTTAGTTACTGAATTTATCTCACTTTAGGTCTAACGCATCATCAACCGGGCGTTACTCTATTGCTTAACGAGACACCTACAAAAACCGACGATGTAGAATCAACCATTAAAGAAAGCTTCACTAACGGTTCACATGCTCAATATTGGCTCAAGTGCCCATGCGCAGCACATTCTTTAATTAGTGGCAATCATGCGATCGAGGAGGCTGCAAATAGGCCCAGTTTGCTTATGGACTGATTTACGAATGGAGAGTGTAGGAGCTAAACGGTGGGTAATTGTAACGTTAACATTCGTTGTCGAATTATTCCAATGATCTATGTAAATTAGGTGTTGTGGTGGCAGTTCGGTGGTACGAGTAGTTCATTCGGTTCTTCGCCACAATTTACAGTAATAGGGACAGTTTATTTTCTTTACTAAATCACTTTTAAATACCTTATCGTAAAAAGTGTCGATTCTATACATATAGGAATTTTATTTATTCATTACAATTAAGTAAGCGAAAGTACAACTTCATTTTACGTAAGTAGGTATAGAAATATTGTGGATGGTTATGGCTCCTCGAAAGGCCTGCGCAAACCGGCGGAGAGCAGCGCAGATCACTTTAAATTTATCAATGTATATTCTTTTCTATTTTAATTACATTAAGGTATAAATTTGAATGCTCTGAGACCGAGCTCGGAGCATCACGGTGGATTTTTATTTTTAGGCCCTTAATATTACATTCGAAGCTACGGTAGCCCAGCGGTTCAGGCATGCGGCTGTCAAGCGGCGGTCGTGGGTTCGAATCCCGGCTCGTACCAATGAGTTTTTCGAAACTTATGTACGGAATATCATTTGATATTTACCGTTAGCTTTTCGGTGAAGGAAAAACATCGTGAGGAAACCTGCATACATCCACGAAGAAATTCAAAGGTGTATGTGAAGTCCCCAACCCGCAGTGGGCAAGCGTGGGGACTACTGCCCGTTCCCTCTCATCCGTGAGAGGAGGCCTGTGCCCAGCAGTGGGACGTATATAGGCTGATTTATTTTATTATATTATTATAATATTACATTCATAAACCAGAACATGCGCCGCACGTCGCCGTCATAGCGTGTTATTGTGTTACTTATAAGTTTTGTATATTGATATGTATGTTAGTCTCTAAGGTATCTGTAAATATGGGCCTCGTTTCCTGACAAAAAAAAAAAAAAAAAAAAAAAAAAAAAAAAATTTACAACTCACACTGAGGGCGGATTGCACCGATCACACTTTATTCCGGTAAAAGTCAAATCGTAGAGAACTGTCAAATTTCCAATACAATTATACTTTAACGAACATAGAATTTGACTCATTTAGTACAATACAACCTAACCTTACCTTTAAAAAAGGTTCTACATAATACTCTAAAAATTAAAATTGATTGTTTTCGTTAAACTCGCGTCACGTCACTGATGACAGATGTTACCGTACTCAAACAATTTGATAAGTACTATAATGACGGTGTGAACATTCACCTAAACAACCGAGAGGTTGCTTTTAACCATCCTTGATCGACCGGTTATCGTTAAATATGGCGCCAGCAGCTGTCACCGTACAGAGAACTGTCAAACTATCAATACAATCATATTTTAACGCATGTTAGTTACGATTCCCGACGGTTTGAAATAACCAACCCTAACTAACTACTGCTTCGAGAGTCGAGACACTACACAGTGCTAGCTTGATGATACATTTAAAAGGTCAAATGATTTCAATTTGGGAAGCAAATTTAAATAGCACTGACAGCTAGAATGTAAACCGTTCCTTTCCCACGGAAGTTAGGCCGTATTCTTCGATTAATCGCTAATGTATGCGTTTGCTGGTCTTGAAATAGTCCGCCTTGCACAAACAATGTTATGGACTGTTTTGCGTTTACACTTGAAGATCATAGCTTGCTCTTAGAGATAAGAGGTACACTTAGCATTGCGTAATTGAGTGGAGCTATTGAGCCATTAGGCCAGTGCCTAAACAAGGAAATGATATACCAAAGAAACAATACAATACTGCACTTGCAATGGCTATCAAATCAATAACAAAAATAACGTGTAGTGACAATTTCAGTGAAACAAATTACGCTTATGAAGAGGAGTTTGATTGGCGGTATTTGGCAGATCGCTTCTGCCATCAATCTGACATTCTGCTAATCTGGCATTCCGTTAATAGGGCATTCTGCTAATCTCATATTCTGGCAATCTGTTCTAATGTTTATTGTGCCAATGGCGCTGGTTATATACATATCTCGGCAAAGAGCAAAACATAAATACGAATCTAGCATACAGCGACATAAGGTACTAAAGATAGGTATACATTAACGCCTCTCCCTGCTAAGTAAGGGCATAAGTGTTAAAATCAGGTAATAGTCAACTACGAGCCGTCGTCACCAAAGCGCGCTTGAACCCCGTCGCCCTATAATTAATATTGCCTAATAACGTTATTAGGTAAATTAAATGCCATCAACGAGGTAATAATTCACGACCTACCCAGCCCATTCGTCTGGGCTTGCCCGCTATTATTAGAATTGTTGTGTATAGTGTATATCGTTTTCCTTAAATGTTTGACATACTTAATGTCGACCGGTTAGCCTAGTGGGTAGTGACGCTGCCTACGAAGCTGAAGGTCCTGGGTTCGAATCCCGGTAAGGGCAAATATTTGTGTGATGAGCATGAATATTTGTTTGAGTCATGGAAGTTTTTCTATGTATTTAAGTATTTATATCTATTATATATATCGTCGTCTAGTACCCAAAACACAAGCCTTACTGAGCTTTCTATGGGACTGGGTCGATTTGTGTAAGATTGTCCCCTAAATATTTTTTTATTTATTTATTAATAAAATAACAATATTAACTTACACAAATTGTAAGTTCCAACTCAATTCATGATGAGTCGTGGGTTTCGAACACTTTGGGTGATTTACTGATTTGACAGCGATATATTATAATGTAGGATAATTTAACTCGTAATAAATGCAGTAATTCAATGCTGTAATATAATATTTGATTGTAACCCATCGAAGCGAACAGCAACCACAATACTGGCGAGTACGACACACTTTAGCGTCTATTGTCATATAAACCTTTTCATCTTATAAGATCCTTTCGGTATTGGAATAAAGTTTAAATTAAAGGTGACCACACCTAAGTCTTAGTTTGTGGCTAACCAATAAGTAGATCTGCATGGGTGACATTCCCCGCGTGCCTAGCTAGATACAGGTTCGCTCGTAAACAGTCGCCCAGCGCTCCAAACATGTCCATTCGCACAATTCCTAGGACGCCTAGCGCAGAGGGCACGCTGTAATACCATATAATACCTACTGCCAGCGGTAAACAAATGAAGGAATGGATACAAAAGCCATAGTTACTAGTGAATCAGACCGCCGCAGCTAGGTATTTCATAAGTAAGTAAGTAATTTATTTTGTGAAACATAGGTAAGCAACATTGCAGATCTTAAACTAGGTTGGGATTCCTTTATGTTCTGCCTTGCGGCGTATAAAAATAAAATAAAAAAGGAAACAATTACAATAATATATAGTTACATCATAGCACATGTGTTCTTATATCAAATACCGATATATGTTAAACAGATTTAAAAATATCAATATTATCAACCAATAGTAAGTAGATGTCACAGAATTAAGAATAAGGAATGCCACAATTAAAGATTTACAAAAATAATAAATAATAATTAAAGTTCAAAATGTCAAGAGAATTCTATTTTAAAAACGACAATAAAAGTGAAATTATATAAACTTGCAATCAGACTTTGTCATTAAATAATTCATCTAGCGTGTAATAAGCTCTCTCGACCAGTTTGTTTTTCAGGTCCTTCTTAAGTATGCGAAGATCTTGACATTTAAGAGCATCTGGTAAGAAGTTATAAATTTTCGTTGCCATTCCCAATATACTTTTTCTTAGTAATACAGTTTAGCCAGGGACCACATTTATTTTATATCTATGCCTAATCGGTCTCCCGCTTGCGCAGGAACTTTTTAGTGGAAATAGGACCGGATTTGATTGAACAAAGACTGACACTTTCAAAATGTATAGGCTTGTTAAAGTCAGTATGCCTAGTTTTTTAAAATGGGGTTTACATGAATCAATTCGTTTAATATTGCATATTGCTCTAACACATTTTTTTTGAGCTTTAAAATACTTTGGATTGTGTTTTGTACTGAATTTCCCCAAAGTACTATGCCGTATCGTAAAATTAATTCCTAATATCCGTAATAAGCTAGTAACGCTGTTTTTTGATTTGATATTGCTGAAACTTTTTGTAAGGCAAATACAAAGTTATTTACTCTAGTGGATAAAGAGTCAATATGTGGTTTCCAGCTTATGTGTTTATCAATATTAATACCTAAGAATTCTACACGTTGATATTTATATTGTACGAGTATGTCAAGATTTATAGCGTGTGATTTAGATTGATGAAATTGCATTATCTTTGTCTTGTCAATATTAATACTTAATTTATTTAGGTCCATCCAGTCAATTATAGTCGCAAGCGTATATAAGTTAATAACATATAAATATGAAACCGACACTTTCTTTATTACCGCGTGGGGTGAGTGCCAAATATTACGTCTCCCCCAGGCAAGGATTTCCTGCACGCGTAGCCGTCGGAAATTGTTACTTTATGGCCAGCAGGTCGATCACGTAACACATTTACGTACGTTAGGTAGATCTAAATGTAAATTTTTGTATGAAAAAAAAAATGTACGGATCAATCCTCTGGTGTGGTGGTGAAAGTGTATTACAGTTTTTGTAGCTTTTGTATTAAAGTAAATTCTAACCGAATATTTCCTTGATTTTTTACGATGATACAAATGGTATTTGCGCAGTAGAATAATACCTATCTATTTATTTATTGAATCATTAAGTATGTAACATCTCACCAAAGCGTTACATTGATTCCAAACTAAAACTACTATCTAAAGACTAACTTCAATCTACAAGTTACCTGTCTTGCTTCATATCGAACACTCTCTTCCATTCATTCATCAATCTCGCTATCCCAGTCTCAAACAAGTCACACTCAGAGACTGCCGCAAGGAGGGAGTTGATGAGCGCAGGCGCGCGCAGAACTATTGTTATGATAAGCAATTCCTATTTGATACCAAAACAAAACAATATCCCCATTAAGTATTGTTCGCGAGGAATTAAAATAAGAACAATAAGGCCATCAAGCCTTATTTCTTTGTGTTCACTCACCTACTAGGTTATAGTGCATAACCAGTTGCAGTCGGTGCAGTGGGCGGTGCGTCGGTGGACATTGAGCGATGCGAGCGAAGACAAATGGCGGACCTGATTTTGGCATTTAAGGACCAAATTATAGACAGGGATAATTACCGTGACAAAAATGCTAATAATTACACGGTTCAACTCACGTGTTAAATGTCACTACGGGCGACAAGGTTCGATCTCTTCGGGAGTTCTTCTTCAGGGTGAGTGTTTTAGCGGCGGTGTCGCTTGAATAACAAACACTCATCCTGAAGAAGAACTCCCGAGCAGTTAGAAACATGTCGCCCGTAGTGACATTTAATACGCGAGTTGAACCGTGTAATTATTAGCATTATTTCAACATGTCTCACGAAAGTCTAAATTCGATTACCGTGATAAATTGTGATTTCAGTTTACCATGGTAAACTGTGGTACGATATTATGGAGGTTGTTTACAAATCAAAAATAAATGTATACGGGAGATACAAAACTCCCGGCCTGGTTTGTGGTCACGATGAACTTACTATTGTTGCATAAAATTGATTGTCATAATTTTATTTTGCATAAAAGCCCTTGGCAGAATCATCATTTCGCAGAATTACTTTTCGCATAAACTTCATTGCATACAGTCATTTCGCATAACTTCCTTAGGCAGAATAGTACGGTCGAGGAAAATGAAGGTTTGGCACATGTCAACTCTATTGGAATGACATTAAGGTTCAAAAGTGCTAAACATTCAATTTCCTCGACTGTACATTGGCATAATGACGATTGTAATAATAGTCCTATGATCGAATAATCGTGTCACCGAAATTTGTATCGCATAATATTTAGCTGGCATACTGTCATTTGGCACAACGTTCTTTGGCAGAATTTTTATAAAAGAGCAGAAGTCTTGTTTTAATATGTTTGTTGATATTAAAACAAGTTTTCTGCTCTTTTATAAAAAAAAATACCTCGAAGCTCGAGCTTTGCTCCCGCTTTCGTCTTCTAACCTATCCGCGATCCGAGTCGGTTTTGCCACTAAGTCCCTGTTCTCTACTGCCTACGTGATTCGTGAAATTCCGTAGTAATAGGTATTGTACAATTTAGGGTGCAAGTTAGTATTTTTGATAAATAGTTCGTAACGTTCTCGCTTGGCTCGCGCGTTTTAGGGTCGTCGCTTCACTCGTCGTACCTACACCGACCTGCCTTAGAACGGTTTCCGCGCTAGTTGTCAACTTGTCACCTAGAGCAGCACGGTTCAATATTTGCACGGCTTCGGCGTAACGTATATTCTGGCACATAAAATTATGCAAAAACAAAGTTGGTGATATTAGTGGTATGCTTCAAGAAATTCGGCGGGATATACGTTCTGCTACGTAAAATTCTGCGAAATTAAATTCGGCCATATTACTATTCTGTAATTCAAATTTCTGCCAAATGAGTGTTAGGCGACATGATAGTTATGCTAAGTGGGTGCCTGTCGTATCGCATAATGTTGACCCTCCTAAAAAATTTTTTCCGAGAATGTTTGGCATAATGTTGAGTGGCATACTACTTATTTAGCCTATTCGTTTTTGCGCATACACATTTAAAAGTTCTAAAGTATGTTTATCCTAATATTGATTACTCGAACATCGAATTAGCTAAAAATAAATATTCCTAATTTTCATTGTCATTGTAATTATTTTGCCTATTATTAAATTAGCTAAAATTACACCACCTATACTAATTGTTTTCTAAATTTTATACTATTTTTAAACTCTGAGCAGACCCGACCTACATCTAGATAAATAACATACGTTCGTTCGTTGCCTTTTGTCCCTCAGGGCAGAAATTGAGGCCCCGCGAAGCGGGGCTCCGTCGACATGAGGGCGGGTCATAGGTTATTCAAGTATTAGGCAATTCTCAGCAGAGACAACCTTCATTTACATCAATTAGATAAGTTCGTTAGTTGCATTTTGTCCCTCAGAGCAGAAATAGACACCCCGCGCGGCGAGGTGGCGTAGACTCGCTGCACGGCTATCAAACAACACACACAAGCGAACTCTGTTTTAGGTCGGTTAGGTTAGGGTTCACTTGTTTCCCTCAGACCAGAAATAGACACCCCGCGCAGCGGGGTGGCGTCGTATCGCCGCACGGCTATCAAACAACACACACAAGCGAAATCTGTTTTAGGTCGGTTAGGTTAGGGTTCACTTGTGTCCCTCAGACAAGAAATAGACACCCCGCGCAGCGGGGTGGCGTCGACTAACCGCACGGCTATCAAACAACACACCCAAGCAAACTCTGTTTTAGGTCGGTTAGGTTAGGGTTCACTTGTGTCCCTCAGAGCAGAAATAGGGGCCCCGCGAAGCAACAACAACATTTTTAGAACATAAAATTTTAGTAACATCAAAGTTATGCACATCAATCATTCTAAAAAAAAACTTCGACACAATAAACATTCGGACAATAAATATTTAGGACAATCGATATTAGGAACAACAATTTCGGCAAATAAAAAATATGCACAACAATATTTATGCCATACGTTATTCGGCATAAAGTTGGTATGCGACAAAATAGTAGGACCAACAATTTTATGACCCATACTATAGACCCATACTAAGTATATGATTATGCTAAAGTATCATTCGGCTAATAACTTTATGCGGAGTGTATTTCGGACAATCGATATTATGCCAGATAAAGGGAACCCCATTGTGGCACGCTTTGCGGGAGGCCTATGATGATGATGATCTAAACTCGTGTTTTGAAGTGGCTTTCAGTAACTAAAGTTTAACCTAACTGTCCTACTGTCATTTTGCCTAACTGGCACAGCTTTAATTGGAGTAGGTAATCGAATAGGAATAATACGATTGTAGCACCATCGTTCATATTAGCGGCGTATCAACAGTGTTCGTATGGGGGCGGGAAACTTGAATGTTTATAGGATTGGATTTGCTAATGATCATTAAGATCGAACAGTGTGTCTCAATACCTAGCAACGAACGGGGAAGTATACTTGAGATTATTTGAGTTGGCCGAATTGCATCAAAGCAGTCCATTCAAAAAGTAACTCTGCCCTCCGAGGTGGAAGATTTAAGTTCTAATGACAGTAATATAAAAACTCGAGGCCGCATTAAATAATCTCAACCATATCACCAGCGCTAGTGGGCGTTTGTGCCGCACACATAGACGATCCTTGGCCGGACAAAGCTTTTGATTTTGTAAGCGGCTTTCCTGCAAAAGGGGCTTACGTCAGACTATTTTAATTAAATATGACGCTGAGATGTACCTATACTGTTTCATCTTGCTAACTAACAACTGTCCGGCAGCGATAAATTATTTCACTTTATAACCAAAGCATTGCACGTAGAACCGATGGCCGTTGAGGCGGAAAGTCCCCCCACAAGGTGGACTGATGACCTGGTAAAGGTCGCGGGTGTCCACTGGATGCGGGTGGCGCAGGACCGTTCACTTTGGTACTCTTTGGGGGAGGCCTATGTCCAGCAGTGGACGTCTTTCAGCTGATGTGATGATGATGATGATAGCCAAAGCTCCTGAGCGATTGAACTCAAGCCTAAGACAAAAGGGATTTTCAGGAACATTACACCAAGCCGGATCATGATTTTATATATTATATTGATGTGTAACTATTACTACCGTTGGAATCAAAAACGCAAATGACTGAACAATAAAAACCCACAGACCTAATGATCAATATCGTTTAATATCATGTAGGTATATCATTTAGAGCAATTCGCTAAATTGCAATTGACTGTACTGAGCGAAATCTGTATATGAAAATATACGACCACTTCAACTTAAAACATGGCATCAAATACGAATAAATTAATAAAGAGGCAATTACCATAATGAGCGCATTGATACCAATGTTCAACGACACAATTTTCCGCAACCTCTTATCACAAAGTCACCTTCATTAAAATATAAACTCTAAAACCGCGGAACAAGGTATGTTTTTTAAGCTCGTGTAAATAATGTATGACTTTTAAAATGTTCTTCATGTTGGGAATATATGTAGGTATTTCTGAAAGGTCATTACGAGGGCTGAGTGGTCAAATCCGATAAGTGTTAAAACCTATGTTTTGAGAAAATTGGTGTTGAAAGTTTAGAGGTCCACAAATCCGCTAGCATAGATTATCGCAATGTATATGTTTATTACACGAAAACTATTGTTATCGAATAATGCATTTACGACTTATAAACATATTTAAATTCTTGTAGTCATGTTATATTACAGTTTTATTGATTTACGGAAGAGACTTATGGGGTTTTTGTTTGAAATAATTGTAAACATTACGGAGTTACTTGGTTTTATTAGTAAACAAATCAACATTTTTTACTGAAACATGATCTAAAAGTAATCTGAATCACAACTGTCGCAATAAGTGGGTTCAATGTCGTTAACAGAATCCAGACCACGAATCCAGGGATGAAATTCTTCTGGTATAATGCCTTTTTCTCGTGGACTCTAACCCAGCGTGATAGAGAGAGACTGAACGCATTTAAAATGTGGGCATGGAGAAGGATGTTAGGTATTAGTTAACACAGAAAGAAGAACAAACGAAGAGGTTCTAAATTCGATAGGAGAAAGAAGATGTCTACTAAAAACGATTGAAAACAGAAGGGGAAATATGTTGGGGCACCTGATACGACATGACAATTACATAAAAACTATAATTGAAGGAAAGATTGATGGAAAGAGAGGCAGGGGAAGACCAAGACGTGCGTTTATGGACCAAGCTAAAGAGAAAGTTAATGTTATCTCGTATCAAGAGCTCAAAACAGTGGCAGAGAGAAGAACAGAGTGGCGATTACTCCACCGACAAGAGCCCGGCTCTTAAGTTCATGATGAATACCTTTTTCGCACATTTTTTCTAAATCTTTTTTCTTTACTATTATACTTATGGGCAAAGGGTTGTCGTACAACGATTCTATTTCTGATGGGTAATCAATTTGTGCAACGGATGGTGGATTAGATTGAGCACGTTTTCTCGTATTTCGAGTACTCGTTGTTTTATTTGTAAGGGAGAGATCCATTTTCTATATAATCCGGGTCTAAATCAGAATAGTCACTCCCAAACAAGTGTTCGTCACTGTATAATTCTCTAAATGCGTCCATATCAAAAGATATTGCTTGATTTCTTGTCGAGGGATCTGCAATCAAATTGAATTATGAGCTGTATGATACTAGATCAGTTTATTTATAAGGTAGTAGCTACACAAGAGAAGGAAGAAAAGTAAGGCATCAGCAGCAGGTCATCTCGCGCAAAATCATTTGGAACAGCCCAACTGGAGAACTAGTTACGTCTACTTTACAGAAGACCGCAGGCATAATAACTCCACTACTTGCTATGTAGGTATGTGGTATGGTGTTCCAGGAGGTGAGTAGCCAACGCTCCCAAGGATTAAGTAATCAGTAATCAGTCATTTATTCGCTTAAACATGGTACAAATAGGTGGTTCAATAATAAATACAGAGCTACATGTCACATCATGGTCATGTCATGCCAGGAACGTGGTTTTACAGCGGGGGGCGACCTGCATTTGCCTTAAACGCTATAACGAATTGGTGAAACAATATTTGATCACATAATTCGTTTCGGAGCCTACGCCTAACATACAAACTCACAAACATTACCTCTTCAACATATTTTTCTTAGTTCTATATCTACCTATTAATATTAAATATTATGGCGACATATAAAAGTTAACGTAACAGGCATACACACCAAAAATGTGTGTGTAAAGGCCTCCACACATCGAACGCGGGTCGTGCGTGGCGAGGGGCGGGCGCGGCGCGGGTCGGGCGCGGTTGAAGCGGTATATTCACACCGCAGGCGGGCGGCGTCTCTATAATATCTCTATCACACAGTAGCGCGGGCCCACCGCGGAAGCAACGCGGGCCTGCGCAACTGTGTGATAGAGATTGTGATAGAGATATTAAATGCGTTGATAGTGAGAGAGATAACAATCGCCCGACCCGCGCCGCGCCCGACCCGCATCGCGCCCGACCTGCGCCGAGCCCGACCCGCGCCGCGCCCGACCCGCGGCCGCGCTGCCCGAGTAGTTAGCGCCGCGGGCCCGCGGCGGGCCCGCGTTCCGACGGCGTTTGGTGTGTGTTTGAAGTGTAGTTTCAATGTTTTACAACTTGCGCGGGCCCGCGCCCGACCCGCAACCGAATGAAAAACCGAAAAGTGTATGGAGGCCTTTAGTATATTCAGTTTTTTTGATGTTACCTACAACGATAATTATTCGTAGGTACATATTCAGTTCCGTTTGCTCTTATTATAAATAATAAGAGCAAACGGACGGACGGTTTAAACCAAACTCGGGTTGCGTGCACACGACATTATCGACGGATGCAAACGCGTCTAGTGTAGGTACCTACCGAATCTAAGTTTGAAACAAGTGATAACATAAAACGTACCCGATGAGAATATTTCACTCCTATTAACGTAATTTTCCATCTCGTTAATGATGTTCAGTTGAATGTCATTAAAATCGGATGAATTCTTGTCATTAAGACTACTTATCTGAGATGACTCTGAAAAAAATAAAAAACTACGTATTCAATAATTAAGGTAAATTCCAATAACTGCACATCTTGAGATAAATAGGAGATTTATAGGGTTCTACCAAAAATGTTTTTGAATCCTTTACAATTAAGTATAAGATTTTGTGTAACTACTGCTACCTACACTTACCAAGTTCCTCGAGTTCAAAGTTAGATGCCTTGTGGGCTTAAGAGTCATCCGCCGAATGATTCGTAATTGTGCCTGTAAATGTTAAGCGATATCTTGAAAACAAATAACAACAGTTATTGGGTTTTACTTCTAAACAGTACATCTTCGTTACCATTCGAAAGCGTGTTTTTCAAAACTGGCCAAATGAGAACATTTCATTTATAGAAGCACTTTAATTTAAAACAACCTTCCAAGTCCGACATTGTATTTGTCTTTAGATTATTTAAGATTATAAAAACAAAGCGCAACTAACTTACCCAATTCCTTATGCCCATGGCGGCCTAAAATCACTAATCTCCTTGACGGGTTGATTTCGATGAAATTCAATGTCACTTTATCAACTCCTTATAAATAAATAAATCACTAAGCACCTTTAACTATTTTTTCGACTAATATTTCGACCGCGACGAAGTGCGGCGCACGAGTGTCAAACCGAACTGATGACGCAACGTGGTGTCGGCTCTGTGATTGAGTACGATAATTGCACTTATTTGGTTTTTCTTCCAAAGCTTTTAAGAGAGTATATTGTTTATCTTATGAAGTAAAAACGTATAAAACGTTTTGACTATGAAATGTTGTTTATATTTTTATGGTAAAATCGTACATTTATAGTTATATGTTTTTACTGTAAAAAAGTGTGCGAAATAATTAAACTTGCCTATGAAGTAAAACCTGGTAGGTAAACATAACGGTACTTACCAAATTGTAGAATAGTAAACGTGAACTTATAATTTGTGCGGTAAATACCTATACAAACAGATATACAGTTTTTGCACGAGGATTTTATAAAAAAAATGCTTTTATTGCTACTTGTATGGTTGTTACAAAAAGACATACGTAGACATTAAGTAACTTATTGGGTTACCGCACATTAAAAAACGTAGATGCAGGTTTAAATCACGATATCTGTATTTACCACTAGAAAGAGCTTGTAAAGTAGGGTACGAAACATTAATAACTAGAAATATAAAAAAAAAACTACTTATCGGGTTTGACCGCTCAGCCCTCGATTAGCTCTTAGGTTCTTATATGTATTGAGATAATGATTTATGATGTGCTCGCTATACGGAATGGCGGCAATGAATTTTTCGTGTCGTGATTTTATTTATTGCTCCAATAAAATCCATAACGGAACGTTTCTTTTAGGACTTATTTGTACATATATATTCTCATTTGAGTTTCGGTTCGACCAAACAAAAACTTAATTCGCGACTACAGTAACTTGTTTTAAGCTCACCTCAACGCTCACCGACAAATATATCTTGACACCGCGATGCGTAGTAACTAAGCGTAGGCAGAGGTCTAGTTTCGTGACGGGTGACCGGCGGGGTGCGCCGCATTAGCGCGTAGCGAATAACAGTCCTGACCCCGTATCATGGTCGGCCTTATCACGTGATAAGTGACAAGATAGAGCGTTCGTCACTGGCTGACACCGTTCAATAGAACGAGACGGACGCTCTATCTTGTCACTTATCGCGTGATAAGACCGTCCATGCTACGGGGTCAGCTGGCGGCGGCGGAGGTGGGAAACGCCAAAGTATTCGACCAATCACGTATAAGATTTACGCTCAGATGTGTCCATAGAGTTTGGATGATTATTCGAAGATTAATCTTTACTTCTTTCTGGCCCCGTATCATGGTCGGCCTTATCACGCGATAAGTGACAAGATAGAGCGTCAGTCTCGTTCTATCGAACGGTGTGAGCCAGTGCTGTCTCACATCTTGTCACTTATCACGTGACAAGGCCGACCATGATACGGGGCCTGGTCTAACGGCATGAAAATGAGAAAAATACTAAATTGTTCGTTTATTTCACTCACTTTTAGTCGCGTCTGTAGTTCGTATTAATGTGATCAAGATTATCAAGTAAGAATAAAAGTGGATATCAATAAAAAAAACGAAAAACATACCCAATATCAAGATTCTTAAACTGCAAGCAGTAAACGAAAGTGATGACGTCATTCATATCTAATCGTGCTTCCTTAGAAGGCAGCGACTGAGTCATCGAAGCAGCCGAACCTCGACATTTATGGTAGCAGCGGCCATCCGACCCATCCAATCAAACCGTCACCTTTTGCCATTGCAATACGACTCATTATACGTTGACCTTGCAATTCTAAAGAGACATTTAGGTTCAATTCGGTATCTCAAATCTCAACTCATTGATGATAAAGTACTTATGCTGAAAACAGACTCACGCCGAGAACCCCCGAGAACACCCGAGAAGCGTGAATGTGATCGCCTCGCCGTCTCGTTCTCTCGTTCCTCGAGAGAACGAGACTCAAGACTTCTCGCGAGAGTCTGTAGCCGGCATTAGACGTATTGGAAAGTTTCATAATGTGACTTAATGGCACTTTTTATAATTTTCATGACTTATAAAGCAAAAATTTGTAATGTTGAAAATAAAAAAGAGAGCCGAACTCAGTTTCCTTCAATTATGTAAGTTTTTTTTTACTATTTAGAGCCTCAGGATACAATTATATGGAATTCTTCCAGAGGGCCTACCGCGAAACGAAAACGAACGAAGATCTCCCGCTCTGTCGCTCGAACCACAGGGCACCGTGTATGACTGATTAACTAGTGAGAAATTCGACATAAAGCGTTCTAAAAATATGTAGGTATACGAATATGATTCCTATGACGATGCCATTATGAGCTACTAATCTAATGATATGTGTACCTACCCATATCATTAGAAGTAAATGTAGAAAGTGGAACAGATGTGTGCAGATAATGCAAACATGTCTGGCTAATTAACGATCACCAAAATTTGGCCGGATTACAGATACTATCTGAAAGTATGTGTATCTCTATTTTATTTACGTAAGTAACTTGTATCCACCGAAAATTCCTTGTCACGTAAGAAATATTTTCCTGCATTTAATAAATTAACCCATTCGAGACCACGACCGCTATGTGTGCTACGCCGTAGCTCGTAGCAAAGTTTTTCCGTTCTGTAGCGTCTACCGTCATTACCTTGGAATGGGTTAACTACATTTACATGCAGCCTATTTTAAATAATAATGGGAAATAAGATTTTATTTTAAGCAAATAAGAAATGAATCAATGCTACTCGTTAAAAGTGTTAAAATTCTTGCGAATAATAGTTAAACAATCCCATACCGATCGATCTTGTACCTACTGTTAATATTATGCAAAGTGCAATGTCAGTAACTAGTTTATGAGACGATCTTACATATTTCACTCGATATCTTACCAAACCAACACTTTATCTTCCTACCAAAAGGCCCGCTAACATTTTGAGAAAATCTCAATGCTTGGCTCTTCCTCAACGACGAAGCAACTTTTTGAATTTAAACCTTATCGTTAGAACATAAGAGACATTACTTGAAAGCAGAGCTCTACGCTCTGCTGACAACATATCATTTGCTGTTGCTCAATCGCTTAATAATCGATTAGGCGTCGTACGGCAAAGTCATTAAGGGTGTGGCTGCCACAAGCAGGTGAAGATTAAATTTGGCTAGACGGGGTCAAGTTGCGGTAAACCTAAGGTCAGGGTTAGAGAGCCACGTGGCCGTTGCTAAGTGACCACTCACTAACAACAAACAACCCTCTAGGAGGCCATTCGGGCATTCGGCAGTTCATCTTGGCGTAGAAACGACGTCCACTCTTACTTGAAGTTTGTAGTGTAGAACTTTTAAGAAATTTAGATTTTGAAAACCTCTTCTATTTTGCAGTGTTTTGGAATTTTAGTCGTCAAAGCCGAAGTGTTCTTTAAGAAGTTTGTTTAGTACAGAGAATGTGAAGTTTATACGAAAAAAGAGTTTAATTTTATGTTGATAAATAAATTCTCTTAATAAATAGTTTTATTAATTATAAACTATACCAATTTTACCGCTCGTGTAATTAGTCTCAACTCTCAAGTTTAATTAACTTTAATAAGTTTGTTTCAATATAATTAATAAAATAAGCATCATACCTTAAGTTCGTGAAAGTTATGTTTAAATGACCCACATAACTAAAAGTGACTATAAACCCAGCACCACCATTCCCATCAAAACCCCGATGGAGGCCCACAAGTCCCGATCATTGGACAACGTGCACTGGTGGGAGCCCGAGCACTGGCGGGCGAAGGGGCTCCGAACCACGTCCTCGGTGTCTTTAGAAGGAGCGGACCCCGCGGATATTAGGAATGGCTGGCTGACTCTGCCGGATCCTAAGGTAAAGAAATATCTTCTTACATCGTAACGAAACATACATGTACATCAGCGCCATCTCTCTCGTTAATCTGAAACTACCTGATCGTGGTTCGATTAGGATGGAGCGAGCGCATAGCTAGCATTAGAGTGGTCCTAGAAGGCTGTGAGCCTTTCAAGAGGATACAGAGAGGTCGCTATTCGTAGCGGGAATATAGTTGAAAGATACGCGGCTTCAGTCACTGTCCTTGTAGCTTGTAGCATAGTGGTCAAAGCACTCTAGCGTTAATAGAGAGATCGCAGGTTCGAGTGCTGTCGGGGGTTACAGACGATGATGGTTTACTTTCCATTATATTCTTTCTCTCTGTATCATATTATCATTTTAATTTCTTCTTATTGGTCGTATCCTGTCTGAGGGACGTGAGGTCTATGGGTGTCTCTGATCACTGCTCTCCAGGCCGCTCGATCTTGTGCCTTTTGTATGGTTGCCTGTAGTGTCGACCCGGTGACTTTTGTATGGTTGCCTGTAGTGTCGACCCGGTGACTTTTGTATGGTTGCCTGTAGTGTCACCCAGTGACTTTTGTATGGTTGCCTGTAGTGTCGACCCGGTGACTTTTGTATGGTTGCCTGTAGTGTCGACCCGGTGACTTTTGTATGGTTGCCTGTAGTGTCACCCGGTGACTTTTGTATGGTTGCCTGTAGTGTCACCCGGTTACTTTTGTATGGTTGCCTGTAGTGTCGACCCGGTGACTTTTTGGATCACATCTCCATGTCCTGGACGCACGGCCTCTGCTCCTCATTCCATTAACACGCCCAATAAGTATGTGCATTTCAAGCGTACACGCGCCGCGTCTTGTGTACAAATTGTGGACAGCCACGTTGTGATATTGAGCTGCAATAGAAAGGAATTGTCCTAGCGAATAAATTATTATGAACTTATTTGCATTATTTGAGAAAATATAATACCCATAGGATGTAGGAGAACCAGGGTCGTCAACGTAGTTCAAGTTGGGGCAGAAAGGTACTAGAGTGGCAATCACGTTTCGGAAACCTTGGGAGATAACTTTTTGCAGCAGTGGACGTCTTTTGGCTTATATAAAAATGATGATGATGATTCCGGCATGCCTAATATGGCGATACCCTTTTATCAATAGATATTACCTTTTTGCACATTTGGGCATGGGTTCCTAAAGGCGACATTCATTTAAGATGTTAAGCCTCGCAGCCATACTTAACCTTTTTTCTACGAGGGCCGCAAAGACATTTTAGCTAAGGGGCCAAGTAAGTTACATGATTTTTATACTAGGATGGTTGTTGTAATGAGATCTCGTTCACACACAAGTTCCACGTACTGCATGACATGCCATGTCATGCGGACGGCATAATCGGTTTAGACTTCTTGAGAAATAGCTCGGCGGGCCGTATAGCTGTTAAGTATTTATTTCATCCCATGATCATCATCATTTCAGCCGAAAGACGTCCACTGTTAGACAAAGGGTTCCCCCAAAGAGTGCCACAATGACCGGTCCTGCGCCACCCGCATCCAGCGGACTTGCGCGACGAAGCATTTGTTTATTTAAACATTAAAATGTTTGCACAATCAAAAAGTACAAAAGGCGGAGTTAATGCCTTAAGGTATCCAGTCGACCAAAGACCAGTATGTTTTGCTCCTTACTTTACTGGTGAAACTGCGAGATAGATCGCCACCCATGTACTTATACGCCACCAATATTACGCAACTAACAGAGACCTTGTATATTCTAAGAAGAATAAGCTCAACTAGCCTTTATTACGGAAGTGAGTCATAATCAAATACTCATCTCTATTTTCATTTAATAGGTAATAGCCACGTAATAGCATTGCCTCTGATTCATTAACTTCAGCCTTAAACGATTTTTGTTTAAACTATTTGGAAATTACTTATCTAATCGTTAATAGGAACTAAATATAAATCGCATCGCAATAAAAATAAAAAATATATTAGGAGACAATGTTACACAAATTGAACTAGCCCCAGCTTAATAGCTTGTTTTATGGGTCTACGATATATTTAATTTATATAAATACTTAAATACATAGAAAACATCCAATACTGAGAAACAGAATTCGAACCCAGGACCCTCGGCTTCGTAGGCAACGTCACTGTCACTACCCACCTAACGCTACCTACTAGGCTAACCCGTCGTCAAATAATAGGTACATATTACAAATGGACAACAATACAGTTGTTTGTTACCTGTGCCTGCGTCAGAATTATTGATTACAGAATTGAATATACGTACAGTCGGCCAATGAAAATGTTGAGCATACATACCATGTCATTTGAAATTGTAACTTCGTTTCAGTTCATTTCTTTGATTGTCAAACATGACGTTCACTGTAACAAAGAACTATACTCTGATTATTAATCAGACGAGAAATGTAAACAAAGTTATGTCACTGTCAAAATGACTTATCAGGGATTCTGAAAGTACGGGTCGGTCATGCAATATTATTTAAAGTTTACTTTAACAGCAAAATTGAAAATAAACATGATAAATATTTATAAGCAGTATACTAGTTACTAGTAAAACATTGAATTGTATAGTGCATCGGTTCTTAACCTTTTTTCCGTCCACGGACCCCTAGGAAATCAAGCATAAACCCAAGGATTAATAATAAAAAACAGGCAAGACTTTTTGTGGCATTTATTTATTATTGTGAAATGGTCTATCGGTGAGACTACTGCGAACCCCCGTACATAACTATAGGTGTATTCGCGGACCCCCAGGGGTCCACTGACCACAGGTTTAGAAACACTGGTATAGTGGATAAAGCTGTTAGAAGCCGAGTGAGTTGAGTGCCAGGACAGGCGTCAAATAAAATAAAAATCCAGCTACCGATATTATTTTCCATTCGCATTAAAAAAAAAATTGTAAGCAACCCAAAGATGCACAATCCCGGTGTATCGCAGCAGTGATACCAGTGCTAAAAATATATTCTACACATAAAAAAGGTATTATCTTTTAAAATAATTATGAGGGAGGATTTTTGTAAATATAAACATTAACGTTATCAAAATTAATTTGCTTTTTGTAATTAGAGTGTATATTATTGAAATAGGATGTATATTTCGTTTAACTGCGAAAATTATAAATCTCCTCATTGCTGCAAGTGGTTCTTGTTAACGGCAACACCAGTGTTTACATCTTTTCTGTCTGATTAATAATCAGTATAAAGTGCGCAACATTTTCATTGGCTGACTGTACGTTAATAAGTTTGTACGTTAGGTTAAAAGTTTGTTCGCGGCCTTGACTCGGCTGGGACCGGGACATGGGTTTTACGTCAACGAGGCCTCGTTAAATATAAACTACGTAGGAGGTTACGGTACAGTAAACGTCGTATCTATACGCTATACGGACAAAATAAATAGTTTTACGAAGGCGACTGCCACCTGACCATCCAACCCAGAGGGAGGAGATTAAACCGGTTTCCTCACAATGATTTCTTTCACCGAGAAGCTATTGTTGAAATATCAAATGATATTTCTTACATATATTTTTTTAAGTCCAGTAGTACAAACCGGGGATCGCACCCACGACTTCGATTGAAAGTCGCTTGCCTTGCCGCTCGCTGTGCAACAGTAGGAACAGAAAGATAGCTTCCGCAACTTTTAATCTTTAAAATTGTCTTGATCATTTTAACGGTAACCGTACTCGCAAACTTTGTTAAAGACTCTAATTGCAGGGGTTTTAATTAATACCTACGAAAGTAATACATTGTTTTAACTTGCTGTCCCTGATACATAATTATAGTTATTAGTTTTTCGGCCTCGCGTCGTTTTCAATAATAGCAGCAATTCAATTTTTATGTTTAAGTCAAACTAAGGTACCTACCTAGGTTTAGTCCGTAAGCCCACTTACACTCCCAATACACCTACGTCTCATGACAACACGATAAAATGCGTGGCAGCAGACCCCGTAGCATGGACGGACCTATCACACGATAAGTGACAAGATAGAGCGTCCGTCACTGGCTGACACCGTTCAAAAGAACGAGACGGACGCTCTATCTTGTCACTTATCGCGTGATAAGGCCGGCCATGATACGGGGTCTGGTCGAGAAAGTTGTGCTGGGCAAGAATCAGAAGATTATCGCACCTAAAATTGGCCGAAAGTTTGAAAATCCTTCACGTCCGGTCAAAATTTGTATGGATAGGTATATTTACGTCATGTGACAACAGTACGAGACATGGGGTACCTATCATTTAGTCCTTTAATCGTAGAGAGAGTAAACCTAAGTCTGTCAGTCCTGAAATGGCCGGAAGTATTCGGCAGACGGTGCCAAAATTGCCCCAATTGAGTGCTCATAATGATATACTCGACTTTAATGTAAAGAAAATAAAGATTTTAGTAGTAGTAGGTACGTTATTGCACATAACAAGTCGGTACCTAGGTAGAATGGTAGGGTACCTACATTTCAGAATATACAAAATATCAAAAACACTAGGTAAATTGGGATAGGGGAGGTAGGGATTGCGTGCTCCTCCGTATCTCAAATAGCGTTTTAATCACCTCACTTCCATCAGATCTTCACATAATCATCTTCTCGCTCCACCGCCTTCATGCACCAAGTTCTATAACAAATCATTCACCTTTCAGGCTGTCCGGCTGTGGAATGCTTTGCCGTTGCATATAAGATGTGCAAAATCTCTTGAAATATTTAAAAATCTGTTGAAACAATATTACTTGTCGCTGCCTTAAGTTGTCTTGTTGTCCTGTAATATATTTATATAATTGTATTATAGTTTGTATGTATGTATCTATGTATTTATACTATACTTATTTATGAAAGTGTGTATTTGAGTGTGTAATTAAGCTTTTCTTGATTTATTCCTGCACTACCTGTTTTTCAACTCTTCTTGAAAATTTCCTGCTACCCAAAGGTTGTCTGGAAGAGATCGCTCTAAAGCGATAAGACCGCCTGTTGTTACCTTTATTTATCGTCTATACTTTTGTAACATGCTTTTCTTATGTTGTGGTGCAATAAAGAATATATTATGTGGATATAATAATAATAATAAAATAATATAATATATTATAATATAATATAATATATTATTATTATTATTATCATTTTGATCGTGTTATTTTGCGTAATAGCTAATTTTGCTGCCGTAGGTACAGTAATGTATATTCAATGACTAGCTGCCCGCGCGGCTTGACCCGCGTATCGTAAAGAATGCACGCAAATCTGCGCGATAATATATATAGCCTAATAACCATTCAGAAAGTCCATTCTAAACGCTGATGAAATAATTCTTTATATCGGATAGCGGTTCCGGAGATGACCTATTACATACAAACTTTTTATTATATTAATGAAATAAATTCTCTTTTTTTCTTACATATTTAATTCAGAGGCGCAGCCTGTTTACTTTTTTCAACCGATTGTATAGCCACCAATAACGAGGAAACCCTGTTAGCTTTACAAAACAAACACCCTCTGCCAACCACAAACCAAAATTTTCCTGACCCTCCCGATTCGTCAACACCTCCGCTCATTACTTCCACCGATGGGGTTCTTAGAGCTGTCATGTCTTTCCAGAGTGGCTCAGCTGGCGGATTAGACGGGTTAACCGCCCAACATCTTAAAGATCTCCTTGGCCATAGCTCAGGCGAAGCTGGTGAGCTACTCTTAAAGGCTCTGACAGGCCTGAGTAGCCTTATGCTTTCAGGAAAAATACATCCTGAAATCACCAGCACACTGTATGGGGCTAACCTCTGCGCTCTGATAAAGAAAGACGGCGGTATTAGACCGATTGCAGTGGGTACAACATATCGTCGTATTGTGGCTAAAATTGGCTGCGCTGCTGCATCCGACCCACTCAGTCAGTACTTCCAACCGACACAACTGGGCTTTGGGTCAAAAGGAGGTTGCGAAGCAGCAGTTCACGCTCTCCGAAACGCTCTTTTCAGCTTAGCAATCCACCCCATCATTTCGAACTTAAATTCACTGTTTAATGTATGGTACTTAGATGATGGTACCCTGGGAGGTGATGTAAGCGAAGTTCTGGAGGACCTTCGCGTTCTAATTGAACAATTTCACAGTATTGGACTAGAACTGAATTTTTCTAAATGTGAGCTTTTCTTTTCGGATACATGTGAAGACAAAGAACTCGCTTTATCTAAATTCCGCCTCCTTGCTCCCAATATTAAAGTAGTTGAGAAGAACACACTTCACCTCTTAGGTGCACCGGTCTTAGACGAATCTTTTCCCAGTTTCTTAGACAGCAAAATTAAAAATCTTAACGATGTTTCGGACCGTCTCACTAAAATAAATTCCCACGTAGCGTACACAGTTATCCGATACTGCCTATTTGTACCCAAATTTACTTACGTCTTAAGGTGCAGCCACTTTTGGAAATATCCCACCCTATTACAAACAATTGACCAAATTATTCAGAACCTTTTAGTGTCAGTGTTAAACGTAAATTTGGACAATCGTTCGTGGACACAGGCTTCCCTTCCAATAAGACATGGTGGTCTAGGAATTAGGAAAGTTTCTAGTGTTTCGCTCCCGGCATTTCTGTCCTCAGTCCACAGTTCTTTAAAACTTACTTCCAAAATTCTAAAGTCTCCTGTCCAACATTTCGACATTCCTTTCATGACCGAGGCCAAAAATGCATGGACCGACGCTTGTCCAAACACTGACCTGCCCGGAAACCTCGCTTCCCAGCGACTCTGGGACGAGCCGCTCTGTGGGCTGGTACGGGATAATCTGTATCAAACGGCAACCAGCCTCCCAGAGCGTGCTCGGCTCCTAGCCGTTGCTGAGTGGGAATCAGGGCAGTGGCTCCAAGCTCTGCCTTCATCACCGATCGGAACGCTCCTGGACAATTCTACATTCCGCATTTCTGTCGCTCTCCGCCTGGGCGTGACCTGCGTTGCCCCTCACCGTTGTCGCTGCGGTGACCCGGTCGACCAGCTGGGTCACCACGGATTGTCCTGCAGCAGAAGTGCAGGGCGTGCCCCCCGTCATGCGAACTTAAACGACGTCATCCGTCGGGCGCTAGCCAGTGCGGGAACACCGGCTATTTTAGAACCAACCGGCCTTTCCCGCGATGACGGAAAGAGACCCGACGGCATGACCCTCGTGCCATGGAAGATGGGACAGCCGCTGGTTTGGGATGCGACATGTTCCGATACAGTAGCGCTGTCTCATCTCCACGGCACCGCCGTAAAGGCTGGCTCTGCGGCAAATTCGGCGGAACTCCTCAAGCGGCGCAAGTACACAGCCATTAGTAGTGGCTACCTTTTTGCGCCGTTTGGGGTTGAGACTATGGGACCGTGGGGGGAAAGCGCGCATGAAATTTTCAAGGAGAGTTCCAAACGCCTGGTAGAGGTGACGCGTGACCAGAAGGCTGGATCATATCTGGCACAGCGGATCAGCATTGCCATACAACGTGGCAATGCTGCCAGCCTTCTGGGCACGCTGCCCTCAGGAGGTGATTTGGGCCAAATTTTTTATTTATATTTTTTTTTAATCCTAGTTTCTAATTTAGTATTTAGTTTTTTACTTTAAGGTATATTATGTTTTTTTTTCTTGTTTATTATTCTTAACCAATAGTATTTTATAAAATCACATTTAAAGCTAGATACAAATCTGCCAAACCACAGTGCGGTTTGTTGGCAGACAGTGCTCCTAATTAATTTTACAAGAACAGTATTAGAAAAATATTTTATGACGCTCTATAATCTCACCCAATAAATTAGGTATATCAATCCCATTGTTTCGCTGTCATCATATTAGATAATTAAATAGTTTATAATATAACCCACCGACTAAAATTGTACGGCTATCCTCTAAAAATGTATTTTATGTAAAATGATTCTTTCTGTGCACACATATTTTGAGTTAAGTATAGTCCAGATCCGAACATATTGCATAATTTGTATTATTCTATAGACTTTAACTTGTTTTGTGAGCCTAATAAAAATAAATAAATGTACATTCGTATTGATCCTCATACTCATACTCATTTATTCATAATATTATATAAACATTACATGTCACATATTATTAATCACAATTGCATATTATTAACATGTCAATTTTACAAATGTTTATACATATTATTCAATTAGATATCAGTCGCGCGGAGCGCCCATACAAGCCGATTCCCACCGGCTTGTCTAAAATTTATTTCTAGGCAAGCCTATAGTTTAACTCTTTTATAACTTTCTTTGTACTTCTGGAAAACTACGTTTTTGAAAATCATTAATTTATAATAGCGTTTTTATGTTGACTTCATTTTAAAATAAGATGAGATTTTCAAGAATCTGACAAACTTTCCACCCGGAAGTACTTTAATTACCGTTACACAGAAAAAAAAGCTAAGTATTATAAATTATTTGCAAAATTGACGTTTTTTCCATACTAAGTTGTCGTAGTTCATTGACTGGACTATTGTTCCGTTCCGGGTTACCGAAATCGAAAAAATTTCACGCGCCGCCCCTGATATAGCTACCTACTATACAACGTGTTAATAAAATAACGCAAAACCTGAAAACAGTTTGTTCAGAATCGAGCATAGAATGAGAAAAAAATAAAAAATAAATTTTTTGACAAGATTTATTTCTTACATTTGTATGGAGTGTTGGCCGACTGGGGTGACCTGCTCCATACAAATGTAAAAAATAAATCGCGTCAAAAAATTTTTTTTTTATTTTTTTCGCATTCTACTCTCGATTCTGAACAAACTGTTTTCAGGTTTTGCGTTATTTTATTAACACGTTGTATATATAATGTTCCGAGTATTTCAATCTACTTATATACGGGTACAAATACGGATTACCGGGTCGCGTGGGCTCGCCGACTTACTTGTTTACCGGTTACTTGTCTCTTGTGACTTACATCACTTACTTTGCATAACTTGGCCGCTCTCGGTTAAATGTGACTCACGTGAAGTATGATTTCACTTAAGGATAAACATACTTGAATCCACATTTATTTACTACTAGCTTCTGCCCGCGACTGTTTCTGCGTGGAACTCGTTTATAATCGTAGCTCAAACTTTAACCATCCATTTCACTCCCTTAGGGGGTGATTTCCGAGATAAAAACTATCATATGTTCTTCCATGGGGCTCAAACTATATCTATACCAAATTTCATCCAAATCGGTTCAGCGGTTTAAGCGTGAAGACGTAACAGACAGAGAGACAGGCAGAATATTAGTACCTATATGGATTAGCATGGATTGTTGGATTAACACGGATTTTTTTGTTACGTTATGGCCAAAATGCTTCAGTAGGTATTTGTCTTTTATAAATATGCGTAATATGTAGCATATTCTAAAGCCTGCTCCACGCCACTGTGTGCTGAGCCATGATGGCCCACTGGCCAATGTGTTGCAAATTATGTTTTAACCCCCGATGAGACGAGAGAGGTGTTATATTATAAGTCTATATCGTAATATATTTGTGTCTGTCTGTGGCGTCGTATCTGCCACATATGTGAACCGATTTTAGTGAATTTTTTTATTAGTATTGACACTATTAATTGCTGTTTGCTGATGCAGAAGGTGCTCTAAATTTATTTCCAAACTTAGAATGTAGCCTGATATATTGCAGAATTATTTACATAATCAGCAAGACAAGGTCTAAAACCCTAATAAGGCACCAGTGGGCCGTGCACACTGAGTCACCTGGCTGTCATCGACCTTACCATGCAAATTACGAAGCAGTTAAAGGAAATACGCGGGCTTGATGACAATAATAAGGCTAGACATTGCAAACTTGTCTTATAACTAGCTATTTATGACAGCCTGCCGGCAGCGGTTTAGCTGTCAAGTGTAAAAATAAATATGTACCGGAACCCTATTCCGCTGACATAAGAGCGATGGGATATATTTATGAATAAGTTGTATGCATCCGTATTTTTACACTTGACTGTACTACCAAAATGTAGTTGGTATTATTAAAGTATATGCTACTGTTAGCTACAAAAAGTGGATAGATCTCTATGTAAGTATAATAATTGCGTTTGTATGTATGAACATATCTTCGTCATCCCTAGAAATGAGATAGGTACAAAATAAAGATGTCTACTAGAAAATGTGCGGTGCCTAGTCCCTACTATGCACAAAAGTGCATCCGCTACTAGCACATACGAATTGTCTTATCAGTTAATAATTGATTGCAATAGGTAATATCTGTAGGTACCTCTGATTCATTAAAGCGCAGACTCCTAAACTGATGGTGGCAACTGTGGTTGCCAATCGAAGTATGGGCTGCCTTGATAATGAAAAATTAGAAGCAGTTTAGGCTACCTTTTTTAAAATATTAAAGCAAGTGAGTGGTTATCGACACCATTTTAGTTTGTTAATTACTATATCTAATATTAGGTGTAAAGTAATTTTCCTCAATCACTCAATACAAGGTTTTTTAGTAAGCAGGCAGTAGGCTGAGTATTGTTATTTTCCCTGAATTATTATTTAACATATGTATACATACAATTCGCTTACATGAAAACTTAAAACTAGTACAATTAAGGTTACATGAAGTATGCACAAGAAGTAAGATTTAACGGGTGGGTCAATAAGTGTTCACGAAGTATGCACATTGCACAGATACTAACCGTTTTTTTTAAAGGACGATGCTGCAATTTAAATTGTAAACAAAAAATTATCAAAATCGAGAAGTGGAAAAACTGATCGATTCGAAAAACTGACAATGACTTGATCTATGATTAATTTATGCATAAGACATTAAGATATGTCAGTTATTGTTGCACCTTGCTCAGCCTATACTCAGAGCCGCAACCTTGAGCTATTAGCATACACTTCCGATCGATTCCCGTCCCACACACATAACACTATTCAAACTGCTGTCATGTTATTGTTATCCTTTCACTTTGTTTTGACAGGGAAAAATAGAGCGAATGACGTCAATCGCTTGTGAAGTAAAGGTTTGATAATGTCCTGTCATACATTATTAACAGACCGAGGCAAATTGATATCGGTACACCAATAGTTTAGATTAACTACTTACATATGCAGATCAACTAACTTATATACAGCGTGTAACATCCATTAGAACATGCATAATAACGATGGCTTTAAGTGCTGTGAACCGTTTTATTGAAAAAAAAACCATTAAGTACGTTTCCTAATGGAGAGTTATTAATTTTCTCGAGTAGCAATGTATGTACTGCATTTATTGCCTATTGCAGAGAGGCAGTGCTAGATTCAAATGCTACTGTCAGTTGTTAGCTTTGTTACCGATAGTTTGCGTGCCGAATTAATTTCTATGAAAAAGGAACTGGGTTTTTTTTTAACTAGATATACCAATTAACGTTCATTACGGCTTGTACTTTCAGCCCTTATAATATATTATCTTATAAAAATCACTCACTGTATTTAGGCTAGTGGCAAAAGCAGGCAGCTTACATTACAAACATAGGACATAGATTCGTGCCAATGAGGTTTTCGAAACGTACGTACATAATGTCATTTGATAATTCCAATAGCTTTTAGATGTAATCGTTCATCTAAAAGCTATTGGAATCATGCAATCAGCATCTTGACGAAATACATGCATAGTGGTAAAATGCGAAAAATTCAAAGATGTATCTTAAATCCCCAGCCAGTACTGTACGAGCGATAGGGCTACGTGCCATTTCCTCTCATCCATGAAAGAAGGTTTGTGAGCTTTACTATGACCATTGTTTATAAGTTAATGCACGTAACTTTAAAATACTTCGGTCACTTACTTCTAGTGATATTGATACACTCCGGCTTCCCTGAAGAGTATCAACTACCCCCCCCGTGTTTAGTAATAGATTTACCCACTCCTTTAAATCAGGAATGATTGGCTGCTAAATGTGGTTTCTAAACGCTGCTATTCAGAGCGCGTCCTGTCACATTAGCACATTCGATTAGGAAACTTATTGCGATTAGCGCAAGGTTGCTAATTGCCGACGATTCAGCCCACAATTAGCATACCGTGAGAACTGCGATCGTTGCAACGAATTTGCGATTGAATAAGTTCGTAATTGCGAACAGTTTGTCATTAATATTGAGTTCATTAATAACTGTGTATACCTGTAACCCTTAAACGCTCGCGGTCTTGTGTTAGGTACATATCCATTTTTGTAATGTAATGGCTTAGAATATGAACATGATGAAATTTCAAATTTTTCAACCAAAAGTCTAATAATATATCGATATAGAGGCGTGCATTCCACGTTTTTGTAAACGTTGCGGTAACTAACCCCGCAATCCATTAGATATTTTATCTTACACATATTATTTTATTCATAAAAATAGCCGTAATAGGTGACAACGGACATTAAAAGATAAACGTATTCAATTCTGAACAATCAAAATCGATTTAGTAGATATTTGGGACTCCCTTGTCGATCATTGTCGATATATACCTATTAGTATTTTTCTTATACTTACCTACATAAGCGTTGTTGTTACTATGTTTTAGGCACACAATTATAGATAATAAATATTAGATTGGGTCTCGCTCGAGGGAGTCAATTGTATACATATTTACGGCGAGGGCGGTGTCTTGTACCTATCTTTATTGACGCGAAAAATTCTAAAGTAGACAAAACGGAAATAATTCTGCTTCCTTTTTTTACTTAGGCATAAGTCTTTGGACCCCTTGCCTTAACCTTCGGGGCATTCAACGAGAGCAATATTAAAATTGCTACAGTCAATTATTTTTACGTCACGTCACATCACAATGAGCATAATAAACACGGCCAGTGCGTCCTTATAAACAAAAAAAAACAGACAAGTCCATTACCAACGATTAGCCGTAAAAGGAGCCTTTCGCGGCGCCTACGCACTATCAATACTCGATATTGTTCTAGCTTCCGACCGAGAAGGCCGCAGACTTTGGAGGCGTTTTGCAGACGTCTAAGTATTTCCTGGTTCATTGAAGGACTCTTAAATGGGGGGAGCATGAAACAGTAAATTTCACTTTTAGCATGGCAACCTGACCCTGTATCATGGTCGGTCTTATCACACGATAAGTGACAGGATAGAGCGTCCGTCACTGGCTGACACCGTTCGATAGAACGAGACGACGCTGCTATCTTGTCACTTATCGCGTGATAAGGCCGACCAGGATACGGGGTCTGATGTGTTTTGGCTACACTTTTTAATTTATTTATGGAGTCCATCATGAGATAGTAAAACGGTTACGGTTTTAAGCGTAGTAAGTACCCGAAATTTAATTTCGTTTTACTAGGAACACGGTGCAGAGGAAAATAAACACTAGCTAACTGAACCTCCTAAAATGTAATTCAGCCACTTACCCCACTCAGCGCCAATTAGGGAATGCAAACAAAAAAACTAAATGCAAATAAAAATCCATATTTTACAAGACCGAGTCTCGTACAATTCTCGTACGAGATCTCACGAGATTGCGATATTGAACTTTCTATATAATAAAATATATATATTAAAACTTGATAGTTACATCAATAATATTCAAATCTTTGTGTTGTATTTTACTTGTACTAAAACTGATCTCGGAAACCACTACATGCAGATTTTATTTTTATTTCACTTGTTGACAATATGTAATGATTAAGTATAATTTTCATACGTTTTCAGTGAAAAACACCTACTCCCCCTACTCTCGTAACATCTTAAAATCTCGCGAGATTGACTTTGTTTTGAGATTGCATTCCCTAGCGGCAATCACAACACACATGCGTCAGAGCCCTACGGGCGCTTATCGCTACATATGGAGCGTAGCGACTGGCGATGCATGGCAGAGTATAGATAACTTACAACTACCTACTCGTACTGAACGTCCTAAAATTTTACTGGCGTGTGCCAATATTTACGACACACACGAGACAAAGCGCTTTTCGCTACATGAATATAGAGTTTAAGGTGCTACGGACTACCGCGTAGTGCGACGAGCGTAGCGTGGGTGCATGGCAGACAATAGATAACCCAAAACTTGCTAGACAACTAGCTAACTGAACCTCCCAAAATTTTATCGGATTTGAGAGCCACTTACCAACCCAGGAGTCCTTTTTGACCCCTACAAAGTAGAAAGAAGAGCAATATATTAAATATTGTTTCTTCATTTGTTTAAGGCACGGTTCCAGCAGAAGCAGATGCAGGAGAGGGAACTAAAGATCGCGTCTCTATACGAAGCGCAACAGGCGCGCGCGCTGACCCGAGTGCGGCACTCGCCCAACGAGAGCCTCGCCAGCCCGCCGCAGCCCGCCCCGCACCAGCCCGGCAAGGTAACTTCTAGCCCGTCCACAAGCAATCACTCACCATGGACAAGTCCACGGACTTATCATGATAAAGCTGTCGTTACACTCATGGGACCTTAGTGTTTTAACACACTCTGTTTGATTGAAAAGAATCCCATAATCGTCGACCAGTCGCGGTATGCATTTTTGTTTTTTTATGCTGGATTTGCGCATGGCCTGTGACGAAATCGTCCTTGAGCGACATTTGTCCCGCTGAGTGCCTGACTCTGATCCTACGCTGCTGGTTCGTGGTCTTCATTCGAAAACTACACCCCATCAGTCACCATTTCTTCGAACCATTCACCTAGCCCAGTATCAGACCAGCTAATACCACAAATGTATATATCTCCAGGTCCGTCAAATGTTTGAGGAGCGTCGAACAAAGGGTATCGACAAGAGCTATCCCCTCCAGCCGATACATAATACGGAGCGAACACGCAAACCTCTACCGAACGGGTTCACCAAGGTGACCAGTAACAGGGTCCAGAATGGCACAGAAAGGACGGACAGGATGGAACATAGGCAGAGTGGGACGAGGGTGACCAATCGGGTGGTCGAGAAGAAAAGTAGGATGCATGCCACGCAGAGTATGACGAAACATCATGTGGTAAGTTTTAATTATACATACTCTGTACCTACTGTACCTTAATTACCCATAACTCGGTAGTCAGCCAGTAATAGACAAATCAAGCCTGTCAGGTGCCCGCTTGCCACGGCTTTGTATCTTGTCATCACGACAACACACGATTCGTATTGATCATAAGTAAAATAAAAATATGTTGTGTGTATCCCATGCTGTGTTCGAAATATATATTAAATGTTTTTTTTTCAGAAGAGTGAAGAAGTAATAAAAAAGTCGGGTGATCACAACCACAACCACCAGGTAGACATGAATGCTGTAAAGCAGGCGGTAAGATTTATTACTTGTCTTCATTTCCATATCGTTTACTGAATCTCAAAGCCTCACGTGCTGGCTGCACATTTTCATGGATGGCAGTTTAGCGCGACTGAAATCTATTTAGTTAGGTACTAGGTATAGCTTGACCACAACCGCTGTGCCGCTCCTTAGGTATGCGAGCGGCGAGACGGGGGGGGGCAGAGCATTTGTCATTCCGCCGTCCCCGCCTCGCCCCGTCACCCCCGCCGCGTCACCCCGCCTCCCCGCGCATACCTAAGGAGCGGCACAGCGGTTGTGGTCAAGCTATAGTCGAAAAATTGCGCGCCATTTCGGCGACCACGCTGGCGGCAGTGACTTTGTACAAGCACCATGAGTAAGAAAACATCGCGGTTTGCTGGCAGTATGTAGGTATATGTCGCAGTGGAATAGTATAATCCGCCGTTTTACATAACAGCTAGCTGCTTTACAAAACAGCGCTGTTTTATAATACGTCGGGTTGACGATCAGGCGAATTGAATACCGCTGAATGAACATCCGCTGGAATGTGTACGGCGGGTTGCCGCTATATTGTAATACAGCTAGTTGTAATGTAAATACGGCGGATTGCCGCTATATTATTAGAACATATCGTAATGACAATGCCGCTAATATTGTGTTGGATTTCGCCGAACACCAGAAACCATAGCCATTTTTGACGTTTTAATTAGCATATAACCTCTGAAACTCGCCGACGCCATTGTTGTTGTTATGTATCTGACGATAGCGCCGCGAGTATCAAAAATCTTCAATCCGCCGTATTATAAAACAGCGCTTTTGATGGAACGGCTAGCTGTTATGTTAAACGGTGGATTATACAATATGCCTGCGATATTTTTAGTATAGAGACAGATAAGCTTTGCAACATGACGCGACAAATAGTAAAGTGGTTTTGCTAACCCTGCTGTTCCAGAGGTATTTTTTCACAATAATGTACGTTTCCAGCTGTCGAACAGCGGGCTGGTGACAGAAGTGGACGAGATAGACGGAGACGGCAACATGCTGGAGGATGAGACCTTCCCGGAGGCGCTCGCTCCTGTCACCCCTCGGGATGAGCCGCCCGCCAGGCCGCCCAGGAGGTTAGACTTTATAACAGGGCGACTTTTTGTAGGTTGCTATGCACTCGAAATACGTGAAATGCCAACTTCATTCGTTCTAAAATCAAATGAGAAAGAGCGGCAATTGCAGCCTTTTCATCGCTTTAGTTTCTGAGTCGCCCAAATTACTTACTCGACATTTTAGGGCCTATGCACACTGTTCTTTAAACGCGCGTTTGTGTCGATTTACACGTGATTCGAAAAAACGCGCGTCGACGGAGCGTAAAAAAAATGCGATGTGCATAGGCCCTTATCGCTTAGAATCGTCAACGATCGTAATTCACTCGTATCCAAATCATTGTTACAATTAACTTAAAAATCGCTGTTAGATAAGTTTTTTTCACCAATTTAGCTCTAACTGCAGTTCAGCTTTATTATTCTTACATTCATTACAGGAGTCCGGCGGCGAAAACTACCGCAACCAAACCTAAACCAGCGCCCACACCCGCTGCTCCCCCCAGACGGACTCCCAGTGGAAATGTGAGTTTTCAGTACTACTATTATTTCTATACCACGATCATGGCCGCCTTCCCAATAATATTGAGGATTCGTTGCGTCGACTGCTAGAGACAATCCCTACCCTGAAAACAGCGCATACACGGGTGTTCTGGCGGCCTTACAGGCCTTACTTATTATCTGCCTGACGCAAATAAATAAATTTAAAAAAATATACCTGCAAAGCTTTGCAAAAAGTCGTCGTGTCTAAACGCTATAGTTTTGATTTTCATGGACGGTAACCTATCGATGTTTCGAAAATTAATTGTCCGATTTTCACTTGTCCGAAAACGGTTATCCGAATTTTTATAAGCCATATACTTTGTTCACCATACTTTTAAAATACCGCTGGTTTGTTTTGCCGCATTAAAGTTATCCCGAAACTCAATAAACAGAAGAACGATTACCAACTTTATCACTTGACAACCAATTTGTTAACCATCTTTTCATAATTCTGATGCTACGTTTAATCGAAATCTCATTATCCATAATATTGTTTCGGTGAAAAAAAAAACTTCTGCAAAAAAAACCTATCTACAAATATACCCAAGATAAAAGTGGAATCGCGTAAGGCTTTCCTTTGACAGAGTGCAGTTAGGTGCGACGACGAGCAAAGCGAGGAGGAGCGTGTTAGATGAACTGCGACCAAACAGCGCGCGAAGCCGAGCGAGCGAAGCGAGCGTGCCGCGGCAGCGGCCTGCGAGCGCCAGATCCGATTTATTTTATTGTAGTACTTCCTATTAAGCTATTGAATTATTGAGTATTGAATATGATGCAATGATGATTTGCTTTTACATGTTACAATTTCGATCTATTGATATAGCGGGATAATAATATTTCGGACTTATTATTATTCGACCTCACAAATTAGTTGGCAAACGTAATTACGGAATTTTAACAAGTGTCGATTTGAACCATATGCGAAATAAAACTGCGACAAATTGAGAATCGGGCAAAAGATAATACGGGAAACGTAAATTCGGGCAAATAAAAATTCGGCCTAATAAAAAAAAACGAATCGTTTTCGGGATTTTAATATTCGGTATTACATTTTTCTAGGTTAAGATAGGTAACCTCATGGACCGATGCGGTGTGATAGAGCGGCAGTGAATGGCCAGCATAATGTTCAGTGCGATGCGCCCTGCACTAAATTTTGACCAATAATTGAACATTTGACGAACTTTTTAATGACCACCTACACTGTCAAGAAGACAGCTGACTCAAATCGAATTTTAAAAACTTAACACACGTTACGTCAACGTCAAGTCATTACAAAACATTGAAAAATATTAAAATAATCATATAAAATGCACAAGTGATCGTTAAACATATCCAACAATAATCTACAAAAATTCACCAGTGCATCTCAATATTCTCAATGATATTGCGATATTTTAGTGCATCACAAATTACTAAGTAACCGACTGCCGAATGAGAATAGAGATTCACCATCATTGCAGATACCATTCTGTTATCTACGAATTTCCAAACATCAATCCCTTATAACAAAAACAACTAGGTAAAGAGTATGATATCACATAATTAGTCTCTGATAATTTATAAAATGAAGTTTCTGTCTAAAATGTATTTTTGGTACGAGCTTTTATTGCCGTGTGTACTTATTTGGGTAAGGCCGTTATTTCTTGTTCCTGATTAAGCAGTTTAAATCGTCTACATTTTAATCACTTCCAGTGTGTTACGCCAATTAGCCATATTAATGGATTACTAATATTCGTAACACACTGGAATTGATTAAAATGTAGACGATTTAAACTGCTTAATCAGGAACAAGAAATAACGGCCTTACCCATTTGCACAGTCATCAACGACCTCCAACTCGTCAAAATGGTTCCAATGAGCCCAAACACAACTTCCAGTCACTGAATTTAAATAAGTACCTATGCCCAATTTCAACCTAATCAGATAATTGCAAGTGGCTGAAAAATGGGTTGCAAATCTTGAAGAACAACTTACTTGCGAAGAGTGCACTTAAATTAAATCTTCTAAATTATGTTGCTTGCTATAATAACGATGGTACAATATCTTAGGCACAGTAAGCCAAGAAAGTGGTACTTATACCACTTTTGAACCATGAAATACAAATAATACTTTTCTCCGCTAACTAATTTTTACTTGTCCAGTAAAACTATGCCGTCGGGTGAGCTGGAAGTGTTTGCTATGGTTAGCTCTTATTAGAAGAGATAAGGTAAAAATACATACAAAAAATAAACCGGCCAAGTGCGTGTCGGGCCACGCGCAGTGTAGGGTTCCGTAGCTGCCTGTCTGTCTTAGTTACATCGACGTGCGGTGCGGTTGCATCGGCCGAATTTGTACGAAAATCGGCCTTTCCAAGTACACATTAAATTGGTAGACTATTACTCGGTAACTACTTATGCCTACTTGTCCGTGATAGTTTGTAATAGCCATTTAGCCGGCAGGGGGGGGACACATAACTCGAACAAAAATTAGGGCTTTAAAGCCCAATATCTCGCAAACGAATCACTGATTTGAAAAATGATTTTAGGAAACCCATAATATTTTTGAACGAGCTACCCAACGATATCCGATACCATGGGTTTAACGAGAAAAATAAATACCCCCGCTTTAGATCTAAAAAAAATATTGTTCAAGATTTTATTGTACTGTGCTTGTACTTGTCGGCGTGATTGACACTTGGCCGGTTTATTTTTATATACCCCTGCCGAATTACAGTTTTCTAGTCGTAATGGTTACTGAGCTAAGCCGAAGACGGACAGACAGACTGACGGACATGGCGAAACTATAAGGGTTCCTTGTTGACTACGGAACCCTAAAAACTAAGCCGAGTTTGATCTTACTTTACTTATGACGTTTTATTTTCTAATTCTCACCCTCTGGTAACATTATTTGGATAGTTCCCGAACACACCTATGTATTTTAGGAATCTAAGATTTTTTATTGTATGCTTTTTAGGTTCCATGAAAGAAAATGAAAATTGATATGGCTACATTAACGATTTCATACAGTAAAACTACGCACAAAAATGAGTTTTAAAGGAAAAAACGTGAGAAAGTCTTGTGAAAAATGTGATGTTTCTAGAGTTTTTACTTCGTTAGTCAATGCTAGTATTATGATGTACCTACGAGATACCATGCTGGCCGCAACGTTAAGTTGATAATTGGTGTGGTAGATTTAGATTCAAACAAATTAGGCATTAGCATTTTCTCGCGACGATTTTCAGTAAAATAAGTACCAGGTACCAGTATCCAGGTTACAAACTTTCTTTATGCCAAATTTCATCTAAAACTGTCACCCGTTTTTGAATAGTTAACATCTAACGTTGTATATATTTATATAATATATTTGTAAACACATGTGGTTGGATAATAATGCTTATTGTCCAGGTATCTGATAGCAAGACGTCCATGGCACAGAGAACCCCGAAGACAATTCCTGTAAGTACCTAACCTAATTGTCTTACTATCGCTTATTCATACATCGACGCTTATCTAAAACAAGTCGGTATCGCGAAATAATCCGTTTTGCTACTAAGTATAAGACTAGACGCAGAACACGTTAAAGTTTATCGTGACTAAGACTCCCGTGTTCTAATTCAAAAAATTGCCACCGTGGCAGCATTGTGCCGTTATGCCATTGGTGGGGTGTCGACGTCATTTTATCTGGAAGACCGTCCGTAGGCCAAATGAGCCATAGCGATCGACGCCGTCACCACGTTTTTTTGTTGACTACCGGCACATCCCCAAATAATTCGTTAAAACACATCAATTTGTTTGTACAACAGCGGCATTACGCGAAATAGCTCAGTGGAACACTAGCGAATTTTTGTGCAATATAGGATTATTCATGGATGGGACACTTTCCGTTAAACAGTAAGTACCGATGTTTTGACTTAACAACAAATAAACGAGTATTCACGAAAATAATGAAAGTTGGCTTGTTCATGTAAGCAAAATAAGCCCCTATACTACATAAGACTTACTTCATTATTGGTATACTATACGAATTTGGACTATGTTCATCATAAATATGCATTTAGTTTCTTGATTCAAAACGAGAAAAGCCACTATAAATAGATAAGCAGCTCAATGATAAACTTATTTAGATGTTATATGTATTGCAAAAAAGGTATTAAGGTATATTATATGTATTCATATCAATTAAAATAATAATATACAACACAAGCCTTATTGAACTTAACTATGGGCCTAGTTCGATTTGTGTAAGATATTATTAACCTCGAATATTTATTTATTTTGTAATATCAAATAAGATAAGTATAAGATACATACCTACTACATGCTCCATGTACATGGGGACTTCAATTACTCGTGTGCGTCTCTTTTTTGTATAAAAAGTGGTATAATAACAATAATTATTATATTTTTATTATGGACACTATTTTTGTCAAAGAATCAGTAACTCTTTCAGTTGACTATATTATACTTTGGTTATAGAAATGAACACGCGAACTGGAAAAAATATCCGAAATCTGCTTTGGTTTTGCTGCGGGTAGCCTCATTTTTGATGCAATCGCGCAGAGAAACTCCCAGCATAGCCCTCTCTATTGCCCTTTGGGTGACCCCGAGAGCTTTCAGCTGGAACTCCAAAACCGTTTCCATTGCCTAGGTTTTGTGGAACCTGTTCGTGCCACTGGGTCTATGTTCTTTGAGGCCTAGCGGGCCAACAGAACTAAAAGGCTCTCTAGCTCCACTCAGAAGCTCATGAAGGAAAGGAGTCAAATGATTCTGCAGTCTTCAAACGATGCGACTTTAAATCGGCAGCTAAATAAACAGAATCTCCAAGTCTCTTACCCGCGATCTGCGCCAATTCACTACGAACCGTATTGAAGAGGCCATCGAGAGAAATAAGGGCTCTAATGTGTTCGCACGAGATCTCGATCAAGTCTATTGGGCAGAGCCAGCTCGCAAGGTAAAAAACTGAGGACTGGAGAGTCGTTTTTTCCAAACCTGAGCTTTTGAGTGAGTGCGTTTCTACACGTCATACATATCGTATACACGTCAACTCGCAGACCCGAAGTTGGTCTGGCAAAAGACCATAGCTAGACCAACCCGACACTTTACCGACGACATCCCGGACATCAGCCTGTCCGAGATTAGAATGGTTCTGAAACAGCTTAAGAACAGCAAGGCACAAGGTGAAGACGGAATTACAGCCAAACTCATGACGGCGGGTAGAAAACCGATCCTTACGACCCCTCAGAAGTTGTTCGACACCGTCCTACTGGAAGGGAGAACGCCAAAGGCGTGAAATAGAGGTTAGGGGTGCTGTTGTTCAAAAAGGGGAACAAAACCCTGCTGAAGAATTACCGACCCATCTCACTTCTGAGCCATGTTTACAAGCTGTTTTCAAGAGTCATTACAAATCGCCTCGCATGCAGGCTTAGTGACTTCCAGCCTCCCGAAAAAGCCGGTTTTCGAAGAGGTTTTAGTACCGTAGACCACATTCATACGCTCCGCCAGGTTATACAGAAGACTGGAAAGTAAAACTTGCCTCTCTGCTTAGCGTTCGTGGAGAAAGCTTTCGATTCGATCGAAACCTGGGCTGTACTACAGTCTCTCCAGCGGTGAAAAGAAGACTGCCGCTATAATGAAGTACTGAAGTGTTTGTACGAGAACGTCACTATGTCAGTCCCACTCCAGGATCGGAGCTTGAAAAGTATTCCGCTACAGCGGCGTGTTAGGCAAGTGAATGTTATTTCCCCAAAACTGTACACCGCTGCAATGGAGGACGTTTTCAAGACTCTAGACTGGAGAAGGCTAGGCATCAACATCAACGGCGAGTACATCAATCACCTTTGGTTTGCTGATGATATAGTAGTCTTGGCTGAGACCATGGAGGACTTGATTACTATGCTCGATGATCTCAGTAAAGCCTCCGAGCGAGTTGGTCTAAGGATAAACATGGATAAGACAAAAATCATGTCAATCGGACACTTTCAAGACTTCTTCAGACTTTCAAGTTAGATAGGTCCAACTTTGAGTAAGAGTCCGACTCGGCTGGGCAGCATTCGGGAACCTACGACACATCTTTTCGTCCAATACTGCGCAATGTCTCAAGACTGTGTGATGACGTATGACACGGAAACGTAGACGGTTACCTCATAAGAAGTCACCCAAAGAGCAATGGAGAGTGCTATGCTGGGAGTTTCTCTCCGCAATCGCATCAGAAATGAGGCTACCGCAGCAAAACCAAGGTAACCGATATAGCCCTCCAAATCGCTAAACTTAAGTGGCAATGGGCTGGGCACATTGCACGTAGAACCGATGGCCGCCGGATGGCGCATCGTAGCTAGGCCCCCCACGAGGTTCAAAGATTTCAAAGATTCAAAGATTTTTATTTTGCTCGGAATGCAGTTACATAGTTCTTAAAAATACAACATAATCGTCCAGTGCATTCAGCCTGCGTGCAGGCGTGCAAAACATTTTTATGGAGCCTTAAAGTCCATAATAATATATTATCTTTGAATCTTTAAAAAAGAGTTACTAATTTACATCCATACCAAGTGTTGTGAACTAAACTATACCGTTATTGTCTATATAGTTTAAGTATAATTGTGATGTATGTCGTTTAAGGCCATTATTGTCCATATTAAAAAATAATATTTGAGAAACAAAGCAAAATAAGTCAGTATTCTTTTAATATTTTACATATACGTTTGTCTTAAAGACGAATAATACACTATTGTTCATAAGAAAAAAATATTTTTTTGAATTATTTTCTATTGAGACGTTAGTACACATAAAAACTTATCCAAAGTATATAAATATCGTGTCACAACTCTAAACTGTAGTACATTTTTGAGTTTTTTTTGCGTAGTTTTTTGTTGTTTTCTTTTTATTTTCTTGGGTTTAAATAACTGGATGACAGAGGAAACTGTGACTAAAAGAAAATGTTAAATTGGTTATCTTAATAAAAAAATATAACAATATCTTTTTTGTGTTTTTTTTAAACCTCTGCCCTGAAAAAACACAGTTTTTGAGATACAGAGTTGTTTTAGATAAGCATCGACATGACAAAATTGGCTTTGCACAAATCCTAGTTGTCCTCATTTTATTGCTGAATGATCAATCACAGACATTCCCGTGTCCTAGGTATTGCGAAAAAACATTTCGACTGTCCAGAAATTCCATGTTATACGAGGGCGACACTGAAAGTCTTTAGAACTGGCCACTTGTAATAAATATAATGAAAAAATAAGTTCAAAATTTGAAAATGGAACTCTTTCTTAATATTTTTGTGTACGAATTCCACTCGATTGTCATTTGTTTTACGATTTGGCGGCAAATTGAAAATTGTGTGTACTACGTGAGCATGAATTTAACGCGAGAAAATTTTCGAACAATGATTTTTTACGACTTTCGATGTAATTTAAGTCAACAAGAAAGTTATGATAGACTTCGATTGGCCTTTCACGATGAAGCCCCATCTCGTGCTACTATTTACAACTGGTTTAATGAATTTAAACGTGGCCGCACTAATCTCACTGATGATCTGCGTGAGGGCCGGCCTTCTACGGCGACTACTGAAGATAACATCAGTGTTGTGCGGCGTATGATAGAGACTGGCAAAAGAGTAACCTATCAGCAGATTCGTACAAGCTTAGCCATTGGTATGAGTCAAGTCCACAAAATCCTCCATGAACATTTAGCGGTGAGGAAGCTTTGTGCCCGGTGGATACCTCATAATTTGACAGAAGCCCAAAAAGTCCGTCGTGTTGATTGGTGCCGTGAAATGGGTCAAAGATTCAACGGAGGTGACTCAAATGCTGTGTTCGACGTAGTTACGGGTGACGAAAGCTGGATTTACTGTTATGATCCTGAAACTAAAAGACAGTCTGCTGAGTGGGTGTTTCCTTCCGAGGAGTTGCCTACTAAAGTGAAGAGAGGTCGAAGTGTGGGAAAAAAGATGGTGGCCTCGTTCTTCGGAAGGACTGGTCATTACGCAACAATTATTTTAGAGGATCAAAAAACAGTTACTGCGAAGTGGTACACTAACAATTGTTTACCACTTGTCTTGGAAAAAGTTCGAGAAAAACGGCCTCGCAGTAGGATCCTGCCTCACCACGACAACGCCTCATCGCACACCGCCAAGCAAACGATCGACTATTTGGCGACGGCAAACGTGGAATTACTGGGTCACCCACCTTATACTTAGCCCCGACCTTGCACCTTGTGATTTTTATTTATTCCCAAAAATTAAAGAAAAACTTCGAGGAAAACGTTTTATGGACGCCGACGAAGCAGTGGCTGCGTTTCAAAAGGCCGTCGAAGAGACCCCTAAGGACGAGTGGGCAAAGTGCTTTTCTCAGTGGTTCTATCGAATGCAGCGATGTATTGATGTGAAGGGAGGCTATTTTGAAAAGATATAATAAAAGTAATAAGTTGCTTGATTGCTCAGTTTTTGATTTTCTAAGAACTTTCAGTTTGACCCTCGTATCCTGCTGGGTATAAAGACTTTGACAGGGAAATCTATTCTCACTATATTTGTAAATATATGTCTGTTTCCCAATATTTTGCACCGCAAAAGCTAGCGTAGGTAAGTAAAATGCTGCAATTAATGTTTTAAGCGAAAACAATTAGGTACATTTTGATATTTTTGATTGTACCAACCAGACCCGACCCATCAGAGAGTGTGTAACATAGCAAGTTTTGGTCATTGAGCGTAGTATGCTGTTAAATGTAAATGGATCCGCGATAATATCGAAGATCGACATTTTTTGAACCTATGCTTAACTTTTCTTTTCAGGTAACAAGTAGTGCAATAAAAATTACGCCGGCGGTAAGTTTTTGTTATTTTGCTTATGTTTTCTAATTTGGTAATATTGTAATATTTAATAGATAGGTACCTACTACTTACATATCTTTTAAATATTAAACAAGCTATGTTTCATTTGTGTATTTGTTAACAATATTAATTTGGTTTAAAAAAATCAGTAGGTATCTAACACGATTAGTTACACGAGTCCGTGGTAGGTTAGTAGGTGCCGGTTAGCGACCACCTAATTCGGTGTACTGGTTTGCGACCACTTGATGAATTGATTATTAAAAATAAGTAAAGTAGGTGGTGGCTAACCAGCGCAATGACTGGACATAATGTTTAGCCTCGCGACTGCTAACGTGGGTCTGTCCCCCGCAGAGCTCGCAGGCCGGCAAGCGCGCGCCGGCGGCGTCGTCGTCGACCGGCGACGGCGTCGCGTGCGCCGTCTGCGGGCGCCGCTTCGCCGCCGACCGCCTCGCCACGCACGAGGCGATCTGTCGCAGGGCGCAGAACAAAAAACGGAAGCCGTTTGATGCGCTCAAACATCGGCTCGCGGTGAGTTACTCTACGTGAGAATATTTTCTGCCTCGCCACGCACGAGACAATCTGCCGCAGCGCGCAGACCACGAAAAAGGAAGCCATTTGATGCGCTCAGACATCGGCTAGCGGTGAGTGACTCTGATGTAAAGTGGGTGAGAGTATGTGCCTCGCCACGCACGGGGCCTTCTGCCGCAAGGTGCAAAATAATCAAAATCGGAAGCCCATCGGCGCCCTAATTGGATGCCGGCGCGATGTTTAACATTTTTAGCCAAACAATGCTCACTGCCGGACAAACTGCTGCATCTCTGGACACTGCTTCCTGCGATCAGATCAGAAATCACCACGCTGGATTTATGACCAGATACTCATCAGCCCACGTGATCGGGGTTTTTCCATTCTTTTTTGCCAGACTACGGCAGAGCCGAAAGGAAGGGATGTATTTTTAACAGTCTCTCTCCCTGCCTAGCTGTACCCCAAATGGTGGTGGGGTCCGCTTTCCTCGTCATACTTCTCCACTTCTTTTGTAACAGTCTATGTTTGTATTTACATGTGTGTCAACTTAGCGTTTAAGATACTAAACCGATTTTGATAAATGACGTGTCGATTCGAAATTATGCTCCGCGTGAGATACCTAGGCTACTTTTTGTATATAAAAAAACATGTATTTTTCAGTTGGTTTTGCCGTAGTCCGGTTACAGATTTTTTGAGCTTCATATGCTTGTTTACATTGTTGTCACCTTTTGGCACAATGGCTATAGGTTCTACGAGCAAATATTTGTGTGACTTTATTCCGTTTTGAGTGTAAACTGAGAATGTCTCCTACTCCTTTTAATTGAAAAGGAGGTAACTAGGCTAATTACTATTCCAGCCTCCGAAAATACCTAACAGAACATACTTGTTTAAAAATAATATTGACAGCTGTCAATCATTCATTTCACTTTTGTAACAGGACATTGCAAAAACAGACGTTGTATTTGAAATACGTACTAATTAGCTTTGAAATAATTGATTCCAAAATCAACTACCTACTTAAGGTATCCAATCCAAAGAAAAAGGAAAAGATGGGTTTTGTGAATATGACTTTATTTTGACTTTGTGCATGTTATTATTTTAACAATGTAGTAGTAGGTTCAGGTAGGAAAAAGGGTAAATAGTGCTGGTTCATGCTGCAGTAGACGTCTTTTAGAGTTACGAGTTGTATTGTAGGCGGTAGTTAAGTTATTAATTTGATTTATTTTTATTTCTACATAAAGGGCACAGAGGCAGAGGAGTATAAGGCAAGCAATTTACGTATCTTATTAAGCATGTCACTAAATTACCTGTCAGCACTTATGTTAAAACGCACCGGGGTCAGTGGCTGACGCAGTCAACTAATGTTTAAAATGTTTTATTATTTTTCCTTACAGCAAGAAAAAAATACTCTCTTTTTACCCCCTCTGAGTATTTTTCATGCATCACGGAGAAAGTTAATGTTGTAGATTGAATGCTTGTTTATTTATATTTCAAGATAATAAGTGCACTGTCTTGTACACTCTTTGTTTCTTTATTGTTATTTCGCACTGCACAGTTAGCACACGACGTCGCGCGAGCTGTATCCGGGCGTCGCGGCGAAATGGACTGTCCGTCGCTTTCATATTCTAACACTTAGAAAGAGACAGATACTCTATCTCGCCGCGAGACAGCTCGCGATCCGTCTTGTGCTTGCTGGAAACCTTCGTCTGTCAGACTCAATCTTCTGTGGACCATAACCAACTTCACATGCCAATCGTATTGCAAAGTTTTCGCCGACATAGTGGAGTGGAAGCAGCTAGCGTGCGAAACGCGAAACACACGCGATAGGGATCGGAAGCGACGGGCAAAAATAGGCCTTCGTTTCCTCTCTCCTCTCCGTCCTGGTTTCTAAAAGGTTTAAAGTATCTACGTTATTTAGGTTACGGCTTTATAGATGTGACAAAGATGTTGTGAGCTAGCCTAACAGCGCGTCTAGCGTACAGCAAGCCTAGACGGAGATGACGAGATGACGTCTTCCTCGGTCGAAAGAAGCACATATACATGAATCATTACAATCAAGGGAAGAGACTTTTGCTTACGTGAGACACGCATATCATCATTGGCTTCTACGTTTTTATCAGACGATTCAAACAGCGATTTGTGAACGCGTTTGTGTGAGTGACATAGCTATGGCTAAGTGATAAAATTAAAACAAACCCGAATTCGGTTTTAATTCTTGCAGGGCACAGAAGCGGAGCCGTTCATAAGCAAGCTGCGCAAGAGCACCAACGCGCCGCCGGCCAAGGTCAAGCCGCTGAACAACAACTGGCGGCAGAAGCACGAGGAGTTCATCTCGGCCATCCGCGCCGCCAAGCAGGTGCAGCAACACCTGGCAGCTGGAGGTGAGTCTTTAGAGATGTAGGGCGCAGCGGGATATTGTCTCGCTTATGGAGCAGCCCTGCTGGGGAAGAAGGTGGGAAGTACTTACCCAAGCAGGAGCAGCAACACCTGGCAGCTGGAGGTGTCTTTAGACATATAGGGCGCAGCGGGATATCGTCTCACTCATGGAGCAGCCCTGCTGGGGAAGAAGGTGGGAAGTACTTACCCAAGCAGGAGCAGCAACACCTGGCAGCTGGAGGTGAGTCTTTAGACATGTAGGGCGCAGCGGGATATCGTCTCACTCATGGAGCAGCCCTGCTGGGGAAGAAGGTGGAAAGTACTTACCCAAGCAGGAGCAGCAACACGTGGCAGCTGGAGGTGAGTCTTTAGACATAGGGTGCAGCGGGATATCGTCTCACTCATGGAGCAGCCCTGCTGGGGAAGAAGGTGGGAAGTACTTACCCAAGCAGGAGCAGCAACACCTGGCAGCTGGAGGTGAGTCTTTAGACATATAGGGCGCAGCGGGATATCGTCTCACTCATGGAGCAGCCCTGCTGGGGAAGAAGGTGGGAAGTACTTACCTAAGCAGGAGCAGCAACACCTGGCAGCTGGAGGTGAGTCTTTAGAGATGTAGGGCGCAGCGGGATATTGTCTCGCTTATGGAGCAGCCCTGCTGGGGAAGAAGGTGGGAAGTACTTACCCAAGCAGGAGCAGCAACACCTGGCAGCTGGAGGTGTCTTTAGATATATAGGGCGCAGCGGGATATCGTCTCACTCATGGAGCAGCCCTGCTGGGGAAGAAGGTGGGAAGTACTTACCCAAGCAGGAGCAGCAACACCTGGCAGCTGGAGGTGAGTCTTTAGACATGTAGGGCGCAGCGGGATATCGTCTCACTCATGGAGCTGCCCTGCTGGGGAAGAAGGTGGGAAGTACTGACCCAAGCAGGAGCAGCAACACCTGGCAGCTGGAGGTGAGTCTTTAGACATGTAGGGCGCAGCGGGATATCGTCTCACTCATGGAGCAGCCCTGCTGGGGAAGAAGGTGGGAAGTACTTACCCAAGCAGAAGCAGCAACACCTGGCAGCTGGAGTTGACTCTTTAGATATGTAGGGCGCAGCGGGATATCGTCTCGCTCATATTTGGAGCAGCCCTTATGGCAAAATAGGTACTTTACACCTTAACCCTTAAATGCATAGTCTTGCCAAATGTCTACAAAGCATTAGACAGCTCACAGATTCAAAAAATAGGCTTACGTTCTTGAAAACAAAATCTAAACAAAAAACATTTTTTTCTACCAAAAATAAGAAAAAAAATTGAAATTAAAGGGTTAAGGAAGATCGCAACCATTCAATCTACGCACGCGGCAGCGTGTCAAGCCAAGTTCAAAAGAAGAGAACTGGCAACGCAGTGGCCGTGTGTTATATTATATTACACGAACCATTTGGAACCGTTTTCGACCCCTAAGTAACTCAAAATCTATATTAATATTTTACAATTTACAAGGGACGTAATAATAATACAAGTTTGTATTATTTGGCACCATATAAAGTCTAACGATATGTCAATTTTGTTTATTTGTGTATGCAAAAATTATAGGAGAAGACTGACCCCAGACAATTAGTAAACCCATATATACTTCCGGCCAGGCAAGCTCAGCGACCTGCCCCCGCCGCCGCCCTCGGAGAACCCCGACTACGTGCCGTGCCCGCACTGCGGCCGCCGCTTCAACCAGGCCGCCGCCGAGCGGCACATCCCCAAGTGCTCCTCCTTCCAGCACAACAAGCCCAAGCCTGGACAAGCCAAGCCCAGCAACTCCAAGCGCCGGTAACACTCGTCCCGTGAACGACTCGCTACTCAAGCTGGCGTCTCTTAAATCTGATTAGAACTTGGACCTACTTAATCTTTGGTAATCATAGTTGTTGATTTGAACTGCCAAACGTAATCTGACAACTGGGTACAGCGGACGGACGTAATGTGTGTCGCAGCTTGCGAAGTTAAATTATAGCGATCATTATTATTTTCATATACTTATACTTATCGACAAATATTTTCCCGTGAATTCAATTTTTATCCCGTAAACTCCATTTACTTTCTAACTCCAACAACTAACAACTAAAATTGAATTGTATTACTCTGCTAGTTCCTATAGGGCATTCGATCTCAAAAACAAAATGTCACATTCAACACACGATAACCCGTACAATTTTATGTGATTACAGATTTTTTTAGATTAAATCGACCTATTTTGCACCCCTTCAATTTGACACGTACTTTCAATACCTCTGGTGTAAGTTATGGAAAAACTGGTTTCAGCATTCAAATTATACATTCAACATCTCTTGTATACTTTTTCTATAAGTTCAATAATAACTATATTTACAATGTTTTCAGTTACGTGAATTTTTTAGAAATTTTTGCCAAGACCTTGAAGTAGAAAGTGAATTTTCTGTTATAATTGTGCATGAAACGTACTATCCTATTCTAATTGACATAAAGAAAATATTGTTGCTAATAGGTTTTGCTGTGATTATCTACTGCGGCTGCTTATTGCTTTGTAAAGTTATTCATTATTGCGTAGTACGTTACAAATGTTCCGGGTCTCCGGCACGCAGGAATAATAACCAGTAAAAACCTAAGGTATAACATTAGCGGGGAAATTGTATAATGCATTCGTGTCGGGAGGTAAAGTACGCCCAGCCAATTCCGACTTAGGCCAAAGTCAAGCTGACGAGGAGCGTGTAAGGTCGGTTTCAGATTAGCGTTTTTAACGCGTAAGTACATATAAGCACATTTTGGGAACGCGTTATGGCGCGTATAGGCTTTTGCCAGACGCGCAACTCGTACGTGCATTGAAGCACTTATGGGGTTGTATTAAGCCTCTCACAGACTGGCGCGGCCTGGCCGCGGAGGTCAATAGTAAACTTGTCAGCTGTCAACTTGACTATTGCCCGCCACCGCAGGCCGCGCCAGTGTGATTCAGGCATTAAGCGCGAGCCGCGAGAATCGCCACACTGAATACGAGCGATAACTAAATAGGTAGGTGTTCGATTTTTTTAAGCGCGAATGTTGCGCGCGTGTAAGCTCGTATGTCCAAGCGACGCCAGAAACGCTAATCTGAAACCGATCAAAGCTGAAAAAATAACACTACAGGTGAGGAGTGTATGTCAGTGTGAGTTTTGCCTAAACTAAGTTTTAACCTCCTAAGACCCCGCGTACAAAATTTTGGACAAATTTCAAAATTGTCTGTACTTTTACCTACTGAATATCAAAAAGTTCCTATTTCAAAACCACTAAAGCGTACTCTGGGTCTCAGGAGGCTACATTTGGTTAAAAAAAATACTTATGTTTGGGACTAACCGTTTATTAGGAATAGCTCTATTTCGTTATCAATATCAAAGCGGCCAAGTGCGTGTCGCGTGTGCGTGTGCGCGGATGCGTGAGGAATATCTCAAAAACCTTTGAACCGATCTTGTTCCAAACAATTTTCGCTGAAAGAATTTAATAAGCCCTATGAGCATGATTTTTTTCATATTTTTAAAATACACGGTTCAAAAATTAGAGGGGGGGGGACACAATTTTAGTGACTTTCGAGGCGATTATCTCCGACTCTATTCACTTAATCAAAAAAATTGCTGAGAAACCTTATATTTATTTTGAAAGGCCTATCGATTGATGTGCCACACGTGGGCTTGCATTGAAAATTTTTTTTTTGACTTTCAGTTTAATGTATGGAATGCACCCCTAAAAAAAATTTTTAACTATGTAGCGGTTAACAAAATACACCTATCCTCAAAATTGTATTCAAATACACCTTATAGTTTTTGAGTAAAATGCCTGTGACATACGGACGGACAGACAGACAGACATGACGAATCTATAAGGGTTCCGTTTTTTGCCATTTGGCTACGGAACCCTAAAAAGTAAGTATAATATTCCACTTGTCCAAGATCTTTGTCCAATGTGCATTGCTCTCTCACTCATTCACACCAGCGGGGCTAGCACAACTGACGCCGCGCGGCGACGCGAGTAGAGAAAGATCTACCCTCCTCTTTCTAATTTGCACGGTGCGAGTGAGACAGGAGTCACTCAGTCGCGCGCAAAGCGACTGAGCAGCAAGTTGTACTAGACGTACAGTATAACCAATTTTCTTCATCTTTTTTATCATTGATTACGAATATTATAGACAAATTCTGGACAAATCATGTCCGGTTTACCTATGACATAAAACAGAGTATTTAATACCTTTAGACTTTCGGTTAAAAATATTAGTAGGCAGGTAACCAATTTAAATATTTATAAAACTGTAACTACCCACTTATTTTTAATAAATTTTGCCATACGAATGTTGGGACCTAATTTTTAAGACGAATTTTCGATATCTCGGCGATCACCTAGCTATAACAATGTTAAATTAATAGTGAGATTTTTATGATAATTATTTTTTGATGTTAATTAATACAGTCAGTGATAAGATGGAACGAGGTGTGAAAGTACTTTGTCATAAATTATACTGGCGGTTTATGGAAATCATGCTTTTTTAAATATTAACATGCTGATGTTAATGAACTATTAAAATATACTTTATTAATTGTTTGTTTCAATGTAGATCCGTACTCACGCACACCCTACAACATTGTACCTATATGGGTGGGGACCAAATTCTTGGCCAATAGTTAGCCTCGTTAATCGGTAATCAAGAATTTGGTCCTCACCCATATAATGGCATGGAAAATGACACCGTTGTTAGTATGGGAAAAAAGGTGGTGTTTTTTTTCCAAAAGTTTCACCGAGCTTTTTTTCCATACTAGGTGTGCGGTGTCTTTACCCTTGCAAAAAGTCTGACAATTCATACATTGCTAATAGTCCAGGCAATGAACTGACAACTTGTATGGAAAAAATGTCAATTTTGGAAATAATTTATAATAGCTTATTTTTTATGTATAAGGGATATATTATCAATTAAATAGTTACCCAGCGACAAAATCCGACAAAATTTCAGACATCGAAAAAATGATAAGTTAACTGGCTTCTAAAAAGTCAGTAAAAATATTAATAAATGTTTTTGTCTTTATTTTGGTTCATTTACATTTGCTCTATAATATTCAAGATAAATCGTACAAAAAAAGATAATGCATGCTTCATTTAAATCTACATAATTACTTCCGGGTGGAAAGTTTGTCGGATTCTTGACTAAATCATCTTAGAATAACATTTTCAAATGAAATCAACAAAAAAAACGCTATTATAAATTAATGTTTTTCAAAACCGTATTTTGCCTGGAGTATAAGGTTGACAAGTACTACGTCGCTTGGTACGATCGTTAAAAAATAAATCTCGATAAGCTTTTAAGTATCGAGTCATTTTGTCATTTTTATTACTCACCTAACAAACAGATCTATTTTATTTATTCGATATTATTTGCAAGCTTTTTTTTTTTTTTTTTTTTTTCTTAATATTTCACCTGCATCGTGACCCGAGGTACTGGCAGAATATCATTGCTTGCTCACACGAGCAAAGCAAAACTGAGCTAGTACCTACCTTTTTGGCATTATTGCAACGCACAAGTATGCCTTAAATTTAATTTATAATTCTATTTCCGTACCACAATTGTTTTACTTGTTCTTTTATCGTTGTTTTTTTTTCGGTTTTTAATTCTGTATTTTTTTTTTTTGTTGCAAAATGCCGAATAAATGATTTATCTATCTATCTAAGTAAAAAAGTTGGTCTTGGAGCTACTTATTTAGGGTTAGCAAGTTTAGTAAGAGCCATTGTCTGCAGACCCCTTTCGGGTAAACAGACGTGTCGTTAAAGACCACTGACTGTCATCTGCATATGAGAACGGACGATCGCCATCAATCACACACACAGATCGATACTTAGTCAGAAGATCATTGATAAATAAGACAAGAAAGAGAAAGAAATAGTGTTGGTCAAGTACGCTTCCCTGTTGGACGCCAAATGAAACGTGCTTTTCACAACTTATATAACTACCATTTTACTTTTTGCGTTCGGTCATATAAGAACTGTCTGAATAGTTTGAGTGGTTGTCCTCAAATACCTCAGTTTATGCAGAGGAACAGGTACAGAAATGGTGTCAAAAGCTTTCCGTAGGTCCAGGTACGGAAGCTAGGCAGTTTTTCCCCTTATCCGTATGAGTTGTGATTTAGGTATGTGGAAAGTACTAAAATTCTGCGGTTATTCCAGAATAACCGGAATTCTGAATCCAAATTGAGAGTCGGAGATACTTATTTAGGTAGTTTATTAATCTAATTGAAAAGTTACTTAACCTTATATTGGGTTGATTCTAAAGTTAAGTAACTTTACCTTTGATTCTAAGGTTAAGTAACTTCAATTATTTTGAAAACATAAACATAACAACACAAACATAATAAAAAATGGCTCTTACTAAATTACCAGCACATATAAAAACACTAGAGGGCAGAGAATTCAACCAAGCCCTAAGAAAGTGGCTCCTAGAACACTGTTTTTATAATATCAATGATTTCATAAATTACAAAGTATGACTTAATGTGTAAAATTTCACTGATAATCAGAGCTCGGATAGGGTGAGCTGTTTTGAGAGTTTGCATTACATGGACATACCTGTCAATGGTATTTGTCCAAAGTGTAATTTAATTAGGTACCTTACTTTGTTGAATTATATCTATACTTAAGTCGATATCAAACGTAAGAAGAAATACGTTGAAAATAGTAAATATAGAAAAACTGATAGTTCTTTTACACAGAAACTTTATAATAAATTAAAAATCGTAGAGAGTACTCTTTTTGCAATGCATTATCATTATAGTTTAATCATAATCAATTAAAATTTCGTTTTGTTTTAATATTTATTTTCGGGGTGTATCCATATTAATATTAACGCATGACATTAATGACATAAGAATAGCTCACCCTGTCCGAGCTCTGCTGATAATAGGTACTATTACGGCTACTTATGTCATATTATAATATTTTAGTAATAATTTCGATATTTAGAGAAACAATTAAAATGTATATATTAGATTCTTCTATAACCTTCGTGTACCTAGATGTAGATATGTAATATAGTAATATTAAATGTTCAGCTCTGTGTGTACTCTGTGTACATGACATAACTATTTGCATGCTGTTAAGAAATAGCTGAAGAAGGTTGGACAAATTGTGAACCCAAGACCTGTAATTTACCCTTTTTCTGCAAATAAATCTTTATCTTATCTATCTAACAGCGGGTAGAACAGATATTGGTAGGTAGTTGTCGATTCCTCTTCCCCCGGACCGCCTTCAAGTGCAGACCTCAAAGAATAAGTAACCGTATTAATTTTATTCTTAATAACTACAACTTAGAAAAGTTGAGAAACCCCCGACATTTTCATTTCAAAGTCCAATATTTCAAAAACGGCTGAACAGATTTTCATGAAACATGCCGCATTCAAAATTATGTATAGTCAACAGCAAAAGTAGATTATTAATTGATAATTTTAGTACCTTGTCATTTTAACTACTTTGACGCACCCAACTGTCGCAGTATTGTTACGTTAAGTGCGACAAAGTGCTTAAATGATCTATATTTGCTGTTGACTGTACCTAGTAGTCGCCATCAGATATATTGCAACTAACAAGGTGCTCACAAATATCTGAACACTGTGTGTTCGTCATATCTGTAAACTTGGGAATCTGCAGTTTATAAAGGCATCATAGGCGTCAAGTTTTAAAAGACAACAAATAATGCTCATTCTATATTCAAAATCACGGTACAAAAAGAAATGCAACTAAATCGCCGCTCGTACAGTGCGGCTAGCAACAAGTTTCCCCGGCGAGTTACTTCGTGGAGGCGGTGTTGGGCACGAACGAGAGCACGACGGCGGAGTGCGCGGACACCAACACGTTGTCGCGTAACACTTCCTTGTTGATGGTGTGGCTGGAAAAGGATGGATAGATCAGTCACCACTACCCCTTTGAGAACAGAAACAAGACCCTGCTAACGTAAAATTAAGTTTATGTTTTTGATTTGACACAACTATGTTGGGTTGGGTTCGAAAGGGCTACATAAACAATCAAGGAAAAGGCTCATCAAAATTATCACATTTTTTAACCTACAGTATTTGATTTTGTTTTGTGTTTGGTACTTTTGTTAACCATAACACAACATTGGTGTTACACGCAAAACAAAATGTAACAGAATGTTTTTATTTGTATTAAGTGCTTGTGTTTGTTGTTGCCGCTCTTGGTGATCCTTAATAATAAATAAATAAACACAAAAGCTGATTTTGGTTAAAATAGTCATAATTTTGACAGCCATATATTATTTTATATGCTCTCACTGTATCTATTTATGGCCGGTTCCAATAATCAATCCACCGATAGTTTTCCTCATCGGCAGTTACATTTTGACAGATTACCCGTAGAAAATGTGTCAAAATAAAACTGTTGGCAAGGTAAAACTATCCGTGGATTGATTATTGGAACCAGCCATTATAGCTGAGTTTAGTGTCCATTGTATGGACCATATACGAAGAACGAGCTATATCAGCAACAACCGTTTTGCCATGAGGGAGTTAGAATCCCGGTATGGGCAAATATTTTTGTGATCAGCGTGAATGTAAGTATTTTTATCTATGGTCGACTAATACAGTCTGCGTCATATAGTTAGTAGCAGCCAAGGTAGCCAAATATTTCGGTACACGTCTTTATTACTGTAAGAATAAGGGTGTGTTACGAAATATTTGGATACTCTGGCTGCTACTAACTATGTGACGCTGACTTTACCATATTATACAAGCCTTATGTTGTGAGCGTGGGAGAAAAACCACTAGATAGTCCAATGATTTAGATGTTTATGTGGATGAATCAACTTTTTTGCCATTTGTTGCCATGGTTACATCTCCTGGGTCATTTAATCCTATGATTTTGTGGGTTTGTTGACTTCCTTTTTTTACGGGCCATCTTCTAAGCATGAAGAATTCCATGATGTATCATTATTTCTAAGAACCTCATCATCATCATCAGAGTCATGATGAGTGATGTCAGGTAGTCATGTTGTCTCCTGGATAATGGGGACCAACAAGAAATAGTCGATTGACCCATGTATAAAAGCGGCACGCCAACGACTGATACAAGCGTCAAGAAACTCGGCGCGATAGTAACCTAGTAACCTCCTTGCATTAACATAAGGTTTAACTCCGCACTAAATGTCTTGTTGACTTGGCGTGTGGTTGACAACTTCTCTTTGACAGACAGTTGAAAAGGTTAAAGAACGGAGGATGTATACTCACTTGGTCTCCAGGACCACCTTGGGCCAGACATAGTACACGGCCAGCTTGTCGGACAGCACGGGTATGCCGGACAAGTTGGCGCGCAGCGGCGTCGGGTGCACGTTCAGCACGGCCACGTAGCCCGTGTGTCCGGCCTTCCATCTGAACACAATTATATTTAACATTATGTCAAGTGATAGATAAACATGCTGCCCGCGTATTAAAGGGAATCCATGGGGGCCCAGGCTGCCCTCCTAACGAAAAGTGCAATAACTCGCGTTTTGGGTCAAACTGAGTTATATACATATTCGTAATCAGCAAAACGAGTTCTATATTTTCTTCTTAGACAGTTTCTGCGTATCTACCAGAGTTAACTTTTTTTTTTTTTTAAGCGAAAATGCTATATCTAAGGCAGTGAATTAACACTTACTTATAAAGAACGTCATAACTCTACTTATAGCTAGGTTGGTAATACTTCTAAGCAAAATTACTAATAATAACTGTCATAAGTATAGATACTACTTTTATAATTGGTCGAGGTTATAATTTATTTCTCCTCAGCTAAAACTGCAATAAGTATAGTTATCGCTTTCATAATTGGTAGAGTTTTTTATTGGTTTGCTCATGTACTAATCATAACCGCTACAACTACAACGTCTCACTAATTAACCTTTCGTCTGTGTTGGATAAGGATCCTCACTGTACCCGTTGTATGCGTCTGATAAGGATCAGTATCATTACTACTTTTTCTTATTTTTTTGCGATTTTATGCGTTATTTTGATGTATAAAGGTCTAAAATTCTAGTGAATGAAAACTAGATGAACAATTTATCATAGACAAGCATCAACTCAAAAATACATTCAATTGAATGGTTACAAAACGACGTTCAAATTCATTTTATAACGGTACAAACACGAAACAGTCGCGGGTGTTAAAAGTGTAAAAATAAATAGAAAAGTGAACAAGAAGGTAAGTAAAAGCTATATATAATTATTTTACACGTAATCTAAATTCTGTTTTCATTGCTATTTCAAGTGCTAATTGTTGATAACTTTCAATTTATCCATTTCAAAAGTAGCCTATAAGTTTCAGATAGACTATAGTAACTTTTATTTCACTTGTTCTAATGTTTTGCTTTTGGTCTATAACACAAAAGTTATATAATTTGGAAGGAAATTTTATGGAGATTCTGAATACCTTATTAGTTTTACGTGATTATTTGTAAAAACTTCAGTATTTACAAATTTGTGAAATCCTATCGAAATATACACGCACACACGCGCAGTTACAAATGGGCGAAATCCTTTATATGTTAGGATCCTTATCGTGCACAGGCAGCCGATCATTAACCAGGTTAGGATCCTGACCACGCACAGACAACCGTTCATTAGGCCGGTTAGGATCCTAACCACGCACAGATAACCGATCATTAGCCAGGTCAGGATCCTTATCATGCACAGCCAAACGTTTATGAAATACACACACACAAGCGCAATTTTCACCGCCTAACGTTGTGGAAGTACTAAAAATTACCATTTTTTGTCTGGATTTTACAAATCATTCTGTGCAAAGTAAAAGTAGTGTGATATATCATTCAAAAGCTCTGTTTTTCTAGTCTATGACAACATCCAGTCATGTAGGCATAGATTACGAATAGAGTACATAAATAGGTTATGCATTAGACCCAGCTAAATGCAGTTTCTTGATGTTATTGTTGTAAAAATAAGTGTTCTTGTTCATATTGATGGGTTTTTGATGGTAAAATGTGAAAACAAATATATTTCCTTGGGAAGGAGCCAATAAACATTACCTACAAGCAAGTTTTTACGCGTATTTGGATGTGAAAAGTTGGTGTTATAAAAATGCAAAATGGCGATATTTTTGTTTCTCAATAACAACTTTCAAAGTGAAATATTATTGAATTATCTATATTGTCGCCAAATTTATTTATATGAATACGTTACACAGACGTTATTTTATATAGAAAAATAAAGGTAAGTGATAAATAAACAAAGGAAAATGTATAAAAATGCAATTTATTCATGCACGTCTATTCTGTCTTACATTACCTACATTCAAACCTCTCGTATAAATTAACTATTTACATTTGAGGCATATATTATTGTTAAAAGACAAGGAAATTTATCATTGTTACAATAATAAATGCAACAATTGCATGTTTTATACAAAACAAAATATATTTTCAACATTAACTGAACGCTGACGGATTTCCCGCGAAACTGTCAAAAACCGGCACAGACGACGGGTTGTCATATGCGCGATACTCCCGCAGACGAAAGGTTAAAACTGCAATAAGTACGATAGTTATTGCAGTTATGATTCGAAAATACATTGCAGCTAACTATTACTTGCTACCCAAAAATGTAATATCTTGTTTTACTTGCGATGACTGCAATAAGTACACTACATATTGCAGTTATGTCCAGTAAAATATATCATTTAGAAATTAAATATTCTAAACATAAGTGCTTTTTCTTATTTTTCATAGCATTCATAAATAGATTAATGAAACTTAGGTATGTCAGAATAAGCTACATAATATTATCTATATGCCAGTCAAAATTTCAAGTCGATAACATGCATAATAAGGGAGATATAGACAAAACAAGAATAAAATCTTTAATCGCCTTTTTCTCGAAAGTAGCTTGAACCTAGTTATTGCACTTAACGTTAGGAGGGCAGCAGGGATAAGATATAGCCCCTATGATACGCACAACAAATGCAAGATGGACAAAGACTGTCACAAGGCAGAAGACCAAGAGGCAGACCGAAGGACCGCTGGGTAGACGATATAAAGAAAGTAGCGGGTAGCAACTGGACTGAAATCGCGAAAGATAGGGAAAAATGGAAACAGATGGAGGAGGCCTATACCCGAAATGGGGCCACGACTTAGTTTATAGTTTATTTTTGCAGGTGTGAAAACACTGTTTACTATTTAGAGTATGTAAAGTACCTGGCGACAGCGAACAGTTTGTCTGTGGAGTTGACTGCGGGCGCGCCGGCCAGTTCGCCTGTGGAGTTAACGGCCAGCAACAGGTTCTCGCCGTGCTGGATGCTGGGGTCCGCACGCAGCGCTGATAGCCGAGATAGCTCGCTCTGGAACGACACCAATGTTACACATACAAACCTCACCTACAGGTAAAAGTAAGGTCGACCTCATAAGGGGCTGAACAACTTTGTATCGTGTCGCTTTAACCCTTTTCCAGGCAGTGGCATTATATCGACCACATGCAACCTGTTAAACATGTTTCTTTATGTCAACAAATAAGACTGAAATTCGGTTGTCATTTTTCAACTGCCAGCCTGGAAAAGGGTTAATGTCATGTTTACACTGTCACGGGTGAAAGTGACAAGGTATAGTCAACAGTAAAATTACATGATCATTTTAGTACCTTGTCACTTTCACTACGTTGACGCCTCCTAACTGTCGCAGTATTGTTACGTTAAATACGACAATGTACTAAAATGATCAGCTATATTTGCTGTTGACTGTACCAAGGTGTCCCGCTACTTATCAGTTCGACTGTACATGTTCGCAATCACAGTAGATATATTGCTTAAAACGGTAAAACAAATCCGTACAAACGTGACGCACTTACACGGACATGCGCTACTACTATAGACTTAAGTGCATCTCGGGGTAGTCGGCGGTACATCAGTCCGCGTGCCGCGTATGCGTGTGGGGAACTGATTGTAAATGAAGCGCAGGTTTAATAGGTCTTAAGTGACAGTGAAACTAGATGGCGCGGCAGAACGCTATACATTTTACAATAGGGTAGTTGCCTCATGTTAGAATTGATAACGTACTGTTGCTAAATGGATAGGTAAATTAAAAATATATTCTTAAAATAATAAAGAGACCTTGAAAGTTCTATAAAAAAAATGCATTTTTTTTTATTCTCCAAGAATAAATTTAAAAGTACCAATACAATTATTACGCATTTATAGAAAGAAAATTATATAACAATTATGGACCTAAACGCAGTATTTCACTACCGAAACAGCAATTTACTTGATTTTCCATACAATGATTAGTTCAAATATCAAACTGTGACGTCACACAGTCATTATGTCATTTAGTATGAAGCCCGGCTGCCGCCAGCGAGGTCCGTCTTTGTATTCAATTTTTGGATATTGAAATTGTAGTTGTTCCAATACAAACATCTATCTTGTAAATGAAATGTAACATATTTAAAAAAAACAGTTAATTTTTTTTTCTTTCCAAAAATTGGTTCGAATCAGGGATGCGAATCCGCGGCGGATGCGTTTTTTTTGACATCTGCGGATGCGGAAATAACGTCCATTTTATGATGTCCCGCAATCATCAAGCACGTTGAGACTAAATTACAATCGTAGCAAACAAATCAAAAACGCTCTTGGTCACAGAAACGACAAGAACTTTTTTTTACTAATGGCAAAAATATCAAAAACTCGCGCGGCGGGGATTCTTGTCGTGAATTACACTACATCCGCCATCCGCAAATACTCCGCATCGATTTTCGTGGACGCGGATGCGAATGTTGAAATTTGTGCGGAACTTCCGCGGTTGCGGTTGTCTGCAACATCCCTGGTTCGAATGGCGTCGTACAAAAATGTTAAAACACAGTAACTCACCGTCCCGGAGGAGTTGAGCTGCGCCAGCTGGCCGCGCGCGAGCACGGGCGCGGCGGGCAGCAGGTACGCGAACGCGGCCGCGGCCGCCGCCGCTTCTGCGCGCTCCGAGGGTATAGTCAACTACAACACGCAATTCAATATTCATATTTTTTTTAGGAGTCAATCTTACACAAATCGACCTAGTCCCAAACTAAGCAAAGCTTGTACTATGGGTATTAAATGACGATAAACATACTTATATGGATAAATAAATACTTAAATACACAGAAAACATCTACGACCGCCCGCTAAATGCCCTTACCGGGATTCGAACCCAGGACCTCTTGCTTCGTAGGCAGGGTCACTACCAACTAGGCTAAAGCGGTCGAAAATGGATAATTTTAATTTCATATACAATTAATGTGTGTTTTTCTTTTCCTGTTCAGCTCAGCTAGTACAGCTCGACCCACGACCCGTCCTGGAAGATGTGTTACCTGTAGCGCGGGCCACGGCGCGAGCTTGTCGGTGTTGTTCTTGCCGAGGTCGGCGACGGACAGCGCGGCGGCGGACGCGGGCCGCAGCGCGGACACGTTGTGCTTCAGCTGGTACAGCTCGACCCACGACCCGTCCTGGAAGATGTGTTACCTGTAGCGCGGGCCACGGCGCGAGCTTGTCGGTGTTGTTCTTGCCGAGGTCGGCGACGGACAGCGCGGCGGCGGACGCGGGGCGCAGCGCGGACACGTTGTGCTTCAGCTGGTACAGCTCGACCCACGACCCGTCCTGGAAGATGTGTTACCTGTAGCGCGGGCCACGGCGCGAGCTTGTCGGTGTTGTTCTTGCCGAGGTCGGCGACGGACAGCGCGGCGGCGGACGCGGGCCGCAGCGCGGACACGTTGTACTTCAGCTGGTACAGCTCGACCCACGACCCGTCCTGGAAGATGTGTTACCTGTAGCGCGGGCCACGGCGCGAGCTTGTCGGTGTTGTTCTTGCCGAGGTCGGCGACGGACAGCGCGGCGGCGGACGCGGGCCGCAGCGCGGACACGTTGTGCTTCAGCTGGTACAGCTCGACCCACGACCCGTCCTGGAAGATGTGTTACCTGTAGCGCGGGCCACGGCGCGAGCTTGTCGGTGTTGTTCTTGCCGAGGTCGGCGACGGACAGCGCGGCGGCGGACGCGGGGCGCAGCGCGGACACGTTGTGCTTCAGCTGGTACAGCTCGACCCACGACCCGTCCTGGAAGATGTGTTACCTGTAGCGCGGGCCACGGCGCGAGCTTGTCGGTGTTGTTCTTGCCGAGGTCGGCGACGGACAGCGCGGCGGCGGACGCGGGCCGCAGCGCGGACACGTTGTACTTCAGCTGGTACAGCTCGACCCACGACCCGTCCTGGAAGATGTGTTACCTGTAGCGCGGGCCACGGCGCGAGCTTGTCGGTGTTGTTCTTGCCGAGGTCGGCGACGGACAGCGCGGCGGCGGACGCGGGCCGCAGCGCGGACACGTTGTGCTTCAGCTGGTACAGCTCGACCCACGACCCGTCCTGGAAGATGTGTTACCTGTAGCGCGGGCCACGGCGCGAGCTTGTCGGTGTTGTTCTTGCCGAGGTCGGCGACGGACAGCGCGGCGGCGGACGCGGGCCGTAGCGCGGACACGTTGTGCTTCAGCTGCTACAGCTCGACCCACGACCCGTCCTGGAAGATGTGTTACCTGTAGCGCGGGCCACGGCGCGAGCTTGTCGGTGTTGTTCTTGCCGAGGTCGGCGACGGACAGCGCGGCGGCGGACGCGGGCCGCAGCGCGGACACGTTGTGCTTCAGCTGGTACAGCTCGACCCACGACCCGTCCTGGAAGATGTGTTACCTGTAGCGTGGGCCACGGCGCGAGCTTGTCGGTGTTGTTCTTGCCGAGGTCGGCGACGGATAGCGCGGCGGCGGACGCGGGCCGCAGCGCGGACACGTTGTGCTTCAGCTGGTACAGCTCGACCCACGACCCGTCCTGGAAGATGTGTTACCTGTAGCGCGGGCCACGGCGCGAGCTTGTCGGTGTTGTTCTTGCCGAGGTCGGCGACGGACAGCGCGGCGGCGGACGCGGGCCGCAGCGCGGACACGTTGTGCTTCAGCTGGTACAGCTCGACCCACGACCCGTCCTGGAAGATGTGTTACCTGTAGCGCGGGCCACGGCGCGAGCTTGTCGGTGTTGTTCTTGCCGAGGTCGGCGACGGATAGCGCGGCGGCGGACGCGGGCCGCAGCGCGGACACGTTGTGCTTCAGCTGGTACAGCTCGACCCACGACCCGTCCTGGAAGATGTGTTACCTGTAGCGCGGGCCACGGCGCGAGCTTGTCGGTGTTGTTCTTGCCGAGGTCGGCGACGGATAGCGCGGCGGCGGACGCGGGCCGCAGCGCGGACACGTTGTGCTTCAGCTGGTACAGCTCGACCCACGACCCGTCCTGGAAGATGTGTTACCTGTAGCGCGGGCCACGGCGCGAGCTTGTCGGTGTTGTTCTTGCCGAGGTCGGCGACGGACAGCGCGGCGGCGGACGCGGGCCGCAGCGCGGACACGTTGTGCTTCAGCTGGTACAGCTCGACCCACGACCCGTCCTGGAAGATGTGTTACCTGTAGCGCGGGCCACGGCGCGAGCTTGTCGGTGTTGTTCTTGCCGAGGTCGGCGACGGACAGCGCGGCGGCGGACGCGGGCCGCAGCGCGGACACGTTGTGCTTCAGCTGGTACAGCTCGACCCACGACCCGTCCTCGAAGATGTGTTACCTGTAGCGCGGGCCACGGCGCGAGCTTGTCGGTGTTGTTCTTGCCGAGGTCGGCGACGGACAGCGCGGCGGCGGACGCGGGCCGCAGCGCGGACACGTTGTGCTTCAGCTGGTACAGCTCGACCGACGACCCGTCCTCGAAGATGTGTTACCTGTAGCGCGGGCCACGGCGCGAGCTTGTCGGTGTTGTTCTTGCCGAGGTCGGCGACGGACAGCGCGGCGGCGGACGCGGGCCGCAGCGCGGACACGTTGTGCTTCAGCTGGTACAGCTCGACCCACGACCCGTCCTCGAAGATGGTGAACACCGATTTCTCTGAAACCACACGTACGTTATCTCACGTAAGCGACGGGGTGTGAATGGCTCATGTTATCTTGTATCTTCTTCAAGGATAGCGTGAGCTCCCCGTATGCGTGAGTCGGGCTATAACGACCGGTGAAAATGCGCCTCAAGTGGAAATATCGCATAATACTACCTTTACTAGTCGCCTTTTTTTTGCATAATCACCGACCTTGAGAGGATACTTATGGTTTATTTTGTGTAGTTACTTGGCCACCTTCTGATTCCATATTCAGATCGGGTTGGTGGTGGCATAATATTGCATTTTGACTGGATAAGTATGCCAAATGTCAGCTCAATCGGCTGAAAAATTACTTGCTTTGAATAACAAATTAATTACATACAAACAGAGCCAGCTAACTAAAACTTCGTAATGCCAGGTACTCACTAGCTACAGTCATGCCCTCCCAACTCGAACAACGTATAATTATTACAAAAAAGAACTCATAGATGGCGACGCAGGTACCGAGCGAAACATTTGAACCAGTAAGTGAAGATAGAATGATTTTTACACCTTAATAAACTCACCGTACCTTAATTATATCGCAAACATCCTTCCGTACATAAAGTAAAGGTAAATTGTATAAGTTTAGTACATACGTGTGAGTTAAGTAAGTTTGCTAAGTTTGCTACACGTATTATTGGGTACTGTCACTAGATGGCGCCATCACTGGTCGCGAAAGTTCTATGGAACCACAGGCTCCAAGCGTTTGGTTATGTATAATTTTGTGTGATGTGTAATATTGTCTCGAAAATACTACTTTTATATCAAAAAAAACAAAAATACTCTATTTGTTGCCTGGGAGTCAATGCCATCTGGTGATATCTCAATGTATTATTAAAACTATCAGGTAGGCTGACAGCGTCATAGCCGTGGTAGCTCGGATACTGCATCTACTGGTGTAGCTACGAGACTAAAATTGTATACAGAATTGCCTACTAGGACGGTACGCTTTTGCTCTATGAGATTGAGTATCTGTACTTGTATTCTTATGTGCTACAGTAAAACCTCGTAATGGCAGGTACTCACTAGCTCCCGGCTCCGGCGCGTTGTCGTCGACGACCTGCGAGAAGTGTGCGAGCAGGCCGTCCAGCTCGGGTTGGTCGGAGGTCAAGTTGTGTCGCAGGAAGTGGTAGTCGCCGGCGGTGGGCGTGGCCGTCCGCGGCGGCAGCGGGTCCGTCTCGGCGCGCGGGAGCTCGTTCGCGAACGACTTGGCAACGAGCAGGAGACGGGCGTTGGAGAGCCTGCACAAATTTAACATTTGTATGGAACTACTTAAACCGCTGAACCGATTGATATGAAATTTAGTGTGGAGATAGTTTGAATCCTGGGGAAGGACATAAGATAGTTATTATCCCGGAAATCATCCCCTACGGAGGTGAAATGGGGGATGAAAGTTTGTATGGAGCTACGATATAAACGAGTAGAATAGAAACGGGCAGATGCTAGTCAAAATATATACATGGACCCAACCAAAACACATATTTCGATTGCGTTAAATTGGAAGTTTGATCTCACAGCTTCAAGGGACTGCAGGGAAGTATTTGGTATTCATTAATTTCAACTTGCCACCAAGCCAGTGATCATAATTATACGGGTTCTTTATTTTCATTTGAGCCTGGGATTGTGGTACTAACCTGACTCCAGCAGCGCCGGCCTTCATCCACGCTTTGATAACACCATCGAACTGCTTAACAACATCAGGGTTCGTGAAGTTGAGGTCTGCCTTGTCTTCCCCGTACTGGCTGAGGTAGAACTCCCCACGCGTCTCGTTGAAGGTCCACGCAGACTTGTTTGTCACCGACACCTGTCAATTGTAAATAATATATAAAATCTGCGTAAGTAGCCAGTGCTGGGCACCTTGCTTCATGGATGACAGGAAACGGGCATCCTGGTCCAGTGCGGGTTGGGGATTACATTATACCTTTGAATTTGTGATGTATGTAGGTTTGCAGTTTCTCATTTTTATTGTAAACTAGCGACCCGCCCCGGCTTCGCACGGGCCAACACACAACCATGTATGTTTATTATACATATAAACCTTCCTATTGAATCGCTCTATCTATTAAAAAAAAAAGACCGGGTTGCACTCCGGGAGTGCCGGCAGAAGTGAAAACTCAATAACATTGTAACAGTTTGTCGATCAGGTCACTTGACATCTTACGGTGTCACCCTAAAAATGAATTTGACACAAATTTATAAACAATTATCAATTATTTAGGCGGACGGGCCGCGGGCGCGTTGGGTGCGACGGGCCGCCGACTCGCCCGTCGGCGCGCCGACGGGCGGCGGCAAACACAGATCAAATTTGTTTTTGCCATTGCCAAATATTTTTCAAAGCTTTATCTCTTTAGGAATAACGTCTAAATTCGAACTATTCGAATTTGCAAGAACAGCAGACGGCGTGGGCGACCAAAATATCAATTTGTTATTGCCGTTGGTAAATATTTTTCTAAGCTTTATCTATTTAGGAATAACGCCCAAATTCAAACTATTCGAATTTTCTCAATAGCAAAACGGTGAAGGACGCGTTGGTTAAAATTACAAATTTATTTGCAGAATATGCTATTGCAAAAAGTGTTTAACGGCTTTATACTCTTACGAATAACGTTCAGTTTTGAATGAAGTCGAATCTGCTAGCAGCAAAAAGTGACCTCCTTCACATCTGACGTCACAAAACTCTGTCGCGTATTTAACAATTTTTCCCCATCCCAAAAAGTGCTCAGCGCCGCTAAAGAAGTTTTAACTTCAAAAACCGCATCAGAATCCGTTGCGTAGTTTTAAAGATCTATGCATACATAGGGACATACAGCGGGAAGCGACTTTGTTTTATACTATGTAGAAAAAATAAAATATTTTATTACAAAGAACGCCGGGATAGCTACGGGATAAATACATATTAGGGGACAATCTAACCCAAATCGAACTAGTCAAATAGTATGCTCAATAAGACTTGTGGTACGGGAACTAGACAACGACATATTTAATCAAATCAAAATCAAAATCAAATAATTTATTTCGGAAGTGTTTCCATAATTCGATTTGGATAATAGATATAATTATTACTTAACACGTTCGCAACCAAGAACCCGCCTGGTAGGCACTCGTAATGTTTGCTCAGATGCCGGCTCAGCCCGCCAGGCGGGCAGTAGTATGAACCTACACGCCTAGCGAGTTCGGACGGTTTCTGGTGTATTGTTCCATTTTTAGTCCGGTTGCGAAAGTGTTAAATTTACGCATTTTTCTTTTACCTGGCGATATATCTGCCTTGGTCAGGGAGCGCTTTCCTACTCAATTCGCTCTATACTTTATACCTATCTACTTTTGTCATGTTTACCTGTGCATGATTATGTAAGTGATATGGTGTTATATACTGTAACCATGGCAGATAAAAACAAGGTATGTCATTCGCGTGACAGCTCGTGACGTCCGCGTGACCATTGCCATTGTGGCCCGTAGCCATTGTGTGAAATTAAATTAATAATATAATGTTTGCGCCCAGCGGATGCCGTCCGCTGGACGCGGGTGGCGCAGGACCGGTCATTGTGGCACTCTTTGGGGGAGGCCTATGTCCAGCAGTGGACGTCTTTCGGCTGATGATGATGACGATGTTTGCGTATCTTACACAAATCGACCTAGTCCCAAACTAAGTAAAGCTAGTACTTTGGGTATTAGTCAATGTGACGATGGCTAACGTGCTTTCAATCCATATTTATACTAAACTACTAATAGGGAATATGCATGTGATTTAGAAATGGACAAAAAAAATCACGTGTAATCTATATTGCTTAATAAATATACACACATGATTATTTTTTCAAATTATCATGTTTCTATTGATAAAATAAATTGTTTAAAAGTACTATTTTTCAAATTCCCTCGCAAATTTCCAAAACGCAACGCTATTGGCGGAGCGAAACGTGACGTCACCGTGCAGGTCGTTAGTATGATTATTGAAAGTTATTCGCATTGTTTGGCCGCTGTTTATGATAAATAATCAGTGTTTTTTGGTAATTATTAAGTGAAAAAAGACTCGCCACAATGACTGAAGGCGGTTTTGTCAAGGCGCAGTCGGATAATCTGCCTAAAATTGATGTGTTCATGATGACTAAATTTAATACATACTTCGCAAATATTTGTGACTTTACGTCCGCTGAACTAAGAGGAGTAAAAGCTGCAAGGTAAATAAGTTACAGATATTCAATAAATTTTCATATTCCTTGTTTTTATACTCGTGAGATTGGTCAATTAAATAATTATAACCTATTTTGGCGATTCAAATAGCTAGACTTTTAAACTACTTCAAATAGGTGTCTTTGTTAAATAAGTGGAATAAAAAACTAGTAGATATTTATCCATACTATATACTATTTTACTATACTATAACTTTATATATTATATATACTAACTTCTGCCCGCGACTCCGTCCGCGTGGAACTCATTTATATCGTAGCTCCATACAAACTTTCACCCCCACTTCATCCCTTTGGGGGATATGGGGGGAGCTACGATATAAACGAGTTCCACGCGGACGGAGTCGCGGGCAGAAGCTAGTTATATTATATATTTTATATATACTTACTTAATAATAAATTATAAATGCGAAAGTGTGTCTGTCTGTCTGTTTGTTACCTCTTCACGCTTAAACTGCTGAACCGATTTGGATGAAATTTGGTATAGAGATAGTATAAACGAGTTCCACGTGGACGGAGTCGCGGGCAGAAGCTAGTATTATATAATCAAAGATATGTAGGTACCTATTAGGAATGTTAAATGTTGAGAATATCTTTATGAACTTTAACAAACTAGGTTGTTTTCGTCAAGGCTTATAAATAAAACAAATTTGTGTAGGTCACTCAGTAAAAAGGATTAAATTCTTTTAACTTTCTTCGATCAACAGTGCAAACAAAGAAACTTAGCTAAAAGGTTTCTTGATCAAAATCAACACTCGTAGTCAGCTGTTGATCAACAAAATTCATAATATTTGTAACATTAATAACTAAAAAAATTGGGAATCAGAATAGTTTTATGAATAAGTATATAATACAATTTTGAGGTTAGGTTATTGTTAACCTATATTGTTCGCGAGTCGTAATAAAAAAGATTTTAGGTACATACATATTTAATACTCACGTCGAAATGATCTTCACAACAATATAAACTACTCAAGCACGATACATTATCTCTCCTCATCGCCTTACACCACTTTATCCTTATATTTGCACCTTTGGGCATATGAAAATATTTGCAGTTTTAATGTGATTTTCACACATAGGGACAATACAATATTTATAATAAGCTTTTGTGTGCTCTTCCATTACAATAAGTTGATCTTATAAGCTTTAATCACTCACATTTATTGAAAGTGTGAATCAAACACTTTGTTGTTAATTTGTTTAAGAACCGCCGTGCACTAAGCTGCACGGTGACGTCACAAATGAGCGCGCCAAAATGGTGGCGTTTTGATCGTCCGAAAATGATAGTAATTTTAATTATTTTTTTTTAGCTTATTTAATAATATTGTGAAAGTGTTATATTTTTTTCCGGTTATATAATTACTTATAGAATAGATAAAAAAAATAAAAAAATGTCATGATTATTCCCTATTGTAACAGTTGTATTTTAACCCCAAACATGTATAGTTAAACTAGCTAACATATATTTTTTTAACTAATCTTGCATTAACAATCCTTGTTTGTGTGGAAAATGTCAGTCAATGGTAACACTTTTATGGCAACTTTGCACAATGGCAACATGACAGTAACTATAGTCCTCGTGCTTCACTCACTCCGCGCGCAAGCAGGGGAGCACTCAGTTAAGCGGTCGGACTATAGCTTACATTATACAGGGTGAATTAATGTACGTACCCAGTTGTTGGGTGGCTTTGGCTTCTTAATATCGTCGTCGTTAAAGCCGTTGGATTGGCGCCAGATGAAGTAGTCCTCGTATCCCCCCTCGCGTTTCGCGCTCTGCGTGAACCACTCGTGAGTGGTCGGCACGTAGTTGGCCACGAGGTTCACGATCACACTGTATGGAATAGAGTATTGTATTTATTAACACGTTTGCAACTAAGAACCCGCCTGGTATGCACTCGTAATGTTTGCTCAGATGCCGGCTCAGCCCGCTAGGCCTAAACCGCACGCCTAGCGAGTTCTGTCGGTTCCTGGTGAATTGTTCAATTTTTAGTCCGGTTGCGAAAGTGTTAATAATCATACTCTTATGGACTCAAAACGTCCAAAAGGTAGTTATTAGCAGTGATCGGTTTTTTGGATTCGACATGGGGTGAACGACCTCAATCATTATGTTAGTATGGATATGCCCCGGGTATCCGGGCTTTATGTTGTTAGAAAAGGCAAAAGAATACAATGTGTTTATTTTATTACACTTTAAAACATCTAAGTAGCTGGTAGACGAGTACTGATCAACGTGGGGCTCGATCCAACTTAGAATAGTTTCATCCTTAGGGAAAGAATTAGGTTTTCGCGGCATGTCAACTAGTATGTAACACTGCCTCTAGTACTCCCCGAGAATATCCCAATCATACGCGAATCAAAAGTTCAACTAGAGTAAGCCACAGTTGTCGTAAAAGATAATCTCAGGAACAAGTCGATGAAATGAAAATTGAACCATAAATCATAGTGTGCGAACTTAACGTGGATACTTATTTATTGGATCGCCTTTGAGCTATAAGATCTATGTATTTGCACCTATACGATAACCTGTGATCTAATATTATAGTATAAATTATACAGCTAATACCTATTTATTTATGCAATCCTTAGAAGCAAATAATTAGAACTGAAATCCAGAGAAAATAATGAAATGTCAATGTCATGATTTTGAAGTATTTTTTCCATCATGACCGACACCGACCGAGGTGCTAACAAATTAGGTACCAATACTTTTAGAGCTGATAGTACTAGTCTCTAGGAGTAGAGTTAAGTATGAAACATTTAAAAGTGTGTATCACTTTTTGGAGATAATTAGGGATACAACGTTACTGCGTAAAAACCCTGTTAATGAGATAGTCAACAATCAATCATTGACGTTTGTCACAAACGACGATGTTCACTTGACAGATAGTGTTTTAACATCTTGTCAGTTGAATGCACAGGCTGATTATGTTTGGTCGAAATTTTAATTTATTTATTTTGTACCGGAAATTAAAACAAAAATATCATATAAAAAGTTTTCTTAATTTCTATTTAAAGTCAATTGTTTTGATGTAATGTAACACCTCTTAAAATATTGGTACTTAATTTGTTAGCACCTTATATAAGCTAATACTTTGTGGAGGTTTTAATATATTTTGCTTAAAATAAAGTGTAGAGATTAGGAAAAGAATAGAAGTTTTTGTCTCAACTGGTTGCCATGTAAGATTAAAAAAATCCTTAGAGATAATTTAAATTGTTTTATTTTTGTACGGTTTGTTCGGTATCGCGGGAAACTGTCGTATCTATATTAACTTTTCTACTTGATATCCCGCGAGGGAGAATCCAAATAACCGATCACTGGTTATTAGACATGTTTAGTGCCTAACTAAACTTAACACTAGTTACATTTTAAGGTTCAAAAAGATGAGACTATTTGCGAAACGAATCATTTGAAGTCTGTGATGATTGATGACCAACTATTCGCATTGCTATTAAGACTCTCACAGACTGGCGCGGCGGTCAATAGTGAACTTGTCATTAGGTGTCACTATTGACGGCCACCGCAAGCCGCGCCTTACTCGACCGCGATTAATTTGATAATTCAGGTGACAGTTTTGCCATGTAAATTACGTCAATATGTGTATGAATTGACAGCTATCCTATTCTCAAACCTGTCGCGCGCGAATAATAGGCTTGTGGCAACAGTTGTCGAGGGTCAGGAGAGGCAAAAATGTACATTTATTAAAATAATAGATATTGTTCAAAATAACAGAAGTTTGGACAATTTAGTTAGTTATTTCACACATTATATCACGACAATATCAATTTATTACTCCACCAACATCAGCTTTAAATTTATTTATGGTGATCATAATATCAGTGGGGCGATTGTCTCAGAGGTTGCGTGACATACGACAAGTAGGTACTTATCTTTTTTTTGGTAAAGTTTCTTTTAATTTTATTGCTTGCTGTATTACTTTATTATTTTGTCTGTCTCTGTTGTTTTGTTTATTTATATGGATCTCCATTAGTTATCCAAAATAAATAATCATTCTTATTATTATAATTAAGTATACAATGTAAGTAGGAAAGTTTAATTTAGTTTAAGATTGCTCCTATTGTTTTCCCATTGACGCCACGCCGTGCCACGTCGTTGACCTTAACCAGGCCTATCCCACTGTCAATTTGGCGCGAAATGACGTTTGTCTATGGTAACCTTCGTGGAGTTCTAGCAAGGGATGTACAGCGTATCGCGCACAATAACGTTTCATGTATACGTTCCGTTTTACGTAGTAACAACATAATTTAATAGATCGCACACAGAACCACCGATGAACGTTAAATATGGTGCTGGCAGCTGTCATCCCACATAGACTTGTCAATTTGTGTTGTCATTCAGATTTTAACGAACACCGTTTACGATTACAAACCGTCTCGTATAAACCACCCTTATTTAATCGTTTGTAGTGTGACAACTCACTTGACACTATGTTTCTTGGCCTTGGCGACGAATTGCTTGAACTGGTCGAGACAACTCGGCGTTTTGAGTACCTCATACGCGTCGGCGCCGCACTCGGTCTTGACGAATACGCCGCCCACTTTCGAGGTTTCGAAGAGTGTCAAGTCGCCTTCCAACTCGGGTAGGGCGACGTCGGAGGCTTCTATGAAGACTAGTTCTTGGTACCTGCGGAGATTGATGTCACTATATACAGAACATCCATACTAATAATCCATATCCATACTAAAATTATAAATGCGAAAGTGTGTCTGTCTGTCTGTCTGTCTGTTTACCTCTTCAAGCTTAAACCGCTGAACCGATTTAGATGAATTTTGGTATAGAGATAGTTTGAGTCCCAGAGAAGGACATAGGATAGTTTTTATCCCGGAAATCATCCCCTAAGGGGAGGAAAGTTTGGATAGAGCTATGATATAAATGAGTTCCCCTGCTTGGGCAGAAGCTAGTAATATTATAAAAGCGAAAGTAACTCGGTCAGTTTAACTTTATTTCCGGTGTGATAGACCAAAGGAAGCCCCTCTTACCATTCCCTCGGCGGCGGCGGCGCACACTTGGGCGCCTTAACGATGATGATGACGGCCCCGGCGAGCATGCACAGCCAGAGCGCCCAGAAGAGCACGAACATGGCCCAGCGCAGGCGCACCCAGAACGGGTCGTCGGCGTACTTCATCAGCTCCTCTTTTGTGAGGCCGGAGAATTGCTAGAAAAAAATGAACTGTTGTAATAATACGTCTGGATTCCCTGTTAATTTTATTATTTAGAGCCGTATAACAATAGTTAATTACGATACAAGTGCCGAAAATAGGAAATTCGCAACGAGTGGTGATAAAATAAAACACGACCGAAGGGAGTGTTTTAAATAGACACGAGTACAACGTTTTACAATGCATGTGCTCGAAAAGAGCGTTTTCCAAGCACCCAAATCGTGCGGAAAGTGCCACTTTTTCGCACTAGTGCTTTTTACTTTTCAATTTTTTTTTAATTTTTACGTCCGTCGTACGCAAAGAGTTTTTATTACTCGAGAAAAGTTTTACAAATATTTCAATTACACGTTTTCTTTTAATATAAAAGGTACATAAATACTAATAATGTATAAAATGATTTATTAATCTTTATGAATTTTGAATTTGGTCAATAAATTAATTGATTTTAAATATTCACTTAATGTGTTTGGCTGAACGCATCTTTCTTTTGCCTTTTGCGATACGACAGTATGGGGACTTGCACATGCGCAATGCGCATATGTTGACCGCGCATGTATTTAAAACGAAAAAGCCCGCCATTGTTGTGATTGTTGTTTACTTTGGAGTTATTTTATGTAAATAAGTTAAAAATATCGAGTGAAAGTGAGTAATCAATAATAATGATGATTTAGGTATTGCGTTTCAATAGTGTCAGTATGTTTCTTAGAACTACGACGGTACAGCGTCTTTTTGTTGTTAAATATATTGAGTTACTCAAAATTAATTTTGTTCCAAAACCACAATACAATGGATTTAACTTTTAAGTGAATAAGCTTGACAGCAAAAGATGTGGAGAAGTTGTTAAATGCAGTTCCAGATAATAAGTAGGTACCTGACAATCTACCTCTTCTTCAATTTTAACCTATCTATTTTAAACCGACTTTTCACCATTTAATATATTTCCTCACACAAGGCATAGTAAAACGTTGTATGATACACGCGCGTAAAGATGATTTCCGACTCGTGTCGAATTATACATTCGCTCGCTTCACTCGCTCATGTATAAAAATGACACTCGTCGGAAATCACCTACTTTCCACACTTGTATCATAAATAACTATTACTGTACATATGGCTCTTTACAGTTTCGACATATGCACGGAAAGTGCTCTTTCCGCTCTAGTGCGTACTGTAAACAAGTTTGTGAATCACTACATAGTATAAAACAAAGTCGCTTCCCGCTGTCTGTCCCTATGTATGCTTAGATCTTTAAAACTACGCAACGGATTTTGATGCGGTTTTTTTTAAATAGACATAGTGATTGAAAAGGAAGGTTTATATGTATAATATAGTACCCGTGCGAAGCCGGGGTGGGTCGCTAGTTTAAATATAAAGGCTACTCAGGATCGCGATAACACAGGGGGATAGCCCTTTACCGCAGCAGGGAGCAGGCTCTTTATTTATCTCTCTTGATTTAGTTTGCCTGCATTTCTTGAAATTTAGATACTACAAGTACACTTGTAAGGCAAAAGTGAATAGGCGAATACTGAACCAGTGGGCTTTATTTTTGGCCTCGTCGTCACTGTCGGTTAGAGTGGTCGAACATGCGTTCTTTAAAAAAACAATACCTTGGTCCTTTGCAAAAGGTAACGTCGTCGGTAATCAATAAAGATGTAAATTTAGTTAAATGATATGAACATTATCACAGTGTTATTTTGAACATGTCGGTCATATTGATTTTATTTGTAAAATTGATTGTGGTTGGTTAGCCTCCGCAAAACACGACACAAGTCCATAATCTTAACAGTACTCGTATGGGAAGCCACAAACGTTTTGGCGGTACGGTTTTCTTAATTTAAGCTTTTTACTTTATTAAAAAGCTATATGGGCTAGGAAGTCTTGGCACCCACTTTACATGAAATATATTAGTGGGATAATCTATTTCTGCTCTTTGTAAAGCAAAATTAAACTCACCGTGGATCCCATTGAAGACACGTCACTTAAAACCAGGCGAGCGTCTGTCGCGAAGCCACTTCTGGTCACTCTCATGGCCGCGAAATAGTATCTATAGCACTCTAGCTTAGGTATCTGTATTAGCATATATGCAACTATGAACCTACACATACAGCTTCCGGAATCCTTTATATATCTGACATATGAGCTGCCGCCTACCAGCTCCATCTGAGATGTGGGGACCTTCGTCCCCGAGAATGTCCTCCACCTCCCCTTACAGACATCCCTTACCACACGACTGATACTGTACCAATTCACACACTATATTGTTCCAGTTATAATTACCCGGGTGCACCCTTGATTGATGACGACATGGTCTGAGGCTGAAACTACCGAACCCGAGACCCTTGTTGTTACACTTGTTACTAATCCTTTCACACTAAAGAACTCCACGACTAAGAACTGTGTTATCGCATGTACGTGACATGTAGGAAAACCTTATTCATATACATAATATACCGTCACGCCTCCCAAATAGAATAAGACCTGTGGACGCACATAAATACATCACATCATGAACAATCATCGTCCGAGCTGTGTAAACACGTGAACCCACGTGTAAATGAACCAAATCGTTACAATGTCATAGGATGCATCGAAAGTGATTATGGAAAGAGCTCACCCTGGTTTTCCTCCAAATCTAACACTACAAATCTGCACTTAACTGTTCGTACGCAATATAGCCGTTAAGAACTGTGACAACTCGCCTACCCGTCAACATTGTTATAAAAAGATTGTGGGTGTTGCTACATGAAATAAATCGGCTGTTTGAGACATGATTATTAACATCAATGTAAATACTATCGTGAATCATGACTATTCACGACAGCGTCTGGCAATACCTGTATCGGGTACTTTAAACGAATTGCACGCGTCATCTTGTAATAAACGCGATATATTATTTTACATTTATTTATGTACGTCTATAATCACAATTTAGTTCCAAACTAAGGCATAACCCATGTCAAAAATCTACAAAATTCGATTTTTAAATTCCAAACCTACATGGCCTAAATACAATAATATATATGTTGATAAGATAGATACATGTTGATAAGAATAGTAACTTGTTCGCATCAAGCTCGATCTTGGCGTCTCCGTTGCGGTGGTCGCCCACCACGTAGTTGGCGTCGGCGATGCAAACACGCCCTTCGATACTAGCCTTCTATAGAAACTACAAAACTACTCACCCTCTTGTTCGCATCAAGCTCGATCTTGGCGTCTCCGTTGCGGTGGTCGCCCACCACGTACTTGGCGTCGGCCATGTCGACGCGCGTAACTATTTTCGCCTCGTCCTCTTTCTCTAGAAGTTTCTCTTCAGCTTCGTCTACCTTCTCCTTAGACTTGTGGAGACTGGACTTGGATGAGCGGAACTCTGTTGGAACGGATAAAAATGTTTATGAATAGTTTTTGACGACAGCTTTAGCCTAGTTGGTTGTGACCCTGCCTATGAAGCAAGAGGTCTTGGGTTCGAATGCCGGTAAGGGCATTTATTTGTGTGATGAGCATGAAGATTTGTTCCTGAGTCATGGCTGCTTTCTATGTATATAAGTATTTGTTTATTTATATAAGTATGTTTACCGTCGTCTAGTACCCATAGTACAAGCTTTGCTTAGTTTGGGACTAGGTTGATTTGTGTAAGATTGTCCCCTAATATTTATATTTATTTATTTATTTAATGTTTTGACACTTTCACTGCCAGGAACCCGACTAACAGGCACTCTGTTTGTCCCCTAATATTTATATTTATTTATTTATTTAATGTTTTGACACATTCACTGCCAGGAACCCGTCTAACAGGCGCTCTGTTTGTACCCTAATATTTATATTTATTTATTTAATGTTCTGACACTTTCACTGCCAGGAACCCCCGTCTAACAGGCGCTCTGTTTGTACCCTAATATTTATATTTATTTATTTATTTAATGTTTTGACACTTTCACTGCCAGGAACCCGTCTAACAGGCGCTCTGTTTGTCCCCTAATATTTATATTTATTTAATGTTTTGACACTTTCACTGCCAGGAACCCGTCTAACAGGCGTCGTTAAAGAATAACAAATCCGCTTTTTACTTGATTCAGGTAACAAGGAATCTACAGACTACCTTACAGACTAACAGACATATTACCATAGGCTTAAATTTTCGTGCTCTTATATTTAACTTACACACGACTGATCCAACAAAGCAAACTTGGCAAATGGAACACATTAGATGTGAACATAAAGATATAATAAACGTGTTTAGAGCATAATAGGCGGAACCAACAATGACAGCAGTATTATTCTGTTAAATACCTATTGTCGAAATTCCAATTTGTTATTCATGTGATCTTGACGCTGGGTGGTCAAGACGTAGGTACTACTAGAAATTGTAATTGTTTTACGATACCAAAACAAATTCAAATCACTCTCATGTTAATACATTACTTTGACAAGGTATTGTAATGTTAAATTATACTGTAATTTACATTTAAACAGTTCAAAGATTTTATTGTTTGAAAAGATGTTTCGGAGATCCTTAAAATGTAAGAGAGAAGAATGTAGAAGAAGACTATTTATACGAGTATTATGTCAGTTTATTTTAGTCTACTGATTGATATTGATATTGTTTGATTTTAGTCTACTTATTAGTAGTTTTAGTTGTTTTATATATAGGACTAGGATTATGAAAGCTTTTAGCTGTGATATTAATGTGACACGTCAATATATTTTCTCGAACCAAGATGTAAAATTGGTTCAACAATCAATCAATTGGTACAATGTTCGTCCTATTTTTATTTTTCATCTACCATTTCTCTCTGTGTTTGTCATAAATAAATGATTTTCTTTTATCTTTCTTTCAAGATAATTTCCGTGCCTTCATTAAATCATCTTAATTTAACATCTTGTGTAGATAGGTACAATAACTAAATTCTAAATAAAGTAGACCAATGATATACATAAGCCACGACCTTCAACTATGTAGGTACTAAGATTGAATTAATGAATAAATCAATTATCAATAATGCAATAACCACATACCGCAGAAAATTACGAATAAGTATACAAGTTATTTAGTACCAATGAGTTATGATCACAATATTACGGTATACACTTGAAAACTTTTGTGACCACTGAATTAAACCTCACTGTTCGCATGTAAAGCGAGTAAGACAATGCACGGTCCCTTGAAACGCAAGTCTCAAATTTCAACAACGATGTAGAATGTATGCTTAGGTAGTTACAGTGAGGATATCGAGTTATCTTACAGTATGGTATTATAAGTTCTGATGAAAACAGCGGGAACTGCCGCTTGACATGTACCTAATAAGAATTAGGGGCCACGGAGCACATTTACTACCTAGTTTTTAGGTGTACGAGTGGTACGCAATGATATAAGATCAATTTGATTACAGGTGTAATCAAAATTTTTTGAAAAACCACAACTGCGTTTTTTTTCAGTTATTATATCACAGCCTATATCACTATATAACAATAGGGGGTAGACACTAAATAAAATAATCAATAATGTCATATTTTCTCAAAAATTGATTAAAAATGTAGTCAAATGGAGAAACAATCAACGCAAGAGGTGAAATAATCACGAAGTTATAATATAAGTGTCCAAAGCTTTAAAAAGGGGTATGTTCTGTCCCTTTTTCGCAAAACCCAACTTCATATGAAACGATGACGCTTGTACGTCACTAATAGACGGCAATGTGTCGTGCCCCATCTTGCTCGACGCCGCCATCGACGCGGCCCGCCTCGCTCTGCGGCAGCCTCGCAGATTGTGACGTCACAAACCGTTTGCGTTTTCTCTCTCTAACAAGCAATATTAAAACGGTTGTAGCTTCGTAATTGTTTGTGATATCTGATTGGGATTTTCGTCACTAGGCATTTGTTGTGTTAATATGCGTCGTATGAATTTTACTTCCCACCATTATAACATTTAGCTACGAAAATTCACGGTCACCTCAGAACCTCCTCAAGACAAATATATTAGTAGATTTACAATGCGATATGATGACCTGATGGAAAAAATATCCAGGACCAGCAATAAACTGGAGGAGAATCTCTATAAAGCATTTAAGAATGGGTAACGAACGAGACCCGCAGCAAGGCACGACTCGCACTTATCCACTTAAAACCATGACAAGCATTCCTTACACACACTGCACACTTAAAAACAAAAACGCAAATTTATACCTGTAGATTCTCAGAAGTGTTTCTTGGCCGTGCACTTCGTCACAAAACGATCTCGATGCGATCTAACTGCGGTATTAAATAGCTTTTTTACAATTGGAAAACGCGTCTATCTAGAGTAGCCCTAATTGAAATACTGTCATGGTCGGCGTGCCCAGATAATGGAGTTGCACACCGGTGTGCGAATTGAACCTAATGGATCAGTCGTGTTTCGTGTCTGAGATAAAAACAAGACGAGTTTACAAGAATTGATTTGTGCTAAATTGAAATAGTAAATGTAAGCATATTTTTATGACCTTAGATCCCTTCAATGCATAGACAAGTGTCTGGATAAGTACCAAAAACCTGCATGAGGGTCTGCAATGCGCATATGACACCCCTGGAGTTGCAAGTGTCTATAGGCTACGGTGACCGCTTACAGGCGGTCCGAATTAGACATGCGCCGAATATTCGGTAATTATTCGGTATTCGGCATATTGGGCATATCTTTCAATGTTCGTTATTCGGCCGAATTATTCGGTTCAGATGCCGAATATTTACCGAATCATTTTAGAGGTTTTTGTCTGTAAGTTGCAAGAAATTCATATAATCATTGCCCTGCGATATTATTACCTGTCTCTCTCTTAAGTTGCCTTTTATGAATTGTATGTATGTATATTGTATGTATGTATGGTTGTATATATGTCTGCCTATTTATTCATTTATTAGGTATGTATTTCAAAGTGTTCTGTTTAGTAATATTTGATAGATTCATCATCATATCAGCCGAAAGACGTCCACTGCTGGACATAGGCCTCCCTCAAAGAGTACCAAAACGACCGGTCCTGCGCCACCCGCACCCAGCGGACTTTCGCAACCTTTACCAGGTCATCAGTCCACCTTGAGACACCTTGATTTGAGAGATTGATGTGTTAGTATTCTCTTCTAGATGAATTCCTGCACTACCCGTTTAAAATTCTAGTTTAAATGTTTCCTGATATAGAAAGGTTGTCTGGAAGAGATCACTTTAAAGCGATAAGACCGCCTGTTGTTACCATTATTTATCAAGCAACATTTTTGTAAGATCTTTTTCTCTTGTCGTGGTGCAATAAAGAGTATTTATTATTACTATTATTCTGAAACAGATTGTTACTGTTGTTTAACTAACTTTATTGTAAACTAGCTTCCGCCCGCGACTTGGTCTGTGTGGACTGGGATAAAAACGATCCTATATTTTAATCCAGGCTAACTATCTTCGTGCAAAATTTCGTCCAAATCAGTTGAGCCGTTTAAGCGTGATTGAGTAACAAACATCCAAACTTTCGCATTTATGATATTTGACTTCAAAATTCACAAGATTTTTACCACTGAATTGGTTTGGCATGGCTGATGAAGGCATTATGTTGAACCGGTTGAACCGAATAATTCGGCCGAATATTCAGTTCGGAAAAACCCATAATCCGTATGCTTGTTCGCGTATATCACAGGGTTTCCAAGACAAAGGCCAGCCTATTCAAAGGTAGGCAGTAAAAATGGTGACTGACCCAAGGCGAGGATTAGTGGATACTGATAGGGTGTAGGGCATTAAAGCCCTATGACTAGGGTCACTCTCGTCTTTACTCATTCGATGACTGTGCATGTGCATTTTAATGAGCATTTTGTATTTAACAAACTTAAGTTTTTTTTTAATAATGCAAATCTTTGTTATGAGTGGTGTTGCACCATGTCCAAAATAACTAATTTCATTTCATTTAAAATATAGGAACTGTCACATAAGCTCCAGTGCAAGCTGCACCCTTCAGATGCATACCATATCAATTAGAAATATAAAAGAAAATAACTTGTAATACTCGCCCAGAAACCAAGGGGAAGGACATCCCAGGTAATAATTTACAGGGGTAGGTCAGAATGAACACAAATCTGTACTTAAAATGTTTATTTCATAATTTATTTATTATTGAAAACTATCATTGTAAAATACTTACACCTAACCATTTCATTGGAAGTTTAAACACCAAAATACCCAATTTTAGTAAAAAAAATGGAACAGCAACTGCAATAACCCTTCATAAATAGGCCTGTGTTCATTCCATAATGGCTCAACAGTAAAGTTGTTGAGAGCCCAAACTTCGTTTAGATAATAAATTAAAATAAATAAATAGCTCATGGTTATTAAACTTCTAAAATCCTCTGGAAGTTGAACTTCCTCAAACATTAAGAAAAAAACCCTAATTCTCTCTCTGTTTGTTTGAACGCAATTGACGAAGCCTGCGTTGTGGATATTTTTTTGGTTCCTAAATAAATAATTTATTTATTTAGGAAAAACTATTTCTGTAAGACTTCAATGGATCCATGCTAAACATTTGAACCCATTGATTTACATCTCAAAGTCAATATTTGATTGGTCAATTTTGAAATCCGCATACAAGGAGTTAAGTACAACTTCAAGTAAATCTAGAGTTCTAAACTAACATAACCAGTTTCTGTAAGTGCTTTGGACATTTATAAATGTAGTATTTATTTAAAATTCTAAAACTTCAGAGAACCCATTTTCACTTGTTCTTCATAACCCAAATTAAGACCATAAATACTTATGTCTAGCCCTGCAACACAGATTATTATGTATACATTTATTTAAAAACCTCATTGTGTTTGACCAAGCTTCCCTAAAAACTGTTCAAATAGTCTGTTCCTCTCCTTCTGTATATTGTTAGATTCCTCCACAATATTTATTAACCTATCTAGCTTCTCCTCCACCAGCCGCTGCCTGTCCCTCATTTCCAGAGTAACCTTCCGGAACTCTGCATGTCGTTTTCTAGTTAATCGTTTCTTTACCTCTTCATTCTGGCCACTTGAACTCTCACCCTCGTTAACTTCCAAATTTGACCCGGATTCAAATTTAGAAGATGAGTTCATGGTCAATAAAGCTTTAGCTACAGTCCGCTCTGTGGCACTTTCTTCTATTTTCTGCTGTATATCTGGCTGATATTCTCCATTATCACTGTATATTTCCTCAAACACATCAAAGTATGGCCATTTGACAGTGGCTGTGCCATTTCTATTTTTCTTTTTAAGCAATCTAATATAGGTTTGTTTTAAATTTCTGAACTTTTTATCACAGCAGTCAGGTCCCTTGCCCACTGCATTGGATATATCGACCCAGACACTCTTCTTCCTAATTTTGGGGTTTCTAAACTTATCAATGTTTTGTAAATACATGTTCAACAGCGTTTGTATATTGTGGTGTTCCCAGTGATCGTCTCCATCATCCAACTCTGGTTCAATCTCTTGATTCAACATGGTTTTTATTTTTCTGTTGATTCAGATAAGTAACTAATACATCATAATCTAGTCCACATGACTAATCTAAACGGATTTATAAAATAGTGCTGAATGGAGATCCTTATTTATTCAGCCAGGATGTGAGATATTTGATAAATTACATCAATTGATGATCGTTGAGGCGGCTAGAGCGACATCAGTGTTGGGTTGTTTTCTTCGCTTCTCCCTTGAAGGTTAGGTCACGATGCAAGTTGTAAGTTCACTCCCATCTTTCCTCGTTTTATTAATGAGGTCACTCGACAATTTTATGCAGGAAATACCACAGGAAAACCATTAAATTATTGAAGTAATGCAATTCTAACGATGAGTCGCATCAGTCAGCGAACAATCACAAAATGGCGCTGCGCGTGGCGAAAAGCGCTTTACAACCCGACCAAATATAAATGTCAAACTTATCATTGCCAAATTAATTGGCGCATTTTCAAAACCGGTGTAATAGGTATACAATCGCTTCTCTAATTTCATTCAATGTATAATAGTCATACAAACGTCTAGTTTCATAGCTTTTTTGTCGTAAATAGTGATCTTTTTTATTTTGTTGTGTTATACTTTGGGTGGGTATCAGTGAAGTTATTTTTATCACTGGACCACGAAAGACAGATAACAATAGATAACAAAGGAGCATTCATTATTATTTGTACTACGATCAATACCTACACGTGTTTGATCGGTTAATGCCCCTAATGCCCTTACATTGTCAGTGTGTCAGTAATGAAGTCAAGCTTTTGTACATTTTCTAAGAGAAAATAACAATTAAGTGGAGTGAAATTGGAGAAAGATGAAACAATAAAAACTATTTCTAGTATTAAATTTAAATATACCTGTATCAGCTTCCGGAATAGGCTTATAAGAAGCGACGTGATCGTCGTCTTTCGCCTGCCCCCCTTCTATGTTGAGATGATTCTTCCGCGGCTCTGACATGATGGATTTGGTACTCGCAGAACCGGTTTTAAAAGAGTGAAAGCTTTCTCTTTCACCTCAATATGCAAAAGTACTTGGAACAATTAATTATCTTTCACCATGCACTTATCGACCATCTGTTAACTCGGTGAAGGAAGTGAACTGTGAATGATGGAATGGAATGAGAGAAGAGAGACCGAATGGAATGCTTATGTCAAGAAAATAACGAATGACTTTTGGTGTTTTGGTACGACACGACCACGTACTCCTCTTCTATTCATTAATTCGTCACAAATTTTATAATTCCTTGGTGTACTCACTATCGATGCGTGATGGTGATTATTGAAATAAATAAATAGTAATTTCGTGTCCTTCACTTTTGTTATCAATAATTTATGGTTGTCAGTATCGGTATCTTCAAGTCAGTTGAAATTATTTATGAACGCATCTTTAGAAATCAGCTGAGAACTGTCAAGTTCACTTTGTAATGTCATTGATGTCAAGTACGACAAGTACTGTGTGATGAAAGTTTTCTATTCTCATTAGCTTAATCGACTTTTCCTTGATATATTTTTGTTACGGATTATTTTCTGTACATCTGACCTAAGTTTTCAATCATCAGTTCTTACATAATAGATTTGAAGTCATATTTACACTGATTTATTGCAATAGAAAGGCAAAAAGTGAAAGGATGTGTTCTATTCCTCCGCCTCCGCCACCGCCTCAAACCCTCGAACTGAAGCACACCAACTCTCCCGAGCTCCCGTCGTACGCAGAAAGTAACCCAACACCGAAATTTCCAGAGATTTGCGAATGGGCATCAAAAAACCTAGAGTTGTGGGAGGCTTGTGCTAAAAATAGTATTTGCCCTCAAAATGCACCCTTTAAATATAGTTACAAGCCTTTTGAGTCTGTTTTGCAGGTTGGGCCCACATGTGGGCTGGCGGCTTTGTCTATGATGGTACAAAGTAAGGTGACAGCAAATGAAATGTTAGATATATGTAAGCAAGCAGGGTATAGTAATAATGGAGAGATGCTGAGTTGTAGGGATATGGTTAAGCTGGCCGAGAAAGTTTTCAGCTTGGCGGAGGTGGAGGGTGTCACATGCGGTGTGGTGAGTGGACGACTCTTCAGCCATGAGATTATAGATAAATTACTGTATGGTGCAGTGTTGCTAGTTCCGTATCCTTTTTAATTAATTTTTTTTTAGTCTATGAATCTAGATGAAAGTGTGTGCCACCCTTTTTAACATCACATAATTATAATACATTCATACATACATTCACACCTTTATTCCCAAAAGGGGTAGGCAGAGCACATGAAACATATGTTCCAGTGCCACTTTTAGCATGAATGTGGGTATAAAAGATCGACAAAATCTGATATTGCAGTGTTAGGTTGCTAGCCCATCGCCCACAACACAATTCAACCTTCAATAATTATAACTGTAAGATTAATGTTAAATTTATGTGTAACTTGAATTATCATGTAATGTGATGTTGAATTAATATAGTTTTTCTATTCGATTCTATTCAATAAAGCAATGATACTGACATTTTCATAATAATCATAATCATGCTGCCTTAGTGTAGGCGCGCACATCACTCTTTTTCTCACTTTGAGCGTGCGAAAGGGACAGATGTACTGTCGCCGGCGACAAAGTTGCTCGTGCGCGCATACCCTTCCAGAATGACAAAACTGCTACTTTTGTCATGTATATTGCCAGCTGATAAAATAAATAATCAACCCAAAAGATGACTGTTGCCCTGGCCCTTGCATTGTGATTTGTCAGAATCTAACAATCATGGCTTATTTTATTTGTTCAAATGAAATCCTTGACAAGCTCTACAGTTACGATGCAGATGCCAACCATTCCCCGTGCCTGAAACAAGGCCACAAGGCGCATTGGGCGCTCGTCAGTGGTGTCATTGTCATCAACCAACCTGGACCCTTAGGACTAGATTCCGACCCTGATAATGTCTATGTACTATGCAAACATGGAAAATCTAGATATTTAGCTACTTGGAAGTTAAATGATCTCTATGGCAGTAATAAGAACTTGTGGGAGTTCACTCCACCTAAAGGCAAAGAAAATCAGTTGTACATTATACCTGACGGAGGTATAGGAGGTGTAAATGGCCTCCGGAGACAATTTGTGATATTTCATGGCTTGTGATATTTCATAGAAGTATTATAGCAAATTATTTAATTTTACAGATTTACACCTAGTCATGTTGGTTACAATTTTATAAGGTTATTGTTAGATGTTTAATAAAAGATCTATTTATGTCAATGCAAAATTTTATTTGTACAATAAATACAAACCATACTCGCAAATTATGATAAAATAATATATCTCACCACTTCTCTTAAAAGTATTAATTAAATCATAAATTGTAAGTCAAACATTGAAATAAAATCATTAGCCCTGGGGGAGTATTCAATACAATTTATTGCACTGATAATCGGTTTTGTTGCCAGAAAATAATATAGACATTTCGTAAATAACAAACGTAAAAATATTTTTGTACTAATTTAACCAACTTAAAAGAACATGTTTATAACGTAATTCATGAATTCGTTCGACCATTTCTCATGGACTGAATTTGTGATGATTTACAAAATTACACCAAATAGTTAAATACAATTATATTATTTTAACCAAATTTTATGTTAATTTGAAATAATATAATGCCAATACGTTGGTAGCTATGAGATCAAATTATAATGATTACAATTAATTAAATAATCGTAAATTATAGGTATTACATGCTATTACACGAATATACGATTATGGAACAACGTTACATACGAGATGGCCGGACACTGTCAGTAAACTCCAGCTATATATGAGTGAGGCATCATGCACCTTCCATATTACTGACAATACCTCCTACCCTATACACATCGGCTAGGCCTCTAGATATGACAAAACTTAATTTAGCTTGAGCTTCTTTTTGTTTTAATTGCCAACACTATAATGGCACCGTAATTGTAAGTCCAATGATATTTGACATTTACTCAGTTAAATTACATTAAACAGTTATTGCAATACATTTAGATACAGCTACAACTGAAAGGTAACAACTATATTAAAAACAACCACTAATTTATTGAACATTACCGATATTAGAACTTGGATGGTTTATATTCGATTCCTACGATCCAAATTCGCTAGATCCTTACACTAATCTGCCCACTATGTACAGACATACGTACAGTCGACGTCAAGGATATGTGTACATTTTTCGCCGGGAATGAAGTGCAAGTGTAAACATATTTTGAACGTCGACTGTACAATATTATCACTTCTACAAGTTACAATGATCCCTTCGCGCAGGAAAAAATTGTATGACAACGCTTTATGCAAGCGGGAACTTATATTTTCTCAAACATACAATGAAATATTGACGTTGTGTTCTTCATAATGGGCTTCGATGTGTCACGTTTCGGGCGCAGCGAGACCAGAGACCCGTAATGGCATTTCATACAAAATTGGAGGCCTAGGCCGGCAAGATGGTCTTTTTAATTTCCATTCCAATTTGTGGCACAGCATCACGACGTTCAGCCATGAAAATTAAAGTTTGATTTCTAGGCGTTTTTTTATTTATTTTATTGCATGTTTGAGAAAAGCACTATACATACCTCGGCGTGAAAAGGGTTGCCAGCCTCATAACTATCCTATGTCTTATGTTCTCGGCCGACAACCCGTTACTTTCCCAGCCTCTGTAGTAATGTACTATTGTGGTTCTACTGGAGGCAATGGACGCTCTGCACTTTCCATCTAACTAAGATGAAAGGTGCTAAGCAGACTTCGAACTTTTGCAAAGATTCCACTACGAAGTAAGAAAAAAAACAGTAATTTCATCCTATAACATTTGTACTCCTATATCCGAAATGTGCAAATAACTTTTTGCCACGCCCTGTCATAAGTCTGGAACAATGCCATAACAATTTGATCCTTATAGGCTAAGACAGTAGAACTGCTATTTGAATGGATTGTGTTGTCACATAGTTCCTTATATCTCTTCTGACACAGAAACCACCACCATAGTGAACCAATAGTAAAATTCAATTATTCCAAAGTTAAAGCGCGGGAATAAGTCGAAATGATTCTGGTTATAAAAGTAAATCACTAGGAACTCATTCACTGCCACGCTAAGCTCGTAGCACTAAGCCGTAGCCCATAGCAGCTTAGCGCTGAATGAGACACTCGCTCTTGAATCTCACAAGTTGTCGACAAAAGCACGGGCGGGTCACCCGCCGCTACAAGTACATGCCTACCGGCCCCAGGGGGTATTTTAGCGCTGCTACGGCACGCACGCGTTCTATCGCAGCGCGTTGCGTGCAATAGAAAGGGATGGCCACGTTTACGCTCGTTCGGCGTACCTAAAAAGGGGATTTGTTAACAGAGAACCTGCTGTATGTAGTATGGTCAGAGGGGGCAAGTGCGCCCCCGGGGTAAGTGCGCCTTTCACCAAACATATCGAGATCTACAGATATTTCACAAATAACGACATCTTACATTCATGCAACAAACTAAAACAAGTTCATTGCATGGGTTTCAGCGAATTTATATTGATTTAAATGACTGAATGATGATTGAGGCGCACTTTCCCCGGTGGCGCACATACCCGAACTGACCATACTTTTATTTATTCTGTGACGAAAGCGAATATTGACGATATAAAAATTTTGTAGCAGAACCTTGGTCCTTTCATATAGCCAAAGTACAATCTCAAACGCATTTAATACAAAAAGAAGTCTTTCATCCAGCAAAGAACCACTAGAGCGCGTATTGATTAAATATTTAACATTATTAATTGTATTGAATTGGTTATTTTATTTATATTAATATGGAATACAGATTAATTGCAGTAATGTATTAGTTGAAGAGTTGTAATATTTTTAATACAGGTCTTATACTGCCTTTACTATACGCAGACTACTTAACTCAGTCCTCGCCTGAGCCTTGTAGGACGATAACGGGGCGCGGGTGACGTGCGGGAGGCGGCGCCTGGCGCTCGCACGCCGCCCGCTCCCCGTTATCGTCCTATCCTGGCATCCGCGCATGCGAGGATTGAGTTAAGCTATCTAGTTATAGATGCTACAATTGCTTTCTATCTGTCAATGGGCAGTCAACGTCAAACATGTTTAGTTCTGCTATTCCTTCGTAATAAGGCGAAAAATATACAAATATCTGACATCGACTTGCAACATACCCAAGATTATCTGACTCGCTCAGCAAAGACTATTAATATTGTATCGAAACTTCACTCCACCCTCACTTATTTTATACCCGCGAGAGCAAATATTAACAGAAAGTAGAAAGTGTTATTAAAATTGACTAAATGGGCACTGTCACTTGACATGTTAGTCTTTGTGGCATTGACATACGAATTAATTTAGCTCAGCAACTTTTTCGTCAAACAGTAACGCCAATGGTAAACTGCTGCCTGTTTAGACGGCATGTTTTTTTTTCCTTTTCATTTTATTAGAAATACACTGGTATTACACACCCACTGATTTGCTCTCAGAACCGAGTTATTTCATCACTTCAAATTATTTTGAGTACCTTATTGAGCCTAATTAATACTAATTAATTACCTACCATGGGCACAATTAATATGTCCATATTTTGTTATTCAAAACAGTGACGTATATCACTCTAATTTTGAATAGCAAAATATCTAAACATATGTGAGCATGCCTGTGATATGTGTCCAAAGAAAAATTAGGCTTGTTATGACAAGTTATAAGTGTTATAACTACATAAAAGTATGATATTGTTGACATATGTTTCTTATATACTCATGTCTTTTCTTAAAGTAAATGACATCTCTCTCGTTTCATACCTAGGTAACTTGGGTATACAAAAAACCATACAGATCGTAAAAGTATGAAGTTTTGATTACAACAGGTTAATTGTCACCGACTAGGTTGCAACATTAATCTCTTTCACTCAGGATAAACTTAAATTGCTGCACCTCAAAATATAAACAGTTGGAGTAAGTATCGTGTTCACAGAACTACATGCCAATTAGAAACAGCATATCTATATCAATCAAACGAGCGATTACGTTGAGTATGATTGTGTCTTCACTTTCTAGTGAAACTTAACTTGTTTCGTATCAACATGTATATGCTTTAGGACAATGGTTGCTTTACTCCGTTAAAGTAATCACTTCCAATAACCTATTGAGTAATTAGGCTCTTCGAAATGGACTTAGATTTCTGATGAGTTTTGAAATAAGTTAAAAAGAAAAGTTCATATCCGCTATAGCTACACTATGAAGTAACAAAAACAAATGAAGAAAATTAGACAGAAATTTCTGTATCTCATTAAGAATAAAAAATCAGACGAAAACTTAAATCAATGATAAAACCCGCCAGAAATCTTAGTTTTACTGTAAACAGTATACACATATATTAGTACTAGAACATTCAAGTTTATCTTGAAAGTACCGAACAATCGGAACAAGAACAGTAAATAAAACCAATGTATAAAAGTGACATTACAGGTCATATGGTAAACGAAAATCTTCTTTATATAGCGTTTTAATATAACAAGGAAAATGTTGAGCGTAGCGATTACTTAAAAGAATTGAAAACCTACAGTATAGTATTAAAAGGAGCCTTAGATTCTTTAGTAATAACACCGCTATGTAATATTTATTGTTCTTATTCTTATGTCTTACACAAACGGGCTACAACGATTTACTTACAGAAAGCGTACGACTATTGGCAAAACTATTGTCGAATTTATCTTTAACATTAGGTTCTTCCAAATATTTGATTTATCATGGTGTACATAGTTAACAAGTTTGACAACCCTGACTTATACCTACATAAGTCAGGGTTGCCAAAAATGCTTTGGACACACCTAATTGGCTTAGATTATCCTCCAGGATCTCAAAATGTGTTAATGGTATTTCTCAAAACAGTTCTACTGCTAAATTGCTCTTTTCTAATTATGCACAACGAACGATGTTCGCACACTATTATCTCTTTTACAACCATTATAGGGCGAGTGAGAGAGTAAGCACTAGTTTTCGTGCTATATTTCTTCTGGTCATATTTTTATTTTGCGTCTGACATTTAATTAGTTTTATACATGCTTCTACATATAATTGATATTATAAGTAAGATTTGCTCCTAATTTGGCACGTCTCTGGTAATGCTTATAAAGCTAAAAAGCATAGGCGATATAAATAAAATATTTGGGAGACTAATTTACATATTATTTAAGACCCTTTCTTTGCGTTTATACATTAGCTCGGATTGAAATACTGAATTAGACAATAACTATATTCAAAAAGGTTTACTTACTAAAGGCCCGGTTTCATAAAGATTTTAATAGCTTAATTTTTTTTTGGACAATACTTACCGACATATGGTTTAGGTCCCCTAGCCCCCCTAGCACACTAGGTTTTATGTCCGACATAAAGCATTTGTCCCTCTTGCACTCGCATATTGGCAAGAATGGGACGAATGCTTTATGTCCGACATAAAACTTAGCGTACTAGCCCCTCAGATTCATCGATCAACGACATTAAAAAGACCATGACCGATACTAGTAAGTATCCAATTATCCATAAATCATAACTGCTGGACTGACTTTGACACTACATAAGTTCCAACGGATCTTTACAAAATCGGGCCTTAAAAGTAAAAAATGCATAGTTATCCTGTTCCACACGTCTAATTTAATTCTCAAACTGTATCGACAGAATACACTTGCCGTAAAAAATTGGCTATGTAAAGAGACATTCAAATTCCTCGATTCTACTTAAACCGTGACGAGCAGGGCTGCCACTACCACACACAGCCGTAACGTGAGTAATACACCCCTTACCTACTTGAGAGTACAGTTTATACCTATGATATCATTCGACAGTCGTTGCTACGGTCGTCCCCTTGGGGTTTTCTCCACCTAAAACTAACTGTATTACCATTAAATAAAGTCCAAATTGGCTCGGAATTATATAGGGAGGCAGCAGATTACAAGGAAACCGGGATATGGTTCCTGCAATAATAGGCTTTAATGCAAAGACTTAAGGGAGCATGCGGAAGATATCGGTGTTCTAGCCATCTAGTTGTATTAAAAAATCTATGCATTCATCAGTACAAAAGTTAAAAAACTTCAGTAATTTAGGTGCTTACTAAAATATACAAAATGAATGTATGGCGATAGCCGTCGCCAATTCACTAAAAAAAACTGCATTAACGAATCACAGATAATAAAACGAGCGTACAGCACGAACCTACAATGATATGTGCCGACAGATACTCCGAAATTCGGTTTTTTCATACATAACCTAGCTTACTTTACATACATTATGGAAATGTCACGAACCCTTCTTCAATCGATAAATATTGAGTATACGAATACCTAGTATAACATTAAACATACAACTAATGAATGACTATGAATGAATAGTTAACGTGATTGAGCGTTCATTATGTAACTTGAATACCTACACAAATATTGAAGTCGAAGCATGCAGACTATAAATCTAATTAACAAAGTAGGTACGACTATTCAAGCTACACAACAAAAGCCGTCTACGCCTAATAAAATCATGGCAGCTCGATAGCGTAACATTACTGACTGCAAAATAACCAACGTAAATTATCTTTATAATACTAAAAATCGGATGCGTTCCGATTATAAATTTCAGAGCCTCAAAAGTTGGCAATAGTTGCCTTTTCAAGATGGCCGCCTTCTTAATTTGAACGGCGCTCCGTGAAACCAGCTCGGCGATATTTTTTTAAATTCGTGGCCGGCTAGCGGGCGAGTGCCAGAGCGAGGAAGCCAGAGAGTGGATGACACCGAGTTTGGTCCGGAGCCAGTTCTAGGTTTCTGGTGGGGCGAGCGGCGCGCCGCAGGTGGCCACGGGGAACGTTTTCACGTGCGTCTGCCACTGCGTCGACAGTTGGAAGAATTTCACGCCGTTCCATTCTGTGCCGTCGATGAACACTGTGAAACAATGGAATGTGTCGATCAACTTTTTCTGGTTGTTCTGTTCCGGTAAGATGGGGCAGAGTTTGATGTCGGTCAAGTGGATGTCTTTTTCTAGAGAGGTAATGAGTTTACACCCGTCTTGCGATTTGGAGTACAATTTCACCGCTGCTAGAGGTGACAGTTTTGCCCACGTTTTGCCGTATAATTACGTCAAAGTACGTATGAATTGACAGCTATTCAATAGGGGTGTAGACCCTAAATAAAATAATCAATAATGTTGTATTTTCTCGAAAGTTATAAGTCTCCAAAGTTTTAAGAGCAGGTATGGTCTGTCCCTTTTCCGCAAGACGCTCGCAGATTGTGACGTCACTATCTGCGAGCGTTTTCTCTCTCTAACAAGCAATATTAAAACGGTTGTAGCTTCTTAATTCTTTGAGATGCATGGGATTTTCGTCACTAGGCAGATTAATGCCTTCTTTCTTTTAGAGTAATAATCAATTTTGAGCCTGCGCCCGTATTCCGAAACCGATCGCGGTCGAATAATATCGATGTATGGATATAAAAGTACACAAGTGCCTAATGAAATCGAACGTATGACCATTTCAATAAAGACCTTGTTGCACTATACGTAAGGTACAATATGAAATTACGGTGTTTTCCCGCTCACGGCGGCCAGATAAAATGGCGGGCGCCGGAGCTGCCGGCGTCGCGCGCAAAATTTCGGCCAATGGGCGTTGAAGATTTTACCCGCGCAAACGCGCTGCCTTATGATTGGTTAAAATGTTTTCTGCGCAGGTACATCGTTGTAATTTATATTTGTGATACTGTACCTTTCAGTGGCGGGTTGTGAGAGCCCTTGGCGGAGCAGATGAGTCGCGCGACGCCGTCCACAGTCTGCGTGCGGCCCGGCTCCGCATCGCCACTCTTCTCCTTTTTCTTGCCGAGACGCATTACTGAAATAAACAAACACGATTAACCTTTCGCTTTTCGACTACGTCTTCCAATCTTTTCGACTGTCGACTTCTTCTTCCAATGAAGTCGTCCGCTCAATACAAATCGTTAATTCGCAATATGGTTACTAAGGTATTATTAATACATTGTTTAACGAGGGGCGTGTGTCTGTGTGGTGGAATATTGCGAACAAGAGTCTATCAGAAGCCCGAAGGCGGAGGGCTTTTGATGACCCGAGTTTGCAATATTCTTACGCCCGTGTTTATACACAATGTTTTTCATTACATTTGCGAGGAAATAATAACTACAAAAGACAGAAAAATCTATTTTTCATACAAGTTGTGTGCGATTGGAGCGCGCAGATTCAATATTTCAACCAATCTCAGAACAGTACAGTAGTATTCTTGCGGCGCGTGGCCAACTAGATTCTTTTCAACCAATCACAGAGCAGAATTCTAGTGGCGCGCGGCCAACTAGATTTGCTTAAACCAATCAAATCACATACTAGCTCTTAACTCCCTAGAGAGCTATGAAAATCCATAACTCCCGTGGGAACAATTTAGGCCATTGTCCTTCTGTATACAGGCCTGGAATAACACCATTTACGAGCAAGTGTGATGAAAATTATATTGGATCTACATATTACAAGTTTTCTCTTTAATAAATGCTTAATATCTAAAATTCATGATTACATTAAATCTAGCATGCAAAAGTTGGCAATTGACAATGCCTAGATCCAACAAGGCCTAGTTTACCCTTTGGTTTGAAGGGTCGGCGCTGTCGCAATACTATAGTGCCTCCATCAATATATGTATATATATACAGGATGGCCCTATTAGATCGGTCAGTATGGGAAAGTCTGAAACTATAAGACATACGAAGATCTGTTCTTAGGAACCATGTCATCGATTTTAAAAACAAGAAAAAACTGCATTCATATCATACATTAAATAAAAAACCGGCCAAGAGCGTGTCGGGCCACGCTCAGTGTAGGGTTCCGTGGTTTTTGTAATTTTTTTCAAAAACTATTCAACCTATCAAGTTCAAAATAATGTTCCTAGAAAGTTTTTATAAAGTTCTACTTTTGAGATTTTTTTCATATTTTTAAAACTTATGGTTCAAAAGTTAGAGGAGGGGGGACTCATTTTTTTTACTTCTGGAGCGATTATCTCCGAAAATATGAATATTATCATGGTATAACAACACAGGTACTCTCTTCCGAGACTCGCGAACCACGTGACTGACACACGCCTACGTCATCATGCTGTTAAATGCCGTTTGATGACGTAGGCATGTGTCAGTCACGTGGTTCGCGAGTCTCGGAAGAGAGTACCTGTGTTGTTATACCATGAACATTATCAAAAAATGATTTTATCAAACCCCTATTAATTTTTAAATACCTATCCAACAATATATCACACGTTAGGGTTGAAATGAAAAAAAAAACACTCCCCACGTTACGTAAAGGGGAGGTACCCTAATAAATAAATAAAATTCACTTTTTATTTTACCACTTTGTCGGCGTGATTGATATACATATTAGTACCAAATTTCGGTTTTATAGTGCTAACGGTTACTGAGATTATCCGCGGACGGACGGACAGACAAAGCGAAACTATAAGGGTTCCTAGTCGACTACGGAACCCTAAAAACCTGTACTCAGCTTGGGAATCGAACCCGGACGTTTTGAAAAATAAAACTAAAACTATTTCTATTTAGTCCGTCCATTAATTGTAACTCACTCTTTTGCTTCTTCTCCTTGGTGAGGTAAGTGATGCAGAGATGCGCGTTCTGGCGCGTCACGTGCAGCGCTCTGAACGAAGCCTTCACCGTCACCTTGCCGTCCGCGCCTTCGGTCGTGCGGCCTGGTACCTGCGATACAACATTGACGTGTCAGAGCGGACAATGATAGGAATGCCGAGGCAAAGGGAAATTGCTTCGATGACGCAAAAACGTCTTTAGACCGGTTTTGACCAAACTACGAGTTTAACCTCCTGTGTCCCAGGTTCCTAAAGAAAGCTCCAGCGGCTCGCGCGCCAGCAGCGGCGGCTGCAGGTCGAGCGGCGCCGGCGTGGCGGGCGGCGAGGGCCGCGCGGGGGGAGACCCGCCCTCCTCTAGCTCGAGGGAGGACACACTCACCAGCCAGTAGTCCAGCTGCAGCTCGAGCGGCTCGCGCGCCAGCAGCGGCGGCTGCAGGTCGAGCGGCACCGGCGTGGCGGGCGGCGAGGGCCGCGCGGGGGGAGACCCGCCCTCCTCTAGCTCGAGGGAGGACACACTCACCAGCCAGTAGTCCAGCTGCAGCTCCAGCGGCTCGCGCGCCAGCAGCGGCGGCTGCAGGTCGAGCGGCGCCGGCGTGGCGGGCGGAGAGGGCCGCGCGGGGGGAGACCCGCCCTCCTCTAGCGCGAGGGAGGACACACTCACCAGCCAGTAGTCCAGCTGCAGCTCGAGCGGCTCGCGCGCCAGCAGCGGCGGCTGCAGGTCGAGCGGCGCCGGCGTGGCGGGCGGCGAGGGCCGCGCGGGGGGAGACCCGCCCTCCTCTAGCGCGAGGGAGGACACACTCACCAGCCAGTAGTCCAGCTGCAGCTACAGCGGCTCGCGCGCCAGCAGCGGCGGCTGCAGGTCGAGCGGCGCCGGCGTGGCGGGCGGCGAGGGCCGCGCGGGGGGAGACCCGCCCTCCTCTAGCTCGAGGGAGGACACACTCACCAGCCAGTAGTCCAGCTGCAGCTACAGCGGCTCGCGCGCCAGCAGCGGCGGCTGCAGGTCGAGCGGCGCCGGCGTGGCGGGCGGCGAGGGCCGCGCGGGGGGAGACCCGCCCTCCTCTAGCTCGAGGGAGGACACACTCACCAGCCAGTAGTCCAGCTGCAGCTCGAGCGGCTCGCGCGCCAGCAGCGGCGGCTGCAGGTCGAGCGGCACCGGCGTGGCGGGCGGCGAGGGCCGCGCGGGGGGAGACCCGCCCTCCTCTAGCTCGAGGGAGGACACACTCACCAGCCAGTAGTCCAGCTGCAGCTCGAGCGGCTCGCGCGCCAGCAGCGGCGGCTGCAGGTCGAGCGGCGCCGGCGTGGCGGGCGGCGAGGGCCGCGCGGGGGGAGACCCGCCCTCCTCTAGCTCGAGGGAGGACACACTCACCAGCCAGTAGTCCAGCTGCAGCTCCAGCGGCTCGCGCGCCAGCAGCGGCGGCTGCAGGTCGAGCGGCGCCGGCGTGGCGGGCGGAGAGGGCCGCGCGGGGGGAGACCCGCCCTCCTCTAGCGCGAGGGAGGACACACTCACCAGCCAGTAGTCCAGCTGCAGCTCGAGCGGCTCGCGCGCCAGCAGCGGCGGCTGCAGGTCGAGCGGCGCCGGCGTGGCGGGCGGCGAGGGCCGCGCGGGGGGAGACCCGCCCTCCTCTAGCGCGAGGGAGGACACACTCACCAGCCAGTAGTCCAGCTGCAGCTACAGCGGCTCGCGCGCCAGCAGCGGCGGCTGCAGGTCGAGCGGCGCCGGCGTGGCGGGCGGCGAGGGCCGCGCGGGGGGAGACCCGCCCTCCTCTAGCTCGAGGGAGGACACACTCACCAGCCAGTAGTCCAGCTGCAGCTACAGCGGCTCGCGCGCCAGCAGCGGCGGCTGCAGGTCGAGCGGCGCCGGCGTGGCGGGCGGCGAGGGCCGCGCGGGGGGAGACCCGCCCTCCTCTAGCTCGAGGGAGGACACACTCACCAGCCAGTAGTCCAGCTGCAGCTCCAGCGGCTCGCGCGCCAGCAGCGGCGGCTGCAGGTCGAGCGGCGCCGGCGTGGCGGGCGGCGAGGGCCGCGCGGGGGGAGACCCGCCCTCCTCTAGCTCGAGGGAGGACACACTCACCAGCCAGTAGTCCAGCTGCAGCTCCAGCGGCTCGCGCGCCAGCAGCGGCGGCTGCAGGTCGAGCGGCGCCGGCGTGGCGGGCGGCGAGGGCCGCGCGGGGGGAGACCCGCCCTCCTCTAGCTCGAGGGAGGACACGCCGCCCTCGCTGCAGCCTACGCGGACCTCCTGGAACGAGGAATAAGGTTAAAGCCTTCGCCACACACGAGCGCAACGCTGACCCGGAGTTAGCGGACGCGTCACCAACGTCGAAATCCTATGCCGGCTGTACACATTGGGCCAACGTTGGCGCGTGAGCAGGATGCAGCTATGCAAACGCATGAGAACGAAATAAAGATCTCTTCCTCTAACGCATAGCTGCATCTGCTCACGCGCCAACGCTGGCCCAATGTGTACAGCCGGCTTATGACTTATGCCGCTACATTATTGCTCCCCACGTGCGTCGCGCTTATGTGGCGAAGTCGAGACCTACTCCACTAAATGTAACGTCTTAGACACTGGTAATTTTCAGGGTTGTTATAAACATAACCTAATTTTCAGAGCTTTACACAAGGTCTATTGAAATTGTCCTAAAAATATAACGATTTCAGAAATAAAAACTTTTATAGCAAACACTAGTTGTTATGGCAATTATAAATTATGGATATGGAAGGTATCCGAATGCTTTGCTTTATGGTCAAAAAGAGGCCGTTACTGCTCACGTTCGAAAACTAGCACCAGCTTTAGTATCGCACCTGAACACTTTACTTAGGGCCGATTTTTCAATTCCCAGATAAACCTATCTGTCAGATAAATGTTAGCTCTCCTTTTTTTTCATATGACTTAAGAAAAAGATGGTGATAATTTTAACCGACGGATAACTTTATCTAGAGATTTAAAAATCGGCCTTTATAGTGCAGGGTGTGTTGCTCACGGGCGCACGGTCCTTGGGGGCGCCGAACGTCACTCGCCGGGCGCGCTGACACTGCGCTAAAGGGGGTGCTAGAGTACTGATTGCACATGGCCGCTACATGGGCTAGATACGTCTCTGTGTTACTAGGACGTTAACGGGAGACCATCTCCTCAAAAGCTGACAAACTTACCGCGATGAAGGGCACGAAGGTCTGGCTGGCGTCTTCGTCGCCGGACCGCTCTCGGTACGCCACCATGGCTTCCCCGATGGGAACGTTGTTGACAGGCCCGACGCTGTTCAGGTACCTATACAGAAAAAAATGTCTAAGCCGGCAACACTAGTCAACATGTAGCTTCGCGAAACGAGCCACTCACACATTAAAAACTCAAAAGTTTTATCATTATCTTTAATGATAAAACTTTTGAGTTTTTAATGTGCGTGTGTGTGTGTGTGTGTGTGTGTGTTAATAACAATAATAAATTATGAAATAAATACATAAATATTAGGGTACAATCTTACACAAATCGAAATATCCCATAGCAACCGCAATAAGGCTTGTGTTATGGGTTCTAGACGGCGACATATAAGTAGAAATATTTTAATACATAATAAAAATAGCAAAGATAATAATAATAATATTTAAAGTTCCCAGTTCTCCGCTTCTAAAAGTTAAAAATACAGTGCCTCCGTAGCTCACGTCAATGAACCCCAAGTTTTGGCCACCTTGTTTGTTTCATTTACTTGCAGAAAATTTCGGCCTTGTCGCTGGCATCACGCGTTGCCCAAAAGTCTGCCGGAGCTCACGGCACTGGTCGCTAAGTGTCAACCTTGTTTCAGTTACCTGGCCGTCTCGAACACATTTCGGCATGGTCACTGGCTACCGCGGCGCTGAATAGCATGTCATAGCTTACGTCTGTGGTCGCCAATGGTCAGCCACCGTGTGTAAGTCACCTGGCTATCCTTGAGGACATCTCGGCATAGTCGGGCGTGTCGCGCTCGCAGCACGCGGCCCACGCGTCGCCGAACAAAGCACCGTACGCCGCGTCCGTGGCTGCTAGGTGTCTGGCCACTGTTACTCCACCTGCATACAGATCAGATTAGAATACGGGTGTAAACTCGAAAATTATTATTACTCCAAAAGAAAGAAGGCAAAAAAAAAGACCGGGTTGCACTCCGGGAGTGCCGGTAGAAGTGAAAACTTGGATAATTTTAATTTTGCAAATCCGTTTGGGAGCTACGATACCACAGACAGATACACAGACACGTTAAACTTATAAGTTATAACACCCCTCTCTTTGCGTCGGGGGTTAAAAATAGATACGCGCGGTTCGTCGCGTTCAAGTCGGCAGCGGCGGCGGGTCACAGCACTCGGCACGTGTGCTCGCGCGCGCGGTGCCGGCCCTCGACTGACTGGCGGCCCGGGGCCGAGCGAGCGACAGGGTTCTAACGTACTGACCCAGAGGCACTATGTAGAACCTGACGGGCGGCGCGTCGTGTCGGCGGGCGGCCAGGTCGGCGTGCGCGCGCAGCGCCGCCGCCGCCGCGCCGTCCCCGCCGCACACCACCACGCGCAGGCAGCCGCGACGGACGCTCCTGGAACAAGTCACCAGGGGAACATCACGCAACAGGACCAACAACCGAAGGCTCGCGCTATTTTGGCCTTCTGAACATATTGCTGCCAGGAAATCATAAGGGTACTTCCCAGATCGGATGCATGCAGAATAGCGTCTTCAACCGCTAGGACGCGTGAGGAGCATGAACATGATAGTAAAAATGATGTGCGAGAATCGTGAAAGTTTAAATCAATGTAACCTGATGACTGTATAGTATGATCATTGCTACCGAGACACCAGAACACCAGCATAGTACTCACTACTTCCCAGCCCTCGCATACAGCGCTTGTACTCGTAACAGCAGGCGGGCGTCCGGAGCATGAGGAGCGGGCGTCATAATGGTAGAGATACCTAGCGCGTGAAGCGCATTGGCCGCGCCAGGCGTGACGACTACCAGGAGACCAGAAACACCAGAAGAGTACTCACTGCTTCCCAGCCCTCGCATACAGCGCCTGCAGCAGGGGGCGTGCGTCCGGAGCGTGAGGAGCGGGCGTCACGATGGTAGGGATACCCAAGGCGTGAAGCGCATTTGCTGCGCCAGGCGTGACGACTACCAGGAGACCAGAAACACCAGAAGAGTACTCACTGCTTCCCAGCCCTCGCATACAGCGCCTGCAGCAGGGGGCGTGCGTCCGGAGCGTGAGGAGCGGGCGTCACGATGGTAGGGATACCCAAGGCGTGAAGCGCATTTGCTGCGCCTGGCGTGGAAACAGCCACGCATTCTGGAAGGGGAGCATCATCGCCGAGTAGACGGCTGATTTGCTCGAGCATTGTGCGACGGGGCTGGAAGGGAAGAACTTGATTACTTTTATAGTCAATGATCATGGCCAAAAAATTACCACAGATCCCTGTCACTGACTAATGCCAACTTTGGCAGTGACTTATGGCATTGTCAGAGTTGTTATTGGTTGTTAAGACCTGTGCAACATGAACATTTCTTTTACAAAATAGTATTGTATTTTTGATGATGCAATATTACCGTAGAAAACAATTTGATTGGCAGCACATATGTGATCTTTGGTCTTGAATTAGAAAGTGTAGTTTACGAATGTTTGAAACCAGTAAAAAGGTTTATAGATACGAGTACCTCCAGTGTAGTAGGGCTTTGTACGGCCAGCTCATGAGCTGACAGCGGCCGGTCCGTGGCCGAGAGAGAGTTCTTCTTGCGCATGGCTCCGCCCGGAGTAAGGTTACCGCCACTCGTTGCGCTTCGGAATAGGCGAGAACGCTTGTCCTCCTGTCAAGCAAACATCACCCTCAGTCAAAAAACTTAAAAAAAAACTGTTAGCAAAAAATCATTGTTATGAATAAGATCATTGTTAATATACTTATTGTTATTCATTGTTTTGTTTTGTTATTTTTATGCTAAGTTTAAGTTTGGCTATAGATTTTTCTGTATTTTTTTTATATATAGGAAGATCTGCAGCATTAATTGCATTCATCCTTGCAGAACTATTTAAATTCGTATGACTGTTTGCCTTATATTGCAGCACCATCTAGCGCATTATTACTGAAGTTCAGTAGTCGCACAAGGCGCGTTTCCGATGGTGTGCATTTTCCTTATATACAACTTTACCGTCGGGTTTGCCTGCTTTGGTGCTGTCTGGTTTTTATGAATGAAATTGGAAGAAGTTTTTGAAATTTGAATTTGATTGTTCGAGAATGATTCTTGTTTATTGTCAAATCATCAGAAAACAAAGGGGAGTCAAAGAGTATAGTTCTTGGAGAGTGGAGTGTGGTTTTTTTTTAACTGTTGTTCTTAATACAAAAAACTGTGGTTCTGAAAGACAATCTGCACGTCATTATTAATTTTTTCGCTGCTCTGTTTAGGCCTTATTTTGCGTTCGCGCTCCACACATCAGTTCTTCATTATAGGCTTATGGGTCAGGGCGTCGATTGAAAAGGTCATCGACGGTCGGATTTAGCTTATAATGTCGTGACATGGTGTTGTTAGCGGTTTCTGTTATTGTTAGTGTTTTACATCCAACCAACAGTTCAAATGAAGGTATTAGGTTAATGTTGTTATCATACTCAGCGAAGGTCAACTCGTAATTTTAAAGTAGGTTAATGTGTTTAGGTTAGGGCTAATGTAGCATATATTTGCCGGACGTGACGTTGTTTCAGCTTTATGCTGGATTTGGACTTTTTGTGACTACGTTCTTCGACATAGTTCGAGATCGTTCATTCACTGTCTGTGGGCTAGCACTCGACAGTTGAAATACTGTATCACCCCGTCGGGGAAGGATACTTATCCGGACAACGACACTTATTTACGGTTCCTTGCGTTCCGCATAAGCCTATGGGCCATGGTTTACGAGTATTTCACGGATAAGACAAATGGTTGTGAACTTCGGTTCTCAATCATGGCTTTAAATGTTTATTTCCCTCTTAGCTGAGGTTAGGTTTAAGTTCGTTCTAGGCGTCTAGGGTTGGTTGATCTTCGTTGTTCTTTGTTTGGTGTATAAGTAATTTAGTTTTCGGTGTTATCTTAGGTGTTTGCTAGGTAGTAGTTGTTCCTTAGGTGGAATTGTTGGCCGCAGTAAATAAATTTTGTGGGTCAACATTCGGTTTCCTCCCTTTGTGCGTGGCAATCGCATTGGTGAGTGTTGTTTTGGTTTTCCTCGATTTCAACTCGCTATGAACCTCCCTTTGTAGGCGAGGAACTTCTAGCATTTTTCCGGATTTTTTCCTGCCCCTTGCCTCTAGCCTAGTCGTTAGGCAAGTGGAGCGATCACGTGCCACTCCATCGAGAGTTTGGTTGATGAATCGTAGTGTTAGTTTTTAGGATTATTCTTGCAATACCTTGTGGGCATTTAAATGTGTTTATTATTCTAGGGGGATCTCGAGTTGTGTGTTTGTTTTGTTTTGTCTTTTCAGGGGATAATCTGCAGCATTAATTGCATTCATCCTTGCAGAACTATTTAAATTCGTATGACTGTTTGCCTTATATTGCAGCACCATCTAGCGCATTATTACTGAAGTTCAGTAGTCGCACAAGGCGCGTTTCCGATGGTGTGCATTTTCCTTATATACAACTTTACCGTCGGGTTTGCCTGCTTTGGTGCTGTCTGGTTTTTATGAATGAAATTGGAAGAAGTTTTTGAAATTTGAATTTGATTGTTCGAGAATGATTCTTGTTTATTGTCAAATCATCAGAAAACAAAGGGGAGTCAAAGAGTATAGTTCTTGGAGAGTGGAGTGTGGTTTTTTTTTTCCGTTGGTCTATTAGCTGAAAGTGTGAAGCGTGGTGTACCGTTTATAGGGTACAGACCCGAGTTCCTCGTCCACAGTTTTTTGTATTAAGAACAACAGTTTTCGCGCTAGTGCATCAGCGTTTTCTCAAGCCCTGAGGCGAAGCTCGCCGGTGGTGGAGCCAGTTGTGGTTGTTGTCACACTGCACTGAGGGAAACGTAGAGTTTCCGCTTTTTTCTGAAGGCCGGGTGCTGTTTTAGCACACTGGGTAAGCATTTTCGCCTATCGGTTGTGGTGGATTTTTGGCTTCTAGTCTAGACAGTGGAGTAGAAGTATTTATTGTGAAATTTTGTTTCATAGCTTCCGGGTTTAGGCCCCAAGCCTAAGTTCGCGGTGGTTGTTGCCCGAGGACTGATGCCAGTTCGAGTGCGCTGAGAGCCATCATCCGGAGTCTGCGAGCCGGAGGGAGAAGCGATCGGACTGTCCCGCTTACCAGCGCTTCCGGCTCTTGATCGGGAGAACCTCCGTCGGAGACGCCGCCAGGAGTTAAGTCGCGTTTAAAGGACTCCCGAGAGTTCGGCGTGTATTCCTTTTTGTTTGACCTTCGGTCAACGTTAGGGTCTTTTTTTAATGTGACTATTACCCGTGATATTCTACCATACCGTGCCGCCATTGGATTGTCAAACCTCCGACCTTAAGATGGGATCGATGCCCTCCGTTCTCCTGTAAAACCCTCAAAATTCAGAAAGGCCCTTTACCGCCGAAGTTGTCAGAACGATCGTTTAGATTTCATTTAGGCCCCATACACTCAATCAACACACAACCTTTACCAACACTTAACATCTCGTCGAACCCAGACGTTTTACATCCCTTTTTATTGTCGTGCTGGTTTGTCGACCGTAAATCACCATGTTTTGTCTATCATAGTCCAATCGTGTGCCGCAGCAACGGCCAGAGCACGGTTATACGTTCGGTATTGTATTGCAAAGTGTTATTTAACATGATCTAATAAACCTGATCGCGTTCGGGTCGTGATGTTTTCTATGCCGCAGTTAATTTTAGGAAAATAAAAAATAAATTACGTTCGTATCCTTGTGTGAACCTTTTATTCAATTTTCACTACAGATCACAGTAGGTTAAAACAGTAGAGACAGTGAGCTAATAACAGATCCTCACCGATAGCGTAATAAATAAGTAAAAAATAAGTGAGCAAAAGCCAAACGAAAACACAGCGCTTTTGCGTCTTGATACAGCTACATAATTTAAGTACTTATTTCGTAAGTAGTTTATTTCTATAAGTGAGGAACTGATGTAATTGGCCATATGATTTTACTATTGTGTATATGAATATGTTGCGCTCTTGATTCCTAATCCTACGAATATTATACACGCAAAAGTTTGGATGTTTAAATTTTTAGATGTTAGGATGTTTGTTACTCAATCACGCTTAAACGGCTGAACCTATTTGAATGAAATTTTCCCAAGATGGATTATAGCCTGGCTAATAGGATATTTTTATCCCGGGTCCACTGACCTTGACATCATTCGGTGGTGAGCTGGACACCGAGGCGCCCGAGACAGGTGCGTCGGCGGTGATGTCGCCGTCGCTGTTCCCCTCGCTGCCGCGCTCGTCGCCCGCCGAGCTTCGCACTGTCTCCGATTCTACCCACAACCACTATGATAATACCCCGTCCAGGACATAACAGCAGAGATGTACAAAATACTTTAAAAAAAGTATTTAAATACAAAATACAAATACTTTTCTAATTTAGTATTTCAAATGCAAAATACAAAATACTTTTGCTTTTTGTATTTAAATACTAAATACAAAATAGGTATTTTCAAAATACTTTATTCAAATAAAATACTTTCAAAAAGTAATCGAAACAAAATCGAAGTCAATCTCGGTAAAAAGCGAAGCGTAACGTCATGTTTCACAGATAATAACGTTCATTTTGTTTTAACTGTCATTTTGCACATTGACTCTCAAAGTTGCAGCGCCTCTAGTGGCCATTTGCCGATTCGCTGACAATGGGTCAGTGTCACTTGAAAATTTGAGTGGTAAAGGTAATACTTTTGAAACTTAGCAGTAATAAAGTATTTTATATTTGACAAAATATGAAATACATTTCGAAAAGTATTTCAAATAAAATACAAAATACTTAAAAAAAAAGTATTTAAGTACAAAATATAAAATACGTATTTTGTATTTGCATTTTAAATACTAGTATTTCAAATAAGTCACAACTCTGCATAACAGCTGTATTTGAGCACCAGAGTGACAAGAGTCGATTTTATTACTAAGGGCGAGTTGCACCAACCTACGGTTACAGACCGATCAACGTTAAATATGGCGCCGGCAGCTGTCATTCCATACAAACTTGACAAACTTTCCTACATTCAGATTTTAACGAACAGCGCTTACGATTTCAGACGGTTTGGTGCAAACCCACGCTAAGTTTTCATGACAATACCCCAATAAAATATCCAAAGGATCAATTTTTAACCGACTTCAATAAACGAGGTTCTCAATTCGTCGGAATATTATTTTTGCGTATTTTCCCCGAAAAAAATGTTCTAAAATGGTTGACTTGCTCACTCTGGCTCACAGGTATCTTTTAAAGAGCTGTAAAATAATATTTACTGATAATCTCACGTATGATGTGTCTGTACGGACGAGTTGGACGACATGTTTCGATCTCTTCGGGAGTTCTTCTCCAGGAAGAGTGTATCGCCTCGCGCATTTATCACACAGCACTTATCCTGAAGAAAAACTCCCGAAGAGTTCGAAACATGTCGTCCGTAGTGGAATTACGTGAGTGATTATACGGTTAACCGTTAATAAAAAATATTTTTAACACAACAAGTTTAAATTAAATTATATTATTACAAACCTTTGGTGAGTTGTAACATTTTAATGGGATATTTTATATAGAATTGAGAGTTTTAAGAAGAACACATCATTTGTAGTAAGAAGTCTTGTGAAATTAAAGAGGTTACCTACAGAAAATAAGCTCAATACTCAGGTTTAAAATTAACTCAAAAATACAAACAAAACACATGCTCGTGCTAAATATTGATTAGTTTGGAATACAAATGGACAGTCCGTTTGTAAACCAAGCTGGTGAAGATATATAGAAGCGGAATGAGTATAGTGAAAATAGACAAAGACAAAAGCTTGCTAATAGACGAACTAAAAGATAATATAATTCTTTGATAGTTTTATTACTGACGGCCATTCCCAATAATCAATCCACGGATAGTTTTCCTTACCAGCAGTTACATTTTAACAGATTACCCATATAAAACGTGTCAAAATGTAACTGCTGGTAAGGAAAACTATCCGTGGATTGATTATTGGGAATGGCCGTTAATGTTTTATTGATCTGTTGATAGTTATGTTACTCATACGTATACAGTCTGGCATGTATTTTTGTGTAATTTCTTACACATTTAAAATCAGACTGTTATCAATGTCTGCAGACGGCATCCAAATGGTTAACACATACCTCTCTCAAAGAACAAGGGTGAGTAACCTGGTGGATACTCACCCTTGTTCTATGAGAGAGAGAGATATCTCTGGGTGTGCTAAGGTATACACAATACAAGTGACACCTAGCTGTCAAGCATACGAGCTGTCAAAAATATGCTCAGCACATCTCCACTTTCCACCAAGTTGACAGGAAAATTGCCACTAGATAATGTAAATTCGACGTAAATTGCTGGAGCAACAAGTAACGATGCAATATAGCAACCACCTTTATTTAACATCCCAGCAATGTACAGTCGCCATCAGATATATCGGAGCGGCCAAAGTGCTTACAAATATCTGAACACGTCTCTAATGCCTTGACAATAGAGACGTGTTCAGATATTTGTGAGCACTTTCGCCTGATGGCGACTGTACATCAAAACAACCCAGCAGACACACTACGGGACGCCGTCAGCAACACCAAGGCACTCACCAACTTTCTAGAGGAGCTGGGGTGGTTAGAGTAGCGCTACCCTACCGTTTTCACGCAAAATAGGCACACTGGATGTTGACTTGCAGAAAATGCCCAGTACAACTAACTAACCCAGCAATGTACAGTCAGAAACATGCCCCCCCTGCATAACAAATTTATATGCAGGGGGGGTGGTGGATTTCGTATGTTTGTCTGTCGGACTTTAATCTGTTGTCGTTTCTACAGTCACGATTTCCTTTACAATCATCCCTTTCACCCATGCGCACTGATATATCGCGCTATCTTTGTCATACACGACGTACGCGCATCGCTCACGCCACCTGGCGAGTTGCGAGTTAGATACTCTCCCGTGTGCGTGTAAAGACCAGCTCCCCGCTGATTAACAAAATAAATCGAATTAAATCCGACGCATTCTACTTTCATTGTTGAAAACTATACGTGCTTAGCTTAGTGCTAAAAGGTGTTCGTGGATTGAAAGTGCTTTTGGACATTTTGGGATTGCGCTGCGCGTCCCATGAAGGCGTGTGTTTGTGCCATGAGGAGCTAGCCTGAAAGAGAAATTCACCCAAATCACAAGTAAGTGCGCATGGTTCCTATTTGCTACCTTCTGTTAGCTGATTCATCGACCTGTTCCGATTTCCAAAGCAGCTGACTTTCCTACACAATTTCGCGTCTAGTAGCTACGACAATAGACCACGGTTGGATACCTACATACAGTCCACTACTCTTTAACAACGCGCTAATCTCTGAAAAGGGAAATTAGAAAGCGCAACGCAAAAAACCACCCTTGGCGTGTGTGCATCTACAAACTCAATTCTGTACGCCCCAGGGGGCCATGTTTCTCTGCGCCTGACTGTACATCGAAACAACCCAGCATTGTCAGGTGACAATTGTCAAGTTGTTCACAGGGGTGCAAAAAAAGTCCCATGTGTCAACCCTATGGATGCGCCGCGCGAAAACCGACCCTACACCATTGTATCAGAGTCGTTTACCTGTGAGCGGGATGGTAACGGTGAGTCGCTCGCCGCTCAGCTGCGTGGTGGCGAGGCTCGCGTGCCGGAACACTGCGCATGCCAGAGTGCGTGTGAGATGGACCCCGCATACGGGGATATCGATGAGACACTTAGCAATACGGGTGTAGACTCGAAAATTATCATTACTCCACAAGAAAGAAGGCAAAAAAATATGCCTAGTGACGAAAATCCCATTCAGATATCTCAAAGAATTACGAAGCTACGACCATTTTAATATTGCTTGTTAGAGAGAGAAAACGCAAACAGTGTGTGACGTCACGTTACGGGATGCTGCCGGGGATACGCGTCGACGGCGGCGCCGAACACGATGGGCATTGTCGTCTATTAGTGACGTCACAATCTTCAAGCGTCATCGTTTCATATGAAGTTGCGTTTTGCGTAAAAGGGACAGAACATACCCCTTCTTAAAATTTTGGACACTTGTAACTTCGTGATTTAACCTTTTGCGTTGATTTTTTCTCCATTTGGATACATTTTTAATCCTTTTTCGAGAAAATATGACATTATAGTTTTTTTTTAGTGTCTACACCCCTATTGCTTTAGACTAGTGGATACCCTGCCTATGAAGCATATCTTCCTGACCTGATCCCGGCAACGGCATATATGTGTACGACCCTTATTGAGCTTAGTAGAGGCTAGTTCGATTTATGTGAGTGACCCCTTACATTTATATATATTTATCAATTGATTAACCGTTCCAAAAATTGTTCTCTATATAGTTAGCAAGACCGAAAAAGGGTATCGTCTAGCCGCGTTTAGAATGAGAATGAAGTTGACAGGTGTGCCGTATACTGACGTCAACAAACTGTGTGTGAATTGACAGCTATTCCATTCCAAACTCATTGCGGTCGAATAGTATACTTTGCATAGAAATCCTATACAAATAGTACTCAATTTCATTGCTCTTAACAATTGGCTTTCCAAACGGCGAGAATTTCTTTGATCTCCTCTCATGGATGAGACCCCACGCTGGCCAGTGCTGGTTGGGTACTTAAGACTGGAAGTTAACGCTATGTAAAACGTTTTTTAAATAAGGTTAGAATATTTGCTAATTAATGTTTTGGATGAAATGACACATAGTTATGATTATGACAGTAACCGTGCTCGTATCGTGTATGTTAGTCCATCTCACACGCACATGCTAAAACACTATGCACACAGCGTTACAAACAAAATGTATGTATAATATTCAACATATATATGTATATTAATGTATGATCGCTCTATCACTATTGCAATGCAAATCATAATGTAAGCGTCAAATTGCACTGTCGTGTGTGCCATACGATGCTCAGGCAGTCATTATTTCCGATTCCATACATACTGTATATTTAAAATTGGCTCCTGGACTCATAAATATCACGGTACTTTAAGCAAATTGGAATTAAACTATATAAACAAACAGCAAACGTGCACAAAGGAGACAAATATTTTCCCGTATTCCCGATTCCTCAGACGTCAGACCCATAGTGCTGATACAAAAACAAAAGAGCTATATTCAGCAAGAAATATATTCTGTACCTACACTTCATAGTGCTCAAAAATATCGAAATAAGCACTCAAATCACTTTAACGCCTTGACAATAGAGAAGTGTTCAGAGATTCGCAAAATCGACCTCAAAGATAAGAAAAATGTTTACACTTTTGCACCGTGTGTCGAAAAGTGTAATACATATCTATTATTTATTGAATCGTATGGCATACTTTATTTCGCCTTTAAAGTTTGTCACTATTAGCAGCACCCATTATATATCTATTATTGATGTCGACTGCAATAAGGCCAACAATTTATAACTACCCATGGCGTCAATTGTTCTATAACAAAGTGACGAATAGTATCAAGAGGTCAGAAGCTAGCACCACTATGCCCGCATTATTAGACCAGGAGCCAACAAACAAAACTGCACAACATAACGCGTCAAATACCGTTCGAATGCCTGTGGTGTTCCTGGTTAGCCAGGCTCCGTGAGCTGCTGAAGAACGGCCGGAGCGAGGGCTTGGGCGTGGAGCCAATGCTGATCGTATCCATCTGGTCTGGCCCGGAGTCCTCGCCCTCGCCGCAGGACAGGGACTCTAACTCCTGGAGCATAAGGGGGAGTTTAGATTGTAGTTTGATTGTTGTTTGTGGTTGGTGAAAAAAGCTAGAAGCTGAGGAAATGTAGCCATCTCTTTCTTACGCTCCACTGATACCCTGGAGCACGAAACGGATGAAGGGGCAGGGCTGGCTACTGCCAGATATGGCGGGTCGAATTCAAGAGAGATTGACAGTAGTCTCGATGCGATCACCGTAATATTCCATAAACGTGCACACATAAAGGCCAAGTAGTGTAAACACGAAGGCTCTTAAAATCTGCATTAATTGAACTTTTGCCTGAGAAATATATAGGAACGACTTTTGCGTATCCTCTTATATAAATTACGCGATAAAAACATTTTATACGAGTATATGCACGTATATCTACTGGGCCATTTTACGGAAAGTTGTACACTCGACTTTTTTTGAAGTGAAAACTTCTTTAGCGGCGCTGAGCACTTTTTGGGATGGAGAAAAATTGCTAAATACGCGACTGATTTTTGTGACGTTAAGATGTGAAGGAGGTCACAAATTTTTATATTTTGCTGCTAGCCGATTTGACTTCATTCAAAACTGAACGCTATTCGTAAGAGTATAAAGCCGTTAAACACTTTTTGCAATAGCATATTCTGCAAATGAATTTGTAATTTAGTCCACGCGTCCTTCACCGTTTTGCTATTGAGCAAATTCGAAAAGTTCGAATTTGGACGTTATTCCTAAAGAGACAAAGCTTTGAAAAATATTTGGCAACGGCAAAAACAAATTGGTATTTTGTTCGCCGCCGCCGTCCGCTGTTCTTGCAAATTCGAATAGTTTGAATTTGGACGTTATTCCTAAAGAGATAAAGTTTTGGAAAATATTTGGCAATGGCAAAAACTAATTGGTATTTTGTTCGCCGCCGCCGTCCGCTGTTTTTTATATACCCTGGTTTTTATAGTATGTACCTAATTGATAATTGTTTATAAATTTGCGCCAAATTCATTTTTAGGGTGACACCGTAAGATGTCACGTGACCTGATCGAAAAACTGCTACAATGATATTGAGTTTTCACTTCTGCCGGCACTCCCGGAGTGCAACCCGGTCTTATTTTTAATTTCGATATAATCGGGTTTTTTCTACTTGGAATCGAGGGCATTTTCGAACCTAATAGGAGAAAAAAACTGTCCAAAATGTAACATATAATTTTCGGTGTTCCGTTCCGTTACCACTATACAAGCTTAGTATGTAAACGGTAACGGAATGGAATAAAAAATCTTGTGACACTTTTTTTCTCGTATAACATTCGAAGATGTAGAAAAAAAACCCGATTATATCAAAATTAAAAAAAAAATCGAGTGTACAACTTTCCGTAAAATGGCCCAACTAACTATTGACCACAAGAAAAACCATTTTTGTTTTTTTGACTCTTTATCGGTAATGACCCTAAAACTCTCTTCTCTAAGGGATATCGCTACTCCAATGAAAGTAAAGTTTGCTTCATCTCCCTCCCCTTAGTAAAAAGTTGTGAAAAGACTTACCTGAAACAGTTCATCTATGTCCCTCTGCGCGTGGTGCGTGTCGCGCGCCGCGCCGCGTTCCCCCATCTCTTCGGGCATCCGGAACCGCCGCAACAGCGCCGCGAACTTCTGCTTCAAGTTGCGTTGCTGCAACACAACGTACAATGGTTGCAACAGATAGGTATCATTGGGTGTAACATGCGTGAGGTATAGACGGGTGTTCGTGGTTGTGTGCATAAGGGTGATAATAATAAGACACACTGTGATATGCATTGATTCATAGAAATATTGAGTCATTAATTATACAGACTGTGATAGTTTATTACCAGGGCTCGGATTTTTCATCGCACGATAAGACGAAAGAAAACTATGGAGTCCATATCAACATTAAAACTTTACTCATATTCATACTCATATTCATTCATTTAATTGATACCAAAAGTTTATTATATTGTAAATACAAATGTTAACCGCCACACCATGTTTATTACATTATAAGCTAAATAATAAAATGTTCACGAAATAATTAAGTTAATTAATATATTCACTAATTGAAAACTTAAATAAATGACACGTCTAAAGCCGTCAATGATTGAAACATGAGGCAATTAAATAAAGCGGCCAGTACCCACCGTTAAGTCTATCGCAACAATATGGTCTGGATAACTAGGTATGCAACTAAGTTGAAATTTGACAGCATGATAAATATATAATAATTACGGGACTAGGAAAATGAGTGAGTATGAATATGAGTAAAGTTGTAATGTTAATATCGACTCCATAGTTTTCTTTCGTCTTACCGTGCGATGTAAAATCCGAGCCCTGTTTATTACATTGATTTTTGAATTATTCTTAGAGGTTTTTTTAAGATTTTAGGAGCATTTAAAATAACATTTGAAGTATTTTCTTTTCAGTACCCTGCATTTATTTTAATGAATAGTACGATATAACTCCACAGGTTTTCGTGCGAAAAACATCACAACAACACTTTAGAAAAATATACCACACGTAAGAAAACATCAAATGCGATAATGTTAAAAGGCACTTTTGTACAGTCAGCGTCACATGACATCTGCACTCTTCAGGGTTTTCAAAAATATCTAAACATGCACTCTATAGCTTTGACAATAAAGTCGTGTTCAGATGTTTGTGAACACCTTGACCGCTCAGATGTAGGTATGTGATGGCGACTGTACACGGAAAAAAACCCTCGTTCCAAAATAACACATTCCTGAAATACCAGTCTTCATCTACCAAATTCTTTCTTTACAAAGTTTAATACTAGGAACTTGAAGGATTACTTAGCATAACATAATATTTCGGTAATCTGATAAATGATCCATCTGGTAAATTAGAATACGGTATTTTGTGGACGAATTAAAACAGTTACCTCCATAATGCGCTCGCAACTACTGATCTGTGTTTTAAAAACTACCTTAATCTAATCTAATAGATAGGCTACAAAGTAATCATTACGTGTGAGTGTGACGTCATCATGTGCACTACCTTGACTTTCGAAATTTGTTAAGAACGATCTACATAAGTCTTTTACCGTTTGCACAGTAGCGCCTTGGGGCTCAATTTACTGATATTTTGCAATATGGCGACCATATCTAAGATCCAAGAATTGGCGATGTGCCAAATTAAAATACTCAGTGTGGTTTGACAGAAAGATGAACTAGAGATATGGTAAGTATAGTGATGCTGATCACTAAATATTTATTTATTTATCAATCTAACAACAGTTACATTTAAATCAAAAGCCCTGCAAAACTGTTTTATACTGTTTGTTTGCAGGAAGACTTTTAAAACTAATTTTACATTAGGTATAAATAACTAGTTTAGTTCGACACTACTATATAAGTCTAAGATAGTGTATATAATAACTATTCTTTTAAAAATACGTACATTAGGTTCAAGTTGGATGTCCTGAAATTCGGAACACCGCCACAAACTTTTACCTTCAACTGGATTTTCATCTCAAAATCTATTGTTTATTTTAAACAAGGTTAATCGCCGCAAAAATATATTATCCTTTCGATTACTACACAGTCGTTTGATTTTTACAAACGCTTCTTAGATAAAATTGGATGTTAGATTTTTGCCGTTGGTTCTATTATATCTATAGCATGCTTATTAGTATCTACTCACTGCTGACAGACTACTGAATGCAGTGAATGATTAACAAAGTAAGTAATCTAAATAACACTGATCAAAATAAAAAATAAAACTTCACTCGTATCAGAATAGAAACAAACCCAAATAATTAAAAACAAACACGATGGATATACTTCCTTAGGAAGCTCGTTTAATGAAAAAACTTAATTTTGTGGAACAAAATTTCTACTGGGCCTCAATTCTTATAATATTGAACATCAAGCGATTCGTCTGAAAATTCAAAAAGTACGAAAACAGATTCTCCACAATATGTTTGAAAAGTTCCACCATAAGATACGAGCTTGCTAACGATATCCCTTTCCCTTTTACGGCATGCAACACAAAAAATCGGCTCTATAGGGCTAGTACTAAAGAATTTTCCAAGTCGATCGGTAAGTGTCTCCAGAAGGGTAGGATAATACTACAGACTGCAGATGCATGCTGTTCATTTATCGAAGCGGTACAATATGCACTATTTACTAAGAAACCAAAAAATGTTATAAAGGGGAGCATCCCTTCGTCACACTCCCAGTATCTCGCTAGTACTAAACAACATTGCCAAAGTGCGATAGAGGTGGCATGAGGTCCAAAATATCAAAAGTAACATTAGCGCAAAACGCTATTGACCACTTCGATATTGAAAAATTGTCTCTATTCTCATAGCATCAAGGTTCAATCTCGCGCTCACCGCGAGCTTGCCGCGGCTGCCCTTGCGCTTGGCGGCCGCGTTTTCCAGCTCACTGTCGCTGTCCCTGTCCGCCTTGGAGCGCATATAGCTCTGTCTCTCTCGCTCGCGCTCCATGAAGCTCAAGTCTCGTGAACGCGACAGCTGCGTGCAAGCAACGACTATGTTACGGCTAAGCTAAGCGACAATATGCTTTAAAAACATCTTCATAGCGTACATTTTAGATTAACCTTTATATACAACATATTACCGTACCGTAGGTAAAATAGTAGCAAAACAAATGAAGTATTTCTCAATTAGACAATCATCATGCGTTTAAAATATCATAATACAGGTACGTATAATAATAATTAAGATGGAATCAACGCCCTCTCTATCCCTCCGTACAATAAAAAAAATAGCTAAGAAAGCTTTAATAATGTCATAAATTTTATCATGCAGTTCAGTCCTTTTACAAAATAATCGGAACCACAGTTTGTATGGTTGCCTGGGATCATTTATCTATAAGGACATTTACAGTCTAACCACACACAGATTGCGTTCGCTTATTTCTGATTCTACTTTTTACATGATAACTTATTTGCGGTAAGATTGTGGCCTAGGTATAGTCGCCTACTAAAAGATCTGAGTACTTATGCAATTTAAAAATGGGTTAAGGTGAAAAAGTGGATGCATCTGTTTGTAGTTGACCGTACTTCACAATCAGAAAGGTATCGCATGTCTCGTGTTTGGGGACTCGAGGACTACTCTTATGCTTTGATAAAAGCACGTGGCTTATAAATTTTAGCTCGAATTTTCCCACCACCCGCACCCCACCCCAGCCGGCTAAATGGCTACTACTGGGAGTGTGAAAAAAAAATCGTGGCGGTAGGTAGGCATAACTAGTTACCGAGCAATTGTCGAACAACTTAAAATGTACTTGGAAAGGTCAACTTTCGTGCAAATTCGGCCGTCGCAACAGCACCATTTAGTTGGCGGGCGCGTGTCGATGTAACTAAGACAGACAGGCAACTACGGAACCCTACACTGCGCGTGGCCCGCCACGCACTTGGCCGTCTCACAAGTTACCTTAGTATAGGAGAGGTCCGCCTTGTTGAACGTGAGCTGCCGGTGCGCCCGGCGCCGGGCTGGCGCGCCGTAAGTCATCTCGTCCGCCTCCTCGACGGAGCTGAACTCGCCTTCCTCCTCCTCGTCTGAGTAGCCTCGTTCTGAAACGAATATTCCATTCATTAAAACCTGTCATAAAGAAAAAAACGAAAGTGACTATGAAAAAAAAAGCTATATAATTAACGGACCTGCTCACAAAATTTCACGAGAATCGTTTGACAAATGCGACCTGTGGAGGATAACAGCGGGAAATCAGAACACCGGACAAACTATTTTCGACCCAAGCTGAAGCATAGAAGTTCGTTCGCTTCGCTCGCTCGTTCGATTATGTGTGATCATATCACAGAGTAAATATAAGTTAATAACCCAGGTCAGAGCGCATCAAAAGGCATTACCTCAGGTAAGTATGAACCCGGCTTAAGGCGGTCGAACGACCAGACAAAACGTCTTTTGAGATTTGCAGGCTAACGGCGTGATATTTTAAGAAACTTATGTAACCCACTTTCACAAAATTGGCTTTCCATTTGCGCGTAATTCCCCCTTTCCTAGAATAAACTTGTATAAACTAGAATAATTTGAGAAATAAAACGAACAAATAATAAATCCACAACGCATCAGGCTTCGTCTAAAACACAGTAAGCATCTGTAACACACTTCAGCAATCAGCCACAGGCATCTTCAATATAGCATATAAATAATATAATCCGCAACAAGCTTTGTCGAAGTCAACCCTCTCAGGTTGGATTTGAGAAATTAGTTTGTCACGTGATACTTTGGGAAAATGATTATTCTCAAATTATTCTAGTTTATACAAGTTTATTCAAGGAAATGGCGAATTTCGCGCAAATGGAAAGCCAATTTATGAAAGTTTTGTTACATAAGTTTCTTAAAATATCACCCCGTTAGCCTGCGAATGTCAAAAGACGTTTTGTATGGTCGTCGAACCACCTTAAGGAAAGAGGAGGGGCTACGCGGTCACTCGCTTGGCTGTGTGTCTCACGGTGACTCTAACTCCATAGCCATGGAAATGAGCCCGACTTTCTCTTTTACCTCCCAGATCTAGGAACCCCTAGACCTACTAGTTGGGCCATTTTATGGAAAGTTGTACACTCGACTTTTTTTTTTCAATTTTGTATAATCTGACTTTTTTCTACTCGGAATCGAGCACTTTCGAACCTAATAGGAGAAAAAAACTGTCCAAAATGTTACATATAATTTTCAGTTTTCCGTTCCGTTACGCACCATACAAGCTTAGTTTGGAAACGGTAACGGAATCGAATAAAACATCTTGGGACCCTTTTTTTTCGAAAGTGGTCTCGATTCTGAGTAGAAAAAACCCGATTATATCAAAATAAAATAAAAAAGTCGAGCGTACAACTTTCCGTAAAATGGCCCAGTTAGCTGCACTTACCGGTGATGAGCAAAGTGTTGTTGTTCTTTGTGTCGTGGTCGACCGGCGTGGACGCGAGCCCGGTGATGGACAGCCGGGCCACAGGCTGGCCCGCCGCGGCGCCGCCCTTGCAGCCGACTCCTGTTAGCTCCAGCTCCATGTCCATAGAACGCTGCAGCACCTGGAACGAGGAATGGGAAGTGTGGAATATTATAGGGAATAATAGTACATTACTACAGAGGCCGGGAAGTAAGTGTTGCCGGCCGAGTACATATAGAGACGCCGAGGTATTTATAGTGCTTTTTTCAAACATGCAATGAAATAAATTAAAAAAACTCCAAGAAATTAAACTTTAATTTTCATGGCTAAACGCCGTGATCCTGTGCCACATATTGTGGAATGGAAATTAAAAAAGGCCATCTTGCCGGCCTATTTGGAGGCAATTTTGTTTGAAATGCCATTACGGATCTCTCGTCTCGCTGCCCCCGGAACGTGACACTTCGAAGCCCATTATGAAGAACACAACGTCATTATTTCATTGCATGTTTGAGAAAAGTTTATTTAGTTCAGTATACATGATAATACTGTATAACGCGGCCATGCCGCCCACATGCCGCTTTGAGCACCCTAAAACCCCTGGACTAGCGCATGGGCCAATTTTTAATTCGTATAAGTCTTTCGTTTTTTTAACTTAGTTTAGTATTATAAAGTATCAATATTTTGTTTATTAATTATTTGCCTTAACTGTAATTTAATTTACGTCACTCTGGGCGGTAAGTGCGATTTTCCGCTCAGCGGCAAATCTCACTTCACACCCAGGAGAAGACGTAAAATTGTGTACGCACCACGGGTGGTAATTCGTAAAGCCCCTGATCGCAGGTGTTTGTGGCCCGAACCGAAGGTGAGGGATTCACGAATTCACCGCCTTAGGTACGACGTAATGTACTATATTGATATATTGAAACGAATAATCTTGAACTTGAATAAACTTACTTTCGCTTCTTTATGTATCAGTAAGAAACAAAACGGTCTATTTGTCGCCTGGGACATATTATGGCAGCGTTTACCACCGCCCATTAAACGCCCGTACCTATACGTATATTATACTAGGTACCTATTTAAGAGCATGGGAGCCTGCCTTTTTAGCAGGCGATATCATACAAAATCAAACACCTCGTTCCATATACGCAAAGGAGCATAGATACATCCACATTTGAAACTTCACGTAGACCGCTTTAGCCTAGTTGGTAGTGCCCTGCCTAGGAAGCAAGGGGTTCTGGGTTCGAGTCCTGGTTTGTGCGATGAGCACGAATATTTGTTCCTGAGTCATGGATGCTTTCTATGTATTTAAGTATGTATTTATCTGTATAAGTATGTTTATTGTCGTCTAGTACCCATAGTACAAGCTTGGCTTAGTTTGGGACTAGCTCGATTTGTGTAAGATTCTCCCCTAATATTAATAAATATTATTTATTAGATAAGTGCCAGAGGAATGTTCGCTTCACAATGGCCAATGACGAGTCTTCCGACCTTAAATTAAATGAAACGAGGATGACTCACAGCTAATATGGAACAGTGAACAACCGACCATGGCAATGTACTCATGGCTTAAATAAAGGAAACACAAATTGCATCTCTTAAAAGCAAATGAAACGCCTCGCTAATTGCCTCCAATAACCCACATTGGGCGGGTCTGCGCCGACAGAATGGCGCGCAGCGAATGTTGGTAGCGAACCTGCTCAAGGCCCTTCGTTTAATTTCTTTCATAAACCAATCGCATTTAAATTTGTTTCGCACACATAAAAGCGCGCATGAAAGTGGACAATTACTGTATTTTGATCAGAAGGGACGAAAAAACAGACATTTCGTGTTCACGTGGTGAATGGGTTAGACGTCGGCTATCACAAGACGGCGCGCGAGCTCTCTCGACTTTTCTCGCACTATCCCTCTCTTTCTTATAAGCAAAACTTAGAAATAGACATATATTTAGTGCGAGAAAAATCTAGAGAGCTCGCGCGCCGTCTTGTGATAGCCTAGCCGTGCAGGATGCATAATTTTCGAGAAAATGCTTCCAATTCATCGTGCGAGGTTTAAAAAGTGGCGAGGGCGTGAATGGTTACAACATAACTAAAAACTCACAAGATGCTAGTATGATATAGTGGATCCAGCCGTCAGATTGATGAATAACGAGCTGTTACCTAAACAAATGCAATATACTTTAAGTTTCCTTTTTAGCAACCTATTATGATTTACTAATGCATAATAAAAACATGAATTCATCTTTTATTTCTCTTTTGTTTTAAACACACGGGATATCAAGTGATAAACCCGTTCGGTCGGTCTGTACCCACAAAACTACGGCAGACCTTTACGTATGAATGATTATTTTTAATTTAGGCAAATTACCCGCAGAATTAATTGCATGTAAAATACGCATTTATTACACGCTACTAACACGATCTGATGTGATTACATAGTGATTTGAATGTATAATTCCTATTATCAAATATTTATATAGTCACGTGTGGAAACTATATTAAAATAATAGACAAATATGTTCACACTTTGTCTGTTTTTGTGTTTAAAATATGATTGATTCTACTAATATTATTAATGAGAAAGTTTGGATGATTAAATGTTTGGATGTTTGTTATTCAGTCACGCATTTGGATGAAATTTTGCACAAAGATAGTTTGGATTAAAATATAGGATAGTTTTTATCTCGGATCCACGCAGACGAAATCGCAGGCGGAAGCTAGAACATAATAAGACTACCTCCTGAAGAAGAGTTGAAAGTTTTAAGAAACGAATGAATGTTTAGGTAATGATGACGGAAATGAAAAAACGTTAATATTATAAATGCGAAAGTGTGTCTGTCTGTCTGTTACCTCTTCACGCTTAAACCGCTGAACCGATTTGGATGAAATTTGGTATAGAGGTAAATTGAGTCCTGGGGAAGGACATAGGACAGTTTTAATCCCGGAAATCATCCTCCAAGAGGATGAAGTAGGGGGTGAAAGTTTGTATGGAGCTACTTAATCGAGTTCCACGCGGACGGAGTCGCGGGCAGAAGCTAGTTTACTATATGTATACGAAAACTGGACTTTGGTATCAAAGGGTCGTCTCATAAATACAAATAAACAAGAGTATTAATATTTACGAGATAAATTACGGACGATTATAGTTACCTACATGTACTTGCCGAGGGACGGATTAGGCCCTCACTTCAGTTTTCAAAATAGCCTTTGCTAGAAACTTCTTTTTTAACTCCCATACAAAATACGGGCCTTCCTTATTCATAACATAATAGTTCATCAAACCTATTTTAGCTAAAATCCTGTTCGTCTGTCTTTATCTGTGAGTTTGTTTTCATGTTTGCGTGTAAGGGACAAAACAGATTACTTAGATGTTTCGTTAACAATGGTTTGAAGTTTTTTGAATAAGGAAGTAAATATACATATTTATATATCTATAATATCTATATGCAGGAATGAAAAGGTTTGTCACTTTTCAACTTTATTCCAATGCAATTAAGGTCCAGAAGTGATGAAGCTTCAAATTAATATTTCTTTAGCAAATAACAAACAGTTACTTTTGAATTTATAATACAGGTCGATACCGCGTGGGTATGATATGACACAAGAATACACAGCTATATATGTGCGGATATTAGAATCCACTTTCATACAATGAAACCTTATAAATAAGGCCATAAAGTAGTCTGTATCATCTACACCCAGCATTCCTATTGAGCTGAACTGAACAGAAACAATTACTAGAGCTGGGAGAACGTAAACAAGTTAATCAACACAACTGAAACTAACATATAGTATTGAGTTATTTATGTAAAATTACTATTTGTTTATGTATGTTTGTCCTTCCATATATATTTTCTACCCATAATATATATTTTTCTGCTTTCTAACAGAATACCAGTGTTCTTATTCAATTGCGAGCAAAGCTTCGCACTCAGTTGGAGCATTTTTGCCTAGCTGCAATGCACACAGTTTATTTCTGTGCACAAAAACTGATTAATGAAACTACTTTAATGTTCTCTTAAGTTTTGTGTTTTTTGTATTTTATTTTTCTCTTATTGTAATTTGTGTGTATTTAGCAAACAAATAAATTATGTATCTATCTGATGTACCTATCTATATACATAAACATAAAATACACATAAGACATAAACATACCTGGTCCATCCTAATAACTCCCTCGGCGAGTGTCTTATATCCTAAAATGGTGCGGTTCTTGTATTTCTTGCGCCTCTGCAGCATGATCTGCAATCTGTAACAACAGGCGTATGCTTTAAAAAACGTTTTAACTATGTATGAGAGACCTCAGTGGCCTAGTGGTTCATGCATGCGGCTGTCAAGCGGCGGTCGTGGGTTATTATCTCGGCTCGTATCGTACCAAATGAGTTTTTTGGAACTTAGTACGGAATTTTTACCGTTAGCTTTTCGGTGAAGGAAACCGGTCTAATCCCAATAAGGTCTAGTTTTCCCTCTGGGTTGGAAGTTCTGATTAAAACTAGTGCCTATACCAAATCGGACCAAGTGTTAAAGCGGACCCAGCGCTCTTTTGGTGCACAACCGGGAAAATTGCTAGGATGATGATGTCATACGTTGTGTATTATTGGTCAACGCCGCCTTGGGGATAGCCTAAGTAAACTCAAGCGCTCTAAACATATGACAAGATTGACCAGCCCTCTAACACTTCACACACTCTTATACTTCAGGGGGCTGAGGCCTCTTTAATTTATAGTGTTAGATAAAGCTTATAAATGCGCAGTCGATTACTGGAACGGCTTCCGTGCGTCCATTAAATACTCGTTTTGTGGCTTGATTTATTATCCTCTTCCAACGTATCATTACCGATAAGGATGAGAGTAGCTAAGAGCATCATACCGGTGAGTTGGACAGCCTAAAAACGATGAATCAAACGATAATAGACTTTATTTCCAAGGTATAAGACATTGGCTAGTGGTAATATGTTTGTAGTGGGTGTGATAAATAAAGATTGTGGAGAGAGCTAACATTATCTTAAGGTGCTCTTACACGAGCGATAAAAATTGCCGGCCACTTCAAGCAATTCGAATATTGCTCAAAATGGAGCGATTATTGCTCCAGTATGGCGCCATTCTGGCTGATGGCTCCATAATTGCCGCAACTCGGGAAACTAGGCGGCGGCAATATTTATAATTCGTTTTTTTAGTTACTACGTATTTTGTTTGGCTTGACCGTTGACTGGTGTTAACTGTATTAATCTGGTTAGATAAGAAAGCAGCATAGCCTAGTTTAAGAACTATAAAAATGGTAGTATAAGTTCTTGTTTGTAGAGAAGATCGTCGCTATTACTCCTTTATATATTAGTTATACAGGGGGTTCGGGATGACGATGTAGGAACTTAAGGAGGTGATAGTGTGGACAATTAGAAAGAGATTGAACCTTACATGTTGTGATCGTTTTTTTTTATCGAAACTGATGAAGTTTGTTTTTTGGCAGAAATCACTTATGCCAATTGCCAAAAAATGCCAAAACAAAAGTGACCAAGAAAACGATAAAAAAAAAGACCGGGTTGCACTCCGGGAATGCCGGCAGAAGTGAAAACTCAATGACATTGTAGCAGTTTTTCGATCAGGTCACGTGTCTTACGAATTTTCAATCTGTAGAATAGAACGGTCACGGGACATCTTACGGTCAGGTGACCTGTGGCGAGTTTAACAATTTTTCCCCATCACAAAAAGTGCACAGCGCCGCTAAAGAAGTTTTCACTTCAAAAACTTGTGCAGCAAGTGCTGCAATACGCGGGCGAAGCCGAGCGGGCAGCTAGTAATAATATTAAGAATTTAAGTTTGTGAGTATTTAACTGTGTACGTTTTAATGTAGGGGATAATCTCCGGAACTGGTTTTGGTGAGGTGGGCCACAGCGAAATGTCATCCCGCTCGAATTTGGAGCAGCCCAACTGGGGAAGTACCTCCGCCTTGCAGAAGACCACAGCCATAATAACTTGCTCTGTAGTAGTGTTGTGTTCCTGGAGGTGAGCAAGGTCGCCAGAGCTCCCGAGTATGCGTTGTGTTGAGAACGAGAGAATTTGTTCCTTCAGCTGTCAACACGGCGAATTCTCAAACATATCAAGGGTCGGCAACGCTCATGTGCCTTTGGAGTTGCTTGCGTCTATAGGCTGCGGTGTCCGCTTACCATCAGGCGGGCCGTACGCTTGTTTGACACCGTCGTTGTATAAAAAAAATAAAAACTACTCATCTGATTCCAGCAAAATCTTTCACCAGTCTATAGAATGGACTTTCGGGATGACATGGGCTATATCTGGGCCATTTTACGGAAAGTTGTACATTCGACTTTTTTTTTATAATTTTGATATAATCGGGTTTTTTCTACTCAGAATCGAGAGCACTTTCGAACGTAATAGGAGGAGAAACTGTCCAAAATTTTACATATAATTTTCGGTTTTCCGTCCCGTTACCACACAATAAGCTTAGGATGGAAACGGTAACGGAATGGAATAAAAAATCTTGGGACCCTTTTTTCTCGTATAAATTCGAAAGTGCCTTCGATTTTGAGTAGAAAAAACCCAATGTAGGTAACATATATCAAAATTAAAAAAAAAGTCGATTGTACTACTTTCCGTTAAATAGCTCATCTGATCCCGCAGCTTTGTTAAGAGGCTGACAACACCTAATTTGGTGAAATTAATGTTATTTAAGCAGTTTTTTAAGAAAAAATATTTGTTCTAGCACATCAAATAAAATATATAGGTATGTTAATATTCACCATATTTCAAAGACCGTGGACGGGCTCGATACATAAGATTGGTCTTAAAATCACATTAAACGGTTCTAAGTCTTTATTTTTTTGACGTATGGGTCTGCAATTAAAAACACGAAGTCAACATATTCATACCTAAACCGCTAGCGAGTCATTTTCACAACTAATCCACACTTTTTTTTATTTTAATATTTATGTACCTACTATATTATCTTCAAAAACCGGGCCGCCCAGTAATACTCGCTCTCGTTTACTCCGATACAAATAGACAGTGTGCGCGCTATCCCAAATCCTCAGGGGCATTTTTGTGTTGACAGCGTCTTAATAGTCTTAAATATTTCCGTCACAGACGTGTCACGGTGGAATTCCATAAAAACGGCTAACACGAATATAAATATTTTTATTACCCTATTTAATGGATTTCCATGTCGCCATGAATACTTTAACCGAACGATACATAATAAATATTACCAGTAGTGAAGCTGTGACTATAAAAAGGAAAGTGTGACTGTATTGCCGGAAGGGTGAACTAATAGATATTGTGGTTAACCCGTAGAGCAAGGGAATATGAAGTTAGGTATTATTTCACACGAAGCACTTTAGCTGGAATCGTTCTTATCCTAACTATATACTTACACGATACTTCTTGATAGCTTTTCGTACGACTAGCAGTCCCCGCGGGTTCGTTCGCGTTTTACAATGAACGTGGGATGAAGTACCGCCTATGTCCATCCCACAACTATACCGGGTGTACAATCCAAATGGGTCAGTATGGAGAAGTCGGAAACTATGAGAGATAGCGAGATCTGTTCTTAGGAACCATGACGTCGATTTTAGATTTAATAATAATTACATTCAAACTTACTGTCTTACTAATTTACTGTCAGTTGTGTTTACACAAGATTTCATAGCCTTTGGTCCTTTTTACTTAACGCGGTTACAAAAATATTGACCAGGTTCAATTCCCGGTTATGTATGAGAGTTAATAAAAAAGTTTGAATGTAATTATTATTAAATCTAAAATCGACGTCATGGTTCCTAAGAACAGATCTCGCTATCTCTCATAGTTTCCGACTTCACCATACTGACCCGTTTGGATTGTACACCCGGTATACTGGTGAAAGATGTTTTGAAATTAAATGAGTAGTCCCGGAAATTACCCTCTACCTACATACAAACATACCAAGTCACAAACTCACATACTGACTTTATCCTACGATCCTATAATTAATGTTATAAATGCGAAAGTTTGGGTGTTTAGATGTTTGGAGGTTTGTTACTCAATCAAGCTCAAAAGGCTCAACCGATTTGGATGAAATTTAGCACGAATATAGTTTAGAATAAAGTTTAAAATACAGGAGAGTTTTTATCCAGGCTCCACGCAGATTCCTATACGAAATAGTATAATCTATAAAATGTTGGTCTACAACCCACACGGGCCCTTAAAGGAACTCTTTTTACACAATTCCGATTTGTACTTGGCCTGATTTTTATCGATTCGGTGGATATTATTTACCAAACTAGTAAACAACATTTAACAGTATTTTGCCTATGCCAAAATAAATAAAATAGAATACTTCCAGTAGGATCAACCTGCAACAACGACCACCGTGGTCCGTGGATTGAAATATTCTCTACATCTAGATCTCTATCTAAATCAAACGATATGCGTAAGTAACTTTTAAAATCTGATATCTCATTCAAAAGCGTATAAGCAACAACAACCCTGTTCCGTGTAACTAGAGTACAAATTAGGTTTTACGCAACATCATTGCGGGAACTTGTGAATGTGAAGGTTATCAGGCGGACCGCAATATTTCAAAGACTTCTATTGTGGAAATCGAATATGTCGACTGCCAGTAACATATTTCAGAGAGTGCTTGTCGGAGGCAACATACAATCTGTATCTACATAGAACATAATTGTTGAGTCTGTGCTTGCGCAAAAATCACGAAAAAACTATAATCTCATTCTAGATATTTTAAGATAACATTAGAATTTTAAATTTTAATATGTGTACCTTATATGTACCTTCGTTTGTCTATTATATCAAATGGAAATATTGTACCCGTTTTACTTATTTCGATCATTAAGTGTTTTTCAAACGTAGCAATACAATTTTTTTAGGGGTTTCACATAGGTTTTCTTTGAAATCGCATGACGATGAACGCACGAATTTTCGAATCGTTTATATATGTAGGTATAAGTATTTAGGTAGATACCTAAGAGTTTCGATTTTACCATTCTCTACGAAAGCCCAATAAGGGCGTGTTGCATTAAATCGTGAATACATATTTTATTTATATATAATAACCTATAGTCTAGTACATACAATCATCTTCAAAAGTGACTTCTCGGTCAGGAACTCAGGAGGCATCAGTAAAAGGTGTGTTCAATAATCGTGACGTTTTGAGACTGTTTGGAAGGACATTAGATTCATCATCGTTTACATTTTCTTAGCTTAACCACGCACTACTGTAGTGGATTCCTTTACATTTACACAACTCTCTATTTCGGGCCAGCCTTTAAACATTTTAGTGGTTTAACATTTTTACGCTGTCGATTTTACGACTTTTCCCCATTTCGTGCGTAATGCGCTTTTAACATTCTTAGAATGCTCTAGAAATTTGTTTAACACTTTGAATGGTTATGTATACACGAATTGAGATGATTATTAGATACCACCATAACTTTCCTACATACCTATATGCATAGGTTTCGGAATGGGATAACTGTCAATTTAAATGAAATCAGACAAATACTCTGACTCAGATTAGAGGCAATATTGACTAGCAATAACGCAACGTAGATAAATTAAATATGTATTATTAGACGACGATATATTTAAATAAATATAAATCACAAATATTTGCCCTTACTGGGATTCAAACCCAGGACCTTCAGCTTCGTAGGCAGCATCACTACCCACTAGGTAGCCTAGTCTAGACCGGTCGTCCAAAAATTATACACAAACATTTGGAAATTCTCTGAATATCCCCGTGGAAGTCATTTTTGAAACTCCATCTTATTAAAAACTTAAATACCTACTATATAACGATTTTATCTGACAGAGGTACATCGTTTTTGTCATTTTATAACCTTTGCTTTGAATAGGGCACGGCCAATTCATCAGCGATAAACGTAGCGGATTGCTCGCCTCTATTAGTTTTACGACTCCATTAAAATTGACCTCGGCTTTGAAATATCAATTCGTATTAAACCCGCGTTTCTACGATTGCCAATAAAACTAAAATGAGCTGTAAATATATACTGACATGTAAACAAATTTGTTCTGGGTGATAAAAAATAGTTTAATGTCTTAATTTTATCGTGTGCAGTGTATGCAACTGTGGAACGCAGTGATTTGTGGTTTCTGATTCTTCAAGTAGGTAATTGTCCATGGCAGTGCACGAATGATGTGAATCTAGTTCTATTGGGTAGTTAGTTGCGTTTTCTAATAATATCTGAAGGTTGATCACGTAACGCATTGTACGTAGGTACGTTAGGTAGATCTAAATGTTACTTTTTGTATTGAAAAATGTCAGTTGATTTGTCCTATAGTAGTTTCGAAAAGTTACGTGATTATCCATCTGATGTGACATCAATATTAGGAATAAAGCTATTTTTGCAAACAAAAGAAATGTAGGCTAAAGATTGCGTCAATCGCCGAGTTCGACAGACAACAACGCCTTTTATTATTTTATAAGGGTAGTAGTTAAACGAGCCCTAATTTTTATGTAAATTTTAAAAAGCTTGACACAAGAGCTAAGGAAGATGATTAATATACCGAAGTGTTTCTTGAAGTGAAAGTTTCTTTACAGTACATATGGTGCTACTTTCCCGCACTAGTGCGGAAAGAGCACTTTCCGTGCATATGTCGAAACTTTAAAGAGCCATATGTACAGTAAAACGTTGTACGATACACGTGCGAATAGGTAATTCGCAACTCGTGTCGATTTAAAACACTCCCTTCGGTCGTATTTTAATTTATCACCACTCGTTGCGAATTTCCTATTTTCGGCACTTATATCGTAAATAACTATATTAATCTTTTTGACTTTGGTCACTGAATTGATTAATTTTAAATATTCACTTAATGTGTTTGGCTGAACGCTTATCTTTCTTATGCCTTTTGCGAACCGACAGTATGGCGACTTGCACATGCGCTTATGTTGACCGCGCATGTATTTAAAACTAAAAAGCCCGCCATTGTTGTGATTGTTGTTGACTTTGGAGTTGTTTCATGTAAATATGTTAAAAATGTCGAGTGAAAGTGGTTAATCAATAATAATAGTAGATTACTGCAGAGGCCGTGAAGTAAGGGATTGCTGGACGAGATTGGGGTAGACGGCCGAGTCGTAGACGAGGCCGAATACAACCAGTCCAGCAATCCCTGTTCCGGCCGAGGATTGTATAGTACTTTTCTCAAACGATGTGAGGAAATATTAAAATTAAAATAAATACTAGGTAATCAATTAAATAATAGGTAATTTGCGCCTTTTTTTTTTAAACCTGCCATTTGAACAAGCCGTTCGAGCACCATGTTTAATCGCCCATAAAGTATAGTACCATAGATTATTTTTATTTTTTTTATGAAGCAAGTATGCTTACAGTGTCTAGTAGTGGTTGGCAGTATGTAAATTTTCCTTTGTCAGTTTAATATTAGTAAGCAAATTTAAAAAGTTAGAGTAGCGGACCATAATGGTTTTACTTAGGGTTTTCATACATTACTTCTTGGCGTCAGGCCAAGAAGTAATGTAGGGAGCCATAAACAAGAAACTTCACGTCTTCATTTCGTGATATTAACGCGTATATTTCCGAGCATGTTTGAGAAATAATGATTTTCTCAAACATGCTCGGAAATGTACGCGTTAATATCACGAAATGAAGACGTGAAGTTTCTTGTTTATGGCTCCCTACATTACTTCTTGGCCTTAGGCCAAGAAGTAATGTATGAAAACCCTAAGTAAAACCATTATTGTCCGCTACTCTAACTTTTTAAATTTGCTTACTAATATTAAACTGACAAAGGAAAATTTACATACTGCCAACTACCGCTAGACACTGTAAGCATACTTGCTTCATAAAAAAAATAAAAATAATCTATGGTACTATACTTTATGTGCGGTTAAACATGGTGCTCGAACGGCTTGTTCAAATGGCATGTTTAAAAAATAAAAAAGGCGCAAATGACCTATTATTTAATTGATTACCTAGTATTTATTTTAATTTTAATATTTCCTCACATCGTTTGAGAAAAGTACTATACAATCCTCGGCCGGAACAGGGATTGCTGGACTCGTTGTATTCGGCCTCGTCTACGACTCGGCCGTCTACCCCAATCTCGTCCAGCAATCCCTTACTTCACGGCCTCTGCAGTAATCTACTATTATTGCAATGTTTCAATACTTTCAATAGTGTCATAATGTTTCTTAGAACTACGACGGTACAGCGTCTTTTTGTTGTGGAATATATTGAGTTACTCAAAACTAATTGTGTTCCAAAACCACAATACAATGATTTTAACTTTTAAGTGAATAAGCTTGACAGCAAAAGATGCGGAGAAGTTGTTTAATGCAGTTCCAGATAATAAGTAGGTACCTCTCAATCTACCTATAATAGGTATTATAAAATTATAGGTTCTTCAATTTTAACCTATCTATTCTAAACTGACATTTCAATATTTAATCTATTTCCTCACACAAGGCATAGTAAAAGTAAAACGTTGTATGATACACGCGCATAAAGATGATTTCCGACTCCTGTCGAATTATACATTCGCTCGCTTCACTCGCTCATGTATAAAAATGACACTCGTCGGAAATCACCTACTTTCCACACTTGCATAAATAACTATTAGCGGCGCTGTGCACTTTTTGTGATGGGGAAAAATTGTTAAACTCGCTACTGGCCACGTGACCGTAAGATGTCACGTTACCGTGAGATTCGAGAGATACTCGCAACAGGTCACGTGACCGTAAGATTCGACAGATTGAAAATTGGTAAGACGGACACGTGACGTGACTTGATCGAAAAACTGTTATAATGTCATTGAGTTTTCACTTCTGCCGGCACTCCCAGAGTGCAACTAGGTCTTTTTTTTTTTAATAACGGTTTACTACGAACGTACCTATTTCCATCTCGCTTAACAAAATGCGGGTACTGAAGCGAGAAGCACAGGTCCAGCTCTACATCCATAGGCGGCACCGCGATGTCGTTGGAGCGCAGCGTGCGCTTGCTGCTGTGCATGCGAGCGGCGAGGATCACCGCTCCCGCGCCCGCTCCGCCCGCCGCTCCGCCGCCCGCCTCGCCAAGGGCACCGCACACTCGCAGTCGGGTGACGCGCAGTGTGCATAACCTGGAACAAATAGGAAATTAACATTAAATGTTATAGATGACATTTGTTATGCTTCACGCCTTCAACTGCCCACGGGAATGACGGAATGTCTATAATATATTGCGAACTGGATCTAAAATGTTAGAAACAGGCTACCGTAGTAAATATCAGTCTCTGACTTTACACAGTCATGCGTAAAATATGGTCAGCTTAGTAATTAGAAGTTTGCATAAACTGAGTAGCCCAAAGACGGTGTTACCACATATTTATGTAAGGTAAACGTCCGAGTGCCCGACACTTTATAGTACGACTCTTTTCAGGTGAATTTTTCGCTCCGAGCCCTAATCTTTCAAACAAAGGCCTTTGTCTCTCTATTATCGCATAGCCGCTAGCTACCGACTAAGTAGCTTCTGCGGCTGCTACCGCTGAGTCACCCAATTCAAATAACCGATTCATACATAACAATCGATTACATTAGTGACACGGACATTCGTATGGCCATCAACCGCTTGTGGCCTAAACACACTCAGGGTCCAGATGGTATACCTCAATACATAATTAAGGATTGTCGTGAAGCATTTGTACAACCGCTTAAGTACTTATTTAATAAAGCTTTAAAAGAAAAAACATACCCGTCGGTCTGGAAAACATCTAAAGTACTGCCTATACATAAGTCTGGATCTAAATTGGACGTCCACAATTACTGCTGTACTGTCAATATTCGGGAAAATATTCGAATCTATAATTTACGCAAAGATATATAAACAACTGAATGGTTGGTTTCTGTGAGGAACAACATGGGTTTTTACCGAAGCGCTCGACTACATCAAACCTGTTAAATATTGTCTCATTAATAGCTAATAACTTGGATAAAAGAACACAAACAGACGTTGCATATTTTGATTTCAAGTAGGCTTTCGACAGAGTTGATGGTGACGTGTTACTTAAAAAACTAGCTATGGCAGGGTTCACTATTCCTCTCCTTGAATTTATGGCCTTTCGGATAGACAGCAGTTTGTGCAGTACGAGGGCTCTCAATCTGCTCCATTCCGGGTAACATAAGGGATCGGGCAGGGCAGTAATCTCGGACCCTTATTGTTCCTTATCTTGATTAATGATCTCCCGGCAGGCATTAAATACTCAACATGTCTTCTATTTGCCGACGATTTAAAATTGGCACTGCCTATAAGCGCTCCCAGTCACTCCTCATTACTACAAACAGATATAGACAGTATTTGTACATGGGCCCATAACAACAGTCTCACCCTCAATGAAGAGAAATGCTCCGTAATGACATATGCACGGGTTCGGCTACCTAGAAATTATACCTACTCAATAGAGGGCCAACCATTGAAACACACTAATGAAGTCAAAGATCTCGGCACATGGTTTGATCCTCAACTTACATTCAATCCGCACATAACTAAGGTGTGTAATGAATGAGGCTAGAAGATGTCTAGGTTTCGTCATCCGTCAATCTAAATTATTCACCTGCCGGCACGCCATTAGTGTTTTGTACAATGCGCAGTAAGCTCGAAACAAATGCCATCATTTGGATCCCCATGAGCATGAGTATACGTTACTTCTTGAAAAAGTCCAAAAGTCATTCGTCCGTTTCCTGTACAACAAATTAAACGGGTACGGGGTCCTTACCTTTACCCGAATCTCTTCGTGCTCGGTATGGTACACTACACGTCACTTGAGACCCGTAGGAAAATATATTTAATAAAATATATTTTTCAACTAACGCGAGGCTTAGTAACCAATCCCCAACTAGTCAGTCGAATAGGACTCAGGGTTCCTCGTCTCTCCGCAAAGCCGCTGCGCGCGCGACGCCGCGATCTCTTCGCCATCCCCCCGGCTAGGACTCGCGCGCTCGCTTCCTCCCCTTTACACCAAGCACTGACGTTATTTTAAATGAAATCATGGACAGTGACAGTCACCTCGATTTCTTTTGGACTTCAGAATCCAGGTTCATGGCCGTATCATGTAGATATTTGGAATCGACAGTAACTCCTAGTACCATACCATAATCCCACAATTGCCGACTTAGTGTTACTATAGTTTAATAATTTAATTGTATTGTAAGTAATTTTATATTGTTTTGTGACATTTCCATATTCCATTCGACTTATGTTCATTTAATATAACTTTTTTTATTTTTTTGTAATTTATATAAATTTTAAATGTAATTTATTTTAAGTGATTGACTTAGTATTACTATTGTTTAATAATTTAATTGTATTGTAATTTTAGATTGTTTTGTGATTCCATTCGACTTTCTTTTTTTTTTGTAATGTATATAAATTTTTATTGTAATTAATTTTAAGTGATTTGAGTCTCATTACTTATTTTATATAATTTGTTTTGACATGTAATGCCAATAAGCACGTAAGGTTCAACTGTAAGTGCTTATTGAAATAAATAAATAAGCACTTGGCACTACAACATTCATGTTGAAAAACAAACGGTATCGTCATAGTATTAAGGTTCAAATTTAATGTCACTGGATATTCTAGATATTACGTTTTGGTAGTGTAGGACGATAGACTGCCCCGAAGCAATACGGCACTCACATAATTTTGATACTTTGTGGTGTTAAAAATCAAACACGGTTATAATTATGATAAAGCGTTGTATATTTGTTATATCAATTTTTTTTTTTATATATGTCATGAAGATCAATCAATCTTTTTGAGTCCATAATGCATTTCCGTGCGTTTAATCTTTTGTAGTCAAATCCACTCTTCAATAATTTGATGAAGTATGACAAGCAATATGGGAAAACAGCACCGTCCTTGGTCAATGCTTCATAAATCATGGCAGCAGAATTATAATATACTAGTATATGGCATGGACACTCTCATCTCAAAGCAATATGGGTTAAATACGAACTAAGATGATTTTCCTTCATTAGAATTTAAGCCATGTCACTTTGACATAGAATGCCCATTCCACATACTAGTACAGCGTCGAGCACTCGCACGTTTACCTTATACCTATGAGTTTAATTTCATCAAGCTTTGGAGAGTAGAAAGAAAGTAATGAGCCGAAAAGTTAAATATTTGTAAGTAGTTCTCAAGTGCCTTCATGCTGAGAAAAGCGTATCTGACGAGTTGACATAGATTTTTTCATTTTTTTAGTTATCTCACATTATTTGTATTTAAAACATTGTGTGACAGTATTATATTACCTATGCGGCAAACGACGAGGGTGACTAAGGGCTGTATTTATTGATATACTTCAAAGACTCCACACAAAGAGTAGGTATTATATTATGCCATGCATGAGTCTGCCAATATAATATTCATTCACAAAAAACTTTCCTTCGTTCTGGTAAAAGTAATGAGAAACGTCGTGCAAACTTCAAATAAAGGGAAGTTCCCAACACACTCAAGTTTAACTGGGGACCACATGTAGACAGGTCTATATTGTCAAAACTATGTATTATTAAACATAAAGTCCCTTACAACACACTTAGACTTCTATATATGTCCCTGGCTGATTCTGTCATAGGTTATGGTATAGAAAGCTATGGAAGAACCTATAAAACCTATTTAAATAATATATACAACCTCCTGATACGTCTACTGAAAACAATTGTACCAGTTAAAGTTAAATATAAATATAGGAAAAATTACGAAAATCTATTTAATCATTGTAAGGTGTTAAATGTATTCGACAAGGTGGAACTAGCAATCATAACACAGTACAATAATAATATAACCAATTTGAAGAAAAAAACAAGACCGAACCGTCTTCGTAGCTTATCTAATCACCCAACCTTTGAGGTGGGAAAAAGTAATAATGAATATGGGAATAGGGATTGGAATTGTCTCCTACCTACAATATTAAATAGATTTCCGGATGAGCTAATACGAAACATTGAGGGTAAAACGTGTAGTAAAACACGTTCGATAGTCAAAAGACATATGTAAAAATTAAGTCGCAAACAATAAAGTCACTTACCATTACCATACCCTACTGTAAAAAAAATATGTAGTTACCTAATTAAGATAATATAGTTATAAGGCAGGCTCCTTAACACAAAAAATCTTTTAAATTTAAGATTAGTAGTTAAGACTGTAATTTAACCCCTACTTTTTTATAGAAATAAACAGTTTTTTTTTTGTTTTTTTATACCTACTAATATTATAAAGAGGAAATGTTTGTGAGATTGTATCTTTGTGAGTTTGTATACCTTGGGTAAACTTCGGAACCGCTTATCCGATTAAAAAAATCTTTCATCTGCGTGTAGAACGGACTTTCTGGATGGTTATATGCTATACTAGTTAGTAAAACACCGTATCCCGTTATCCGTAAAACTGCAACTGTAGCTATATTAAAACAGAGGTAGTAGTTATTTCATAAGTTCTGTCTCCGAGGACAGTTAATGCGATAATCTTTCTCATATAGCTAGAATAGAACGTTCCAGAAGTGGCTCGTGTAATATTCGTAGGAGGATAATCTTTATTGCTGAAAAAGGCTCGAAAATAGCCCATATTTTCAAAGCTAAGCCTTAGGGAAAACCCTTTGAGTTGATTGCGGGTTTTCCCTAAGTGCTGTTGACTTTCGGTCACCATGGTTATACTGAAACCTCCCTATTAGTGCTCCGTCGTTATTACAATAATCGTTAACGCTTTCACCAAAAGATGTTTAGTACTTATAGGTTTTTTTGAAGTGAAAACTTCTTTAGCGGCGCTGAGCATTTTTTGGGATGGGGAAAAATTGTTAAATACGCGACAGAGTTTTGTGACGTCAGCAGATGTCAAGGAGGTCACTTTTTGCTGCTAGCCGATTCGACTTCATTCAAAACTGAACGCTATTCGTAAGAGTATAAAGCCGTTAAACACTTTTTGCAATAGCATATTCTGCAAATTTGTAATAATACCAACGCGTACTTCACCGTTTTGCTATTGAGAAAATTCGAATAGTTCGAATTTAGACGTTATTCCTAAAGAGATAAAGCTTTGAAAAATATTTGGCAATGGCAAAAACAAATTGGTATTGTGTTTGCCGCCGCCCGTCGGCGCGCCGGACCCCGGCGCCGTTGCGCCGCGGCGGCGGCGCGTTGGGCCCGTCGCACCCAACGCGCCCGCGGCCCGTCCGCCTAAATAATTGATAATTGTTTATAAATTTGCGTCAAATTCATTTTTAGGGTGACACCGTAAGATGTCACGTAACCTGATCGAAAAACTGTTACAATGTTATTGAGTATTCACTTCTGCCGGCACTCCCGGAGTGCAACCCGGTCTTTTTTTTTAATTAAGCATGTTTATATATCTGGTTATTAATTTCATGATTTGTAATGTCATACATATAAAAATAAGTAAAGCAAATGTCAACTGTGAAATAAACTATCAACAAGATACAACAATAATAGATCAAGCTTCAATTTCACACTTCGAATAACGTAACATTACAAGTACACGTCAAGGGGCTGTATTCGGGAGTTTCCGTAGGTACTGTTTTTGACATCATATTGTGATTGCGACGTCGATGATTTCCATGCCACACATACGTCCACTTATTTGTCTGTCTACATTCTGTCTATCATTAATATGGGGACTGGTACTCATAAATCTCATAATACCACGTGAAAAAGATTTTGCTAAATAAGTGTCTTATGTAAAACATTTAGATAATCAAAAATTTACGTATCGTCGGTGAAATTGCCGTGAACTCGTGATTCTACAGATTCAGATTCAGCGGCGGTACCACGAACTTCGAAAGTCGAAGTTCGGGTATTTCCATCTCTATCGCACTCCCTTAATCAAGTGACAGGGATGCATGTATTACGAACTTCGGCTTTCGAAGTTCGTGGTAGCGCCGCAGATTCATTTAGCACTTAAAATTACACAAAGTCAATTTTTAGGAGCATATACTGTAATCGTTGGTTTTTAAACAAAATCAAATAAGTAACATTTCAATTATGTATCATACGATTTACAAAACGGGAAATCACGAATTTTGATAAAGAAACGAATGCCGCCTCATATCAATGTTCGGTCTGACAGGCCAGAAAATTGCAAACGCGAAGACACAAGTATAAGTGCGAAGCTGTGATTTCATATATTACCTTACCTACACACATAGCATGCGAGGTATTTATAACAACATATGTTGGCACATCTCTGGCGGAAATTCACCCTTACCGACCCACTCGCTAAATGTGTTTGCTGAAAACATGCTCCACAATATGCAATCTTATGTTTAAGAAAGAAACCTCATTCCATCATCCTCATCTCCTTCACTCTTAGCCAGGGAAAACGTGTGTAAGCGAGACGGGCTCTTTGAATTTCATTATCGGAGTACACGGCACACGCGCTGTCTGGGGAATCGGGAAATGTAAATATGCTATTTCACACTACGATGAATTTGTCTGAATATATTTTTATGTGTGCATTGTACTCGCCTAAGAATAACTTCACATTATTCATCTCAAACACTTCACTCCTATTCATATTTTATTAATTACAAGTTCATGTTTATCTACCTGTGGTGGTTTTCATTGGATGTGCCGTGCCAATCAACTTTTAGACCCACACTATTTAGTCCGGTAACGCAAGACACAAAACTGTCATGTTTGTTAGCGAAACTGCTCTTAACCAGGCAAGTATTGAATTATTTATAGCGATGGTTTACACTATAGCAGTTACGGGATGCTAAAGATTTTAATTGGTTGGATAAACAAAGTTTTGAAATAAATTGATTGTAAAAAGTAACACACTGGTTGCAAAAGGAGACAGAAACAGTGTGAGTGAAAAAGTTTGTTGAACCTACAACAAGATCTATTCTAATATTACGAAGAAAAAAAGTCTATAAGGTTGCGAAGACATTTGGGAAGGACGTCGGCTATATTTTATTCCTTGGCTTCGCCTGTGTTCTTTGTAATACGCAACGGAGAAGTGCGGGCAGCTAGTTCAGATAAAGCCACGTTACACAAATATGTAAGTCTATGTATATACATAATAAACGGCATTAAAACAAAGATTTTGTATCAAATTTAATCTAACACGACCTTCTGCAACTATAAAACGTCGGGTGCAATTTATATTCAGCGCCCAAGGTGCCCAATCTCGGGCTTCGGGCAAAGTTAAAAATGGCGCATAAAGTAATGGGCCTCAACATCTGCGGCTTCAATTTTGGTCCCATCTGGGCCGTAACTTATAGGTTTACACAGAACTGACCCGAGCCTTTCGGAACGCTTACCCTATGCAAACCAGTTTAAGTTTCAAGGATTAGGGTTAAATTGGTCGACAGTGTTATTTTGTTTAGTTATCTGTGAGTTTAGTTTCGTGGGTTTATAATTGAGGGCAATCCATTTAGTAGCCTGTATAGTTATTACAACAGTTTGATATCGTTATATGAGTAATGAATACTTACAGACGTTTCTGTTGGGAGGACTCGGGAGATTTTAGTATAAAAGGAAGGTGACATTAATTAACGCAAAATGACGAAGAAAGCTGGCCCCAAATCCATACTAATATTATAAATGTGAAAGTGTGTCTGTCTGTATGTCTGTTACCTGTTCACACTTCAACCGCTGAACCGATTTAGATGAAATTTGGTAGGCTTAGAGATAGTTTTAGTCTCGCGGAAGGACATAGGATAGTTTTTATTCCGGAAGTCATCGCCTAGCTTCCGGAAGCTAGTAAGAACTATAAACACACACTGACCAAATAAATGGTGACTACAACTTTACAACTAATCAAAACATTTCAAATCTGTTTCATAAGTACTATCTAGCCTGCATTGCAATCGAAGCTACATTCCCCATTCCAGTTTTGCAGGATTCCCATTAGTTCTAGCGAAAACGATTCCGCAGCGATACAGGGGAAATGGACTAGACACCCAATAAGCTGGCGTCTGTTTCCTCTTAGTCCGATAGCGTTTCTCGCGTATAACTAACACGTAGGCAGCCTTATTGAATGCTTCGAACAACTATTGTGTATTTAATTGTGAAAATCGTTAACGGTTTTCGTGTTTAAAGTTTTTATTGATACAACATCGAATGCCGCGAAAATGAGATCTGGATAGACCTGACTAGCATCAGTTTTCAAGCCTCTGGCGAACTCTGGCGAACAAGATCCGATTAAGGCGATTTAAGAAAGATGTTGATTTTTGAATTGATTAAAAACTTGTAAACTCAATCTGATTCCTTGCGTAATAGGTATATAGGGTCATTTTTTCTCGGTTTTCTAGTAGATTTCTATTCTAAAACAACAAAAAAATGCATGTACAAGTAATTGTCTCAATAGGGTGTGTAGAATTGATGTTATCTTCAATAGCAAAAACCTTCTCCTTCAGGTGGTCGCTAACCGAAGGTGGTCGCGTAACCAGCGAAATGACCCCAGGTTCCTTATAGATTTTTTATAGTAAAATTAAAAACAACAAAAGAATACTATAAAGAAACGAAAAAAAATAAGAGGCACAATCTTACACGCATCGACCTAGCCCCCCAGCTCAATAAAGCGTGTGTTATAAGTAGTAGACGGCGATATAGTATTAATAGATATAAATACTATATATACCTAAAAAAACATCCAAGACTCAGAAAAAAATAATCATGCTCATAACACAAATATTTGCCCTTACCGGAATTCAAACTCAGGATTTCAGCTTCACGATTCTAGCCTTCAACTTCGTCACCTTGTGTTAATACCACACGGCGCGACTTTTTTTTTGCAGCGATACAAACGCGCGTTTCTCGTACGCGCGACTGCATCGCGAAAGTAGCCATTGACAGGCATCTGCATCGACTTACTGTAACGCAACCGTATCGCGACTGCATCGATGGAAAAAGTGGCCATGTGTCGCTCTGCTACCAAAATTGATCGTGGGCCCACTCTCAATACACCTACGTCACATGACAACACGATAAAATGCATGGCAGCAAGTCGAGAAAGTTGTGGTGAGCAAAAAAAAATAATGCGCGGAAGTAATAATAATAATAATATATTCTTTATTGCACCACAACATAAGAAAAACATGTTACAAAAGTATAGACAATAAATAAAGGTAACAACAGGCGGTCTTATCGCTTTAGAGCGAAGCACTTGGCAGACGGCGTTAAAGTTGCCAACTTTGGTTTCCGGCTAGCTTTACTCTCGCTACGATTAAAGGGCTAAATGATGCCACATGCCTCGTACTGTTGTCACATGACGCCCAATGACCCATACAAATTTTGACCGGAAGTGAAGGATTTTCAAACTTTTGACCAATTTTACATTTTTTTTTTCTTGCGCATCACAACTTTCTCGACCTGTTGCCATGCATTTTATCATGTGTGTGACGTAGATGTATTGGGAGGGGGCCCACGGTCTAAAAGGACTTAAATTAAAATCTGAAATGAACTCACACGCACAAGATGGTCTCTAGAGATATTTATTTATATCATCAATGAGGCACTGTGTAAAGCTAATTGTATTACTCTTCCTCGTTACCTAGATACAACGCGACTTCGTTCATATCCCCAATGATTCCATTCAATACCTACTCATGATTCTGAGTAAATAAAAAAAAAGACCCGGTTGCACTCCGGGAGTGCCGGCAGAAGTGAAAACTCAATAACATTGTAACAGTTTTTCGATCAGGTCACGTGACATCTTACTGTGTCACCCTAAAAATGAATTTTACGCAAATTTATAAACAATTATCAATTATTTAGGCGGACGGGCCGCGGGCGCGTTGGGTGCGACGGGCCGGCTCGCCCGTCGGCGGCGGCAAACAAAATACCAATTTGTTTTTGCGATTGCCAAATATTTTTAAAGCACTTTAGGAATAACGTCCAAATTCGAACTATTCGAATTTGCAAGAACAGCAGACGGCGGCGGCGAACAAAATATCAATTTGTTTTTGCCGCTGGTAAATATTTTTCAAAGCTCTTTAGGAATAACGTCCAAATTCGAGCTATTCGAATTTGCTCAATAGCAAAACGGTGAAGGACGCTTGGACAAAATTACAAATTTATTTGCAGAATATGCTATTGCAAAAAGTGTTTAACGGCTTTATACTCTTACGAATAGCGTTCAGTTTTGAATGAAGTCGAATCGGCTAGCAGCAAAATATAAAAGTTTGTGACCTCCTTCACATCTGACGTCACAAAAATCTGTCGCGTATTTAACAATTTTTCCCCATCCCAAAAAGTGCTCAGCGCCGCTAAAGAAGTTTTCACTTCAATACATTTTATAATTCAGAAGAAATAATGTAAAAGGTATGGTTTTCTCGCCCATCGACATTCCTTCCTATAAGCCCTCACTTGTATCACAATGTACTATTATAGTTTACTAGAAGCCCGCGTATTACAGAGAACCCAGGCGAAGCTGCGGGATAAGATATATCCTTTGTCCATCATCCATTGTTAGTTATCTTGTGTTTTCTTTTTTAATTTCCTAAAACTGAATCTTTAAAAGAATTATGTATATACTAGCTCCCGCCCGCGACTTCGTGTGCGTGGACCCGGGATAAAAATTATCCTATATTTTAATCCAGGCTAAAAATTATCTTTGTGCTAAATTTCATCCAAATCGGTTGAGCCGTTTAAGCCGTTTAACATCCAACCAAACATTAGCATTAGTTAGTAGAAAATAATAAGAATAGAAGAACTAATCATTATCGAACCTACTCACAAAATTTCACAAGAATTATTATTATTATTTTATATTATTAGGGGACAATCTTACACAAATCGACCTACTCCCATACCAAGCTCAATAAAGGCTTGTGTTAAGGGTACTAGACGACGATATATTTATTAGATAGAAATACTTAAATACATAGAAAACATCCATGACTCAGAAACAAATATTCATGGTCATCACACAAATATTTGCCCTTACCCGGATTCGAACCCAGGACCTTCAGCTTCGTAGGCAACGTCACTAGCACTACCCACTAGACTAACCGGTCGTCAATCGGTTGAGAAATGCGACCTGTAGAGTAGAACAAGGCCCAAGCTAAAACAAATTACTTCGTTCGCTTCGCTCACTCGATCACTTATTTACTATAGAATATATTTGTCTACTTAGTGAACTCTGAATTATTGTATGTAGAGCAGCCGATAGGTGCCTAGCGAAAGTTCCCTGCTAATATTTAATGGGCATTGAACTGTGTGGGAGCACCGCCTAGACCACCTAGTTAGAAACTTAATTGGGTTAGAGCGAGGATACGGTTAATGACTTATGTATATTGCCTGTGAGCGGTCGGTAATTAGTAATTATGTAGGATAAATTGGCTTGTCGGTCACGGAATATGACATGATTCTGAAGATCAATACAATAAAAGTAATTACTTAGTGTAATTATTCATGTACCTACGTTCAATTACATAAATGTAAACCTACCTATACACTGGAACTCTTTGGGGGAGACCTACGAGTATGTCCAGCAGTGGACGTCTTTCGGCCGTTATGATGATGATGATCATGATGATACCTAACCTATACCTTTATTATAAGGTTTGGGAGTTTGTATGCAGGGGGTAATCTCCGGAACGCGATAATCTGCGCTTCGCCTGCGTTCATTGCAATGCGCGGGTGGACCCGAGCAGGCAGATAGTGCCTATATAAAAAAAGACTCCGCACTGTTGACATGTTCTTACTTCCAATTCCAAATACCAAATGTCCGCGTACCCTCGTTCGAACACCAAATTCAGCCTACGGCGTTGGTCTTCCGTCGATGATATACGCTACGGCGCCAAGTGTAGCTTCCGGTTAACGCCGCACGCCCCGTTCTATAGAAATGTACGCACTTCCATACCACTTGACGCTGTACGTACTGTTATTTATATTCTGTGGATGTACGCGGCGCGCGGTTTTTTTGTTTTTGTTCCCCTGTTAGAGGCCTGCTGAGCGGCCTGATACAGATTTGGTTATGGATACCTCACTAGCGGCCTTATGGGCCGACCAGAGGGGGAAGTCGGCGCACGGAGTCAACTCGAGACAAAGGCTATATACACAATCTGTCGTTGTGTACGGCGCCAAAAAAGAGATTAAAGTCTAAAATCGCCATAAGCATGCGACAGGCGTAGTATAGTCCAAGATGAAAGTCCGAAAACGAAAAACTTTATGAAACAAGTCGTCAAACTTCCCTCTGTCCAGAATAATGAACGAGACCCGAAACTCAAATAATAACCAATTCTTTTCACAATTTCAAAGGCATTTTACGGATAAAGAAAGTTAGACTTGATTAAAATTTATACGCTCGCTGGGATGAAAAAAAAACAAAAACTTGGGTCTTTTAATCTTATTACAAAAAGGATTTGAGGCTTGACAGATTGCAAAAGGGGCGTTCATTTCATACCAGACAATTTGAAATCGTGACAGAAATTGAATACTAAAGTGTATTTAGAATTAACATCCATTCCAACAGTCTATCGTTGCCAGGAACTTACTTACTTACTAAAAGTAATCCTATCATAAACAGTTCATGTAAAGTAAACTCCCTAACTACTACTTTCAGTCTTCAAAAGCCAATCCTCCTTTTCCACATGGCCTAACTCTCCCAGGCCCGCTCTACAATTGTATCATCATCATGGAACACTTAGAGCCTTAACACACTTGCGATTTGCGAGCGTGTTTTCTATACAATTATCAGTCGCGGCGAACACGCTGCGTGATCGCCTTCATACAAAATACGCTTGGAAATCGCAAGTGTGATAAGGCTCTTATTGTGTGAATGTCATGCCCTTGCCAGACAAAGAATGAATTTAAGCTGCATAATCCGTTTCGTGGAAATGATGGAGAGAGCTTGGGAGTAGACATAAAGGAGAGGGCAAATGCACAAAAGATCCCATTGGGTCGAAGTGTATCCGAAAGGGCCCTCATCTAGATAAGATAAGATAAGATAATCATCATCATCATATCAGTCGAAAGACGTCCACTGCAGGACATAGGCCTCCCCCAAAGAATGCCTCAATGACCGGTCCCGCGACCTTTACCTGGTCATCAGTCCACTGTGGGGGTCTACCCACGCTGCGCCTTCCGGTACGTGGTCGCCACTGGGGAACATTTCCGCCCCAACGGCCATCGGTTATACGTGCAATGTATATACATCGTAACGAAACAAATTCAATACGATGTATAATGTACATCAGCTCCATCTCTCCCGTTAATTTGATACTGCCTGATGTGGTTCGATTAAGATGGAGCGAGCGCATAGCTCACCCATTAGAGTGGTCCTAGAAGGCTGTGAGCCTTTCAAGAGAACACAGAGAGGTCGCTATTCGTAGCGGGAATATAGTCGAAAGATACGCGACTTCAGTCACTGTCCTTGTAGGTTAGTGGTCAAGGCAATCTAGCGTTAATAGAGAGATCGCAGGTTCGAGTCCTGTCGGGGGCTACAAACGAAGATGGTTTATTTTTCCATTATATTCGTTCTCTCTGTATCATATCGTTTGCAATGTATATCTCTATATTATAAGTAAGACCACTTTCCACAAAACCTTCTAAAAATAGGTATGCTTCTTTATTGTGGAATAACAGAAGCTTTTTCATTGTTGACCATTCAAATTAAAATAATTTAATACACGTGTTTATTTATACGTGCCTACACAACGAATATCTCTCATGAGTCACCGTCATGAGACAACCTCTGACCTGTTGCGATAGGTCGCGCCTTCGATTGCTCGGCTTGCTCGATTACTCACATCGGCCACGCTATGTATATTTTACGGCTTTGACAGACTTAACGACGCTATTTATAGAAGTGGGCAACGTGCATCGTATAATGGTTCATTTCCTTTCATGGAAATCAATATCACAACCATTTTGAACGCAGCAGGGTTATCAAAATTATCATCGAGTATTCTCTTGAAGCTACCAACGAAAGTTTTATCTTAGCATTGGGCCAATTTGTGGAATAAACAAAGTGTTAAATGGCGCTGAAAATATATCCTGAATACATGTTTAAATACTTGGAACCATTACCTATAGCTGATAGCCATCTGCGCCTTGCGGTGCAGTGCCGCCCTTCATAAAGTGTTATCGTCCAAGCTCCTCAATAGAAACACCAAACTCCGCATATATAAAAAGGTCATAAGGCCAATACTCATGTATGGATGTGAGACTTGGACGCTAACACTTAAAGAAGAAAATAAGCTCCTGGTGGCGGAGAGAAAAATTCTCCGAAAAATTTTAGGTCCGGTGAGGAGAGATGACGGAAGCTTCAGTCCGGAAGAACATCGAAATTGAGCATCTTGTGGCTACACCCAACAGTATTGGAGAAACAAAAGCTCACCGTGTTCGATCGGGGTGCCAAACGGGCATATTTGGGACATCCAGTAGGGCGGCGACCCGTCGGACGTCTCAGGTATCGCTGGAACGACGTCGTCGAATTAGACCTGCGCGACCTTAAAGCCATGAACTGGAAGGAGATGGCGCAGGATCGGGTCAAGTGGCGACAACTCGTGTCGGAGCACGGACCCACTTTGGGTCGGTGAGCCATTGAAGATAGATAGATAGCCATCTGAATGTCTGTCAATTTAGAACAGCATGACAGGACTGGGGAGGAACGAGACAGCTTGACCCTCTGAGCTTGATATGGATAATCGTTTATTGGTCTACTTACCCTGCCAACAACGCGTAAATTGCAGAATGTTTTTCCGGAAACAGATCTATAAACAAACTGCTTTGAGTACTATTCTGAGTAGAACCATTCTGCTTTAGAAATGTTACCTGGACGAATGCTTTTATATCGGACGTAAACGGGATCATGCTACCAGTTCAGGCATACGAGGGCTGCCTTTTAAGTTGTGTCGTTTGGAAAAACTAAAGACAATTTAAGTGTTAAATGGTATTTATTGTTTTTCAAAGTAATCACCGTGATATGTAATATAGTTTTTCATTCGATCGAACCAGTTTTCGAAACACTTATTCCAGTCCGAAGTCGGGGTCTCCAAAATGGCCGTTTCGTATGCCTCAACCGCTTCTTCAGGCGTCTGGTACCGTAGACCACGAAGTCGTTGCTTGATTTTTGGAAAAGTAAAAAAATCGTTAGGGCTTAAGTCTGGACTGTACGGCGGGGGTTCCAGAATTTCGACGTTTTGCTCTTTTAAAAACGCAATAGTTTGCCGGGCGGTGTGCGAGCTCGCATTATCGTGGTGCAGTCTTATACGACGTCTTGGGTTATTTTTTCGAAACTCGCCGATGACTTCTGGTAAACAGACAGTGGTATACCAGTCAGCATTAACCGTTTTACGATCCTCGAGCACGATGGTGGCAACGTGGCCACTTTTCGCCACAAACGGGGCGACCATTTTTTTCGAAGTGCTCCGTGAGCGTATCACTTTGGTCGGTTTTGGCTCATCTTGGAACACCCAAACAGTCGACTGCTGTTTAGAATCGGGATCGTAGGCATATATCCAAGATTCGTCACCACTGATAATGTCGTAAACATGTTTCGAGTTTCCTCGGTTGAATTGCCGCAGAGTTTTGCGACACCATCGAACGCGAGCCGTTTTTTGGTCTTCACTGAGTAAATGTGGTATCCAGCGTGAGATCAACTTTTTTACGCCTAAGTGATCATGCAAAATACTGTGAACACTGGTCCCTGAAATACTTAAGGAAGCTTCTATCTCACGGTATGTCGCATGGCGATCTTCGATGATCAGTTGCCGTACAGCATCAATGTTCTCCTGGGTTACGGCTGTTTTTGGTCGACCTTCACGATGTCTATCACCAAGACTAGAGCAACCACGTTGAAATTCTAAATACCAGCGTTCCACAGTCCGAAGGCATGGTGCTTTATCATTGAAAACCGTAGTCAACTCTTCGAAGCACTGAAGTCGCGTTAAGCCCCTTTTGAAGTTGTAAAAAATTATCGCACGTAAATTTTCCTTCGAAATTTCCATTTTCACAACTGACTTGTCAACTTTGTACGAACGCTGTACTAAAACGGTTGGGCCGATTTCGAGTCATTCTTTTGTTTTCGAATTCTAAATTCAAATATTTTAACGTGACACTAGTTCTTTTTTATGCAATCACGGGAGGTTTGCAAACGACAGAACTTAAAAGGCAGCCCTCGTATTTATCTTAATAACATTAATAAATCAGCATCGATGCCCACAGCTTGGCACAGGCCTACTCCTCTCATGGGCCCCACGCTGGCCCAGTGCGGATTGGCGACTTCACATACACCTTTTAATTTGTTCTTTCACCAAAAAGTTGACGTAAGAAATCCTAACTTATTAAACCGAATTAATAAAACTTGTGTGAGACTGGCACCATAGCACATAATACATATATGGTATATGTATGTGTCAGCTCGGGAGCTCAATGATTGGAACTCTAACTTGAACATAATTTAGTGGAGCTGTTTTAAGAAGACCATTAATCAGTTTTCCGCTTCATGGGATTTCAATGAAACTTTTAGAGTTAAGTGATCGTTTTTGGAACTTTCTAGTTTCACGATCATCACGTAAATACGATCGTAAACTAGAACGATACGATAGAGTGATACGGTCGTTCCTACGTTAATATGTAAGTGATATTTGATAATGATTAATGTTTTCTCTTTAGCTTTGAAATACAAAATCATCATCAACTATTCAACCTTCAAAGACAACATACTGGATACCCTTATCACGATACAATTATTTTTAATTAAATATTTTGTTTTCGTGTTATTTTTAACGAGGAAGTTACCCCGATCATTTTATGCGATATGATACAGAGAAAGAATATAATGGAAAAATAAACCATCAAGCATCATAAATGTCGGGGGCTACAGACGAAGATGGTTTATTTTTCCATTATATTCTTTCTCTGTATCATATCGCACAACATACTGGATTTGATTTTCAAACTACATAAAGTAACGCCTTCTCACAATACAGACAGTATTCTCCCTCTCTAGAACACATAAGATAAACACTCACTCGCTATGTTTTCTGAGATATAAAGCATATGTATATGATATGGCACGCATGGGATGTATATATATATATATATGCATATATATGTGTGTAATAGGAAATATGTGTATTTTTATTAGTTCGAGCTATCCTTTTTTTTGTCTACTGCCTGCATCTATAAGTTTTTCTCTTTAGCCCTGCGGCTGACTGGTGGAGAATGCCTTTAGGCATTAAGTCCGCATTTTGTATTTTTATTTGTGTAATAAAATAATGTATAAATAAATAACTAAAGTATCCGATGCCCTTCCCCGAGATCTCCATATCAAACCTCATCTAACTTATAGTTTATAGCAGTTTCGCGTATGACACCAAAAAGTTGACAAACAGACACAATTCCTTTCGTATTTATTGTGTATGTATTGGGATGTATATGCATTTATTAATAATAGATGTTTACTATATAACTATTTTTCAGTAGATATCTCTAAGTGAACTGAGGTAAACACGGCCTTAATATAGACACACTAATCAAGATAGACATTTAGCGAAATGTTATGCTAGATTTATGGGTTCATGTTAGTTCACCGACCCCAAACATCTATAGAATTAATACATATTCGTGCTCATAACTCATAACTTGTAATCATAGCCTTTTATCTCTACACAACATCTTACTACGAAATCAACTTTAAAATCGACACCATAAAATATAAGCTTGATTAGCAAGCAAGTGATTTGTCTTCTTTCAAGAGTCGACGCCTCAATTCATTCGATCTTATTTATCAAGAAAACTTGTTCTATTGCATTTATTAGCCGATCAAGATTTGATGTCTTCCTAGTTCTTTGATCTCTGCATAGAAAACACGGAAAGTAAACTTTCAAAAGCTCATATATCTCGTCAACATTATTCTAAAAGCGTACTCTATAATACACACCGTGAGGTCGCTTTTGCATTACAGCATTGTTCAAATACGATGTTACGGAATATCCACATTGACCACTTAGGTCAACTCACCTGACTTTCCTATCAAAACTTTTGCGAACGAGAAATACGTCTCTGGAATTATGTTCGAATTCCGAACGGATGACGCTTGTCAGCTGACGGGCTGTCAACCGTGTTGTGGGCGGTGTGAGTGAAAATTCAACGTTTATATAATCTTCGTATATTTGTAAATAGCAGCAATGTTACGCATTGGTGGATACGCGTTGCGAGATGTGTGGGCCAGGTACAGATGCAGTATTTCGTTACGAATAATGCCATAGTTACATACAGATTTCTGGTCATATATTTGATAATATGTACTTGCGTACGTCTATAAACAGCATGCGTATATAGCATGAACCTTGGTATATAGTAAATATGCGTAACCGTATACCTCCTGTCCTACAATTCATTATTTGAGTGAGATCATTTCATGAAAGACTGAGCTCTACACTGGAATGAGTCAACCTAAATTGAATTAATTGTATTATACTATATTAAATTACTTATCGAAGACCGTTTCTGACAAAGAACTCCAATATTCCTTCCTCAAGTCATCGCTCTCCTTAACCTCGTATTTATATATTGTTAAGGGCCCTTTTAGATTTCGGCGCGCGCCATACTAAGCCACTGAGCGGGTGACAGCGGTTTGGCGAAGGAATTTTTCTAGTTTTACATGATTGTTACATGATGTTAATATGAAAATAATTGGAAAATATGAAACATATATCCAGATAAATATAATGTTAAGGGTCCCCAGGAAGCTCGACTCTCCATACAAACTTTTCCACTCACCCTTTAGTTTGATTCTCATTATAAAACGCCAAACTAGAATAACATGAAACTTTGTATACACAACGAGACCGCACACAGGGCACATGACTCGAACAAAAATTAGGGCTTTAAAGCCTAATATCTCGCAAACTAATCACTGATTTGAAAAAAGGTTCTAGGAAACCCATAATATTTTTAAACGAGCTATCCAACGATACCCCACACCATGGGTTTAACGAGAAAAAAAAATACATTCCCGCTTTAGGTGTAGGAGAGGTACCCTAAACAATTTTTTTTTAAACATTTTATTGTACTGTTTTGTCGGCGTGATTGATTTATATACCCATGCCGAATTACAGTTTTCTAGTAGTAATGGTTACTGAGCTAAGGCGAGGACGGACAGACGGACATGGCGAAACTATAAGGGTTCCTTGTTGTCTACAATACAAATTTAACGACGAAAAGTAACAATTATCTACGCGACGTTTTTGTAACAGGCATCTTAAGGAAAACAGAATTCGGGGGAAACTCAATACTTTCTCACACAAAGGATCTTTTGTGTTCCCATCTCCATTGATAACAATCGCCTTTAACAAAGAAGGCAAACTTATTAAAGTCTTGATAAGTTCTTATGTTTACAATAAAATTCTAACAAATGTAAATAGCAGAAACAGACGAAGCGCTTATATTTCAAGGTCTCAAATATTTATTACAGATTACCAGCGAACGAAAAAACCATTGAATGCGAGCTCCTTACAAATTTAAATCCAAACACATGCCCAAAACCCGGTATGCGCATGTTCTAACTAAACGGCTGCCTGGCATCGTTTGGACACCCCGCCCCCATCACCGCATAAGAGCAATGGCACCCATTCTGTGGGGCTATTTTGCAGCGCTACTTAGACTTCTATGGGGTTTTTTCTTTCGCTGCAGATTCCCGTTTCGAACGCAAGCAAACGAAGGGCGTTACAAGTTTAACACGTGTATGTGTGTCTGTCTGTGGCATCGTAGCTCCCAAACGAATGAACTGACTTGATTGCGGTTTATTTAATCAAAAGGCTTTTCTAACGAGATGGTTCTTAGCTTTGTTTTTTGTGTCGGGGGAGTTAACATTTTAATTTATGTAGATAAATATTACCAACTAGCTTCCGCCCGCGACTTCGTCTGCGTGGACCCTGGATAAAAACTATCCTATATTTTAATCCAGGCTTTAAACTATCTTCGTGCAAAATTTCATCCAAATCGGTTGAGCCGTTTTAGCGTGATTGAGTAACAAACATCTGAGCATCCAAACTTTCGCATTTATAATTTTAATAGATTTTCGCGTTCAACGGATTCCCAACTACAATACCTTTTTATTCAAAATGTCCACTTCTAATCTCAGTCTTAAAGATATTTTCATCTACGAAATACATTCGTCGTATCTTCATGATAATTATCGTATTTCAGGAATCAACTAAACAATTTCAAGTTTGTTTTGGGAGACAACAAGGACCTCATAGCACGCCTTTGGGAGACAAACCTGGTGCCTGTGAGACAGGCCAGTGCCAAGCCTAAGGGTCCCCCTCACCCCCCCGTCCCACTGCACGGAAACAGGATATGGAAGAAGGGAGAGCCACGAAGATACTCGCCGTTCCATGAGCCCGGGCAGGTAATCGATATTGAATACCAATATTACCAATCGTTTATTTTGTTAATAAAATTGTTGATGTTTTATTTTTGTGTTTGTTACTGGTAGCTTTTAACATAATATACTATCTGCCCTCATAAGCCAAATGGCGCTATCTCAAAACGTAGGTCATTATAAAAGCTATGTCATTTGGCGTCATGGGGTAAATCAACTTTATTCTGTTACTATAGTTGCCATGGTTACGTCTCCAGGGGCACTTTTTATAACTGAAATTTTACGGATTAAAATCCACCAAATGTTCTTGTAATTTTCGACCCCTTTTTTAGAGCCATCTTCTAAGCTTGTTACGGGTATGACCCAATTATAATTACATTTTAATTAATATTACATTGCCATTCGTCTCTACCCTACTGTCAATGACCACACATACACACATACACACACAGCTGACATTTGGCATAGATATAAATGGGAATAGCGCTAACATATCCATCCAAGCCGCAGCAGATAATAGGGCTTATTTATTCAAATTGACAATCAAAGGGTCGGCAATGCGGTTGTGACTTGTGAGTCCTTTGAAGTCGCAGGTGTCCTTAGGCTACGGTGATTAGGCAAGTTACTACAGAATTCAGCATTAAAGTAAAATAAGTATTTTACAAGTCACAAGTTAAATATGTACTTATATGGATACGCCCAATATTTTAAGGTTTTAAACATGCAACTGATTTCCATTGATTACCGCACTGGGTCTTAGCTGGTAACTAAGTTCTACGTACGCTACGCATCTGTAACCCACTAAAAATGTCTGTGCATTTCGGGTGGCGCACTGTATGTGTTATGTATGATACTTATGATTACCGCAAAGCATTTGTTTCAATCTTGAAATATTCTGCTGGAGAGAAATAAAATGCTGAATTCAGCAATTCCGCTGAATTACCGTTAACCAAGATGGCGCCTCAATTTGCACGCGAAAATTGCGTTCCGAGATTTACGGTTAAAATGGAACTTCTAAATGGGAAATGTAAATTGAGTTATTGAGATTTTATTTTCAAAAGATATTTCGTGTTGAATATTTAACTGTATAAGTAAATTGACATTACGCTGGCTGAGGATTATTGGATAAGCAAGTGCAGATTCAGATATTATTTATGTTATTATTTTGATAATATTAAATTAATAATACTTATTCTTTCTTAATTACATACGAAATATCAATATTTAGACTGACTTAATATAATAAAGGATACAATACGAATAAAAAGTTTTAAAATGTAGTTTTATTTTTCAAAAAATTTCGCTGCTCCAAATTTGGAACGCACCGTTTGAAAAGTTAATTTAAGAAAAAACTCAGAAACCTACATGAGTTTTTTCTAAAATTAATTATACATTTAATTTTGTCTTGTTTTAAAGCCACAGTAAAACCAAAATAATGGTGGTTATTTATAGATTTTAGTGCAGAAGATATACTTATACATACATGAATTTTAATGCCTGCTAATTTAGCGGAAAAAGTGAAATAAACGTTATTTGAGCCTTAGTTTACCCGTGCGTGAGTACCCAACAATACTTTGACTTTTTTAGTCTAGGTAAGCGTGGAGTTATTTAAAGATGCAAAAATGTTTATGTTACATTTAATAATTATAAAATGCTATATCTTTATGAGATGTAAACAAACCTTTATTGGAAATGAGTATAAGGTCCAAATTACTTCCATTACATTTACAATTTTCCTCGCAGTGGTGAGGTGAAAAGTTGTGTGTTTCGCTCGGCAGCAAAGTTGTTTGGCGTCTCGTGTCTTGAAAGCCTCGCCATGCTCAGGATTGTACTTTTGAACCATTCGCTTCGCTCATGGTTCAATCTTACGATCCTTCGCTAGCTCGGCTTTCAATACAAGCACTTGCGCCAAACAACAACTTTGCAGCCTTGCATAACAAATAACTTATATTATGTTGTTCTGGTATAATTTGCTTGAATTCATGGCCCTGTCCTCAGATTCCGAATATACCTACATTACATACGCGTACTTGGACCACTTTGTCCCTAATTGTTTTTGTGGTAGGTACAAGATTTAATTTACTTGTCAGCAACCGTACTGTCTTTTCCAAGATCTCACGGTTCTAAATTTGCCATTTGCGATTTGCCATACGATAAATGAATAGCAGTAAAACGTACGCGGAGCATATAAGAGAGTCAAACAATCTTAGAAGGAAATGCAAGCACTTTGCTTGGTACTAATATAAGTAGCGCACGTATAAAGTTAAAACGGCAATAGTTATTTACGATACAAGTGCCGAAAATAGGAAATTCGCAACAAGTGGAGATAAATTAAAACACGACCGAAGGGAGTGTTTTAAATCGACACGAGTTGCGAATTACCTATTCGCACGTGTATCGTACAACGTTTTACTGTACATATGGCTCTTTAAAGTTTCGACATATGCACGAAAAGTGCTCTTTTCCGCACTAGTGCGGAAAAGTAGCACCATATGTACTGTAAAGTACTAAAACGTGCCACTTTATAAATAGCTCGTACCATTTTAGACATAATACTGCTGGCGTAGAATTTATCAAAGTAATAAGTGATCCGCTGGGATAGAATTTTCTCGACGACCGAGTTACCGCCAAATAAGTCGCTTGGCAAACATTGACGACACGTAAATAATAGTACATTATGTACCAAGGGCGGTGAAGTCGTGAATGGCCCAGATCGCAGGTGTTTGTGGCCCGAACCGAAGGTGAGGGCCATAAATATGCGATCTGGGGCTTTACGAATTACCGCCCGTGGTGAGTACACAATTTTACGTCTTCACCAGGCCACAATGCGAGTTTTACCGTACGCGCAGCGTGTGACGTAATAGTACATTGTTTAATGAGGGGCGTAAGTGGAATATTGCGAACAAGAGTCTATCAGAAGCCTTGGGCTTTTGATGACTCGATTTTGCAATATTCTTACGCCCGTGTTATACACAATGTTTTTCATCACATTTGCGAGGAAACAAATACATTTTAGATGAAATTAATACAAATCGTAATAAAAACTGCAACATGTCAGTCGTCCAGTTTGTTGAATTTGACGTCAGGTGAGTATGGCAAAGACCCTTCGGTATACAGCCACGATTTGAAAACACTTAAAAACATTTTACATAGACACTAAATAACTACATATTAAATCTGTAAATAATTCAGTTAAACATGTTAAAGTAGTTTTTTAAGTTTAAATTTATTTATAAATACGTTTTCAGACGTCGTATTTGATATAAAACCTCTTTGCTTTGTAACTGCCGCATGAGTGACAGATACAATTTAAGAAAAAAACCATTACGCCCGTGGGCGTAACACTGGCTATTACAGCTCTATATGTCTGCGCATTATGAAGCCCTTTTCGAGCAAGTGTGATGAAAAATATATTACACAATTTGGCCGTCTCATATCTGCATCCAATCTTCACTGGAATATAATAATACGGTTTCACTGGCCTGATATATAACATTTGATTGTCGCAAAAGGGAGAGTAACGGCTCGGCCACGCGACATTGCGCGAACTGCGGCGCGGCAAGCGTTTTATCAGTTCATTGCGCGGTCGAGACGCGCAACGCACTGTGGTTAGTCGAGATCACACGCAATGAATTAGAAAAACCGCAGCCGCTGCTGCCGCCGCTCGAGTCGTGGCCAGACCCTAAGGGTGGGTAGCATAGACCTGCTTTACAGGCCGGTAATCCATACTATTATTATAAATGCGAAAGTGTGTCTGTCTGTCTGTTTGTTACCTCTTCACACTTAAGCCACAGAACCTATTTAGATAATATTTGGTATAGAGATAGTTTGAATCCTGGGGAAGGACATAGGATAGTTTTAATCCCGGAAATCATCCCCTAAGGGTGTGAAATGAGGGGTGAAAGTTTGTATGAGGGCTACGATGTAAGCGAGTTCCACGCGGACCGAGTCCCGGGCAGAAGCTAGTCGTTAAAGATGGCGTCGGCAGCTGTCATCCGTTAGAAAACTGTCAAACTCCCCATATAGTCAGACTTTAACGGACGTTTACCCGAGTATCTAACCGTCGTGGAAACGACTGCGCCTAATGCTTTTTGATTGTGTGTTCATATCTATTTCACTCATTATATTTTTTTACATATGACATTTTATCATTACACTAGTTAGTCAAAGCAAACATCTTTCTCGGAGACCAATAGAAATTAGTTTTACGGGTAAGTTGACGATTTTTCAGCCAATTAACTAACAAGAACCATGTATCTGGAAAATAAGTAAGACATGCACTTTATAAATAATCAGATTTTCTTAATATCTCTAATTAATTGTCACCGCGTTTTGCGGAGTTAGCTGAACATTTTGTCTTTGTCACCAGAGGCTCTGCTCTAGTATAAGTTTTACCGAAACAAAACTTTACGAACGCGTTCGCGTTTAGCTGTCAAATCCCATACAAATTGAGGGTAAAACGCAAACGCGATCGTAAAGTTTTGTTTCGGTAAAACTTATACTAGCCTCTGATATCTCTAGCTTTTTCCTTTTACATCTCAAGGGAAAATACTCATGGTATTCATTAGCTAGGGTATTCGTCAAATAATCCAATTCAAGCGGTGTAATTACGAGTTTAGGGTATTTACGGATTCGATTAGGGTTCGGTAGGTAAAGCCTTCGGGAATTGGCGGTGTTGGCAAACGTTTAGACCGTTTAAGGTTTCTGATTGGGCACCCATTATTGTTGTTGAAACGAGCCTTTGATCTGACTTAATTCAAAAATGTTTGTATCGACATTTCAGGTTTTTTTGTTGGTTGCCTACGTATATATTTGAAACGTTGCTTTCGATGACAACACTTATCTACGCCCACGCGTTTTCTTAGAATTGCTAAAATTGCCGAATCCTACGCAAATACATATTTATTATTTACCTTTGCGGCGAACTCGTTCACCTTATTAATAAAACTTAGAAGCACTCGTTAAATAAAATAAGTCACTCTCTCTCTTACAAACACATATGTCCAAATGATAGACGAGGACAAACGTAATTAACGTTTAAGCGTGATTGAGTATAAACCTCCAAACATCTAATCATTTAAACTTTTGCATTTATAATATTAGTAGGATAATTAGTTATGAAGTTAGGTGAGTACAGCTGGAAACTGAAATCCAGCGATCTCACCGAGTCTCATGATACAAACCTCAAAGCCACAATTTTCGTATAATTACTTATTTCACCTCAGTATCTCATTTACTTCATTATATAGAAGCTTTCCAAGCCGCGGATATCGAATACCGTCGACATTCAGATATTGTACCCTTTCTTGCGTACAGAGGATAATGTGGGTGAAAGAGATAGAACGCATAATAAGGTGCCAGCATAGGGCTTGCCGCAGCGGGACCCAATTACCGGGGAATGGTGTTATCTCTGCAAATTGAGTATACGGGATAAGAGAACCAGTTTATTATTAGATAAATGTTCGCGAGTATAGGTATTCCCAGGCGACTTTAACAGGGCATGTGAGGAAGTTTCAAAATTAGACGGTAAGGTAGCTTCAGGCGATTCCCGGTTTATTGCACGGGTAAATCAGTTTTTGAGGTCTGCGCCGCCGCGCAATGTCGTGGCCGAGCCGTTAGGCTGCGGTCTGAGGCCCTACCGCGAAACGAAAACGAAGTTCGTCCGTGTATCTCCCTCTCTGTCGCTCGAATTAGCAAGTCAAACGAACTTCGTTTTCGTTTCGCGGTAGGGCCTCTGGACGCCAGCAGGCAGAGCGGGGCGACAAGCCGGCGACATTAGACTAAACTCGCTCGTTTCCCCGCTGGCGTTCAGTCCAACCCATGGCCTTAGAGACAAACCTAATTTTGGTGGCAGGTTTGTTGTCCACCAAACTGATCGTATATGGTGTTCACGTCTGTGTCGTCGACAAAATTGACATACCTGTGGACAAAAGAATAATTATGTTAGTTTCCACTTATTGTATAAGAGCTTGTATTTTTTTTTCTGTCTAGTGGAAGCAACTGTGCAAAAAGTAGCTATACAAAAGATAGAGACGCTAATTATTAATTTAAATTAAAGTAACATATTTGCAAAGATATTTAGTAAAATCCGGCGAAATTATTTATATTTTATCAGCGAATCGGTGCTAATAAGAGCATGACAAATTATTTGCTTATCTTATTAGGATTATACATAGACAGGTGTCAAGGTTGTTACTTTACGACCACATAACATATTATTAAAAAAAAAGCGTCCAACATAGGCTAATATTCAGACCAATAATGCCGCGTAGTAGCGTATAAAGGGTGTTACACAGAATCATAGTCAATCTCACTATGTGGCGCCTTGGGGCCATCAAATTATTGAGGATGCTTATCATTTATAATTCATGAATGATGTTTGATGTAATAGCTTTTCAATATTAACCATTGAGGAGTTCCACCTTCTAGCTCCATCAACTGGTACAAAATAATAGTATTGCCATCTAATATCCTACTAATATTATAAATACGATAGCTTGGATGTGTGTTTCTCAATCACGCTTAAACGGCTCAACCGATTTGGATCAAATTTTGCACGAAGATAGTTTAAAGCCTGGATTAAAATATAGGATAGTTTTTATCCAGGGTCCACGCAGAAGAAGTCGCGGGCGGAAGAATATTTGAAAAGTTACAAATCGATACGGATAATGAAAGTGGGTGTTAATCGACTCGCGAGATATATCAATCAATCAATTCATTTATTTCCGACCAAGTCCATAAAATATGTTAGTAAAAAATAATAATACACTAAGCCTTACTTACTATATTACAACATCATTCATACTCGTAACTAAATATATTATAATAAATGGTATAAAATCCCTCTGGACCACATGTGGATAGAGTCCCAGCGTTTCCACATTCCACTAACTTCAGGAGACTGTTGGGACTCTCGCGCACGCGCCACATCAGGGAGGCAGTCCTCTTGCGAATTATTGCGCTAAAACTATCCACGCGCTCCTTCGTGATGTATATACGTTCTTAGTTACATTACAGGTGAAGATAATATAAACCTCGTAAAAAATACTAAGCTTGGTCAATGTGGTTACCAAAGCTAAACAAAAGTTACAAAACCAATTGAACTATTCAGAGTACAAGAAGACAACAACATCCCCACAGCGTGTCTATCAGAAATACATCTTCAAACCCCCAGATTTCCGCAGAATAAACATTTACGATGTGTTTTATTCGAGTCTTAACAAATCTGGGCAACTTCTCTCACCACTGAATAGACATGTTTACGCGTTCCTATAATATAAACCCTACACGCATTCATAGGGTGAGTAACCCAGGTGGGTAATTTAAGAGGGAATTAGAAACAAGAGTTTCCAGCGTTCAAGCCCATGGGTTAGATTCAGCTAATGATGATTAGTTAATTCCTAGTTGTTTCTTAATTACGTATCTCGGTCTGCGACATCATTTTGCAATCCTTATTTCTAAGTTAGAGGCGAAGGCACTGGTTTCTTCGTAACTATGTATTTCCCATGTGATTTTTCAACGCAGAGGAAACTAATATTATTAGACTGTTAGGATTTATAAAGACAAATAACAATAAAAATACTGGTTCTAATCCCGGTAAGGTGTTCTTGAGTCTTGGATGTTTTCTTGGTATTTAAGTATCTTGTCGCCTGAAAGTATAGGGTACTTTGGAGTTTCATAAATTGTAACTTTAAAATGATCATAATTATCTTTTTACGATATAAACATAAATCAATCAACATTGATAAATCAAACAATTTAGCGCGTCGAGCTCGTAAAACATTCCTGAATGTTGGCCAAAAATCAGGAATTATGTCAGGACTTTTGAAATTTGTATCTGCCCTACACACACCTGCACACACACACCTTATTGAGCTTAGTACACAAGCCTTATTGAGCTTACTATTCATATGGGACTAGGTCGAGTTGTGTAAAATTGTCCGCTAATATTTATTTATTTTGACTTATACTACTAAGATACTGTGAACAATTTTCAAACCAAAGTTCATTTTTACGAAGCTCACGAGTAACTGCTGACGCACACAAGAACCGGCAGCTTCACGCGGTTACTAAGAACATACCGCTTAAAGTTTCTCAACTCTCACTGTGGTCTGTGGTCACTTCGAACCCCTACTAAAATAAATTAAAGTATAATAACAATAATAATAAATATTAGGGGACAATCTTACACAAATTGACCTAGTCCCAAACTAAGCAAAGCTTGTACTATGGGTACTAGACGACGATAAACATACTTATATAGATAAATAAATACTTAAATACATAGAAAACATCCATGACTCGATGAGTGAAAACAATGCATTTTATTCATTTTAGACATCATGTTTCATAGAGCCATTTACTGCTTAAGACCTACACAATTGATATCTACATAAATAGAAATAGTGTAATTTTATATTTTTCAAAACAACCGGGTTCGATTCCCGAGCTGAGTACAGGTTTTATTTAAATGTATGAATGCAATTTTTCTTCTTATTAAAACCGATGACATGGTTCCAAAGAACGGATCTTCGTATGTCTTATAGTTTCAGACTTTCCCATACTGACCGATTTAAATGAGACACCCTGTATAATAGAGTTAGCCGCAGGATGTTTCCGCGATGAGTCAGCGCGGTTAGTATTCGATGCGCTCGCCGCTCGGAGCCGTTTGCGCACACATGAGTGAATGAATGGGCTTTACTATGTGTTTAAATATAGATCGCGAGGTCCACTTTACACTTCTATGAGAATTCTCGTGTACACTAGAGGAAACTGGGCGTGGCGTACTTTCGATCGGACCACTGAATTCACCGAAATATTGCATAGTGGTACCTATTGTACAGTCAGCGTCATATAGTTAGTAGCAGCCAAGGTAGCTAAATATTTCGGTACACGTCTTTATTACTGTAAGAACAAAGGTGTGTTACGAAATATTTGGCTACTCTGGCTGCTACTAACTATATGACGCTGACTGTACCTACAACTATACATTTGATTACAATAAATATGTTTTGATAGATTATACGATGACTTGAAAGCGATACCGTCAGAGAGTAACCTTGTAACTCTTTGCGTTTGACTGTACATTTATAGTAGCGTTCGAATACAACACAATAAATACTGGATTGTCATGAGGGTTTTCCGGAACTCTCAGTGCTGCAACTTGTCAAGTGTACAAGTGTTAACAGAAAACCCTAATAACGTGCCTAAAGTTTAAGGGGACTTCGTTTGGCAGTTATGAAGTTTGAGCCATTCGCATGATGTCCAAATTAAAAGATCGAACTTAGTTGTCGGTTTCGCTATAACCCCGCCCAAAGTCAACCTTCTATTTTAATTTCAATGTCTATTATATTCCTTTCCAGTCGAAGCTCGAATGGGTAGTCGCGCGAGCGGACGACATCCTCAACTGGGGGCGGAAAGGTTCCCTCTGGCCTCTGACCTTCGGCCTCGCCTGCTGTGCATTGGAGATGATGCATTACGCCGCACCAAGGTACATTAACGTTTTTGCTGCACCAACGCAGTCAGCCGTGATGAATACTGACATCATTTGAAAACAAGTGACTCACGGCTGGCTTCTAAGAATTTTTAAAGCAATTTGTCGTGATTTGATTATATAGTATAGGTGACAAGTCACATGAGCGTTATTCATTTGTTAACTCATATAAATACACACTGTCATCTTTGTATGTAACAATGAAATACGGAGCGAATATGATTTTTTAGGTTAAAGACAAGCAAGGTTTGATTAAGTTCTTCATTATTCGGATTTAAAATTAAAGTGGCCGTCAATAGAACTTGCTAACTATGTAAACAAACCGTCATACTGAAATTGACATTAAATGTCAATTTCAATACATTGTTTGTTTACATAGTTAGCAAGTTCTATTGACGGCGACTTTAGTCACAATAGTTCTTAATGTAAAATAGAATAAAAAACAATCATGGTTATTAATGTCGAGAACATTGTGAATTTTACTTGATTCAATATTTACTCTACATTGTGCTGCATTTCTGTGTGAGATGAGGAATATGCCGCCCTTCAACGCCACACTATCTGACCATACATTCTTCACCAATCTGACGTAAGCGACATACATTTCTTAGAACATTACATCGTTATGAAACCTGAGCGAGGTATCGGATACACGATCATTATCTCGTAATCGGAGCTCGACTTATCGCTCGCATACCTGTTGCATAATTAAACTTTACCTTCAGTGAGCGGCGTATAATTTTGTTATCACGGTTATGTGCGCGTGCTGCCCTTAACGTTTAGCTTGCAAAAACAAAATGAATTACAGTGTAGGTATACATAGCACGACGTTTGGTAGTTAAATCTGTGAAACACTGAGTCTTAGGTTATGTTAAGTTCGCCCTTTGTAGAAATGTCAGCCTATGAACGTTATATCAAACGTTTCTTGGCTACTAGTAATTTTAGTCTTATGATTACTATCTCATGTTTCTAGAGTCCAACTTTCACGAATACGGCTAACTTAAGCTAGCTTTCTAAGGTGGAATGTAATAACTAAAGTTCTAACACCATCTGAGAAAATTAATGTCTGAAAATTACTTAATCAACCAACTTGAAGCCAAATTCGATAGAATCTCATTATTGTCTGGAAACTATGGAAGCGTGTGTCTGTTCCAATAAACGGTAAAGGTCGGGTTACAGTAAATGTCATCACAGAAAGGTTGAATCGGTGATTGGATATATTTTAGGCGGGGTATTGTATTGAAGGGCTTTTAGTTTTGCTTACTTGGAAAACAAAGCAACTTATAATTGTAAACCCTTTTCAGAGTCAACAGTATAAAACAGCTAAGCGAATATCAGTGTTACCTACTAATTGAAATTTAAATACTCTCATATGCCGTCATTTATAAAACGTCTCTGCGCGAAAAAGGGATTCCGCTCTAGCGCAATCTGATATGATCTGATCACCTGTATTTCACCATCAGATACATATCATTATTTATACTAAACGGGACTTAATCGCGTATCATTAACTTATTTACTGTACTTATTTTATTTATTATACGCGATTAAGTCCCGATTAGTATATAAATAATGTGTGAGAATCGTGAAAGTTTAAATCAGATACATATCGAAGCGAACAAGCTGCTCAGAAACTCTAATGTCAAGGCGTTAAAATGCATGTTTAGAAATTCTCGATGTATTTAATGGTGATTGTAGGGTATGATGACTATTTCCATAATCTGCAGATACGATATGGACCGCTACGGCATGGTATTCCGCGGTACTCCGCGCCAAACCGACGTGATCATAGTAGCGGGCACGGTGACCAACAAGATGGCGCCGATCCTGCGTAAGACTTACGACATGATGCCCGAGCCGCGCTGGGTCGTGTCCATGGGCAGCTGCGCCAACGGCGGCGGGTACTACCATTACACGTACAGCACTGTGCGGGGATGCGACAGGATTGTACCAGTAAGTGATATTACTAGACATGCCTCTACATGGACAAACCGACGTGATCATAAGTAGCGGGCACGGTGACCAACAAGATGGCGCCGATCCTGCGCATGACTTACGACATGATGCCCGAGCCGCGCTGGGTCGTGTCCATGGGCAGCTGCGACAACGGCGGCGGGTACTTCCATTACACGTACAGCACTGTGCGGGGGTGCGACAGGATTGTACCAGTAAGTGATATTACTAGACATGCCGCTACATGGACAAACCGACGTGATCATAGTAGCGGGCACGGTGACCAACAAGATGGCGCCGATCCTGCGCAAGACCTATGACATGGTGCCCGAGCCGCGCTGGGTCGTGTCCATGGGCAGCTGCGCCAACAGGGGCGGATACAACCATTACACGTACAGCACTGTGCGCGGGCGCGACTGGATTGTACCAGTAAGTGATAGTACTAGACATGCCTCTAAAGACCGACGTGATCATAGTAGCGGGTATGGTGACCAACAAAATAACACCAAGCGGCGGCGGACAATAAGTACCTACCCCTAGTCCCACAGCTCTTTGCGAGTTTGTGACAGGGGAGTGCGGTACGAAATTAAAGCATTAAAAAATCGACACGTTGTTATATCGTAAGATATTCACCCGGAAAGGATTGGTTACTATTTTCTCTAAGTTGAATTGCCAATTTTATCCGCACACGAAATAAATCTTATTTTAAGCAAGCTTAGAGCGAGTAGGTTTTAGCACCCACAGATGACTATCTTCTAACGATAACTCACCGACTGCAAGAAGTTTAAATCAGATGCGATTAATTTTATGACACCAATGATGAACACGAGCATTAAAAGTAAATTGACCCAGGCTTTAGGATAGATTGTATAATAAAATAACTTTCAAGTTTTAAACGACGCTTCGTTTTGACTTCATTTTCATTTAAGATGATTTTACGTCTTTTAAGACTTCAATGTAATCGAAGGAGATTAATATAATAAAATAAGTCTCGAAAGTAAACAAATTGTTTGGGATAAATCTTATTGGGTGCCAGCCTACAAGATCATGTCGAGCATAAACGCAATTATATTAGCTAAGCATCTCTATTCGCATTACACGGCAAATAACCCATTCATAACTTTCAAAAAGCATAATAATAATTACTTAGGTAGTTAGGTAGGCATTCGTCTCTGTACCTATCCAATTACAAGAAAAGATTTCTAATCTCGTGCTCGGAGCCAAACAAATGGGATTTTCCTTTGAATATCAAATAACGAGCAGGCTTCATTGAAATTGGCAGTTCATTATATTTTTTCTTTTTTAATACTTGCCAGTACAACCACAGAACAAATAATAGTGCCTACTTAGATACAGAAGGTCCGCTGGCTAACAAAACCTATGTTTGACAGCTAGAAATGGCATCCCGCTCTACCGTATAGCATGTGATCTTTCATATAGTTAAGGTCGTCACATTTGCGTGTTATCGTCGCGGGTTTTACACCCAATCGGGAAGCAAGAGTTGGACCAGCCGGATATACTAGAATAGCATCGCGTGTATATCGCACATAAAGCATTCCGCCCTAACCGCGATAGTGTCGCCGGTACAGGAGGCACAGATTTGTCAGACCCTCTGATGCTTCTGTCGTGTTCTGCTCTCGGATAGAAGACCACACCGACTAGTCGCAAACACGCTCGATCAGGGCTGTAAAACATCCTCGTACCGTTTTCCCGCAACTAGTCCCAAGATTTGGCGTAGGCACTAGTTTTATGAAAGCGACTGCCATCAGAACTTCCAACGTAGAGGGAAAATTAGACCCTGTTTGGGATTAGACGGGTTCCCTCAGATACTTTTCATCACCGAAAAGCTATTGTTAAATGTCAAATGATATTACATGCATACGGTCTTTTTAACGGTACGGGCCGGGGTTCGAACCCACGACCTCCAGATATAAAGAGTCGTAGGTACCCTACCGGTCGGCTACAGAGTGACTCTAATATATCCATACTTTCAATCTGTCTGTTCCCTTTTCACGCTTAAACCGCTGAGCTGAATGAGATAAAAACTGGTATGGAGATGGTTTTAATCCCGGGGAAAGACACAGGATAGATATCTGTGTCTTCTGTGTGTGATTAAAAAGTGGATACTTTATATCCTGGAAGTTATCCCCAAAGGGGGTGAAATGGGGTGCGGAAGTTTGTATGGAGGTATGATAAGGGGACCAAGGCCCCGGAAGAGCTAGTGATATTTTTTATATTATATAGAGCCTGATGTGTCCCACTGCTGGGCAAAGACCTCCCCCCTCTTCTTGCACTGATCGCAGTTTTTAGCTTGATCTGGCCAGTCCTTTAAAAAGGAGTCCAACTCATGCTGCCATCGCCGACGAGGTCGGTCGCGTCTCCTTTTCGAGTTTTGAGGTTTCCACTTCGTGGCGCTATTAGCCCATAACTCACCGGGCATGCGGCAGACGTGACCAGCCCAGTCCCACTTTAACTTGGCCGCTTTTCGAGCTACGTCTACAAGTTGAGTCTGTGAGCGCAGCGTGGTGTTCCGGATATACGATCGATAATTATGATGATATATTTCCAGGTGGACATCTACGTGCCGGGATGCCCGCCGACGGCCGAGGCGTTGCTGTATGCGATGCTGCAGCTGCAGAAGAAGGTGAAGCGCATGAGGGTTGTGCTGGCATGGTACCGGCATTAGTTTGACAATAAACGTGCATATACGCTGTTTACATTATATTTATTTAAAAAAGAATGTCAATTGCTGATGTACGCGATGCTATACCAGCTGCAGAAGAAGGTGAAGCGCATATCTGTCAATAAACTTTCTTATATGTGGTTTCATTTTTTACTAAGTACAAATAACGTACAGTGAGCAGCAAAAGTAGCTAAGCGGGTCCAGTGCTCAAAAAGACCTACACACGACTCTAATGTCAAGAGGGTAAGGACTATCTAGATCATTTAGAGCGTGTTATTCTGCGTAGCTACTTCTGCTGCTGACTGTACAAATGCCAATATTGATTTAAAATATTTATATGCCAATATAAATAAGTAATATTTAGTATATTCCGCAATATCCCGCAGTGTCTCAAGATGAGAGTCTTTGACCAGTGTGTGTTGCCAGTGATGACATATGGCACTGAAACGTGGTCGCTTACTTTGGGCCTCATAAGAAGGCTTAAAGTCACCCAAAGGTGTTGGGAGTTCTCTGCGTGATCGCATCAGAAATGAGGCTATCCACAGCAGAACCAAGGTAACCGATATAGCCCTCCGAGTCGCTAAACTTAAGTGGCAGTGCGCGGGGTACATAGTACGTAGAACCGATGGCCGTTGGGGCGGAAAGGTTCTCGAGTGGCAACCTCGTACCGGAAGGCACGGTGTGGGTAGGCCCCCCGCAAGGTGGATTGATGACCTGGTAAAGGTTGCTGGAGTCCGCTGGATGCGGGTGGCGCAGGACCGGTCACTTTGGCACTTTGGGGGAGGCCTATGTCCAGCAGTGGACGTCTTTCGGCTGATATGATGATGATGATGAATATTTAGTACTAATTAATAGAATCTCTCATCTAGGGCGGGAAAACAAATAATGTCTCAGATCGAATTTAAACTTTCGTGAGACATGTTGAAATAATACTAACAATTACAATATTATTAAATTAATTATATTATTATTTTTAATTATTTTATTTATTATTGTTAATATCTCAGATCGCAGGTATTTAACGTCCGAGCCGAAGGCAAGAGCTATACAAATGCGAGCTGAAGTTTTCCTTATGGCCGCCCATGAAGAGCGTTACAAAATGTAAAGTCTCTTCCTGCACGTCTATGATGAGACGGCCGCGACATACTCTCGATTTTTCTCGCACTATACCTCTTGTTCTAAGTGTTCTAATAAGAAAGAGACGGATAGTGCCAGAAAAATCGAGAGTACGTCGCGCCCGTCTCATGATAGACGTGCTGGTCAGGAAGCTCTTTTCGATCGATCGCCAAAATATCATGTCTGAAATGGGTGCCTTGCAACCGTTGGTTAACAAGCTGCTATTGACCTTATTGCGTTATTGACATATTTTTGTAGTCTCTACTATAAATGTTCATCCCAGTACGAGTATATGGAAAAAAATCCAAGACAAAGCAATAATTTAGCATTACGCCGCTATCTGTTCCAAGTAATTTGCTGCTTGCATTCCGGAAGCGGTTAGAGCCCGCCGTCGGACCGTCGGACAGTTATCCTTTTTACCCAGACCCAGACCCATTTACATTCCTTAGAAATAGTACAGTCGCCGCATATATCGTAGCAAACTAAGTGCTCACAAATATCTGAACACGACCTTATTGTCAAGACGTTGAAAGCGTTTTTGGGCATCGTTACATGTATGTGTCATGGCTACTGTACGGTCACGAGCATTAATATCTGCCATAACAAAGCAGGCAAAAATATCGGACACGTCCGAACGGTGTAATAATTTACTTTAAAAACAAAGTTTTAACACTTTTAACCGGCTTCAATTTAGTACTCCGCCAAGCCACGAGAACATTTCCACATTTATTTTCCAATTTACCACATAAACTGATTTCCGAGAGCAAATGCGATGATTATTAGAGAAAAAAACGCAATCGCTGTATGTGGCCCGATAATATTTGAGGACTTCCGTCGATTCCACAAGGATCATCTTTGGTACTTCATTAGCTGCTATTTCAACGGAATCTTATCAGAATCTGTGACGTGCTTTTGTACTTTAAGTACATAATTGAGGAATTCCATAAGTCATCTGTGGTCTTCGTCTCCACCAAATTTATGATTTCCGGATGTATACACGAGATATAATAGAAAATACCAAAATTACTACACGCGTGCCTAATACATATAATTGAGGAGTTCCCTCAATACCTAATGGATACCATCATCCAACAGATTTTTAAACAAAATGGGACCCACCTGGAAGCATATACTTACAAACAAAAAAAAATATTTGCGAATCGGCTCACTAATGACGGAGTTCTGAGGTAACCAACATTGAAAAAAAAAATGATAAAAATGATTTGAAAAAAAAATACAATTGAATTGAGAACCTCCTCTTTTTTTTAAAGTCGGTTAAAAAATGCTAGAAATAGAGTTGTGTCAGATTGCTATTGTCTGTACAACACGCTTTAAATCTCGCATGCGATGTACAAATTTGTAACTTACCTAAAGGATATAAGACACATATATAATAGTAAGACTTATTATTACTGTATGATAAAATGTGGAAAATGTTACTTAGAAAATATTATATATTGTTCACGAATGGGTTGCCAAATGTTCAAATAGGAAAGAGTACAACGGGCTGTAGAATTTATGACAAATTCTATTGTGGTAACATGAATCAGTATTACAATTATACAAAACTTTCGTACTCTAAAAATACAGTGATTTGTTTTCTGGGAAAAAAATTCGGGCGAAAATATTACGAAACATCTGTAGGTTACCGGCGGTTACTAATATTATTCATATCATATCATATAATTTATTTTCATAATTGAATTTTACAATCAATATTCTTAGTGCGAGTAAATCATAAAGCCATAATCCGATTAACCCAAAATGAGGCTATAAGCAATTCGGTTTTTCGAACCGCGACTCGCAGACTTTTCCCGCGAGAGTAAATTTCAAAGCACCGAATACTTGGTAAAGGTACTAAAGTACGACAAATAAAACTTATGCTCAGCCATGCCGATAAACGTAGAAAATGGACCGAAACTCTGATCTACAAGGAAGAATTCCAGGATCAGAAAGCGTGGAAACTTTCAATAGGGACTAGGTACGACATGTTTGGATTCTCCCGGAAACTTTACACTGCCGAGAAACCCCCTTCAACGAAGCCGAGAGTCGAAGTTCACATTCAGTCAGAATTTTTCAACCTCACACTTATGTATATGGTTTAGACTAGCTGACATTTGTCTTCACTAAAATTATAAACACACCACACTGCGCTCCAAGATTCAGATTCAAATAGTCGACGTAGCTTGGAAAGCGGCTAAGTTGAAGTGGGAGTGGGCTGGGCATGTCTGCCGCATGCCGAGTGAACTGTGGGCCAAAGCCACCACTGCTGGCTGGCAACCCGATAGCTCAAAACGGAGACGCGGCAGGCCTCGCCGGCGATGGCGGGACGACGTAGACTCGTTATCAAAAGATTGGCCACAAGAAGCTCAGGATCGAGAACACTGGAAACGGGGGGGGGGGGGGAGGCTATCTCTATATATATATAGAGATAGCCTAATCGATCCATCCGTTTGGGAGCTACGATACCTCTATAGAGTCGATTAGGATGCGGTTATTTTGTGTCATAGATAATTTTATCCCGAGTGTTCTTAGCCATGTTTCATGAAAATCTGTTCAGCCGTTTTTGAGATATTGGACTTTGAAATGAAAATGTCGGGGGTTTTTCAACTGTTCTAAGTTGTAGTTATATTTAGTGAAACGCGTACGGAGCCGCATGGACAAATTATCCCCCTTGTCATACTAATAAATCTTATCAAATGATTAATACAGTCAGCGCAAAAGTAGTGTCAAAATAATCTGCACATGATGACTTTGTCAAGTTCGATTTCGCTGCTGCTGACTGCAGTACAATATATTACTTCAGGAATATTTACTTTAAAGTTCACCTACGGGAACATTGTTCAGCTCTAGTTTATTGGACTAAGAAGCGAAGCGTACAACCGGTCACGTTCCTATACGTGCTCTATTGTGGCCCCATGGAAATTTATATACTTAGAGGCGGTTCAGGCGGCCGCACGGGATAAGCGGAAGCGAGGCCTCTATGGCCATTGTTTTGGCTCTTTATGAGGTTTTTGAACAATGGTTTCTTGGTAGAGTTTGGAGGGCAGAAAGAAATGTACGGTCCTTTTACTGAACAAGATACGTCTAGAAGAGACATTGCTGTTTTGCCCTTGTGTGTTCAAGTTAATCTCGTTTTAAGACAAGTTCGCTAGTTGTTTTTAGGTACTTTATAATGGTCTAAATTATATGCGTATGTAAAAAGGTCGAACGACTTCCACGGAGTATAAAAGAAACGAGAATTAGCGTTTCGTTGATAGGCACAAATAACGATTTAGAGAGCCCACTATTGATTACATTGATTACACAAATCGACCTAGACCCATAGTAAGCTCAATAAGGCTTGTGTTAATAATGTTACGACGGCGGTGTAATAACAATTTCGTTACCATCGAAATAAACACGCCGTCAGGGTATTTCTAAATTCGCAGTGTTGTCTAAGACCCAGCCCAGCGGCCCAGCGGTACAAACGGCGGTCGAAGAGCCGATGTGCCCGGGTTCGAGTCCAGCGACCGACATGCACTTTTTGTATGTTTTTAATTAATGGTGAGTACATTTTCAAAACGCCGAGTAGCATGGAATGTTCTAGAAAGGGTAAGCGAATAGAACATTCGATGCTTAAGGAAATTTGTAGACGAATGTATGGGCTTGGAATATTCAAGAAACGTGGACGTAGTACGTTTATCTGGAAAAGCCCATGCTACTCAAAACAAGTGAGTAATGAAATGAACAACGAAATGAAGATCGAAATTAAGGACTAGAATCTTCGGTAAGGGGTATATAAGGAGACTACGTTCGCGGTACTAGGCAGTCTTGTAGTGAGTTCTTGAAGAGAAGTCTTGGAGCCAGTCTTGAAGAGTCAAGTCTTGAGAAGAGTCAGGGTTGAGTGGAATCTTCAGAGTGGAGTTCTCAGAATTGGATACTAAGGGAGTAGTATCGGGTGAGAACTGGTTGAAGAAGTACAGTGGAAAGTTGTGATTAGTGAAGTGGTCTAGTGCGTAACAGTAAAGTGTAGCTGTGTCAGTACTAGTAGGCGCGAACTCAGTCACTTGTGTGAGTTAATTGAGTTGTCAGCGTTAGTACGTGTGGACTCAGAGGACTTTACCCTGTGTAAATCGCAGAATAAATCTATTGTCGTGTTAAAAAGGTGTTTAACTCTATCCTACCCCCCCCCACGCTCGTAACAATAACATACTTATTTTCAAATGTAAGCACACTTTTATAGATATGACATAATATGTAACATATTATGCTTTTGTAAAGGCTTCATATTGCAAGAGGATATCAAAAATAGCATTTTCTATTAAGACTGATACGACCAACAGAAATAAGGATTTTTTGAAAATTAGTCCATACTATTTTCAATTATAAAAAAAAAAGTTTTAATTCAGACCAGCGATCCAAAAAAAATCACAGATTAACTCCTTATTTCAGTTCGGTCGAATCCAGCCCTAACCGTATCGCTCGCCGCTACTTTAATCAATGTGACATCACTAGATAGGTACTCGTAAATTGTATATGTCTGAAGGGTACGTAGTTACGACGGAACTGGGGTATAGACGTACCGTATATGTCTTAAAGTGTACCGGAATTCCGCCAAAACTAGGTCGACTGTACATTGGGAGCTTGGGACGCTTTACTGAAGAGGGAACGATTTCTTGACGAAAACAGGAAATCTAATGAAACTATGTCGACGAAACGAGGTTAAGCTGAACTGAAACAATATTGAACAATTGGAGTCAATATTGCGATAAATACTTCGAATCACTCGCAAATGATAAAACAAACAAAGAATAATAAACGATATTATGATCAAATAAATAAAATGGAACGTACATCTCAGTTAGCTCTAGGTTCTGGATATATGCTGTATCATATTGGCAAGGTTTTGTCTTGTCATCTATATAAAGTTTCAGATCTGATACACGTTTATTCTAAACAAAGCATTTCTTTCGAATAATTGCAGATTGTATTTTGTCGTAGGTTCTCGGGCCACAGCGATTACTGCCACTCTTATGTAGACGAACTATGTTTCCGTGTGGATGGTGAATTTGCTGATCTTGGTAGTCAGAGTAGGCATCGCATTTTTTTAGATATGATACTTTTGTTAACCATTTTTGATATCAATCATTGCTCGCTGCTTAACAGGGTGTCCAGGCCAGGGCCATTAAAAGGTTGTTGTTGTTGTTGTTGAAGTTCCTACTTCATACCAAAAAGACAACCTTTTAATCCTTGACGGCATGCAAAAACGGTAGCATCGCTCTGGTATAGTGTCATGATTTATAGCGTCATACAGTACTGAGAAGACTCGCGATAGCCCTGATGGCTCTCGAGCCAAGACTCGTCTTTAAGGCTCAAATTCGCAACACCATACGTGGCAATGCCATAATGTCAAGAACACAGCAGACAGATCCCAGTATTGTCGGTTTGTAAACAATGGCCTCGTAACGTTTTATTGGGCGGCCGACGTCGGCGATAAAGCACAGAAGCGTTTGTCGCCCGCTTCCCGTGGGAGTTTAACCTCTCGGGAATCGTGAGTTTAGAGCACTGAAATACGGTTTGGATACAATATAAGGAGATGTGAGAGAATTGATATATATTTGAATTAAAATTTTGTTAAAAAGTTAGGACAGCGATTGCGGGAGAGAGATTGTGATCTCAGGTCAGGTTCGTATCTGGTCCAGCACATATCGTTGGCTACTGCCAACGATATGTGCTGGACCAGATACGAACCTGACACACCGGACCGGTGCAGCGGGATAATGCCGCCAGCATATTGGACCCATTTGCGTTAGGTACCCCGGGGATCTGTTAGATTTAGTATTTTTATTGTTTTGGTTTTAGTGCACAACAGTCAGCATCAGAAGTAGTCAAGTAGTTAACACATTCATTGCCCAGAATCGCTACGCGCTACGCTCGTAGCCGATCCCGTGGTTTTCCTCGTATGTAGCGGAAAGCGACTACGGCGGTCTGACGCATATGTGTCGTCATGGGCCCTGAATGGGTTAAGCAAAATAACACACTCAAAATGACCTACACAGATCCTAATTCCCTTGACATTAGAGTTCATGTGTAAATCATTTTGAGCTTAGGAACTTCTGCTGCTGACCGTACCGTACATACATGCGTTTTAATTTTGATAACTTTATTATTTTGTTAATACCTAAATTATTGTCTTTTAATAAATATATAAAAATTTAATGGAAAGGAACATCTATTTGAACTAGCATTTTCCGTGTAAACCAACGTCCGTCCCCGATTTCTGCCCTTTAGGGTATGATTTTCGGGATTAAAAAGTATCCTATGTTTTGATCCAAGTTAGAAACGATTTGCAACAAGCATCTCAAAATATCATTTAACACAGCAGCATTTCTCTCACAAAACCATCAGGGTTTCTAAAGCTAACCTGAAATCTTTAATGGAGTTGAATGAATGTTCGAATAAACAATTTGCCTCTGAAACATTGCTATAAAACCCATTTAAAATACTAGCTGTCTGAAATCGTACCAATTACCATAGAAATCACAGTCTGGGGAAGCAAGCTTGGCCAATTATGCTTATCGGGTCCCAGTTTCCACATTTACGCTACGAGATCTCACGATGTCCCTTCTGGGATTAGCATTAACGCAGAAATAACCAAATGAAAAGTCAGTGGGAATCTGCTTTCCGTTGGCCCTGTTACTTGTCGAGCGAATGTAGGATTTTCTATAAATCTAGACTTGCAAGAAGAGCTTGAATCATTTTCAATGTAGATTTGAATTTATCTTCATTGGTTCTAACGAACATTCCTTTTACTAAAAAAATCCGGCTGACATATTGCTAAAGATTGTAGACCGTCACCGTCTTTTTATTTTAGACTAGAGTGCGATAAGGGCGGTGTTTATGAATCCGTGTGTCTTTAATGGGGTTGAAAGAAACAGTTCGTTAATGCTCTCAAGCTTAAGGCATTACGGATCACAAACAGATGCTAACATCCAGCATAATTATAAGCACGCGTTCTAGTAGTAACCGACAAATTTTGAGTAGCATATGTTTGAATCTATTTGATTATACGTCAATGTGATTGTACATGAGCAACCATAGACATGGAGTCATATCCGCTCCGACGAATAAGCACTGTATGCTAATAACAATATACGAATATAAGAATACATTTTAACCACGCTGTCTCACTACTTTAAACATAGCTAGCGAAATTCAGTCACTCAAGTGGAACGACCGCAGATCGATACTGATTGAAACAGAACACCAGAGTGAACGCACTCGGTAACAACGATAGTGCACGATTGCCTGCAATTATCTAGAACAATCGGTTATGCGGGACTGGGAGGCTGCAGCCATTATTTTCACTGATATTTAAGACTCCATATGCTTGTTTGACTTTACAAATAACACGCTCAAAAATGTGATGTGAATCTTGATGAGATGATAACCATGCTCCCAGCTCCAGAAGAGCTAAGTATAGTCTTTTTCAATAGAGTGCAATAATTTTGATCCTTTCCATAAAAAAAAACAAAAAAGTTAATTAAAGCCAGTTAATTTAAGTAGGGCTGAGACTATTTTTGTATTGGGTTGGCACGTCAATATGCCACATTACTTAGACCATTCTTCATTCATGTATTTTCTGCAATATTTATATTTACCAAACGGGACTAAATCGCGTATAATTAACGTATTTATTTACCTCTTCGAGGCTTCCCGCGCGAAGTTTCGGATGTGTCATTACATCCTTTGGTCGCGGGACGAACTGGCTATAAGCGGGTATCAACATCTTACCTCTTTACTCCTCTCTCCTACTTGTTCTTTATTAACGACTTGTACACAAGGGTTGTCATTGTCACCCGGGCGACCCACAACAGTAACAATTTCCGGCGTTATATAATGGACGACGTTTTTTGACGCTTACATTTACTAATGACTGGATACCACGAAGATGAAATCTTAAAACCGTCATCCCGGTGCAAATGATAATGTTTTCTGATTTCAAAGGCTTCACGTATTCTCCTGCAATAGAAATTACGTTTTGTAGAAAGGACTTTCGGTTTATGGAGCTCAATCCAGCGGTTTGGTCCTGACTCTAGCAAATGCTCATCAGCTATTGCAGACTTATTCACCTGCCGATTTTTGACAGCCGCGATATGTTCCTTGACCCTTTCCGCGATGATTCGCTTGGTTTCACCAATATAGAACTCACAGAGCTGCAGTCAATCTTGTAAACCCCAGGTGATTGAAAGGGGATAACATCATTCGGTTATATTAGATTCTTTATATGCGATTAAATCCCGCTTAGTAAATATAATGTGTGAGAATCGTGAAAGTTTAAATCAATATAACATTAATATTTATTTCAATATTCATTAACTTACGACGTACGCAATATCAAAATTGTTTTTCGACGCCCAACACTCCTGCAGAGCCGATGCAGATTGAGCTCTATTGTGTAGGCTATAAGTACACATTGTTTAAAACCATTAGCTATAAAACGGTAATTACATGGGTGCTAGCTCCCGGCCTAAGCGTGAGAAGGTTGATTAATCGTTCCATGTAATCGCTTAGCAGATAATTAGTGCTCGGCCAGCCAAACACTTCTAATATACTGAGACTCTACTATGTTCAACGGACACCGTACATTTCAAATGGGTTTGGTTATAGTAGTATCTTTGGGGGAGGCCTCCGAAGGGGGGGGGCGTCTAACAGGGGACGTCTTTCGGCTGATATGATGATGATGATAGTCTAGCGTAGGGTAGGCTAGTGGCATATTTGCTGGCTGGACAGTTTTAATCGATACTTTCATTAACGATAAAAGTACCTTAATTTTAACTAACAAACTACGCATCAAGCAAACCAATATCCTACTAATATTATAAATGCGTAAGTTTGGATGTTTAGATGTTCGGATGTTTGGATGTTTAGATGTTCGGATGTTTGGATGTTTAGATGTTTGTTACTCAATCACGCTTAAACGGCTTTACCGATTTGGATGAAAATTTGCACGAAGATAGTTTATAGCCTAGATTAAAATATAGGATAGTTTTTATCCCGGGTCCACGCAGACGAAGTCGCGGGCGGAAGCTAGTAGTTATAATATTTACGACGTGAAATCGGATCGGACTGCTCCAAAAAGTAATACTATGGATTTAAGTGTCCCTATGTTACCTACTCGTACAATTGATACGAATCAACAACATTCCATACATACATAAGTACACGCCCTTATCCTCAAAAGGGATAGGCAGAGCAGAGCAGCAGGGAGAGCAGTATAAAAGATCAACGAAATGTGATATCGCAGTGATAGGTTGCTAGCCCATCGCCCACAACACACTTCAATCTTGTTCCCTGTTACAGCATTCCATAGATATGTGTTAAAATATATCTACCAACCCCATTATCCGATAGACCCCGTGACCAAAAAAGGTTATATTCCCAACAGCTTCTGCCCGCGACTTCGTCCGCGTGGAACTGGTTTACGAGTATATGGTAGCTCCATACAAACTTTCACCCCCCATGTTATTTCCCGTAGGGGATGATTTCCGGAATAAAAACTATCTTCCCCGGGACTCAAACTGATATCTCTATCAGGGATGCCGCGGATGTGATTTTATTGGCATCCGCGGATGCGGAGACGGATGCGGATATTTGGGGGCGCACATCCGCGGTAGCGGATGCGGATTTTGTGGTCAGACACTCAAAAACGTAAATAAACAACGTCCGTTTTATGCACGCAATCATTAAACACGTTTAGACTAAATTACAATCGTAGCGAACAAATCAAAAACGCGTCTCTTGGTCACAGAAACGATAAGAAGTTTTGACTAATGGCGAAAATATCTAAAGCCCGCGCGGAAAGCGCCGCGTGGGCTCCTTTCTTGTCGTGAATTACACTACATCCGCATCCGCAAAACTCCGCTTCGGTTTTGGCGGATGGGGATGCGGAAGCGAATTTCTGCAACATCCCTGATCGCTATACTAAATTTCATCTCAATCGGTTCAGCGGTTTAAGTGTGAAGAGGTAACAGACAGACACACTTTCGTATTTATAATATCGGTATTACCCTACCTATATTCCTAGTTAAGTATGTTTGTGTAGGTACTTGAACTAATTAATTCTCGAAAACATTATCCTCTGTCTGGGATGCAAAAAAAATACAGCCATAGTTATGATTCAGTTAAACACTTTTTCTTAATGTAATCGATTCAGACTAAGTCATTTAATTATGCCAGCGAAAAACCTTGAATAGAAGTCCATTTCTTTCTTCAAAGGTCTATTTGGAATAAAATTTAACTAGACTTTAAGTAGCCATAATTCGGGTTTAAAATATTTAAGGGTATATTTTTACACTATTACTAGTATCCTTACTACAGCCCACAGGTACATACATGTGTTGAGTATAGCATCCATTTTTTGTCAGTATTTCCATAATTACCGCCATTGTCACGTCAATTCATTAATACCGACACATGAAGTGGTTAATGGCAGCTATTACGTTCACGAGCTCTTTATTCAATTATCACTTGGCATATCAGCATAAGTGACCATCCAGGGTAAAGTGAACTATAGGCGGAGTGGAGAAGCCTGCTGGGGCACGCCAGGCGAAAGTGAAACTTGTGTCAGTGGCGGAAGGACTTTAGTCATGTCAAAGGTTTTTTTCACTTTACTCCTGGGACTCTATTGTTTTTCCATAGTACAAAAAACATCAATTTTTTAACCACAATTGTTACACACATACATATACTCGTATACAGGTAAATTACTTTCGAGACGTTTTTGCATTTGTAGTTGTGACCTCTGTAGCCAGCCTCTCACACACACATTCGTGTGTCTGTGTACTTGAACATGTACGTGTGTCCCTGTAAATATACAAATAACACTACAAATGCAAAAACGTCTCGAAACGAATTTACCTTATTAATTACTGCGAATCGTGCGTGATCTACTAACTTCACGGTAAACGCAACTTACGCCTCACTAGTTTAGGTTACATTTCAAGTAGCAAATTATATGTTTTTAGTTATAAACGTTACGTGTATGGATTACATTATTCTTGCTAATTGAAAGATGACCAAGTATGAATTGCATTTATGTAATTTTAAATAAATCTGCACCAGCCACCCAGGTTTAATGTTGTACGTGCCTTTAATGTACTGGGTGGTAATGTGTCAATTGTGTGGTGCACTTGATTTACCCCCTTATTCATAAAACTTAAAATGCCTCTGTTAAATAAAATGTGCTTTGTCCTTTTCTTACGAAGTTAAAATGTCAAAGTTAAAGATAAAGGCAAACGAATTTTAGAAACGCCATTTTAGTTAATATAAGGCTTGTGTTTATGAATACGGTCATTAGTCTATGTACACTTTTTTTGTCTTGTCTTTACCTTGTCTACCTTTATCACCTCTTTACACCCTGTAAGGGTGAGTAACCACCAAAGCTGAGTGATGTTAACTGCGAGGCGATGAGCGTGGGTGGCCGTGCTCCAGTTTTAGGGTTCCGTAGTCAACAAGGAACCCTTATAGTTTCGCCGTTTCGCCATGTCCGTCTGGCCATCCGTCTGACCGTTCGTCTGTCCGTCCGTCTTCGGCTTAGCTCAGTAACCATTACGACTAGAAAACTGTAATTCGGCATGGGTATATAAATCAATTACGCCGACAAAACAAAAGAAAAAGAAGAGAAGATCTATAAATTTTGTTTTGGCGTACCTCCCCTGTGGGAATGTAATTTTTTTGTCCCGTTAAACCCATAGTGTGGCGTATCGTTGGATAGCTTGTTCATAAATGTTATGGGTTTCTCAGAACGATTTTTCAAATTAGTTATTCGTTTGCGAGATATTTGGCTTTAAAGCCCAAATTTTTGTTCGAGTCTTGGTCCCCCCCCCCCCCTGTCGGCTAAATGGCTGCTACTGGGAATGTGAAAAAAATCTTGGCAGTAGTACATACATATAATGAATTTAAAAGGAAAATTATCACGTCTAAGTAGACATAACTAGTTACCGAGTAATAGTCGACCAATTTAAAATGTACTTAGAAAGGCCAACTTTCGTACAAATTCGGCCGACGCAACCATTTAGTTGGCGCGCGCGTGTCGATGTAACTAAGAAAGACAGGCAACTACGGAACCCTACACTGTACGTGGCCCGACACGCACTTGGCCGATTTTATCCTTTCGTTACCGTCTCGCGTACCTAGCCTAGCTCTGGTGGACACTCACCCTTAGGCTGAGCTCACACAGTCTGTATTCTAATCTCAATTAATTTAATTGCAGGATGTAGATGCGAAGCATCATAAGAAACCCCCTCATCATCATCATATCAGCCGAAAGACGTCCACTGCTGGACATAGGCCTCTCCCAGAGTGCCACATAGACCGGTCCTGCGCAATCCGGATCCAGCGGACTCCCACGACCTTTACCACCTGGGTGGATGATGACCTCATCAGTCCACCTTGTGGGGGGCCTACCTCCGCTGCGCCTTCCGGTACGTGGTCGCCACTCGAGTACCTTTCCGCCCCAACTCAGGCTCAAAGTCATCCAAAGTTTAGATAAACTATGGGTGACTTTCTCGCAGATGCGCGATGCATCAGAAATGAGGCTATCCGCAGCAGGAACCAAGGTAACCGATATTAGCCCTCCAAATCGCTTAACTTAAGGGGCTACCCGAGGTTTTCATCGATTTTTGACAAGTTTTGAATCGTATCTACTACTTTTGCACTACAGATAGAATCATAAATCAAACGGCTATCGGTTCTTCAATCTTTTATCTCCATTTTGACTGACCGGATTTTGAAACAAATTAATACTTAATTTTGTATGATTTTTTTAAACATTGTCTAAAAAAACACTTATTTCGCATCTCTATTGACGTGAAAGATCTAACATATACGAAATCTACAAATTTGGGTTCGTCTATGACGTCTCTAAAAACTGGTAGAGGGTTTTAATTTTAAACCAATTAACACAAAAGTTATGACCAGAAAACCAGTTTTTTGGCCTAAAATTGTTCAACTTTGATGCCAAATATCTCGAAAACAATGAAGTTTGAAGTAAATATGGGATACTATATTGCTTAAAGCCGTTGTTGTTAATATAATAAGCTACAAAAAACATTAGAAAACTAAGGGATTCAGATCGAAGGTCATTGGCGTACGGGAGCCTCTTAAGTGGCAGTGGGCATATTGCACGTAACCGAAGGCCGATGGGGCGGAAAGAGCCTACTACATATTAATTAGTATTAAATTACTGAAGTAGTCTAGTTACCTGAGCCTGATCATCATTATACACACTTTTCATTAAGTATACAAACTCATAGTACTAATTAGCGGTATCCACCACAAACAGCCAACTCCAAACTACTTACTATGATTAATGATTACTTATACTTTACGAGTATGTAGATACGAAGCTGACGTAAGATACCCCGACTACATATTAATTATTATTAAATTACTGAAATAGTGTAATTACTTTGGCCACATACTTTGGTGACATTTATACACACGTTTCATTAAGTACAATCTAATTCGACTAATTATCCTTAACCATCATACAATTCAAGGAGCATCAGAGCAAAGAGATCTCCAGGAGAATTCAGCTCGGTTGGGCGGCATTCAATAAGTTATACGACATCCTCAAATCCGTTGACGTTCCACAATGCCTAAAGACTCGTCTCTATAATCAGTGTGTCCTGCCCACAATGACGTATGGTGCTGAGACATGGACGCTCACAAAGGAGGCTGTGCACAAAGTAAGGGTGGCACAGAGAGCCATGGAGCGCGCCATGCTCGGTATTAACCTACAAGACCGAGTGAGGAATACTGAGATCCGACGTTGCACTAAGATGCGTGACGTCGGAGAAGTCATAACCAAACTCAAATGGAGTTGGGCAGGACATATTGCCATACAACGTGACGGTAGGTGGGCCAAAACGTTAACGGAGTGGTGGCCACTTACAGGAAAAAGAAGCGTCGGTCGTCCACCAGCACGATGGGTTGACGACGTAAACAAGACCGCGGGTCATTTCTGGATGAGACTAGCACGGGACCGGGATAAGTGGCGTACTCGAAGAGAGGCTTATGCTCAGCAGTGGGCGATTAAAGGCTGAAAATGATGATGATGATGATGATGATGATGATCATACAATTACAGCCAGCCAAATTAATAATAACTTACACTTTACGAGTAGGTAGGTATACTAGGTATGGGGTAGAATATTCTCTAGAATCTCTAGAATATCGATTTCTGCTTCCTATCTGCGATAATATTATTAATCAATTATTAGTTGACTAATTAATCAACAGTAAAGTTATTAATTATGTAGAAAAACGATATAGTTGACAGCAATGTACCTCGATGTGAACGATTTACGAGTAAAGATGTCTTTTACGCACAGGTTACTTTTTTAATCATTCGCGCAAAATTAAGCAGCCAATTATTTAAATCATAGCAGTCACTGTGGTCAAAAACAATTCTGCTGTCGTCTTTGGGTCCAAACACTGAAGAAAACTGTAAGCTTCTAAGATACGACATATCGCGGAACATGCTAGTCCAACGTTCTATAAGTTAAGAAAGGTAGATCAGCCAGCTTGGAGAGAGCTTCAGTTTAAAGCGACTTATAATGGTCATAAATGAGGTCATTCAGGTGCGCCTTGGTTTGAGGTTGTCTATCTTCAAATTTCCTGTACAATATAATGTAAGATAGATGCAGTAAATTATTTTCTGCATTTGATCGTAAATACATGTGTAAACGCTAATCGAGCAGAAGTTATACAACATGCACGTGGCAAGGCCACATAAATGTGAAATAAATAGCTACCTCGTAATGCGATATTGTGGTATCATGACGTCTGTCATGTATAACGACAGGCCTTAAAGAAACACCGGCTTAAAGACAGGAAATATCAGTAGTCATTATCATGGTCGATCAGTCCAATCTCAACGCGTGACGTTGAATCGCAGACAGTCCGTAGACGGCGAGTGAGTCAGCGGGTGTGGTAGCGCACTTAAGACAATTAGTCTAGCCTAGACCGAGGCTTTCGCGGCCACGTCATTGGGCGGCGGCGGCAGCGGCAGCGGTTCTTTTTTTTCATTGTGTGTGATCCCAACTCTAACCACAGCAGTGCGTTGCGCGTCTCGACCGCGCAATTAACAGATAATAATGTCGTGACCGGGCCGGGCCGTAAGGGTCCTCTAGAATGCTTGCTAAAATTAGAATTCAAACATAAAGTTATGTAACTACTTAAGAATAAAAATAAATATTTCGATTCAAGAAACAGCAATCCAATCGGTTCATTCGTTCGGGAGCTATGATGCCACAGACAAACATACGTATGTATCTGTATTATTATTATTAAGAGCCTTTTAAGAGTCCCACTGCTGGGCAAAGGCCTCCCTCTTTTTCCTCCACACCACCCCAAAAGTCAAAGACGTCAAGCTCGTCTCGCCATCTCCTACGTGGTCTACCGAGACGCCGTATTCGGTTCTGTGGGATCGACTTGGTGGTAATTGTAGCCCACAACTCTTCCGGCATGCGGCAGACGTGCCCGGTCCAGTCCCATTTGAGTTTTGCGGCTGTGTGGGCTACGTCAGCTATCTGAGTTTTGGAACGCAGTATTGTATTTTTTGTTTTTATTTATTGAAACTTTATTGCACAAAACATAAAAAAGTACAAAAGGCGGATTTAACATATGACCTTGCATTGTGGTAAATTATTTGAAATTTCTAGGTACTCAACTACTCATAGACAAATGAGCGTCGATAGATTCTACGAAACTGGTATGGAAAGTTGGACTTGTTTTATGCGCAGCTGCCGGCGCCATATATAAGGGTGGTATTCCACTTGTCCAAAATCTTTGTCCAATGTGCATTGCGTCTCAGTCACTCTAGATGCAAATACAAATCAAATCAAATCAAAACATTTATTCGTGACAAACACAACACAGATAATAAAAGCAATAAAATAAAAAGCACATTTTTCTTTGCCACGAAATGGACCCAGCTCAGCATGTTGCTAGCTTTGCAGCCAGCGCTGGTCTTCCGCAGGGTCCATTCGGTGAGACCACGGAAAGTATTAGGTAATATACACATTGGACAAAGATCTTGGAAGTGGAATACCACCCTAACATTGATCTGTCTGCAATCGTAAGATTCGTAAGTTACCGTCTGTAATCGTAAACGGTGTTTGTTGAAATATTTTATTTATTAATTAATTTATTAGGAGAACAACAGAGTTAAATGTACAGAATATTTAAGATTAATAAATCACATAACAAACATGCATTTAGCTCCTCAACAGTCCTCACAGAGATGTATGGTTTAGTTTACTTATTCTACTTAGATATTAAGAATGTTGCATACTTTAACTGTTTCAATGACTGTGCTACTGTCCTTATCTATTAGGTACTGTATGGAAAGCTTGACATTCGAGATGTACCGACTAGTCGCCGACTAGTCGGGAAAGCCGACTATCCGGCCTCATTTGTAGTCGGCGACTAGTCGGCTAAATGTGCCGATTAGTCGGCACTTTATGGATAACAGGAAAACGAAACATAGAATAAGTAACCTGCCATTAATACTAACAAATACACGGTTCAACTCACGTATTCAATGTCACTACGGGCGACATGTTATAAATGTGTGTTAATGTGTTAAATTCGATTAAACTGCAATTTTTTACCATTCGTTTTATATTTTACTCAAATACAGATTTATTATCACATTTGGTACTTTGAACGCATGCAGACAGCGCGACGGCATAGCGAAACGAAGTTTCCCGATTGCACCCGAACTTAGCCGAAGTCCACGATCGGCCTAGCCGACTAGTCGGCCTTCTAGGCAGCCGACTAGTCGGCCAAACCCATAGTCGGCCCATCTCTACTTGACATGTTTCCATGGAATGACAGCTGCCGGCGCCATACTCGTATTTAACGTTGATCTATCCGTAAGCGTAAGTTGGTGCCCGCCCTTATTATCCACTAGTTTCCGCCCGCGACTTCGTCTGCGTGGACCTGGGGATAAAAAAACTATCCTATATTTTAATCCGGGCTATAAACTATCTTCGTGCAAAATTTCATCCAAAGCCGTTTAAGCGTGATTGAGTAACAAACATCTTAACATCCAAACTTTCACATTTATAATTAATATTATAAAAAATCGAACTAACAATCTAATCGTACTAATGTACGATTTGGCATCAACAGGAACAGGGACACGGTATATTCGACTACAGATATTAATGAATTGACTTGACATTGTTACTAATCATCAGCACAGTGTCACAATCAGGCGCACGCTAATTGCCCACGTACAGTCAGCGTCACATAGATAGTAGCAGCCAAAGTACCCAAATATATCGGAACACGTCTTTATTACTATAGGAGTAAGGATGTGTTACGATATATTTGGCTACTTTGGCTGCTACTATCTATGTGACGCTGACTGTACGTAAACAAGCGATATGTAACAGCTGAACAAAGCCCGATTACGACACTGCTATTCAGGTGTGAATCTGCGTACACGTTGCTAATGTATGCACAGCTGATGCATTTCCTTTTATTACCCGCAGTTTCCTATTAAGTTACGTATTTAACCTGTAGAACGTTGTTTTTTTTTTCTTATTTACATACCTTACATAGATACTAGAGATTTCCCGTGTTGTGTGGTGTGTTTCATAATACTATACATACTAATTTTAGAAATGCGAAAGTAACTGTCTGTCTGCCTGTCTGTTATAATACCTTTTCACGTTTAACACTTTCACTGCCAGGAATCCGCCTAGCGGGCGCTTACGCCGTAGTCGATTTCCGTTACATACGGGGAAATCACGGGATCAGCTACGAGCCTATCGTGTAGCGATTCTTGGCAGTGAATAAGTTAAACCGCTGAACCGTCTAAATCGGTACGAAATGAAATTTGGTACGAAAAGCGGGGAAAAGCTAGTACTAAATGAATCTATAATGAGCTTATTATATCCCATGACAAAGTAAAAGTAACTTTGTAAAATGCGGGATATTTAATATGCAAAGAACTTTGACAATTTAATTACTGTCGCCGGATATTAATGTTCCAAGAATATTACAAGAAAACAATGTCGACATTGTGTCTGTATAAAAGACTAGACGACAAAATGAAGAAGCTCGCTGAACGATAATACGTTTTCTGCAAACTTTATTTAATCACATTGGATCCGTTAGACGTCCTTTTTCTTTGAACATTACACCTACAGATGAAAGAAAACAATAAAATTTCATTCAACTTCCTAAATCGAGAACAACCAACCCCGTCAACTTCCAAACTTTCGACAAGTTATAAGCAGTGATCGGTTATTTGGATTCTCCCTCGCGGGATATCAAGTAGAAAAGTTAATGTAGATACGACAGTTTCCCGCGATACCGAACAAACCGTACAAAAATAAAACAATTTAAATTATCTCTAAGGAATTTTTTACTCTTACATGGCAACCAGTTGAGACAAAAACTTATATTCTTTTCCTAATCTCTACACTTTATTTTTAAGCAAAATCTATTAAAACCTCCACAAAGTATTAGCTTATATATCTGTCATGATGGAAAAAATACTTCAAAATCTTGACATTGACATTTCATTATTTTCTCTGGATTTCAGTTCTAATTATTTGCTTCTAAGGATTGCATAAATAAATAGGTATTAGCTGTATAATTTATACTATAATATTAGGTCACAGGTTATCGTATAAGTGCAAATACATAGATCTTATAGCTCAAAGGCGATCCAATAAATAAGTATCCACGTTAAGTTCGCACACTATGATTTATGGTTCAATTTTCATTTCATCGACTTGTTTCAGAGATTATCTTTAACGACAACTGTGGCTTACTCTAATTGAACTTCTGATTCGCGTATGATTGGAATATTCTCGGGGAGTACTAGACCGTAAGGCAGTGTTACATACTAGTTGAAATGCCGCGAAAACCTAATTCTTTCCCTAAGGATGAAACTATTCTAAGTTGGATCGAGCCCTTAGCTGATAGACACGCGTACTTACTCGCTGAACTTTTATCCAAACGGTACAAAATGTGCCGCTTTGGAGGCAGCAAATGAGCTGTCAGTGTAAACACTTGTGCTCATTTGTTCGATTTAGACAAAAGAACGGAGAGTAAGTACTCGTCTATCAGCTACTTAGTTGTTTTAAAGTGTAATAAAATAAACACATTGTATTTTTTTGCCTTTTCTAACTACATAAAGCCCGGATTCCCGGGGCATATCCATACTAACATAATGATTGAGGTCGTTTACCCCATGTCGAATCCAAAAAACCGATCACTGGTTATAAGTAATCTTTCAATTATGAACGAGCGCCTTCACGGTTTATCTCATGCCATCAAAGTGTTCACGTAATAAAGATTACCAAAACCAAACAGGAATATTCATAAGATGCTGGACTCGTCGATAAAAGTGAAACCCGTTGTGATAAATGTTTGGTTTGTTATCCATCCGGCTTTCACTGAGGTAGAGTGACAAAATAAACATGCTCGTAACCCGTAATGACCTTGACGGTCTCGGTTTAAAAATTGCATTACAATTGTCAAAGTAAAGAAATATTGGTTGAAACAGTGTTGCCAATGTTGCTTAGGGCTTCTAATTCCACTGGAGAAGAAGCAATACATCTATTTAACGTCAAACAACACATTCGCCAACAAACTGTTATATGCAGTTTGGCAAAGATTTAGACTAAGTTTTTCATAATTTTGTTGTGTAAGAAATAAATTAGAAACAAAAACATATTTAGTTTATGGTGGGTTGCACCAAACCGTCAGCGGTGTTCCTTAAAATCTACGGGGGTGGATTGCAAAAAAAAAATACGTAACACAAAGGAATATTCACAAAAAAATTACACAAATTTGGTAATTCGTATGGAAAAAAAATTTGTGTCAACACCAAAACGTCACACAAATGACACAAAAACGTCACACAAACGAAGTAAAATTCGCATTGGGAAGCAAATAAAAAAAAAACGAAAGGTATTTTAAAAATCGAATATGCCCAGCCGATTACCTATTTATTTTACTACCCCAACTATGTAAAAACAGCAGTAAAAAACTAAGAAATTAAATCGAGTTCAGAGGGAGAGTTTACTATTGATTATGAATGATGCTCTAACATAGCAGGTAAAGTTTAGTGTATTTATTTTTGTATTTTACCCATTTTGTTTTACAAAAATAAACAATTTTTCATTTTTTTTACATTTACAAGCCGTCAAAAATCAACGAAATTTAGTAGTTTTCATTTCGACACTCGTCCTCGGTTTATTGAAGCTAGCTTTCCAGGTGCAGATATGGGAAAGTTTGATTCCTGTTGAACATTTTTGATATTGGATAACTTGAAAAATGTTAATATACAACGTGTTCCCGCCAATTTCCGTTAATTGAAAGGGGGCATAGCTTAGGTCAAATAAAGGTAATTTCTCCAAGACACCAGTATCTTAACTGTTACTGTTAGCAAGATATTCAACATTTTAATTTAATCAGTTATGCAACTTTAACCAGTGTAAACGGTTTTTTGACGTGCATGTCATGTGATGTCATTTGAACATTATCATATTTGACACTAACTTTTCATTAACTCTTAAGACCCTTGTACAATAACCGTTAATGCTAAATTTAATTATTTTGTATGAAAATCGAAAAAAAAACTTTTTTTTTTTTTTTTAAACTAATTATGCTACTTTGTTTCGGTGAATGGACTCTGCAATATGCCGAAGTTCAAGGAAATTCAGAAAAACACCCTGTAGAATGAATTATCCATTTTTAAAGAAAGGTCTGTAAAAATACTAAACCCGACACTTCATCCTCATTAAAACTCTTATACACCCGAAACTCATACCTACTCATTTTGATATGCGTTTTTATAATCTTACTAATTAACACAAAAGTCATGGCCAGAAAACCAGTTTTTTTGGCCTAAAATTGTTCAACTTTGATGCCAAATATCTCGAAAACAATGAACTTTGAAGTAAATATGGGATAATCTATTCATAAAATACAAAATTTTGACTGTCACGTCCATGTACATTTTGGAGTCGAGTAAATTTGTTAGAAAACATATAGATTTATATTCACAGATAACCCAAAACAAAAGAAATGACCGAAATTTAAATAAACTAAGATTACCTTTTTCAAAATTAAAGTTCGTTACATCCAGCCCGCATTATATGACAATAAAAATTTATAACCACTTACCTAATTTTATAAAAAATGAGACCGAACTAAAATCGTTCTGTACAAAATTAAAAGCTTATTTAGTCGATAAATGCTACTATAATATAGACGATTTCTTTAATGATAAAGTGTAGAATCTGAAGTTCTAAAAATTTGTATGTATAAGTTACTTAAAAATAATAGTTTTTAAGCTGTAGATGCCCTCTCATATTGCTGCGCCCTATTAAGGGTATCACATGTAAAACTGCCCTATATTGTACCTACCTTTATAGCTATGTGATATGCAATAAACGATATTATTATTATTATTATTGCTTAAAGCCGTTGTTGTTAATATAATAAGCTACAAAAAACATTAGAAAACGAAGGGATTCAAATCGAAGGTCATTGGCGTATGGGAGCCCCTCAACTTGCCCTGTTAGTATGTTGGTATGGGACAAATCTTGCAAAATTTAAATTTGACCCACTTCCCGGTGACCGATTGAGCTGAAACTTTGGGTATAGTATAGTTTGGATGACAATTCAATATTATGGTACCATCGAGCTGATCTGATGATGGAGACAGAAGGTGACCATGGGAATTCAGTACTTAACCGACGTAACCCCGTTAAGTTTGGGTTCGTTAGAATCGTCTCAATGAGTAGTTGATGATGGTATACAGAAAAGTACAGGGTCGGCAATAAAAGCTTGTACCAAAAATGAAATTTTTGACAGAAACTTATTTTAGTATCATATTTTATTATATTTATGGACCTGGTCTGAATTCAATAAACTTAATTAAATTGAATGAAACATCAATGAGCTACTTTTACCGCATGCAAAATAACGAGTAGGCCTATGTCTAACTTCGGCCAAGGCTAATCGAGTGAACATAAATAAAGTTGTACCAACTGCAGATGTTATTTACGATTCAGTGGCCATATTAACTCGTTTGCTTTGAACTAATTAAATCTGAGTGTTCAGAAACAACTTAACTTAGCTGCAAATACTGCAGTGCAACATAATTACAAGTTATACGTTTCTTGCCAAGTAAAAACGTACTAATCACAATACTAAAAGCTTTACATTTTAGACCCAATTTCATTTCGTTAGGGTTCAGATTGGATAGTACTCGAAACATTTCAGAAAACATGTCATCAAAGTATGGAAGACATGTACTTAATGCATGCACATTTTCTATGCGACGGGTTACCTTGTTTGCATCTGCATTCCAAGTATAAACAAACGGTCTGATCATGGAAAGATAAGATAAAATCCAGAGTCAAACAATTTGAAATGTGCTGCATATATATTACTAGCTTCGTTTTTATCGTAGCTCCATACAAACTTTCACCCCCCCTTTCACCCCCATAGGAACTGATTTCCGGGATAAAAACTATTCTCCCCGGGAACTTTGCACCCCTATTTAACCCGCTTAGGGGTGGGTTTTTCCAAAACCCTAAAATTTATTTTCTTGTATTGTAATAATGAGTCCATACACAGTTTCAAGTCTCTCACTTAAAATTTTACTCCAACCCCATACAAACTTTCAACACCCTTTTTGAGCCCTTGAGGGTGGATTTTCAAAAATCCCTTCTTAGTGGGTACTTACGTCTTATGATCTACCTATTGTGAAAAAAAACAGCTTTCTAGGTTCAACGCTTTGGGCTGGGCGTTGATTTAAGTGAGTGAGTGAGTGAGTGACACAGTCAGGAAACGTAAACAACGTTTAAATATATATAGATGAAACTGCTGTTAATGCATTTTTAAAGTCGGTCTAATATGGAGCAAAGCGTTGATTTTCCTGATTCTGTATTTGGTTGGAAGGGAACGCAATTCATAAGATCAGGATCTTATTATGTGGGAGCGAACTAAAGCCGACTGACAGAGCTAGAGTGATCGGAAACACTGCTATTATATATATAATTACATTGCATGGCACTGGAATGCAGTTGAGATACAAGGAACTGTCATAGAAACTCTTGATTGCGTAAGCTGATTCCCGGGTGGAAAACACGCATTATACATGTAATTACTAGGAAACTTGCCTAAGACTCGTTTGTATAGAAGCCCCATAATTGTATTGTATATCGGGAACGCGATAAGAGCCGTTCTCTTCGCATTCCCGGCATATAATACAATTACGGGGCTTCTTTACACACCACAAGCAACCTTTTGTTAAGCGGGCTCCTAGCAACACACTCCCAGCGCCATCCTAAAGCAGTATATTCACGCGAGACTCGGACAGCGAGCCTTACTTACCTTTCAAGTTGGGACGCTGGTGTGGCTCTAGCTTTTGATAGGAGCCATACGAGTATCATTTGCCAGCCGTACAGCGGGTTGGCGTAATAGGGCTTGGGATTGGGACGTCCCTAATTGCAGCCCTTGGGCCCGTGACACGGTCGCTGGCTACCGTATTTCCTAGGTGACCGGGATGTGATGACCTTTAGACCATGGCCTCCCAACTAGAACAACGTATAATTGATACTAAAAAGAACTCATAGATGGCGACACGGGTACCGAGCGAAACATTTGAACCAGCAATCGTGAAGATAGAATTATTTTTACACCTTAATAAATTCAACGTACCTTAATTATATCACAAACATAATACTTCCGCACATACCATAAAGGTATATTTTATAAGTTTAGTAAATGCAATAAAATTGATACTAAATCCATGTAACTCGTACTATACGAGTGAGCTTTCAAGCTTGCTACGTATTATTGGGTACAGTCACTAGATGGCGCCATCACGGGTCGCGAAAGTTCTATGGAACCACAGGCTCTAAGCATTTGGTTATGTATATTTCTGTGTGATGTGTAATATTGTCTCTAAAATACTACTTTTATATCGAAAAAATCAAAAATACTCTATTTGTTGCCCGGGAAGTCAACGCCATCTGGTGATATCTCAATATATTACTAAAGGCTGACAGCGTCATAGCCGTGGTAGCTCGGATACTGCATCTACTGGTGTAGCTACGGGACTAAAATTGTATACAGAATTGCCTACATTAGGACGGTACGCTTTTGCTCTATGAGATTGGGTATCTGTACTTGTATTCTTTAATCTGTGTTTAGACCCTTTCTCGCCAATTGGGACAATTTCGACTGGGTTTTATTGTCATGACGTCTGTGTAAGGATAATGCTGGGTCCACATAAACGCAAATAACGGGTTAAAGCGAACCACTTGCCCCACGTTATGATTTAGCTATCTAGATTGGAGGAATTTAAATGCCCTTTATAGAAACGTTGCGAACGATGCCGCTAGAAAATACAGGTCTCACCTAAACATATCATTCATGTATCATGTGTATGTATGTTATCAAAGTTACCCAAATCACTAATACGCTTTACTATTAACAATGTTCCTACTTACAACATTGATGCTTCAGCGTTTTTACAAAATATGTATTAAATAAGTACCCCTTAATTTAAATTTCCATCAAACCTTCTGCAGATTCACATCACTTCCCAACTGAACCACCTTCGGCTCTTCCCACTGTTTGCGTCGAGCAGGATTAATTACCGCGACGAGAAACTCCAGTAAAACCTTTTCGAACAAGCGACGTCTGGCCGCTGCTTGCAACTTCATTAATTGCTAGTCGAACGATTTCCTGCTCCGAACACTGGGATTGGCGACGTACGAAATTGCAAATTGCTTTCGTGTTTCTGTTTCAGTGTTACGTTACCAAGCGGGGCTCGAATGACCTCGATTTACATTACAAAACAGGACCTTAACTGGGCTTTGTTTGTAAGGGTCACTTTAATGAATACCTTTTACGACACGGTCGTTGACTATGTAAAGCATCGTACATTTTGTGAGCTCTCAAGAATAGGCTTCGTGTTCGGGTGAAATCGTTGATCTTGGCATAGGAGCAAGCGAGAGAGGTACAGAACCGAAGATTGATTTAAGTCGTTACGGATTGTAATATGTGCATAGAAAAATTACAGTCGCCAGTAAAAGCTTGTCTCAGAAATGACACATTTGACAGAAACCTTAAAATCGTTATTTTCTTTAATAATGGCGCAAATTGAATGCTATGCAAGCATTTACATTTTCATAGTTTTCAGCATGTTGAACATTTTCAAGTTTTGGATTTTCCAGTGCATTTGAGTGAAATATAAAAATGCTTGTTTACCTTGAGATAAAACGCGCTTCAGGGCCTGTTCACGCTGCCGAAAACGTTCGAGAGCTTTTGAAACTGCGTAAAAGCTCGTTCGTTCCATCTCGACGTTTATCCGGGCTTTGGCTAAAGTGTTTTCATACTGAAGCTTTTCGCGTCATTTTTAAGTTTCGTTCAAAGGGGTACTTCGGGGAATTACGTGGCCTAAATGGGCCCTATAAGACTTTTGGTCGAATATAATTAGCTATATTTTCAAATGTAGTAAAGCGTTTGATGTCATGATTTGTATTTAATGGGAATATGTGTTTTGGTGTTCGATTTTGACTGAGTTAGGATTTTATTTTTCGTTTAACAAGCGATTATAGAAACTATAATTGGGAATCATTGATTTGTCAAACAATAACAAAAGCTAAACCATAAAATGACCAGCCGTTAACGTCGCGAACTAAAGTGTCGGACAAACGAAAAAAAAGGCAAACGAAGTTTGTCGAATAGTAAATGCCGAAATGAAAATAGGACAAAAAAGTTTAGTGATTCAGATGGTAACCATATTACAGAATTACAGATAAGGAAGATATATCTTTACTTAGTCCCGGTCCCGGCGACATCAACTCATGAATATACATGGGTATACTTCAGGAAGTCAAGGAATAATTAAGTTTCAACAAATTTGTTCTATTATTAGCATAAGGTTTAACTTTACCACCCTCAGGCTCGAGGCGATTGCTTTCCGAGTGGAGCGGCTACTATCTATCGGAACAAACACTTGTTTTAATTAACTGAGGCTTATGCGGGGAAAACCAGCAGTGCTTCCCACTTGTTCTATTTTATGGAACGAATTGAGAATATAATTTCAATTTGTTTCATTGAAACAGTGACATTTTAATCACTGTTCTTTAGGACTAATTGGTCGCATTCAAATGATATCACGTTGAGTCTGAATTGGTAGTCTTAGGGCCTTTTTCACAATCGCCGGATAAAGTTATCTGCTAGTTAAAATTATTGCTTTCCATTTCTCCCGTCATATAAAAGAAAAGTGACAGCCAACATTTATCTGACAGATATGTTTTAACTGGAGATTGTGAAACAGGCCCTTAGTACCCTAAATCGGAGGTTCGCCTGAGTAGAGAATTCACGACGCTCACAGCCAACCAACTCAACAAGGTAGAACCAACCGGCATTCGTCCGACTTGAGATTAGGGAATGCAACCCGAAAACCCGGGTACCCGAAAACCCGGGTACCCGAAAACCCGGGTACCCGGGTACCCGACTTCATTTGGAGTCGGGTAAAACCCGGGTTTTCAACTCATAAGCCGAGTTTTACCCGAATTAGAGAAATATTAAGAAAAAGAAGTGACAACATAAATAAATTTATAAAAAAATCGCCCATTACGGCTGTAACCCTAATTTACTGCATTTAAAATCATCACATAAAAGACCCCAATGTATTTTTTACACTTCAATCGCGAAACTTTCCATTTCTGCACGCTTATCTTAGCGGGCTAGGTCATTTCGTTTTCAACCCTTTGTTATTGCCGCCGGCCGCCGTAATTCTGGCTTTATTAAATAAAGAAACCAATGCAACGGTGACGGCCCAGGCACATCATATTCGGAAGCTGTTCACGAACAGACTGAAAATGAAAATTCGGCCACTGCCCTAACAACTACGGATATAGAAATTAGTGAACCAGGGCCGTCAACATCGAAACTTTCAATTAAAGGATGCTTACGACAATAATTGCAGAAGAAAGTCAAGAGAACTACACAAAGCAACAAAGAGTCACAACAATCGGGCCTATGTGCAAATACGCTTCGAGATGGCACTTTACGAAAACGGTGGTAATAGAGGTATATGTCTAGAAATGGCATATCCATTATTGACTTCAATAAAACCCACAAGTGTAGAATGCGAAAGAACATTTTCAACTGCAGGTTACCTATGCTCAAAATTTCGCTCAAGAATGAACGAAGACGCTGTCAACACCAAAATGCTCTTGAAGATTTTGGATAGCTCGCACACTGTCTATTTGTATCGGAGTAAACGAGAGCGAGTGTTACTGGGCGGCCCGGTTTTTGAAGATAACTACATAAATATTGATATAAAAAAAGGGAGAATTATTTGTGAAATATGACTCGCTAGCGGTTTAGGTATGAATATGTTGACTTCATGTTTTTAATTGCAGACCCATACGTCAAAAAATAAAGAAATAGGACCGTTTAATGTGATTTTAAGACCAATCTTTGCAATTATTTTCTATGGAGCCGATTTCGTCAAAGTATGTATCGAGCCCGTCTACGGCCTCTGAAATATGGTGAATATTAACTTATATTTTATTTGATGTGCTAGAACAAACAGTTTTTCTTAAAAAACTGCTTAAATAACATCAATTTCACCAAATTAGGTCTTGTCAGTCTCTTAAATGCGTTGATTTTTCTTAAACACTATAGTAGTGTCTAAAAAATAAGTTGCAGACTTAATTCTAATGCAAATGATGAAAATTATTTATATTAAAACATCATTATTTTAATTCTGTTATTAGTAGGAAGTCCTAACTATAATGGACTTTTTAATGTTGAGGTTGTTTACTGATTATTTGTTAAGTTTCCTGGTACTACGATGTTTATATAATATTGTGATTTAATGTTACAGACTTTTCGTTTATTAATCACAATCAATAACAACTTAAATTATTAAAAACACAGTAAATCACATTATTACTTAAAATCACAGTACAAGTTGTTATTCGTAAATTATAGTCTTTCTATTTATTGGTCACAAATGTCAATATCAACGGGAAAATATGACGTAACAATTGAAGTACCTACTTATACGTGCTTTTCATTCGTTAATAACTTAATACCCGTAAAAACCATGAAAATCAATATTTAATACTATTTTCGTAGTAGTCCGGGTAATACCCGGGTACCCGGGTTTCGAGCATCAAACTCGGGTAATACCCGGGTACTAAAAATCACCGGGTATTGCATTCCCTACTTGAGATTATGGCCTGTATTCACTTTGATTGGTGATTAGGGCGAGTTCATCATACATTTGCCGCGACTTTGCTGCGAGTGCGAGTAGCTTTTGTATGGACTCGCACTAATCACTCATCAATGTGTACCCAGGCCCTTACTAATGGTGCTTACGAATCTCGGAAACAAAATATATACTAAGGGGAAAAAATGGTGACGTGAGTCCAACCGAACAAAAGAGGTGGTTTGTTTCAAACTGCATAAATTAGTGTCAAGGTGCCGCTAACCTATTATTAAGTTTGTAACACGCAGAACCAAAATTGGTTCTATTTATACACTTCGACGCTCCTTCTTTTGTTTACAGCTAGACATACGTTTTTAGGGTTCCGTAGCCAAATGGCAAAAAACGGAACCCTTATAGATTCGTCATGTTTGTCTGTCTGTCTGTATGTCACAGGCATTTTACTCGAAAACTATAAGGTGTATTTGAATGCAATTTTGAGGATAGGTGTATTTTGTTAACCGCTACATAGTTTTGTAATTCAATTACTAAAAAAAAATTTTTTTAGGGGTGCACTCCATACATAAAACTGAAAACCTACATTTTTTTTTCATTGCAAGCTCACGTGTGGCACATCAATCGATGGGCCTTTTAAAAGAAATATAAGGTCTCTCAGCAATTTTTTTGATTAAGTGAATAGAGTCGAAGATAATTGCCTCGAAAGTCACTAAAATTGTGTCCCCCCCCTCTAATTTTTGAACCGTGTATGTTAAAAATATGAAAAAAATCATGCTCATAGGGCTTATAAAATACTTTCAGCGAAAATTGTTTTGAACAAGATCGGTTCAAAGGTTTTTCAGATATTCCTAAAAAACTGCCTTCCTTAAAGAAAAGGACGTAAGTGCCATAAGATTCCAGTAACGATACGACCTTTTTAATAGGCACGGAACCCTCGTTGTGCGTAGTCCGACACGCACTTGGCCGCTTTTTTTATGTCGCGGAGGTAATGTTACGTTTTAAGCGTTGATATCGTGTCATAGACTAGACCTCTCGCAGAAGAGTAAATTAAATACCGCAAATACTTTAATTTCTTTACATTATACGCTATTAACATATTTAGCTACTTTTAGGTAATGGAATATAACCTGTTCCAAGATAAAAAAAAAACTCTTTTAACCCTAGATTTCTCGGTTTGTTTTTAAATGAAATAAGAAATAGCATAGCTTCAAAAATGCGATGACTAACAATCAGAAATGTACCACAATGTGTGTTGTATACAATAAATAAATCAAAACATCCTAGATTTGTTCCATCCAAATCCACGGATATAGGTACATCCATCACAGTCTCTGTAAGTTTTATTTAACTTTAAGTGTTAAGTGTTTGGATACTATTAGATCTGATGTAAGAAGTAATATTAAAAAAAAACACCAAGTTAACTTATAGAGGTCATCGTACGGTGTTCCATTGGCTAGTTTAATTACTGTCCATCAGTCGTAGCCATTGGTAAATTCACAGTACTTATAAAGCATGCACTGACGTATTCTCCCTTCAATTGATAGACTAAACATTACAATTTAAAGCTAGACGGATGTTTTGACAAGGCCGTGACGTGAGTCACTAATGTCGCACGTACCTAATCACTATAAATTATATATCATTAGCTTGTGCGGAGTAAACTCATAGCATCGTTATAGATATAGCACGTGCCGTCTTGTGATAGCCGTGCTGTTTGAAAATAAAAATCTTAAGGAAAACTATGTGTCTTTTCTAGGGAAAAAAGCCCTTACAGTCCTCCAGTAGGTAAGGAAATCCAAGTACCTAAATCACAGGAGTCTGGATTTATTTCTAATCTGTCGAGAATCGTGGTGCGGCAAGCGCATACGTCGGGAACAGTCGGAATTATACTACATCTTAGAGCCTGTTCACACCAATACGTGACACTTTTTGTTTGGAGCATGCTCCGATAACAGCCTGGGCGGTGTGACCAGTAAGCATGTTTTCCATACATTAACTCGCCATCCGATATCGTTACTGGATCCGACGCCGACAGTTAGGGATTGTTGTGAACAGAATCTTGCACACCTTTCGGAACCAAGCTTGAAAAGTGTCGTATTATTTATGACTATAGTTAGTATGAATCGCTATGGATTTATCGAAGTCAAACTTACTTGTCAAGTTCTAAAATAGATACAATTTAGCTTCTGATAACCAAATCGCAGATAATTATTATCTTGTAGCGATTGGAATAGGAAGGGAGGTGACATATGGCCATTATATTTCGTCGCTTCATTCTTCAGTTACAATTATTATTCACCAGGTAGGTAGAATGTGTAAATAAACAATTTTTAGAATATAAAATGATTGCAATGCTACTTTGGCGGGAAGACGTGTTAAATTTACCCGTTTCCTGGGCAACGCCCGGCGCGGCACTAGTCTATTTATAGAAGTGTTGGGCGAGGGCACGGTCTAGGTCAAACGGTATCGTTTAGGCAAGGTCGCCGATTAGGAGGCACTGTCAGATGCGTTTCCTTGGTGTTTATTTCCTTCGATACACGTCTCATCATAGGTACTTTTTTTTATACCGAGATCGTGTAAACAAGCGCTCGGCCCACCTGATGACGAGTAGACACAGTACCGTACAATGCCCTATTACAACACTGCCTGACAAGCTGTCGACCTTCCTGAAGGAGGAGATCTGCAGGCCGAAGGGTGTAGTTTTCCGGAGATTCCGAAGCCGCCTATTTGACACCCAGAACTTGCGCCACGCGTTGCCGTGTTATATTATAAAATAAGGGTTGTATATTGATAGGTATTAGGTACGTTAGACTGGAAGGTATTTGTAAATATCGACCTTGTTGCTAACGCAAAAAAATAAATTACCTAACCAAACCAGGCTCTGTCTGTAAGCTCCTATCTATTTTATTTATCCAACCTAAATGGAACCTATGTCAGCCCATGGAAAACGAGGACCATCTATTCTGGAGCCAGGGTACGATACCGTACATAAAGATATGCACATATGCATTATATGTAGGTAGATTAAGGACTCATAGATATATATGAAACGGGGAGTTGGACGTTAACCACGCCTCGCAACGCATCCTTTGTAACGAGCTAGAGATAGGAAAGTGGAAATACAGTTTTATTTAAATTTTATGAAAGGCGTTTTCCTTCTACCACACCTGCGCCCTTTCAGCCAGTATGAATCTGTTTCGTATATCCACGTCATTGAGGTTGAAAACAAGCGTTCAGTGAACAAAGACCACACAGATCAATTGATATCCGGAAATAGATTAATTCACTCCGCTCGCCCATTAACGAATGATGAAAGATAAAACTATGAACTTTCGTATACTAGAGGTAGAGACGAGCAGGAAACCTTGGGTTGATGTAGGCAGAAGATATAATCAGCCTAATGCTGCAGAGCGTGATACAGAAATAGAGACACATACCTACATGAACAGGCAAACCCTAGTGCGGGTTCCATAAGGACCACACAAGGTGGACTTTAGACCAGGTAATGGTCGTATAGGAGTCCGCTGGGTGCAGGACTGGTCATTGTGGCACACTTTGGAGGAGGCCTGTCTTTCAGTTGATATGATGATGATGATGATTATTTGTACATCTCATGCACGCTAAACCTATTAGTAGTCGAGTTGAAGTTTGCATTTCATCCATAAATAACAATCAACAGATGGAACATTTCGTATAAGCCAGATTATACGAACTGATGAGAACTTATGTTTATAAGAAATATTGCCGACAGCTGTGCCTTTCATATACCAATAATCACGCATATACGAAATATAATCCAAACCTATTATAAACGCGGATGTAACTCAGTATATCCGTTTATCTGTCTATATTTTTGTAATACCATATCACTATTAACACGGTGATCTTATATTTAGACAAATCTGGTTTGGAGACATTATAACCCGCAGAAGTAGGACATGTGATATTTTTATTCTGGAAATCAGCTGGATGAGATAGTGTAGGAGTTTGTAAGTTAGTGCCCCTAACGACCAAGAGGGAGGAGTCCAACCAGATGGGCCGATCAAATACGCTCGACACTGGGTACCAACTTGCATGAAGCACTGCTAAAGACCGGAACAGATGGAGAGACATAGTGCGGCGAAAACTAACATCACATCGGGGAGTTCACGACCCTCAGCAATGAGGAACAGGACGCAAGGAGGAAGCCCCTAACGACACGGACGAAGCCACAGGCAACATCTAGTAAATAATATGCCTAAATAGCAGTCCTACTCAAAATATTATACATGAAATTTCCTATAGCAAGCTCTCACTCAAAATAAGCATAAATATATGAAAATATGCTTGCCAGGAACAGACCATCAGAAATCTCATTCATAAACGTCAATTACTTTTAATGAATACCGTAATAACAAAAACTTAAAATTGAGTACATACTAGAGAATACTTGGATGACATCCAGTTTTTTATCGCCAAGTGCAGATAGATTGCTTCTTGGCACGGGTTTGTTTGTATGGTTCAGTAGCAAGCTAGTAAGCATCAAGCAAAGTTAATCGGGCTGTTGGAAAAATCCAGGAGTATCGTAATAGGTTGACTTAAGGTCGAAGATTGCGTGACGAGTTTCTTACAGTATGAATGTATGGTATGTGTTTACGGAAGGTGTTTGCCAAATGGGCGCCACAGCTGGCGTAGTGTTTTGTTTTCTGCGGGCACGGCAGTAGTGGTCCAAGCGTTCGTTGTTTTTCAAACCCTCACAGCATCGTGACCTTCGCACGCTAAAGTTCCCCGCTGCGTCGTGCGGAGCGACAGCTTCCGTTGTATGCAAGTAGCTCAGTTTGTACACAAATTCCGCACGGTACCACGCACTGCACCGCACCTCAGAAGCACGATGCGACGGTAGTGTGATAACCGCCTAATGCATCACACAGGTTTCGTTTGTCAAGCTTTTATACTTTAAATTTTATTAATACCTATAAGTATTACGTCCGATTGCGTCTCTCTCTCAATGACTGGCCAATAGCTCAAGTAACTTAATAACTGTTAGGTATATCACGGTCTAGAACGCTGAAATTTGGAACACACGACTAACATTGAGTCATTACAAGTATACAAATCGACTCTATCTACTTGCGGTCTGATGGCTTTTTGATACTGAAAGCGGTATGAGCAAGTGGGATTGTTATTAATTAGAGGAGTTATGCAGCGCAGCACTTATGTGGTGTTGTTGGTTGCTCATTAGTCACATCTTTATTTGAAATTGCAACTTCTATAATTACAGCACTGTGAGCCACTCTATCGCTATCACACTCGCGCTTCCATCTGGCGGCATATTCGCCATCTGTCATCTAACTACGCCAAAATTATGATGGATGAAGGATGAAAACTATCAAAAGAACAAAGTGGAAAGAAGAGATTTACTTCACTACTTTAATTGCTTGCGTCTACTTCGTTATTTTACCAGGTTGTGAGTAACCTGTTAGATTAGTTTACGGAATTAAGAAACTGTAACCAATCGTTTAAAACAGACAACTATTGCACTCGTCATACAAATCTACAAGGCGGTGCATTACAACGCCGTTTTGACTAGATTAAGAAACAATAAGGTCTGATTTTCAGATATATTATTCTTGACTAGATGATTGTTTATCTGATTTGATCGAAACATGATTGCTTAAAATTTCCTCTATAGAAAAAAAATTCAAAGTTGGGTCTGTATTTCCTTTTTTACTCAGCCTACTCAAACGATACATTATTTTACCACACAATCAAGTTAATACTATAGTATTTTGTCTCATCTAAAATCTCACTTGATAAAATTTAAATAAAACTTCACTAAGTTAGGTATTTATCGATATTTGCCGGAACCAAGCCATTCCCGAAGAGTGTTACATCTCTTTTTCTCGTGCGCGGAAGGCGTATCTCTGTCTAAACTCGACGCCGTATATATAGGTAGATTCCAAAAAAACTACCAATGGGTTGCCATTAAAATAAAATAGTTTTGCATCGGTAAGTTTTTACTTTTCTAAATTATGTACGTATGTTATTTATTTATACATCATTGTAAAGTTAAAATTAAATGTAACTGCCTAAATAAATAATCTTACGTACCTAAATATTAATTTCAAAAATAGATATTTCATTGAAACTGTTTTGTAGAAGAAAAGTTCATATTACTGTGGTAATACTTCAGGTTTTAACAACATTTGGTAACTATTAATATTCTCATCATGTGCGTAAATCTTTTTGATATGGACATTAGTAATATTGACAACAAATCACGTGTAGCAAAGTAGTGTTTATGAATGTCTGTATGTTTGTCAGTCAATCTCGTTAAAACGGCTCGGCTCAATTGACTGTGATGAATTTTGGCACATGGATAGTTTAAAACCAAACCATGAAACATAATGTGTAGAATACTTTTTATATCTTATGTCATTCCCAAAGGATTAACATGTCTGGTATTTAATAATGGCATTTTCGTGATAACCTTAACGCGGAAGAGTTCGCTGTAAAAAGCTAGTAGGTACGTAATTAAGTACTTGGGGGTAGTGCTTTGTACATAGACAGATTGATGTACCAAGCCGAGATGTGTTAGGCGATGAATGCATAGAAAACATCAAAAACATAGGATTCACATTCACATCTAAGTAACAACGAAATAATATATTATTATGCATGGGTTGGTTACATCTGGAACGTCACAATGACAATGACATTGGTGACAGTGACATTCGGCCATCTTAGGTAGCTTTTTTGGAATCTAAATACGGCGTTGAGTTTAGGGGGTGTGTTCGTTTCAAATCAAGGCATCCCCTTAACACGTAGGTATAGGCCAACAGTGCAACATATCCATGGCAACATAAAGAGTCAATCAAAAACATTCTGCTCATTTGCTTCTAATTCATATATCTGGAATTTAACCTCCTGGGTATGATTATAATTCCCTTCGAAAACGCCAACTGCTTAATTTGAAAATTATCAAAGCATTAAGTTAATGGTTAGCGGGGAACCAAATAATCCGCGTCTCAAAAGCAAATAGACGGAGACCTATCAGATTCAAGCCATACATCCGATCCGTCAGTTCTAATACATGATAGGTGGGTCAGCTATAATCCTACACGGTGAAAAACTTTCCCAATTTGCCGAACCCGCATAATTTTGATACTGTTATAATTAACAAAGTTATTCATGCGGTCAAAATGTGGAAGTGGAATTAGAAGGTGAACTAAAGTTTTTTTTTAGTTTGATAAACCTAATATTATCACAACCGCCAAAGATTATCCTAACTTAAATTAAAAATAAACTAGCGGATCAAACTACATGAAACATCCATATAGTTATACTCAAAAAGAAGACAACATTGGAGACACATCATTGTGTTTGAAAAATTATTAATGTATTGAGGTATAACTAATCAAATTTTAATTTATCTATTACTACCTATTGTATGTTAGTGGTACTGGTATATGCCAGTAATACAGTTCGGCTAACTGTAACCGGAAAAGACAATAGCTGACGTAACTGCATGAGCTATACGTGAAAAAAAAACCAGTTGTTCTGCATTGTATTCATATTAAAGACGGTCGCAGGCGAATAAAGAACGCGTACTGTCGTGGAAAAAATACTTAGAAGTGCAATTACTGCTAATATGATTAAATAGCGTTTTAGTACTGTCATATGTAGCCACATATCACAGTACCTTAGTAAAATTACTTACGTTTCAAAGTCAAAGTCAGTCAAAGTCAAAATCATTTATTCCATTGACATACAATATGCACTAGAATATGTCTTATAACTAGGTTTAGGTTTACAATTTTGTCAATTTGAGATTAGTAACCTTTTATAATTTTAATTCAGAGATTAATATACAATTGCATTAACTAATATTCCATAATTTAAATTTGATGTCATAGTACTCTTTTATATTATACAGTGTATTTTCAGTTAAAATTTGTTTAAGGTATGATTTATATTTAATGTCACTTACTATGGTAACAGAGTCAGGTAAATGGTTATACAATTTAATGCTCTGATAAATAAAACATTTTTTTGATTTGCCTAACCGCACATTTGGAAGGCAAAGTTTATGTCTATTTCGTGTTGGGTACTTATGAATATCACATACTTTCTTGCTGCCACTCAGGTGTTTGCGAGCATATAATAAGTTTTTATAGACAAATAAAGAGTAAAATGTCATTATGCCACTTTCTCTAAAAATACTTCGGCAGGTCTCTCGCGCAGGAACACTGTAAATATTTCTGAGTGCCCTTTTTTGCAATATGAAAACTCTAGGGCCCGTTGCTGCATGTCCCCATAACAGCGCTCCGTAAGACATTAGGGAATGAAAGTAGGCGTAATAGACCGACTTACTAGCTTGGACACCGCACAACTCCCTAATTTTTCGTACAGAGAAAGCCGCTCTTGTAAGTTTTTTACATAGACTATCGATATGCTTGTCCCATTTTAGAGAGTTGTCTATTGTTAGACTTAAGAATTTTGTCTCATTAGTATTTAAGAGCCGATTCCCATCGTAGTCATCAAGTCATCATGCAAGTTGTCTTTGTTTGATAGTAGGCTGTAACGTATAATTTGGGTCTTACTAGCGTTTAGCTTTAATTTGTTAGCAGTAAACCAAGTCCTAATTAAACTCAGGATACTTTTAACATTACATAGTGTGTCTTCGATTTTGATGGCAGATGTTATAAAAGTTGTATCATCGGCATATTCTATAATATTACACTTTAGTTGATTGGGGATTTTGTATGGGAGATCGTTCGTGTATATTATAAACAATAAAGGTCCTAAAATAGATCCTTGGGGCACGCCTTTAGAAATGTTAACGATTTGTGATTTTGCCCCATTTACTTGTACAATTTGATTTCTATCATGTAAGTATGAACTAATTAATTTAAGATTGTTATTTTTAATACCATAAAATGACAATTTATCTAATAGAATATTATGATCTACCGTGTCAAAGGCTTTTGACAGATCACAAAATACGCCGAAACACTTTAACTTTTTCTCTAGCCCCGTGTGAACATGTTTCATAAAAGCTGCTATGGCGTCTTCTGTAGAGAGACCCTTAGGGAAACCAATTTACTAACATAAATCTGAGGATCTAGACTAAAGGTCATTGCGCTATTTTTTATGCAAGTCCTTGTAGGTATAAAAAGGTCCGACGAAGAGAGCCGAACTCAAATAAGATGGAAATCTCAAATCATAAAGGCGCTCATACACGGGCGATTTGGATCCATTCATGGAAACCATTCGAATCAGACATCATAATCACTAGTAATAAATAAGAAAAAAGTACCTACCCATATTTTATTGTCAAACAAACATCCGAGCTTTTAACAAAAATGTTTAGAGTACATAAATAAATACTTTTTATTCTGACAGTACGTAATGCGTGCTAATCGACCGAATGTCGCCTAACATTAACATAAACAAATATCCATACTGACAGACATACCTACACGTATAACGTAAGTACATTTGCATGTAAGTACTGCATTAGATAAATGCATATGCTTTATCAACCATTTAATTTATAAAATTACTCACTTTGTACATTAATGGACACGAAAACTCGATTTCAGAATAGGTTGATTCAGGCAGACCAGTTAATTCATACCTGTGGAAAAAAACAAATGAATATTAGATTTAATTTAAAAAATACATACAAAAAATTATATCAGAACTTTAAAACCTTATACGAAGCAAACATCGATTTATGACCATGCAATTACTAAGTAAGTGCAAACAGTACGCTCATAAGTTTTCTGGTAATGTCCTATGTCAGGGGTCACCAATTAGTTTTCATCAGGGTCCGTTTTAAGAAATGAAATGACCACCACGGTCGGCACAACATTTTACAGAAAAAAAAAAATTAAACAAATGTAGTTACAGAAATATCAAAGGTATTTTTTTACATATCAATGAGAAAACCCGTTCTCGCAAGTTACTTCGCCCGGCCGTTTTCGAATTGACGTCAACAAAAATAATGCGGTAGGATACATTTCTATTTAATTACCTACGTACTCTGTAATGCAAGTTTCTGTGTTCTCGCGGTCCGCACAAAACGGGTCGGCGGTCCGGATGCGGACCGCGGTCCGCCATTTGGTGACCCCTGTCCTATGTTTACGGCAAAGCACCGAGATAAAATGAACATTATAGCGAAAATAAATTAGATTCACGTGTCGATTTATTGTTTTCGTTTGTTTTCGACGAACTAACTAAGTGGGCACACCACGAGTATTAAAATGAAATTTGAAAGGACACTGCTGCGCCCTAACCTCATTGAAGCGTCATTTGCCTAAACCACGCGGAGGTGAGGCGTCGTAAACAGATGAATAATTCACGAGTTCGAGACAATAGCCTCTTAACGCGCCCAGAAGGTTCGGGGCAAATGCTCTACTGCCCCGTTGGTTTTAGGAGTAACATGAGAGATAGCCAATGTTACTGCATATTGTCAATCAATTTTACTGACATCTCCAACTCCACGAGTGCCTGTATCTTTCATGTCACTTTGTAGATATTTCAACAACATTATAAAGAAAATAGAGGTACGGATAATTTCTTCGTCACCGTTGGGTTTAGACAAAGAAATAGGCCTTTCAGTCTTGATCCTCTGTGACACCTTAGGTACTTTAAACTAACCATTTTTCTGCCCTTGTGACCCTAACACACACATAAACAACACACTGTGTGTGTAACATTGAAGGTATGGCAAATTGCAAGAGCATTACGCGGGATGGCCGTATTTCAAACCACTTTATCAAGACAGGTGTGACAAGGCCCGCGTGGAGCCAAGCACATTAATCTCTTGCAGTCACACGGGTCAGGGCTGACTCTGCTGTTAAGTAAATTAATGCATGCAGCTACTAATACCACAGGATGCGATTTAACGATCTAGACAGATTTACAGTACTTTGAACTCAAATTAACTGAGAAAAAAAATGATTAACATGGGAAACCACTAAGTAAGCTTAAAGGTGATGGGACCTTTCGTCGCCCGCTGGCCTTTATTTATTACATTCCACGCGACAACGGCACGAGGGCTTATGTAGGATCTGGGATTATGTAGGATCTGAAAACATTTTTTTAGGATTACGCGAGCGAATGATTTATCCAGCGCAACCGTAACTTAATTTGTGCGCCCTGTTACAGGGGTCCGGACGAAAATCCCGTTATTTGTGTGACAATATCACAGCGTTCTTCACGAATGAGCAAATGTTTAATATTCGGCGCTTATATGTTGAAATGTTTCACATTGTGTGCGTTTATTTGAAGGTCTGGAGGTGAGTGCCTCCAATGTGTCCTTAAGGTTAACTCGAGGTTGTGAGCCTTATTTGAAGTTCTCTCCACAAAATTAGACTTCAAGATGTTATATGTAGTAATAGCTATTTAATAATCGTAATGCTCCAGGAATTTGTAGGCTAAATGTTATTTGTGCTTCGTATAATTTTAACTTTATGACCGAAATTGTTTTGTTTGCCATTGTAAGGGTAAATAGGCATTGTTGTATTTGGAGCGGAAATTAATTTTCTTTGTTCTGGGGTACAGAAGCGCGTGACGTCTCAGGCCATTGGGTTTTAGATTATAAAGTAAAGCTATTTTACGACTGTCGTCATGACCTAAGCAGTGATTGGGATGTTTGTAGATATTTTTCTATGACAAACTCTTTAACACATTCACTGCCAAGAATCGCTACGCGCTACGCTCGTAGCCGATCGCGTGGTTTTCCTCGTATCTAGCGGAAAGCGACTACGGCGTAGGCACCCGCCAAGCGGGTTCCTGGCAGCGAAAGTGTTAATGTAGTCGTGAGTTTAAACTATTACTACCACCGAATTTAAGGAAATCTTTATTGCTTCATCAAGTAATCACCTCGAAGTCTTTTTCTCTATCAGTAGCCCACTGCCATCCTTTGCGAACTCTATTTGTCTGAATGACCAAATCTAATTCAAATGTGTAACGTCGTTCGTATTTCGATTACTACACTGAATACGGCAATGATTAAAATGTTACATCGTTCAAAAACCAATTACTATTGTAACTGCCGCTGAAGCAGTGAGGACCCAATCAATCCGTCCGATTGGCCTGCCAGTCGGATGGATGGGTCCTAAATCGGCCAGCATCGACGGTTGGCTTGTCATCTGTCAATTCTGCTTCGTTTTGACAGGCGACCGTCGAGTAATTTATGAACGTGTCGGATTTCAGACGCTTGTAGATATTATTTTTGGCGATGGACTTAAAAATAAATGTTGTACCTACCTATATTTTCATATATATATATATGAATCCGTTTACTGTAAATTGATGAGTTAATTACAAATCATAATTAAAAATGATAACTCCTCTGAATAAATATAGCTTGTAGGTATGTTGCGAAACGATTAAAAGACAATAAAGGCGACGAAGGAATATTAACAGTGTCGTGCCCCAGACTTTATGATACAACTTAATTAAAAAACTATTAGGTAATGACCCCCTCACGCCCCTACTAAGTAAGAAGGAGGTGAGGTCAGGATCTGTATGACGTCATCGCAATTAACAAGAGTGCTCCGGCAGTAAGTTTCGCAAACTCGAACAAATGTACAACTAAAACTGTGTTCGTAAATGGACCTGCTTGTGAACAAGCTTGCTTGTTCGTCTACGAACTCCGGGCCGTCGAATGGACAGAAACGGCATTGGACAAAGAAGTGGAGGTCTAGATGCACTTCGAGTCAGTAAAATCATAACTATTATTTAATTTGTTGAATAAAGGGTGATGGAAACCTTCCAGTAGTTACTGTAGTTTTAATGAAAAGAGAAAAGAACACTTCACAACAGATCAATAAGACAAGGAGATAAGGTTAAACCAGGAAAGCCATTAACGTCGGCCGAATGAATCCCGGTTGATTGCGAACGTGACCCCGCACTGAATACTGTCATGTCGTAAAATAAATACATGTCCCGTCGCTGAGGGAGATCTTTTTAGTTCTTGTAAACAGGGCATTATATTCTTTTTATATTTTGCTGTACAATGTAAGTAATACCGACTGCGCCCAATTATGTATGTTTAAAAAGGAGTAGCTAGATCAGTTCCCCAAACGCGTTAGTTCCGCGTAGCAGAATTTCCATTCGCGTTTGCCCCCACTCGAGTTTGTTTTCGTTTATTTATGTCACCATTGGCATAGTTCCCCAAACGCGTTAGTTCCGAGTACCACCATTTCCAGTCGCTTTTTTCCCCACTCGAACTTTTACCCATTCTCCTTTTTTATCATTCATAAATAATGCCAGTGTCATAATTTCCTATTAGCGTACTTATCCGATCCTTTTGTTTATCGTTCGCGAATATTACCAGAATCATAATTTCCTAATAGCGTACTTATCCGTACTTAGCGCCAGAACCGACTTTACGGATTTTTTTTCCCATAAAGTCGGTTCTGGCGCTTCGCCGGCCGCTACCGCGGCACGCTCGCTTCGCTCGCTCGGCTTGCGCGCTTTAGGGTCGCGGTTCACCTAACACTCCTCCTCGCTTCGCTCGTCGTCGTACCTACACCGACCTGCCTTGGAGTAGAATCAGGGTTCTGGTTATGCTCAGTTCAAAAACGGTTTTGGCTATGTGTCGTTTTGCGCATATATGGCATTAATGCGTGTGATTGAAAAAAAAAGTATACCTATAGTAAAAAACGCGACTGGAAAACAATCAGTCTATCATATCAACTAACGCGTTTGGGGAAGTATGCCAACGGTGACATAAATGAACGACAACAAACTCGAGTGGGGAAAAAAGCGACTGGAAATGGTGGTACTCGGAACTAACGCGTTTGGGGAACTATGCCAATGGTGACATAAATGAACGAAAACAAACTCGAGTGGGGGCAAACGCGAATGGAAATTCTGCTACGCGGAACTAACGCGTTTGGGGAACTGATCTAGCTACTCTTAAAAAGTAGCTTGCTTCATCCGTAGCATTCTCTTCACCGGCGACAGAGTTACACTAATTTAACGCGAGAAATCGCTAATTTTAAATCGATTATATCAAGATGATATTGCTCCGAGCCGGATTCGAAAACCAGCTACCTCCAATAGAGATATATATAGGGTCCGCTCTCAACCAAAATAGCTATGCTCGGTTCAACTAGTCTTTGAATTGAACCAGTTCTCTTTTATTACGCCTTAGGGATTTTTTTCTAAGTATTCACGCATAGGAAACACAATAATTAAAGCTCAATTCTTATAACAATTAAAGCGACTTTAATTTCAATTGGTTTTTTTTGTTTCCTGACAACTTCTGCACTAAAGCATTGTGTCAATCAACTCACATGTTTAAAAGAATCATTAACATCATTTTGAACTAACGGTAATCACTATATTGATCATCAGAAACGTCCCATTAGAGGCATCATCGTTCACACTAACAGCGCTTGCACATGCAAAAAGTAATTGCTGCATTAATGAAAACGATATTCAGTCGACGTCAAAGACATGTATACATTTTACTCCTTATTACAACGGAATAAGGTGCAAAAGTGTAAACATATCATTGACGTAGTGTCTAATGCTTCGTGTCGGTCATTGAAAAATTGTCTGGACGGATTCTTTATGGATATCTCACAGTAATTACTGCCTCTAATTTGTCCAAACAAGCGTATCTTTTTAGAGTAATCGATCGACGAATCGGTCGATGATCTTACGTCAAGTGAGAAACTATAGATAAACTATCCAATCAGCGGGTCAATTTTTTGGGGCCTGTCAGTAACATCCGTCCTTATTATTATTTTATTTTTTTAACATGAAAATACACAAGATGTGTACCGTAAATACATCGTGCGGAGCCAGGTTGGCGTAGGTATTTGCTGATCAGCGTATCTTATTTTTTAACGAGATACCGGGAATTTATTTTAAGGTATTGGAATTACGTGGGTATATAAGCGCCTCTAATACAAAGAAGGAGCATGGTAATCCCCAATTACATTGTCAGTATCCCGGCTTGACCCCCCGATCTTTATTATTTTATTATTCTGTATTTATTAAAACACAAGCCGCAGGGCAAATTGAACTTCAGCAGTTTAATAATAGCTAACTTAATAGAATGGCCCAAGACCGATTAATATACACAATCAACAATCAGACTTGGAAATAGCGTTTTGAATCCGATTAATTTGTTCCCAGCGAAGGCAAACTTCCAGGTTTATCTCCCGAGGGCGGCAAGAGTGAAAAAAAAGCTTACAAATGAAGTCCCTGTAAGTAATGAGGAAAACACGTGTAAACGGAAGAAAACAGGGTCTCTGTGTGGGGGCCTGGGTGGCTTGGAATGTTTAAGTGAAGTATACATAATTAAATTTAAGAAAAGTTTGTTGTTTAACTATGAACAAATATGTTGGGAAGATATAAGGGTAAGGACCAAATTCTTGGCCAGTAGGTTAGCCTGGTTAATCGGTAGTAGTTAAAAAGTTCCGTTGTGAGGTTGTGACGCAGAAATTAACCATAGAATTGTATGGCTAATTAGATCGAGTTTAATTCATCACGGACGTCAACAAAAGAAATGTACCTACTTAACGTTGTTACAGGCATCAGTTATGTTCCATTTATTCCAGACATTTTTTTACCACGTTTTTATTGTCTTTATGTTAACAGGAAAAAGACAGGCCATATCACTAAACCACACATCATAATCCGCAACATAGGTTTCGTCAAATGCAAAACAGCGACAGTAACACGCTTCGACAGGTACCTACGCGCTTTTAACTGGCTAGTTTTTTTATCGTAACTTTTTTTGGGGCCCACATTATAAAGTACGTGGACCTATATCACTTTGACTTTTCAATACGAGCCTATACGGCGATCTAAGAGGTAAGGTCTCTTTCATCCCTTAGCTTAATTTTTCGCTGTAAGAGTCGCTTTGTAGGTCTCTCTCTATGTCTCTATCTTCACTATAGTCAAGAATTTATAAGAAATCTGTTAAAACAAACGTTAAAGTCGATTGACCGCGCAACCCGGCATGGCTAGTATCTTCATGTTTTTCCACATAATGTCTACTCCTTGAAAGCCTTAATTTATTGGAGATTATTTAACCTCGTTCCTTCCCTTAGCTGTTTGCTTGTGCGGTTGAACTCTAGAGGGCACTGAACTAGAGGGAAAGAAAATACTGCCTACGCTTACAGTTTCAATAGGCGTATATTCCGTGCAATCTGCGTCGACTAACGTCGATCTAAATACAGCAACGGGGAGTACGCTTGGAGACGAAAATTAATTATAAGAGGATGACATACAGGTATAAATTGCCGTGTTTCCATCCAGAGTAATATAATAAAAGAGAGATTCTGATTAAAAACCGTCTTCATTCATACTTTTAAAAAACAAGTTAGGGGCAACATCTATTACGTAAGACTTTAACCACTTTCTCACATTTAACCATTCTAGTCCAAGAAAAACTATATGTCTGATAAATATTTTCCTTGTAACTTAAGAAATGTTTGGACCCCCTCTTCCCTCAAATGGTCTTACGTAAATGAATAGAACCCTTAAGTTGAATCCATTTAAGGCCATGACTCACATATGACTCATATGATATGAGTCATGCCTTACGAGCGATTTCCGCTACAGAACTGAAAAACGCTGCTACGCGCTACGGCGTAGCACAAGTCGCGATGCGTGACCTCTAATAGGTTCTTTCTGGAATTGTAGAGTGAAAAACTAAGGCGTGCGATTCTATAAAAATGAATATATTCAAATATTCGTGTCTGCGCAGAAGAAATCATTTTATATTCAATGTTTCGGCAAAAAAGCAGAATAAATGCCGTCTATAAATACTAAAAGAAGGTAAAGATTCAAATTCGATTATTAGACTTGTAAAATTAAATTCAGAATTCATGACCGTCGCAACTTGCCGAAGCCGCAATAATATTCTGATTTATAAAGGCCACGTGAAAATATACGTTTTAAATTGTATTGAAATTTCCGAACACGTTTGGGCACGTGTTCGTTTTAATGAGTGTTTGTGTCGCTGTCCTGTCTACAAATTGATTGACGATATACATACCGCACGTTTTAATTGGGCAATATACTTTTTGTAGGATTGCGGGAATAAATACGTTATCTACAATTTTTATAACAGACATTTTAAAGGAAAATATAATCGGCAGCAAAAATGTTAATTTCGAGCTCCGGGACTTGACTGTTTTCCTATAAAATGTTACCAATGTAAAACATTTAGTTAGAAATACAATATAAAGAAAAAGATATCTATGTATATCTGTCCGATTCGAGTTTTTAGGGTTCCGTAGTCAAGAAGGAACCCTTATAGTTTCGCCATGTCCGTCCGTCTGTCTGTCTGTCCGTCTTCGGCTTAACTCAGTAACCATTATGACTAGAAAACTGAAATTCGGCTTGGGTATATAAATCAATCACGCCGACAAAACAGTTTAATAAAATCTTGAAAAATATATTTTTTTAGGGTACCTCCCCTACACCGAAAGCAAGGGTGTATTTTTTTTCTCGTTAAACCCATGGTGTGGAGTATCGTTGGATAGCTCGTTCAAAAATATTATGGGTTTTCTAGAATCATTTTTCAAATCAGTGATTAGTTTGCGAGATATTGGGCTTTAAAGCCCTAATTTTTGTTCGAGTCATGTGTCCCCCCCCTGCCGGCTAACTGGCTATTACTGGGGATGTGAAAAAAGTAGTACATATAATGAATTTAAAAGCAAAACTATCACGGACAAGTAGGCATAAGTAGTTACCGAGTAATAGTCGACCAATTTAATGTGTACTTGGAAAGATTTTCGTACAAATTCGGCCGACGCAACCGCACCGCACGTCGATGTAACTAAGACAGACAGGCAACTACGGAACCCTACACTGCGCGTGGTCCGACACGCACTTGGCCGGTTTTTAAATTTATTTTCCTACTCTCGTACACTTCTGAGCTATAACCACGAACTTCGAAAGTCTAAGTTCGGGTATTTCCATCTCTAACGCACTTACATTACTCGAGTGACAGGGATGCATATATACGAACTTCGAGTTTCAATTTTCGTGGTAACGCCGCTGTACAATCAGTCGTCTTTTTTGGTTTTTAGGGTTCCGTAGTCAACAAGGAGCCCTTATAGTTTCGCCATGTCCATCCGTCTGTCCGTCTGTCCGTCTGTCCGTCTTCGTCTTAGCTCAGTAACCTTTTCTACTTCGAAAACTGTAATTTGGGATGGGTATCTAAATCAATCATGCCGACAAAACAGTAGAAAAAAAATGTTTTTTTGGAGTACCTCACCTACACCCAAACTATTTTTTACTAATTTCGCAATGTTCCTTCTGGGCTAGGTCGATGAAACTTTTGTATGATGTAGAATATAAATTGGATCATATTTGGAAAAAAATGGTGTGTGTACCAAGAGCCAAAGTTGTTAGGTATACGGGTGATATATATTTTTTTTTTACAAGAATTTAAATGTTTAGGATGCTCATATTTTTTTAACATATAGCCTTTAGTCCCATTAATATTTGTACAAAAATTGAAATTCGTCACTTTCATAGTTTAGGAAAAAATAAATAAAACAGTTTTGGGGTTAATCGGGTGTTTTTCACCCCCAGGGGGTAACAGAGGGATGAAACTTTGTGCAGGGTATTACCTCCTCAAAAGGCATCGTTTGATTATAGTTTCGACCCAAAAACGCTGGGGGCAATTTTTCTTAGGTTATCCTGCCTTTTTCATTAATCCGTATAATGATTTGAATCGCTTTTGTACTTAAGTAACACAACAACTTAAATACTTTACGTTTTTCACTTCGGGGTGACCTCTCCATATTTGTAATCACCCCAATACGTCAACACCTACAACGCAAAACGACAATAATATAGTAAATTAACATGAAATAATTAATTCTACGACGAAACATGCATAATAAGTAGTGCTGATTATTCGAATCACGCGCCAGCCGCGGCCTTGGGAAGGGCCTACAGTGGTCACCATTATTGTACTGCAGTACTCCATACAAGATTAAATCTTCTTTAAATATAAAACAAAGTCGTGTTCTTGGGTTATACGATTTACAACCCAAGAACTGCTGAACCGATATTTGTGATGTTTGATTTGTTGGATTTGTCTTGACTCCGAATAGCAGAATAACTACAACATGTAAAATGCATGCGTATAGCAAAAAACATGGAAAATTTTGAGTGGTTTTTATTTTTTATTTGTATTGCAGTACGATTCGTACCGGTACGAAGTTCGCGGGGTCAGCTAGTTTAATCATAAATACGAAATCGGATATATGCCCATTTCCGGAAGGAATTAAATAATACATGCGAAATATTTCGGAGAAGGCAACAGTCGGAGCTCTGGCTCCGAGGTTTGCCTCAAATTGCTGTTTTTATAAAAAGCGATTACTATTAAGAATTTTAGTAGCTTTTTTTATTCAAATAGTGGGCGAAATTATTAGGCTTAAAGTTTGAGGACATAAGAAAAAACAATCTCTTAATAAGTTTAAAAGAAAGTTGCAAACAAAAGTAAATCCGAAAATTCGTATCGTTGTTTCTTTACTGTTTTCTTTTCTTGAATCGTTTTTGTGGAACCTTGTTTTTACGACGATGATTGATATAATATATTGTTATGTACATAAGGATGGATCAGCCTGGCTCTATATGAAGAGGGAGTTTTATAAAGTGAAGGCAAAAGTTCAGGGATTGTACGCTTGAATTTGAATAACGCTGATGCTGGTATATCCTGTGCAAACAACTCCAAGAAAACTCATAAAAGCTGGAGCATTTCAAGGTTTGAAATCGAGACAACTAGTATATTGTAACTTGCAAATTTTAGACAGGTATTTCATAACATGTGTATGTAAAATCAACGTTTATGAAAATATTTACTAAGTATTCTACGACACTATGAGTATGGACACTGGAACGAAGTCATTTCGTTATTTAACAAAGTACGATTATAGATACTTATTAGTCATTTTTAACAGTTTTGCAAAGACAGATCACCACCCCACCATCCCTTAATCATTAATAAAGGTATTTCTAAAGACTACAGAAAATTGACAAAACAACCTACTTCGCACGTTAGTGCCGCCCATTCAAGTTGAATTCCGCGAGTAACTAACTGAGCCGGCTCTTGGAGTAGCCGCGTTCGGAATCAGCAGTGTATGCTGTGACGAGCCTAATTAGAATTTCTGGAACTTTGATTAAATAAACTATAAATACGGTAAGCTACTGATCTACAAATCTACACTACAAGTAAAAAATGCAAGTTAGCAACACCTACAACTGCGAACAGACTATTCATCATCCCGGGCGGTCCCCGGCGCCCCCTAGAATACGTAAGTAATGCGTGCGATTGCTATAAATCAGTCCGTTTCCTAGGAACTGAAATAGACGGCCCCGGACAAATCGCTCGGTGCATACTTAAGGAGGCAGCAAGACAGAGGAAGGTAGTATTGTAAACTAAGAGAAGGGTTTAAGGCAATACAAAACAAAACAGAGAGGTAGGATACAACGGAATATTATCTCACTCATGTAAGACTATACAGCCAGAATAACACCATTACATGCTCTGTAGATATATGGTGTTGTGTTCTTGATGAAGTATTAATATATAAAACAGTCTTATTAGTAAATTATTCCCATAATCATAGCTTTGTAGAAAAGAGCACCATGATGAATTGTGAGTGAATATCGCAAAGATACCATTTTTTTAGGGCGATATTCCAATGTTTTTCTATCTACCAAGTATATATAGAATCCGTGAGCAAATATATTACTATTGCGAAAGTAGGTTGAAGTGTCCTTTGCGTTGTGTAAAATACAATTTTTCAAAGTTTCAGCTATTCTTAATATACAATTTTATTTTTAAAGAGTAATTACTAGAATGTCAGAAGGAGAGGACGGAAGCTAATTTATAGTTTTTAAAAATAAACACAACTACATTTAAACAACACTCGTATTCGCTGTGTTACTGTTACAAACGCACATAAATAGCTTGTTTGACTTTGCACTTGACCCTTTTAGTACAAAGTTACGTACATTGTACAATCGTATTCGCGATTCGTACAAACGGCAATATTATTTAAATCTACCTCGATATCCATTGTCTTTATTTCACCATTGACTGTAACAAGTTAATGTAACCGGCATCAACTTTGTATATTGTTTAGTAATTTTAATCCTCTTCCCCAACGAGTAAATCTACCCCTCTCTTTATAATATGCGCACAGTGCGTGTAAGAGAGGAGGAGTTGACGACGCTTTGGCAGGCATGATGTGCTTGAATGTTATCCCGGTTGATCTAAGAGTCCAGGGCCCGTTTGCCACCTAATCCCAAGTATGGATATAGGCACTTAGTACATCTATTCTCACGGATGTACAGCTGCTGAGAATCGCAATCTTTCCATACAAGCTTCTATAGAGGGGAGTCTCGTCCCGTCTGTTGATCCCGTCAGATGATAAAGTTTGATTGTTTTTCTTTTATAGTTACATCAGAACTAAATTGTAATGAAAAAACCATATTGGTGCATGCAGCTGAATAATGTAAGACACTTAAAGAACTCAGCAATTCCGCGTTATGTTTTCATACACACAGCACAAATGCCTGTCATCAAAAATAGATTTGGCAGTATCGTGGCGAGTCGTATCGGTAATTCACACCGGGGAGTAGGGCTTGCATTCCGGAATTCCGGAATTTCGAAATTCCGGAATTTCGGACCTTTTTTCCGATACTACAATTCCGGAATTGAGACACTTAATATCGGAAATTCCGGAATTGAAACAAATATAGTTTGTCGTCTAGTTGAAAGCTGATTATGGGTGGTTCGGTTACTTTGTGGACTAATTTAGACCCAGGTGGTTTGAAATGCTTGTTACAAAGCTTTACGCTTTGCACGGCAGGTAAGATACCTATCATGATGTAATTGATGTATCCAAAAGAGCCAGTCACTTTAACGGATATTTAAAGGGAAATTTATGAATTTGTGTCCTAGGGACTGACGCCGCCTATAGTTTTTTCAAAATAATCACACCACATCAATGTCAAATCACATTTTTATTCCAAAACAAAAATTAAAGTTTGCTTATCCAAAACGGTCAGTCAAATAAGTGCATATTTAGGGAGAAATTTGCTGTTTTGAATTCAGTGTGCCAGGGACTGACGCCGAACATAGTTTCCTCAATAAAATCGTGTCAGTACTGTGCTAGTGTGTGTAGTGGTAATGTAAAATTGCATTTTATTGCAAAACAAAAAGGAAAGGTTCCATTACGACGAATTATTGGCTGTTTAGCTTTAATAAGTACAGTGTAAACTCTTTATAACATTCCACTTTATAACGATAAACTCCCTTTGACGTAGAAGTGAGCACAATTTGGTTGGTTTACATTAAAACCCACACATTGATAAACTCTTTATAGTGCAGCAGCTATTCTCTATTACGAAGAAATGTGTTCATATTTAGTCACAGGAAATATTCACTATCGGTATTATTGTTTGTTATCTTATCAGGTTACAGAAGACGCCGACTAAACCTTTGAGGCTCCGAAACTTCTGAGGTCGTAAACAGCCGTCTTGCTTTTGTTATTGTTAATTGCCTTGAACACGTGCATCATTACTGCGTTTACTTGTAAATGATGGTCTAAATACACCAGCTTTACCTATCGTATTATCAGTCGTCAACCAACTTTGAAAAAAAATTGTGAATTTAAGTAGTTGTTTTTCTTTCTTCACTCCATATAACGGTAAGTCTCAGTAACGATAAAAAAATGCTCGGTCCCTTGAGTTTCGTTATAAAAAGTTTACACTGTAATAGTTTCAGATACCTATATGATAATTGATAATTCATAGTCACTTATATGACGAGGGACTGACACTGACAGACAGTATGACGTATTCATTTGGGGTACAAAAGGGCGTATTTAGCAATGCTGTGTACACCTAAGTGAGTGACCAAATTAAATGAACTTTATAATATCACTATTAACTCTCACTCTAACTACTCACTAAGACATATTAAATAAGATTATTGTAAATGTGTGAATTTTGCTGACACACCCAAGTTAACCAAATTTCGGAGAACCGCCCTTATCTTATAGCCTCCGCTCAGTGTCCAGGTAATGTTTATGGCCACAGAATTTGCAAGCGAGTGCCCGAGCGAAACAATATCATTGTAACTGGTAATCCGTTAACACAAATATCTTTGTCCCTTTCCGTTTTCTCACTTAAACAATAATAAAAATGCAATCAGTTCCTATGTGGCCACCGGACTGATCATATTATTATATAATTATACATCTTTAGGTAGATAGGTTAAGAATAACGAAGTATTTTTATTTTACTCTGTTGATCTTTAAAATGATTACTTACCTGAGTGGACTATTTTTAATGTTGTTATTTTTATTAAAACAGTTATACCATTTTCATTTTGTTTAGTTGATTGTTAAAAACATGTGATGCCTGATTTTAAAATATTACGTATAATGTTAACTGAGAGTACTTTTACATATAACTGGTTTATTCATTTAATTTTGTTGCATTTTTTGAATAAGTGTTGCGATTTCAATACTGTTCGGTATATGAAACGTTACATATGATTATCATATGAATACGATGAATGTAAGTAACTTCGTATTGTGTAGTATTCTTACTTAATAGTTTTTTATAACAACGATTACATCTGTAGTGTGATAACATTCGCGTGTTCTTTAAAAAAATACCACTGAATAATTATTTACGGTTGTTGATTATTAATAAATAAATATTGATTACTATTTCTGGTTTTATTTTGCTCAAAATCCAATCACAACCAAATAAAGCAATAAAATCCTTAATTCCGGAACCAGTTCCGGAATTCCGGAATTGAAGGTCAATCTCGAAAATCAGTTCCGGAATTGAAAACCGTCCGATATTGCATCCCCTACCGGGGAGTTGTCATCATGCCGGGGCATTTCTGCAATCTGCTACGCGTGAACCGTTTGTTATGAATATTGTGTTATGAATTTGAGAACCTAACAAGCCATTTTGGATACCCACAAACATTTCGGATGGCTAGCATTCCTTCTGCGCTTTTAATTAGCCGTGCAAGTCACGAAGTTAATTTTCTTTGGCACTGATCAGTGCTTACGCACGCTAAAAGTTGATGGCGTTTTCACCATCAACTGTTAGCGAGCGTAATTTAGAACTCCGCTTGATCAAAAAATTCTAAAGCTACCTTGCATTTCCATTACTCCGCGCCGTTCCATCCAAATACAAAACTTAGATATAGCAAGGAGCAACTTTGATTTTACTAACAGGCTTTAGAGCTCTTCAGAACAGTTCGGGTTCGGGTGAAATCGTTTATTTTGGCACAAGATCGTGTAAGAGCAAGCAAAAGAGAAATATACACCCGAACGCCATTATAAATGCCCACGGGTTGTACATATTTGATTTCAAGGTACTGGTTACGCCTGAATTTTCTGGGTGCCTTCAAGGCCTTCCAAGTCCATCATCTACCACAGTCTTATAAAAAATTACTAAACACAATCTCGCTATCAAGAAACATCTCGACATAAACTGCGAGCTGTATAAACAGTGCCATGTGGATAGTAATTAGTTTAACAGTGTGAATATTTAATGTTGACCTTGTGAATGCAGTGTTGACAGTGTGAGGTTAACTCTTTTCATTAGCTAATTGGCAGGAAGTTTCATCTCGTTACTAATGCTTAGCAAACACCGTTAATTACTTTAGTTCTAATCTATTGTTAAAATACCTAACAAATGTTATTTTGCAGTAATGTCTTCAGTAATAAGACTCAAGTAGCATCCACTTTTGCCGTCTACAAGCGTTGAATTGTAAAGAGGAATGCTTTTCACACACAAATCAAAAATACATAGGAGCTCAGAGTAACAACCAAAGTCCCAAGAAGTAACGGTGAGTACGGTATGATTATCATCATAATTTTTGATGATGCTCAAAAAGTGCGTCATATTAAGTTTAGCAAGCAAAAATATGTATACATATTTATGATTTATAAAACATTTAAATTTTACCAATCAAAAAAGTTCACCGTATTACATCCAACAATCACAACTATTTAAAAAAAACATTTGTATTTGCTATCGACTAACCAGAATACAGCTAGATTTAAGATCGACCAATCAGGAAACAGAATTAATTTCAAACATTAGGAGTTTTTTATTCCCTAATTCACAATCATTAAAAAAGTAAACGCCTCTGACCGTCTATCTATAGCCGCGTCCAAACGTTCAAGCGGGGTTGACTGCATACATGGCATACGCTATGAAGATTGTACGGGGTAGACTCGGTCTATTTCGCTTTATCGTACGCCCCGTATGCTGTCCGCCGCGCTCGGCCGTTTGGACGCGGCTATTAGACGGTCAGAGGCGTTTATTTGTGGTGTCTCGTGTATCTGTGTCAACGTAGTTTATTAAAAAAATAATGGCTCCAAATTGACCAATCTTTTCGCCGTGGTATTTATTATTGATTGTGGATGAATAATCTTTGTGTTTACTATTTTCTCGCAGTCAAAGTGAAAAGTAGTAGTAGTAGAGTGTATAACTCTGGTCTTAAAGCCACCCCCTCGAACTATTTCTCGTGTAACCATCTCGTGATGGTAATACGCACAGATATAGATATACATAGATCACGCAAATGCATATACTTCGCGTGTCAGAATTCGGACTCCGAGTTGGCACTCCGACTTACATTCCGCGCGCGTCTTTTGTGGTAGGTTGTCAGTGAATATTAAAAAAATACCTTATTGCAGAATCGATTTTCCGCGGACAACGGGGAATTCAGATCACTAATTCGCCCGTGTGACGTCGAAGTAATACAAATACTACAATATTATCAATGTGGTTTTTCCAATTGAGATGTTTGCCAATTGTAAGGCCAAGGAAATTAGCTGAATATAGGTTCAATTATGGTGTTGTTCAGGTTTATCTTGATGTCTATATTAGGGCTATTATAATTCTGGAAAAATATTATTTTACTTTTACTTATATTTAGTTTCAATGTCTTCTAACTATTTGACAGCATTGCATAGGTCTTTATTTGTCTCAATGAGAACTTTAGGAACTGCGGGTCAAAAATTTTGTTTTGATCTCTAGTATGCGTGTGCCAAATGGCTAAACTGTACATCGATTTGCGGTTTTTCTTTGAAATTGGGCTTGTACGGCTACCACTACGACATTTTTTTCACTTCTTTCCCTATTTCCGCCCCAGGCCAAGTAGGCTCAGTTTGGGTTGCACAGGGCGGTTCCTCAACTTCGGTAGCTCAAATGCCGCGAGCCATCCGGTTGCCTCAATGGCTACTGCAACTACGCGTCATTGGTTAGTAATTAGCCAAAATGTTGAGCGCATTTTATCACAAGAATGATGTTGATGACCGTCTGTCCATCAGGTTGGTGATCGACCAAATGGCCTCCCTGAATCACATTTTTTTGGCGGTTTTGTAGTTAGAATTGCAAATTGATAGCGAAAAAAACATCCGCGTGACTACGAAGCTTAGATAACAGGCTCCAACTGGGAGCCGATAACCCAGATATCCGTAATCATAATACTTAGGTGTCAATCATGTTTATCTGAATTCGGGGACACGTCGACCCGCGTTCGACCTGGCGCATACAATGATATCCATGAATTTTCGACTTACATCGAAATTAATGGAACGGGAATGCGAATTAAAACCGCACAGTCGTTTGCGAGGGTTATTGGGGTCGCGTGTATTTTCTGTGGTGGGGACCACAGCCCCGCTATTCTGTAACTTGTTTTAAGCTCACCTCAACGCTCACCCACAAATATATCTTAACGCCGCGATTCGTAGTAACTAAGTAGAGGTCTAGTTTCGTTAGGCGTGACTGGTGGAGTGTGGCGCATGAGAGCGTAAAGAATAAAAGCCCAGCCCCCCTATTCTGTAACTTGTTTTAAGCTCACCTCAACGGTCAGTAACTAAGCGTAGTAGAGGTCTAGTTTCGTGACGGGTGGCCGGCGGGGTGAGCCGCATTAACGCGTAGCGAGTAACAGCCGAGTACTCGCCGGGATAGGCTAGAAATTGTTCGTTCGTTCTATAGGCGTTTGAGATTGGAGTCTGCAGGAGGCCTCCAAATGGAAGCGCAGATGACATGCGCCGTGGACTTTGTGAGTCATTCCCCGACCACTGGATATCGGGTTAGTAGACCCCGTATCATGGTCGGCCTTATCACACGATAAGTGACAAGATAGAGCGTCCGTCACTGGCTGACACCCTGCGATAGAACGAGACGACGCTCTTATCTTGTCACTTATCGCGTGATAAGGCTGACCTTGATGATGGTGGGATACAAGCTTGCGGCCAGCCTGATGCCGTGCTTACATCGGTCACCATAGCTTACGAGCCCCAATGCATAATAGTTCGTCTAGTTGTACTTCAAATTACGATATTTATTTCAAAGACTAGTATTTAAACACTGATTGCATTTGATGATATATAGAATACGCTACATAAAGAGTCGTTAAACCTAGATTAATCTTATGTTGTACAAAGTTCAATACTGTTGTGTCGTTGTTTATAATTAAATCATAAAATGGACATCTCACGAGCAAAAAATTACGTCTAGTTCAGTTTTGAGGCAAAATAGTTCGTCTATGTAAGATAAAAACTGCTTTTAGGTGGCTTAAATACAAAATTCAATTTTAAATTGAATAAAGAATGTTCTCTGTCATTATATTATGACAGAGGGCTATATAAAAAGGGACATTCAGAGTAAATTTTCATTACTTTATAATCATTATTCTATCGAAATGGCAAGAGGCAAACCAGTGACCCAAGATGTGCGGAAACTTATAATTACCAGTAACAAGAACGGCAAATCTGCGTACCAAATAGCCAAGGAACTTTCGTTGCCAAGATCTACAATTCAAACTATCATCGAGCATCACCGAAAACACGGTACAGTCTCCTGTTTGAAGAAAACCGGCCGTTCACGCATAACCAGCAAGGCAGAAAACAGGATTTTGAGGAGGATTATCAAGAAAAATCGCCGTGCAAGAGCAGGAGAACTTACCGTACTATGGCGTGACGCGATCAAAAATAACATTTCAGTCGATACATGCAAGAGAGTGATGAAGAGAATGGGCTACGGTTTTTACACAGCAAAAGAAAAGCCGCTACTCACTCAAAAGCAGAAAACCAACAGGTTTAAGTTCGCTCAAAAACACATAAAGTGGACTGCCGATAAGTGGCGAAGAGTAATATGGAGTGACGAATCAAAATTTGAAGTCACAGTTGGCGATCAACGAAGTAAAGTTATTCGAGAAAAAGGAGAGGCATTTCAAAAAGACTGTCTTAAACAAAAGGTGAAGTTTCCTGCTTCTTTAATGATTTGGGGCTGTATGTCGGCACAGGGTGTAATTTATAGATGGAACCGTCAATGCCGAGAAATATAAAAGTATCTTGGAAGAGAGTTTGCGGCCGTCTATACCAAAGTTAAAGTATAAGAATGCATTTACTTTCCAACAAGACGGTGCCTCATGCCACACAGCAAAGACAACGATGGCTTGGCTGAAGTCCAAAAAAATCCCTACCATGACATGGCCGTCCAGCAGCCCGGACCTCTCTCCCATAGAATCTTTGTGGTGGAAAATGAAAAAAAAGTTACGAAAGGATCCTTCTAGATCAAAGGCTGATCTTAGGGAGAAACTGACCAGTGTATGGAATGGAATAACCCTTGAAGAGTGTAGAGCACTGGTAGATTCAATGCCACTCAGAATCAAAGCCGTTTTGGATGCAAAAGGTGGCACCACCAAGTGGTAGACGTACTATTCTGCTTCGACTACACCGTAGACGAAGTTTTTTGCGTATGTTGGATTTGAAGACAAAAAGGTTTTTTTGACGAACTGTGAGTTATTTTTTAGTTTTGTCATTTAATAAATAAAATATTCTTTCTAATCTATACTGTGTTTATTTTAAATGTTCGATTAAACATCATAGTCATTCTGAATTTTTAGATTAAAGTTAGGTTAAAACATTTATTTCCTGTTAGACGAACTCTTTTGCATTGGGGCTCGTATAAACACTTGTAAGCCTAGGAGAGACAATTAAAGTAAATTACCGACTTCGTTTAGAAAACTGGGAAGTTAACACAAATCTACTGCCCCACTTTACACTTCCGATGAAAGTGAAGTTAGGGCCTTTATTAACCATCATAAATGTTCCACAATATTAATAGTACGGTAGAACTTTTACGACACATAATTGGAACGAATTCGAACGATGCTACATTGCCCGGAGCAGTTACTGGGTACACTTAGACGTAGCAAACATCGGTATACAGCTACATGTCGCATATAAATCGATAACGATAACCCACTAACACGGATTTATTTTATATGTAGGTACACCTTGAACTATGTAAGTAAACGCAGGGTTTATTTATAGATAATGTATTATGCCACCAAATATACCCAATCGATGAGACCTAAGTAGGTAGCAAATTGGAGTTCTCCAATATCTATACAAACAACCTTTCAAAAATATCTACACATGCGTCTTATGTCGGTAACAATAAACACTGTGTTTTTTTTTTGAAGGCTGTCTGTATCTCGACTGTACACAAGTTTTTGTGCGTGATTCCGTGCACAAAGAATTCGTTTATAACACTCCGATTTCTTTTTATCCATTTTATCGTATTCGATGATGATTTCTTTCGGAGAGCCATACGTCCATTATCATCATCATCATCATAGCCGAAAGTCGTGCACTGCTGGATAAAACGTCACGTCCAAAGTTCTCTACTATGACTTCCCGCGATTATCATCATTATCATATCATCAGTAATTACAAAAGAGGTGACTCTTTCACATTTCTAACATTGAGTAGGTACCTGTGGTTTTTCTCCACACAACCCCATGGTCACAAGGTTTTACTTTCTTCACGTATTTTTGCATTCATAAGCAACTGAATACTCAAATGTTCCAACTATGATTTATATTGGAAGCTATTGAGGTTTTACTGTCTGTATTGGAATGGCAGCGGTCAAGTGGTGTTGGCGCGATGCCGAGCAACAATCGACGGAGCTGCAATCGGCATCACTGTAGGAACTCCTGTTACGAGACGATTTTACCCTCGGAAAGGATTAGGTTCTATCAAAAGAGTATAAGGATAAGCATTCATCAGAGTTGGAACGAGCTACATACAATTAAGCATATGAAAAGACAAAAAAAACAAATTCTAACCTCCGTGGCGACAGCTGAAAACAGTCCACAACACTGATGGACAGGTAATTGAGTCGCGAACCGTTGTACGGAAAATAACCGTGGTAACTACCCAATTCTAATGGTATTTTTTTTTTGCCCCCTCCTCATATTCGTAATTTTTCATAGAAAATTAAAATGTATATTTAAATTTCTCATTTTCCATGCACGTGGATAACTCTCATTTAAAACCATTCCAAATTTCAAATTGATAGCTTAAGTAGTTCGTGAGATATTTCGCTTTGTGACAGACAGACAGACAGACAGACAGACAGACGGACGGAGTCGCACCATAAGGGTTCCTTTTTTACCTTTTTTGGTACGGAACCCTAAAAAGCTACGGTAGCCCAGTGGTTCAGGCATGCGGCTGTCAAGCGGCGGTCGTAGGTTCGAATCCCGGCACGTACCAATGATTTTTTCGGAACTTACGTACTTACGGAATATTTACCGTTAGCTTTTCGGTGAAGGAAAACATCATGAGGTCTAATCCCAATAAGGTCTAATTTTCCCGCTGAGTTGGAAGGTCAGATGGCAGTCGCTTTCGTAAAACTTGTGCCTCTGCCGAATCTTGGGATTAGGCGTACAAGCGAATCCCGGACTCCTTTAGGGGCATAACCGGCAATAACGCAATAATGAATCAGTGCTAAAGCAGGGGAAGAAATGATATCGAGCCTGGCTATATACACGCCTTGGTACCTAATTACCCCCCTGCCTACCCCTATTCGTTCGTAACTCATAACAAACGTGTCTGAACATGCAGCTCTCTGCGGTTTCAGTCACTGTCATGTCATAATACTCACGTCTCACGTGGCCTGTAGGATTAGTGGCGGCAGTGACTTTCATACAAACGATCAAGCTAGAACGGACTTCATATTTAATAGGTAATAACGAATGAAAGTATGCAAATTATGCGAATATATTATGTCTTATGTGTTTCATTAATCTTAACAGCGGAAAAAGTGTTATCTAATACAATTATTGTATGCATATATCCTCATCTTAGCGTTTTACCGGTTGAATCCCAAGTAGATATTAGTGTAGGCAAAGTCTTTGAGGAATTCTGACCTTTCAATCTAGGGAAACCAGGGAAAGGGATTAGCGTACTCCGGGCATTGGGCAACTTAGTTGTTAGTTGAGATTGTTTTGGCCGACCAAAGGCTGTAACTTGGCATAATTACCGTTTTGGACATAACGCGGAATATCATCTGCAGCTATAAACCGAACAAATAAAAAAAACAGAGTGCATTGGCCCTTTCTGGTTACCCTAGTTCCACTGTAATTCGTAAGCTTCATCGAAGTATAAAGCAAGCCTACTCAGTATTAATAAAAATGAGACTAGAGCCGCGTGCAGTGTGTATTATATTTAAAATGACTAAAAAAATATTCAAAAATAAGATATAACCAAAAACTTACACTGCAGAACGGCGTAATAAACATTCCTGAGTTGTGGCTGCTCGTTAAAACTTTTCTTAACCCTGAAGACTTTCTAAAGACGCTTTTTTTGTTAAGCTATGCAGAAACGGAGCAGTATTAAAATCTCCCGACCCGGTTTTTATGTTATGCGAAAGCTAGAAAAACGCCTTTTTACGTTTCTTTTTAAATGTATAGGTACAAGTGTGGTATAACCCGGTTGGTGAGAAGAATCCTTATAACGTTTACTTTTATTTTATATGGATATATCCAGGGCGTTCGATTTCGTTGATCATCGTATACTTTTGGACAAATTACATAAATATGGCATTAGGGGTAACATACACGGTCTAATTCAGTCATATTTGAGTAATCGTAAGCAATTAACACAAATCAATAGAATATGTGTTTAAACTAAAACCGAAAGTACTTATTCATCGAAAATTAAACAAATTCACTATGGCGTGCCTCAGGGAAGTGTTTTAGGCCCTTTATTGGTTATTATTTATATAAATGACCTACCAAAAGCAATCGAGTACCCTACGATACTTTTAGCATGTAAAAATATAGAATGAAAGTTTGTGTGGAGCTACGATATAAAAAGAGTTCCATATGGACGGAGTCGCGGGCAGAAGGTAGTGCACAATATATATATTCAAACTACAAGAAACAAAAAGGATATAACTTAACTTTACTCGCTAATAATTACACGTTCGGAACGGGCGCGGGTAGTGATTCAAGCGACACCGCCGAGATAACACTCATCCTGAAGAAGAAGTCCCGAAGAGTTCGAAACATGTCACCAGTAGTGACATTTAATACGTGACTTGAACCGTGTAATTATTTGCATTATTTCAACATGTCTCACGAAAGTTTAAATTTAATAACTTTTTATCCTTTAAAATATACTACTTGCTTTGTTTGTGCCTTATTGTACAAAATATGAAATGAAAACACGTTATTCCCTTTTTACTTTGGTAGGTGTCAAAATAGTTCTATGTGCCTCATACAAATTAATTTCATTTGACTAATTTAAACGTAGACTCGGATGCATGAGAAAATAATTACCGCGCACCTACCATCGTAATACATAGTACCGAACGATGTCCTTCAAAAGGGTAATAAACATTGTTTCTATCTCTTTTCCTCTCGTGGACCTGGCAATAAGTCGCTCTCAGGTAAAAGAGGACGAATTTTTACCTAATAGGGACGGCTAGCGGGGTTCCTAGTTTCAACTTAGTTAAGTAGGGCATCGGTAAAATGATGAAAATTACCTAGTTTTATGGGCATAAGATTCGTGTATTGTACCATTTCTAAATCTGCATAACATGCCCAATTTTTTGATGTTACTTGCTCGTTTTGTTTCAAGGATTTTTTTTTCACAGCAGGTGTCCAAAGTCGAAGTTCTCGTTTTGCTAGCAATTGAAATCAAGATTTATCCATTATTTTACGGAAATCCACATAACTTTTTGACAGAATCATACTCATGTCATCTTAAATAACTATTTAAGATTCCATTACAACAAAAAAAATAAGCTTCGAGAGCTTTCCAGCAGAATTCTGACCCTGATAATGTTAAAAAAGGTGAAAATTCACTAAAAAACGTAATTTGGTAATAACTCGAAAACCATGCAACTTTTACTGGGGTCATGTTAGGCTGGTTAGGTCCCTCTTTAGCTGACCTACCTCCGGTGTCACTGTGACGTGCCACTTATGGGACACCCTGTATAACGTCACGTAAAATTCCGACTTTTAGACCCCCCTCCCCCCGTGTCACGCTTTTTCCGATCTATTTAACACGTACTGTCGCGTTTGGCATGACCAATTGACCATTGACCAACGCTCCCCCCTATTGCTGTGACGTAATATGTGGATGGTCCCAAACGGGAACGTTTTCTATGGCCTAATCACTCTGTTTAATAAAGTGTTTCGTTATGTCAACGAAAACGTCCTCAATTCTACCCATAAAATGACCTAAATATTATCACAATCCTCTCAAAGCTTCAAAGACTACACAAAAAGTATTTTTTTTCAGCATAAAATTAAATGAAACCTATAGCAACTCTTTCATAGCATTCCAACGTTAGTTGATGGTTCACATAGCAAACCGCGTCAAAGCCTCGCAAAGCCGAACGAGCTCAAAGCGACCACACAAAACTATGTGCTTTGCTCGGTGGCATTAAATACTAGATTCCGTTAATTGGTACGTGCAGTAGGTAGAGCTGGGATGTTTGGCATAGGAATTGGACGGATTTCAGAAGAGAAATTTGAGTTACGGCTATTATTGGATACGTTTGAATTTGAACGTTTTAGTTATATGTATACATAAGTTGCGTAGTAGTCTGACTGGGAGCAGACTTGAAGGGGATAAGTGCTTCACTGAGTTTGCTCTCAAATGAGAGAGCTGTTCAATCTTAACGGGATATGAGAGGTGGACATAATTCGTTTTAATGCTGGTTCAATAATTCTAGCGAAGGTCTTTCACTGCGCTCTTTTCGTAACGTTCGTTATACGTATCGCAGCGAATCTTGGTCCCTATGACATGACATGACATGAATCGAAATCGCAAACGAATCACTGAGTTGGACAATGATTTTAAGAAACCCATAATATTTTTAAACAAACTATCCAACGATACCCCACACTATTGGGTTAACGAGAAGAAAAATATATACCCACTTGAGGTGTAGGGGAGGGACCGTAAATAATATTTTTTTCAAGATTTTATTTTACTGTTTTGTCGGCGTTATTGGTTTATATACCCATGCCGAATTACAGTTTTATAGTAGTAATGGTTACTGAGCTATGTATGCCGCAGACGGACAGACGGACATGGCGAAACTCTTAAGGGTTCCTTTTTGACTACGGAACCCTAATAATGTAAACGGGTCACACGGAGGGTTTTAATATGTCTGATTCTCACGGGAGTTTCCTTTAGTGTCAGGTTCCATCAATTTTATACGCGACCCATCCCCAACACTACGAGTAGTCGTCGAGTACCTATATGGTACGCTGGTTAACTAAGTCTGGTTTAACAAACTATGTCCATTTTCGCCGGCAGTTTCACACGAGATGGCTTACTTTCCGCTCGGTAGAAAAAGCGCAAAAACTCTGACCGCTAAGTTACGAAGCTCGTTTGTTTACTTTGGGAAACGAGCTTTAAACACCTTTTTACGGACTTTTAAGTACCTAAATCGTTGGCTGGCATTATCCTGCCTTTTTAGGTTTTATGGGAAAATTATATGTAGCACAAAAGCAAAGAAAAGTAAACATCTGAGCTACGATTTGGTGAGCTAACTGCCTCTTTGACTCTTTTCTGTCATCATTCATTTTAACTGATCCAACCCGTTTTCTCCTAATTCTTACGGCCACAAATCAAATAGGTATTGATTTCAGGAATCATCCACGCACTGACCTATATCGCTTCACACGAATGAGCGAAGAAATGTATTCCAATGCCGTATAGTGCAGAATGCAGAACTCCTGAACTTGACATTACGGTTTAGAATAACAATAAAAGCAAGCGCCAAGCCGATGCCGGGGTCAAGAGCGGTGCAGAAAAACTAATACGACGGGCAGCCTGCCAAACTAACCCCCTCTTAGTCTGTAATATACATTTCGCATCGTAATCTAGTTGAACGAGCGAGTGAAGCGAGCGATGTTCTCCGATTCTACTGGAATAATCCGGCATTTGCATTTTATTTTGTATGTATATCCGTATATGTATGTATGTATAAATGTTTGTTCGACGATAACTCGAGTATCGTTCATCGGAGCGCCGCCGTGAAAAGATAGGCGAATTAATGAGACAACCAGAATTTTGAGGTTCGAATATGATACAATTTGGACAAGGGGTTGCCGAGTTATATGGTTGTATTATTTTGAAAACATGATGGCTTGTCTATAAAAAAAAAACAAACAAATATTTATACAAGTTGCCGCGAATAAGAAACAGAAATTATCATATTAAGTAAGTACTTACTTATTTGCAAAAAAGTTTTGCACTGTTTAATTGCAGTTGTAGCCCAAATTCATAAAACATCGTTCGTTAAATTGTTTGTCTCTCTTAAAAACACAATCAAAGTGAGCAATACACACACACTAAACCATTTTTACCACCATTCAAGCTAAAATAGATTAATCAATAAGGTATTTATTTTGCGCTATTTAATAATTGCTATGTTAGTAAAAAGTCATTCAGTCCAGTTTGCCATCACGTATGTCATTATCGACATATTCATTGCAGAGGACAGCAATGTCATATTAACGTAAAATTTACATGCCACAATGTAGTTAAGTTTCCGTTTTGATTAAATTATTTAAATAACTCTTGAGTTAAAAAACATGCATTATGTAAAAGACATCGTTTTTTTCCGAACACCTCGGGAAGAATGTCAACAAATTTACCATGGATGGATTTAAAATTATAATTTAGTGTGTTTTTCACACATAATATATTCAGGCACGTTGGCGGGTTAGAGTCACGTTGTGACCTGACGCAAGGTTCACAGAGCAAACCCTACTTATTCAAAAAAATAACAAAAAATTAAATTAAAATTGGTTTTAATAAATTTTTTTAGTCTCGCAGATAATTTGATCAGCCCGACTGGGGAAGTACCTGTACTCTGTAAGTCTAGTGAAGAGGTAATTATGAACTACCGATGTACACAATTTTAAGGTGACATATATATATAGGTATATTTGTTTGTTTGTTAGCATGTGGCACAACGCACACGCTCCGCGGCCCAGATAGGCCAATTTGCTCCTCAAAGTGCTGTGGGAACGAAGGGTCCTGGGTACAGTTGCCCTCAAAATATGAGACTAAATTTTGCTTCTAATATTTTACTTATTATTCGATTGTCAGTGCGCCGCGTCGATCTTGTCACAGATTAAAGAATACAAGTACAGATACCCAATCTCATAGAGCAAAAGCGTACCGTCCTAATGTAGGCAATTCTGTATACAATTTTAGTCCCGTAGCTACACCAGTAGATGCAGTATCCGAGCTACCACGGCTATGACGCTGTCAGCCTTTAGTAATACATTGAGATATCACCAGATGGCGTTGACTTCCCGGGCAACAAATAGAGTACTTTTGATTTTTTCGATATAAAAGTAGTATTTTAGAGACAATATTACACATCACACAAAAATATACATAACCAAATGCTTAGAGCCTGTGGTTCCATAGAACTTTCGCGACCCGTGATGGCGCCATCTAGTGACACTACCCAATAATACGTAGCAAGCTTGAAAGCTCACTCGTATAGTACGAGTTACATGGATTTAGTTTCAATTTTATTGCATTTACTAAACTTATAAAATATACCTTTTTTGTATGTGCCGAAGTATGTTTGTGATATAATTAAGGTGCGTTGAATTTATTAAGGTGTAAAAATCATTCTATCTTCACGATTACTGGTTCAAATGTTTCGCTCGGTACCTGTGTCGCCATCTATGATTTCTTTTTAGTATCAATTATACGTTGTTCTAGTTGGGAGGCCATGATCTTGTACATAATTATGAGCGAACTTGAGCAAGACGATTCGTGTATTATTGGAATAGGGCTCCTAGACTTATTGTCCTTCAAAAAAGTTCAACCGCTAGTAATACTTTAGGTACATAATCTAACGAAGCACATTCAATATTAGGAGGCAAAGTTTATAAACGAAATTCCGTTTTATTTCGCCGAATTCCACATAAATGTTCACACAATTTCGGCATAATTTCATAAAAACTTTTACTGGAATCGTTATAAAACAAACTTTTAAATTGATATACCTGTTCCTACCTACAGTACAGGCAGGCATGATAGGATATTTCAAGAAGAACAGCTCATGCCCACTTATAGGAACTCACAGGTAGTAAGTTCCTATAATTACTTACGTATTAAGTTAGTAGTATTTTTTGTTATTCATTTTGTTTTACTTCTGCAGTTTCCCTGTATCTCTGTGTTTCTTTTGTAACTGTTATATCTGTGTGTGGTGTGCAATAAAGAGTATTTGTAATTTTTTTATATGACATATATATATGAAACCTGTTTCCGAGAAATATATTTTCTACAGATGAAAATAACGCGAACTGAAATATTCCACGAATTACTTGTCTACGAGTACAAAGTGGAGTGATCTCACAAAGAAACATTTACCCGTGTCAATCGTGACTACCCACCCCCGTGTCTTTAACAATGTCATGATTCCGTTCCACTCAATATAAGATTTCTTTTATATTTTTACTGACGCCCAACGGCACTCAAGTCGGGTGTGAGTAATTGAATATAGGATAGGTGTCGGTGAACTGGGTCCATGTCAATTGATGTCAGCACGGGCGTTTCGTATCGATCGTCGGCTTTAAATTACACCTATAAATAGTACGAATATAAATAAGTTTACCGATCGAAATCAATGTGACTTCAGTACCCTATTCTTAGTGGCTATCAGATCGTGTTCATATTATTTATTAATTAATCTAGTTAGATTAATAAATAAATAAATGTATTCAATGTAACTTTGTAGTTACAAAGTTACATTGAAAACAAAAGCCCTGCCAAAACTGTTTTATACAGTTAATCTGCAGGAAGACTTTTAAAACAAGAGTATTCTACATTATAAATACCTAGGTTAGTTCGACACTTATACTATATAAGTCTAAGATAGTGTAAGTATCTAATATACATCTGTAACATACGACGTGTCTGCTATAGATGAATGGTTATAATAACTGCTACTACGTATGCTTTTATGAAAGTTGATTTTGGTCTTTATACGCACAGTTACAGTGGCATTGGTAATGTATGGATAATCGTGAACTGATTATAGAAGGCATTTACGTTGTTCAAAAATGGAAATGAAGTTTTAGAAGGTGACATAAATTTCTAATAGACACTAAGCAATATTTTATTTATTTATTTCCCAGGTATAGGTATTTTGAATGTGAATGTGGAGTATTGTAAGTAAAGAGTGAAGCCAAGAAAAGTGACAGGGTGAGGGACGATATGAAACGGAGCGATGTACTCGTAAGTGACAAGTGACGAGGTGACGGGCGATAGAGAGGTATGGAAGAAAAAGACATGCTGCGCCGACCCCATGTAAATGGGATAAAGGGAAGTGAATGTTTTCATTGTGTCTACTATTCAATCCTTTTGGATGGAATAGTAGGTATTGTATTGTATTGTATTTTTTAATGATAAATATTGTCATTTACAAGTCATTATACTTACATTAAAAAAAAAGATTCACATTACATGTCAATTTCGTAGTATTAATGAATTCATGTTTTAATAATTTAAATACATAATAACATATTAATAATTTTAATTTTAAATTAGGTGCGCGACTGAGCCAATGTCCTGTGGCCATCGAGAAACTCGTCAATTGTATAGCAGGCCATTTCCAATAGAATGGCCCTTAGCTTGCGGACAAATATTGCGTTGCTAGAAGCTTCCTTTATTTCGTTGTCCAGTGCATTGTACAGTCAGGCCCCGTAGCATGGATGGCGTTATCACGCGATAAGTGACAGGATAGAGCTTCCGTCCCTGGCTGACACCGTTCGATAGAACGAGACGACGCGCCTATCCTGTCACTTATCGCGTGATAACGCCATCCATGCTACGGGGCCTGATCCCCATTACATGCACAGACTTCCTAGTTTTGGCCAGGCGGCGCGCGGGCACGACCAGCTGATTACGCCTGCGCGTCACGCTACCCAGGAGTTGGCTATGAGTGGGAATCTGATACAGATTTTGCTTCACATATTTGCATGCTTCTATTATATACACACTGGGTAAGCTAAGTATTTTATATTTTTGAAAAAGTTCCTTAGCCGGATAGTCGGGTGGTTTTCTAGTCATAATGCGGAGGGCACGCTTTTGTAATTTAAATAGCCTTTCACGATCCGCAGCAGTACCCCATAGGTCGACACCGTAGGTTAAAATAGAATTTACGTATCCATAATAGGCGTTTCTTAGGTTTTCCTCCGAAAGACTGTGAGTTAGCCTAGACAACGCGAAGCACGCAGAAGCGAGACGTTTACACGTCGCATCTATATGGTAGTGGTCGTAGTATATATATAATATATAGAACACTGTTTTTCCTGTATTATTTCAAATATTTTTCAGTGGTAGGTATCTATTATCACTCGATAGTACAAATGCGATGATAAAAATAATCTTCTTGATAAATTTCTTTTATGCTACTGTCATGAATTCATGATGGATGAATCATAGGTACCATTACATTATCGCTTTGCTCAATATGTGTGGGTTAGTAAAATGTTATTGTGATAAAAGATAAGATTGCATGTTTTGTTGGTTTCGGCTGCACATTGTAATGATTCATGCAATTCTGCTATTTCTTAACTTTCAACTTTACTTTTATATAAAGTAATCAACGCGGGAAACCGTAATAAGAGAATTAAACGCGGCAGTAAACGCTTCTAGCTCTATAAATTAGACTGGTTAAATATAAGTACACCGCATATAAAATATCAAGGATCCAATTCGCCTTTGGAAATAATTACGCTATAAGACACACACTCGTAAACATTTTATTACGGAAGAGTTTTGATCAAAGTTACCCTTAGGAACTATAGAAAACCGAGCTCATTAGTATTTGATAAACACATTTATCTACGCACATATCATTAGTACTCTAAAATGCGTTCAGAAACCGTAGGAAATGATCAGCATTATTACAACCAATTTTACTATGAGAACTTTCTTGTCTGTGGTAGTAGGTAAAATCTGTACTGTAATGTCATTACAGTACAGATTTTTGTAAGCTTATGAGTTTAAATTTGGAACAGCTGTCAAAACTCAAGTGGGTCTCTATTCTAGTATCCATAGATATTAAAACAGTTATCGATGCGAAACGTCAATTCAGTATGTTTTTTAATATAAACCGCACGACATTTGATCAAGAGTGACATGAGAATAGGGACTTAATTCGTTTGTCTATGATTAAAAAAACATTCGTCTTGACGTAGGATTGAATCGCCGCCATTACTGTTGTCATTTCTTTGTTGGTTTTTGCTGTGACGAAAGTAGAATTGTGAAAAGTTATTTGTAATTCACATTTTAGTTGAAAATATGAGTAGTAGTGACTCCGAGAACGATATGAACACTCCGCCGGATATCGTAAATGCAGCAATGATTGCAACAAAGACATTTTACAGGTAGCACTATAGTAGCAATGCAGGTCATTTTCCTACGGCTTCTGAACCCATCTTAGAGTACTTAATGATATGTGTTTAGATAAAGTAGTGTATGCAACTGTACATAATTTAGCCTTAAAACACTCGTGTGATTCTATTATGAAACTCGCTCACGCTCGTTTCATAAAACCACACTCGTATTTTAAGGCCTCTGATTATGTATCAGTTGCATAAACTACTATTTCTTCATCATTCGGATACTAAATGATAATCTTGTCATCATAATCATCAGCCTATTTATGTCCCACTGCCGGTCGCGATCTCTCATGGAAAAGAGGGAAAGCGCTATACTGCGATGGTCGAGGCGTTTAGGCGTTCGACTAAGGTGGATGTTACACTGCGACGCATCTCCGGACGGAGGTGCGTTTCTCGTTGTATGCAAGTACTCCGTTTGTAAATAAATTCCGTGTGGTACGACACACTGCAACACACCTCCGTCCGGCGAAATTTGTATGCAGCTCCGCACCTCCGTCCGTTGATGCGGCGCAGTGTGACGACCGCCTTATATACTTGAGATAACTTGAGTTGGCCGAATTGCTTCAAAATAGTCCATTTAAAACCAACTCTATCATCCAATTCTATCTCAATTACAACTCCAATGACAGTGTTATAAGAAGTCGACCACATTTAATAATTTTAACCATACAAGCGAGGTCCCCAGTCCTAGGTCTAGGTCATACCGATGAGTTTATTGGAACCTGTGTACAGCAGGAATAATATCAGCTGCTTGTTCTGACTATAGGGATGATGACTTGGATTTTTTTGTGACGTCATTCGAACCAGTTTTTGGAGAGGAACAAATGTTTATATGGGAGCAACTACAATTAAAGAACATAAATACCTAAAAATTTGAGATAAAGATTGACCTCGCTGGCGGCAGCGCGAAACGCTTCATATTGTGTGTCTATACAAGTGTGACGTCACATTTGTATATTTGTACTAATCGTAGTATGGAAAATCAGGTAAATTGTTGTTTCGGTCGCGAAATACTGCATTTAAGTACATAGTTGTCATACAATTTTGTTTCTAGAAAAGCGTAAGGATTCTATTGGTAGTTAATTTACTTTTAGACAATAAAAAAAATGCATATTTTTTCTAAACTTTCAAGGTACCTATATATCTTTTTATGATTTTAATTATATTTTATAATTTATACTTTATTACGATAATTTGATGGTTTTCTATCCATTTAGCATCACTACGTTATCAATTTGAACATGAGGCATCATGCCTATTGCAGGTTGACTGTACGGAATCATCATCGTCACTAGGGTTTTTACCGGTTGTATTGTATTCTAATAGAGTCGTAGTAGAGAGGGTCTTATATATGTAAGTGTAGGTATAGTCTTTCTTATAGTTCGGTTGTTTATATTCTGTTTTTCTGTTTTCACGTACCTACTCAAATCATATGATTATTTTGCATCGTGTCCACCACCCAAAGGTTGTCTGGAAGAGATCGCTTCTTAGCTTCTGAAAAGTCACAAAATATGAATAAATATTTATGTCTCTATTTTGGTTCATTTACATTTGCTCAATAATATTCATGATAAATCATACAAAAAAATTTTTTTTGTCCTAAAATTGTTCATGATGCCAAATATCTCGAAAACAATGAACTTTGAAGTAAATATGGGATACTATATTACTTAAAGCCGTTGTTGTTAATATAATAAGCTTCAAAAAAAATTAGAAAACTAAGGGATTCAGATCGAAGGTCATTGGCGTATGGGAGCCCCTTAAAAGGAAATCAACAAGAAAAAACCCCTCCGGCCACGTTGTCCTACTGCTTTGTCCTACTGATAGGACCAACGCTATTATAAATTAATGTTTTATAAACCGTATTTTTCCTGGAGCATTAGCATCTCAACCCCCGATGTGGGGTAGGCGCAAGTTCTACGAAAGCGACCGCCATCTGCTCTTCCAAGGAAGAATGCTAGACTTTGTTGGGATTAGACCGGTTGCCTCCCAATGAGTTCCTTCACCGAAAAGCTACTGTTATAAATATCAAATTACATTTCGTACATAAGTTTGACTGAACGAAATACGATTCGATATTTACCATCAGCACTTAACTCAATAAAAAACTAACCGCTAACTGTAATATAATAGCTTTAACGCGCATTAATCATTCATCATCAAAGTTTTAATCTTGTTTTGTTGCTACTAGTATCACTCCCCATTAGGGTCGTCCACTAATTTGACTAATAAATTAGGCAAGCGGAACTGAAATTACAGCGTTTATTATGGAGCGCGACGTGGCTGCCAGTAAGGCCTCGTTTCTGCATGAGCGGGGCGGTAAGTGTCGCGGAAACACAAACAAATACACAGTTTTAACGCATTTTATTTTATAATGCGTGTATATAATTTTACCCTATTTTATTTCTGTGAAATATGTATCAATTTAATCATCCAATAAATATATACCAAAATCTTAATTCGCTGAAATAAGAGCGATGGGACATATGTATTTATGAGTAAGTTGCATGCAATGCACCCACATTTTTACACTTGTACTAACTGTCTCATAAGCAATGGTTATTATCTGTTTGGCTTGAACAAATACTAGTAGAGAATGGCCTTATAATGGCGGTAAATTAGCCTTTTGTATCTGTAACTTGTTACTGCAAATCAATATTCGTACACTGAGGAAAACAGATAACCTAAGCGCGCTTGCCACTTTAGCCATTGTTACACCGTTTATCGACGCTTTTGTTTTAGAGAATTTTAGAGCATGTTGGAGCTCAAGCTCCCTTAGCTTACCAACCTCACTAAGTCCCTCTTCTCGAAAACAACACCTGGCAAGGTATCGTTTACGGACAGCCCGCACAACCGCGGTTACATACAAGAGTAAGTGTTTACATATACACGCCTCACGGCACGCGCCTCAGGTCGCTGCACGCGTCGCCGTCGCCCGTTCATAAACGAGGCCTTAATAAATACCTACAGGGCGTTCCGCTGAGAGCGCTCGGGCATTTACGAAAGATGAAATCATGCAAAAAGATGGTAATTCACTAGTCGTTTTCCTCATGGACTGTGATTTCCAATGGAAAGTAACTCCTTAGTCATTCGACTTTTATTCTTGTGGGCATAGTCAGAATATGTAGTTATGCAGCTGGTATTTTTTTTGGAAATTGGCGATAGATTTTGGCCTTAAAACAGATTAATGACAGTTATTGGCTTAAAATCGACAAGGGCTATTTTGGTTATTATAAACGAATTATCTATTAAATATTTTGGCACTTTGATCCTGCGCCACTACCTGCTAGTTTTGTAGCTGACGTTAGATCCGCCTATACGAGTATTACTGATATACCGGGGTTTATTCCAGATTGTTTTATTTCTATTACAACTAATCCATAAGAATATATGTCAAATGACGAAGAAACATGGGAAAGAAAGACATGCTGCGCCGAAATATGATAAGCGCAAAGCAAACGAATGATATATGAAACTATTAGTTTACGTTATATATATTATGATGTAAGTCACGTTCAACATGCATTTCATAGCTCTCATAAACATACATTTGTTGAACACTGGCATTCTATTTGTATCATAACTTTTTCTAGCGCCTAAATTACCTATAATAATGGAATTTTGATCCCGTAAACCACTTGATGTCAAAATGTGTATCCACTAGCCTAGATGGATTGAATAATGGTGGAGCTTGTCATTTATTAGCGTTATACCTGTCTTATCCAGAGTGCGTCATACGGGTGCGGCGTATACGCACTTATAAATACAAGAACTTCCTTGCCACTTAGTGTAGAACTAATTAATAGCCCAATAGAAACTTTGACGTTCGTCGCCCCCGTACCATCGGAAAATATATATTTTTTAATAAAATAAATATTAGAGGGACAATAATTACACAAATCACAGGATCATTCTGTCAGTTCGACCGTTCTTCAGTCTGTCTATCTGTCTGTTATTAGAGGTTGTAATCATTGATTTAAAAAAGGTAGGACACACAGACATGACGCTAGGGCGCACTGGTGCGTTCCGTAGAAGATCCCAGAGCCGTCCGAAATGCGTCGAGGAGGACCATCGGGGGGTTTTTAGTCGGTGCGAGTCTGCGAGTCCGACATAACCTCCGCGCTATCCCCGTGGCGCAGAGGTACCCAACAGACCATCTATCGACCTTCACTAAGGAAACATTTTCGCCGAAGGGAGTCAGGTTCCGACGTTTTCGCGGTCGGTTACCTGACACCACGAAATTGCGCAACACGTCGCAGTAATTGTGTGTTTTGTAGTTATTAATAAGTTTATATTTATATGTATGTTAGTCTTTAAGGTATTTGTAATGCCTTAATTTGACATGCCTTATTGCCTGATTTAAGTAAATAAACCCTCCCATAAAAAAATGGCCTAATATGAACAGCAATAAATGTATCATATATAACCGGTTTAAGGATACAAGAACTGTATAAAATCGATTTGACCGAGTGAGGGTAATTCTGTCTGACTTGTCGTAAATGGATTCCGTATGAGCTTCGTATGAGTAAAGGTTCTGTAGCAAACATCAGCGTTTCCGTCGAATATTCCAGCCTGTAATTGGGATATATGACTCCGAAACAATTTGGCAACGGTAAGTAAATAGTCTATTTTTGATGTTACATCGTATATTACTTTGGATAAGGAGAACTTTATCGAGATTTTCTTAGACAGCTTAGGCCAATTATCTTTTATTCATGTATTGAAGGAATCACGCTACACAAACGAAAAAAGGACACAAAATATCTTAAAATCAGTGATTGAAATCAACTCGTTTAATATTATTAAATCCGGACTACTATTTACTAAAATCATACATATATACGTAATGTTACTCAGCTATCTCTACCTATTAAGACGAATTATACTTTAAAATATATGATTTAGTTCCAAAGATACCGAAAAGCAGTGTTCATGCTACTTTCTTCAGCAGTGGCGTAAACAATACTGCATCAAAGATAATTATTTTAACAAACACCTGTTTATATTCTTCATACTATGAATTGTATTGAAACGGCGCAATACCATTTATCTCGGAATCTCTGTGTATAAGTAGGTCTTGTTCGTCATACTCGAATGCGCAGACAAAGCGAACTGCGTTCTCAACAGCCTGGAAAATAACATTAGCATAGACTTGACATCCAGCAGACAAGCGCTTCAACTTGCAAATGCATCTCAAACGGTGCAACAGACGACAACAGTACAGCGGACACGTGTTATCAGTGCCTTGACTCCAAACATCGAAATCAAATTACTTCACATAACCTCGGGATCTCTCTAAAACTTGTCAACTCTATGTTCACTAACATATGTCTCGTCCCTTTCCTTAATTAAAAACATAAAAATCAATTTGACAAGACAAACGAATTTCAATATAAATTTACGTAGCATCTTGCATAAATGTATTTATTTATTTAGACTATATTGCACAAAATACATAAATGTACAAACAGCGAGCTTAATGCGAAATGGCATTCTCTACCAGCTAACCATTGGTCTATGAGAAAGCAAGATCTGGATGGTATGTAATTAGGTTAGGGCGAGTGGCAGCAACAATATTTCAACTAATCGGTTAACGTTGAATATAACTTTAACAAACGTATTGGTAAAAGGTGTAAACATTTTTATCAACCGGTTTTTATTGTAGTATTCATCAAGTGCCACACTATATTGAACATTCTGTCATTATCATCACAATAAACCCGAGCATCCTAAGCCCAGGAACGCCAGAATTAGAACCTAAATTTGTGTGACGTACCCACATATTTGAACGTTGAACACATATTTGAACGTTGAACACATATTTGAACGTTGAACATTATATTTGGATAATTTCGTTTAGCCTGCTTTTCGTCAAGAGCTAAGCTGCCTTTCCTTACATCTAAATGTCACATAGCTTTGTATCTTAGTCGTCTTGCCACGCTTTGTTCTTTTAGGGTACTTGACTATGACTATTGACGCTGGGTTGCACCAAGTTACGATTACAGGCCGAATACGGCGCCGACAGCTGTCACTCCATAGAAACTTGTCATACATTCAGATTTTATCGAACGCCGCTTACGATTACAGTTTGATGCTACCCACCCCTAGAATTACAAATTCAGTCAACTTGAGAAACGAAATTATTTTAAATTAATCTGCCAAATTGCATGCCTCTGCTTCCTAGTTGCCACAATGCCGAGTGCTGAGCGCTAATGAGCAATGAACATGACAAGGACGCTGCAGTTCTAGGGCAAAGCAAATTGCATCACCGGCCCTGGCCTTGGATTTAGGGACAGGTTGAGAACAATGTCGGAAATGCCCGTGGGTTCATTGCAAATTGGACTTTATTGTGAGCGGTATAAAAGCTACGAAAGTATCCGTCTTGGCCGAGAATTCGTTGGCGTGTTATGGCAATGGGTAGTGGACATGGCAAGGACAATTTACTCTGAATTAGTGCATTGGTGACCTTGGTCCTAAATAGGGCTTGGATTGGATATAGATGCTTCAATGAGGGTTACTTGGCCCTAATGGTAGCTGCTTTTTTTGGTTGATTATATAATTATTTTTTGGTTATTACTGCTGTTGTTCGTACCTGTGAACAAAAGAAAAATATATTAGAAACAAAACAATGTTAGGTAGGAGTTTGGAGATTTGATCGGCAGCTATTTCGGTAATATACGATATGTTCACTCAATTTAATTTAATAAAAAGTCAGTATAGTTAGACGGTTGTTCGAAATTGGTGATGGTTTTATTTAGTAGTAAAGAGGCTGATCCACATTGTCAGTCGTGTAACTGAGAAGTATGTAATAATAATAATCATATTTACGTCACACCTGGCCATAATGCGAGTTTTACCGCACACTGCGCGTACGGTAAAACTGGCATTGTGGCCAGGTGAAGACGTAAAATTGTGTACTCGCCACTGTTTTTTTCATTCACCGCCCTAGGTACGTAATGTACTATTATTGCACCATAAATAACAGAGATTATTACAAGGTAGGTAGGTATGGGGAAGCAGAGGCCTTTAAAACATGGGAACTTACAAATACAACAAGTTATCATAATCATCATCATCTTTATTCTCAACTCCCGAGATTACATGACGATGACAAAAAAAAAAGTTTTATTTGAATAATGCATGAGGTTTGCTGAAGAAACCGTCTGAGTTCTCAGTTTTTTGCACAGTCTGCTTCAGATTATCTTGATACAACTTTACTGAACTGTACATACATAGCTAGCTGATATTTATAATGTCAATCACGGTCAACTGAAGATAATACACCGCACCGACAAGAATATACACAAATAGGAGTGTGTACTTGTATATTTAATCAAGGTAATTAATGCACACATTAATAAATAGGGTTGCATAAAAAATAAAAATAAAAACAGCAAAGAAATGCTGCCACCATTTCGTACAATGCCACGGGGCTTCTCAGACATATTTTTAAGTTAGCTTATAGTTTTTACTTTGTTGTCTGTTATAGTAAATAGATTTATCTCCGCTCACCATGTAGGTATATTATATTTTGTTGAAACAAGTTTCTAAATAATATTTGGGGTGTATATCACGAGTCTTCTTCGGTATCAATATTCGTGTGTGTATCGCCAAAATTAGGGCATATTGAATACGACCCTAGAATTATCCAACTTAAGTAATATCTAGCAATGAATATTCAGCTTCTCTCTCGACCCCGGTCTGTAAACAAAATGTGTAGGTAGTTAGGTACTCCAAGTTCGCGGTTTTGCTGGATTTTAATTAAAACTTCCGTAACCCGCAATACCACGCTTATTGCGTACATAAATACCTACAATTCATAAGCTCCGTTTTAAGCTCGCAGTTATTGTATTCCCATTCTCAAATACTCCTGTATTTCAAGCTTCTGAATGTTAACGTTTCAGATGATGCCGTTCCTAACGCGTGAAATTAAGACCTGGAACTCGAGTCGTTAGCAACAAGCTTTTTCACCTGCTCTGTGGCTGCAAATTGTAGTTTGAATGCAGTTCTTTTGCAGTTGACATAACTGCGTGGAACGAAACTGCACACTGACTGCAAACTATGTAGCTGCATGGTCGTTGAACTGCATTACAACTGCAATATACGTCGGAGTTCAGGGCTGTTAAAGCCGGTCTGCATTTCGACTGCTTTCTGACTGCAAATGAGAGTTTGAAAGCAGTTCTTTGCCAATTGTCAGAACTGCACGCGAACTGCAAGCGGACTGCGCAATCGGTTTGCAGTTGCGAGGCAGTTATTTCAACTGCAAAATAACTGTTTCCAAGGCAGATATTTAATTATGGAGAAATTTAATGTAATTTTATGAAAACGACTAACTAGATAAGTTAAATGGCCCAATGGTCGACACTGCCTCAACGGTAGGTCAATCTTAATTCATAACAATAAAGGTGTTAATTATTGAAATTAATGTCAAACTGCGGGCCGTTTACCTTAACTGAATTTGTTTTCTTGATAAAACTATGAAGCTAATTGACAGGTTTATTAGCAAATTTACAAACATAAGAGTAATTTCTCATAAGCGGGGTCATGTTTCCCAGCAGCTGATTGTACATATCGTAGCATTAAACTGAATAAATCCACTAATGTTAGCCCAAACGTGTTTCCAGAGGGTTGAAACAGTACTTGCCACGGATAAATCGATACGGTTATCATAAACAGATTCATCAACAATGTTTATTAATGTTGCAGTCAGTTTCTATATATACACAGAAAAACCATGACTAGTAGCATGACTACGTGACATTGAAAACACTGGCTCGCACATTTTTTTTTTTTTGCAATCCTATGGTTATTAACTCCACAATCTATCAAAACTTTTTTTGGTTCCGGGTTGCTTATCGAAAATGTTCACGAGCCGCCACTGATACATAAGTACATATATATAAAATCAGCATGTATAATAGGATAAAAAATAACGTTAGCATAAATGATTTAAACCTTTTCTATATCAAGAAAATAAAATAAAAAATATCAGAATAGCTATTAATTTCACTGGAGATTAATACGACCGGAAGGAAAGTATAATATCGGGTAAAATGAATAAAAAAATGGTAATAAAGTGATGCATTGTTGAATTGTACTATCAACCTAAATGCACGTTTTCCTCGTGCCAAATATGACTTTATGCACTTGTTTTATACATAAATATGTGGTCAAAATGAGAATGGATTTGGTTTTGTTTTCCATATATGTGGATAATATTAATTCACAATGATGTCTTCCCTGTTCTGATAGTAGGAATTATAAACCATTACGTTCCATTTATTATAAAACATGAAATCAGATTTGAATGAAAAATAATGTATATAAATAAATAAATAAATATTAGGGGACCATCTTACACAAATTGACCTAGTCCCATAGTAAGCTCATTAAGGCTTGTGTTATGGGTACTAGACGACGATATATATAAATACTTAAATACATAGAAAACTTCCATGACTCGGAAACAAATATTCATGCTCATCACACAAATATTTGCCCTTACCGGGATTCGAACCTTCAGCTTCGTAGGTAGCGTCACTACCCACTTGGCTAACCGGTCGTCAACTGATGAAGTATATCAACTGAAAAAAAAAACAAAAAACGTAAATTGAGATGGTCAGTCTCCAGCTTAGCTAGCTTGATCGCGTTTATGTCATACAAAGCATATGTCCCTTTCTAGAAAGTATGTAAGTGGCAGTGGCAGATTCTCATTACACTTTGACATTATTATATAAAGTCAAGTTACTTCCCCGCTGACGGGGCCATGGTGCCCCGGACCTTTTGGACCCGAAATACCACACTGCACCACTGAGGATATCGACAATAGGGAACATGCAGTTATAATATTTACCATTATTTTGTAACCAAAATGTTGAAAAAACATAAAATAATAGCCACTGAAACGTTTTTACTTTAATTTATATTAATTTCAAACAATAATTACGATTTGAAGTAATGTAAAACGGAACACGTGTTTTAATCCAACAATCGGCGTCGTGACGTCACTCCTGTCAAAAATCAAACCTTAGGCAACTCTCTATATGACATCTAGGGACGAACCACGGACAAACAGATATGGCGATTGACACACACGAGTGGTTGTAGATCAGTTTAGGCGCGAAAGTTTAAATTAACAGATTATAACAAGAATTTTTGACTATAAATTATAGTATTTAATTTTTTTTATACTTTCGTGGTCTATTCTACATGCGATTCTTTCAAATGAAAGCAAAGATGAAAATACTGCATCTTCCCTATTTAATAATATGTAAGGGATAGTGTAAGTCAAGTTACTTATTATTACCATTAGTATGTGTGCGTGTTCATCTGTACATACGCAAGGAATACCACGGCGCTTACTCACGCACTAACAAATAGATAGCTGTCGGTTATTTCAGTCAGGGGCTTGACTCACACTAACTGCTTTGATCATTCGTAGAAACTACACTGGCCGTATTCGCAGAAACGGCTGAAGAATTATACTGGTCAAGGGACTCATCGTGTACTTTGAGCTTCTAAGGTATAAATAATATGTACCTGTCTTAAGTTAAATTATGTTTTATCCGAGTACACTGTTCAATTGTTTATATGTTTATTTTCTTTATTAGCTTGTACTAGAGCTGCCCAAGACTTAGGCAGGACTACATTACACATTCTACAGACTAGTTAACGTCAAATATAGCGTCGACAGCTATCATACTTTAGATAACTGTTCTCATACGATCGGATTTGAATGAAAAATAAAAAAAATTCATCCTATAATTACAATGCGAAAATAACGATTTTTTTTTTGAGTCGACTGTAGCAGATTTACTACCTCCTGGGGTTGTTCGTCCCTACGAACAAAAAAAGACCTGGTTGCACTCCGGGAGTGCCGGCGGAAGTGAAAACTCAATAACATTGTAACAGTTTTTCGATCAGGTCACGTGACATCTTACGGTGTCACCCTAAAAATGAATTTTGAATGAATGTTCGGCGCCAAGAACAGCGGACGGCGGCGGCGAACAAAATACCAATCTGTTTTTGGCATTACCAAATATTTTCCAAAACTTTATCTCTTGAAGAATTAACGTCCAAATTCGAACTATTCGAATTTGCAAGAACAGCGGACGGCGACGGCGAACAAAATACCAATTTGTTTTTGCCGTTGCCAAATATTTTTCAAAGCTTTATCTCTTTAGGAATAACGTCCAAATTCGAACTATTCGAATTTGCTCAATAGCAATACGGTGAAGGACGCGTGAACAAAATTACAAATTCATTAGCAGAATATGCAAAAAGTGTTTAACGGCTTTATACTCTTAAGAATAGCGTTCAGTTTTGAATGAAATCGAATCGGCTAGCAGCAAAAAGTGACCTCCTTCTCATCTGACGTCACAAAAATCTGTCGCGTATTTAGCAATTTTTCTCCATCCCAAAAAGTGCTCAGCACCGCTAAAGAAGTTTTCTCTTCAAAAAATCGATCCCAAGTTATGAATAACTTCAACTTAGAAAAGTTGAGATATCCCCGACATTTTCATTTCAAAGTCCAATATCTCAAAAACGGTTGAACAGATTTTCATGAAACATGGCTAAGAACACTAGGGATAAAATTATCAATGACACAAAAAAACTAAACGAAAATCGGTTCATCCGTTTGGGAGCTACTATACCACAGACGGATACAAAGATACACAGACAGACACGTTAAACTTATAACACCCCTCTCTTTCCGTCGGGGGTTAAAAAGCATATTAACTCAAAGCCCACGTCCAGTGAAAGCTTTTTATAATGTTACTTTCATTACGCGGACTTTCTTCAATTCTAGCGAGAAAATTACAGACATTAAAGAAATAAACACTAACTTTCTTTCTTGGGATCGTAAATGCGGGAAAATCATTTTCACTTTTCCTTTTGAAGAGGCCGGCTTTTAACACATTCATTGCCCAGAATCGCTACGCGCTACGCTCGTAGCCGATCCCGTGGTTTTCCTCGTATGTAGCGGAAAGCGACTACGGCGGTCTGACGCATATGTGTCGTCATGGGCCCTGAATGGGTTAAAGGGCCTGCAACTGCAATGCGTTTGTAACACTCTAGGGTTGCAATTTGTTTTTGTACCATGTCAGTGGCAAACAAGCTTACGACCCGCCTGATGTAAAGCGGTCACCGTGGCCTATGGACGCTTGTAACTCTAGGGGTTTCACATGCGGGTTGCCGACCCTTTAAAAATTGTCCATAGTTAACGATTACATTACAACACAAATACGTTTTATTGCCCACCCCAATAGTAATACATAACAGTAGTAAATAGTACATAAAACCGCGAAAATAAAAGCAGAGGCAAACAACAAGCGATTACCTTTTCAATATTATTAATAATATTGAAAAGTTAATCGTTAAAATGTCCATAAATCCACCATGTCCACCACCCATAGAAATATCCGTAAAACATCATCATAAATTTAAGAGGTGACCTATTGTCGGTGGAAATTTTGCCATTATCTCTGTCGTACGCCAGTACGTCTGGCACAACTTGCTGACAAGTCGCTTCGCGCGCGACTGAGCGTCTCCTGTCTCACTCACACCGTGCAAATTAGAAAGAGGTAGATCTTTCTCGACTCGCGTCGCGGTGCGGCGTCTGTTGTGCTAGCCCCCCAGCTTTTTGGTTTGCTGATACGGCACGATACCAGCTTTTTCCTTTATTTGATCCATATAACTGCGCCGTGGTCTTCTCCTGCCTCTCTTTCCTTCTATATTTCCTTTCATGAAATATAAATTTAAAAATATATAGTCAGGGATATTTATTATATTAGCTGTTTTGTGCTCATTGCGAAGCTAGGGAAACTGAACGCAGAACAAACGTCTTTAGGAATTTATTATATGCATAAGTATAAACTTGATGATCGAAACATTGTCGTAAGGAATTCCATAGGCCGGAAATCTTGATTATAGATTTTATTTTACGTACCCTTGGTTTCAGGACCATGGAAATTTACGCACACTGACAATCCTTACTAATATTATAAATGCGAAAGTGTGTGTGTTTGTATGTTTGTCCTTCTTTCACGTCGCAACGGAGCGTCGTATTGATCTGATTTTTTGTATGGAGATAGTTTAGAAGCTGGAGAGTGACATAGGCTACTTTTTCCAGCGGGAAAACATCTAATTCCCACGGGAAAATTCAATATGTTACATTTTTCTATAACCACGCGGGCGAAGCCGCGGGCATCAGCTAGTACTGGTATAATCTAGTCAATTTAGTGTTGTTGACGACCGGTTAGTCTAGTGGGTAGTGACGCTGCCTACGAAGCTGAAGGTCCTGGGTTCGAATCCCGGTAAGGGCAAAAATTTGTGTGATGAGTATGAATATTTGTTTCTGAGTCATGGAAGTTTTTCTATGTATTTAAGTATTTATATCTATTATATACAACGTGTTAATAAAATAACGCAAAACCTGAAAACAGTTTGTTCAGAATCGAGCATAGAATGCGAAAAAAATAAAAAATAAATTTTTTGACAAGATTTATTTTTTACATTTGTATGGAGTGTTGGCCGACTGGGGCGACCTGCTCCATACAAATGTAAAAAATAAATCGCTTCAAAAAATTTTTTTTTTATTTTTTTCGCATTCTATGCTCGATTCTGAACAAACTGTTTTCAGGTTTTGCGTTATTTTATTAACACGTTGTATATCGTCGTCTAGTACCCATAACACAAGCCTTACTGAGCTTACTGTGGGACTAGGTCGATTTGTGTAAGATTGTCCCTTAATATGTATTATGTATGTATTATGTGTTTACAAATCGCCAGCAAGTCAACAATTTTTATATCACCTCATAATGACAAGGTCCCATGGGCCACGGTTTGAATTGAATGAGTAGGTACGCCGCCTACATAACATCCTTATTAGTTGAGACCAATTTCATACAATATGCGTATTAAAATATTCCATAGTGCGGAATTTGTGAAATATTCGATTAGGTTTACGGTAAGGGATAACACAGTTCAATATGTGCTTGAAAGAAACTGGCGGGGATCACTACGTTTAGTATACAAAGTCCAATATCTCAAAAACGGCGGAACAGATTTTCATGAAACATGGCTATTTAAGAACACTCGGGATAAAATTATCTATGACACAAAAAAAACCGCATTAAAATCGGTCCATCCGTTTGGGAGCTACGATACCACAGACAGATACACAGACACGTTAAACTTATAACACCCCTCTCTTTGCGTCGGGGGTTAAAAACAAAGTCGCTTCCCGCTGTCTGTCCCTATGCATGCTTAGCTCTTTAAAACTACGCAACGGATTTTGATGCGGTTTTTTTGAATAGATAGACTGATTCAAGACGAAGGTTTATATGTATAACATAGTGTTAAGGAACCTACGAGGAAGCTACAATCAAACACCAGTTTCAGATCAAGACTGACTCACCTTTATTACGAGTACCTACATTAGAGCATGGAATATCGGAGCCTTTTTCCAATACCGGTATTTTTCCGATATCAAAATATTGAATATCGGTTTTCCGATATTTCGATATTTTTTCGATACTGGAAGGAAAAGGTAATAAACTGGAATTAAATAGCATTATAATTCAAAATTGACATTAATTTATCAAGGGATACTTGCAGCGAACGACAAATCAAAGGAATAAAATATAAATCAGTGTAACAAACTCCATCAACATAAAATTAAAATTTGTCTCATGAACTAAACTTGAATAAAAAATGTAAAATAAAATAAATGAATTTTTGACTTTTAGAAAAATAATACAATTAGTGTAGTGCCACCAAAAATCAGTTTCCCAGGTAACCTCACTATTCAGTCTCTTACTCTAATAATAGACTAAATTGGTTCACAATCTCAAATAACAGTTGACACAATACAATACAAATCAAATCAGTATCAAATAGAAAAGAAAAAACAAAAATCTCTCTCCTTAAAAGAAATAAATCAGTTTTTCAAACTTAAATAATAAAGCATAATCAGTTCAGTTTCATCACAAAATCAAATAATTACATAAATGAGTATTAGTCTCATCTCATAGATAGACGAATAGAATAAAAACCTCTTAAGCCTAAATTAAACATCAACTCTTTGAATTGAGAAATTACCTACATTGCTATTATAAATCACAATGGTCTGAGTTAAAATGGTTTTTTGAGAATTTAGTTAGTCTCTTCTCTTTGTCCTTGTGAGTTGTGTCTTGTGTGACTTGTGTCACATTCACGCACGTTGTTTTTAAAGGAAACAAAGTATTTGGTATCACAGTACTCACGGTAAATTGATACACCTACCTTTTGACTCTTATAACGCATTGCGTAGATTAATATTAATAATAAAAATGTGAATATCGAAAATATCGAAAATACCGGTTTTCGATTAATGTAATATCGATGATAGAATATCGGAATTTCGTCCGATATTATCGAAATTTCGATATTATCGAATACCGGTATCCATGCTCTAACCTACATGCAGTAATAGGCATGATGCCTCATGTTCAAATTGATAACTTAGTGATGCTAAATAGATAGTAAACCATCAAATTATCGTAATAAATTATAAAATATAATTATAATCATAAAAAGATATGAACCTTGAAAGTTTAGAAAAAATATGCATTTTTTTTATTGTCTAAGAGTAAATTAACTACCAATAGAATCCTTACGCTTTTCTAGAAACAAAATTGTATGACAACTATGTACTTAAACGCAGTATTTCGCGACCGAAACAACAATTTACCTGATTTTCCATACTACGATTAGTACAAATGTACAAATGTGACGTCATACTTGTATAGACACACAGTATGAAGCGTTTTGCGCTGCCGCCAGCGAGGTCAATCTTTGTCTCAAATTTTTAGGTATTTATGTTCTTTAATTGTAGTTGCTCCCATACAAGCATTTGTTCCTCTCCAAAAACTGGTTCGAATGACGTCACAAAAAAATCTTAGTCATCATCCCTATTGTACATATAGCTACCGAAGTACCCGACACATAGTACCCGTGCGAAGCCGGGGCGGGTCGCTGTCGCTAGTACTAAGTATATAGACTAGTAATATTGCACAGGATCCAGACGGAGCGTTACATTTGGGCCATTTTACGAAAAGTTATATACACTACTTTTTTTACTATTGATAAAATACGGCTTTTTCTACTCAGAATCGAAAGTAATTTAACCTCTATATTTAAGTTGTTATGTTTATTTGATTCATGTTTTGAGGTGTGCAATAAAGAGTATTTGAATAGTATTCTTCTTTCGAATGTTATGGGAAAAAAAGTGTCCCAAGATTTTTTAAGCTCGTATGGAAACGGTAACGGCAAACCAAAAATTGTATATAACATTTTGACACTCGAAACTCACTTCGAAAGTGCTCCATTCGATTCTGAGTAGTCGAAACCCGATTATATCAAAAATTAAAAAGAGTACAAGTGTCCTTAAAATGGCCCTTTTACTGGTGAAAGAATTTAAAAAGTTGAAATCGGATGAGTAGTTTCGAGATTATCTACCTCTACGCCGCCTTACACCTTTATAACATAAGTAGAGAGAGTACAGATATATTTTCAGGCTACCGTAATAGTGTCGAAATCATCGTATATATATTATGCACTATAGTTGTTGCGTATAGACCCCCAAATGGGGATTTTCCTTCGTTTCTGTGTAAAATTGAACAAATTCTTGATATATGTGTTAAAAATAATTTCCGTGTAGTATTATGTGGCGATTTTAATGTAAAATTTAATGAAAACTGTAAGCGAGCTAAGTCACTCTGTGATATTATGTCATCCTATGGTCTTAAACAGACGGTATACTTCCAGACAAGAATGTCTTCATGCTTGGATAATATGTTTACGAATTTTGATACATACAATATAAAAAATGTGTCTGTAGCTTGTTCTGATCACACGGGACAGTATTTAACCGTGCAAATGAATCGAAAATCGGAGGCAAAAAGGAATCCAAGACGAATTTATAACAGACTTAACACAAAGTCTAAAATTAGCCAGCTGAACGATGAACTGCTACATGAATTTAGTGATTTTGATTTTGGGCCTGATCCTGAAACTAACTACAAAAGGTTTTTCAATACATACCTCGGAGTCCTAAATAGAGTCATGCCACTGAAAAATGTTTGTGTACCTTCTAAAAAATGTTTTAATGACTGGGCTACCATCGGTATAAGGCTAAGTAAAGAAAAAATGATTGAACTAAATTCCAAGTATATCATAAGTAAGGATGAATCTTTTAGACAATACTTTAGAAATTATAAACGAATATTCAAAAAAGTCTGTGGCATGGCAAAAGCTAAGTGGCTTCAAGATAAGATCCAGAGCTCGTCAAATAAAATTAAAAGCGCCTGGAACATTATAAAAGACGAGACAGGTTTTAGTAAACCTAAAAATGACGATATACGGTTATTCCACGAGGGTCGGCTATTTCAGGACTCAAGCGATGTGGCACAAATATTCAGTGATTTTTTCTCCGAAATACAAACAGTCTCTTCTTCGGAACCTATTTCAGGTGTAAGCGCTTTAGAACTGATGACACTAGCTCCACCTCGCGAAACTTTCAAATGGACTAATACATGTATCAAAGAGGTCTTAAAAGTTTGCAAAAGCCTCAAAACTAAGAATGCTTATGACTTATGGGGCATATCAACTAAAATTGTTAAACAAAGCATTATACCCATACTACCTATTATTACAGACATTATAAATCAATGCTTTGAACAAGGTGTGTTTCCTGGATCTCTTAAAAAAGCTAAACTTGTTCCGGTCTTTAAGAAGGGAGATCCAATGACTACAGACAACTATAGGCCTGTATCAGTGCTTCCTACTTTCAGTAAGATATTCGAGAGACTAATTTTTTCAAGACTTTGTAGCTTTTTCACGCAAAACAACCTAATCTCCTCGGAGCAATTTGGTTTCCGCAAGGGTCTCTCTACAGAAGACGCCATAGCAGCTTTTATGAAACATGTTCACACGGGGCTAGAGAAAAAGTTAAAGTGTATGGGCGTATTTTGTGATCTGTCAAAAGCCTTTGACACGGTAGATCATAATATTCTATTAGATAAATTGTCATTTTATGGTATTAAAAATAACAACCTTCAATTAATTCGTTCATACTTACATGATAGAAATCAAATTGTACAAGTAAATGGGGCAAAATCACAAAGCGTTAACATTTCTAAAGGCGTGCCCCAAGGATCTATTTTAGGACCTTTATTGTTTATAATATACACGAACGATCTCCCATACCAGATCCCCAATCAACTAAAATGTAATATTATAGAATATGCCGATGATACAACTTTTATAACATCTGACATCAAAATCGAAGACACAATATGTAATGTTAAAAGTATCCTAAGTTTAATTAAGACTTGGTTTACTGCTAACAAATTAAAGCTAAACGCTAGTAAGACCCAAATTATGCGTTACAGCCTACTATCAAACAAAGACAACTTGCATGTTGACTACGATGGGAACCGGCTCTTAAATACTAATGAGACAAAATTCTTAGGTCTAACAATAGACAGCTCTCTAAAATGGGACAAGCACATCGATAGTTTATGTAAAAAACTTACAAGAGCGGCTTTCTCTGTACGAAAAATTAGGGAGTTGTGCGGTGTCCAAGCTAGTAAGTCGGTCTATTACGCCTACTTTCATTCCCTAATGTCTTACGGAGCGCTGTTATGGGGACATGCAGCAACGGGGTCTAGAGTTTTCATATTGCAAAAAAGGGCACTCAGGAATATTTACAGTGTTCCTGCACGAGAGACCTGCCGAAGTATTTTTAGAGAAAGTGGCATAATGACATTTTACTCTTTATTTGTCTATAAAAACTTATTATATGCTCGCAAACACCTCAGTGGCAGCAAGAAATTATGTGATATTCATAAGTACCCTACACGAAATAGACATAAACTTTGCCTTCCAAATGTACGGCTAGCCAAATCTAAAAAATGTTTTATTTATCAGAACATTAAATTGTATAACCATTTACCTGACTCTGTTACCATACTAAGTGACATTAAATATAAGTCGTACCTTAAACAAATCTTAACTGAAAATGCACTGTATAATATAAAAGAGTACTATGACATCAAATTTAAATTATAGAATATTAGTGAATGCAATTGTATATTAAACTCTGAATTAAAATTATAAAAGGTTACTAATCTCAAATTGACATAATTGTAAACCTAAACCTATTAAGTTATAAGACATATTCTAGTGCATATTGTATGTCAATGGAATAAATGATTTTGACTTTGACTTTGACTTTGACTATGAATTTATGAAGTTATTTAAAATTCAGCTTACAATGATAATAAATCTGTATTTGAGTAAAATATAAAACGAATGGTAAAAAATGGCAGTTTACTTAATTCTATGTCTCGTTTTCCTGTGATCCATAAAGTGCCGACTAATCGGCACATTTAGCCTACACACTACAAATGAAGCCGGATAGTCGGCTTTCCCGACTAGTCGGTACATCTCTACCAGCTGGTCGATTACGTAACGCATTGTACGCGCGTCAGTACCAGGGATGCCGCGGATGTGATTTTCTTGGCATCCGCGGATGCGGAGACGGATGCGGATGCGGATTTTGTGGTCAAACACTCAAAAACGTAAATAAACAACGTCCATTTTATGATAACACGCAATCATTAAACACGTTGAGACTAAATTACAATCGTAGCGAACAAATCAAAAACGCGTCTCTTGGTCACAGAAACGATAAGAAGTTTTTTTGACTACCTAATAGCGAAAATATCTAAAGCTCGCGCGGAAAGCGCCGCGTGGGCTCCTTTCTTGTCGTGAATTACACTACATCCGCATCCGCAAAAACTCCGCATCGGTTTTGGCGGATGCGGATGCGGATGCTGATGTTGAAATTTGTGCGGAACTTCCGCGGTTGCGGATGCGGAAGCGAATGTCTGCAACATCCCTGGTCAGTACGGCTATGACAGGATGCCTCGCGAGCTGTGTCGCGGCGAGATATTAGACTATACGTCTCTTTCAACGAGACGGATAGGCTATGTCGCCGCGACACAGCTCGCGGGCCGTCCTGTGATAGCCATGCTGGTAAACCTAAATGTCAATTTTTATGGGAAACTGGGAAAATTACAGTTAAATTGTCCTAACACTCGTTTCGGAACGTTAATAGTGTTTGCCACTCCGGTTTTATAATATTAATAGGTATTTACCACAGATTACACGCAGTTCACTAAAATACAATAATACGAATACCCGATAAATCTAGCAACAATGTAAAATCAATATACAGTATACAGTACAGTCATGGCAATAGAAGATTAAATTACTCACAACAGCAAATGCGTTGCAAATAAATTGAGCCAAAAGCGTAAACAACAACTTTGATTAAACATACTCAATTACAATGCCATATGTAATGCCATAAAATTAAATTATTCCGAGAAAAACTATGAGGCAGAAAACCAGCCAAGTTTGGCCAAACGTCATAATGCTTTAAGAATTTAAGAAACTGTAGTGGTTAGTTACCTACCTTGTCCCCGTCGGATTCTGTACAAATTAAAGATCCTTACGTAGTCTTTACTACCTTATATATTCTGTCTTACATACAGCTACAGACATCGTCCGCTTTCTTCGATACCCGTGTTTCTCACAAGACCCGCAGCGGCCATGATAAAAAAACGCCATTTACCTACTTACATTCCTTTTACGACACTATATCGAGAGAAAAGTGGGCGAGATTTGCGCTGCACGGCGCGCGAGCCATCTCGATTTTTCTCGCAATATCCTTCTCTCTCTCATTAGAAACTTAGAAAGAGACGTATAAAGCGAGCAAAATCGAGATAGCTCGCGCGCCGTCTTGTGATAGCCGTGCAGATATCTAAAATCGATGAAGCTTATTTTTATGATTATGATTATTGTAATTTACAATGCGTTTTCGTAATTTGTATATATTTCATTGTTACTTTTAAAATGTTTATTTCTTTATTACATTCCTTTGTAAAATTATAACTGAGGATGAGGCACCTACTCAATACGGCTGTCCCATCAACTGTATCCAGCCAGTCGTTATGACAATGTAATATAGCATTGTTGAATCTCACGTGTCTCGAGCCCACGACCCAACATAAATTGACCAAAGTACTCTAATAGCAACTTGGCTATGTCTCTACCTGACCATTTCTGTAGGACCCAGGCGACATCGTAATTAAATCAGAGGCAGTTTCGTGTTTACTCGAGCAACAGTCGAGTTTATCAAGTTAGCAACAATCTATTATCCGAGTATGTTCACCTAGCCGTTGTAAAATCGCTCTTGACCCTAGGAAATAAGATCTACGCCAATTATCATCACGCTACGAGCATATAACAATGCGTTTATAGTACGTCCCGCTCTGTTAAGCCGAGTAACGATCATGACATGATCGACACACCAAGGGCGGACCACAAAGGAATCGTATCTGATCTATTTAGCATATAAATCTGATCTTTGGATTCTTTGCATTCGCGATCGTGACTATGGTGCGCTGACGATGCTAATATGAAATGATTAATTAAGATCTTACATTATCATTCATACATTGTAGTGCAGCGGTTGATGAGTGTGTTAATCGCGTAACTTTACGAACGCGCGCTAAGGCATTAGTAACTGTCAATGTTTGTAAATGAAAATCTCGCTCGTTATACAAGTTCCGCACACCGTGATACTTTTAAAATGGACCTGGGGATGCGGAACCATGTTAGATTGCTTATAATTTCTATCAATCGACTTTTTGTCTAGCGATCACCTAAAATTTAATTAAATTTGATTATAACAAAATCCAAAAAAAAAAACAATAGTAGTAAATGCCCACGTCTCCGAAATTTACAAGAGTTGTAAATACAAACGGTTTTATAGCTATTTACATACATTTCCATGTAGATACTTGTAAATATATTACATGACTTGTCACCTTTATCCGTGAACAGCAAGACAATGTTTATAAACATATACAAAACTTGTATACGATTACATCGTTACTATACATACAAGATGCCAACAATCGTATATTATAAGACAAAGAAGCTTGACGTGTTTCAGCATTTACTTCATCACTCATCAAATTCATAAATAAAGGTATAATGGCCCTATTTATGCACTTAAACACATGTGTTCGTATAAGAAAGGCACAAAACACATTTTATTTATCACAGGCATTTAAAGTTACATGAATACCACAATTAATATTTAGCAACCGTATGTCCTTAGCAATAAAGTCGTGTTCACATATTTTTGTTATCTTTTGACCGAGCACGTAACTTCGAACTCGACTGCTCATAATTATAACACACTGAGTGTACTGACCTACTCAAGAGTGATAAAGATTTTCTAACCACTACTTTACATTCGTTCTTGTCTGTTTTTAAAACCACTTGAAGTTGCTCACATTGTGTGATATCTTTTTAAGGGTGAGTATCCACTAGAGATGTGCTAAGGTGTGTTTCCATACAAGTGATGCCTGTCAATCATGCGGGGTGTGAAATATACGGCAACGCAACTTACCACGTCTCACACCTCTACCTCACAGGCTCACCTTGAGGAAGAATTCACGTTTATGTCTTCCACGCACGAGATGAAAAACTCTCCGGTAATGATTTTTGATAAGCTCCTATCACCTGTATTATGCAATATACTTGTGTCTTATGCAGCATATACCGCTAGGCAGAACCTTTCATTTTCATCATCATTTTCTAGTGTATCCTTGACAGGAAGGTAATTTTATGTATCCACGCAAGCAATTTTGCCGTCAAGTCACCCCACTGACGTACGCACGAAACACTGCTAGAGTAAACTAGGTTACTCGCGTCCGCTTTCCTACAAACCTCTAATAATTTCGAATACCTAAACTGTTAGAAAACAGGGGCATTTACCGAACGTACCAGATTCCCAATAACACGGCAAAGTTATCCGTGCGGGTTGGGAAAAGTTGTACTAACATTAATGTACACATTTGGAAAGCGTTTAGTTTCAATAAGCTCATTTCTAGTACATTCTGAACACGATATAGCTACATATCAATTTTGCGGAATGGGAGATTAGATTTGTAATGAGGTTCGTGTGTGCCGATGCCGATACGTAGTTTTTATTCGCTGTGTTGACAGCTAGAGAAATATGGAGGTCCTTACGGTGAACAGTCTCAACACAGCGTATCTCGGGACCTCCCTAGCGAACTTATTACTAGGAACACAACACTTACACTTACGTCACCTACAGAGCAAGTGAAGACTGTAAGGGGATACTTTGCCAGTTGGGTTGCATCTTTAAGGTTTAGCACCTTAGCAGCTTGAGAGGCAGGTCGTATGTCCGAGCCTTAATATCGTTCAACTTAAACCGATAAAAGGCAACATAATCCTATTTCTGTCACACTTGCGTGGTCTTAGCAAGTGTGAAAGAGATATCTTCATGCCCTCGGTCAGTTAGTATCGCGGCTACTACGGTGTAAGAGAGGAGTGAGAGGAGGAGATGACGCTACGAACGGTAAAGGTAAGTTTGTATTTCTTGACGGTTCGTCATCGTCTAATCCTTGAACTTATGAGGTGAATGAAACAGCCGCGTTTGTTGTGAAATGGCTAATGGCTTAACTGTCGATGTTTAACAGTTATGGTATTTATAAAGTGTGTCGCTTTATTAGTCACGTACATATATGATCATGCCTGTTTCCTGGTGCTAGAGTAGTAGCCAGTGATCACGGATCGCCCGACACACCTTCGTTTCATTCGACTTCACGCCATTCTTCACTTGTCTTGATTGATACTTCGAGAGAGCCAAAAATTATATTAAGCTTGTTGATCTGTTGTGTTGTTAAAATGTTATGTCACATTGATTGGGTAATTAATTAACCATATAGTAGGTAAATGAATGTGGCTTGATGACACGACATGAGTCACGACAGCGGTGTTAGGACAATTCAACTGGCATCTTCCCATACAAAACATCACAATTAGATATAGATCTACCCAAAGTAGGTACACACGAAACGTCACGCAATCGACCAGCTGGTCCTTCCTCGTAAATTGACCAAGGTATACAGTTGTATTTTGATAAACTAGTTTTAGGTGTTAATCAGGTTTGACCTATGTTAAAAAAAGTTCCTGAATATAAATGTATGTCGTTCGATAAACTGTGTATACAGTGACCAGCATCAATCTCTGGCACAACAAAGCGCGCATTAATATCTGACAATACTCTATTTCTAAGGCCGTGCAGACGTGTCAGATATATTTTCCCGCTCTGTTATGGCAGATTTTAATGCTCGTGAGTGTACAAAACATAATATATGTAAATACATTTGAGCCACGGCCAGTAACCGCTGGTGAACCAGACATTTTTCGCCGGAACTGACCTTGCATGTCTACCGTGTTGCGGGAAACGTCGATGTGATATTTTCATCTACTGAAACCTCCATGAAAAGTTACAATTGTAGTTACGTTTCAATTTACTCCAAAGAGATATCGTCCCATCGGAAATGGGATAAAGTTCAACGAAGTAAAATCTATACTCGAATCAGACAACTCGACTCGCCCATCGCTATCATACTAATCTACGATAATATTATAAAGAGGTAATGTTTGCGAGGATCATTATACCTATCGTCATCATTAGCAGCCTATCATAGTCATACTGCTCTCATGGCCTGAGTAGTAGTTACTTCATTAACAAACCTGGGATAACTCGGGTCACATATACTAAAGTGACATACTTACTCGTAGCAAAATATTTAATCGACAATTAAATATATATATATATATATCTAAATGTTCTACAAAATAAATATATTTATACAAATTCATTGAAAAAAAATGAAAAAATGAAAAAAGTTTATTTAGGTTATTATTATACATCTTAACAATAGCCAAGGTTGGAGCCTCCTATTAAGCAAGTAATTTTGCTTGTGTCAGGAGACACCGCTCTTCCAACAGTAACAAGTGGTAAATAAACCATAACGAACTAATTTTGACGAATTTAGTAGTTACATTAGAAAAGTAAGTACAGATTTAACTTAAAACTTAAACTTAAAATTAAAATAATTCATTCATTCATTCATTAATTTATTTATTTCTTGATATACCTAATATTGTATTTTACATATCAAATTTCAATAAATTATAATCATCAATGCAATTGGTTCCCATAGCATGGCCAAAGTAATTGTCACTCCGTTTCCGTCGCATGCGCACGCCCGTAGCATTCGTGCGCGACGGAAGAGAGGAAAGAAATACTTTCTTTGCAGCAAAAACTGATGGCATGATCGTTTCTTTACTCTACAACTTACGTCAGTTGATTACGACGTGGATACTTAGTTAGGTATTAAACAACTGTTCATGAGTGATATCGCACTTAAGGCGCCGTAGGTTCATGGTCTTCTCTCCCTCTCACTGAGCATAAGCGTGAGCGAGATGGAAGTGCGTGCTCGGAAGCGCGGAAATCCTGTTATTTAATTTTAATTTTTTGGCCGTTTAAATAAATAAAAATGTTAACACTGATTTTCTTCAAACATGATATTGCCGATTTTTAGAAGCAATTTTATTATTTATAGCTTTTGTGCATAATTTGTTACGAATATTTTAAGTGTATTTTTGTGTGTTTTAGATCTATGTTCGTGATTTTTTTCTATCGAGCGAAATTTGCTTAATCATGTTTCAAAGCACTGATTTCCCTGAAGAAAAGCCTCAAGATTACTATTCGTATTTTTTTGAAGCCATATTATTATAAACAGACGCATTATATTGTTTCAAAAACTCTGTTCGCTTAACTTCGCTGAACCTACGGCGCCTAAAGTGAATAGCAATTCAACGTTTTTTGACGGTTCGTGAAATTCCAATCCGTTTGACCTTGGCCTACCCATTCAATAATGGGTAGGCCAAAAAATACTATAAAAGGACGAAAAATACAATAAGTGGTGTAGGTATATGTCATAAGTCAAGGTATCGAACCTCAGCCGATTTTCAAGGTACCTACTTAGTTACTATATTTGGAGACGATAACCTGAACAATGCCCAAAAGATTTGTCAAGATGACTAAACATCGCTTTAATGTTTGTGAGTAGGCAATAACGCTCAAACGATAACTTGACTCGCAGACTTTAGTGTTCATGTTTATTAATTGTATTTTAATTTAATTATTGCGGATATGCATATAAAACCGCGGCAGCGTTTGGTCCATTGCGATGAAACCCACAACAGCACTTAATCAAGACCCGAAGATCGCCGGTCCTATTAAAAAGAATTAGGGTGAATATCCACCCTACTCCCTTACCCTTTAAAGGATTATTTTATTGAAACACCCTAATTATAAAACAAAAAAGGGTTCGTAAATACCGGAGTAAGTTATGTACCTACTAAGGCTACAACTATGTGCTCGTACTCATCAATTGGTAGATACTGATGTAGCAACGTTGTTTAATTTCGACTTATGACACCATTTAGTTAGGCTATTGACACCCGACCTTGCAGTTCAGACACGCCCGATTCGTACTTGAAAATTTTCATCACGTTTCAGTTCGAAAGGGAAGAGTGTACGAATTAAATGTATAACTTTTGTCATTCAAACATTTCGGCTTATTGGGTTTGTTTTGGGCCGTTTAACCCCGGCTCACCCTTGTAATGTTAGGACTAAAATACAAGTATTTATTCACGTCTCACGAAAGTTTAAATTCAATTATTCGTTCGTTAGTCTAGGGCTGCCAGTGCCACGTTCTTATGTGATATTTTTGCTTCACAGTTTGAGATCCTGGCGTCCTCCGCGTGAGAGCGCAGATTATGGCATCAGAAGAGTTCTTAGTGTGAGCGTAGATAAAAACAAGGCTACAATACAATACAAAGGATCAAGGGGCACAGTGGTTCAAGAGGCAACGATGCAGCGCAGGAACTGGCTGGAAAGGGCTCAGAAACAACTGCATACGGACCGGAACCAATCTGCCACGAAGCTACATTTATAATCAACTGGACCAATACACCAAATATACTGGGAAAATATACATGCCGACAGACCAAGGAGATTCCGTCAAAACGCAACTACAAACTCACAACCGCACTACTGAGGACACACAGAAACCAACTACGCAAGATAGTAGGGATAATAACAGGAGCCAACCCATCGAACTGACACCTCTTTAATTTAGGTATAGGTATCACAAAAATCCCCGTGTGCAGAGCGTGCGTGGAGGCAGAAGAAACAACCAAACATATTTTACTGGACTGTGAACACCCAAGGTCTCCAGACACATTACGGAAGGCAGTGAACAACACCAAGGCACTCACTGACTTCTTAGAGGAGCTGGGGTGGATAGAGTATAGCGCTACATCATCCCTTGATGCGAAAATCTATGCAATATCAATCGCAATATTCGCATTTGCATTATTCGCGAGAGATAGATACATACGCACTGTCATTTTTGTAGGTTTTCTATTCACGAAAATTAATAAAAAGTGTTGTTCTAGTTCATAAGAGCTATTTCAGGCAATTTGGGCAGGCCTTTGAATCATCTCATTATTATTCAATCATTTGATAATTTCCCTTAAAATCTGATATTGACAACATATAATAAAAGTGCAACCAATGGCAACCACACATCTTTAATCTGATGCCAATATTTTACTCGCACTTTTCCGTGGAGCAACCCTAATCTTGGCATTTCTAGAAATGATTATTAAATCCACAGCTTAGCGAAAACTTTACCAATTGGCCGCCATCGGGTGTCGTGCAATGTGAAGTTTCTGAACTTGTGACAAGCTTGACATATGCTTCGAGAACTAGTCGTTCTTGCTTCTGAACAGTTTAAGTTTAGGCATGGGCTAGTTGTTTGAAGCTCTGACCTTTGCCAAGCTTATTTAACTGTCGCACTTTAGCACCATTTTAAATTAACACATATGTGTGCTGTATGTTACGTGTTGTCATTAAAAGACAATTTAGAATGAATGCAAAGACCTTTAGCATCTACATTGAACACATTATACTTTACCCTTACAAAGAACCGAAGCATAATCGAACAGCCATGAAAGAAATATCAGAACAGACGCGCTCCGTAACAAGACAAAGAGACAAAACAGTCCAAATATCAACTTTGTTTTTCGCCTCATAAGCTTACTTCGACTTTCGACTTAATCTTACACAAGACACGGTCGATTTTACAATAATTCCAATACAGAGCGGCACATATTGAACCGAAGGTAGATAGCATCGGTCGAGGCAATCCACGCAATTGTTAGTCACGTATGCGTTCGGGTACCTTGTCGCTTTAAGTCACTGAATAACGACACTTGGTACCTTATGCATTACATTAATATGACAAAGTGCTACGTGTTTGGGGTGACTGCACGTCAGCTCTTTGAAGCAGTTTTGTTTGTAGTATTGTATGTGTTCAAAGGAAAAGTCATGCGTCCAAAAGTTAGTAAATCCCACACGAAGGACCTACGAATGGGCGTTGGCAAAGGTGGGGCAGCAAGAATTAATTGTGAATATTACAAAACTCTGGAACACTAACAAGACGGTGGTGTTATTATACATAGGACATACTTTGCATAGGAGTGTAAAATCCAACGTCTTTACCGACTTGACTTCCTTACTCTGGCTCTCATCCTTGTATGCTCTTTTTGGTGAAGCTTAAAATGTGCCATGGTGTCATTCATATTTTTTTTCTACTTTACATAGTTAATTAAATAATTAATCCACAGCTTAAATTAATAACCGGATGATCACCCGTTAAAAGGTAGCCCGTTAAGGGGTATACACCCCTTCCTATCTTTCCTTCATATTTTATGAGCTTAATTGTCTACTTTTCATGGTAAAATTTTTTTTAACGGGTGATCATCCGGTTCATTATTTATAGAACCACTGCAACAACTATTTACTAAAAGAAAAAATATTTTTTCTACTCATGTACCGTTATCTGTCATTTATATATGCTCTAGCTCAAATACAATGACACCGATAATAAGTCGTCGAAAAACTCTATGCTCTATGGCCCATAAACGCACTGTTTAGTGTACTTTTATGGTTCATACATTTTTCATAAAAGCACTGTTTACCACGATGTCAAATCATGTAACTTTTTTTCAATCGGCCGCCATATTGCAGTGGTACCAACTTCATAAGCAAATTTTTCGAAATAAAAAGTTTTACTATCAAACATTTGTAGAACATAAATTATTTACTAAAATAAAAATAAATGATCATGTATTATGTGTATACATATTTTACCAATTATTGGTATTATTTACAAATATAAACCGATCCGATTCGGCTCGGATCCGGATTCAGTTTGGTTCGGATGGCAAGTTCAAGGAAATTAAACACAAAACAGACCATAAACAAGAGGTTTCAATGTGTCATATTTCTAATTTCCCACCAAAGTTCCAATTCAAAATGAAAAGACGAAATATGATAACTATTCGTTATTTATAACTTATTAAGATTTTATTCGTGTTTGTGAAGTGAAGAAAACTGTGTACGTTCCTTTTAAAATGGACGAAGAAGAAAATAACTGCACCGCTGAAGAAATTGTGCGAGTAGTTTAGATCTCGCCTGAGCTCGCCAAGCCTCGCATCGCAACTCACGCCACTCGCGTTTTAAGACCCTACTTATACAACAGTTACATAAAATACTATTTTTGTAACAAAAATAAAATCGAGACGTATTGAGCACCTCCATTTTGTAAAAGGTGCGCCCTTTCATTTGTAAATCATTCATACCAACGACTAGTAAATCAGGCGATAATGCGCCTGTCATTGCCTGACTATTATCGTTAAAGGCTTTCTTGATTCAACGCGCACGAGGGGCTTGGACGGAACTAGATCAATAGTAGGGCCGAAACTTAGGTACTTTACCATTACAAAGCTAAAAATCTGTTTGAACAATATGTTAACCGACTTAACACATTCGCAACCGGACTAAAAATGGAACAATACACCAGAAACCGACCGAACTCGCTAGGCGTGTAGGTTCATACTACTGCCCGCCTGGCGGGCTGAGCCGGTATCTGAGCAAACATTACGAGTGCCTACCAGGCGGGTTCTTGGTTGCGAACGTGTTAATATTTATCTTTCATCAAATTCAGAATAAAACGAATCATCAAGTTGTTGTCATCAGTTGCATCAGTTTTACTTATCAAGGATACATGCATTGTCATTGCTTTCATTTATTTCATGAACCATGACATATATGTTGATGCCGCTTTAATGTTTACAGAAAATCAATCCTTACTAATATTATAAATGCGAAAGTGTGTGTGTTTGTATGTTTGTCCTTCTTTCACGTCGCAACGGAGCGTCGTATTGATCTGATTTTTTGTATGGAGATAGTGTAGAAGCTGGAGAGTGACATAGGCTACTTTTTCCAGCGGGAAAACATCTAATTCCCACGGGAAAATTCAATATGTTACATTTTCCTATAACCACACGGGCGAAGCCGCGGGCATCAGCTAGTATTAATATAATTTAATTTAAAAACAAAGTTTTAACCGACTTGATTTTAGTACTCCGCCACATGAACATTTCCAAATTTACTTTCCACTTTACCACATGAACTGTTTTCCGAGAGTAAAATGTTTTCCGTTGATTATTAGAGAAAAAACCCAAATCGCTGTATATAGGCCGCCGATCGATAGTATTTGAGCCTCCTCCTCCTGTACCTCCTCCTTTATTTGAAGTCGGTTAAAAATGATATATGTATTTACCGTCTCTTCTTATTAAAAACTAAACCTAACCTTCACTTTTGCTGTGTTTTGGTTTTCTTTCAGTAGGAAATGGCTTTATCGCTTCCGCAACAAAACACTGCAATTTAATAAAATTAAATTTGTAAGGAGAGAAACGTACCACGCAATATGTTGAACGACCATCAGTCGTGATCTAGATCCCAACGTTTTTATACGCCTATCGTGACACTTAAACTTGGAACGTTACGATCAAGGATGATCGCAGCGATAAAACCGAAATATCTATCAATGTCAAAATAAAACCCTCTAGAACTCGCCCTGCTGAAATGGTCATATCGCCAGCTCTGGCCGTAACGCTATCATTTATCAGTCCTTCCGCCATCAGTCGTTGGCCACTCGGTCAGTCACATAACAATCAATTCTAGTCCTTACTGCCCTGAGATAAGGTAACAATAAGAAATTAAGTACAAGCGGGTCAACGAACTTTGAAAACGCGAAAGTGAAATCCGTCACTTGTTGCTAAGATACATATTGAAAATCGTGTCCTGAATCTGAATTAGGTTAGCGCGGAAACGGGGGTCTGATTTGTATGCGTTCGATATACGGTTGCGAATTTAATTTAGGAACTCATCAGGCGTGATTATTGGACCCCTATTCAGCACATGATAACGAAGCGAATCGGTCGAAGAGACAGAGATAATTAGATTAATTGTAAGTCTACCAGTACGAACAGAAAAATAATTTTGGGCTTGGTTTTACTAGTTTCGTAGAAGCATTTGCCATTTTGCAACATGAACAAATTTCAGTACAAGCCTGTTTAATTACGCTGCCACTGCCTATAATTGTATGCCTGCTAGTTATTTTGTAAACACCTCCCGCAGTTTTCAGTTGCGTTCATATACATGGTGGATGTTTTCCATGAACGTTAAATAATATATAGATATCGTCATATAAGGGGCAGCAGATTAGAATAGTTTAATATTTTTAATGATAGCGCCAACCCGAATTCATCTTTGTTACTGTTAATGTTAATAGTAAACAGCGGCGCTACCACGAACTTCGAAAGTCGAAGTTCGTAATACATGCATCCCTGTCACTCGATTAAGGGAGTGCGATAGAGATGGAAATACCCGAACTTCGACTTTCGAAGTTCGTGGTGGTAGCGCTGCCTTGCTTCACGATAATTTGTCAATTTCACTTTTCAGTTATTCAGGGTTCAAACAAAATTCGACTTTCCGGTTACAGTAATTCCTGTCATCCCTTAAAAGATTGTTTACCTGTGATGGCATTGACCTTATTCTCCGTTATAGATCTAATATGCAGATTTTGTACAAAAGTTTGATGAACTGTAACTCGGAAAGGGTCAGAAGTATTAATGTAGAATACACTACATTAATATTTCTGACTATTACACTAACGCTAAACTATCCTCCTCTTGCGGGAAAGTCCATCGTTCCTTTCCACGGATGTATATTATATTAATTTATGAGTAAAATAAGCAAGCCAACTCAAGTACCTATTTCATGCATGGAAAAAGCTTTTTACGAATATTTTAGGCGCTCGTGAAAAGACGATACGGAAATATGGAAATAAGTAGTTTATTGTGGGAAAAAGTAAGCGGGTATTAAAATATTCTTTCCTTTTTAGCTTTTTAAAATGCGTGATTTCACAGGTTCATACACGTACGTACGTATTTGAATGAAAACAAAGCAATGCTTACCATGACTTTCATGAAATTGGCTGCATATATTAATAATTGATGACTGCCTTAATAATTGAAAGTCAATTACTATTTTAGACGTTTTCCACTATCTAATTTACTAGTAATCCACTACAGCTATATAATTTACTAGTAATATACCGAAGGTGCATATTATTTTCTAACCAATTTAACCAATTTCATACCTACGAACTCGTACTCCCGAAAGCTCTTCCACATCCGGAATTGACTTTTCTTACCTGAAAGAAAACATAAGAGTTAGGAAAAACCTCTAAGGAACAAGTCTTTAAACGTAAGCAATATACAAAAACCAGCCAAGTGCGAGTCGGACTCGCGCACGATGGCTTCCGTACCATTATATATAAAAACAGTAAAAAAAAAAAAGTATTTGTATGGGAGGCCCCTTAAATATTTATTTTATTTTGATTTTAGTATTTCTTGTTATAGCGGCAACAGAAATACATCATCTGTGAAAATTTCAACTGTAACTGCAACTGGTGACAGACAGACGGACGGACAGCGAAGTCTTAGTAATATTAGGGTCCCGTTTTTACCCTTTGGGTACGGAACCCTAAAACCGTAGTCTATTGAAAGATTAGGATCATGTATGGAGACTTGACGAGGGTATGTTCTCTAAGATTACTAGTAGGTACCTACTTAGGGTATACCCAAGTCGAAATCTTATCTACTACGAGTATATACTATTTATTTATTTTACATTCCTCTTGTCCCTGGAACAGTCTCTTGTCCCGCACCAGGTACACCAATCAATATGTCTAAGAATAACATACTGAAATACTAAAAATCGTATTGTACACGATTCTTGCAGAAACCTTGCAGCGTATCGAAGTAATTTATTACATAGAGATAATTTATGAACTACAAAGTAAGTACTACGAGGGTCAAACTGAAAGTTCTTAGAAAATCAAAAACTGAGCAATCAAGCAACTTATTACTTTTATTATATCTTTTCAAAATAGCCTCCCTTCACATCAATACATCGCTGCATTCGATAGAACCACTGAGAAAAGCACTTTGCCCACTCGTCCTTAGGGGTCTCTACGACGGCCTTTTGAAACGCAGCCACTGCTTCGTCGGCGTCCATAAAACGTTTTCCTCGAAGTTTTTCTTTAATTTTTGGGAATAAATAAAAATCACAAGGTGCAAGGTCGGGGCTATAAGGTGGGTGACCCAGTAATTCCACGTTTGCCGTCGCCAAATAGTCGATCGTTTGCTTGGCGGTGTGCGATGAGGCGTTGTCGTGGTGAAGCAGGATCCTACTGCGAGGCCGTTTTTCTCGAACTTTTTCCAAGACAAGTGGTAAACAATTGTTAGTGTACCACTTCGCAGTAACTGTTTTTTGATCCTCTAAAATAATTGTTGCGTAATGACCAGTCCTTCCGAAGAACGAGGCCACCATCTTTTTTCCCACACTTCGACCTCTCTTCACTTTAGTAGGCAACTCCTCGGAAGGAAACACCCACTCAGCAGACTGTCTTTTAGTTTCAGGATCATAACAGTAAATCCAGCTTTCGTCACCCGTAACTACGTCGAACACAGCATTTGAGTCACCTCCGTTGAATCTTTGACCCATTTCACGGCACCAATCAACACGACGGACTTTTTGGGCTTCTGTCAAATTATGAGGTATCCACCGGGCACAAAGCTTCCTCACCGCTAAATGTTCATGGAGGATTTTGTGGACTTGACTCATACCAATGGCTAAGCTTGTACGAATCTGCTGATAGGTTACTCTTTTGTCAGTCTCTATCATACGCCGCACAACACTGATGTTATCTTCAGTAGTCGCCGTAGAAGGCCGGCCCTCACGCAGATCATCAGTGAGATTAGTGCGGCCACGTTTAAATTCATTAAACCAGTTGTAAATAGTAGCACGAGATGGGGCTTCATCGTGAAAGGCCAATCGAAGTCTATCATAACTTTCTTGTTGACTTAAATTACATCGAAAGTCGTAAAATCTTCTCGAAAATTTTCTCGCGTTAAATTCATGCTCACGTAGTACACACAATTTTCAATTTGCCGCCAAATCGTAAAACAAATGACAATCGAGTGGAATTCGTACACAAAATATTAAGAAAGAGTTCCATTTTCAAATTTTGAACTTATTTTTTTATTATATTTATTACAAGTGGCCAGTTCTAAAGACTTTCAGTGTCGCCCTCGTATAAAAAGCACAGTTCTAAGAGAATTACATCCAACAGCCTAGCGAGCATGATCGCGTTTATGTCGAAACGCATGTATTAATCCTTGCAATCATTACTCATAGAGTACATCTGAATGTCTGTCTAATTAGACCAGCTAGACAGTACTGGCTTACCACGAGGCAGCTTGACCCGCGTTTATGTCGGACATAAAGCATTCGATCCTCTCGCACTTACATGCTTGCTAGTAAGGGACGAATGCTTTATACATACAAAATATATATATATGGACGCGCCTATTACCCGGAGGGATATTTCCCAGAGATCACCGGATGATCTATGTCCGACATAAATGCGTTCATGCTAGCTATATGCTGATAAAGCAAGTAGGAAATATAACCTATACTTCGGAATAATAATCAATCACTTACCTAGTATTTACAGGCTAAATAAATGAATATCTAGTTCATAGCTGACCCAGATAACATGTCGACGACCCGCGCCGGCGATAATTCTTATACCAATACCAACATTATTCTAATTAAGTCGATTTAATTGTCCCACATGCTGCCGTCGCTATTGTGAATACACTGCCATAATAACATATTTATGTAACAAAGCAAATGAAATTGGAATAGTAGAAGACATCGGGTGAATAAGATCGATCTCGCAAACTCCATGGATTCGTGCCACAATGTGTTTTACGTCACTTCTGGGTGGTAAGTGAAATTTACCGCCCACGGGCGCAGCGGCAAATCTCACTTCACACCCAGGAGAAGACGTAAGATTGTGTACGCACCACGGGCGGTAATTCGTAAAGCCCCAGATCGCAGGTGTTTGTGGCCCGAACCGAAGGGTACGTAATGATATAAGTACATTACTGTAGTACATAGTACATTAAGACTATTACGAACAGTAAAAGCCCCCAAGCTATATACATACAGTCCAAAGGAACAGCTATGGCCTAGTATGCTGATGTGTATCATCTCAAAATTATACATGTGTCATCAGATATTTGCTATGGGCAGTTAGAAGTGAATGAGATGGTGAGATTGGTGAGACATCATTAGACGTGCAACAACCCTCTTGTCAAGAGTTAAACGATTAAGATATTATCTAATGACTCACTGTTAATTAATAGAAGAATAGAATAGAATAGAAATGAATTTATTGCCAGCCAAAATAACACCACATCACAATTTCGTTCTTAATTAGAAAACACAATATATAAAAAGAAACTTAATAAATACCAGCTTAAACTAAAAATAACATGTACGTAAAGAAGACTGGTGGTGCTGATAGTGGCCGCAAGTGGACACCACTCAGCATATGCTCTGACATTGAACAATGCCACAGCGCTGGTCTTCCGTGGAGCCCAGGGCTGTAAGGTAGTTCCGAACAGCAAAAAGTGGCAAACGTGGTACTTCAACCTACATTTAGGGATAAAATGATGAATCAGCGTTTACATACCTAGTATATACAAAAAAAAATATTCAAGAATATAATATTTAATTACTTGTAAGAAGAGTTAGGAGTAGGTTTGTACGTGGCAAGTTGCATGCATATTAAGTACTACGCGTATTAAGGAAACGGACTATATAACAGAATATTGGATAATAATTATATGGGATAATTAGATAATAGTACATTACTTACCAAGGGCTGTAAAAGAAAGAAAGCCCGAAATCGCAGGTATTCATAACCTGAGCCGCAGGCGAGGGTTGTAAATATGCGATAGAGGGCGTTCTTTCTTACTGCCCGTGGTGAGTACACAATTTTACGTCTTCACCTGGCCACAATGTGAGTTTTACCGTACGCGCAGCGTGCAGTAAAACTCACATTATGGCCAGATGTGGCGTAAACTTATTTTCTTGCTTGAGCAACTTTTCTATACTTAGATTCAACCGCACGCTGCACGACTTGCTTCAAAAGTAAAGCATGGTTGCCCTAGGGAGCGCAAAGTAGGACGTTTTCACTATAGACCTTGGGCATTATCGGTAGACTTGATATATTGAATTGGAATCAGTTTGATCACGCTCTCATTCTAGGACGTAAGGCTGTGTTTACGGGTTAGAGCGATAAGGCACGTGCCTTTCAATCTGGAGGTATCATTTTTGATAGTTAACAGTAGCTTTTCGGTGGAGGAAAACATACGGTTAAAAAAACTTTATTCTCATAAGAAACATAAACATTATGAGGAAAATTATGGCAGTCGCTTCCGTAAAACTAGTGTCTACACCAAATCTTGGTATACTGTGCCAAAGTGGACCCCGGGCCTTTACCATACAACCGGTAAAAACGCTATGAGGATGATGAAGCCGTCTTCACGGTCAAAAAAGTTGAAAAACCCCCGGCATTTTCATTTCAAAGTCCAATATCTCGAAAACGGCTGAACAGATTTTCATGAAACATGGCTAAGAACACTCGGGATAAAATTATCTATGACACAAAAAAACCGCATTCAAATCGGTCTATCCGTTTGGGAGCTATACCACAGACAGATACACAGACACACAGACACGTTAAACTCTTTGCGTCGGGGGTTAAAAAGCCACAAACCAACATAATTATGTCATTGCTAGGAAGTTTATGTTCAAGTGTGAGCGTTTGCATACTCGCCTGACAGCACGCGACAAGGCCTTATGCTCCATGCGCGAGAGATTCAAAACCGATTTATTTTATCGAATTGTGAGTCTAACCGAGCTTTGAAAGCCGAGACCTTTACGGTAGCATCGACCCCACAACGCTTGAGTAGGTGATTCCGGATGAAACCTACTTAGGAGGCTCTGTCGCTGATAAGGAAGGTCAACCCATCGACTGATAACGCAGACGCGGAACGAGATAGGGTAATGTTCTTAATCTTAGATAGTTTGGTAGCTAAATATGTTTATTTTATTGTAAATGTTTCTTGGAATATAAATAGGCATTATGATATTTATGATAGTAGATACAATTAAAGTGATTTTGTGTTAATGATTATCTTTACGACTCACAAAACTATGATGGGTTAAATACTATGTACATTTTATAATACTAACAATTACACGGTTCAACTCACGTATTCTATGTCACTACGGGCGACATGTTTCGAACTCTTCGGGAGTTCTTCTTCAGGATGAGTGTTTTCGCGGCGGTGTCGCTTGTATCACACACACACATTTTATATGTATTTATTAAGCATCAACTGTTTGTTGGTTAAATTCAAAATTAAATAACCCTCCTCTCATTCGGCAGTCGGGTAACAAACGGATAGAAATGTGAAAATACATATTTTAGTGTAATTAATGTATCTGTCTGCCTGTCCACTTAATTATTAATTATTTACTTACTTCAGTGATTATTAATGTATTCCGAACACATCATTAGCTGATAACATTTAATAAGTACACAGTTAATGGTATTCCAATTTGTCTTAAATACAGAACTTCGTCAACTCCACAAGTATAGCGAAACTGTTGGGAGCAGCGAACGAAAAAAACATAGAAGTCTAAGTAGCGCCGCAAAATGGCGCCACATTATAGGTGCCATTGCCATTATGCGGGGATGGGAGCGGGGTGTCAAAACGATGCCAGGCAGCTTTAGTTCGAACATGCGCATACCGGGTTTTAGGTACGTATTTGGGTAGAAATTTGTAAGGAGCTCGCATTCCATGGTTTTCTCGTTCGCTGGTTGGGAGCACTTAACAAAGCGAATCTCTAAGAAAATTAAGAAATGGGTCATATAGACATCTTTCCCGTGTTAGCTTCGAGTTAAGGACTATAGAGCCTAATTTTGTTTGGAACCATAAGATTATGATAAGCGACGTCTCGTTTTAGAGAAATCCATATGATAAAAACATAACTTACATTCGCATAGTTAGATTAACAATTGACCACAGGAATTACTTTTTTTTTAAACTTTGTTATGACCTGAATTTAAGTAAGCGTTCAAAATATCGTAGTTATATAAACTTGCAAGGTAGGTAGGTATTAGTGCAAGCAATTATCAGGAAGGACACAGTTTGTTGCGTATTAGATTACAATAATATAATTAATTAGAGCGCGGCGTTAATTAAGATACCGAAGAGTTAATTAGGCCAATACCGTAGAGTTATTAATGTTGTTAAAGCAATAGTTTTCACTTCAGAATATCATATTGAAAAGGGATTCGTGGCCCAACTCTCTTTGGCCATTCAGCGTGGCAACGGCAACGCCGCCAGTATCATGGGAACTTTCGGGCCACAACGACCCTCACCGGTCCTTTTTATTCGTTTAATTGTTTTTAATTTTAATTAATTAATAATTAATTTGACGAAGCCTGTTGCGGATTGTATCATTGATAGATAAGTGCCTAGAGAGATGTGTTTTTGTACGCACTAGACGAAGCCTCCGTTGTGGATATTGTTCTGTAATCATCCTTATTCCGTTATTTAAATAAAGTAATTGCATAACTTTTAAAGAGATTAAAAATCAGACATTGAACAACATTGCGTCCAAAGTGTACCTAATAATTAGAAAAAAGTGGTTTTTGAAGTGAAAACTTCTTTAGAGGCGCTGTGTACTTTTTGTGATGGGGAAAAATTGTTAAACTCGCCACAGGTCACGTGACCGTAAGATGACACGTGACCGTAAGATTCGAGAGATACTCGCAACAGGTCACGTGACCGTAAGATTCGACAGATTGAAAATTCGTACGACGGACACGTGACCTGATCGAAAAACTGTTACAATGTCGTTGAGTTTTCACTTCTGCCGGCACTCCCGGAGTGCAACCCGGTCTTTTTTATTTAGAATTAAGTTTTATGGCACACTAAACATGTACAAGTATAGAAGATGGACCTAAGGTTTTAATAAGGTAATGCTAAGGCTTTTTCTAGCAAACTTTAAGCCCTTATTATACAATAAGTACAAATATTCTTTATTGCTCACCAAAACACAATAGCAACAAACAACATTATATATTATAGGGGTAGGTTATATTTACTTTACGACTCAAGTCTTTCTTGCGACGTAATCTTTACTCAGGACGCATTGCAGTCTATTGATCTAATCGCCGTGCAAAACTTCGCAGACAGGAACCATCATACCTTTCGCCAACTTCTTGGTTAAACGTGACACGACACTCGATTTATATTGAAGCCGAACTAAAATGGCGTCTTCACACAAAGTAACTCTACAAAAAGAATTACAACCGACTATATATGTATCAGTTTCGAACCGGAGATGATTTTTGTCGAGGCTGAATACGCGAGTCTTTTAATCTACATTAATTAAAAATTAAAAACACCCCCGACATAACGAACATAGCCAAGACACAGACATCGACAGACAAGACTTTCGATTAGAAAAACCGCACTCAAACAGACAGAAACAAGATACAGATCGGTGAATCAACTTTTTAGTGTCCTCCATGTTTCTACAATTGGTGTTTAAAATGGAATTACAATAAAATACGATGTCTGATGTCTCTCAATTTATTATAACCTGTAACTACATGACAACGGTATTAATACTACAATGTTTAACGAGGGGCGTAAGGGCTTTCGGCGTCGGGCTTCTGATAGACTCTTGTTCGCAATATTCTTACGCCCGTGTTATACACAATGTTTTTCATCACATTTGCGAGGAAACAAATACATTTTAGATGAAATGAATACAAATCGTAATAAAAACTGCAACATGTCAGTCGTCCATTTTGTTGAATTTGACGTGAGGCGCGTATGGCAAAGACCCTTCGGTATACAGCCACGATTTAAAAACACTTAAAAACATTTTACATAGACACTAAATAACTACATATTAAACCTATAAATAATTCAGTTAAACATGTTTAAGTAGTTTTTTTAAGTTTAAAGTTATTTATAAATACGTTTTCAGACATCGTATTTGATATAAAACCTCTTTGCGTTGTAACTGCCGCATGAGTGACAGATACAATTTAAGAAAAAAAACATTACGCCCGTGGGCGTAACACAGGCTATTACAGCTTTGTATGTCTGCGCATTATGAAGCCCTTTTCGAGCAAGTGTGATGAAAAAAATATTCATGGACGGACGGAATGATTCCGGAGTAGTTTGGCTCTTGATGTTTGCTCCCAATGACCCAGATGTTTAATCGTTTGAAGGCTGATGGAGTAAGTTTAGGACCAGGTTATAAGTATTGTGGCTATCATTGGGGGGAAGCCTATGTCCAATAGTAGACATCGTTTGGTTGATACGTAGACAGTATTTGAAGAGGTCCGTTCAGCAGTTAATGGAATTAAGTTAAAATTAAAAAGTATCGATAGAATCGTACGCAGAATCGTCAAATGGTTTAACGAACTTCTGCAACATATTCCATGCAAACTCTTTAATACAAACACGGTATAATATACCAACTCACGTGCAGTCACTAATTGAATAAAGGAATCTAGCTAGTCCGTATAATTCCAGATCGTAAAGCGATCCAATTAAGACACTGCAGCAGTAGCAATTACTTTGTTACAATGATGATAAATCAAATTTCTAAGTGGATCGCTAGGCGGATATCAGTTTAGGTATTTTCTTTTTAGTATATATATATCTTTTGAAGCAGATAAACTTGCGAGTGTTCTTTGATTTACAATAAGTAATATCTAATAAAATTGGGTGCTGGGTAGATTTAGAGTATGTAAACAAGCACAATGTTTCACATACTTCTCATACAGAATTGTATCATAGAATTCCATATTCTTGGGTCTAACACACAATTTGTGCAAAATCTTAGCCGCTCTTGCCTACAGCAGTCCCGATGGACCCACTTTAAACATTTCAGTAATGCAGCCCAAGCGTGGGTTACACCAAACTGTCTGTAGTCGTAAGTTTCTATAGATTGACAGATGCCGGCGCCATATTTAACGTTATAAATCTGTAATCGTAAGTTGGTGCAACACACCCTTATATACCTAGTTCATCGTAAATGACATTCACACGAACGACAAACGGCAATCCTCACAAGCTGTAAAAGAAAATGTGTAATTCGACAAAAAAGGCATTAGACGGCACATTTTCGTGTCAAGCATCGGCTATTGTACCTAAACCAAACAGCGATCCTTCTGTTCTTTGACATACGATACGAATGAATCTATTCTAGAGCTCCTAACGATGCGCCGTGTTGGGAGTCAGCCCTGAGGAAAGCCCTGAGTTGAGAAAGTAACACCATTACTTGCTTTGTGGGTATTGTATTTTACCATCAGACAGGCCGTATGCATCACTGTGTAGTATAAAAAAATAAATAACGAGTCCTTTTCGGTACGGAACCCTAGAACGGAACGTAACCGGAGTTACGCTCGCTTCAGCCAATATGAATTACTAAGAAGTGTTATTACCGGGCATAGCTCCGCAAATTGTTTAGCGTTCCCACGATCCCTGATAACGAGCATTAAAGTTGATTTCCTTGTCTGTTCTGTTACCACGATATTTTACGGTTTAAAAACCGAGATGCAAATTAAGTATTAGCACGATTTGAATTCGGAAATGAACCGACGAATAGGAATCGCTAATAAATTTTTGAATGAATTAAAGTTTTTTAAACTATGTTTCTCTATCGGCACTACTTTTAGGCTTTTGTTTGCAAAACACATGTTATCACGGCCCGGGTCTTCTTTAACCAACTTGAAAAAAGGAGGTGGTTCTCAATTCGCCGGAATCTTTAATTTTTTATGTATGTTCCCTGATTTGGTACCTACTCAAATCAAAGACGCCTGTACCGATTTGGAAAATTATTTTTTTGTCTGAAAGGGTGTATCCTTTCCAGGTGGTTCCATGGTCATCTCAGGATCTGATGATGGGATCGTGGATAAGGCGAGAGAACACTTCAAATTTGATAAGCACACTTAAAGCGATTTGGGTACTGATTTGAATTCGATTAAAACTTTGTTTTCAAAGTAAATAATCGTTAATCATGAATAGCCACAAGGCCATGAAAAGTTGGAAATTATTAAAATACTGTTTATACGGTTTTAACTTAATACGCGTAAATAGCGCTATACCCTATTTCTTGATGTTTAATTATCTTTTTAGTAACAGGTACATATTATATATAGGTACATATATGCCAGATTATCATGGGTTTTATAGTCAGAATTAATAATAAAATATGTAATTGGTGATTGTACGACGAACTTGTAATTCAATATAAGATTCAGTTTACAAATTAAAGCAAACGGACGTCCGTTCGAAAGTGCAATTAGCCTTCAGCTTCCTATTAGGAGATGTGGAATATAAATAAGTACGACAGTAACGAACGGCCACCTATCACAATAGAGAAAGTCTAGAAAACTAGGTTCGCCTCTGAATTACAGCCGTCATTGTGTCTAGCATGAAATTTAAAGACATTAGGAACATCAGCAAATGAGCTATAAACCTTCACGCATGAGAAATAAGAGAAAGACTATTATAATAATCCGGCCGCTGTAAACTATAATCTGAAATGGTCTCATAAAACCATGTGTAAAATCTTAAAGGGGACAGCAGATGGCACTTATTGTGTGACAGAATATATAATTAATAATAATTATACAGACCGATGTAATAACTAAATCAAATTGAAGACAGTTTTAGTAGCCAACACCTATAAAAAAATCTAATTGTGCTTCGTATAAAACTAACAACTGACGAAAATTTCAGGCAACCAAGAAAATGGTAATTACTTCGAGCAGCCATACTATAATTGTGGGTCACGTTGTTTACCTTATGTGTGCATTTTAGTCTTATTACCTAAGGAAAAATGCGCAGAAATGTAAACATGATGTCAAGTACCTACTCTGTACAATAATAACAAATTGCGAGCCCAGTAGTCGACCGCTCCTGGCCGGCAACGGGTCTTTACCGCAAATCACTATCATTTCCGATTCCACGCGCCAAAGAAACCCTCGCCTAACACATTTCATTTTAGATGGCTGTGTTAGCTCACCCTAGTCCCTTCAATTATAGAGTGAGTACTAATTATAAAGTGTGTGTATACCTGACGTATTGAACTAGTTTGCATTTTGTAAGCCTCCTATGAGTTTTTATAGTCGTCTTTTAAAAACCGAATACTTTAAATATCACTTTGTTGTCTGCAAAGAGACAAGAGGCAAAGTCTGCAAAGAGGCTTTGTTGTCTAACAATCGGTTTGTCCGTCTAAAAACGGTTTTTAAAGTTAATATTCATGTAAATATAACACGAAACATCAACGACATTAAATCTGCTTGCTGGCGCTTAGTTAACTTATATAGAATCGCGCGGCTTACTTAAACTACATGTAAACTCGAGAACAAAAAAATGGGTACACTTTGTATTGAATTTCCATGCAAAGTGTACTACTCGTACATCGTGAGTATTTTAGTAATAATGTGTTAAGTAATTTTAATGTCTTGGTACATGTAACGCTGACTAGATGAATAAATACTTGCTCTATTAACAAGATACACCGGAAGGCCGCTTCTAAAATACTAAAACAACGGAACATCGAAAGTGATATAAACTAACATGGCGAGTTGTAAACTGGTTCTGCTATTCTCGTCTCGTTTTCGCCATAGATTCAACAATGACGTTTGTGTCGAATTTTGTGCAAATACGGGATTCGCAAAACACACCATCTCACTTGACTAAGCGGATGTTAAAGTTAAGTCCTTGCGAGCCATACGTGCTCTTCAGAGAAAGTTGTAAGGATACGTCGTCGGTATTATTATACCCTATCACCCGCATTATCTTATGCTATACTTTTTTTAGCAAAATATTGGTAAATTTAGAATTAAAACATTAGCGGCTTCACTAAGGTAATAGAAAGGATGTAGGTGTATAGTTTTTATTTCTGAAACAAGTTAAGACTCTAAAACTATCTTAGTCTGGCAACGAAAGGTACATATAGATGATAAAATACATGAATAAAAGATAGGATTGGAAATAAAATACAGCGAACAAATAAAGCAACTGCAAAATAAACCTCAACAGAAAATCGCAATCAACTTCATATCACGGATTCATGGAAAATTTCCCAATATACACACGTCCATTTGCATCAATCCATGCCCGTTATCAATGAAAATGAAGGTATAACAAGTTAATCAGTTTGCCAGTCGATGAAGCCGACCGTGGCGGGAGAAAGTGTCTCGCCGTTTAGAAACTCAGGATGCGGCGGAACCGATTCCGATATGGCTTAAATGATTGCTTACCATAGAACAGTGGGTTTTAGAGCTAAACGGATTTCACCCTAATGGCCAGTGTACGCTTTGATTAGTGTTTAGTGCGAGTTCTTAGAATAGGAGCGTGTTCTATTTTTGTGCGAGTAGGTAACTCTGTATGGACTTGCATTAAACTCTAATCAATGTGTAAACATGCCCTTAGAAGTGATTTGCCATGTAGTTTGGAGTGCTGACGATTTACTGTTTTACAATTGTAATATACTCGTACACCGTCTTCTTCGAATTGATTACGTACTAGAAAAAAATACTTGTCATGTTACTCAAAAATCGTAAATTTAATTGACTGCGAGTACTATTTGGAGACAATCTTACACAAGTAAAATTTTCTCGAAATATATATTATGGAGGTCGAATTGGTATTACCTATTCACTTTTCTTCGTTTGATCTACATGATCCGAATATACAGGTTGACATACCTACTATAAGAAAGCCAATCTTCCCTTGTAATGGCGGTTAAACACTTTCGAATAGTTTTTCTTGGTGCCGTGGCCACGACAACTCACGAGTTCACGACACGGAACTGCAGTCCTTGGTGTTAAAAGTTAACACTATCCTTCACAAGACCACGCTACATTGTTCGCGGACAACTTCATAACGTCCACGGTCATTGGCTCTGTTACGTAACGTTTTGGTTACGTTACGTGCTGTTTACTTTTACGTTTACGTTACGTTAATTGACCATTGAATGGAGTTCGCTTCGGCTGGGCCGTCAAGGAGAAACGTGTACTGAATGATTTGTGGGACAATGTGTTATAAAATTTGAATTGAGGGCGTGACCGCAAGGGCGTAACTACGTCAAATATTGTAATATAAGCACATCGTAGGATTCGTAGGTAGCTCGATCGCTTTTATATCGGACATAAAGCATTCGTCTCTCTCACACTTACTTACCAGCTAGTAAAGAACAAATGCTTTATATTATATCTGATCACGACCATACTAGAGAACTTGATTGAGATGACAGTTTATGATATGTTTATCATAATTGCGACATAAACCACCAGACAATAAAAAAACTATGCAATCTGTCGACGCTTGCCAGCATAGGCTTCTTGAAGAGATGAATGTACAGATTTTTTCAGGGAATATTATATTACTTCTATTTTATACAGCTGACATGTTTATTGAATTGTTTATTTCTCTCAAACATTACATTTTACAGAGATAAGATAACACTTTAATCTTATTGTTTAAGATTTTAGATTGCCTAAACGAAACAAACTGACTGGTGCTTTGTAAAGTACGTTATTTAACAGCAATGCTCATTTCATTACTCAGTGCCAGGAATTACCAGGAATCCTTGCTGCGGTATATTAATAACAACGGCAAGAGAAATTATATAAACATTCCGTCTTATGTTATGTCTTGACGTTGAGCGGATAGGTTTGTGAAGCGTTTTGTTTATATGTGAGATATTAATAAAAATAATTACCAGTTTAATTAAAGCACGACTTGTTGGATTGGATGTTGTGTCTACCAGAAGCAATAGTTATTAGTTTTATACCTCAGCCACACTATGCTCCTCGCGCTGCCGCGATGTTGTTCTCTCTGGCCACAAGGATCGTCATAATACAACGCGACTATGCGATTATCGCAAGTTCGCGCGAACATTACTGGCGCGAACGCGCGGTCAAACATATTGGACTCGAATAGGTGTCCTAAATGACATCGCAAGTTCGCGCGATTGTCAATTAGGACACCTATTCGAGTCCAATATGTTGGATCGCGCGTTCGCGCAAGTAATATTCGCTCGAACTTGCGATAATCGCGTAGTCGCGTTGTATTAGGACGATCCCACACACTGCTCTACTACCTATTTGTCTTTATTGCCGCTCCTTTGACATGACGAGGAGCAAGATGAGCGGCGTGACGAGTAATGTTGCCACACTGACGTTGTTCACTTTTACAATTAAGGCACGTAGTGGTTTGTTGGGATGCAACTTTTCGCAGGCCAACAAACCATTACTATTTAATATTATTTAAAAAAATACTGTTCATATTTCGTGTATTTTTATGTTTGTATTTTAGTTAAGCATTTCCTTTTAATTTTTTGTTTGTTACTTTCCGTGCTCTCACCGAATGGACCCTGCGGAAGACCAGCGCTGGCTGCAAAGCTAGCAACATGCTGAGCTGGGTCCATTTCGTGGCAAAGAAAAATGTGCTTTTTTTATTTCTTTTATTATCTGTGTTGTGTTTGTCACGAATAAATATTTTGATTTGATTTGATTTGACTATGTCTCTGTCTCCTTTCCTAATAGCTATGTCCCACGTCACTCGACGAGTGTGTGGCAGGGGTATAAAGTTTAAAACTACTAACCATCAACATCGATAAAGGTTAGTTGGGGAATCTTAGTATCTGTTAAAGTTAAGATCTAACTAGAACGTAATGTGCTTATTTGCACAATCAAGGTATACCAAAAGGCCAACACACAATCAGAACGCTGGGTTGGCTAATCGCAAGACTTGAAATTATGGTAATTGCTCATTCTACACGGTATACAAGCTATGTACGCTAGCTATCCAAAATGGACATTTCATTGTCTATGTGCTAAGTCGCATTGACGCGGTATAATCGGAGCAATTGAATGTCTGTTAAACTGTAGCTAACCACGTAGAAGATGTATATCATGGTGCGTAGGTACTATATCTTCAATTATGGCCGGTTATTCGCTTTATTTTTACCCCTCTAATATTTTGGCGGCCCTTGACATCTGCCCCGCTATTATGTAACTAGTTTTAAGCTCACCTCAACGCCACCAACAAAAATATCTTGGCGCCGCGATTCGTAGTAACTAAGTTTAGGCAGAGGTTATCGTTAGGTGTGAAAGGTAGGGTCAGGCGTATGAGCGCGTAAAGAATGACTGCTCTGGCGCCTAGATCGGTCGCTGCCTCCGCTGTACCTTCGCGGCGGGCCCTGTATGCAACGGTAGAACGAGGAAGGTAGCGATCGACACAGCATTGGCCCCCCTCGCACATACATACTAGTGAAGGATTAATTATTTACGTCTGATATAAACGCGATCATGCTAGCTAGACTGTTAACGACAAATATCCACAATCATATTACAAAGACTCGCACATTTTAACATGGTTATATAGATTTCTGTCCGTAACAAAGCATTCCTACCTCTCGCAATAAAGGTGTAACAGTACCTTTACACACTTTCCAGTAAAGGACTCCACGTCGTGCTAGCTACGCTAAAAGCACCATGAATCCACATCAGATTACGACGCGCGACGATTCATTTTCGACTTTACACCACAACCATGATCATGCCTTTCACTGTACAATGCGCACGCACATCGTTTTCCGGCCCTAACAATAACACTGGCGTGTTTACACAGATTGGCTGTATGTTGATTTCAAGCTGGAATATTTAACGGCATGACTGCAGAGTTATTCTTTACGCGCTGATGCGCCTTACTCCACCCGTCCCGCTCAACGAAACTAGACCCTTACCTACGCTTAGTTACTACGAATCGCGGCTTTAAGGGGCTACCCAAGGTTTTCATCGATTTATGACAAGTTTTGAATCGTATCTCCTACTTTTGCACTACAGATACAACTATAAATCAAACGGCTATCGATTCTTGAAACAAATGAATACTTAATTTTGTATGATTTTTTTAAACATTGTCTAAAAAAACACTTATTTCGTATCTCTATTGACGTGAAAGATCTAACATGTACGAAATGTACATATTTGGGTTCGTCTGTGACGTCTCTAAAAACTGATCCAGGGTTTTCATTTTAAACCAATTAACACAAAAGTTATGGCCAGAAAACCAGAATTTTGGCCTAAAATTGTTCAACTTTGATGCCAAATATCACGAAAACAATGAAATTTGAAGTAAATATGGGATGGGATACTACATATATTACTTAAAGTCGTTGTTGATAATATAATAAGCTACAATAAACATTAGAAAACGAAGGGTTTCAGATCGAAAGTCATTGGCGTATGGGAGCCCCTTAAGATATATTTGTGGGTGAGCATGAGCATTGAGGTAAGCTTAAATCAAATTACAGAATAGCGGAGATGCTTTGTATTAACAAACCAAACAAAATGCGGTTTAATTTAAAGTAGATCAAGAAACTGGTGATCCATCAGTAATGTCGTGCTTCTTTTACAATCGCACCTACTATCTGTCTAAGTTTCGCGTATAAAGGACGAAACCACACACAACTTTCTCCTACGTAGAACATGATGTTGTACCATAAAAACGACATATTTTCCATATAACATTTCATCGGAATCTTTTATATTTTATGTATGTTCCCCGATTACTCGAAGATGCCTCGACAGATTTGGATTTTTTTTTTTTGAAAGGGTATCCTTCCCAGGTGGTCCAATGGTCATCAGCTCAGGATCTGATGATGGTATTCTGGGGAAATCGAGGGAACCCTTCACATTTTATAGGTACACTATTCAAATTAAACTTTTCAAATTAAAAATTCTGATAAAAAAGTTATAAGTGATCCAATGCAAATAGCCAACACCTTTAATATTTTTTTTTCTAACATTGGAAATTCTTACTTATCACCTAATATGCCATTAACGAATTCAATTAATAAATATTTTTTTCTCAGTCCGGTAGAACCTAAGGAAATTAATTGAGTATTAAAAAATCTTAAAAATAAAGCCTCTTTTGGCAAAGACGATATTCCCCCCACTTTGATTAAAACTTGTGCAGATATATTAACTGACCCTCTGACGTGGCTAATAAATCAATCATTCTCGGAAGAAACTTTTCCAGATGCGCTCAAAATATCTATTGTGAAATCAATCCATAAAAAAGGAGGTAAGCAAGATATAAATAATTATAGACCAATCGCATTACTTCCAACTACAGCAAAAATATTCGAAACGGCAATGATCAAACGACTCTACTCTTTTTACGAAAAAATTAAAATACGAAAACCAAGATGGATTTAGGCAAAACCGTTCTACTACTTTAGCTATTTATGAATGTGCAGGGAATCATAAATTAAATTAACAATTAAAAATACGCTGTGGGGCTCTTACTCGATATGAGTAAAGCGTACGATAGAGTCAGTTTTGAGATCTTATTGGATAAATTGTATAGCACGGGAATTAGAGGAGTGGCTCATAAATGTTTAAGTCCTACCTCAGTAATCGCGTTCAGTTTATTGACATAGAACATACAGATTTTGCGACAGGTCAAACACGATATTTCAGATCAGATAAAGCCACTCTGAGCTGATGTATTTTATTTCTCGTTTATATTAACGATCTACCAAACGCAATAGAAGATCACAGCGCTCTCTTTGCAGATGACGTTTCGGTGCTTTTTTCGTGTTCTGACAAAAAAGAAGCTGAAACTAAGTTAAATTTAGCTATGCAAAAAATTGGAAAATGGTTAGACTTTCATAATAAAACCAAAATAATTCAATTTAAGCCCTATCAAAAATCGACATTACCTATTATTTTTAATTATAATAATATAACCCTAGAATCTGTCAATTCAGCTACTGTAGTGGGTATCGACTTAGACACTAGTATGAAACTATGAACTGGAAACCACACATTGAGAGATTATCAAAAAAACTACCCACATTTATATACGCCCTACAACACCTCAAACGAGCGACCGACTTTCAAACAGCCCTTTCCGTTTACTACGCATACGCGTATTCAAGAATGATATACGGTCTCGTACTCTGGGGGAATAGCAGCGAGCTGCAGAAAATCTTCATTCTCCAAAAGAGATGTATTAGAATACTCACTAACATAGACCAAATGGAATCTTGCAAACTTCACTTCGGGGAACTTCAAATTCTGAGTCTTCCATCGATGTATATCTTCGAATCATGTAAATTTGTAAGAAACCATACAAACTTATTTACACCGACCACAGCAAAAATCAAAAGAAATGATCGCAACTTAAATAAACTACAAACTGTAGTCTACAATGACCGTTTTCAAAATTAAAAATATTTACATCGAGTCCCCCTTATATGGTTATTAAAATATATAATCACTTACCGAATTCCATTAAAAAAATAGAAAAAATATATCTTTTCAAAAAACATCTAAAAACATTCTTAAATAACAAATGCTATTACAACCTAAATGAGTATTTTAACGATAAATACAATGAGTAATTTTTTGATAGCACTCTCCCTTCCTATAAAAATATGTTAAATTTGAAGCATGTTAGTTTTAAGTATGTCGCTGTGCCCTTGCAGGGCGTCACATGGATACCTAGCTATTAACTGTTCCACCTAATAATTATAATGTAATGTGATTTATGCAATAAACAATTTGAATTTGAATTTGACACTTGAAGCCGACGAGGCTACGGTAGCCTAGTGGTTCAGGCATGCGGCTGTCAAGCGGTGGTCGTGGGTTCGAATCCTGGCTCATACCAATAAGTTTTTCGCAACTTACGAGTATGTACGGAATATTTACCGTTTTCGGTGAAGGAAAACATCGCGAGGAAACCGGACTAATCCCAATAAGGTCTAGTTTACCCTTTGGGTTGGAAGGTCAGATGGCAGTCGCTTTCGTAAAACTAGTGCCTATGCCAAATCTTGGGATTAGGTGTCAAAGCGGACGCCGGGCTCCATTAGGGCACAACCGGGAATAACGCTAGGAGGATGATGATGACACTATTGACACTTGAAGCCGAGTACTGATTTAAAGATTTTGAAGACAGTTCAAACTTTGTTAATACAGTAAAATATATTGCACAGTTTACATCAATTACCCATGTTTACCTACATATTTATAAAACATAGGATAACATTACGGGAATATTGATGAACATAAAATGATGTACATACTTTGTACCTACTGCAAAATGTTTCCTTTTGTATATGTACTTTAGTCAATAATGGCACTAATATCCGACAAACATGAACTTCGTCAATGTTTTTCTTTTACCGTCTTAGTATTATTCATTCATTACGTTACTTGTAATTGAATGATTACAGACTAGAGTTATAATATAAAACGTACCTACTCCTGTTTTTCTGCCAGTTTTTCAGCATTCAACGCCACATTAGAAGATAATTAACCGCAAACATCATACGACTAATATACAATTATGTGAATATACGTAATTAGTCCAATGGACCTGCTGTCACATATTTATGTGTGTCAATATTCTACAACAAACTATAATTTATCCTTGGTTGAATAAAAAAGTACCTATAACCCTATAACGAACGGTAAGAATTGTAAATCGCTATTGAATAATAATATTAAAAATATGTTTGAATATTTATATAATACAATTATGGTAGCATATTAAGGGGATGCCTTGATTCGAGTCGACCACGCCCCCTTGACAGAGACACGCTTATGCCTTCCGCACACGAGAAAAATAGATGCAACACTCTTCGGGAATGGCTTTTTTGGACAAATTTCGATAAAAACCTAACTTAGTAAAGTTTTATTAATATTTCATTAAGTGGGATTTTAGATGAGATTAAATCCGATTAAGGGTACGAGTATTAACTTGATTGCATCTTAAAACAATGTATTGATCGAGTAGGCTGAGTAAAAAAGGAAAATAAAGACCTAACTCTGGATTTTTTTTCTATCGAGCAAATTTTAGGCAATCATGTATCGATTAAATCAGATAAACAATCATATAGTCAAGAATCATATATCTGAAAATCAGACCTATATTGTTTCTTAATCTAGTCAGAACGGCGTTTCAAAGCACGCAATGATTTCCAATGCATATGTATGTTTAAGTGCATTGCTGCAGCGCTGACCATTGCTATACGTTTGAGACAAAAGGGCAGAGGTATAGTCTTGTCTTAGTAATAAATGCCGCTCTAAAAGATACACAAATCTGGACCCCTCAAACAATCGCCCATTTACTTTAAAAACGAATATTACAAGATCTATTATTTTTTAATTAAACCGGACCAAATAGGTACATTTGGCCGACCTAATTTCTGTTACGGGCGCGCTATTGATTTATTTACGAGCGAGACAATCACAACTTTATTATCGCCTTTATTTACTGTTATTAGTGCCCCGAGTGCCCTCTGGCCCTGACACCACTATACGTTGACCCCTGCTAAAATAACCAACACAGGGCAAAATCCTATCCATAAATCAAAGATTCTTTCTGAGAGATTTTGTCTCAAGCTTTCTCGCTGGCATGACAAATCGAATGTGCACAAGGTGGGCCAAAAAACAAAGACGACGATTTTTTACTGAAGATCTGACGCTTAGAAATCGGTATCGAGCTAGATTGAGTCTTGGCTATATTTTATAACAATAATCATCAATCATCGTCTAAGAATGTTAAATGAACGAAGAGAAGTAACATGAACGAAGTGGTGCAGAAGAGTTTGGGCTGTACTTCGAACAACCCGCCTCGTGGGAGACCAACCAAGCTTGATTGACAAATATTTATATGTACACCATCACAAGGATAATACAAGTCAAGTATTAAATTCAAATATTTTTTCATCACACTTGCTCGAAAAGGGCTTCATAATGCGCAGACATACAGAGCTGTAATAGCCTGTGTTACGCCCAAGGGCGTAATGGTTTTTTTCTTAAATTGTATCTGTCACTCATGCGGCAGTTACAAAGCAAAGAGGTTTTATATCAAATACGAAGTCTGAAAACGTATTTATAAATAAATTTAAACTTAAATAACTACTTAAACATGTTTAACTGAATTATTTACAGATTTAATATGTAGTTATTTAGTGTCTATGTAAAATGTTTTTAAGTGTTTTCAAATCGTGGCTGTATACCGAAGGGTCTTTGCCATACGCGCCTCGCGTCAAATTCAACAAAATGGACGACTGACATATTGCAGTTTTTATTACGATTTGTATTCATTTCATCTAAAATGTATTTGTTTCCTCACAAATGTGATGAAAAACATTGTGTATAACACGGGCGTAAGAATATTGCAAACTCGAGTCATCAAAAGCCCTCCGCCTTCGGCATCGGGCTTCTGATAGACTCTTGTTCGCAATATTCCACTTACGCCCCTCGTTAAACAATGTACTATTTCGTGACAAACGATTGTAATGTCCACACAGATAACAAAGACGAAATGGACCCAACTCAGCATGATGCCAGCTTTACGACCAGCGCTGGTCTTCCGCAGACTTTTATTACTAAAACTAGTGATTTTTATGGTCAAGTGCAAACAAATGTATCCATTTAATCCTCTCTTAAATATGTACCGAAACCTTAATCCACCGACATAAAAGCGATGGGACATATTTTGAAGTAAGTTGTATTTACCTAGCACTCGCCACACCTCACTTAATCAGCATACAAAACGGCATTTAATGAGTTGCTCTGCGTGTTCTATCTCAATCCCTTTCCTAGCCACGTCGATAAGTAATAAGGGTTATCTAAAATTCCTTCGGGGGCTTAGTTTGTCACCTCAGTTATGTTATCTTTAACATTCCTTTGATAAAGGACCATCCGTCAACATAAAGTGACTCTCGGTTGGCCGCGCTACTTCTAAGACTTTCCAAGGCTTACTTTGGCAGTATCAAGTTATAATTTATCGTTTCTCAAGTGACTTTGGACGGCGCATCGTGCCTCAGAAGCAGCCATTTTGGAGAAAGATGCAATTTGTAAAACTAAATGGGTTGTTTGTTTGTTATAATGGGGAAACTTTTTCTGAAATTGGCTTATCGCTGAATACACGAGGTGACTTTTAAAGTATAATAAGACGTGACCTTAAGTTTATTTACTAGTTATGTTTGTTTAGGATAGATCTGTGGCGTTCTTTCGTTTCGAGCGTTTTGTTACTTGTAATACATATTTATGTTATTTCAACTATTCTGCACAAAATATATTAAGCATTAAAGGTACCTTTACGGTACCGTAAGAAACATTTAAGTTACGGCTGCTTTCGTCATTATTACAGCAAAAAAAAACTGAATTTGGCTTTTTCTGAATTCCCGTTAATCGGGGTAGTGTTTTCCTATTAAAAACCGTGATTATTGTTAATAGTAACTTATGTTCAATAATGAAATTGATGCCGATATTTAATTTAGGAATAAACTTAAGGGAACATAATAAATGAAGTCAGATCCGCAATTCAGATGCCTGCACTACTTATATATTACGACAAATGTCATCAAGTTTAGAATCTCGTCGAGTCTAGGCAATAGAGATACTCATCGTGGGACTTCAAGTTAGACTTACTTTCACAAAGTTTAATTTTAGTGCATCATTTTAGAATTAGAAGGGGTTGGAAACTGGCGTAGGTACATAGTCATGCATAGTGTAAGCGTGCAAATAATATCGTAATTTATTTATTTAAACCGATGGCCATTGGGGCGGAAAGGTTTTCGAGTGGCGACCACGTACCGAAAGGCGCAGCGTGGGCAGGCTGGCAAGGTGGACTGATGACCCGGTAAAGGTCGCGATAGGGATCAGTAGACTGAACCCGTTTAAATAAATAAAAGTTAAAGATTTAATAAGATCTACACATTTTGTCAAATCTAAAAATGGGCAGAACTAATAGGGTTCAGTACCTAGTCTATCTCAACTCAACCAAAGAATCAAAAAGACTTAAATAAATGATCACTCAACAAAATACGCGTATACAGACGTGTAGAAATCGTGTGGCATGAAATATGTATACATATAAATCACCCAAGAGCAGGAAACACGTAGTTTTTGATCGTACAACAATTGACGTGGTGCATCGCAAATTGCACTAACGAACGCATAAGGCGGGTTGCATCAACGTTAAATATGGCGCCGCGCCGGCAGCTGTCATTCCATAGAAACTTGTCAAACTTTCCATAAATTCGGATTTTAACGAACACCGCTTACGATTACTGACCGTTTGTTGCAAACCACCCTTACAGCGAGTCATGACAGCGTATTTGAGGTACACTGAGTTGAATTACCTAAATCAGATGGAATCCGTTCAGAACTTCTATTCAATGCCAACTAGGTTTTCAAAAAGGGAACCAACGACCTCAGTGTGATTATTTCTTGATTAGAAACATCATTAAAGTGAATGAAGCAAGAAAGGTTTGTCAAGATCGACAATGGAATCGTGATCTCTGCCTACCCCTCCGTGAAAAAGGCGCAATTCTGTATGTATGCAGAAACGGCGGTAAATGTGAATCCATTATAAACAAAAACTGGATATGACGATGCACACACTCACTCACACGTACACACGCACGCACGCACGAACGCGCACACACACACACACACACACACACACACACACACACACACACACACACACACACACACACACACACACACACACGCACACACGCGCACACACACACACACACACACACACTCACTCACACGTACACACGCACGCACGCACGAACGCGCACACACACACACACACACACACACACACACACACACACACACACACACACACACACGCACGCACGCACGCACGCACGCACGCACGCACGCACGCACGCACGCACGCACGCACGCACGCACGCACGCACGCACGCACGCACGCACGCACGCACGCACGCACGCACGCACGCACGCACGCACGCACGCACGCACGCACGCACGCACGCACGCACGCACGCACGCACAACGTACTATTATAATTTATGGTACCTACTTACCTGAAACTTAGCTTTTAAATCGAACTGTGTTAGCTCCTAGTTTACAAGTTTATAAATAGTTAATCTCTTCTTTAGTTATTTAAATACCTACTATATGACTGTGTACCTTCTTATATTACTTTTTACCACAATGAAGAGCGGCGCCTTCCGACACAGGCATTATCATGCTTAAAGGGAGGCACCATCCCTTGTGTAATGTAAATTAAGTGTTTTTACCAAATAAAGAATTTTGTATTTTTTGTATTTTGTATTCAAATAAAGTGCATTCTAACCAATTCGCTTCTCTCCGATATCCGCAAAGACAATGGCAGTAGATATGATATAACCCACTTGCATCTCTTACAAATACATACGATACATGAAAAAAAGCTAAAGCCCCACAAACCATACACCCTTTGCTTTTGCACAGGAATCGAATACTAGATAGTTCTGCACTGTAATTTATGTGTGGTGATATTATAAACAAACAGAACACTTTTAAACGGCATTTCAATTACAAAACGAGTCGGATAATAAGCCCTTTTCAATTGTGTAATACTTAAGGCGGGATTCCACCGGTGTGCGGCACAAGCATTTTTGTACTGAACATGCTTGTGCCGCATAGTGCCGCACACCGGTGGAATCCCGCCTTTAAGCGTACACAATGCAAAAGATTTCCTAAAAACTACTTAAGGTTTCATCACATTTTCGGATGTGTCGCCCACCAACAAAATTACAGCAAATAGCGGCACTGAGCTACAAAACCATTGTGACATAGACAATCCGCATAGCGAGCCGTGACTGGAACGGCACGACATTACGAAATTTAAAAATAATAGCCCATAGAGAATAGCTCTATAAAGGTGCACCAATAAATCAGCCAGTGTAGATAGAGGAATAAAATGAGCGTTTGTGAGACTCGTGAAAACAAAAGCACATCTGGTGTTGAAAGATATCGTTGGAGTGTTCAACCAAACGGTTCACATCTGCACCGTTGTTAATGTTAGACAAATGATATGGTTAATTTTGTGCGAAGCCGAAAACTAACGAAACGAAGTATTTATATTACAGTGAAAAAAACCGATAAGTGCGAGTCGGATTCGCACACCGATACCACTTGTATGACGAATTTTCCATCGTAGAAAGAGAGGGTCAAACTTTTGTGTCTCTATATCTCTAATTTAACGTACAGTAAGTAACAATAAAGTCTCTGTATGGATATTTTTGAAAGGTTGTCTGTGTATTGGAGAACTCGACTGAAATACCGCTTTGCTCAATGATGCAAAAAGTTCGAAGGTAAAAAAAACGACATTATTACTATTTTTTTCTAATTTAGGTTAGAAACTACGATAGATCGTTGTTTCTATGTTTTATACTGTAAGTGATGACAGCAAAAAAAAAGTTTAGAATTTTTCATTCATAGTAACAAAACTTAAAAAGACAGGGTTGCACTCCGGGAGTCCCTTCCTCCCCCCTCTCTCCCGCTGCGTGCCAATATATCTAATAACAACCTTATTAGTGTGCGCTATAGTTCAATTTAACTCAGCAAAATCGAAAACGTCGGCGTCAAGACCAGCGGACGGCGCGGCGGCGGCGAACAAAATACCAATGTGTTTTTGCCATTGCCAAATATTTTCCAAAACTTTATCACTTTAGGAATAACGTCCAAATTCGAACTATTCGAATTTGCAAGAATAGCGGACGGCGGCGGCGAATAAAATACCAATTTGTTTTCCAAACTCGAACTATTCGAATTTGCTCAATAGCGAAACGGACGCGTGGACAAAATTACAAATTCATTTGCAGAATATGCTATTGCAAAAAGTGTTTAACGGCTTTATACCCTTACGAATAGCGTACAGTTTTGAATGAAGTCGAATCGGCTAGCAGCAAAAAGTGACCTTCACATCTGACGTCACAAAAATCTGTCGCGTATTTAGCAATTTTTCTCCATCCCAAGAAGTGCTCAGCGCCGCTACAGAAGTTTTCACTTCAAAAAATCTCTGTTACAATATTAACGGTCAAAGTCATAGTAAGAATGAATATCACTATAATTAAAGTTAATGGTCAAATAAGTCTGGCGCGAGACGCGAGATAAGATTGCCGCGTGCTGTTCACAACCTTTCTCAACTAGTATCACCACTCATCGCTAGAGTAACTTCACCCTGATATTCATCAAAACCCGGCCAAGTGCGAGTCGGACTCGGACAGCAAAAAAAACACGTTTGTTGTATGGAAGCCCCCTTAAATATTTATTTTATTCTGTTTTTTAGTATTTGTTGTTATAGCGGCAACAGAAATACGTCATCTGTGAAAATTTCAATTGTCTAACTACCACGGTGCATGAGATACAGCCGGTGACAGACGGACAGACGGACAGCGGAGCCTTAATAATAGGGTTCCGTTTTTACCATTTGGGTAAGGAACCCTAAAAACTATGCGTAGACAGAGGTATCCCTGAAACGAGTTCTCAGTAGGTAAGCTTTGAATCTATACTAACTAATCCAGCCCAAACCGTTGAAACTAGAAAGCTGTTTTATTTCACAATAGGTAAGTTTATATAACGAAAGTACCCACAAAGAAGGGATTTTTTGAAAATTCCACCCTCAAAGTTTGTCTGGGGATTGAGTACAATTTTAAGTCAGAGACTTGAAACTTCGTGTAACTCCTTATTACATACAAGAAAAGTTATTTTAAGGTTTTGGAAAAACCCACTCCTAAGCGGGTTAAATAGGGGTGCAAAGTTTGTATGAACCTATTTAGATGAAATTTGGAAAAGAGATAGTTTGAGTCCCGGTAAAGGACATAGGATAGTGTTTCCGGAAATCACCCCCCAACGAACTGAAATGGGGAGTGAAAGTTTGTATAGAGTTATACGATATAAACGTGTTCTACGCGGACGGACTCGCGGGCAGAAGCTAGTATCTGATAAAAATAAAACTGTTATGTTACGCATGTGCACGTAATCTTGCGGTATCAACAAAATAAAGTTCATTAGCCAACATTATTTGCATAAAATAAAACAGACCGATATGGCGTTTTTGCTGGTATGTTTTTCGGTTAACGGTTAACTGTAGGCAATTCGGAAAGGCACTTTGTCTAATTTGCTTGCGATACTAGTAAGGGCACAAGCATAAAAAATTCAAAAGACTGTGTCCCGACTATGGAAAGCTCACTGAACAAAAAAATAGACCGGGTTACAGCGGGAGTGCCGGCAGAAGTGAAAACTCAATGACAATGTAACAGTTTTGACGTGACCTGTCTCGAATCTCACGTCTTACGAATCTTACGGTCACGTGACCTGTGGCGAGTTTAACATTTTTTCCCCATCACAAAAAGTGCACAGCGCCGCTAAAGAAGTTTTCACTTCAAAATAATGTGTGGCCTATTTCGCCCGGAGCTTAATTGCGAATCGAATGAAACCTGATTCATTAAAATCGATTATGTTAAACGCTACGGCAGAACACGCGTGAATACAAACGTAGATTGCTAAACTGATATCCCTTCTTTCCGGTTCTGCCGTAGTCGGTCAAAAATGGCATATCACTTTTATGTATATTATATTCGATGTACACTGATAGGTATTGTATTTTTGTAGAAGTTCGTTTGTTTACGTTACGAGATTTGCGCTTGCAGCATTCATCATCAGATGATGAATGCTGCAAGCGCAAATAATGTCGAAAAGCCGCCGAAAGACCACGTCCACTGCTGGACATAGGCCTCCCCCAAAGGGTGCCACAATGACCGGTCCTGCGCCACCCACTTGCAGCATTATTATAATGGATTTAGGCGAAGGATGAACCGTCAAGTTTTCTTAGGTAGAGTCAACAACAGTGAATACAAGATTTCTCGTTCGTTCGGACGTTCGTTGATTGACTTAGACAGCCTAAAGCCACCCACAGTTAACATATTTATAACATTATATAAACGTCAATTAATGGACATTAAATGTATCACATCAATCATTCTATAATAAAAGGAAATATCTATTGAAATGCAGTTTATGACTCAAAGAAAACCACAAAATTCAATAGAACTCATGACCTAAAATTATTGACATATCTACATATAGGAAAAAATATTAAACTGTGGTTTATTTACATGTTTCTGAACATTCGCAGAAACTAAAACCTCGCCGCATACAAAAACGTACTACACAAATACATACATACCTATAATTGTTAAGGAAAACCGGTTCCAATTTTGACAACGTTATCTGTATCAGTGCTAATTAATAGGCAGAGGTCAACAAACTATATATGAATAATACCTATTTATAATTTGTTTATATAATCAATAAATAGCCTAGTGATTTGAGCGCCTATTAATCGTCAGGACAAACTGGCATAATGATTAAGATAGCTTCAAGTTTTAAACGAATGAAGTTTTAAGAACCTTATGCAGTCAACCGAGGGTATATTGCTGGAAAAGCCTGGTTAAACAAAATAAAAGAAAAACGCACGCGTAGCCCATCCATACATAGATTGTGCTGGCGTCGCGTGTACGCTTTTAGTTTGCTCACTCGAACATAACCGCTATACTTATTATAATAAGGACGTAAATGCCGTTGAAATGTTTTATTCATACGACGTTACACTATCAGTATTTGTTCAGACTCGAAGCAATTATATAAGTTTGCTCAAACCAATGCAACTGTTATCACGGCTGCCCGGCCTTGCCGTCGAGTACTTGATAGCATGCGTGAGGCGAGCGGAAGTTCTCTCATCATAGAACATACTCGTAAGAATCAAATTTTACTTGATGAAATGTTGATGTTTTACTACTCTGCTTTGTTGTCTATCTAAGATAAAACACAATGAAAGCCCGCGAACGGCAAAAGGGCTGCAGGTCGAGTCCCACCCCCACCGGGTCTATATTTATTAATTGATTAGCTGATGCCCGCGGCTTCGCCCGCGTGGTTATAGGAAAATGTAACATATTGAATTTTCCTGTGGAAATTAGATGTTTTCCCGCTGGAAAAAGTAGCCTATGTCACTCTCCAGCCTCTAAACTATCTCCATACAAAAAAACACATTAATACGACGCTCCGTTGCGACGTGAAAGAAGGACAAACACACACACACACACACACTTTCACATTTATAATTAGTAAGGATTTATTTATTTGAATCATAATCATGTCGCGTCATGAAACCTCTCTTTGGAGGGATTCAAAGTGATGTGCGGATTTTATATATATTTACGTAATATTAATTTGGTGAGCAACGAAGAATACATACCTATACGAGTATGTATTGTAAGGGAACAAAAGAGCAAAGGCTTTTGTTATAGTAATACGTAATATATGAACGCTCTGGCCTCTGAGAAATCTGGCCTTTTGTGGCATGACTTAAAATTTTCCACTAGGTACGAATAGATTTAACACATAGTTTTAAATCAGGCTCAGGCCTCAGGCTTTTGTCTCAGTAAGTACATAATAGTCTGGTCAGGGAAAGATGAGCCTGAGATGTATTTGTGGCATTGTAGCTTTGTAACGTTTTAAGTTTTTATGTAGGGGGCTAATCTCCGAAACTACTAATCCAATTTTAAATATTCTTTCACTAACTGGTACATTTATTCTATATTTTATCCCGTGCCTGGGTTCTTCGTAATACGCATGCCGAGCCGTGCAAGCGCTGACCCCCAATACCCCAAACTGAAACTAATCATTGTCAGGGCCATATTCCCACGTCACTTATGTCAGTGGCAAATGTGGCGCTCGATTCCTGGACACATGTGAGATGTGACTGACACGTCGTTAGCGAAACGAGATAATTGAGATACCCAGTCATTCTACTTCTACTCGTATAATGAGAGGACTGTCATGTCACCTAGCGATCAATGCAATGAAATTGACTGAATTTCCATATAATAGGTACGTTATCACTTATCATGTACCGACGTAGAACTTTGAAACAAAGTGCCAATAAAACTTCCATAGTATATTTCCCATCCATACTCGTAAATATTTTAGTATGATTGATTATTATTTATCATGCTAACTCTATGTTTTACGAGAAGAACGCACGCCAACGTATAGGCAAACAGGTTTGAAAACATGTACATGTTAATTTTACAATATTAGAATTATAGACTCTAGTCTAGATCATTTTGTGCCCCACGGATTTTACCGTTCGCGTTCTCCGCGTGTCTAAAGATTGGAGGTAAATAAGGTACTACATCCATATAGTAAGTACTACGAGGGCCTCACTGAAAGTATCGGGAATCGAATACTTACGAACTTATTTTTGACACATATTATACCTTTTTATAATCTCTGAAGTTTCATCATATTAACACACTGGCCACATAGAAAAAAAAACAATTGTTCGGTTTCAATTGTTTTTTCAAGTCGTTGAGTCGCTGCTGAAGATGGAATTGTCCCGTGAAAATTTAGGAGGAGGATTTATTACGACTTTAAGAAAAGTGGATTAACACAATACAATGTGGAGACCGGATGATTGCTGCCTTTAGTAATGAAGAACCTTCAAAGACGACAATATACAGGTGGTATTCAGAATTTCAACGTGGCAGAGTATCCCTCACGGACGACGCGCGTGAAGGTCGACCAAAATCGGCAGTTACGCAAGAAAACCTTGTGCGTCAGCTGATAAAAGAAGAAGATAAGAGAAGCTGTGACATATCGGGAAATTCAGCACTCTTTGGGGATTGGAATGACTAAGATACAAATTATATTACAGGAAGAATTAGGCGTGCGAAAGTTGTTTTCCCGTTGGATCCCTCATGTCTGACCAGCAGAAAACGACTCGTGTCAATTGGTGCCGCAAAACATTGAATAAATTCAACGGAGGAAGCTCAAATGCAGTTTCAGGTGACGAGTCGTGGATATACGCATATGAGCCTGAAACTAAAAACCAATGGGTTAACGAAGACGAGCTCAAGCCGTAAAGTTATTCGCTCTCGCAGCACGGCCAAGAAGATGGTGGCTACGTTTGTCTCCAAATCGGGTCACGTGTAGCCACATCTTCCTCTTGATGATCGTAGGACGGTCAATGCCAATTGGTATACAAGTATTTATTTGCCGAGTGTCTTTGCTGAACTTGGAAAAAAAACCCTAGTCGCCGCATCATCTTTCACCACGACAATGCCAGCCCTCACACCGCTCGGAAAACAAATGAGTATCTGGAAGGTGAAAAGGTCGAAATACTGGACCATCCTCCATACTGCCTACGACTTTTTCACATTCCCCAAAATCAAGGATAAGTTGCGTGGTCAGCGTTTTCAGACACCGGCAGAAGCAGTGGAGGCTTTTAAATTCAATACGTGTTGTAACGACTGGTTTGAACGCATGGAAAAGTATATAAAATATAAAGGAGAATACTTTGAAAAACAATAAAAATATTTTTATCTACGCACATCATTAGTGCTCTAAAACGCGTTCAGAAACCGTTGGAAATGACCAGCATTAAACCGATTTTACTGTGAGAACTTTCTTGTCTGTGGTAGTACGTAAAATCTGTAGGTACTTTAATGTTATAACAGTATAGATTTTGGTAACGTTATGAGTTTAAATTTGGAACAGCTGTCAAAACTCAAGTGGGTGTCTATTCTGGTATCCATAGATATTAAAACGGTTATCGATACGAAACGTCAATTCAGTTTGTTTTTTTATATTTACGCACGACATTTGATCTCGAGTCACATGAGTATAGGGACTTCATTCGTTTGTCTATGATTAAAAAAAAATGACATTCATCTTGACGGACGATCGAATTGCCGCTATTGCTGTAATTTTTTTTTGGTTTTTTGCTGTTACTAAAGTAGAATTAGAATTGTGAACCCATCTTAGAGTACTTATGATATGTGTGTATATTAAGTAGTGTATGCAACTAGTACATAATTATGCCTTAAAACACTCGTGTGATCCTATTATGAAACTCGCTGATGCTCGTTTCATAAAACCACGCTCATAGTTTAAGGCCTCTCATTATGGACTAGTTGCATAAACTACTATTATTCAATTTAACTGCATATTTTTTTCTATTCCCGAAACTTTCAGTTTGACCCTCGTTCATTTAAATCCATACTTCCATATAAATGTGAAAGTAATTCTCTTTGTCTTTCTGTCAGTTCCAGGCTTAAACTAGTGAACCGACTTTTGTATGGTTCCGAGTTTCCTGGCAACTTATGGCCGGTTCCAATAATCAATCCACCGATAGTTTTCCTTACCGGCAGTTACATTTTGACAGATTACCCGTAGAAAATGTGTCAAAATGTAACAGTTGGTAAGGAAAACTATCGGTGGATTGATTATTGGAACCGGCCTTTAATAGTCAGAGAGTAGTAACGTCCCTAATGGTGACAAACGTCACATTCTGAACACGACAGAAAGCTAATGTCGAATATTGAGTCATAAGAACAGGTTACATACAAATAAGTTTTCCATGAAATAACAACCATGAATGGATGTGAGACTAATTCAATAAATAGAGTTGTAAATAATTGTAATTGAGTTAGATTAGAGACATGGAAAAAACCGCTGGAATTGTTTTCAAAACCATTACAACCAGACGACATTGGCTCTGACAGTGGTGATAATTATTATATTTACACATTTATGAAATCGTTATTTGGGCACAAGTGGTTACAAGGTAATGCAAAATCACATTGCATAATAGATTACTTGAAGTATTCAGATACGAATTTCATTGAAGATATTCGCGTGAAACACAACACAATGGAAAGTTTAAGAGAGTACATATCGATTACGCCGACTACACGTAATAAGTGCTCATTGAACAAATCGATTCTAAAATCGACTTGTCATTCGAGCGATTCAGTTTTATCTGTTACGCAATCAGGACAGGAAGCGCTGCGAATGTTTTTCTCCTTTCTATAAGTTGAGAAAATATTAGAACGTAATTAGAAAGCAAATTGCTGATATATGTCCCTGGGAATATTTATAAATTTTAAGTTCATACAAGTCAAGTCAATAAATGTTAACATAACAAAAATCAGGAATAAGCATCTACACTAATATGTATTATAAAATGGAAGTGTCTGTGAGATTGTAGCTTTACATGTTTATAAGTTTGTATGTTTTGGGTAATCTCCGGAACCGCTTATGCGATTTCAAAATGTCTGTCACTTGCGTGTAAAATAGACTTTCGGATTCTCTCTTTATTTCATCCCGCGGGTTTCGCTGCGTTTTTCGCAATACGCGTGCGAAGCAGGCGGCAGCTAGTAATTTATAAAGTTGCGATTTCAATGACAATGCAAAATGCTCAAGAATGCCGTGGCATGCCTGACAACAAGGAAAAAGCATCTGTACGAAAAAATACATCTATAATATCTATAATATACATTGTAATAAAAAAATCCATGTGGTGCCGTGCATTTAGTGTAAGCCCGCCTTATGACCGGCGGCGATTTGAAAGACGGTTAGAATCGATTGTAACTAACTGGCCGGTAATAAACGAGATAACTTCACACTTATTATTTAAAAATGGAACACTCCGAAGGTAATTTTGCCCCGGTCTCGGTGTCTGAGATACGTATACCGTTAGTGATCGAACCTCTTTTTTGCCTGATGTCGATGACCTCATCTAGCCTAAACCTAAGTACACTATTACCTGTGTAATAGGTTCTAATTTGCTTTGCGTTGCTCCCCAACACCTACCCTGTCGTTTTAAACCTAGAAGGTATTATGTTCGTCCAACGCCCCAATGAACATAGGCTATTGTAACGCCCTCTAACAGCAACCAATTATTAAAACGTCTACGGAATTAGGCTACGATATTAGTTACCGTCACACACCGACCGTTTTGTGGACATTAATGTTAGATAGTTTCTTTTATTTGTTCACTTTCTTAAAGATTCTTCGGCTCAAGCACTGTTATGGTGCTTTGACCTGCAAGTAGGTATTTGGGTATTCATGTCTCCTGTTAAAAAAAAGACCGGGTTGCACTCCGAGAGTGCCGGCAGAAGTGAAAACTCAATAACATTGTAACAGTTTTTCGATCAGGTCACGTGACATCTTACGGTGTCACCCTAAAAATGAATTTGACGCAAATTTATAAACAATTATCAATTACTTAGGCGGACGGGCCCGTCGGCGCGCCGACGGGCGGCGGCAAACACAATACCAATTCGTTTTTGCCATTGCCAAATATTTTTCAAAGCTTTATCTCTTTAGGAATAACGTCTAAATTCGAACTATTCGAATTTTCTCAATAGCAAAACGGTGAAGGATGCGTTGGTATTATTACAAATTTATTTGCAGAATATGCTATTGCAAAAAGTGTTTAACGGCTTTATACTCTTACGAATAGCGTTCAGTTTTGAATGAAGTCGAATCGGCTAGCAGCAAAAAGTGACCTCGTTCACATCTGACGTCAAAAAACTGTCGCGTATTTAACAATTTTTCCCCATCCCAAAAAGTGCTCAGCGCCGCTAAAGAAGTTTTCACTTCAAAAACAGTGGGCCACGCGAGTCATAGATCACATAATATATCAAATCAACATCATCTTCTTCCATGAACAAAAGGAAATGGGCCCAGTGCGGATTGGAGACTTCATATATAGCTACATTTCTTCATATTTCTATGCGATATTTTAACCCCCGACGCAAAGAATAGGGGTGTTAAAAGTTTGACGTGTCTGTGTATCTGTGTGTCTGCGTGTGGCATCGTAGATCCAATAAGAATAGACCGATCTTGCGGTTATTTTTGTCCGAAAGCCGATCGAGATTGTTCTTAGCTACGTTTCAACAAAATCGGTTGAACTTTGAAATTAAAATGGTTTTTTAACTTATCTAAGTTGTTAATTATTCGATTATCAATAATCTTGTATATAAATATGGTAGTGTGTAACCCGTTGATACCGACCTATATAATATATATTATCTAACGATTACGATATATTTTAAACTTCCTACAACGCTCAAATATGTAGCTACGATATATATATGTATAATAGAATATATATATCTTGGCTCTTTGGGGGAGGCCTATGTCCGGCAGTGGAAGTCTATCAGCACATGAGTAAATAAACGGAACAGAGACTAAGCTTCATACAACCGCGCTGCGATAGGTACACTACTACAAGCGCGACGCGCGTGTGTGCGTGAGCACCTCGTCTTCGTCACGTACGCGGCGAAACCGGTTTCTACTGGCTCACCAGGTGCTCAAGCGCAGGGTGTACGAGTCGCGCATTGCGGTCGATTCCGTCATTACGTTTTGAGACTGTTGAGTGGTTATAGTGAAAAAAACGTGTAAATATGGTTTACTAGTAGGTACTGTGTGTATGAACAATCACAGAAAAAATAAAGACATCATATTTTACCTATCCCAAGGACTCAATTAGGTAAGTAAAACCTTTATTAACTACCAACATACCGTACCTATGTCTAATTTTATATATCTTTAATGTGTTAGATATTTTATAAAACTAGGTGGTGCAAAAAGGTATTTGGCCGTTACCGTATTGTTAGGTATCGATTTTGGTTGTTTTTTAGTAAAGTGCACAGAATGAATAGGTATGTGCCTATCTCGTAAATGGTGTATTATTATGGTACTTAATAGCAAAAATAGGTAGCTAACGATAGTTATGCGACAAAATAAAATCTTTAGAGTAAGTAATTTGTAATCAATAAATATTAAAAAAACTAATCATTATAATGTTTGTTTCGTTTAGTGCGCCTCGCCTGTGCCAACCCTACCACATTAGGTATAAAATTTGCGTGCTCTTTAGAAGCTTAGTTTCTGTTCCGTTTCTTTACTCATGTGCTATCTGGATAATGATGATGTGAATAAATGCCTATTCTATTCAATCACTGTATGCTGACTTCTGTGCATGTTCTGTTACTGCTGATAGGATAATGATGATGTGAATAAATGCCTATTCTATTCAATCACTGTATGCTGACTTCTGTGCATGTTCTGTTACTGTCACTGTGTGTCTATGTGTAGTAGGTAGTTAACCACCAAAGTAGTATCTCATATTACGTTTCATTTGTCATACAAAGGCGTATGATTGACTTATTTTAGGGCCCCAACGATGACCGGGCGGGCCCTTTCAAACTCGGGTCGGGAATTGCTCAATCTTCGTTCCTTGAATAATAAGCTTTAGTTACGCAAGTGGGTCGCACCGGTTCTTTTTCAAGTCTGAACCTCTATCTATTGAAGAATTGTATCACTGTGACTGTACAACGTGTGGCGCAACAACGACATCTCGTAAAATCGCTACCATATGGTCTAGATGTTGTCGTGATCATATACAGGGTGTCCAGTAAATAATGGATAACCTTCTATCCACCAATAGGCCACCGTAGGCTGGTCCAGAAAAAAAAAAAAAAACGAAAAAAAAGAAAACCTAAAAAAAAAAAAAAAAACAACAACAACAACAACAACAACAACAAATCATTACATTTCTCGTTACCACGATGATAACAGTCAAATAAGGAACCAAAAACTTAAAATTATGAAGTGAAAAAAAAAAAAATGTAAGTAATAATAATAATAAAAAAACAACAACAAATCAACAACAAATCATTACATTTCTCGTTACCACGATGATAACAGTCAAATAAGGAACCGAAAACTTAAAATTATGAAGTGTGAAAATCCCGAAAACCAGGGAACTTTTACTAAACCCTAAAGTGGATTTTCTGGACCAGCCTAAGGTGGCCTATTGGTGGTTAGAAGGTTATCCATTATTTACTGGACACCCTGTATATAAAAACGTGTTCTTTGAATTTGTAATTTTGTATCACTTACCGTGCAAGTCAACTATGAAGTGGGTCGAGTTTTCACATAATAGTTGCTCGTGATGACCTGATGACATTAAACATACTTACTCTCTGTTTGTTCAATCAATCTTAGTATGTTATGGCACTTATGGTCCCATCGATACTATCGATGATTCTGCCGAAGTCAAAGTTGGAAAAGGCACATTTGACCAGTGCCTGCCCTCTGACCGGAATCCGGATCACTAAGAACATAATCTAAAACATACAATCAGTCACATGTGCGACATGGTATTGTCAGTGGGTTGAAGTTTGTATTTTGCGGACCCCACGACGGAGCATATACCTAATCCGTTAATTCCGTATGTCACCCGATCCCGGGCCGGACCAATCAGTCGTGAGTCAATCGCCCACTAGTCACCCCCCGCCGGCGACCTTGCGGTCACCCTCGGCGCGGGCGCATCGGGTGCGACGGCCGAGTCACGAGCTAACAGCGTACAAAGCCGAGGCGCAATATCTCTCATATTATTGTTAGTAAACAGGATACTGTACCACTAACATCACACTCATCACTGTTATCTCCCAGTGTTCAAATCCACGACCCATTATAAATTGTGCAAATTATAAACGTGCTAGACATCCGGATAGACCTCCTCTGACCATTAAATAACTATAGGTATTCTATGCATATCTGTTTATGTACATTTACGTTTTAACTGTATAGGTACGTATGTTGTGAAGATGGTTTATTTTTCCATTATATTCTTTCTCTCTGTATCATATCGTTTAAAAATGATCGCCGTAACTTCCTCGTTAAAAATAACACAAAACAAAATATTAATTAAATAATTTGTTTCGTTATATAAAGGTATAAGGTACTGTGTGTCATTAATTAAAACACAACGGCGTCATCGGACGGATAAATAAAGCCTCACTTCACACGTTTGCGACGAGCACAATTTTTATTATAGCGCCCTAGGCGTGCAATTATTTAGCTGTTCTCAAACTAATCCTCTGATGTCCATTCTACAGTAGTGGACGGCGTGCGCGCTTCAGACCACGCCCTATGATCAAGCCAAAGTAGTCAACAGTTGCTCTGCGGACGAAACTAATATCTATTTCACATTGTTTGGGTACAGTGACAGTCGTCGCAGTACAATCACCAGCATTAATATCTGGCTATAACAATTCAGAAATATCTGACTCTGACACATCCTATCGGCCCTAGAAAAAAAGTGTCGTGTCAGATGCTTGAATGCGCGTTTTGCAGATATTAATGATGGCGGCTGTACAATTTATGTAATCTTTGATGTTTTGAGGTTACAAATTGTACCAAGATGGCTACCAAATGACAGGAGTCCCGAACCCACGCAATCTGATAGATGTTAAAGTCGAGGAATTCCGCGCTCTTATAACTTGTACCAATCCTTTTATAGTTCTGTTCTGTTCTGATGTGCGGAGCCGACTGCATTTGCATGACCGGTACATGCATTTGTGGCTCGTGAGTCATCTGTGCGAGGCAGCTAAAGAAAGTGCATTTCGTTCACTTCCAACTAGAATCATTTTCTTGAGTTGATGTACATACAGTCAGCATCAAAAGTAACTGCTCAAACGAGGACGTCAAGTCTTTATTAAAAGGGAATAAGTGCTTTTGACGTCTTCGTTTGCGCAGCTACTTTTGATGCTGACTGCACGAAGATTATGAATTTCTGATCAATTAAAACACATTTGAGTAGCCACAATCACTCAGGTTAGCAGATTTTTTTACGTAATCCGCCATGCAGGACTGATATGACTTAAATCAGTGTGAATACTGGTGTTATTAAAACACTTTGAGTAGCCACAATCACTCAGGTTAGCAGATTTTTTACGTAATCCGCCATGCAGGACTGATATGACTTAAATCAGTGTGAATACTGGTGTTATTAAAACACTTTGAGTAGCCACAATCACTCAGGTTAGCAGATTTTTTACGTAATCCGCCATGCAGGACTGATATGACTTAAATCAGTGTGAATACTGGTGTTATTAAAACACTTTGAGTAGCCACAATCACTCAGGTTAGCAGATTTTTTACGTAATCCGCCATGCAGGACTGATATGACTTAAATCAGTGTGAATACTGGTGTTATTAAAACACTTTGAGTAGCTCACTCAGGTTAGCAGATTTTTTATGTAATCCGCCATGCAGGACTGATATGACTTAAATCAGTGTGAATACTGGTGTTATTAAAACACTTTGAGTAGCCACAATCACTCAGGTTAGCAGATTTTTTACGTAATCCGCCATGCAGGACTGATATGACTTAAATCAGTGTGAATACTGGTGTTATTAAAACACTTTGAGTAGCCACAATCACTCAGGTTAGCAGATTTTTTACGTAATCCGCCATGCAGGACTGATATGACTTAAATCAGTGTGAATACTGGTGTTATTAAAACACTTTGAGTAGCTCACTCAGGTTAGCAGATTTTTTATGTAATCCGCCATGCAGGACTGATATGACTTAAATCAGTGTGAATACTGGTGTTATTAAAACACTTTGAGTAGCCACAATCACTCAGGTTAGCAGATTTTTTACGTAATCCGCCATGCAGGACTGATATGACTTAAATCAGTGTGAATACTGGTGTTATTAAAACACTTTGAGTAGCTCACTCAGGTTAGCAGATTTTTTATGTAATCCGCCATGCAGGACTGATATGACTTAAATCAGTGTGAATACTGGTGTACGCATGTGCATATTTCAATAAGGAATATTAAAAGAGGATAAGGATGTAACCAAGTATGTTATGCTTTTGTTTCTGAACATCTGTTTAATGAAACCGAAAACAATATTCAATTTTGATAAGACTTCACCAATCTTATCACTTCTGTCAATACATATGGTGATAAGCCAGTTCATAAATAGCATCATAAGCATTGTTCTTTACCTAGTTCTGTCAACAATCAGCAGCTGTATGAATATAAGTAACTAAGAGAGGAGGCCTGTGCCCAGCAGTGGGATGATGATGATGATGAAGTAAGTGTTTTATCCATACTAATATTATAAATGCGAAAGTGTGTCTGTCTGTCTGTCAGTCTGTTACCTCTTCACGCTGAAATCGATGAACCGATTTGGATGAAATTTGGTATAGACATAGTTTGAGTCCTGGGGAAGGACATAGGATAGTTTTTATCCTGGAAATCATTCCCCAAGGGTATGAAGTGGGGGGTGAAAATTTGTATGGAGCTACGGTATAAACGAGTTCCACGCGGACGGAGTCGCGGGCAGAAGCTACTTTGTTATATTTATTCATTAATTCATTCATAGATTCACGCCTTTATTCCCAAAAGGGCACATGCAACTTATGTTCCAGCATATTATTAGCATTTGTTATTAGCATAAATGTGGGTATAGACAAAATGTGATATTGCAGTGATAGGTTGCTAGCCCATCGCCCACAACACAATTCAACCCGGCTCCCTAAGTCGAAAATTACGACACCCACGGGGGGTGGGGTGGTGAAATTCTAACTTAACACCACACGGGGAATATTTATTACATAATAATTAACTAATTAGATTAAAAAATCAGGTTTACTGTTTTGCCAATTGGTATACAATCAACGTTGCACATACTTCAGCATGATATTCATCATCAAATGCCTCTTCAAATCTAGATTTACAATGTATTACGTCAAAGTTTTGGCAAATACAACTAGATGATGTTTTTTATCTTGATCATTCTAAAATGTGAGCTCTCGTACACAGTCTTGGCAATAAATAAATGATTATGATTATGTGATTAGAATGAGATTAGATTTGTCAGTTTCACCATCTCTTTTTAACCACATCTGCTTGGATAGACAGGGAGTCTATCCGAGCAGATGTGGTTATGGAAGTGGTGGGTAAATGGAAGACCAGCTTTTTGGCTGGCACCATGCTGCGTCAGACCATATTAATCATTTATTTTCTGCTGTTTACATTGAACATTGTATTTTATTGCTAGGAATAATGTTTCTTTTTTTTTACATTAATCTGTAAAATAGTGTCTATTCCAAATCTTGGGATTAGGTCCCAAAGTGGACCCCAGGCTCCTTATCGGTACGCGAAAACACTAGCAGGATGATGATATCAAGCTATACATATATATGAATTAACCGCTATATTTTCCTATTCTATTCACTGCTTATTATAATGTTGTTGTGGTAAATATTTTTGCGGAAGTTTTTAGGTACGTAGCATTTATCACAATAAAATTACAGTTATTTCAAGCCTCAGAAGAAATAACGGACCATTTACTGGCAAGATTGAAATCAAACAGACTTAAATTTACCAGGATCATGAAAGGAAATGACTACTGAAATCCAATAGTTTTTATTTATTACTATGCATTAAGATTCAGGGTGCCAACTTTTGGGGCAGTGTTGGGCACTAGGACATCTACCTTAAGTGTACACAGCAAGATTTCAATTAGAACTTGATTTTAATCCTATAGGATAGTATACAACCTATTAACATGTTTACATGCCCTTTGTTATGGGAACAGGAAAATCAAAATAATAACAATATTGACTTGAATAATTGATAAAACAATGTAGACACAATGATGGCTCATTTGAATTAGTATGGACCTTAATAGTGTGATCAATAACCCAAAATCTACACAATGGTAAATTAAGTATAGAGGTTGATTCTTGGTTTTAATCAGTTCAGCCCTCTGGTTTTCCTATCATAATAAGAATAAAACAAATTCACTGCTTTAATTGAATAACAACACAATGAACGCCTGCTATCTCCAATAAGCTACTTATTCCAATGCGTGTGAATATAAACAATGTAAAACAAATAGTATATGTGCATGGAATGCGATAATACGCCGGCAGTGGTTCGATTACACAAAAGCCTATACATTATGTATTGTGGCCCGGTCCTCGATCGAGCAATCCCGCTGCTAGCCCAACCACAACTCACAAGCCAAGCAATCGCAAATTCTAACTTAAAATACCCTTTCCAACTCTTAAAAACTAATAACCATCTATCAAACTTACCTTGGAATACAGTTGGAAGGCGTCCTGTCCACTTCCCAGGCAGCAAAAAGCTTCATGGGAACAGGTTTCGATGTATTAGTCATCTTTTCAGATTTATTTTTCTCCGTCATCTTAAAATCTGAAGCACACAACAAAGTAAAACTTTTCACAGCACCGCACTTGTTTGAGTTTTGACTGGCATTGTTGTTTAATCACTTAGCACAGCACTGGATTCATGTTTTATTCTAGCACGGAACGAGCGCGTCGTAGCCTCGGACGCAAACACAACAACACTCGATTCGATCAAAGCACACAGCACGATAGAAACGTCGTCTCGTAGCCTCCGAAGCGAACGAGGGCGTTCGATACGTTTGACAGCCAGGGCTGTGGTGTTGCTATGGAACGGTTTAGGCAAATTTTCCCTGCGAAATACAAATATTGAATATTATACAGATAGTTTTATTTAACCGAGTTTTCGTACTTTTCGTTAATTCTTTGTCGTTATGAAATTGACAAATAAAGGATGCTTCTCTGCTCTTTAATCATATATTTTTTAATTAATGTATCTAAAACCCACGTCCTCATTGGTACATTGAACTGAAAGAAGGTTTTCTTTTACAATAGATGCAATTATCATTTTTTTCAAACGTAATTAACCATTAACCGGGTAAACAGTCTAATGCTGGCAACATTCATATGGTTTTCAGCTGTCATTAATAGATGGCGTTGTAAGGCTACGTTCAAGTTAACATGAAATTCAATGAATGAGATGTTTTAGATGTAATCAGTTCTGTTCTTCTGTTAATTTCAACAATAATAGTGCCTAAGTGGAATAATCTCGTATATGTAATTTTGTTAGGACTAATTCTGATCACCGATCTGGGGAAAGGATTTAAGAAGCTTGGTAGCTAGGGCAAATTGACATTTGCTTTCAAAAGACTTTACTATATATCTTAGAGTATATACCTACAGAGGCGACGTAAGTGTCGCCACAATGAGGGACGGCAACAAAGTAGATGATTCCCGTGGGGTGGCCATGTAACTAAAAATTACCCCATCGCTTCCATATGTTTATTTTAAATATGCGCTTTCATTGTAAGTAGTTTTTACTGAAGCTTTACACACATTCACTGCCTAGCAGGCGCTCTGTTCGCAACCAATAGTAATATTCAGCTTAATAACATGAAATATGATTCTAGTAACAGAACATGACATGTAGGTAATTAATAGTCCTTGTGCAAGCGGCTTACCTGGTAGTTTCTTATCAGCACAGTTATGACAGGACGCCCGCGAGCTGTGTTGCGGCGAGGTAGACTATCCGTCTCTTTCTAATCGTTCTAACTAGAAAGAGACGGACAGTCTACCTCGCCGCGACACAGCTCGCGGGGCGTCCTGTGATAGCCGTGCTGATCTACTTAATTATTATAAAGCCTAAATCACACTGGCGTGGCCTGCGGTGGCGGTTCATACCGCAGGCCGCGCCTGTCTGTGAGAGGCTTAAAGTCTCTCACAGACTGGCGCGGCCTGGCCGCGGCGATCAATGGTAAACTTGTCATTAGCTGTAAAATTTAGTATTGACCGCGATGCAGGCTTAAGGCGGAAAAATAATTACACTAAATATCGAAATGAGACACAACCATATTAAAAAACATTTACTATTCAAATATTCAAATTATTACAGATTAATGATAAAGAGCTCTGCTCGGGTAAACATATGCTGAGAACGATTTTTCCCAGATATGAGACCTAGCTAGATCGATTTTTTTTATGAGGCACAGCGTGGGAGGCCCCCTACAAGGTTGACTGATGACCTGGCAAAGGTCGCGGGAGTCCGCTGGATGCGGATGGCGCAGGACCGGTCATTTCGGCTGATATGATGATGAGATAGATTTTTTGCCCCCATAAACCCCTATACTGCAAATGCCATCAAAATCGTAAGAACTGTTTTCGAGAATGCGATCACAAATATATATACGAGTATGTAGCCTTAACCCAAATACTACGAGCACGCGCATCCTCATTTAGTGGAAACCTAGAAAAAAAAACCATATTATTTTACATAAAATTTTTCAAGCATAGGGCTTATAGAGAATTATGATTCATTCTAAACCGTCGATCGTCTTTACTTATTACTAGCTGTCCACGCGTCTCCTCTCCACCCGCGTAGTAGAAAGAACACAAGCGGAGGCGCAGATGCAGGATTAAATAAAGCCAGATGAAAGAATTTTTGAAATCGGATGAACAGTCCCAGATTACAAGCTACATAAACGCTTATCTTTATTATGAGTACAGAGTAAATATACGTATATAAGAATAGATCCCATCCATTATATACAAATGTTATGTAATAACAAGTACGAGAATTTTGTTAGGGTATAAATTACCCGAGAAATCGGGTATTTTTAAGTTGTATTGGCTGGTATCCCTAAAATGATTGCAAAGAAGCTAAATCGAGAAGACAGTCTAACACCTCTCGCAGCTTACCATAAACAACCTACGTAATTTGGGCGGATAATTTGTCAACAAATATTCTCTTGTACAATGTAAACAATGATGTTATTTCTATTGTAATCGTCAAATTTTACAAGATTTTGAGCGTAATGTAATTTTACCATGCTATTTTTACGTATTGCGTATACAGAAAAGTGAAAGATGTTCTACTTACGTGTGAAAGGTTATATTTTCATCACATTGTTCCGACCGGCTTTTACAGCCAAGCACGCAACAATTAACCATTTTCTTGGCACAGACGGAACACGAGATACCTTATCGTGCGTAAATTACTTTTAGGACACTATTTTATTCACAATAATATTAAATATTTCGGATTCGTATGCAGCCACGCGCGAGCATTGACAGAATTGTATGCCACAACTGTTGTGCCAAATAGAAAAAAAGTGGAACTATGACAAGGATAACGAATGATATATCTCTGTCTGTCACACTTATCGAGATTTGTATGCTTCCAGCTCGCTCGCACGTGGTATTATTATTACCATAGCCTGTCCGTAGTAATTATAGGTTCATGCTATATATAGAAAAGTACTCTGTGGACTTTACAGCCCCACATATCGCGTTACTTATGTATGGTAGAGGATTAGATCCTAGATAAGTATATGTTATGATTAGATTACAAACCGTTCAGTTTTTGGACGCAGGATGTAGGTACTTACCCTATGATAAAGGAAATAAAAAAAAATAAAAGACATTTCTCACGAAAAGTTTATTGAATATCCTTTGTCTAAGTAATAAAAAACCTGTACTTCTACACACATCTACACCTATAAACAATTTAAAGGCAAGACTTAACTTTGTACTAAAAACAACAGAAATTGGAACTACTAAAAGTTACTTACATTTCTGTATATATCAAAGGCAAGTCCATATAATTATCAAATAAATTTGGTAGAAAAAACTGGCTACAAACAAAACGATTTATACTAGAAAAATAAACAACATAATATAACAAGTTTGTATAAAATGTAAAATATACAAATAAATAATATAAAGATTCTTGAAAATAGTTCAAGCTCTAGACATGGGAATATTAGCTTTAACTTGTGCAAATCGATATTCATTTCATAATTATTATTGCAGACTATCCATAATCCTTAAATCTAAAGTCATGACAATGCATGCTTTTTTTAATGATCAAAGTATGTTTGTCACACTGTAATCTGTATACTTAGTCAGCACGCTTAGCACAAGACGGCGCGCGAGCTCTCTCGCGCGTCAAAATGCGATATAAGGAGCGACATAGCGAATCCGTAGCACGAGACGCTTCTTGTCTCGCGGTCATATGTCAAAGCGAATTTTTTTTTGTCGCTGACAGTTGTACGCGAGAGACTCTCGAAACTCGTAACACAAGTGCACTTTAAAGCGACAAAATATATCGCTTTATTCGCGTCTCAACGTCAAAATGCGAGACATTGTCTTCGAGATGTGGAGCCCGCGACAGCGATAATAACCAAAGGGCGGACAGCGGATGCAATCGGGTGACAGAAGCATAATATGGATAAGACTTTTTATTAAATTTTGACCAATATTTATCTTTATATTTTTATTAAAAATATATCAGAATTTACAAAATATCTCTATCCTCCATAGAACAAAGTGTAATATGATTAGATTATTAAGAAATTACTGGCCACTTGTAAATTATCTCCTCTTGAGACGAATAAGTGTTTATATCTATTACGTCTTAGACTTGTCAATGACATTGACGTTTTCACTTGCGAGTTTATACGTTTGCTTTAATATTTAAATTAAAAATAATTATTGCAAGTAAAACCACAATTCATAAATGGATAGATAATAAGCCGGATTTAATTTATGATAATTCAAATGGCACGATCTTTTGCACAAAGTGTCAAGTGAAATTATCAGCAAAGCGTAAAAGTGTGATTGACAGACACGTAAAATCTGGTGTCCATTGCCGTCCGGTGTCCTGCACGAAACCTACGAAATGGAATCAAGAAGATTTTAATATCGATCTGATAAACTTTCTAGTTAGTTTTCTTTCTTTCTTTCTTTATAGTCTAATATCAAATGTCAAGAAAATATTTTTGAAATGCCCAAGGAGAGTCAAAATTCTGAAAGAAAAGTATCCGAATTTGCCATTACCGCCTAAGCCCGTGGTCACAAGATGGGGCACGTGGTTAGAAGCGTCTTTTTACTTTGCGACTTTCTACGACGAAATTAAATCTGTGATAAGTAGTTTCAACAGCAATGAGGCACTATCGATACGTAAAGTAAAGGAACTTATGCAAGACGAAGGTTTAAAAAACAAATTATTATTTATGAAGCAAAATTTTGAAATAATAACCAGAAACATAAAGTTATTAGAAACACGCGGCTTAAAAATATTCGAAGCACTCCAATTACTGGACGAAGTAAGAATTTGCATAATGACATCTTCTGATTCTTTTTACAACAAAATGGAGTCAGTTATAGAAAGAATTCCAGATTATGATTTTATAAGAGATTTGAGTGATGGTGATAATGATAATGTTAATGTTACTGATAATAGTGAAGCGTCACTTTACGAATACGCACCTCTTACATCGGTGGATGTAGAGAGGTCGTTTTCTCTATATAAGTGGATAGTGAACCATAAAAGGAATGGACTGAAAATATGTAATATAGAAAAAATTATGATCATTTACTACAACCAACAATAAAATTATATATCTATTTTGCAACCATGTTCTCTTCTTTAAACCAATTGTAGTCATATCCATGTTAAGTATATCGTTTGACATGACTTTGACGTAAATCGCATCCACTGTCCGCCCTTTGATAATAACTTGATATTTTGACTCACAAGGAACAAGAGCACACATTTTTTTTATTAATTTTAAGTTAATTAGGGACACATACGTAAATGTAATAATATTTAGTGTCCTTTTTACTACCTATACCTAATTTGATTAAATTTGAAAACCATTACTTAATTTAATAACTTCTTTGTACTTGTAAAATATTCAAAGAAAATATTGTGAGAGAGCAACAACTGTCTAAAGCTGCCATAAGCCAGATTCAGAATTATAATAATGCTTTGGGGGGCATGACACCGTTTGGGGACCCCACTGTGGTCAGATTTTAGCACGATTTTGGTAAAGACTCAGATGCTTTCCCTGCGGCGCTACCACGAACTTCGAAAGTCGAAATTCGTAATACAAGCATCCCTGTCACTCGATTCAGGGAGTGCGATAGAGATGGAAATACCCGAACTTCGAAGTTCGTGGTAGCGCCGCTGGGCTGTTATTCGCTACACGTTAATGCGGCTCACCCCGCCGTTCACCCGTCACGAAACTAGACCTCTACCTACGCTTATTTACTATGCATCGTGGTGTCAAGATATATTTGTGGGTGAGCTTAAAACAAGTTACAGAATAAGGTGGCAGGGCACCCGAGAACCCGCTATTTTGAGAGTGAGGGTCCTACAATCGTCTCTGGCGGACAACACAGTGAAGTCGATCGCTTGTTTTCCATCGTCGCGGTATTACTTAATAATTTTCTCTCAAAAAATGGTAGCTTTTATTGCTGACTGTACTTTTTTTACAGTCATGAACAGTCAACTACTAGAGAGGGTTCCAATGAGCTCAAATACGACGGGGGACTATCTAGTGTACTTTAGAAGTTGCTATGGCAACCTTCAGTCTCCACCATCAGCTCAGCTCGGTGTGGCCACAATTTTGCCTTGTCACCGAACTTACATGAGTGTAGCAAATTTCAGCCCAATTGGTTTATAAAAAGTATATTTAGTAACTGCTTGATGACCCAAACATACAAACTAAAAAGGCAAATTAAATAAGAATTAAAAACAGAATTGATATCACTTTAGTAATAGTGAAGTGTTCCTATAAATAAATCCATAATAACAATAACTTAATGACAAGGAAATAATAGACAGCTGTTAGCTAAACTACCTATCCTTACCCCAATACACATTGGTCAGTGTCAGTCAAATAATAACAATAACCTGTGTTTTCTTATGCTTTATTACTGATCATACCTACACATCATTAACAATACAATAGGTTTTATGTAACATAACTACTAAAGTATGCCTACCTATGAATTGTCTTTATAATACTTAGTACTATGATGACTATGAGTTTGATACCTATATTTTTATTTTTTAATAATGAAAATATCACTACATTTTCATTGGGAATTTTATGAATATTAGTTTAGTAGCCACACAAGAAAATTGAATTAAGTTAACAAGAAATAGATGTGTAGGTACTAGGGGACATAATAATAATAAAAATAATAAATCAGCCTATATACATCCCACTGCTGGGCACAGGCCTCCTCTCATGGATGGGAGTGTACGGGCAGGCAGGTAGTATTAGAGGACATGCTTACACAAATTGAATAAGTCCCATTGTAAGCTTATTAAGGTTTTTGTGTTATGAGTAACTAGACAATGATATATGAGTTGGTACTTTATGTCAGTGTTAAGGAAAAATATATTTCATTAAAAACACATAGAATATACGAATATATGTTTAAAACTAGATTTAAAACTAAAATTAACTTAAAAATAACCTGCCAAAAACTAAAAATATCTTTCTAAATTTGGCAAGTCTTTGTGCGAGAACTCTGGCATTGATGTAATCATATGCTATCAATATAATTGCCCTTACCCGGCATTTTACAGTCATTGTTTCATTATCCACTAAGCTTACCAATAGTGATACATAAGAGGAAGATAAAGGTTTTTTGGTATAATAGTTAACACTGATCGTCTTTAAAATACATTAGTGAATAGCCTCATAAGATATAGTTTTTGGTGTCCATAATGTCTGCTTCCACCGTGGCACTATATTCTTGACTTTTGATTCCACAACCAGTCCCTGGAATGAATTGAGTATTGTTAGAAATCTATTAAATACAATGAATAAACTGCTGTCCAAATATAATAACTGTTTGAGGTAAATTAGTTGTAGAAGGTTGACATAGTTTTTGAAGGATACTTACTCGCTGATTATGCATTGCTTATGATTCCAAACATACTTAATTACGATAATATTTTAGATTCATAAGTTATTGATGAACTTTTTCTTTCTAGGAACCATCTAGGAACTAACAATTAATAACTCACGTTACCTTCTACCATGCTTCCATGTCTGTTTCATGTGTGTATTCGGCGAAAATCCAGCAGCTCTTCATGGAGAATATAATTATTCTAACGGACCATATTCTGTTCTCTAAGTTCCTCGATTCAGACTGATCGAAATGAAGCAAAGTATTATCGTTTTTGGGCTGTCTGCATTTATTTCGATTCCGATTCCGTTTACAGCAACGCTTTAAATAAGTCTTCTGTTTTAAAAGTTATTGTTAGAAAGCAAGAGAATCTCACGGCAGTGAGTAATGTGCGTATTATATTCTTTGCTCACGGCACGGGAGTTTTCTGTTTAAAATACTAGATATATTATATTTTATTTTGACAATTCAATTTCTTTCACATTGACAAATTCTTTCCCGCGGGATATTTTTAAACGTCATGTACTCTGTCTCTTTCATTTTGAAGCTTTGGAGAAAGAGACAAAGTTATCGTGATTAGGGACGTTGCTAGTATAAGGCTTGCCATTCACTCTTTACTCCATGTTTTACTAGCGATTCAGTGTTGCCATACAGCAATATGGCATCAGGGACTATTTTTCAGATAAATGGCGACACTCACTGTGTCGACCGCGACAGAGCTCTCTCGCTTGGGCCGGTTTTCTCGATGTGCCAAGTGGTGCTACGAAAATCGAGAAAACTGACAGCGTGACCGAGAAATTTCGCAACCGCGAGCGAGCTGGCTCGCGGCGCGAGAGTATGTCGCGGCCGTCGTGTGCTAGAGGTGCTGTTCTTTTAAGGATGTTTATTGTTTTTTTTAAAGGGAAACTTGCATGTTAAATTATTAAAATAAAATGCTACCGGTGTTTCAGTATTGTTTGAACTACTTTGCTTCTGATACATTCTGCTGGTTTTTTCATTCAGCAACAATAGCCGAGCAAAAGTTATAGAAGTTATAAATAAAAGTAGTTTATTTTGTATTGAAATGGGACGAAACAAAACAAATGCAACACTGTTCGAATTTAGAATGGTACAAAATGCTTTCAAGAAGGATTTTAATAGACTTGGGCAGCTAGAGACTAAGGCAATAAAACCAACTTAAAAATATACGATGTTTGGCTCATAGTGTGACGGGAGGAGCGGGTGAGAGATCCAATAGAATCTCTTATCTCTGTCAGACAGAAGATTTGGCTTTGTAATTACCACCTTATGGCTGATTCGGAATGTCGTAAGTTTACTTAGCAACTTCGGGCGAGCAGTTATAGTGCCATACACAGAGGTTATAAAATGTTACACATCAACAATTTTTCTTAAGTGTTAGTGTTATCCTTGTTACATCTATGTTACAACGTTGTACACATAACCTCTGTGTGGGAGGACTTGGCGACTCCAGGCGGGCAGTTACTTGGCGACTCCGGGCGGGCAGTTACTTGGCGACTCCGGGCGGGCAGTTACTTGGCGACTTCGGGCGGGCAGTTACTTGGCGACTTCGGGCGGGCAGTTACTTGGCGACTCCGGGCGGGCAGTTACTTGGCGACTTCGGGCGGGCAGTCGGGCTGCGAGGAGGGATGGGCGGCGCGGAAGGCGGGGTGGTTCTCCAGCTCGCGGTCGATGCGCAGGATTATCGGAAAGGGACGGAGGTCCACGTGGAATCTGGAATCAATAAAAACTTTGTTAAAAATGAAATTACATGCTTTGAAGAGTAGTGGCCACTGCTGTTACTCTTTATCAATTGATAAGATAGATAAAATTATGGATGTATTTCTCTGTCATTTATACAACGCCAAGGCGGTAAATAAGCGTACAGCCGTCATAATGGGGCAAAACAGTAGTCTAAGGATGCTTCCAACTCCAGAAGTATCGCTCACACATTGCCTGTATTAAAGAAATGTCAAATTCCAAGGTATTGTCTCTTTTGAGTCTACACCCATATTATGACAATATAGCTGGCAAAACACCGCACGAAACAACCTAAACCCTAAACTACAAGAATCTACAACACAAGCATACTCACCTTCTAGCATTAAAAACTTGTGGCACAAGACAGCAGTCAGCCAGGGTGATCTCATCCCCAACACAGTACTTTCCCGCAGATGATGATAAAAGCTTTTCCACAGCACGGAACCCTCGGGTGATCCAATGCCCTGCCCACTCCTTTTTCTTTTCTTCACCCACATATATCAGGACTATGAGGTTCTGTAGTGGCTGGATGCCTGAGGATATCACCTGAAATTAAAAAGTTTGCATTTCAATGTCAATGTAGTTCCAGACAGAAACAGTTCACTATAATGCTTTCAATTTCTTTAATGTTTTTCTGCAGAAGTACATTATAATAACCTTCAGTGCGCGAGTCAGACTCACTCTCGACCGGTTTTTTTCCTTTACATAAATCAGGTAGGCCGTAGCTAAGGCAGCAAAGACTATCTCCCCAAATCCTCTTCCTCAGTACACAATGCTATTCAGGCATTAGCCACAAGCCCCATGACATAACATAGCTTTCCACCCTCAGAGACTCTAGGAACTACAAGTATGTATGTACATCGTTTTTTTCTACATTATTAAAACCCGATCTCCTTCCAGGTGCAGGATCGGGTCAAGTGCAGATGACCAATCCTGCGACAAATCATGTTGGAGGCCAAGACCCACTTTGGGTCAGTGAGCCGTTGAAAATAGATAGATTAAAACCAGATGATTGAAAGCTGATGAGACAGCACTCGTAACATCTGGTATTAGAGACTGGAAAGAGAACTTACTTCACAAATCTCTCTGACTTTGGCTCGCTTGGAGCAATCTTGAGGCATAAGTGTTCTTTGCGGTCTTGTCTCCTCCAAGTAGTGCATTATGCTGAGAGACTCCACCAATGTGTGACCATCTGGAATATAAATATTGTGATGAAGTTTATGACATCAAATCTTTGTTTTTTGCATGTTTTTTTATGAGTGGCCAAAAACGCGACTATAGCCGAGCAGTAAGGCTCGCAACTTTCAATCAGGAGTTTGAGAGTTGGAATCCCGGCTTGTACCATTGGGTTTTAAAAACTTATGAAAAAATATCATTATGTAACAATAGCTTTTCAGTAAAAAAAAACATTGTGTGGAAACAGGTCTAATCCCCAACAATCTTTAATTCACAGATGCTTTCATGAAACTAGTGGCCAGTCAAAATCTTGAGATTAAGTGGCAAAGTGGACCCTGGGCGACTTTAAGAAAACGCTAACAGGATATTTTGATGAATGGAATCCTCTCAGAAAATTTAAGTCACATAGTTTGCTGGCACAACTGTAACATTTAGATTAGATACATATTTATTTCTTGCATATCATTAAATACACTAGACTTAATGATATATTGATGCAGTAAGAATTCAACAAATGCTATATTTATGAAGTTGACTGTACCAAGGGGATAAAATTAAACATGCAGCTGATACAGCAGAAATTTAATATATCTCACCTATACAAAGTGATGGCACTTGCTCCATTGGATTCACTTCCCGGAACTCATTGCAGTGCTGCTCCCCGCCTCCCTTGATCAAGCTCACGGCTTTGATGTCGTAGGGAATCTCCTTCAGGTTGAGCGCGATTCGGACCCGCCACGAACATGAGCTTCGCCAGTACGAATATAGTACTGGCTGGAACGAAAAAAAAAACATTTCAAAAGGAAACTCCTTTGTTCAACAGTAAAATTTGTGAATTCACTCACGATTTGTTGCTAATTCCAATGCCTGTCACCTACCTTAATTTCACTGGTATTTTCAGTCATTATTAACGAGAAAAATCACAAAACGATAACGCGGGCTCTCAACAGAATCGCTTCTTTTAAAATACTATGCATAGAATCCGTAAACATGATAAAAATTAGCATAGGAACTGGTTTACTGGCATTTATCTTGGAACAAATAAATGAAGTTAGTATGCAAATAGGCAACAAAAATAATATCATTAAAACTATACCGGTTGTAAGCGCATATTTACCTTAGCCATGGCGGATAAATTGCCGTTGTATTTGGAGTAGTAAGTAATTTTGACGGCGTTTATTAGCCTCTTATCTTAAAAGTACAAAATATTGTTATCAAAAACCTAAATACTGATATGATAACGTAAAATACAGAAAGGTGGTTTGGGACTTTGGGTGGGGTCATGGGGTGGGGTGAGGTGAGTGAGGGATTTGAGGCCCACTGAGGGCGAACTAGGGATGGGAGCGGGGGTTGGGTCGATTGGGGTGGATGGATACTCTGGACTCTGAATAATAATAGTAAATAAAAGAAATACTTAAGCATTGAATTAGCACTGGTGCCGCAACAATAATTATTTATTAGATTTAAACAGCATTGCTTCGTAGAAACCTTTATTGGATTTAAATGCATTATAATCAGGCCTTTAAAACGTTATAAAATGAACCGGAATTATAACGGTATATTCCGTTAGTGTTCGAAAATTACGTTATAACAAAATCAATATTCTCCATAACGATATAAATACCGTAACAGAATGAATAACAGAACGATATATAATAACGTTATAATATCGTTTTAAAATGCGAGCCGCGCGCTACGGCTGCGCCGTTGCCGCTCTGTGCCAATGCCAACATGCCACCACGTGGGCCGTAGCGCGACGTGCGACGTTGCCGTTATGTTGTTTTAGCTTCTAAATCTTATTAATGCTTGTTTACCTCGATCATTTGCAAATTGGTTGTGAATTGTGAATATTTGGTTGGTTGCGACGATAAATGGCGGAATAAAAATGGGACGCAGGAAACGCAACGCTGTCCACAGATTCGTGGACTTGCTCGTAAATAAAAAGAAAGAGTGCCAATCTTAATAGCCCCTAGGTAAACACTATTACAATATGTAAGAGGGTCAATATTTTTTATGTTAATTGTTTGTCTCGGCACTAAATCGCAGACTCCCAGTATTAGGACCTATTCCAAACAAGCCCTACGACCGACGGTGTTGCCGTGAGCAAAAAATTATGCATAGGTATGTTGGTATGTGCTTTTGTTCATTAATCGTAATAAAATTAAAATATACTTTTAGTTTCCGACATTTTATTTTATTTTTGATTTAGAGCCATTCCGAAAACGTCAAGTTAAATAAAATCTGATTATGAAACCAAAGAATGTGTGAATTTTCGATTCCGGTTCTTCGCCATAATCTGTCTAGATAGGCTCGCGATAGATAGGGGAGACCAAGGACGGTTGGTACACATAAATATGTTTCGATCCTCCTTTTCTTACGATTCATCCTCCTTTTCTAATTAATCCTTAGTCACTAAATATTTATATAAATAACTAGCTGTTGCCAGCGACTTCTTTCGCGTGGAACTAGTTATGGTCTTAGAAAAAATATTGCTATTAAATTATGTTCGGTGCAAGCTATTTATCGCTGTCCCAAACAAACTTCTACCATCTTAATGATATACAAAAACTATCCTATATCCTTCCAAGGGTCTCATATTATCTGTACGGGAAATTTCATCTAAATCCGTTCAGGGATTAGACCTACGTAAAAGGTAACAGTGCGATGAGTTCGTTAGTTTAAATTGATAAATCTAAATTGAAAACTTCGTTTTTACAAACATAAATATCTTAAGAATCATCAACAGACGTTTTCATACAGTATTAAAGAAAACTATATTTTTATATGTCTACTAAGCTACATTACTGTTATAATAATAAGTACCCAATGTTGATTAAATCTATTCGATTCTGGGAGCATCGCAGTTCTAACCTAACCTATCCTACATTTCTGGTAACTGTTCAAATCTTACTTTAAAAAAGGTCTTGCTCTCTATACAACCTTCAAACCTTTTAACTCTCTTAGGGGATTAATAAAAAAAACGCTGAAATCGTTTTCTAATCATTAAACAAACGGTCCATAACCTAAGTAATAAATCTATTATTTTAAAAATATCTTGCTCTTCGTATAAACTTTGAACCCCCTAGAAACCCTCTTGGGGGATGAATTTCAAAAACATTGAAATGTATTTTTTAGTTTTAAACAAACCGTCTAAAATCGTAGTTACACTAATGTTTTACTTTAAAATTGTCTTGACCCTATACGGCCTTCGAATCCCCTTTAAACACTCTTAGGTGATGAATAAAAAAATCTACTAATCTGCTCTCTCTATTTTAAGACCAAAATTAAAAAATCTTACTTAAAAAAATACTTTTCCCTCCATATAAACTTGGAAGCCCCATTAACGCCTATAGGGGATGAATTAAAAAAAAACTCTGAAATCAGTTTTGTTGTCTTTTAACATACAGACTAAGACTGACATTAGAAATATCTTACTATATTTTCTTGCTCTCCATATAAACCTTGAATACCGTTTTAACACTTTTAACCCCCTTAGGGGTGGTATTTTTCCAAGACGATGAAAGGATTTTTTTTTTCTAATAAGTAATCGTACCACAAAGTTGCCCATCTCTACCTCAAAAAAAATGTTTCTCATCCTAATCTTGCATAAGTACCTTTTTAACCCCCTTAGGGATGGAATTTTCTAACACGTTAAAAGTACTAACTGTTTTTCTATTCTAATAAGTAATCTTTCTACAACGTTTCAAATCTCAAGCTCAAAAAAAGTGTTTCTCATACAAACCTTTCACCCCTATTTAACCCCCTTAGGGGTGGAATTTTCTAAAACGCTGACAGTCCTTTTTTGTATTGTATTTAGTAATCTTTCTACAAAGTTTGAAGTTTCTAGCTCAAAAAATAAAGTTCCCTCCATACAAACTTTGCACCTCTATTTAACCGCCTTAGGGATGAAATTTTCTAAAACACAGAAAGTACTTTTTTCTATTCTAATAAGTAATCTTTCTACAAAGTTTCAAGTCTCTAGTTCAAAAAATAATGTTTCCCCCATACAAACATTGCACCCCTGTCCCCTACTTAACCCCCTTAGGAGTGGAATTTTCTAAAACGCTGCAAGAACTTTTTATGCATCTTAATAAGTAATCTTCCTACAAAGTTTCAAGTCTCTAGTTAAAAAAAAAGTTTCCCTCATACAAACTTTGCACCCCTATTTAACCCCCTTAGGGATGGGATTTCCAAAAATTCCATCTTGTCCCTTCTTTTTAGTCCCAGTAGTTTCGGCTGGGCGTTGATGAAATAATTTACCATGTTATAACAATGCCATTAATATCTGGGGGCACGGCAGTGCCCCCGCCAAGTCGAGTGCGAAGCAAACACTGCCGTACCATCCTTTACTGGAACCATTTCGCCACATTTTCAGGCCCCTATTTGAGAACCTCTGGATAAGACCAGAATGCAGAAATTTTCGTCATTCAGTAAGCTATAATCACATACTTTAAATCCAAAATGTCAAGTCTGTAGGTCATTTAGTTCCGAAGTTAAGCGAAAGCAAAGTTTCGCATTTATGACACTCACTCATGATCATCAAAATAGAACTAGTACTTCCCATAAACTCAGAGAGCTGAAATTTGGTACAGAGTTAGGGTTTAATGGCCACATAAAGGGAAAACTATAAAAAATTGCTATTTCAACCCAGTTTTCTAGATACACCAACTGTATACATTACTTTGTAATCCTATACAAATATATAGGATTACAAAGTTACATTTGCAGTGAATGGGAAAATTCAAAAGCAAGAATGGGCCTGCATTCATAGTTTGTATGTATGGATAACACATTAACCTTCAAAAAGAAGTGAGATTCCATAAAAAACACTCCATGTAAAAAAGAGGCCAAGTCTCGAAACTCTTCCACCGTAAAAAGTTGTGAGATATTTCGTAGAGCCAAGTCTTAGGCATTCTTTAATCTTTATTTGCTTGCTAAATGAAATTCTGTAACTTGGCAATCACACAACTTTCCTGCATTAATGGATTTCTGCATACCTAAAGCTATGTAGTATTGTGTGATTGCCAAGTCACAAAATTTTATTTAGCAAGCAAATAAAGATAAAAGAATGCCTGAGACTTGGCTCTACGAAATATCTCACAACTTTTTACGGTGGAAGAGTTTCGAGACTTGGCCTCTTTTTTACATGGCATGTTTTTTATGGGATGATGAATTTCCGATTAATGAGGCACAGAGTAGCTAAAGACAATCTGATTTGAAAATTATTAGTCAGGATATTCGTATCAGGCTACAACCTGCGCCGACAAGCCGAGCAAATCGAAAAATTCTCTATTTTACTATGACGTCGTGCACTCTAACAAACAACCTACGTTACGTAATCACATCGCTTACATTGCACGAGTAGGCTATACTGAATGCGAGAAAGGGGTAGCCTATAACGTTATTACATTATTATATCGGTTAAAAAAGTATCGGTTTTATATTAATGGTTTAGATTTATAACGTTATAATGGATATCGCTATACAGCGCGTCAAATATCGGTTTCGAGTATAGCGGTTTTAGGAATAATAACGTTATAAATGATAGCGCTATACGAAAATAGCGCTATTTAAAGGCCTGATTATAATTGCTGTGTTTCTTTCATTGTGCAATTTGATATTTGAACGCATCCGTATGATTTGACATTGACATTTGACATCAAATCGGTGCAGCGAATAAACATCATGCAGAAAAAAAAAATACAATATACACTAGAAATTGAACTTTATCGCCAATTGATAAGATGCAAAAGGCTATAGCAGTTTTAAAGTTTATCTTAGTTGAGTTGTTTAGTTTACCTTGTAACAAACAAGCATGCATTGCTGTTTATTTATAACCTAAATTCTAATATTCCATTACATTACCTTGCCAAGTTCTTTGCCTGCGTCGTAATTAGTATTAGAGATAATATGGGTAAAAATAAAGGAAAGGGGTCTAAAGGACCGAAACCCAATGTGTTTAAAGTGGCTGGAGCCAAAAGTTTAAAGAAAACGAAATCAAAAGCTGTTAATTTAGGATTGAAAAATGTAAGTTTCTTGGTTATTTAGAATAAAGTTTTAGTAAAATATAATTTCTACATGTTTGCACTAACACTTATTTTAATCGCAAATTACCCATACGTGGTATGTCAGTTTAATTAAATCTTGTGAATATAATTTTATTTTATAATGATTTGCAGTTTGCAGTGCAAATCAAGCCAGTCAGCCGTAGCAAATAGAAAGATTATGTAACGTTAATTTAATTTCAGATAAAGCAGAAAGTCCAAGACATAGATAAACAATTTGTAGAAATAAATAAGAACCCAAAGCCTACCCAGCAGCCCAAGCAACCGGCCAAAGCACCTCAAAAGAAAAAAGCCAAGAAAGTGACTAAGGAAGAAGTCTCAAAAACTGCTGAAAAAATTGTGAAAATGGACTTGTAACTATAATAAATATAAGTATATGAATCTTATTTTTTGCACACATTTTATTTAGGTACCTTTCCTAGTTCTCATTATCAAGCACCCCAGTACTATAAAGCACTTGTATAGGTTTAGAGACATCATCATCATCTTAGTAAATATATTGTATACTTACCAGTGGCAGAGCGCCCATACAAGCCGATTTCCACTGGCTTGCCTAAAACTTTTGCTATTATAGTTTGGTAATAACCAAACTCGTAAATCATTAATAAAACAGCTTTTTTTGATCCGGGTTGTCCAGTGAAAATTCTTACACACCGCCACTGATACTTACCAAACATACCACTGCTGAAGTAGGCACTTCATAGACATGAATAGACCATAGTCCTCAAACTGGCGCATTGCAGGTTGGGGATAGCATAATTTTTAGGTATCTCTATTTTTCTCCAATTTCATGGTGTATATTGGTAATGACGATAAGTAGGTACTGACCAACCATTACTGACATCTTTCGTTTAATTGTTATGTTCAAGTATGATTGTAATACAATTACGCATAGACAATAGAACAAACAGTAGCTACTCCAGTATTTGTTATCTTTTACTTTCATATATAGCAACAAAAGAAGTTGTAAAATCCCACATTACTTGCAGGGGTGTAAGCCCTAAACAAAGTATCAGATGTTATTGTCTTTATTTTAATGTTTATCTCATTCATTTTCAAACAAATTACCTACAAATATTCATCAGAAAGTAAAATAGTAATTGGAATAATTGTGTAAGTATATAAAATATTGCATTTCCATTTAAAATAATAATATTCTGGGTTGAAGAAAAGTCCTTCAGTTTTGTTTTCTTCACGTTGGTCACAAACATTTTGTAAAACGGAAATACTGATTTAAGTATGTAGATTCTAGGCAACATTTAAGATATTGCATCAATGATAAAAATGGGATGTTTGTCTTGGAACTATGACAATTCAATAAAGTTGTTATACCTAATAGTGCATAAATAGAATTAGATGGAATAAGCTTCTTGATTTGGAATTATCAAAGCGCGACTCCGTCGTTTTATGGGGGCTATATTTTTATAGACACTTATCAAAATAAATAAACAAACATAGACAACTGTTAATGTCTTTTAATGTTAAAATTTAACAAAAATACAATTTCGAACACTTAACCTAAAACATTAACTGTTTTGTAATAATATAATTTAAAAATGTTAACGGTGGTAGTTTTACAAACACATGAAGGTACTAGGAGTAGGTTTTCATCGATGCGTAATTTTATTACGGAGCAGAAAACTCGGGTGTTGGGGACTTACATTAATGCTACTATATCATTAAATCTAACAAAATTGAATGACATTTAGCGTAATCTTAACAGATTGTGTAAATGCATAGAGATTCCTGTGTATCCCTTCATGGTGACTATTTAAACATTATGTTCCATAATTTAAAGTGGAAATACCACAAATGAGCCATTGATACATTAAAGTCGTGTTCAATAGCGTTACGCTAGCTGAACAGCAAGGACTAATGACCTGGTAGGGGTTGCGAGCGTCCGCTGATGGGTGGCACTCTTTGGGGGAGGCCTATGTCCAGCAGTGGACGTCTTTCGTCTATGATGATGATGAGCTAGTGTCGCTAGTGAACACAACATTTTCTTCAAGTGATTTTAGTAGGTATCTATGGTCGATGTTTAAGTTTATTCTTCGTCCGTGACATCAGGTTCGGCCTGTTCGTCCTCGCTGGCCTCAGCGGGGTCTTCAGCGGGCGCGGGGGCTTCTGCGACGGGGGACTCGGGCTCTTCTACAACGGGCTCGGCGTCTTGGGATTCGCTGGAATTAATAATAAGACCTTTTCAGGGGATACTTATTTCACTCCTATTAACATACGTATAAAACGCCCATAGTCTAAACTCTAAGGAACATGTCGACACCGATCCGAGAGGGGCCAGGCCTGTCATGTCATTGGATAGATGGCGCTTTGCGTGGTTACTGAGAGCTTCACTTTAGAAGAATCATTAAACCGTTGATCCCTATTGTTGTCTATGACAATAGTCGTTAAACGGAACTAAAGGTATTCGGGCGGCTTCAAGAAAGCCAAAGTGGCCAAAGGGTTGGAAGGTCAGATGACAGTCACTTCCGCGAAACTAGTGAAGAAGACTAATATCTAGTCATTCTAGGTTTCAGGATACAACCAGAATAAGTTAAGGGTGTAAGGAAAGCTTTCTCACTCTCCTCTCTGTCGCATCCTTATGACTGAGGGTTGTGACTCATTCATTCATTTATTTAATAGCCGTGTCCACACCGGACGAACGGCTCGCCCGAGCCATCAAAAACGCTCGCCCGAACGGTTCGGGCGAGCCGTCAGAAGGCTCGGGCGAGCCGTCAAAAGGTTCGGCCGCAATCGCTCGGTCGGTGTGGAGTGGACGGGCGTTCGGGCAAACGTGCGCGGCTCGCCCGAGCCAAGTCGGCTCGGGCTAATTTACCTATGCAGGTATTCGCGAAATAAAAGTCAAACAATATAACTTAATCACTATACTATTTCATTAAATTCACAAACACCGAAAATATAACAGGATTGCAATAATAAATCTCGATTAAATAGCCAATAAATCGCGCGCCGTTACATTAGTACATTACTTACCGAGGGCTGTAAAAGAAAGAAAGCCCGAAATCGCAGGTCCTTGAGACCCGAGCCGCAGGCGAGGGTTGTAAATATGCGATAGAGGGCTTTCTTTTTTACTGCCCGTGGTGAGTACACAGTTTTACGTCTTCACCTGGCCATAATGCGAGTTTTACCGTACGCCCTGCGTGCGGTATAACTCAGATTATGGCCAGATGTGACGTAAATATATTTTTGCAACTTTGGGTATATACATATCTTTGACCTCGACATTACATACCTGTCAGTATTTTTTTTTTACTTTGTCAAAACTTGGATAACTACCGATATTTACAATTGTCCTACAAAGCTACATGGATATAATAGTACACTCTATGTTTAAATAAAATACGCAGGGCAAAAATCGCCCTCGCCTTCTGTCGTTCGGCCGAACAAAACCACCGTCCACATAGGCTGAGCCGCTCGCGGCTCGGGGAAACCGTTCGGGCAAGCATTCGGAGACTCGCCCGAACGGCTCGGGCGAGCTCGCCCGAATCACGTCTACACCGGGCGAGCACGTTTGGGCGAACGGTGTTCGGGCGAGCCGTTCGTCCGGTGTGGACACGGCTATTCAATAACGATATGACATTGTGTTTGAAGAATCTTAAATCTAGACACATGAAATACAGAAAATAAAAAAAAACAATATCATAACTTATAATTAAACAAGTTTCTGACATATTCATTTTCATATTCATTTTTGGTACAAGCTTTTATTGCCGACTGTACTTTTCGGTAACCATCATCAACTACTCATTGAGACGATTCTAACGAGCCCAAACTCAACGGGGTTACGTCGGTTAAGTACTGAATTCCCATTGCCACTTGCTGTCTCTATCATCAGATCAGCACGATGGTACCGTAATATTGAATTGTCATCCAAACTATACTTATACCCAAAATTTCAGCTCAATCCGTCACCGGCAACTGGATCAAATTTAACTTGCAAGATTTGATTACAGACAGACAACCGGACAGGTGAAACTAAATAAAAGCTTGTAATAAATAGTAAAAATTAGTCAAATCAAAACACACCGCCGCAAATAGGTACCTATTCCCAAATCAACTTGAACACAAAATTACAATAAAAATTAAGAAGAAAATATATCTAAAAATGTCACCAAATAAAAAGTAAAATTAATAAGTACCATTCAAAAAAAAATTATAACATGTCAGAATAAGAAAGATAAATTATAAATTAAGAACACAAAAAAAGTCAACAAGTAAAAAGGTAAAATTAATAAAATAATAGGTATAAAAAAATGTAAGTTGGTATAAAAAAAAAAAAATATATATATATAGGGTCATTTCGCTGGTTACGCGACCACCTTCGGTTAGCGACCACCTGAAGGAGAAGGTTTTTTCTATTGAAGATAACATCAATTCTACACACCATATTGAGACAATTACGCATATACAGTAGATGCATTTTTTTGTGGTTTTAGAATAGAAATCTACTAAAAAACCGAGAAAATATCCTTTCAGTTCACCAACTCAGCTTAAGTGGTCGCCCACACTGGCACATGAAATTAGGTGGTCGCTAACCGGCGAAATGACCCTATGTCAGCATAAAAAAAATATTAATTCCCTATGTCACTAAAGAATTCTTCCGTAGTGTAAAAACATTTTTGAAGTAACGCACGTAGTTTAGTTTTAAAGGTACCGGGGGTCACAAATAGATTTGAGCTCAACCGGTAATTTATTAAAAACTTTAACAGCTTGGTAGTTTGGTAGCAAGCACAGTATTCTGCTAATTTGATATTGGGAGTATAAGAGTGGTTTAGGTTCTTTGTCCTTGTTGCCAATCTACGCATCCTAGTGTCGCGAATTGTGACAGTTGATGATATCGCGATGTCTTTAACTCATGGTCGGAGCGTGTAAGACCGCCTTGAGAGATTATTTAACCTGGCAAGGTAGTAGTATGTGTCAGAGCACAGAAGTTAGAAAAGATCATGCCGTTGCCGTTGAATTGAAAGAGCAATAATGGAGATCGTGAACTAAGTGTTTTATCATCGAGGATCTCTAGAGGGCTGCGCAGACGGTCCCTTACAAAGCTAAGTGTCTTGGAATCTTAGTACTATATGAGTTATTCGTGCCGCTATAGTTATGGTTAAATAACATGTATATTCAAGATAGTTCCCAAGTGTAGTATTTCATGATTCCACTGTAATGTAATGAGAATAACATGCTACCAGTGGCCTGAGCAGGAGTGTGGATAGCAATGTCCCCTAGGAGACTAATCACAGACAAGCAAGAGCATATTGACACGAGACATAACGACAAGAGTAAACATAACGACTGACTGATACCAGTATGACAGAGTTGGGACTGCTGGTGTGTAGATACAGAGAATGAGAGACAATAGATAGAAAGCCCATCTATAGTTGCCCGGCCGATAGGGTTGATTAGTATGTATCCGAGAAGTTTACGAATACAGTTGTTTGGTAGTTAGAACTTGTATGTACTGAGTTCTAAGGCTTTAGTGACGATGTTATCATGTAACTCTCAACCTTTAGGTGTGGCAGACAAGGCTATCAGACAGCGAAGCAGAGCGAAGCAGGATTTAAGGTAGAATTCAAATATACTCTCCTGAAATCATAATTAAACTTGTCGTCACATCCTTAAGCTTAACACAGTCTAATTGTATTGTATTATACAAGAGTTAATGACATATATAATTAAAGTGTAACATCCCAATATGAAAGGATGTGGCGACAAAATGGTGGAGAAGTGCGGGGTATATTTGAATCCTTGCCTATCTTATATTGAGCTGATAGGCAGTGAGATTAGCCAGTGTCTTTTGGTCAATTTTATCTGTACCTTTGTCATGGCGATGTAGTGTTCTAAAGAGGATTGTTTAGCATAATTGGATTGATGACTAGACAGTGCAGGTGCAATTCCTTGATTGATTGAAATACAAAAATATTAGTATGGTTATCGTCCCAATATTAATTTTATGAGATTAATGCTAACTAACCAAATTATACAAGCGATAAGAGTGTATCACATATAAAACAAGATGAATAATGATACATTTACTTAGGAACCCTGTGACAGTTTCTATGGGACACTAATAGTGATGTTTATTCAGCCGCTGGCCACGGTTGGTTGCAACTCTATCAGTGTTTCAATGTTGTATCTAGTAGAGATTCTTTTTGCAAGTAGAAGAAAAAATTGGAACACATTTGAGAACAATAATAATAATCACAACAGTTGTGATGTGATGTTGATATAGTTACCATAGATAAACAAAATTGAAATCAACAGATTAAACTGTTTTAATTATAAATTTGTATAATTATGTATATTTTGTATACATGAAGATAAGAAAAGCAAATAAAGCTAGAGTGATCTATATCAAGACAAAATATGACAAGTATCAAGGAGTTGTGCTAGCATTTCCGTTAGATTGCGGTTGGAGGACTTCTCTGGAAAATTAGTTCAACGGGCAGGTGGATATTTCATAGTATAGACCGAAATATTTCTAATAGTGAGTTGAGTCTTCATCAGTGTTGGAGGCAATATACGAAATCGTGATTTTGAATAGAGCTGTTAGTTGAGAAAGATATACGAGAAGTACATTATATGTTACCTTTGTATGTTAAAGGTAAGAAAGTTAAGCTTCATGTTAGTGAATCTTGAAATCAGATTCGGCTGGTTCGTAAGAATGTTGATGTTGTTTTGATTTATGAAATCGTACAATGATATAGAATTGGGATTGGAATTGAATAGTTTCTATCCAAGTAAACAGCTTCGAGAATAGTTATAACAGCATTGGTGAGTGATTATGAGGTACGAGTATGTACAAGTTTCTTGCTTGAAATGAAAGGCTAGAACTTTTGTTCTCACAATATGGTTAATCTTGCTAAGGTATTATTAGCTCATTAAGTGCTGTAGGCACCAACCAGTGGCACTACGCTGTAGTGCGTAGCAGCTTAATTTCTGCATGTAGTAGTATATTTAGAGAGTTGCTCAGAATACCTACAGACGAGTGTGGCTGTGGTAAGTGCTGAATTGATTGATATTTTCATATAAAGCTAGTGATTTGATTCGCCCTATGAGCTGAAATGAGTGGTAGTGTTGCGATGAAGTGCAGCATTTATTTTCCTAGAATTATTTGAACATATATATATATGTGAGTCAGTTATGAGCAGGACATGTTCAAGTTTTGTTGTGTGTGACAAAGTATTCGAGTGAAATGCGCGAAGTATTTCGTGTTTGTAAAAGGGAAGTTCAACTCAACTTGAAGTAGTTGTGGTGTGAAAATTGAATTGTTACATGCTTATTACATGTAATTGGCCTACATAGCAAGTTATGCTTCTGTCTAGCCTGTTAGGAGATCTAGTGCGAGGGGTCAGAATGAGTATGGTATATATTGCAATAGAAATACAGGCTTGAGTGAGACGCATCAGTAAGAGGCAAAGATATGAATAAGCTTCCTACTCAAAATTTTATGAAGTAATTGTAGTTACTAGAAGGAGTAGGAAGTAGCACAAGCTATATTGGAAACAGTCAACATCAGAAGTAATTTTGAGGAGATTGGATAAGTAGCATATTTGCATAGAACGAAATATGTTATGGAAGAAATGTACTTCCTAATTACCCAGTAATTTTCTTTCTTGGATCATATAAGTTAATCGAGTATCGCATAAATGAGATATCCTAGAATTAATAAATATGTTCCAGTCGCATATACTATGTTTGTTAGATATATGTTGGAAGGCATGTGACTATTTATGAATTATGATAACTGGCCAGACCTTTAGGTACTTAGTGTAAACTGAGAGGTCAGTTATTTGTGGAACGACAATGGCATTCGTAAAAATTCATGTCAGCAAGATTTTATTTCATACGTGATCATAACGAGATTTCTGAATTATTTACGAATTAAGATTTTGATTGAAAGTCGGACAAGTACTTTATACGTTACGTAGATAAAACGTAGTATGTAGATACTATCAAAAATAAAAAAGTAACGAAATAGATCGTGTGTAGATTCCAGCCACAAGTAGGTGGATTCCAAATTAAGTTCAATGGGACTCTATACATATTGCCTTCATAATAAATTGGAGTCACATTCTGGACTATGTGCGATACTTGACTAATGTGTTATAGTGGTTAAGTATGTGGATGAAAGTAGACTCGGGTCAACGAAGGATCTAAAGTGCATAGTGATAGAGTCAATAGAGTGCATATATCAGCATAGTTGTGATAATTACATGGATTTATTAAACAGAAATAAAAACAAGAAGATATTAGTAGATCAATTTTGAAGAGCACTACACTTGAATAAGTCATATTACATAGTAAGTATCTGGTGCTAATTGCGATAGAGAGCGAGAAAGATACATTTCACGAGAAAGAGATCTTTAAGTATTCAGTTTAATGTTTTACTTCATTGGCGTACTAAGAGTAAGAGTACTATCGCTATAAAGAGAAAGGTTTGATGGAAGTTCAGATTATAAAACCGATGTGTGTCGGTAGGGCATATAGGTACCTAACACAGAAATATCCTGTCCAGAAGTTCCATCGCAGGATGACGGTGGACGATTTATGAGTAGTTCCGTTCTGTAACGTTCCAAGTATAAAGGCGAACTTGTCCCTGTATGGGATATTTTCCAAAAAATTGTCCGTTCCTTGAGGAAGAAGGAATTGTATTAGTGTTTCAAGTTATGCTATCTCTTTCACCTTCGTTAGACGTTTCGTCGTGTACAAATATGTGCCTCAAGGGCCCCACATATGGAGTCATTATCATGATGTCTGAAAATAGAGTTTTAGGTTATTGCGTAATTTGAGAGGGTAGCCAGAAACTATCCTGAAACGATATTTCAGACCCCCAGCTAACGAGGGCAAGTTGGGTTGATTTGGAATAATCTAGTATGTGGTAGAGCTTCTTCTGAAAGACCTGAAAGTTTGTTTCGGGCAGCTGAAAACGCCTTGCTAGCAGCAATGATCGTGTTTGAAGTTCTTAAGTACACTAGAGTAGATAAAGTCAATTTAGTGATATTTGACGATCAATGCAATGATTCAATAAAGTTAGATATATATGCGTTGCGTACGTATGAGATTAATAGAAGGAAAACATGCGAGTAATGTTTCTTCTTGTAACACCAAGTTCTCTGTCGTCTAGTGTGACGTTGTCAATTCGATTGCAGTGGTGTTGATAAAAGATGTTGTTTAGTGAACACATACTCTTATACTTTGCTAACGAAATGTGGTAATTGAATTCTCTGATCAAGTCTGTAAGTCTATGAGTAACTTACTTGATTAGTCTATATACTTTAAGTATGGTAATTATTTGAATATTTCAACAGTGTGTGTTGCAGTTATGTATGAGTAATGACTACAACCATTTAAAGTATATGAGTAACTGATATTGTAGTTAAAGATAAATATGAAATGAGTACTCGAATGAATTCAAATTGTGGTTGTTCCAAATATGAGATGGACATATAACCTGAAATATAAGTCATACCCAGTTTATTTAAAATACGATTTGGTTATAGATTCAAGTACCAAGTAGACTCAGCAGCAACTGATGAGTTAAAAGCCTTGGAGGGGGATGGAACTCAGTGATCAAGTATCTGCTTACCACTGAAGTATTAGAGAAATGAGTCCAAGGTGGACATACGAAAGTAATTGCAATTAGTAAGAGCCTTGCAGTAGGTAACTATGACGTATAAGAGACATGAGTCCCGCGGGTGCACATGATAAATTATCTGCAATTATTGAGAATCTTGGGTTAGGTACCTCTGATGTATTAAAGACATGAGTAGTGGGCATGATAAAGTATTTGCAACCATGAGCCTTGCAGCAGGCATAGCTAAATATCAGCTACTATGAGTCCCAGTAGTGGGCATGATAAAGTATTTGCAACCATGAGCCTTGCAGCAGGCATAGCTAAATATCAGCTACTATGAGTCCCAGTAGTGGGCATGATAAAGTATTTGCAACCATGAGCCTTGCAGCAGGCATAGCTATGAGTCCCAGTAGTGGGCATGATAAAGTATTTGCAACCATGAGCCTTGCAGCAGGCATAGCTAAATATCAGCTACTATGAGTCCAAGTAGTGGGCATGATAAAGTATTTGCAACCATGAGCCTTGCAGCAGGCATAGCTAAATATCAGCTACTATGAGTCCCAGTAGTGGGCATGATAAAGTATTTGCAACCATGAGCCTTGCAGCAGGCATAGCTAAATATCAGCTACTATGAGTCCCAGTAGTGGGCATGATAAAGTATTTGCAACCATGAGCCTTGCAGCAGGCATAGCTAAATATCAGCTACTATGAGTCCCAGTAGTGGGCATGATAAAGTATTTGCAACCATGAGCCTTGCAGCAGGCATAGCTAAATATCAGCTACTATGAGTCCCAGTAGTGGGCATGATAAAGTATTTGCAACCATGAGCCTTGCAGCAGGCATAGCTAAATATCAGCTACTATGAGTCCCAGTAGTGGGCATGATAAAGTATTTGCAACCATGAGCCTTGCAGCAGGCATAGCTAAATATCAGCTACTATGAGTCCCAGTAGTGGGCATGATAAAGTATTTGCAACTATGAGTCCTCGCAGAGGGTAAAGAGCCTTGTATTAGGTAACGCTAACGTACCAGCAACTATGAGTCCTCGCAGAGGGTAAAGAGCCTTGTATTAGGTAACGCTAACGTACCAGCAACTATGAGTCCTCGCAGAGGGTAAAGAGCCTTGTATTAGGTAACGCTAACGTACCAGCAACTATGAGTCCTCGCAGAGGGTAAAGAGCCTTGTATTAGGTAACGCTAACGTACCAGCAACTGTGAGTCCTCGCAGAGGGTAAAGAGCCTTGTATTAGGTAATGCTAACGTACCAGCAACTATGAAGAGCCTTGTATTAGGTAATGCTAACGTACCAGCAACTATGAAGAGCCTTGTATTAGGTAATGCTAACGTACCAGCAACTATAAAGAGCCTTGTATTAGGTAATGCTAACGTATCAGCAACTATGAGTCCTTGTAGGGGACATAATAAAGTGTTGTCAGTGGTCAGGACCAATAGTTCCTATAGAGGCCGTAATAAAAAGTCCAGAACTAAGTCTAAAAGAAATCTAAATCCAAGTATTGACTTGTAGATAATGTGTTACCGGGTATCCGAGTGAGAAAGAAGAGTCGTTTGCTTGTTCAATAGTTGAAAGTACCGAAGTGATTTCGGTGTTTATGAATTCGAACTAGAGTTGAAATAAGTATGCAGAAAGGTCGATGAACATTTTGAGAAAGAATGACTTGTTCTATTACTTTAGATGTCACATGCGGGACTATTTGTTGTCTATTGCACTAAGAGGAGTATTGAAGGGTAGTGTGGTATCCAGGGAGATACATTTAACCTATGTCCCTTATATCAGTATCTTAAAAGGAGATTTACTTGACTTAGTTGAAAAAGGTGTCTAAGTCTTTGGTAACAATAGAAGTACGAGTAAATTGAAGGATAAAGGTTCGCTAAGTATCGCTCAATCTTATTATTATGACAATATCAGACCTTATCAGTTATGGAAGGATAAGATGGTAAGCTAGCTATAGCTATCCCAGCTGGTAGTTTTCGTCAGAATGAGCAGTTTTCTATTGCCTGGCGAGGGTCTGTCGAATGTGTTGAGCCTGTCTGTCTCTACTAGAGATTGTGGAGATAGACTTAGAGTAATGTATAAAATTAGAGGACAGTAACTGCTGATCTGTCGAGTGTGTTGAGCTTGTCTGTCTCTGCTAGAGATTGTGGAGATAGACTTAGAGTGAGGTATACATGGCTAACTATAGAGAGATATTGATGCCATGGGTGTAAAATTAGAGGACAGTAACTGCTGATCCGTTGAGTGTGTTGAGCTTGTCTGTCTCTGCTAGAGATTGTGGAGATAGACTTAGAGTGAGGTATACATGGTTAATTGTAGAGAGATGTTGATGCCATAAGTCGTACGATTGGAGGATAGTACTCGTAACAGCTGTGACAAGTGATTGAGTGGTGATTGTGAGATACGAGTAAGGCAATAGAAGTTTTGGCTCTGCATACGATCTGAAGGATCGATGACAGATGTAGTGAGAGAGATGACTAGAGAAGTTTACGCATTTAGTCAGACAAATTAGCTAGGAAAGTTTATCAAGACTAGACTGGAAGCATGGCATCATAAAGGCGTTGATTCTATTGCTTGAGAGGTTCGTCTTTTCTAATTCCTTAACTGTCTTGCGATTGCTTCATTAAACAGCGTGTTTGGAGGCACAGAGTTGAGATTTACTTGCTAAAAGGAACTGCTTTTGCAGAAGCATTGAGATTACACGGGTGACAATATGTATGCCGTGCTGATATTCGAAGTCGTCTATGTAATTAAAACGGTGATATAGAGATTGGAAATTACAGATGTTGCGTCGCTAACTGAGAGATAGAAGTCGCATAGGTATCACATGTTGACATGCGAAAATAAGGTCGAGGAGTAATGAGTATTCTAGATCTTAGCAATGTCGTGTCCACTCGGGGTAGTTGGTATACCGCGTGTGGAAAAGCTGCCTGCTGTTGTAAGAGTATTGTAAGCAGTCAAGGTGCGCTGAGTGTACCTTGTTTTGCCGCCCGGAGTGTCGCGAATAGTCACTTCGCGATGATTTCACTTCTTTGTGGTTGTTCGGAGTGTCGCGAATTGTGACAGTTGATGATATCGCGATGTCTTTAACTCATGGTCGGAGCGTGTAAGACCGCCTTGAGAGATTATTTAACCTGGCAAGGTAGTAGTATGTGTCAGAGCACAGAAGTTAGAAAAGATCATGCCGTTGCCGTTGAATTGAAAGAGCAATAATGGAGATCGTGAACTAAGTGTTTTATCATCGAGGATCTCTAGAGGGCTGCGCAGACGGTCCCTTACAAAGCTAAGTGTCTTGGAATCTTAGTACTATATGAGTTATTCGTGCCGCTATAGTTATGGTTAAATAACATGTATATTCAAGATAGTTCCCAAGTGTAGTATTTCATGATTCCACTGTAATGTAATGAGAATAACATGCTACCAGTGGCCTGAGCAGGAGTGTGGATAGCAATGTCCCCTAGGAGACTAATCACAGACAAGCAAGAGCATATTGACACGAGACATAACGACAAGAGTAAACATAACGACTGACTGATACCAGTATGACAGAGTTGGGACTGCTGGTGTGTAGATACAGAGAATGAGAGACAATAGATAGAAAGCCCATCTATAGTTGCCCGGCCGATAGGGTTGATTAGTATGTATCCGAGAAGTTTACGAATACAGTTGTTTGGTAGTTAGAACTTGTATGTACTGAGTTCTAAGGCTTTAGTGACGATGTTATCATGTAACTCTCAACCTTTAGGTGTGGCAGACAAGGCTATCAGACAGCGAAGCAGAGCGAAGCAGGATTTAAGGTAGAATTCAAATATACTCTCCTGAAATCATAATTAAACTTGTCGTCACATCCTTAAGCTTAACACAGTCTAATTGTATTGTATTATACAAGAGTTAATGACATATATAATTAAAGTGTAACATCCCAATATGAAAGGATGTGGCGACACCTAGCATCCTCTGTTTCACTCGTTGTCAGAGATTTACTAAACCTGTACCTACAAAGTATCTCTACACGAGGTCGTAGCTTTGCGCGCTATTGCTCTCCAGGCCAACCGGTTTTGGGCCAACTATAACCAGTTCAACCGGTCCGGTTAGAGAGATTAAAACTATCAATTATTAGTTGATACTTATTACGTACGATTCAGCCTCGGGAACTTCGGCCGCGGAGCCGCTGTGTGAGAGCTCCTCCAGACGGGCGGCGGCCAGCTCAGACTCTTGTCTCGCGATCTCCGCTAACTCTGCCGCCTGGAATACAACAGTCACTAAAATGTACAAAATGGTACAACAGACACCGGCTTCTTACGATGTGCAAGGCGCGATAGTGTAAAATAAAAAATCCAGGTCATGATGGTTGGGTTTTAAGTTTTTGAACCTACATGTAACTACGACTTAGATTTTGTACAGACGATGGTATTTACCTGTCTCGCAAGTTCCGCCTCTTTCTCATCTTCGGCTTGTCTCTCCAGCTCTTCAAGACGAGCGAGCTCTTCCTGCCTCCTGGATTCCGCCTGCCTCTCCTCCTCCGCTAAACGGGCCTCCTCAGCCTTCTTGGCTTCCTCGGCCGATCGTGCTTCTTCGGCCAAACGCGCTTCTGCCGCTGTCCTGGCTTCCTCAGCCAAGCGGGCTTCTTCAGCCAAACGTGCCTCTTCGGCTATTCTGGCTTCTTCGGCTAATCTCGCTTCCTCAGCTTTTTTGGATTCCTCGGCGAGACGTGCTTCTTCAGCCTTGGCGGCTGCTTCTTCAGCCTTGCGGGCATCTTCATCAGCCTTGCGCTTGGCTTCCTCGGCCTTGCGGGCTTCTTCTTCGACCTTCTTCTTCTCTGCAGCTTCACGCTCAGCCTGGAAGGAAAGTTATCTGTTTAGCTGTAGGTACCTATTTTCTTTCCTTTTCATTCTCGGTTTTGAACGTGATCATGATTATTCGAGGCGTCTACAGTTTAGCGATTAGATTTGTTGATAGGTAGGTACAGTCGACAACACAGCTAACTGACCATACCGTGTTTATATAGAACCTTATTACAATGCACTTAAGGTCAGATTAGATTTCCGATGGTCAGTTAGCTGTGTTGTCGACTGTACCTACCTAGGTATTGGAAGTTCTTGTGTTGACTGGGGGGATAGATCTAAGTAGTAATAGTTTTAGGATGATCCACAAATTGTGATTACCTGAGCCTTGCGTTCAGCTTCACGTTTCGCTTCTTCCTTCAATGCTCTGAAACAATGAAGAAATTAAAGAAGTGCAGATATTGTACATTTGTAATTTTTCATGGACTATTAATAGTTCCAGGTTTCTCCACTGGGTCAACGTTCGTGTTATTTACATCCTCTCTTGTCACTGATATAGTATTATGCATAGCATAACATACCCGCTCAGACTATACAGATATCAATTGAGTAAAGTTACCTAAGCCTAAGAACTGTTCTAGCCACCCTGACCGAAGACAGCCAGAATCGACCAATATAATGATATAGAGTAGTTGTAAGTAGATATAGATAGAATAGCAGTGGGTACAGGTCCAAAGAGGTCTTACTTCTCCTCCGCAGCGTGGGCCTCCTCCTGTCTCTTCCTCTTGATCTCCGCCAGGTCCGCCGCTGGCGTCATCACGGGCTCCACGGTAGAAGCCCGAAACCTCGCCGCCCTCTCAGCCTTGGCAGCCTTCAGCTCCTCAGAGGGGTCGTCCATCGTTTGAGGCGCCTGGAACTTGCGACTCGGCCTCCACGGCTGCAGTTTCACTGCACCCCGGCCAGTTTTACCAACGAGTTATTGAGAAATCTTGAAAAGACCAGCGTGGGGGGTAACTAACGAATTATGTGGTATATTACAGATGAGTCTTGACGATTTCGTGGTGAAAATATCGGGTGTTTAAAGATGTTTGACATCCGTTCTTTGCATCCGTTAGGAAAGCGTTTGCTCTTTGTGTGATGCGGATGTTAATGGATTGGGAATTTACTTACAGTGATTCCTAGGTACAGGTCGTACAACCAATGTCTTGAAGATTGTCTAATGATGTAATAGATTGATCAAGAATTTAATTTGGATATAGGCACGGCTAGTCTTTTCAAAACAAGAAGACAAACGACAAGAAGCGTCGCAGTTGCAATCCATCGGGTTTCCTCAACAAGCAGTGAAGACCCGGAAGCTTCATCGCTAAGCCTGATCACAAGCCTGATGCTGCCTTGTCTGGACCATACATGCTGTGACTGTGAAACGTTCGAAAGCTGCATTTTCTTCATTTGCGACTGCTTGAACCTCATGATGAAATGATACCTCCTCCTGACGCTTCTTAGCTTATTACTTATGCTGGCTTTAGTTATGTTTATATGTGAGTATAATGATTTATAGTGTGTAGAATTAATTTTAAAACCAGAGTTATCGAAAATGTTATTGTAAAGCGAAGCGTTACGGAAGCCTGGATCTGTCATGCGGAACGATTAAAACAACTGAGAGATCGGTTAAAATCATTTATTATTACTTAAAATCAGTTCTGTTAAGTGACAGGAGCCTCTCCAAAACGCAGAGTCGTTCCGTCACTAAATATGACTAGAAAAATAAATTATAGTTCGTTCGTTACGTATTCGTTTATAACATCTGAATAAATGGATAAAAAAATAGATGATCTAGGTTAGTGGTGTGTTATACCGAGATCAGAGTACGCGAAGGGCTCGCGCGGCGCGGGCGCGGGTGCGCCGCGCCCGTGCCGCGCGCGCGGGGGTCGGGAGCGGGGGGCGCGGGGGCTACGCGCTCAGCGCCGCCGTCGGCTGTTCCTTAGCGCCCGCTGCAAGAGACACCACACACAGTGTTAGACACGGACTTTATATTCCTGTTTAGACCCGCCAGGCGGGTGTCGACTGCGAACGTTTAACTTCAAATTTAATCAAGCGGGATGAGCTAGCGTTAGTTGCGGTGCGGTCTTTGTACCTGTGGCGCTGTCGCCGGCCAGGCCGGCGGCGGCGAGCCTGTTTTTCGCATAGAACGAGAGCAGATTGACGTCGTCTCTGATGCTCATCTCCTGGTAGAGGGGTCGGCGGTTGGAGAAGGCCTTATTTCCGGAGTAGTGCACGCAGGCGAGGTTGCCGCGTCCTGGCGAGAACACCTCATGTTACCACGGGGGGCACACTGGAACGACTGTTAGGGGTTACGGAAGTCGAGTAGGTATCTACTAGAGAGGTTGAATACAAGATAGGTGCACTCGTCAGTCTTTGTTATGAGGAACTGTTGAGTTCTTGTTGTGGTGTGCGTATCCCTGTCCCTATGCTGTTGCTACTTACCTGTGAACCTCTTGGTAGGCTCTTGGTACTTGTAGAAGGAGATGTGGTTGATGTGGTGGACGACGCTGCGGAGGGACGGCGGGAGTCCAGCAACATATGCGTCATTGCTGAAGCGGTATGGAATCGTCTCGCCGTGGGAATATCTGTGGACATATTGTATATTGTACAACGTTGATGCCGATGATAATGTTACTAAGGTAAGGTAAGGATAAGACTACTGCAAATACCTACGCCTAAATAAAAAGACCGGGTTGCACTCCGGGAGTGCCGGCAGAAGTGAAAACTCAATAACATTGTAACAGTTTCTCGATCAGGTCACGTGACATCTTACGGTGTCACCCTAAAAATGAATTTGGCGCAAAATAAACAATTATCAATTAGGTACCTACTATAAAAACCAGGGTATATATATAATAAACAGCGGACGGCGGCGGCGAACAAAATACCAATTTGTTTTTGCCATTGCCAAATATTTTCCAAAACTTTATCTCTTTAGGAATAACGTCCAAATTCAAATTATTCGAATTTGCAAGAACATCGGACGGCGGCGGCGAACAAAATACCAATTTGTTTTTGCCGTTGCCAAATATTTTTCAAAGCTTTATCTCTTTAGGAAAAACGTCCAAATTCGAACTATTCGGATTTGTTCAATAGCAAAACGGTGAAGGACGCGTGGACAAAATTACAAATTCATTTGCAGAATATGCTATTGCAAAAAATGTTTAACGGCTTTATACTCTTACGAATAGCGTTCAGTTTTGAATGAAGTCGAATCGGCTAGCAGCAAAATATAAAAGTTTGTGACCACATCTGACGTCACAAAAATCTGTCGCGTATTTAGCAATTTTTCTCCATCCCAAAAAGTGCTCAGCGCCGCTAAAGAAGTTTTCACTTCAAAAATATCCAATGAATGAATGATCTATCGTAATGATTTTGAGTGCCTTGACTGTGATAATCTGATAATTGATCAAAGCGAGTTATCGTTGAACAATTTACATCGGTTAAGAAAATTTTAGTTTTGATTAAAACTCCTACGTCCCAAACATACGATTGCGAACACTCAAGATTTAGTTCGCAGATTTCACCATATGAAACGCCCGAATAAAGGAACGGTTTTATGATATGACTTGGAAACGGTTCGAGTAGAGGCTCGGCATCAAGGTATGACTTGGAAACTTCTCGAATAGAGGCTCGGTTTTGTTGTATGTTTTAGAGACGTCTCGAGCAGAGGTATATTTCACCTAATGACTTGGAAATCTCGAATAGTAGTTCGTTTTTGTGGTAGACGTACATGTCTTGGAAACGTCTCGACCAGAGGCTCGATTTAACCTTATGATTTGGAAACCTCAACGTGATACGTTTTGGAAAACTCTCGAGCGGAGGCTCGGTTTCACTATATGACTTGGAAACTTCTCGGATAGAGGCTCCGTTTTGAGATATGTTTTGGAAAACTCGAGCAGAGGCTCGGTTTCACCTTATGACTTGGAAACTTCTCTAATAGAGGCTCGGTTTTGTGGTATGTTTTAGAGACGTCTCGCTCGAGCAGAGGCTCGATTTCACCTTAAGACATGGAAACTTCTCTAATAGAGTAGAGGCTCGGTTTTGTTGTACCTATGTCTTAGAGACGTCTCGAGCTGAGGCTTAATTTCACCTTATGACTTGGAATTGGAACTTCTCGAATAGTAGTTCGGTTTTGTGGTATGTCTTGAAAACGTCTCGAGTAGAGGCTCGATTACACCTTATGACTTGGAAACTTCTCGATTATATCATATAATAAGTATGACCGGAAAGTTTTGGAACAAATACTAGGTTTCACCATATGCTTGCAAACTGCTTAGATTTAGGCAACTCATATCACAATAAAAACTTGTTTAAGAAAAGTATTTTATTTTGGAGGAAAGTACATACCTACCTAAATACCTACTCGCAATGCCCGTAGCCGAGTCCCAACCTACACCAGCAAAAATATACTTATTGCAAACATCGCAATTAGACTGAAAAACAAGTTTACCCAATGAAAATAAACCATAAAACATTTTATTAGAACACTACACTACACACTAACATTTGCTGGCATTTAACCAGTCTATAATTATCCGGTGATCCGTTGCGTACGGAGATTTGCCTCTGAAATCTACACCCACGCCGAAAATATCGCAACCAAATAAGAGAGAGAGCGTATTCTTATTACACATTTCTAACAATTAAAGGTCTAATCTAATTAGTAGCATGTAACTCGTAACTAAAGGTTTGGACGCTATCAGTGTCCATTGCCAATAGATCGTCAGGCGATATGTCGTGAAAACTCAATGTCAGTGCCAGGGCAGTCGCGATAGACGCATCAATGGGCTCTATTTTTATAACATCATGTGTGGCCAAGAAAAACTTAACGGACCGAACGAGCAGGTGGGAGAAGAATTGGGCTAGTCGACATTTAGACTACTTAGTCTGTCGCAGTAGAATGCTAATAGAAGACGTTGAACTAAACCCACAGACACTGGAAGCGTAACCGGTACTCGTTGGGTTTACGATTGGGCCAGTTAGGCCATCATACCCGCCCAGGACCCTTCATGCACTGAACGGGATACGTAAATGTCATTTTCGTAACGTTAAAAAAGACCACGTAGTCTGGTGCGCGACGAGAATCAGTTGGACTTTTGAGTGACGGAGATCAGTTTGCGATTATCTTCTTGGTTGCTTGGTTACTCGATTTTGCAAGTGTCTCTCGCCCATGCCCGTAAACTCCGTAAATAATGATATCTAACATTAGTCAGGATCAAGATGTAGCCGTCGATAGATACCTACGTCTGGGAAGACATTATCAGTTGCTTGGCATGTATAGGTATACTCGCAGTCTTATTTTAAATAACAATCAGCTGCATAGATATCCATTTATTTTTAGATGACTTTATTCTGGAAGGCGGTGACAGTGCCACCGAGATATTACGGCGATCTCTACCTAACATTTTGCTATTCGAAATCGAAGTGAGTTATGTCTTATGTGGACTGCCCCGACTACATGAACATGACATCACCGAGTGGGTGGGCAATGAGATGAGAGCGTCGTTGTTGACTACGATTCATTCGAAACCAAGGCGAATAGTTGTGTTAGGTATTCTGACATTAATATATATGACTCTAGGAGCGGTTACATACGGCGACTTTTGCTGCAATACAATATCTCATCTCTCTCTCTCTCATCATCTCATGAACATACGACGAAGGCATAGATCACCTGTCAAAATCATTTGTGTCTATACTGTTTCACGTTTTTATGCCCTTGTGGCCTATTTGCAGAATAAATAATTGATTTTGATTTTGGTCTTATCAATTTTGTAGCTATGCAAATAGTCGCCGAGTGTTTAACTGCTCTAAGCCATAATTTTCTTTTGTTTGTTTGAAAGAAGCGTAGGTTGCATAGTTTGTTCGGCATTTGTTTTTGATGAAGCTAAATAGTGTTGCTATATTTACGTGTATAACGTCTCCAGGGGCGCGAGGGACTTGGCACGCGGCACGACGGAGCGGGCGCGCGACAAAAGCGAAGCGGTGTCCGCCCGGATGCGGCGTCTTTCGTCCTCGAACAGCTGAAAATTAACAAACTAGGGGTTAGCTAAGAGCAACCATTGTGGTGAAATCTTCAATACCTCCATTCCTAGCTACAGTATGGACAAAACAGTCCCCCCCTATTCTGTAACTTGTTTTAAGCTCACCTCAACGCTCACCCACAAATATATCTTCACACCGCAATGCGTAGTAACTAAGCGTAGGTAGAGGTCTAGTTTCGTGACGGGTGACCGGCGGGGTGAGCCGCATTAGCGCGTAGCGAATAACAGCCCAGTACACCGTGAGAAAATTAGAGGGACCCCGTGGATTGGGCAATCTATAGGGGAGTGCAGTCATTGTTGTGAAACGTCTAATACGGGAAGAAGACCTCCAACTCCATTCCTGCCCACAGTATGAAAATGAACAATACCTACTCAATGAGGAGGAGACGGGCCCTAGTGGATTGAAAAATCCATAGGTTTCTAGTTATTAGTCGAGTCACAAAATTCTACTTGCAGAGCTGATGCAGTAAGTATTAGGTACATTACGTTTTAATATATAGAACTTGACATTTACTATTGTGCTCCATCATAATGGCTGTAGTTGGTGCGGTCCAGCTCACCACCGAGAGGCGCAAGTGACGAGTCACTGCCGGTACAGTTACCTTAGTAGATTCCGCCTTGTAGAACTCATCCAGTGCGGTGACGGCGCGTTGCGGGCGGTGGCGGTAGTTGATGCGGTCTAGCTCGCGGAGCACCACCGAGGGGCGCACGCGCACTCGGACGACGTGGTGAGGCGCCTCGGGGTATGTGACGAGTCGAGTCATGCTGCGAGCCGTTGGTCGGTATATTAACTCCGCCTGGTGAGAGCAAGGAGGTTAGAACAGGTATTGGCCACGGACAGTCTGGTCAAACAATGAAGACAGTAGAAAAGAGGCTCTGCACTACTAGACGAGTTGTGCTAGGCGTACAGGAATCTTCAGGATATAATTAATCTAAATCGTAAACTTCCTCCTAAACTGTGCTCAAAAAAAAACTATCGCTCTGCAACTCGGCTCCTTTCTTTTCCACTGTAATGATTGCTTGACCAGGCATTATTTGTTTTATAGGTAAAGCCATAAAGTGTCAGCTGATATACACATGATTGTGCCATGATATCGGTAACTTGCGTTTATCGAAAGCGTATTATTTAAAATTGCTCATAAGTTATATCTGAAATTCTGAATACAAGATAGAGCATCAGTAACTGGTCACATGGCGCGCGTAGCTAATAAATTCCAGGAACGATGTGTTTTTTTAATGTAATCTCGTGTAAGTATGTAAGCTGAGAAATAGGTACGAGAAATGAATTAGGAACTAATTTTATTCATTTATTTAGATATACAATTTAACAGCATTACAGTATATGCCAAGGCGCTAATGAATATGTACATCTGGACAATGGTGATACGTGGTACGAATAACATGCTAGGATCATTGCGAGATAGCTCTACCTTCCAAATAAATTGTACATAAATATTATACAACGTGTTCCCGCCAATTTCCGTTAATTGAAAGGGGGCATAGCTTAGGTCAAATAAAGGTAATTTCTCCAAGACACCAGTATCTTAACTCTTACTGTTAGCAAGATATTCAACATTTTAATTTAATCAGTTATGCAACTTTAACCAGTGTAAACGGTTTTTTGACGTGCATGTCATGTGATGTCATTTGAACATTATCACATTTGACACTAACCTTTCATTAACTCTTAAGACCCTTGTACAATAACCGTTAATGCTTTTAATTATTTTGTATGAAAATCGAAAAAAAAACTTTTTTTTTTTTTGAAAAACTAATTATGCTACTTTGTTTCGGTGAATGGACTCTGCAATATGCCGAAGTTCAAGGAAATTCAGAAAAACACCCTGTATAATATTATAAATTTCATATTACGATAGTAATGGCACCGTTACGTCTATTGAGATCAGGACAGGGTTAAATATATTCCATTGCACTAGATCCCAGGTGATTATATGTTGGAATACGTGCCAAAATACCGTGGAAATTGTGCATTTCAATCTAAAATAATTCTTCATGTTCCACGGAGCTTTGCCATGTGTTTTGAAGCGTGATTGGTACTCTGACAAAGCTTATTTATCACTCGCAAACATAAAGGTGACAAAAGCGTGGCATTTGTAGCGGAAAATCGTGCAAATAATTGGCTTTACTGCGCTAATAAAATAAAAACAGCTGAAAATCGCGTTTGTTTCCTAATTACCTACTGTGATTATAGGCAGGAACTATTTTGAATATACAACGACATGATGAAACCACTGGTTAGCACGATACTGTTTATATCGTCTCTTGTTGTAGTGCACTCAAGTCCCGCAGTCTACCCACGAGAAGATTATAAACCTTTGGTTTATCTAGATTATTCAGGCAGAACACTGACAGAGTAAGCTTAAAAAGTGACCCAGTTTTTTTAGAAGCGTGTGAAAAGATAATCGTAGACATGATCAATCAATCTCCAGCATGGAGTTTGTTTTGCTGAGAGTTTGGCAACGGTTTGTTTTTACATTTTGTTTATGAAATACTGCATCATGCCGCTATTTTTGAGAGGCCTTATTGGGTGGATCAATGGCAGTCATGTGGTAAAATTAGATGGTTTTTAACCCCCGACGCAAAGAGAGGGGTGTTATAAGTTTAACGTGTCTGTGTATCTGTGTGTTTGTGTATCTGTCTGTGGTATCGTAGCTCCCAAACGGATGGACCGATTTGAATGCGGTTTTTTTTGTGTCATAGACAATTTTATCCCGAGTGTTCTTAGCTATGTTTCATGAAAATCTGTTCAGCCGTTTTTAGATATTGGATTTTGAAATGAAAATGTCGGGGGTTATTCAACTTTTTTTTATGATAACGTAGGTACTTAATGAAGAGAAATTAAAAAAATTCAATACACCTAGGTAGGTACAGTAAAACTACTATCATATTACATCAAGACACCACATTTGCCAAGATTTCTTTGACTCGTTTTTATATACTTAACACCTCATATCGAAATCTTTCAAACAAAACGCTCCGTAGCCAGTGTATAGCCACCGTTACTGAGAAATCTACGAAGTTTTATCAAACACACGCCCAAAAAAATGCCAGTTTCGCGGGTAATGTTTGAAACTCGCACGTTCCTCCGGTCTTTTTCCTTTGGCTGTGTAGTCGGTAATTAGCCAACCCTGGGCCTCTTGCCAGGAATGCTCAATGTTTACGTTCCCTTCAAGATCCGGCCTTTGTTATGTTCAAGGGAGAACTCGTATATTTTAAACTAGAATGCATTAAACGCTTTCGTTGCGTCATTCTCGCAACTGTTTTAGCAACTACACATTGTGCGAATCGTGACACGTGTACCTATACCGAAATATCTGGCATTTTTATTTTCTGTTTTCTTAGCGTTCCAAAAAAATCCTCTTGATAAACGAGTGGCCAGACACCACAATTATCGCCATTTGGTTCCTATAATTTAGGAACACTGTCCGACAATTACCTACAGTTAGAGATAATGTTTTTTGCAATACGTTACGTTTGACTTTGTAATTAGACAAATGGCTGCTGGCCAAAATTAGGTACCTACCTACCTAATACACAGCGAGACGTTTAGCTGTTTAAATGTAGCATGAAAAATGACGGAGTCATAGTAGATTAGGTACCTATTCATACAGCATACCAACAACTCTACCCATCGGAACTGAAGTTTAAACCTGAAGTCTGATTAGGTACGCATATTTAAAATATTTATTATGAATCAGAATCGGGGTTATACATTGGGGACTAGCGATTAGGTAAGTCGAGAGACTGTTGAATCGTAAGTATATAATATTCATAGCAGACTTGAAAAGTTATCTTATAGGCACTCTTTTGCTGTTTTTTCTGCAGCCCATAGTTGGTACTAGGTACTTGAGGCCTAATTGGAAATCTGATCCCACCAAAAACATTACATGTAAAGTGATGCCAAGACTCCATAGCTCATAAAGCTTTCAGCGTGAAAAAGATATCAGATCGCAATTAGCGCCAAGCTTCCACGCTCTACAAATTCTATATCTTGGCTAAAAAGTATAGCTTTGTTGGGCACATCCCGGTCGCCGCATAGACTTTCACGCCGAATGAATTTATGATGATATTAATAAGTGACGGGTCTATACTTTTTAGCCAAGATATAGAATTTGTAGAGCGTGGAAGCTTGGCGCTAATTGCGATCTGATATCTTTTTCACGCTGAAAGCTTTATGAGCTATGGAGTCTTGGCATCACTTTACATGTAATGTTTTTGGTGGGATCTCATTCCTTTTTGTAAGGTAATTTCTAAAGAAGTGAATGGGAAAACCCATACAAACTTCCATCCCCTCATTTAAAGAGTGGGGGGTGATTCACTAAAAATCCTGAAATACATATCTTATTATTTATAACAAGGATAACAAGGACCTTCTAGCATCAAAATTTGCGGAAGTCTCATACAAACTTTCACCCCCTAGTTTAAGGGGTTGGGGGGGTAAAAGTTTCAAGTTTTAAGATTTTTTCGTTGTTTGTATACTAAGCTTACATACCAAATTTCAGCTTTCTAGGACTTCAGGAAGAACCTTAAGAATATTGATGATCATCAGTGAGTCAGTGACGAAATCGGGGTATTTTAGATATCAATAAAATCTAAAGTATAAGAGCTATGCAATTGAAACTTTATAGTTTTAATAAGTCAACCACTGACATCATATCCCGAAAATTTTGTTTAAATGGTATAATCCGAACCCAAGTTACGAAGGTTCAAAAATACGACGAAGCGCTTCGAGAAAAGGTAGGTAGTGCCCTTGCGCTTCGCTTGGCTCGTCTTGGCGGGGGCACTCCCGTGCCCCCAGATAAGTATTTTAGGTAGGTCTCGTCGTAAGGCGTCTACTTCGCGAATTTTTCATTCAACATTATATTCCCTCTTATCCATGAGAGAAGGCCTGTGATATACTTATATTATAAGCTGATATTGTGGGAATGAAGTGCTCTTTTTAGGTAAATCTTAAAACAAGATTGAGTCTCATAAACACATACTAAAGATATTTTCAATTAACTTGTGAATTGCGCTGTACATGACGTCATTTGACCGCTGGAATCAATTGGCAGGATGCAAGTCCCGAATGCGTAGTTAATTTTGTAAACATGAATCGTTTTTGTAGAGTGGAATACATACGAATTTACTTTCAAACGTCCTGCGTTAAATTTAGAGGAATATTTCTTGGTGGACCACCTTATTATACGGCATGACAGGTTCTTCTTAAACATCTTTACTTAGTAGGGGATATTTAAGGCAAGAGAGGCAGGGGAAGCTAGATTAGCATATTTTACCCAAGTAAAGTATACAGTTGCTGTCGAGTCGTATGACGAAGACAATAAGGACAAGAAGGCTCTGAAGGATGTTGATGATTTTAATTCAGATACCATCTATTAGCATTTAGTTATACCTATAAGTATATGTACCTAAGAGTTGAGGGTGAATAGCGTCATTTTATCGTTTAATTCATCAATGTATGAACGTCCCTGATGTGGCATCTTTTCTTGAAGTTCGCCTGTGAATTTTGGCATGATCAAGATTCGAATCATTTTACGTACAACACCTACAAAACTTACGAAGCTGACATGTTGAAACCTGGTTTACATTACATAGATTTATTATTATTTTATTAATACATAGATTTAGAATAGTCCGGTAAGTTGAGTGAATCCATACTAATATTACTATATACTTATATACTATGTACTATATATACTATATACTATTATACTATATTATAAATGTGAAAGTGTGTCTGTCTGTCTGTCTGTTACCTCTTCACGCTTAAACCGCTGAACCGATTGCGATGAAATTTGGCATCGAGATAGTTTGAGTCCCGGGGAAGGACATAGGATAGTTTTTATCCCCGAAATCATCCCCTAAGGGGGTGAAATGGGGGGTTGAAGTTTCTATGGAGCTGCGATATAAACTATTTCCACGCGGACGGAGTCGCGGGCAGAAGCTAGTAAGTAGATCACGTGACTTATCATTAGTCATGCCGTGATAAGTAATAAAATGTCAATTGTCAACCATGCAACGCTCGCAGCTTGTTGTTGACACATCAGAGGGTCTAGTATAAGTTTTACCGAAACAAAACCTGGTTACGACCGCGTTCGCGTTTAGCTGTTAAATCCCATACAAATTGAGGGTAAAATTCGTCATGGGTATATAAATCAATCACGCCGACAAAACAGTACAATAAAATCTTGAAAAAAAAATATTTTTAGGGTAGGTACTTACCTCCCCTACGTAAAGCGGGGATGTAATTTTTTTTTCTCGTTAAACCCATGGTGTGGGGTATCGTTGGATAGCTCGTTCAATACTATTATGGGTTTCCTAAAACCATTTTTAAAATCAGTGAATAGTTTGCGAGATATTGGGCTTGAAAGCCTTAATTTTTGTTCGAGTCATGTGTCCCACCCCCCCCCCCTGCCGGCTAAATGGCTACTACTGGGGATGTGAAAAAAATCGTGGTAGTAGTTCATATTATAATGAATTTAAAACGAAAACTATCACGCACAAGAAGGCATAAGTAGTTACCGAGTAAGTACTTGGAAAGGCCAATTGTACAAATTCGGCCGACACAACCGCACCGCACGTCGATGTAACTAAGACAAGCAACTACGGAACCCTACACTGCGCGTGGCCCGACACGCACTTGACCGGTTTTTTAAAAGTAGGTTGTAGTTGTTGTAGGTTCGTGAAACGGGCTAGAGAGGGCCTACCGCGAAGGGCATTCGAAGTTTTCCCTCTCTGTCAGACTTGCGAGTTCGTACGTAAGTGCGACAAAGAGGGAAAACTTCGAATGCCTTAGGTATGATGGTTCCATTACTTACTGTCTAATTTAAATTGGCCGCTAGCCTACAGATGATAGTAACAAACAGAACAGTTTGGCACCTACGCTTAGCATTCATAAATACACTGGGGATTCATCAACACGGTATGTCCATCATAATAGTTATCTAAATGTCATCAGCCCCACTCACTCGTCTATCAATGATGAATGTAAATGCCCAAGAATGAATATTTGAATCATCTATGCATGTAGCCAGATGAATCGTGGTACCAGTACCTATTTCCTGTGCTATTTGTCCTGTTCAATACTTTCTAGGTTTATTTTTAATATCATTGGCTGAATGATTCGTTTTGTTTATCTGTCTGTACCTAGGTACATTACGTATTGAATAAATTTACGTATTATAATTATAATATGTAGGATATAGGTACAGGAAGATATTTTATTTAAGTCGGCATTGGAAATGCATTGGTGTGTATTTAAGTTCCTCTATGATTTAGCCGGTATTTATTATAATTTAGGTTATTGTCTTTTACATATTTTTTTAATCGTATGGCATACACTTATTTATAATAGGTCTTTTACATATGGACCTATGTACTATGCTAAACTAGAAAAAAGCGTAGGTTCAACATTATAACACGCTAAAGTGAGGATAATGAATAATGTAACCACAGCGCATGGTCCTTCGAACCGGATTTTACTGATGAAAAAATAAGGAAAATATAATATAACCAAGGGCAATGAAAACCGTTCTTATAAGATGTTCTTTGGTCTGAGTGTACCTACTGTTCTGATATTGATGGTAAAGTGTGCTAACTTTCCTCTCATATAGGTATCTAATACTTCATCGCGGTTCAAACATTTGCCTTTCTTTGTGTTGCACACCTAAACCTAATTATAATTTGTGATATATACTAGTATCATTATTTTTTGTAACTAATGAATCTTCATATACTTACTTAGCTCTATAATAGCATCAAGTATGAAGTTTATAGCCCACTATGTTTTATCGTGAATTAGCTAGGCCGAGGTAAAGTTTATTTGTAGGCAGGAATGCGACCTCTTGTATAGTCATTACTCATTACATTACATACGTTTAATTTCTTCATAATTATTTAGATCTAGGCACCACATCGTTTATTTTCTATTATAACTCGTGTAATTGCACCCGGAAATAAAAAAATTGGTGAAGTGGAGCTGATGATGAAGACCACAGATGACTTATGGAACTCGTACTTAAAACTGTAAAAGTACGTCACAGATTTTGATATGATTCCGTTGACATAGCAGCTAATGAAGTGCCAAAGGTGCTTCTGAGATCCCTGAGGAATCGACGGAACTCCTCGGATATTATTGGCCCACATACAGCGATATGGTTTTTCAAACCATTTTTGGTACACTGTATAATATAATAATCAAAGTATTTATCGGAAAAAAGTTCATGAATGTCGTAAACTGGTTAGGAAATGTGGAAATGTTCATATGGCTTGGCTGCTCCACCAAGTACTGAATACTACTGTATCGTACTGAATTCAAGTCGGTAACTTTGCTTTTAAAGTATAAATTAGTATAATTTCTAACTGTACATTTTATATTCTATTACTATTTTGATCATGTATTGTCACTAGCAGATGCCCGCGGCTTCGCCCGCGTGGTTATAGGAAAATGTAACATATTGAATTTTCCCGTGGAAATTAGATGTTTTCCCGGTGGAAAAAGTAGCCTATGTCACTCTCCAGCTTCTAAACTATCTCCATACAAAAAATCACATCAATACGACGCTCCGTTGCGACGTGAAAGAAGGACAAACATACAAACACACACACTTTCGCATTTATAATATTAGTACGGATAAGGGTAAGGATATCAGACCAACTTTGTTTAAGTATACCTACAATAAAGATCTGATGATTTCTTTCGAATTTCGATTCTACTTTGGTCTATCTATAGTCTAGGAAACCTTGTCATATTCAGACCAATGACGCGTAGTTGCAGTGTCCATACGAGGCAAACGGATGGCTCGCGATATTTGAGCTCCTGAAGTGTTGTGGAACCGCGCTGTGCAACCCGAACTGGGGCGGAAATATATCTTTTTTTTTTTTATACCACGTCGGTGGCAATCAAGCTTACGGCTCACCTGATGGTAAGTGTTACCGTAGCCTACGGATGCTTGCAACTCCAGGGGTGTCCCATGCGCGTTGCCAACCCTTTAAGAATTTATACACTCCTTTTTTGAAGAACCCCATACTGTAGTCCCTCGGGAAAACCTCGGCAGGGAGCTCGTTCCACAACCGGAGCGTCCGAGGGAGGAAATTTCTCTGAAACCGTACGGTACGCGACCATTTAGGTTCCAGGGTGTGAGGATGAATGCCCTGCCGACGGCGAGCGGTGCGGTGGTAAAAAGCAGCCGTAGGAATCATGTCGAACAGTTCTTCGGAGCACAACCCGTTATACACGCGATAGAACACGCACAAGGAGGGGAAGTCTCTCCTTAGACTCAACGGTTCAATATCGCTTGTAAGTTTGGAGTCGTCCACGATTCGCACAGCGCGTCCTTGAAGCGAGTCAAAACTCAAAAGGCCCAAGCTGGTATCCAGGTGCTCCCGCCCAGAGATGACAGCAATACTCCATACGGGGACGGACTTGAGACTTATATAATAAAAGTCTCTGTCCCGGGGAGAACTAACGCTTTGCTCTGTTAAGCACACCGAGCTTGGATGCCAGCGAAATAAGTTTATGCGGAGTCTTTTCATGTAGTGCAAAAGCTAATATTTAACAACAATGTATAATGTATAAATACATACGCTTTTCGAATTAATGAAAGCAATGCTATATAACATACGAAATTGCGTGTGATCAGCCATTCTCTATGTGCAGGATCTATATACATGAGCTATGTACATGTATTGTGTACTCACCTGAGCCAGTCGCGGTATGTAGGAGATGTAAGGGTCGTTATAGATCGAGTAGGGTAGTAGAGACGGGAGATACGAGTCGTATACAGATGTCAACGGCCTCAGCTGTCGACGACAAACAAGTTACATTGTAGTAGGTAAGTAGCATCAAGTATGAAGTTTATAGCCCACTATTTTTTATCCTGAATTAGGCCGAGGTGAAGTTATTTTGTAGACAGGAATGCGACCTCTTGTAATGTCAATACACACGTTTAATTTCTTCATAATTATTTAGATCGAGGCACCACATCGTTTATTTTCGTTATTTTCTATTATTACTCGTGTAATTGCACCCGGAAATTACAAATAGTCCAGGCAATGAACTGACAACTTGTATGGAAAAAATGACAATTTTGGAAATAATTTATAATAGCATATTTTTTATGTGTAACGGATATATTATCAATTAAATAGTTACCCAGCGACAAAATCCGACAATATTTCAGACATCGAAAAAATGATAAGTTAACTGGCTTCTGAAAAGTCAGTAAAAATATTAATAAATGTTTTTGTCTTTATTTTGGTTCATTTACATTTGCTCTATAATATTCAAGATAAATCGTACAAAAAAAGTTAATGCATGCTTCATTTAAATCTACATAATTACTTCCGGGTGGAAATTTTGTCGGATTCTTGACTAAATCATCTTAGAATAACATTTTCAAATGATTTCATTTCAACCAAAAAAACGTATTATAAATTAATGTTTTTCAAAACCGTATTTTGCCTGGAGTAAAAATTGGTGAAGTGGAGCTGATGATGAAGACCACAGATGACTTATGGAACTCATACTTAAAACTGTAAAAGTACGTCACAGATATGGTACCGTTGAAATAGCAGCTAATGAAGTGCCAAAGGTGGTTCTGCGATCCCCAAGGAATCGACGGAACTCCTCAAATATTATCGGCCCACATACGGCGATATGGTTTTTTTCTTTAATAAGCAACGTATTTATCGGAAAGCAGTTCATGTGGCAAACTGGTTAGGAAATGTGGAAATGTTCATGTGGCTTGGCGGAGTAGCTTGAGGTACTGAATTGAAGTCGGGTTAAACTTTGTTCTTAAAGTAAATTAGTAGTTATGTCAAATTGTACATTTTAATTTCTATTACTGTTTTGAATATTGTCATATCAGATCAATGAACTTGTTTAAGTATATAACTACAATAAAGATCTGATCATTTTTTTCGAACTTCGATTCTACTTTGGTATCTAGTCTCTAGATAACCTTCTCATATTCAGAGCAATGACGCGTAGTTGCAGTGTCCTTTAGCAACCGGATGGCTCGCGGTATTTGAGCTCCCGAAGTGTTGTGGAACCGCCCTGTGCAACCCGAACTGAGCCAACTTGGATTGGGGCGGAAATATAAAAAAATAAAAACAAAAATCTTGCGAGGCAGTCGATTGAAACAGCGGTTGCCTGAAAGTGTTTATGCTGTTCATATAATGAAATGCTGTTTCAATCGACCAGTCCAAGTACTCCAAGTTAGCTTTGCTCGGGTTGCACAGGGCAGATCCAAAACGCTTCGGGAGCTAGAATACCGCGAGCCATCCGGTTGCCTCACGGACACTAAAACTACGCGTCATTGATTTAACTATCACACTAAGCCAAATAAAGACCTACCTATTTACTACGGCGTCACAGAATAATCGGAACTATCTACTAAGTATATGCGGAGTTTTTTCATGTAATAAATGTCCGATCTTTTAAGGTGCTCCAGCACGCGTAACCTTTCCTCAAAAAATGCCGGAATAAAAGCATCTGTGATGACCATGAAAGCAAATATTTAGCAACAATGTATATACGCTTTTCGAATTGATTGATTGATTGATGAAATTGCGTGTGATCAGCCATTCTCTATGAGCAGGATCTATATACATGAGCTATATACATGTATTGTGTACTCACCTGAGACAGTCGCGGTATGTACGAGATGTAAGGGTCGTTATAGATCGAGTAGGGTAGTAGAGACGGGAGATACGAGTCGTATACAGATGTCAACGGACTCAGCTGTCGACGACAAACAAGTTAAACATTGTAGTAGGTAACGTTGCTTATTTACGTTAAGACGTAGGTACGGTCAAGGACTTTAATTGTTGAGCCATTTAGGTGTCAGCTCATTTTGGTTTTTAATAGTTAAGCTTTGAAGTGTCCAGTATAATAGTAAGTAAGCTGTAAGTTGCTCAACTCTAAATTGCTCAACAATTAAAGTACGTGACAGTACTGCTCGCGTTCCGTTTTAACCAAAACAAAGGACAAGAGCTCCCCATATGCGGAATGCGGGCTCTATCGACCAGTAAAAGTGAACCTTTACTTATGGATAGGTACCTAATACTGCAAGGGTACAATATCTTTTGAAATTCTCTGTTTGGCCCTATGGTTGACTGGCAGAGAATTTAATGCCTTGAGGCAGGAAGTCCGCGTTTTGTAATTATTTGTATGGTTCAATAAAATTAAATAAATAAATGGCATTGTGATCAGAAACTTTACTCTAAGGAGTCTAAGGCCTTCGAGGATACGACTACAGAAAGCTTACTGATGTTGCCTAGATTTCTTTACTTTTCGGCATACATTGCAGCGCCAATCTGGACGCACTCATTGAAATGTATAGGCACATGCAGCGTGCACAGTAAATAATCTGCGCCTAATAGTGTCTCAACACTGACACACACTGATAGTTGATAGCTTAATTACATATATACCGCACCGCCTAGCGCGGAACTGGCTTAAGTCTGTTCCAATTTACTGTTTTTAAATAAGTATAGATTTAAAAGGTTCTTCTCAACCTACCTAGGTATACTACGTTACTGTGTACGAGTCGAATCGAAGCTAACTCTAAGTAGTACTTAGGTGTACCTACCTATACATTCATGTCCTTCAATACGTAAGATATTTCGTAATTTTGATGAAGTATTCATGATTTTATCGTTTCTGACTTCGCCCTTATCGCCCTATTTTTAGGATCAAAAAATTTCAGGCCCATCCAACTACCTACTTAACTTTTTGTAATAAAATTGATCCCAATTTTGGCTTTCAAGTTCTAAATAGATTGTTATTTATGACCTATGTTTAGAACACTGGGTTCTACATCAATAACAATCGTCCTAAAATTAGCTTGACCGAGAGAAACTTGAATAAAATCTCATGGCTATTGGCTGTTCAGTTTGATGTTCTTGGCGTGATCGTGGCCACGATAAATGACTATCCATTATTTATTCTTGGCCGTCATTTTATTTTAGGGATTGTAGGGGATTCTTTGTCTATATACTTTGTTCACTATTTCGTAGGTAGGGTAAAGGCACCAGTAGGCAGCCAGGAACCAGTGGTCAGCATATTTGACCATCAGTAGAGCAATATGTTATATTCGCAAGTTGCCTTCTTTTTATAAATTCCCTTTTTTATGCTCTCTTTAATATATTTATTCTAGTTTCGTTTCAATAAACGGTTTTCACTACTCACAGTTATAAGTTATATTACTATTATTTGTAGCACTACTTACGGAAAAAACGGTCACCGATGAATGAAAAAAACAAGTTCAAAACAGCCCTACTCTGCTGACATATAGACGACTGTGTGGTCTGCTCAATTTTTATCTCGTGATGTCTACAACAGTCGTAAGCAACCAAACAGTAATTTTTTTAAACATGTTTTATGTTGATTCGTCTATTTAATACTATAATGTATCGAATAAATCTATATAATTATTTACGTTATTAATAGTTTTCAGGAGATCCTGATAGCCTCACTTGGTTTCATGAATTTCCAAATGATATGTTATCGGTTTGATTATTTATTTTCAGTATTCAAATCAATAACGGTTGGTCTCATTCACCGCACCCACCCCACCCGTTACTATAATTCATGAAGCGGCTGACCACTGGTTACCGAAAGGCTGACATTAGGTTGCAGGAGGCTGAACTGAAATATTTTAGATATTGTGAAAGTATCAGAAAAAATCGTATATTAATTGAGCGATAATGATGTTATCCCTGACCATCTTTCACCGAATTAGAAGACTTTAGAATTTAAAAATTATGTTAAGAGGCTGACCACTGGTGCCTTTATCCTTCCTATATCCTTACCTACTTCATAAAGTCATTTATGAAATGATTAATTGGTTATTCAGTGGCCCGTTCCTCAAAACTACAAGTTACAAGTCTAAACAGGTTGATCAGATCAAATAGCCAGTTATTGGGCTATATATATGTTAACTTGTAGCTTCGTAAAACGGGCGACAGGTTCCAGGTTCAAGTGAATTTTCTTTAATTCAACCTAATACCAATCTCTCTAAGCGTTAAAAGTTTTGTTCTCAGTTGACGATTTAATAATAGATCCTAAACGCGCAAATCGTAAATTCCTGGAAACGACCTTGTTGATCACTCATAAAACTTTAATTAGGTACAGCTTGACTCTCGTAAAAATCTCTGGAACGTCGATCTTTATTCAAAATCTATTATTGGGTAAGTTTGTTTTTCAGTTAACTTTATTGACTAGAGATGCGCCGAATATTCGCCAATTATTCTGTATATTCGGCCGAATTAGTCGGATCAAATAATTTTAAAGGTGTTTGTCTGCAAGTTATAAATGTATTATATAGTCATACATAACCTTGTTAAAACTGATTCTTATTGTAACCATTTAACTAACTTGAATGTAAATATTTTACTTTAAATATCAGTAAGTTTCTTACCACTGAATGAGTCTGTTTTGGAAGGGCTGATGAAGGCATTACGTTGAACTGAATAATTCGGGCAAGTATTCGGTTCGGCTAAACCCATATTCGGCGCATCTCTACTTTACCTATAATAAATACTTTATACTTTTACTTCCATCCATCAACCGTTCTTAAGTCCATCAGTATATACGACTAAACATATATAATCCCCTGTTTGCTTACATCCGGTGCGAGGACCATTTAAGACAATATAGGCTGATAATGCAATTTTAGTGTGTTTCATTTATCTATGAAATGGATCGGATGGTTAAGTGGTCACTGGCAGACAAGAAGCCGTTGTTTTGCCTATGGGTCTAGTACATTAAGGCCTGAATCACACTGGCGCGGCCTGCGGTGGCGGTCAATAGTAAACTTGCCATTAACTGTCAATTTGATATTGACTGCCACCGCAAGCTGCGCAAGTCTGTGAGAGGCTTGAAAAACCTTAATTAAAATCACGTTATGGTTACAAATTGTATGGATTACAGTTAGACTTTTTCTCTGCCGGGGACTATAATACCAACCTAATGTTTATAAAAAATACGTTTTATGTGTTTTGGAAAAAGTTATCTTAGTTCACTCTGAGATAGAAGATTTAGAAAAGTCAAGTTAGTAAAGGGCCGAGTTCATCACCGACCCTGATCCCCAGTCCATGGGTATTGTAAAAGAAAAATAGAAATTAGAAATGCAAGCTTTATTAAAAATTCAGTCTAAACCATAGAGCTTAAAATAAATAAAATGTATACACTAAAAAAAACATCAAAAAAGCATATAAGATTCACATCTACTTGCTTAACATTAAAGTAGAGCGATCACATTGCGTTAGCGAATACTGATTAGAGGCCGAGGGGAATTAGGGATTGAGGGGAAATGGGGGGGAGCCGGGCTCTAGACGCGGTAAGAGTAGTGACGGTAGGTGGTGCCGTAGGGCAGGCGGCCGCTGGCGGTGGAAGAGTATGAGTAGCCGCCTGGGCCTCCAAGGCTGCTGCTGCGCTCGCTCGTGTAGTTGTACCCGCCGGGGCCGGCGCCAGTGCGCCGCTCGGTCGACGTCGAGTAGGTCGAGCGCTGGGGCAGGCCCGAGCCGTTCGAGCGCTCCGACGAGTTCGAGTAAGAGTAGGAGTACTGCTCATCAGCGCGGCGCGTCACCGGGTCCCGGTCCACAACCACGTAGTGCCTCGGCGTCTGCAACAACCGCGCCCTTAGCACCACCGCGCCACACCCCACCGTTCTCGCACCAGCCCGACTAATGAATCTATCTTATGATCCGTTTCTACCGCGATAACAAGCCTATCGAACCCGTCTCGTCTTCCGTATCATTCCTGACAGCGGCCGCCTAGCTATTTAACCGTTTTTTGCATACTTGGCCCGTTCCGTCCAAAACTATCCCCGCAAACCCCGTGTAACTGAGCATACTTCATCAGCGGACGAAGTTAGGTTTACTAAAAAAGCGAAAGCGACACAAAATGTTCCAGGCGCTCCGTTCAATAGGAAGCGTAGTTGGAATAGTAGACGTGCCGGCGTGGCTCGTGCATAGGCAGGCCGTGGGCATGCGCCAGAGCCACGTCCATGTGGTCACGCGGGGTCCCCAGCGGGTCGGCCGCGAAGGAGCGCTCGCGCAGGCCCACCGCGGCGAGCACGCGCGCGCGCGTCTGCTCGCGCGCCGACACGTACGGCGCCAACGCCGGCAGCTTGCTCTCCGGCGCCGGCGGGATGGCCGCGCGCGCCACCGGGTCCAGGATGCTCGGCCGCGTGCCGCGCGGCGCCCGCCGGCCGAACGCCGTCACCGGGTCCGGCACGAGACTCGGCCTCGGCACGTACGGCACCTTCTCCCAGTCCCCGACGGTAGGCCGCTGCAAGCGTAAGTCGCCGTTAGTCGGCCGCGACTCCAGCCACGGCTATATTTGGCGCGCCCGGTAGCTCCGCTTTCCGACTCCGTTTCACGATCTGACCCACTTGCGGAATGCTACGACGGTTCCCTACCGCTACCGAACGCTAACGACTCCTAACCTAGGACACTTAATGAAAGCAATCAGGAATGTTTACAAGCGGAAGTCGTCACCCGAGACGTTTCGACATCTGTTATCCCTAGACCGAGACGAACACTGTGTTAAGATGGTTGAAGATTAATAAGATAGAATGATAGTCGGAGGTCGAGCTGGTGCGAGGGTGTCCGGCTCCCGGGAGAGAGAGTTGGAGTGAGGAGCGGTGCACGCTCAGAGGTAGTCGGTCGCGGCTGGGCCGGCGTGAGCGGTCTTGGCCGCCGGCCCGGCCGCGGCAGGTCAGTGTTAGGTACACGAGACTCACCGTCAGGCTGCTGTAGGTCGACGACGGCCTGTAAGGACGGCGGGTTGTATAAAAGTCACTTTCGTAAACCATGGTTGCTGTTTCGGTATCGTTCGGGTGTGACTCGCGGCGGTCGGCTCTCGACTGAAGCGGGCTGCCAGCTCGACGCGCGACGCGCCGGATATATTTAGACCACTGTCATTGCAATTTCCACGTCACTCCCGCGCTTTTCCTCAACTTCTATAAAACCGAATAATTATAAGGTCACAAGGGCCTAACAATTGGGTTAAGGCGAGTTACTGAAGATGACGGCGGAATGCAGTAATGCAGACGATCAAAATAACCGAGCGGTTTGTTTACGCTGCTGACTCATAGAATGCTTTTACTTCGAGAAGGTTGAAAGGCGGGCTATTTACATTCATTATGATTCAAAATCATTCTACGACGTAGTATTTCCAGGGCACCTTCATCACGGTTTATCGAATTTTGTGGAGCGTCGATGTAGGCGGGAGAGTTGGCAAAGTTAGCGTCCTGTCAACAATAATTATTCTTTCACATTTCTTCCAACACGCAACTGAACGCTATGGCTTTAAGGGGCTACCCGAGGTTTTCATCGATTTTTGACAAGTTTTGAATCGTATCTCCTACTTTTGCACTACTTACAGATAGTATTATAAATCAAACGGCTATAGGTTCTTCAGTATTTTATCTCCATTTTGGTCTACCGGATTTTGAAACAAATGAATACTTAATTTTGTATGTTTTTTTTTAATATTGTCTAAAAAAACACTTATTTCGTATCTCTATTGACGTGAAAGATCTAACATATACGAAATCTACATAATTGGGTTCGTCTGTGACGTCTCTAAAAACTGGTAAAGGGTTTTCATTTTAAACCAATTACTTAACACAAAAGTTATGGTCAGAAAACCAGTTTTTTGGCCTAAAATTGTTCAACTTTGATGCCAAATATCTCGAAAACAATGAACTTTGAAGTAAATATGGGATACTATATTGCTTAAAGCCGTTGTTGTTAACATAATAAGCTACAAAAAACATTAGAAAACTAAGGGATTCAGATCGAAGGTCATTGGCGTATGGGAGCCCCTTAACACAACGTCGCAAACAAAATGTTACGGGAGTTGATTTAATGAGACAGGTTTTAAAGTGTTTCGTAGGTATGCTCGTGAGTCTTTAAGAAGGTAGGTTAAAATGTCTTTATTCTCGAGAGTAGGTAACTCAGTTAATCTAGATAATAACAAATAGCCTTGGCTGTAAAATTCGGTGGGAGGACAGCATTTTGAACACATTATAACGCGGGGATACACATTTGGCATACATTTTAGAGTAATTCAATACCAGATGTTGAAGGATTTGAAGGTACGTACCTAAATTAAATAAAGAACTACCTATATATGTAATGCTGTTTACAATAAAACTCACTATCATACCTGGCAATGGCAAGCCAGACGAGCGCCATAGTGATTGGTCTCTTGTCATCTTCATCCCCTACAGCCGTCACCACCAGAGGCTCTAGTATAAGCTTTACCGAAACAAAACGTTACGACCGCGTTCGCGTTTCGCTGTCAAATCCCATACAAATTGAGGGTAAAACGCAAACGCGATCGTAAAGTTTTGTTTCGGTAAAACTTATACTAGAGCGTCAGATAATCAGTTCACCTTCACCTTGACGTCCCACGTTGCGCTTTCCGGTACATAGTCACTACTTTTTTTATTCCAGAACATTTCTGTCTCATCGAACATCCGTTCTACGAGATCGTAGTACGAGAAATATGCCCCGTCGACATAGACATTTATTTTAGCAAAACTGCACGTTTATCATGAGACGGCCGCGACTATATTTATATGCCGTCCCCCTTCGAGTTAACCCATTCAGCGCTAACCACGACCCACATGCGTCACAGGGCTTCGAGCGATTTTCTGCACATACGGAGATTAAGATGCGCGGGCGGCCATTTCTCCATACAAACGTAATCCCCCGTTTTCACCTTGGATAATTACATAAGAGCAAATAATTCATACAATGTACTTTACCTTACCTTAATAATTAGGACTTATTTTATTAATTAGGAAATTCGGAAATTTTAAACTACGAAATTCGCCGCCTTACTGCGCCATAAACAGGCGCTCAGTAAACTAATTTAAGGAATACAAAGGAAAAACAGAAAACTTAAGAGACATAGCCAAAGCTATTTTTATAACATATAAGTAAATGAAATACTAAAATATAGTCGTTTACGGCGACGACTCCGTAAAGCGCAATCCAGATTATTTTGACATCGGCTTTTTCGTTTAACATAAATAATAACATAAAATTTTCTTTTTTGTTTTTTTTTTAATAATTTATTTACTTTTATTATTAATAGTTGTACTTACGATGGTAAATTTCGTGACATTTACTTTATTCACCACATCATCCTGTATCAATTTCATGGATTTACTCACGAATATTTTGATACTTTGTTTGTGCCATGTCACACGGAAATTTAAATACAAACGTCATTTTTACTTCGTCCGCATGAATTGTTCGAGTCCGAAGAACGCACTCCAGGTCATTTATCATCGGTTTTTTTTGAAGATAGTAAAGTATGAGGTATATGAATGAAACAAGAGATCTAACACAATCATTTACTAGTCCTTAAAAGCCGGGGTCCCAGGCGGTGCGGTCGCTGGCGTCGACGAGCTTGTAGCACACTAGCGTGTCCCCGGGGCTCACGGACACGTCGACAGAGTCCAGCCGCAGACCGCACTCCATGTCGCGCTTTATAGTGTTGACTTCGTCTTTTAGATGCTTCATGGAGGCTAGTTTACCTGAGAATAGGATGGGTATTTATTTATCACTATCACTAGGGTCAGCTCGGGTAAGTGCGCCACCGGGGAAAGTGCGCCTCATTCATCATTCAGTCATTTAAATCAATATCAGCACTTATTCCACTTTCCCCTGTGGCGCACATACCCGAACTGACCTTACATAGTATAAAACAGATTCGCTTCCCGCTGTCTGTCCCTATGTATGCTTGTTTGTGAGTCACCTGAAGGGCCAAAGACGAGAGTCCTTTCTTTTGTTTACGAAGAATTGAAAAGATGTATAGAGTGCGGACCGAGGAAAATCCTCATGGACGACTGGGAAGGGGACCCAGACAGTGCCGGACTCTTACCGGCTAAAAACCTCGTTCATCACTCTCTACATCGCTCTCGGCTTACTCGAAAATTTTCTGAGGGGGAAGAAGGGGAATTGGGAAGAGGTCTTAAAACTACCCGCGCGATCCTTACCTCAGCCAGTGCTGCAAGGCCGGGAGAGAACATGCTTTCTCCCGTTTGGTTTCTGCGGGGTGCTCGGGTCAAGCATGGGGATGCTGTTTCCAGCTTCTCCTTGCTTGACTTGCCCTATGTATGCTTAGATCTTTAAAGCTACGCAACGGAGAGCCAACAGCGTGAAATATTACTATACACTACGATAGAATTACAGAGCCAATTACAGGCGCTCACTTATATAACGTTTTGTAAGTATCTTACAATATTTATAAGTACTATAGTCTTAGAACTTAGAAAATAGAAGGGGGAATATGATAGGGCACCTCATACGACATGACAAGTTCATACTCAATACCTAGAATAAACTACATAGAGCAGCTCAAAAAAAAGAGTTGATGTTAGGTCGTATCGAGATGTCAAAGAGGTTGCCTGGGATCGGAGTAGATGGAGGGCCTTTGAGCTACACCGACAAGAGCTTAGCTCTTAAATAAGCAGAAGAAGATAGTCTTAAGGTGGTTTTCCACCGGATGAGCGCGGATTGAATTGATTTTTTATTTGCACGCTAAATTGAACCGTACTGCTGTACTGTTAGAGTGCAAATCACACTGAAGATTATTTTCAAGCGCTTGACATCGCGGGAAAATTTCGTCAGTGTAATGTGCATTCTAATAGTACGGCAATACGTTTCAATTTAGCGTGCAAATAAAAAATCAATTCAATCCGCGCTCATCCGGTGGAAAACCACCTTTACAGACTGCGTTTATTATCAAGCGCGCCGTCGACGCGCGTTTATGTCAATTTACTTGTGATTTGTCTCAATCGCGCGTCGACGGCGCGCTTAATAAACGCAGTCTGTATAGGCTCTTTAGAGATCCTTCAATCCACGAGATAATATATTCATAACAATTTCGATACAACCTGTTATATGTATTATGGACATTTTTACACTTCCAATCCATTCGTCCCAGCTTTCGTAAACCCATAGCTTATCAAACGAAGTGTCATAAATCCATATAATTATTTGACAAAACCACTTTTGGCAAACTATAGTGTTTCGCAATTTCTCATTTGGCAACTAGTAGGTATTTTTTCGATACATCATTTTTATAAATAAACGTAACCCTAACCTAATGGCTAATGGGTTATAATTACATAGGTATTGGGTTTGCAACGTTTTTTTTTAAGTCAAGAATAGTTTAGTTCTGGAAAAACCTCTACATTCTCAAATAAAATAGTTGTGCAGGAGTTCGTTGTACTAACTTTTAACACGTTCACAGTCCCCATAAAAAATGTTTTCAAATTACTTCCATCACACGTCCGTGCTTCACGTTTGGGTCACTATGAAACGACCAGAGGCTCTAGTATAAGTTTTACCGAAACAGAACTTTACGATCGCGTTTGCGTTCTACCCTCAATTTGTATGGGATTTGACAGCTAAACGCAAACGCGGTCGTAACGTTTTGTTTCGGTAAAACTCATACTAGAGCCTCAGGTACGCACTCGGATTATTACATCATACAAGGTGATTCTTAACTCGTGGTGTGTGTGCCAGGGGGTGATGGGAGGGTCACACTGAGCAACTTTTACTATGGGGTCAACCATGAAATCGCGAAGAAAAACACCAAATTAAGAGTTAATTGACATGTAGCTAATTGATCGCTAACTATCCTAAATGTATGGAACAACTATAATTATAGTGATTTGAGTGCGTACCTGGTTGGCTATAGTGACCCATGTATGGGGCACTGGACTGTGAACGTGTTCAATTATACTTTTTAAATTTAACCATCATCTATTTAAGAGCTAGGCTCTTGTCGGTGGAGTAACCGCCACTGATTTTTGTCCTCTGCCAGCCTCTTCACGTCTTCATATGACTCGACAGCTACTTTCTCTTTTATTTGGCTGGTGTAAGTATATCTGGGCCTTCCTCTACCTCTCCTTACTTCGATCTTGCCCTCCAAGATGTTTAAAAAGAAGCTGTCGTGCCGTATTAGATGTCCGATCATTATGCCTCTTCTTTTTTTTATTGTTTTTAGCAAGCATCGGCCCTCTCCTACCATCAAAATTTAATTTAATAAAGCTTTGAAATTGTACTTACTCCAAACACTTGAGTGACAAATGCTTACAAGCAAATGTCACTTAAATGTTTTAGCAGCGGGGTGCTAATGCGTACATTATGCAATTTTATTAGACAGATAGTGAAAAGCATAGTTTAAAAAGTTCAATATTGTGATAGATAGTTTTTATAGAGACTTGTACCTGCAGTCAAACTGTTAAAACAGTTTTGCAGGGAAATGTAATCGATTAAGTTTATTAATTATAAATAAATAAATAAAATAACACTTATTCATAAAACGTAAAATGGTCTGTTAGTTAAAATATGTTTTGTTCCTTTCTTACGAACACAAAAGCCAAAGTGACATATGAAGACAAACAAATTTTAACGACATTTTAGGTAAAAAAAATATGAATACCGCCATATTGAGTACGTACAAAAACAAACAATATCCCTTCTACGTGACCATCGGCATCGCTCCTTTATTGCTCTGTTAGAATCTATTCGAAAACTTACAGACTAGTATAAAATTGACACTTAGAAACTTCCAGCTTAAAATGCAAGGCAGATATTTAAATAAACTTTGCTCAATCAATAATTTAAACTATACCTTCATAGATGACCTCGCCGTTTCGTACGAGCCGGTAAAGGGCGTTCCGTTGAAGAGAGCCCTTCACACAGCGGCACCCTGCCACTGGCACCTTGCGCTTTCCCTCAGTCACCATGAACTCCTGAAGCACATTCGCTTCACCTAGGGAGTAAAGGGTACATTAGTACTGTATGGGGTTGAAATAGGTCTACGGTCTCCCCCGCCTGTCGTAAAAGGCGACTAAAGGGGGTCATCGGGGGCCGGGGCACTCGTTTAAGAACCCCACGGAAGGTGACAATGTTCTTTGCCCTAGGACGAGCCAAATCTGGCGAGGCGCGAGGGGGCCTCCAGTGCGTTCAGCATGAGATCCTGGAGTCCCCTGCATGAGAGCGCAGATGCAGGGCACCGTGGAGTTTTTAGTGGATAGAAATACCACATAACCCAGTCATCCCCCGATGATTGGTTATAGCAATGTACCGTTCCCAGGAATATTCCCGTACAAGGGAATATACGGAAATATTGAAATTGTGTATGTTTATATATCTTGCTATCATATCAGGGATTCCATGATAACTTGGGCCCTTGATTTTTTTACCAAGACATTAACCAGTGTAATTTATCCGCAAAAGTAAATTCCCAATGTTCCTGGGAATATTCCCAGTTATTGGGAATATTCCCCCAAATTTTACAAAAGTACTTTTGCAAGTAACAAAAAAAGAAACAAAGTTGATGAAAAAAACACAATAAAAAATGTATGAATACAAAATATGAAAATATTCACATATTAGATGGTAATTGAGATAAAAAGTCAGAATTAGTACAATAATGCAATTGTTGGCGAAGGGCACTTTATTTTTCGGGGCACTATTCATTTTAATTACTTTTATTACAACTTTAATTTTCCTAATTTGTATTTCAATGTTCCCCTGTTTGGGGAATATCCTCGGGAAATTTCCATACGGGAATATTCCCGTTCCCAGGAATATTCCCCGGCACATCACTAATAGGGTATCAGAGCTATAACCACGCACTTCGAAAGTCGAAGTTCGAGTATTTCCATCTCTATTGCACTCACATAACTCGAGTGACAGGGATGGACACGTCCGTACGAATTACCCACCGCTACGCTACACGGGACCCCTGGGTGGTGCTAAAAGTACACCAACCTGGCAACCGTACTGTCTTTTCGAAGATCTCACGGTCCTAAATACACTGATTTGCCATACGATGAAATAAATAAACTGTAGAGGTTGTCTATGAAACCTTTCAACTGGCTGATTTCAAATAAAGCTTTCTGGAAGTCTATAAATACAAGAAGATTTGAAGACACCAAGACTTTGGTATCTGGGTCACGCAACACGGGTGTAAACTCGAAAATTATTATTACTCCAAAAGAAAGAAGACAAACAAATATGCCTCGTGACGAAAATCCCATTCAATTATCCCAAAGAACGAAGCTACAACCGTTTCAATATTGCTTGTTAGAGAGAGAAAACGACCGCCGTTAGTGACGTCACAATCTGCGAGCGTCATAGTAAATGACAACCGTTTCATACGAAGCTGCGTTTCGCGGAAAAGGGACAGAACATAGGAAAGTTTCAATGCTACAGTTGACCTTCCTCTGGATTATAGTTTTCATTTTCGTAATAAAAGAAACGATGCATATACCCTATTTATATTTGAGATCAGCAATGGTCGCAGTGATATAAGGGCTCTCACAGTCCGGAAGCCACTACCTGAATAATAATAATAATACCCTATTTAGGCCGTCATGGATGGGTGACCGCTTACCGGTTATTAACGATCGCTTCCGAGCTTTGCGACCGATTAGCCGTTGATCCCAGCTGTTGACAACGACTTAGCCCTTGTACGCACTAAGCGGCTAGCCGCGTGCGGCTTGCCGTGCGGTTTTACAAAACATGAAACCGCAAACGCAAAACCTCTATAGGTAGCGGCACGTAAGTCTAGCGCTGACCGTTTATGCGCAGAAGTCGAAAATAAGGTATCTCGGGGGAGTGAAGGGGACGCGCGGGGGCGTGCGTAAGCGCTCATTGGCTCTCCAGTCGTACTCTGTCCCGCGCACCGATACGACACCCCGCTCACTTCTGGTGTACAGTCGCGTTCTAAATTGTATTGTTATTAGTTATTACTGTCGTTTTTTTGTGTTAAGTTTGAGTTTGTTTTTTATTGACTGTTTTTATTAAGTTAGTGTTTATTTGTGATTTTAAACAGTAAGTATGCCTAGAAAAAATACTGTTTGAGAAGACAGGCACGGAAAATGGTATATGACGTGCATTCTTTCTTAAAGACAGAAACGAATGAATTAATTGATTCTTTGAAACATATTAAAAGTCAGATTGACGAAACTACGAATATGTAACTCAGTCACTTTTGGACAGCGGCACTGTGGATTTAAAAATGAATAACATGATGCATGAGGGTGTGCTACCCCTATCAGAATTCGATTAATGTTACTAATAAAAAAATATATATATATATTATTTCTACCTCCCCATATTTGTGATGAGATTAGTTTAAACGAACTACCTTAGATATAAAAGAAGGACAAACAAAAACAAGTTTTTATTAGTAAGGATTATTCTAATCAAGTTGTAGTGAACAATTGCGTTCGCGACAGTACCTATGCGCAGCTATCCCCTCCATTATACCCTTTTCACGAAACAAATTATTTCATTAAATATTTTTGTTTCGTGTTATTTTTTTTTTTTTAACGAGGAAGTTACCCCGATCATTTTATAAACGATATGATACAGAGAAAGAATATAATGGAAAAATAAACCATCTTCGTCTGTAGCCCCCGACAGGATTCGAACCTGCGACCTTTCTATTAACGCTAGACTGCTCTACCAACTGAGCTACGAGGACAGTGACGCAAGTTGTATATTTTTCCACTATATTCCCGCTAAGACTAGCGCCCTCTCCGTATCGAGTTATAGACTTGTTTCACAGTCTTGGCACCACTCTAATGGGCGAGCTGTGCGCTCGCTCCATTCTAATCGAACCACATCAGGTAGTTTCGGACTTAGCGAGAGAGATGGCGCTGGTGTACACTATACCCTTTTCACGAAACAAATTATTTCATTAAATATTTTTGTTTCGTGTTATTTATTTTTTTTTAACGAGGAAGTTACCCCGATCATTTTATAAACGATATGATACAGAGAAAGAATATAATGGAAAAATAAACCATCTTCGTCTGTAGCCCCCGACAGGATTCGAACCTGCGACCTTTCTATTAACGCTAGACTGCTCTACCAACTGAGCTACGAGGACAGTGACGCAAGTTGTATATTTTTCCACTATATTCCCGCTAAGACTAGCGCCCTCTCCGTATCGAGTTATAGACTTGTTTCACAGTCTTGGCACCACTCTAATGGGCGAGCTGTGCGCTCGCTCCATTCTAATCGAACCACATCAGGTAGTTTCGGACTTAGCGAGAGAGATGGCGCTGGTGTACATTATACCCTTTTCACGAAACAAATTATTTCATTAAATATTTTTGTTTCGTGTTATTTTTTTTAACGAGGAAGTTACCCCGATCATTTTATAAACGATATGATACAGAGAAAGAATATAATGGAAAAATAAACCATCTTCGTCTGTAGCCCCCGACAGGATTCGAACCTGCGACCTTTCTATTAACGCTAGACTGCTCTACCAACTGAGCTACGAGGACAGTGACGCAAGTTGTATATTTTTCCACTATATTCCCGCTAAGACTAGCGCCCTCTCCGTATCGAGTTATAGACTTGTTTCACAGTCTTGGCACCACTCTAATGGGCGAGCTGTGCGCTCGCTCCATTCTAATCGAACCACATCAGGTAGTTTCGGACTTAGCGAGAGAGATGGCGCTGGTGTACATTATACCCTTTTCACGAAACAAATTATTTCATTAAATATTTTTGTTTCGTGTTATTTTTTTTTTTTTTTTTTTTAACGAGGAAGTTACCCCGATCATTTTATAAACGATATGATACAGAGAAAGAATATAATGGAAAAATAAACCATCTTCGTCTGTAGCCCCCGACAGGATTCGAACCTGCGACCTTTCTATTAACGCTAGACTGCTCTACCAACTGAGCTACGAGGACAGTGACGCAAGTTGTATATTTTTCCACTATATTCCCGCTAAGACTAGCGCCCTCTCCGTATCGAGTTATAGACTTGTTTCACAGTCTTGGCACCACTCTAATGGGCGAGCTGTGCGCTCGCTCCATTCTAATCGAACCACATCAGGTAGTTTCGGACTTAGCGAGAGAGATGGCGCTGGTGTACATTAAACCCTTTTCACGAAACAAATTATTTCATTAAATATTTTTGTTTCGTGTTATTTTTTTAACGAGGAAGTTACCCCGATCATTTTATAAACGATATGATACAGAGAAAGAATATAATGGAAAAATAAACCATCTTCGTCTGTAGCCCCCGACAGGATTCGAACCTGCGACCTTTCTATTAACGCTAGACTGCTCTACCAACTGAGCTACGAGGACAGTGACGCAAGTTGTATATTTTTCCACTATATTCCCGCTAAGACTAGCGCCCTCTCCGTATCGAGTTATAGACTTGTTTCACAGTCTTGGCACCACTCTAATGGGCGAGCTGTGCGCTCGCTCCATTCTAATCGAACCACATCAGGTAGTTTCGGACTTAGCGAGAGAGATGGCGCTGGTGTACATTATACCCTTTTCACGAAACAAATTATTTCATTAAATATTTTTGTTTCGTGTTATTTTTTTGACGAGGAAGTTACCCCGATCATTTTATAAACGATATGATACAGAGAAAGAATATAATGGAAAAATAAACCATCTTCGTCTGTAGCCCCCGACAGGATTCGAACCTGCGACCTTTCTATTAACGCTAGACTGCTCTACCAACTGAGCTACGAGGACAGTGACGCAAGTTGTATATTTTTCCACTATATTCCCGCTAAGACTAGCGCCCTCTCCGTATCGAGTTATAGACTTGTTTCACAGTCTTGGCACCACTCTAATGGGCGAGCTGTGCGCTCGCTCCATTCTAATCGAACCACATCAGGTAGTTTCGGACTTAGCGAGAGAGATGGCGCTGGTGTACATTATACCCTTTTCACGAAACAAATTATTTCATTAAATATTTTTGTTTCGTGTTATTTTTTTTAACGAGGAAGTTACCCCGATCATTTTATAAACGATATGATACAGAGAAAGAATATAATGGAAAAATAAACCATCTTCGTCTGTAGCCCCCGACAGGATTCGAACCTGCGACCTTTCTATTAACGCTAGACTGCTCTACCAACTGAGCTACGAGGACAGTGACGCAAGTTGTATATTTTTCCACTATATTCCCGCTAAGACTAGCGCCCTCTCCGTATCGAGTTATAGACTTGTTTCACAGTCTTGGCACCACTCTAATGGGCGAGCTGTGCGCTCGCTCCATTCTAATCGAACCACATCAGGTAGTTTCGGACTTAGCGAGAGAGATGGCGCTGGTGTACATTATACCCTTTTCACGAAACAAATTATTTCATTAAATATTTTTGTTTCGTGTTATTTTTTTTTAACGAGGAAGTTACCCCGATCATTTTATAAACGATATGATACAGAGAAATCCTGTCGGGGGCTACAGACGAAGATGGTTTATTTTTCCATTATATTCTTTCTCTGTATCATATCGTTTATAAAATGATCGGGGTAACTTCCTCGTTAAAAAAAATAACACGAAACAAAAATATTTAATGAAATAATTTGTTTCGTGAAAAGGGTATAATGTACACCAGCGCCATCTCTCTCGCTAAGTCCGAAACTACCTGATGTGGTTCGATTAGAATGGAGCGAGCGCACAGCTCGCCCATTAGAGTGGTGCCAAGACTGTGAAACAAGTCTATAACTCGATACGGAGAGGGCGCTAGTCTTAGCGGGAATATAGTGGAAAAATATACAACTTGCGTCACTGTCCTCGTAGCTCAGTTGGTAGAGCAGTCTAGCGTTAATAGAAAGGTCGCAGGTTCGAATCCTGTCGGGGGCTACAGACGAAGATGGTTTATTTTTCCATTATATTCTTTCTCTGTATCATATCGTTTATAAAATGATCGGGGTAACTTCCTCGTTAAAAAAAATAACACGAAACAAAAATATTTAATGAAATAATTTGTTTCGTGAAAAGGGTATAATGTACACCAGCGCCATCTCTCTCGCTAAGTCCGAAACTACCTGATGTGGTTCGATTAGAATGGAGCGAGCGCACAGCTCGCCCATTAGAGTGGTGCCAAGACTGTGAAACAAGTCTATAACTCGATACGGAGAGGGCGCTAGTCTTAGCGGGAATATAGTGGAAAAATATACAACTTGCGTCACTGTCCTCGTAGCTCAGTTGGTAGAGCAGTCTAGCGTTAATAGAAAGGTCGCAGGTTCGAATCCTGTCGGGGGCTACAGACGAAGATGGTTTATTTTTCCATTATATTCTTTCTCTGTATCATATCGTTTATAAAATGATCGGGGTAACTTCCTCGTTAAAAAATAACACGAAACAAAAATATTTAATGAAATAATTTGTTTCGTGAAAAGGGTATAATGTACACCAGCGCCATCTCTCTCGCTAAGTCCGAAACTACCTGATGTGGTTCGATTAGAATGGAGCGAGCGCACAGCTCGCCCATTAGAGTGGTGCCAAGACTGTGAAACAAGTCTATAACTCGATACGGAGAGGGCGCTAGTCTTAGCGGGAATATAGTGGAAAAATATACAACTTGCGTCACTGTCCTCGTAGCTCAGTTGGTAGAGCAGTCTAGCGTTAATAGAAAGGTCGCAGGTTCGAATCCTGTCGGGGGCTACAGACGAAGATGGTTTATTTTTCCATTATATTTTTTCTCTGTATCATATCGTTTATAAAATGATCGGGGTAACTTCCTCGTTAAAAAAATAACACGAAACAAAAATATTTAATGAAATAATTTGTTTCGTGAAAAGGGTATAATGTACACCAGCGCCACATCTCTCTCGCTAAGTCCGAAACTACCTGATGTGGTTCGATTAGAATGGAGCGAGCGCACAGCTCGCCCATTAGAGTGGTGCCAAGACTGTGAAACAAGTCTATAACTCGATACGGAGAGGGCGCTAGTCTTAGCGGGAATATAGTGGAAAAATATACAACTTGCGTCACTGTCCTCGTAGCTCAGTTGGTAGAGCAGTCTAGCGTTAATAGAAAGGTCGCAGGTTCGAATCCTGTCGGGGGCTACAGACGAAGATGGTTTATTTTTCCATTATATTCTTTCTCTGTATCATATCGTTTATCCCCTCCATGTTTCGTTCACCGCTAGACTTACGTGCCGCTACCTATACGCACTAAGCGGTTGGCCGCAACCGCACGCGGCTAGCCGCTTAGTGCGTACAAGGGCTTAGGTATAACCCCGACAAAACAAATCACCACAATTCCTCACCTACAGTTTCTTCCTCCTGCCGTTTCGGTATCCTCGCGCTGATCTCCTCTTTAACGTCGTCCACGAGCTTGTAGATGATGTTGTGCTTCTTGAGGCAGATGCTCTTGTTCTTCGCCTCGACGACCAGCGGCGGCGGACAGTCGACGTTGAACGCGTAGATTACTGCGCTGAAGGCTTCTGCTATCTGGAATTGATAAGCCAGCACGTCTCTAGTGTATAACTAAAATCCTAGCAACGCTATTGGCGTAGCAGTTATTTGTTTGAATCTCTCGAGTGTAGTCCAAGTGTGCCCATTTGGTTGGGTCGATTTATCGGGTTAGGTTCGTAAAACACACTTTCCCGAAATGTGCAGTTTCTATAAAGGTGCATTGTTTTAGAATGATCATTTTCCCGGAAAGTACACTGTCTCTAAAAGTGCACTTCCCGATATGTACACTTTGTCAATAGGTGCACTTTCCCAGAATGTGCACTTTCGCAGAAGGTATATTTTCCCGGAAAGTACACTTTAGGGGTAGGGGTGTGTGTGCGTGGTGTGTGTACGTGTGTGTGTGAAGAAAGTGTCTAAATAATAAATGTGTACCTTTTGAGAAAGTGCCCTAAATGGGAAATTGCAGAAAGTGCACATTTCGGGAAAGTGTGTTTTACGCGGCTAACCCGATTTATCGTATCGGCCTTACGAGTCGTGTACGTAAGCGACGACGACATACACGCTGCTTGAACCATCTTATCATAGATGTTCAAGGCCAATGATGATGAATCTAAGTGTAAGGAGGCGCAGTCCGGATCAGCGTAGTGCAGAGGATTAAAAAGTATAAGAGACGGCTATATATGGTTTAAATTTCAATGTGGGCTTTAAAATTTACATAATTTGGAATTCTTTTCCGACCGATCTGGGAACCAGTACGAACGAGAGAGCACATTTCGGTGTCTCGCTCTCGTTCCGGGTTTGACTGAACCATAAAGCCCCTGTGACCTCTAGTGCCACACTACAGCTGTTCGTTTCACACACCGTTAACTGTTGGCGCCGAGGCCGGCGATGGATGTAGCTCGACGATTTTCATCGATAAAAAGTTGACTGTAGTATTATTTCCCACAAGGCTCTGGTTGTTACAAAAAATTGGCCGAAAGATAGATGTTCTGTGTATGTGGTGTCGTATATGAAAGGTAGCTGACTAGCAAGATTTGGCTTATTTGAGTTAACGAATTTAGGTAGGGATAAAACTTAGGTATGTGTAGCGCTTCTATTAGTGCATTCAAAAGCCCCTCTCATGCTAACCGTGCCCGACGCTTGCTACTGCATATTAAGTAATATTTATACAATAAATAACAATTTACTTTAAAAACAAAGTTTTAACCGACTTCAATTTAGTACTCCGCCAAGCCACGAGAACATTTCCACATGTCTTTTCCAATTTACCACATGAACTGATTTCCGAGAGCAAATGCGTTGATTATTAGAGAAAAAAACCCAATCGCTGTATGTGGCCCGATAATATTTGAGGACTTCCGTCGATTCCACAAGGATCACCTTTGGCTCTTCATTAGCTGCTATTTCAACGGAATCTTATCAGAACCTGTGACGTACTTTTGTACTTTTAAGTACATAATTGAGGAATTCCAGAAGTCGTCTGTGGTCTTCATCATCGATTCCACTCCACCAAATTTATGATTTTCGGGTGTAAATACACGAGTTATAATAGAAAATACCAACATTACTACACGCGTGCCTAATTTAATTGAGGAGTTCCCTCAATTCCTCATGGATCCCATCACCCCACCATGTGGAAGCATATACTTACAAACAAAAAAAATATACGGATCGGCTCATCAATGACGGAGTTCTGAGGTAACAAACATTGAAAAAAAAAAAAGACCGGTTTGTACTCCGGGAGTGCCGGCAGAAGTGAAAACTCAATAACATTGTAACAGTTTTTCGATCAGGTCACGTGACATCTTACGGTGTCACCCTAAAAATGAATTTGGCGCAAATTTATAAACAATTGTCAATTATTTAGGCGTACGGGCCGCGGGCGCGTTGGGTGCGACGGGCCGGCTCGCCGCCCGCCGCCGGCGGCGAACAAAATACCAATTGGTTTTTGCCATTGCCAAATATTTTTCAAAGCTTTATCTCTTTAGGAATAACGTCCAAATTAATTCGAACTATTCGAATTTGCAAGTACTGCCGACGGCGGCGGTGAACAAAATATCAATTTGTTTTTGCCGTTGGTAAATATTTTTCAAAGCTTTATCTCTTTAGGAATAACGTCCAAATTCGAACTATTCGAATTTGCTCAATAGCAAAACGGTGAAGGACGCGTGAACAAAATTACAAATTTATTTGCCGAATATGCTATTGCAAAAAGTGTTAAACGGCTTTATACTCTTACGAATAGCGTTCAGTTTTGAATGAAGTCGAATCGGCTAGCAGCTAAATATAAAAGTTTGTGACCTCCTTCACATCTGGACGTCACTTAAATCTGTCGCCTATTTAACAATTTTTTCCCATCCCAAAGTGCTCAGCGCCGCTAAAGGAGTTTTCACTTCAAAAAAATACAAACGAATTGAGAACCTCCTCCTTTTTTTTGAAGTCGGTTAAAAACGGTTCCGTTCGCAACTTTAACCGTTAATACGACCGCAACGTACTTCGAGACCGTTAGATCGTGCACGAAGTCGAGTCGCACGGCATCTTTGCTATTTCCCTCGTCTCCAGAATGACTAGGATGGAACATTTACAAGACTAACGTACCTCGAGGTCGTTAGGCGTGACCGGTCCCACTCCGAAGTGCACTAGATCGAGTCGGACCGTATCGTGTTCGTCGTATGTCTCCAGTATGTCCAGGATCGCCTCCACGGAGCCGTCGACGTCGCCTGGCATATGACAGTGGTACAGTCGCCATCAGATATATCATCAGGCCAAGGTGCTTCCAAATATCTGAACACGTCTCTAATGCCTCGACAATAGAGACGTGTTTAGATATTTGTGAGCACTTTGGCCGCTCCGATATATCTGATGGCGACTGTACATTAGACTGGTAGTCAAGGTCATCAATATGTACAGAAATATCTGAGACCTTATTTATACTAAACGGGACTTAATCGCGTATAATTAGCTTATTTTATTTACCTCACTGAGGCCTCCCGACGTTTCGGATGTGTTGCAACATCCATGGTCACGGGACAACTGGCTTGAGCGGGTATCAACATCTTCTTGCTGCGCGGGTTTTCCGAACTACCCGCATTTGATCTTTATTAACCACTTGTACACTAGGGTTGTGGGTGGTATTATACGCGATTAAGTCCCGTTTAGTATAAATAATGTGTGAGAATCGTGAAAGTTTAAATCAATATATCTGAGACCTCTTTACACATTGGCGTTAAAGTCGAGTTTTATATTTTCATCCCTTTTTCGTACGGCTATTTTTGATCGCCAAGTATAAGTACTTGGCGATCAAAAGAAGTAGGCGAATTTCTTATCCTAGTTATTAACTTAGGATAAGAAATTCGGATACATATTACTTCAACATACCAAGAGTCAGCTTCTTAAAAATTATTCAAAAATGAATGAGGCACTTTGCATATCAAGCTTCATTTCTTCGTTGATCATGGATTTCTATGTTAGACCCGGGCATAGCCAAGCCCGGCTACGTCCGTGCGTCAGACCTATCCAGAAAGTGGCTATTACCACCCGTTACGCGTACGGAAAATCCCATACCTCGCCAAGGGGACACGTTTTTTTTTCAAACATTCAATTAAATAAATTAAAAAGCTCCAAGAAATAAAACTTTATTTTTCATGGCTGAACGCCGTGATCCTTTGCCACAAATTGTGGAAATTAAAAAAAACCATCTTGCAGGTCTAGGCCTCCAATTTTGTATGAAATTCCATTACGGGTCTCTCGTCTCGCTGCGCCCGAAACGTGACACTTCGAAGGCCATTATGAAGAACACAACGTCAATATTTAATTGCATGTTTGAGAAAAAAAATGTACTCGCCAGGGGGTCTAGCACAACTGTCGCTGCGCCGTGACGCGAGTCGAGAAAGATCTACCCTCCTCTTTCTAATTTGCATGGTGCGAGTAAGACAGGAGACGCTCAGTCGCGCGCAAAGCGACTTCCGCAAGTTGTGCTAGACGTGCAGGGGCGGTTATTCAGAAAGCTTCAGATCGCATATATACCTATTCTCGACAAATATCTGTGATCTGAGTTATTATTTGCCTTAACGCACTACGTGATTAATGTACGTACCTTTGACGATGACACTAAGCGTCGGGTGGTCGTCGTATTGAATCATCTTTTGTCGCGGCCCGTCTCTTCGCAACTGCATAACATACGATATAATTTAATAAGTTGATCATTCAGCATATATATATCAAATTTCACAATTCGCTAATTTTAACTTTTAAATAAAGACTGGCGGACTTGGACTGTTAAAACTACGGACAATAGTAGATATAGGAGCTGATTGACTACATTATATATATGTTCAACAGCTATATACATTGAACGAATGCGGATAAGGCTAGTCCTCATTTGACGAAGCCCGCTTAAGCTTCTTTAGAGATCATCTCCAGATGTCGACGGAATAGAATTCGCAGTGCTGCGAGACCAGATGTAGAAAAGTGGGGGGGTCTGCTGTTTTAGCCATCAGACACGATGTAGGTCACCAACCTAATTAACAACCATCTGCAATAGGGGTGTAGACTCGAAAATTATTACTACTCCAAAAGTAAGAAGGCAAAAAAATATGCCTATTGGCGAAAGTCCCGTTGAGATATCTCAAACAATTACGAAGCTACAACCGTTTTAATATTGCTTGTTAGAGAGAAAACGCAAACAGTGTGTGACGTCACGTTACGCGAGGCTGCCGGGGGGCTGAGTCGACGGCGGCGCCGAACACAACGGGGCGCGGCCCGTTGCCGTCTATTAGTGACGTCAAAATCTTCCAGCGTCATCGTCTCATATGAAGTTGCGTTTTGCGAAAAAGGGACAGAAAATACCCGTTCTTAAAACTTTGGACACTTAAAACCTTTTGCGTTGATTTTTTCTTCACTTGACTACATTTGTAATCCTTTTTCGAGAAAATATGACATTGATTATTTTATTTAGGGCCCCCCCACACTACCGGCGTCGACGCAACGCACAATTTTGTATGAGACCGTTCACAAGACGCCGGTAGTGTGGGGGGGGCCTTAGTGTCTACACCCCTATTGTGTGGCCAATGATGTATAATCAGGAAGTAACTCACCTTCATCCGGCCCATAGCCCATTTCCTCTCGAGCTGTTGTCGGTACTGCTGCCGGTGCACCGCCTCTTTAGCGGAGATCACTTCCAGGTCGGACGCCTGCTTCTCTTTCATGCGTTGGTTTTGTCGCCACTTCATCACTTCGGCGGCGCGTTTCTATACAAAACATTTATCAAACCTTTTCGAATGAGGGTTTGAGGCGAATGGAAGCTACAAGCTGGGCAGAAAGAAGAAGCAATAAAGAGGTTTCGCATTTGGTAGGAGAAGACACTGCTGTTGAAGACGATTAAAAACGGGAGATGGAATATGTTGGGGCACCTGATGCGATAGGACATTTATATGAAAATTGTAAACTCTTTACTTTAATTCAGAAGAAATAAGGCAAAAAAATATGCCTAGTGACGAAAATCCCATATATCTCAAAACAATGCTTGAGATTCTTGACGTCACGCCCGGCACTCGAACGTCAAAGTAAATGACAATCGTTTCACATGAAGGTGCGTTTTGCAGTAAAGAGACAGAATACACTTACAGAAACTTATAACTTGGTGATTATTTAATCCATTGCTTTACTTTTCTCTCCATTCGACAATAATTTTAGTCCTTTTTCGAGAAAATTCAATACTATTGGTTATTTTATTTGGTGTCAACACCCCTATTGAAGGGATGACAGATGGAAAGGAGAGGCAGGGGAAGATCTAGATGTCCGTCTATGGATCAAGCCAAAGAGAAAATCGATTTAATGTCGTTTCTGGAGCTTAACATTTAGCGAGAAAACGTCCGATTTCAAGATATTTTCGACGGATACAGTTGCTTATATTAATTCTGAGAACTTTGTTAGCCATACGATAAATAGATATCATTGCAGAAAAGGGAACATAATAGCGATTACTTCTCCGACAAGATCTATGGTCTTAAATCTATTTGATGATAGGTCAAGATGAATTCAAAATGGCGCGAACATAGGGCTTATGCCATACGTATTGTCGCTCCGATCTCTAGGTCCCAAGTCGTGGTCGAGCTGTTAGTCAGTGTCTAATTTGTTCCTATGCAGTTTTTTTTTTTCCCGTTACCTCGGAGTTGACTTCGAGCACCTGGTCGCCGGCAGAAGGCAGCTCGCGCCAGCCCAGCACCGAGACGGGCGTGGATGGCGGCGCCTCCAAAACCACGCGCCCTTCTGCTGAATTCAGCACTCGCACCTACACAATTCGAAATAATATAAATAAATAAATAATAAATACATTAATAAATATTGGCAACAACTGGCCAACGTTCAATAACAGACCACCACATACTAAAAATGAACTCCATTCACCGATAATAAATAGAATAATTTTTTAATATTAGGTGTTAATTACTGGCCACCCTACAATAACTGGCCACGTTATACTAAAATGAATTGTGTTTGTAGGGGAACAATTATTTTTAGTATGATAGGCCAGCTATTGAAGGGTGGCCAGTTATTGGCGATTTACTCAATAGCTGACAATTAAACATACGAATTCCCCTAGTTCCCCGTTCATAACTAATTTACATTCCCCTTTCGCCATTTTCTTCGTACTTCAAAAGATTCGACGGCGCCTCGCGCATAACGGGGCTACTATTTCTGCGCATCTGAAGCTACCTAACAAACCGAACCTACCTAATGTTTCGCGAATTGGCGAGTGCTGGTTGTGTAAACAAGGTACAAATTCGTCAAAATTTATTTCTAATAATATATTAAACGAAGCGGGTTCGATTCCCGGTAAGGGCATTTATTTGTGTGATGAGCACGAATATTTATTTTCCAAGGCATGGATGTTTTCTATATATTTAAGCGTTTATTTATCTATAAAAGTATGTAGTACCATAGTACAGCTTTGCTTAGTTTGGGCTTAGGTCGATTTGTGTAATACTGTCCCCTATTTTTTTAATATATATTCAGGACAAATGACAGTATATTTACTACGTATCTGTACAGTCAGCATCAAAAGTAGCAACGCAAACGAAGACGTCAAAAGTCGTTATTAAAAGGGAATAAGAACTTTTGACGTCTTTGATTGCGTAGTTACTTTTGATGCTGACTGTACTAAGATGAGTTACCTTCGCCCAGCCACCGCCAGCTACAATGACGCTGCCACGACGTAGAGTTCCTCGCTGCACCAGCACTGTGGCTTGTTTTCTAAAAACAACAACATAATAAATAAACCGAAACCGCTTGAAACGCTTATACGTTTGAGGGTTAAAATCACAACAATACATTATCTTTGAATTACATTAGTGTCGCTCTCAGTGAAAGGTGTCTGCGTGTTGGTCGCCTTTAAAAATGTTTTTGACCACATACATTTTTCTCAGGAATATAGCACCTGACTGATGACTTGGTGAAGTGCGGGTGGCGCAGGACCAGTCATTGTGGCACTCTTTGGGGAAAGCCTATGTCCAGCAGCTGATATGATAATGGCAAAATTGTACCCTGATCTCGCGTCGAGTTGCGCCTCAATAATGACTTCTGATGGGCTTCAATTCATAAGCTGCGCCTCCGAGAAAGATTGGATAAAGTATCAAGATTATTCTCCTTTCTAGACACTTTCAATGACATGCCCAGATTATCCTTCATTTACTAACATAACACTGTACCTTGTTTTCGGATAGTAGCCGTTGGGGATCGCCTTAAGTTCCATAAGCTGCGCTTGCAAAGTCAGCGCCTCCACCAAAGTATGCATATTGGTTTCTTTCATCTAGCCATACTTAAAATAACACTGTACCCTGTTCTCTGGTTGAGTTGCGCCTCAATAACGACCCCTTCAACGTAGCCGCTGGAGACCGCCTTTAGTTCCTTAAGGTGAGCCTGCAAAGTCAGCGCCTCCACCAAAGTATGCATATTGGTTTCCTTCATCTAGCCATACTTAAAATAACACTGTACCCTGCTCTCTGGTCGATTTGCGCTTCAATAACCACTCCTTCAATAGCCGCTGGAGTCAGCCTTTAGTTCCATAAGCTGCGCCTGCAAAGTCAGCGCCTTCACCAAAGTATGCATATTGGTTTCTTTCATCTAGCCATACTTAAAATAACACTGTACCCTGTTCTCTGGTCGAGTTGCGCCTCAATAACCACTCCTTCGACGTAACCGCTCGGATCCGCTTTCAGTTCCATAAGCTGCGCTTGCAAAGTCAGCGCCTCCACCAAGGTATGTATATTGGTTTCTTTCATCTAGCCATACTTAAAATAACACTGTACCCTGTTCTCTGGTCGAGTTGCGCCTCAATAACGACCCCTTCAACGTAGCCGCTGGAGACCGCCTTTAGTTCCATAAGGTGAGCCTGCAAAGTCAGCGCCTCCACCAAAGTATGCATATTGGTTTCTTTCATCGAGCCATACTTAAAATAATACTGTACCCTGTTCTCTGATCGAGTTGCGCCTCAATAACCACTCCTTCGACGTAACCGCTCGGATCCGCTTTCAGTTCCATAAGCTGTGCTTGCAAAGTCAGCGCCTCCACCAAAGTATCCAGATTGGTCTTCTTTAGCGCTGATACGGGTATGGCCTGCACGTCGCCGCCCAGCGCTTCGCAGACTACGCCGTGTTGCGCTAGGGAGCGCATTGTGTTTTCCTGGAACAAGGAATGGGTACCGTCGCTATGGCTGTATCCGGTTCGAAGGACCACTTTATAATAGCTGTATATACTAAATAAATAAAAACCGGCAAAGTGCGTGTCGGGCCACGCGCAGTGTAGGGTTCCGTAGTTGCCCGTCTGTCTTAGTTACATCAACGTGCGGTGCGGTTGCGTCGGCCCAATTTTTACGAAAATTGGCCTTTCCAAGTACACATTAAGTTGGTCGACTATTACTCTGTAACTACTTATCATGCCTACTAGTCCGTGATAGTTTTCCTTTTAAATTCATTACATTATATGTACTACTACCACTACTAAAACGGTAAAAGCCAGCGTCACTAAGTGTGGCAAGTGGCCGTCGCGTACACGTCTACGTCAAAGTTACTGACAAGTTTCAACTGTCATAACATAATAAATCGAGAAGCAGTCAATGATATGAAGTCAAAGTGATAGTGTAATTACATGATGATATGTCAGACGATGGCGGTTAAAGGGTTAATGGTAAATTAAATTAACGAGCCATCTATATTTTAAAAGTCTGAATGAATTATTTAACTCAATCAACGTTACGTGGATTGGTTTGTATGTCTTGAGTTAACTCGATAAAGTGAAGGATCATATCGGAAAAGTTCATTAGAATACGAATTGCGAATATCACATCATAAACAGGTTCCAAAATTATAGTTTGGCTATTCAAACAATCTTAGTCTCAAGAATTCATCGAAGAAAAAATGCTTGAAATTGTATCTGTGGTCTCAACAAAAAAAAAGCAATATTGAGGCATACCTACAATGTTCACACCTGGCTTGTCGATTTTGTTGATCGCCACCAGTATGGGCACTGTAACAAATAAGAATTCATTAAACATAATAAATGACACACGATGCCATATAAAGCAGTTGCGGTAGCTCGGTAAATCTGTCAAACGCGAAACATTATAGTTGCTGGTATTTGAAGCAAGCCTTTCCTCTTATAGAAACACAAAGGCTTGGTATTAAAACATGGCATTTTTATCTTATCGTAGACGAAACCGCAATGCTCTAACTGGCAAAAAATGGTTGACACCAAATGTTTATTTAATTATTTTCGTTGAGCGTATAAATACTTTAATAAAACACTTACTACTACTTACTATTACTTTAATATACTCATACTCATTTATTGATAAAATATAAAATTTTACATGAAAAAAATAATATGAATTAGAACAGTTAATATGTACCAATGGTTGACTGGTAGAGAATGCCTTAAGGCATTAAGTCCGCCAATACTACTTTTATTTTTATATTTGTGCAATAAAGTTTAAATAAATAAATAAATAAATATGTCAAATTAATTAGATTTTTCTAATTAGATCATAATGATCATAATAAATAGATACTTATTTATTTATTTAATCGTATTGCAAAATATATTATCAGAAATAGAAAAAAAAAAGAGGAGGAATGATCCCTATCATTCATGTCTGCTAAGACACGACCTTTTCTTTAGGACTATTATGGAAGGGAAGATTGAAGGAACGAGAGGCAGAGGAAGGCCGAGGAGAAACTATTTCGAACAAATAAAGGAGAAAGTTAAGGTCGGGTCATATCAGAAACTAAAGTAAATGGCAGAGGACAGAAATGGCTCGCGATTGCTCCACCGACAAGATTGCTACTCTTAAGTTAAAGAAAAATAATGGCAAAACATAATTGTAGAGAGCAATAGGAGTGTAGCTTTATTTATTTACTAGCTTCCGCCCACGGCCTCGTCTGTGTGGACCCGGGATAAAAACTATTTTATATTTTCATCCAGGCTATAAACTATCTTTGACGCCAACATCAGCGGGGGCCACTATATCGGTCGCGAACGCGCTTGGCGCGCGCCACTTGAAACGTCACTTTAAATGTAGCCACCAGCTACGTGGAGCGTATATACTGACCATTGGCCTCCCGGGCCATCCGCACGGACTCCACCGTCTGCTCCATGACCCCATCGTCGGCGGCCACAACGAGGACCACTATATCGGTCGTGAACGCGCCGGGTTCGCACCACTTGAAACGTCACTTTAAATGTAGCCACCAGCTACGTAGAGCGTATATACTGACCATTGGCCTCCCGGGCCATCCGCACGGACTCCACCGTCTGCTCCATGACCCCATCGTCGGCGGCCACAACGAGGACCACTATATCGGTCGAGAACGCGCCGGGTTCGCACCACTTGAAACGTCACTTTAAATGTAGCCACCAGCTACGTAGAGCGTATATACTGACCATTGGCCTCCCGGGCCATCCGCACGGACTCCACCGTCTGCTCCATGACCCCATCGTCGGCGGCCACAACGAGGACCACTATATCGGTCGTGAACGCGCCGGGTTCGCACCACTTGAAACGTCACTTTAAATGTAGCCACCAGCTACGTAGAGCGTATATACTGACCATTGGCCTCCCGGGCCATCCGCACGGACTCCACCGTCTGCTCCATGATCCCATCGTCGGCGGCCACACCGAGGACCACTATATCGGTCGCGAACGCGCCGGGTTCGCACCACTTGAAACGTCACTTTAAATGTAGCCACCAGCTACGTAGAGCGTATATACTGACCATTGGCCTCCCGGGCCATCCGCACGGACTCCACCGTCTGCTCCATGACCCCATCGTCGGCGGCCACAACGAGGACCACTATATCGGTCGTGAACGCGCCGGGTTCGCACCACTTGAAACGTCACTTTAAATGTAGCCCCCAGCTACGTAGAGCGTATATACTGACCATTGGCCTCCCGGGCCATCCGCACGGACTCCACCGTCTGCTCCATGACCCCATCGTCGGCGGCCACACCGAGGACCACTATATCGGTCGCGAACGCGCCGGGTTCGCACCACTTGAAACGTCACTTTAAATGTAGCCACCAGCTACGTAGAGCGTATATACTGACCATTGGCCTCCCGGGCCATCCGCACGGACTCCACCGTCTGCTCCATGACCCCATCGTCGGCGGCCACAACGAGGACCACTATATCGGTCGTGAACGCGCCGGGTTCGCACCACTTGAAACGTCACTTTAAATGTAGCCCCCAGCTACGTAGAGCGTATATACTGACCATTGGCCTCCCGGGCCATCCGCACGGACTCCACCGTCTGCTCCATGACCCCATCGTCGGCGGCCACAACGAGGACCACTATATCGGTCGCGAACGCGCCGCGGGACCGCATGGCTGTGAACGCGGCGTGGCCCGGTGTGTCGAGGAATGTCACTGTGTCACCGGACTCCAGTTTTACTGGGGACAAAAAAAAAAAAATTAGTATTTCTTTTATTTATCATCTTTTTAGGATACTATTGCGGCGAAGATCGACTTGGAACGAGATGACTGTAGCTCAGGTTCCTTCAGTAACTAATATTTCGTATAATGTATATTTCTGCTTTAGCGCGGAATTGTTGATAAGCTAGTCTAGGTAGTAGTGCGAATCTCAACCTTAGAATTAATAGTTTAAAGCGCAACCTTCAAACGCTCCAATATCCTGCGTAATACCATACCACCACACTCCTGATCAACCACGGTCGTGTCTCTCAGCGCGTCTAACAGTGTAGTCTTTCCGTGCCTCAGACAGACTTAAGCTTTAATCTCTTTTTTTTCTTCATGTGCCTCGGGTCCTTACTCTACACAGTAGTAGTGCCAAACTCAACTTTAAACCTAGTATAGTCTGAAGTACTAATTCCAACCTTCAAATGAGATCTCTTATAGGAATAAGTTGGCCTTTGTACTTTGATCTAATGTGTGACATGTATATTCTATAACCTGTTATTGTATACAATAAAGTTCGTACGTACAAACGCCAACACAGTTAGCTGACCATCCTATATTTATATAGAACCTTATTACAAATCACATAAAGTGCACGGATGGTCAGTTAGCTGTGTTGTCGATAGTACATACTTTCCGTGACTCAGTACTTACTTTACACAGTAGTAGTGCCAATCTCAACCTTACAGATAGTATTCTAAAGTACTAATTCCAACTTTCTAACGCTCCAATATGCTGCGTTATACCCCCGAACTCCGGTCTACCACGGAAGTGTAAGTGTCTCTCAGCACGTCTAGCAGTGTGGTCTTTCCGTGCCTCAGACCTAAGTCTACAGTCTTCACAGTAACAGTGCGAATCTCGACCTTAATGACAGTACCTAGTCTAAGCTTTAAGTTCTAACCTTCAAACGCTCCAATATGCTGCGTAATGCCATCGAATTCCTGGTCGACCACTGACGTGTCTCTCAGCGCGTCTAACAGTGTGGTCTTTCCGTGCCTCAGACCTAAGTCTACAGTCTACACAGTAACAGTGCTAATCTCGACCTTAAAGACAGTAGTCTGAGCTTTAAGTTCTAACACTTCTAACCTTCAAATGCTCCAATATGCTGTGTAATGCCACCGAACTCCTGGTCGACCACTGACGTGTCTCTCAGCGCGCCTAACAGTGTGGTATTTCCGTGCCTCAGACCTAAGCCTACAGTCTTCACAGTAACAGTGCAAATCTCGACCTTAAAGACAGTAATCTAAGCTTTAAGTTCTAACCTTCAAACGCTCCAATATGCTGCGTAATGCCACCGAACTCCTGGTCGACCACTGACGTGTCTCTCAGCGCGTCTAGCAGCGTGGTCTTCCCGTGGTCGACGTGCCCCATAACGCAGACGACGGGCGGCCGCGGCCGGAGCGCCTCTGGCGGCGCTGGGGGCGCTGGTACTGCGTCTTTGTTCTACGGAACATGGTTGACATGAAACATCTGTGGTCAACTTCAGGCTTCATCGAGTGCTGATAGATCAACTCGTCTTTACACGCGGCTGTATGCGTGTCTTGTAAATACCATATTGAATGGGTACATGCGCCTGTAACGACGAATGCTGTGACACTGCCACTCAAATCAAACCTGTGTATTTACAAGCGCACGCAAAGATGATTGGAACTACGTATGTCTAACGAAACTAAATAGTAGACGCAAATTAAACTGAGAGAAACTGAGACAAGCAATGAAAGATATAAGAGGAGGTAGAGTCAGCATCGCATAGTGAGTTGCAGTCTATGCCAAATATATCGTAACACATCCTTACTCTCGACGACCGCTTTAGCCTAGTTGGTAGTGACCCTGCCTACGAAGCAAGAGGTCCTGGGTTCGAATCCCGGTAAGGGCATTTGTTTGTGTGATGAGCATGAATATTTGTTTCTGAGTCATGGATGTTTTCTATGTATTTAAGTATTTATTTATCTATATAAGTATGTTTATCGTCGTCTAGTACCCATAGTACAAGCTTTGCTTAGTTTGGGACTAGGTCGATTTGTGTAAGATTGTTCTCTAATATTTATTTATTTACTCTTACAGAAATATCTTCTAACATAAACTTTGTGATTCAATTGAAAACATAATATACATAGGTATTATGGGCTAATTATTCAAGTGTATGCAGTGATAGCTGCAAAGGCCTATTTAAAAAGGCAAGAGTAAAACTTGCCTCGTCAATTTCCTCTTCCTGATCAGGCCTCGGCACCAATTTAAACCTCAAGCCTGATATCTTGACGATGTCGCGCACAACCTGTGGGTTATGTATCACGGTGTCCTCTTTGTAGTTAGTGTCTGATGTCTTGTCCGCGAATTCCAGCACTTTGAACACATGGTCTGAAAGAGGGTTTCGTAAAATGAGACGTATACATAACTAGCTTCTGCCCGCGACTCTGTGCGCGTGGAACTCGTTTATATTGTACAGGTGCCGGCAAATAACGTGCGCAACGCGGGACGAAGGGGAGGGGCAGTTCGCAAGGCGAATTGTACGTGCGAGCTGTTCTCCCACTTCGTCCCGCGTTGCGTAAGTTATTTGCCGGCCTGTAGACCTGTAGCTCCATACACATTTTCACACCCCATTTCACGTCCTTACGGGATGATTTCCGGTCCTTTCCCCGAGACTCAAACTATCTGTATACCAAATTTCATCCAAATTGGTTCAGTGGTTTAAGCGTGAAGAGATAACCGACAGGCAGAGAGAAAGACGGACAGACAGACACACTTTCGCATTTATAATATAACTATAGCAGTATGGATAGCACTATAGTCTGGATAGCCGGCCGTGCCCGTATTAGTGCTGAAAATATAAACAATTCTCTATAAGAAGAGAGAGTTAATACTAATTATTTCAGGAAGTTTTATGAACATGATTGGCTGGCCTTCATGTACAATAATCATAATTAATAACCTTTGTTGTAATGTCCAAAAGAAAAGGGTGTTGGTATATGTTACCATGTCATGTTATGTCATGTTGGTAAATTAAATGTGTAGTTGTCGGGCTGTGACTCGGGCGTAGATATAAATTAAACGTCCGAATGTTCCAACAATCACTTTTAATTTGCACAAACACGGTACAAAGATAGAAGGAGAAAGTTTATAATTTTGCCATAGAATATCCGAAAGCACATACAAGAAAGTCACAAGCAGTACAAGCACAAAGCACAATAATTAAAGGCTAATATGAGCGCAAGCGTATAGCGGGAGCGAGTACAATATTTTGCATACGAGCGGCGTGCGCACAGCGGCGAAGCGACATGAGTACTGGCGCGGGCGCGCGATCGACCTCCGGCCGCCGTCGTCCGCGCAGATAACGGGACGCCGCATCTAATATGAAATTAGGTTTGCTTGTCCGCGTGTACAAAGTATTACATGTAAATATTAAGTTTAGTTATTTAGTTAGTAATAATGTTACATATTTAAGTGCATGTTGTAAATACCTAATTATAGATTTGTTTATATAATAATAAGTTTTTAGAATTAAGTTTAGTTTTGAGTTTTATATTAAGTTAACACATTTAATTAATAAAACTTATTTAATAATTATTATAGCTAAGAGTAGGTACTAAGTACACTACATCACCCCTCCCCAGAGACCGTCAAGGGCGATAATAGTCGGGAAACCGAATACGGCGTCCTGACCGCGTCGTTTTGACAGTGTCACTTTTGGCACTTGGTAATGCCTGGTGATCCTTGGGTGAACTTGAGTGATGGAAATGTGTGTTGTTTGGTGATGTGTGGTGTGGGGTGTCTGGGTCACGCAGTATGAAGGCCGGCTTAAGGCGGTCTATCGATACCGAAACCAGCTTACCGTTTAGCATTATTTTAAATACCTTATCACCTCTGGCAATAACCTCGTAAGGTCCGGTGTACGCAGGTTTTAGGGATCCGCCTATCGTATCGTCCCGGAGAAAAACGTAGGCTGAAGAAGATAGGTCCTTGAAGACGAAAGTTGTTCGCCTACCACTGTGCCGTGCGGCTGGTGATGGGCGTAAGTCTCTCACGAAACCTCGCAGGCGTGACATGTAGTCCGTCACGTCAATGGTCTCGTCTACCTGAGGATTAAAAAAATCTCCCGGGAGGCGCAAAGGTTGACCATAAAGAAGTTCAGCCGTGGAAGCCTGAATATCTTCTTTATAGGCGCTACGTACTCCCAGTAAAACGAGTGGAAGTGATTCCACCCAGCTGTTACCACCGTGGCAGGTTATGGCAGCCTTGAGCTGCCTGTGGAATCTCTCCACGAGTCCGTTACAGGCTGCATGGTATGCAGTCGTCCTACGGTGTTGGAACCCTGCGATAGCTGATAAATGCTGGAATAGGGCCGACTCAAACTGACGTCCTCTATCCGTCACTATATCCGTTGGGCAACCAAAGCGGGATATCCAGCCGCTCAGTAATGCCCGTGCCACCGTCTCAGCCGTCATGTCTGCCAACGGTATTGCCTCTGGCCATCGCGTGAACCTGTCAACGGCTGTGAGGCAATATCGGAACCCTTGGCACAATGGTAAGGGGCCTATCAGGTCTATGTGGATAAATGCCAGTCTGGCCCTTGGTACTTTAAAGTTACCTAAAGGGGCAGAGACGTGGCGAGTGACCTTAGAGCGTTGGCAAGCTAGGCAGGTACGTACCCACTCACGACAGTCTTTTTTGACTGCTGGCCAGACGTAACGCTCTGCAACCAATCTGGCAGTGGCGTTGGCGCCAGGGTGGCTTAAGGAGTGGAGACTGTCGAACACCGCCTTGCGTAGATCCTGTGGTATAAATGGCCTCTCGGTAGTGCCGCTGACGTCGCAGTACAGGTAATCTTGCGAACCGGGGATTTTTACCTTGTCCAGCCGCAGTGACGACCCTGCTTCCCGTAGTTGTTGAAGCTCCTGGTCAGCCTGTTGTGCAGAAGCAATACTCTCAGCAGTCACAGGTTGCGAAATCTCCTCTATGCGAGAAAGTGCATCCGCCACGACATTATCCTTACCTGATATGTGCCTGATATCAGTCGTAAACTGGGCTATCAGGTCTAGGTGCCTAAACTGTCGTGGGGAGCAGTTCTCTTTACGAGAGTGGAAGGCAAAAGTTAGAGGCTTGTGATCGGTGTAGATCGTAAAGTCACGAGCCTCCACCATATGCCGAAAATACTTCACACTCTCGTAAATCGCTAGAAGTTCGCGATCATAGGGTGAATATTTTACCTGCGCTGGACTCAGCTTCCGTGAGAAAAATGCCAACGGCTGCCACTCGTTCTGCCTCAACTGCTGGAGTACTGCACCCATAGCCGTGTCCGAAGCGTCTGTCACCAAAGCAAGCTTCGCCTGGCAGTCTGGGTGGGCCAGCATAGTGGCCTGGCAAAGACCATCCTTACAGGCCTGAAAGGCATCTGCCTCCTGTGTGGAAAAATGAACGGGATGGGAACCTTTCACCGATCCTACCAGCAGTGCGTTAAGGGGTGCCTGATGCTTAGCCGCGCCTGGAATAAACCTGCGGTAAAAATTGAGCATCCCCAAAAAACGTCGCAACTCTTTTACCGTCTTTGGCGTAGGGAAGCTCTGGATAGCCTCGACCTTGGAAGGCAGTGGTGTGGTTCCTTCGGCTGCTATACGGTACCCGAGGAAGGTAACCTCAGGTACGCCGAAGACACACTTTGCTGCGTTCACCACCATGCCAAAGTCTTTGAGCCTACGGAACAGCTGATGTAGGTGTTGCTCGTGCGTCTCCCGATCCTGCGAAAAGACTAAAAAGTCGTCGAGGTAGGCGTACACAAAGTCTAGTCCCCTGACCATCTCATCGACGAAGCGCTGAAACGTCTGACCAGCATTACGAAGCCCGAACGTCATATAAGGGAATTCGTAAAGGCCGAAGGGCGTCGTAATGGCGGTCTTCGCGATGTCGTCAGGGTTCAGGGGAATCTGGTTGTACGCCTTGACCAGATCAATGGTTGAAAAAATTGTACAACCGGAAAGACTGTGTGCAAAGTCCTGGATGTGACGGATTGGGTACATGTCCGGTGTGGTTCTCGCGTTCAGCATGCGATAATCGCCACACGGACGCCATCCATCATTTTTCTTCGGGGCCAGGTGTAGTGGAGAAGACCAAGGGGACTCAGATGGCCGGCAGATGCCGCTCTTCAACATAGCGTCAAACTCTGCCTTGGCTATCTTCAATTTGTCGGGCGCCAGGCGACGTGGTGTACTGGATACAGGTGGCCCAGGTGTAGTACGTATGTGGTGTACTGTACTATGTGTAGGTGTGTGGTGTATACCATGTGGGCGTGTTATTTCGGGATAGTGTTCAAGTATGGTGTGATATGTAGAATCACCAGACATTACCTTCACCGAAGTGACATCCACCGATTTTCGCGCAAGCAACGCCGGGGTCGCAAGCGATGTCGTGCCGTCGATGAGGCGTTGATTCCTCACGTCGACGACGAGACCATAATGCGATAAAAAATCCACACCTATTATCGCCCTCGTCACATCTGCAACAATAAATCGCCAAGCATAGTCACGGCGCAAGCCTAGGTTTAAAATAAAATTTACGTAACCGTACGTGTCAATTTTAGTACCGTTCGCTGCGCTTAAAACTAAATCAGTTTTTACACATCGCGTTTTTAATTGTGAACGAGGGAACACACAAAGGTCACTACCGGTGTCTACTAAAAACTGTGTTTTTGAATGCTGGTCCGTTATAATAAGGCGACCTGTGCTCGGGCAGTCATCGGCCGCCATTACAGATTGCCCCGGCCGTTTCCCGCGAAATCACAGGGCTGCACGCACCGAGTAGCCTTGTCTCCGAACTTATGGTGGTACCAGCACGTCGGAAATTTCCTATAATTGGAGTTTGATCTTCGTGCTGATGATGAGCGTCCACGTCCATTTTGTCTACGAGGTGTCTTGGATCGCCCGTGCTCGCGCGACATTCTGTCCACCTTTAGCATTAATGTCTGCATCTGCTGGGATAATGCCGCTACCTCCTGGCTCAGGGGATGTGGTGCTGATGATGACGTTGATGCTGCTGCCATCGATGCTGCTGCTATTTGCGGTCGGGGTGGGACGACTTCGTGGATGCGGTCGACCAGCTCGGCTACTTCGTCCAACGGTAGCCTCGACTGGGATGCGATGATGGTCTGCGTACTTGTGGGTAACCTGCTGGTCCATATGGAACGCATGAAGTCTTCAGGCACGCCCGCACCAGCCAAACTCTTCAAATGCCGAAGGAACTGCGTCGGCTTCCGGTCTCCCAACTCTTCGTTGGTAAGGAGCTGGTGGATCCTTTTCTCCCGCGAAACGGACAACCGCTTGATGAGCTCGGTTTTTAATTGTTGGTACTTATCTGCCGCCGCCGGTGAGGTAATAATGTCCTCCACGATTGATGCTGTAGCCGAATCCAGCTGTGCCAACGCGTAGTGAAATTTCGTGGCATCCGCTGTTATGTTGGCCAGCACGAATTGACTCTCCAGCTGCATAAACCAAAGCGCTGGTTTATCGGGGTAAAATGGCGGTACCCGCACTCCGACTCTGCTTATTTCGGGCTCGTTATCTGGCATGATGTGTTCTTTCTCGGGGTCACCACTGTAGTTGTCGGGCTGTGACTCGGGCGTAGATATAAATTAAACGTCCGAATGTTCCAACAATCACTTTTAATTTGCACAAACACGGTACAAAGATAGAAGGAGAAAGTTTATAATTTTGCCATAGAATATCCGAAAGCACATACAAGAAAGTCACAAGCAGTACAAGCACAAAGCACAATAATTAAAGGCTAATATGAGCGCAAGCGTATAGCGGGAGCGAGTACAATATTTTGCATACGAGCGGCGTGCGCACAGCGGCGAAGCGACATGAGTACTGGCGCGGGCGCGCGATCGACCTCCGGCCGCCGTCGTCCGCGCAGATAACGGGACGCCGCATCTAATATGAAATTAGGTTTGCTTGTCCGCGTGTACAAAGTATTACATGTAAATATTAAGTTTAGTTATTTAGTTAGTAATAATGTTACATATTTAAGTGCATGTTGTAAATACCTAATTATAGATTTGTTTATATAATAATAAGTTTTTAGAATTAAGTTTAGTTTTGAGTTTTATATTAAGTTAACACATTTAATTAATAAAACTTATTTAATAATTATTATAGCTAAGAGTAGGTACTAAGTACACTACAAATGTATAATATTAATATCAGCCACAACCAAATAGAAACAGAGTAAGTTGTCTTCCCAATGTTGGTGTTTAACATCAGTTCAGTCCTATATTCTTATTTGATCAAATCAGACTTAAGGAATAAGGATTACTCATGGATTACTTAATAATATTTAAATTTATTTATGGAATTTAAATTGCCTTTCCACCAGAGCTAAGCTGTTTTATTTTATACAAATTGGCCAAACCAAGGTATGAAGCTGTGGTCTTGTTACGAAATGAGTCAGCATGTGACAACGGTACAATACAATTATTTCTAAACCACCAACAAACCAAACTTACGAAAATACTCGAGAAGTATCAAGCTTCAACTTAATTTTGCTAATTTAAAATATTAAGAGTCTGCAGTAAGCTCGGCCGAATTTCACCTTCCCATACATACAGAGTTTCGTTCTCATTTTAAAACTATGTGTTGGATTGTGACGAAACTTTGCATATACAATGACATGAGGTGTATCTATCTGTAATTAGTTTATATGGCTCCAGTTTATAAAACAAACGAAATACAGCAAAAACAAGTTTTGTATGAAAAACGTAAATTCACTGTATTTTTTTTACTATGGTATCTGGAGCTACATAAACTAACTACAGACCTGGATATACCTCATGTCACTGTACATGCAAAGTTTCAAATACAAAAAATAAATACAAATATAAATACTTTATTCGTTGATCATTGGTATACAATATACATGACATAATATTAGTGGTAAAAGCGGTGTTGTTTCACTATGTCGTACCTGGAGGCATACGAATTTTCATGCAGTCACTCAGTAGTAGAAGTGGCATGCATTAAATTATAATTGTTTACTGTCTTAAATAAAGGTAACAATGACAAGTTTCAAATCTAATTAACAATCACAATCCAACACATAGTTTTAAAATGAGAGCGTAACTATGTTTGTATGGAGAATCGAGCTTACTGCGGACTCTTAAAGATGCTGCTGCCCTAGGGCCACCTAGAGAAGGTAGTCTACAATAGAAATACATCTCTATCATGGGGCCCCTCCTTTGTTGCCCCAGGGCTTCCAAACCTCCAAATCCGGCCCTGGTCACTAATCTATATTTCCCTAAAAACTTCATACTAACCAGTCAAATACTGTATTGATGTTGATTTAAATAAGACATGATTTGTGTGGTTATATCAAATCAAATCATTTACTTCGAAAGTGTTTCAATAATTTGTTAGTAATAGAGGTCTTAAAAACTATAGTAGGTATTATGTTACTATTTGCAAGTTGTCAGTTGGATGCCCTATGCAACCTATCCCTGTGAAATAGCAAGGGACCATCCATCCACCGTTTGCAGGAGGCTGTTCGGGCCGCGCAGGCGCCGCAGCAGGGACGCGCCACGCTTACGCATTCATCTACTTCTCCAGCTCAGATACAATGAGGATTGTTGTATCAATGCATCAATTGATTATTGGTACATACATAAAAACCTTTAAACCAACTGCTCATGAAAAATATTTAGAAAAACAAAGTATTTGCAGTACATACCCACATCCCTTTTGAGCACCTCAGCCACATCTGTGACAGTCATATTTCTCCATATCCCCACCACTTCCGAGCCTGCTTTTGGAGAATATCTAATGGGTTGCCTTCCCTGTGTATCCACAGACTGAAATTGAACAATATTTATTAGTTTAAGACTCACTGCACTTCTATATCAGGTATTACATTCTTTGCTCGTTGCATATTACGAGGTACAATCTGTACATTTGTAAATGATTTTATCAAAGCATGGGTGAAAAACTGACTTCTCCATGACCCAAGCAAAGCTTGGTCACCCCAATGCTACCTAATATTGGGCTATTTAAGAAGTACACTTTGGATAAAACTTAGGAAGCTTCCTCCAGATGCTATTTCGATATGACTGGTTAATTATTAACTATATGTTTCATGAAAATGTTGATTACACACACCTTTTCTTCTATGGACCTTCGCTTCTTGCAGTAGATACATGTTACAGACAGTTGACGAGCCTGGAGATGAAAAAAATCTGGTGTTTTTCTGACGCTCGTGAATAATGGCAGTGATTCTCTCTTTAAAGCACTAATAGGTAAACTGAAAAGAAGCCACAATAGTAAGTTATACAACACATTTTGAAACAGATTATTCATTTTCAGTGATAGGTAGACATCAGGTACCTATGTCCTTACCGTAATAAAAGGTTCCTGTACATATTGTATAGGTTTATAAAACATTAAATTAGAGGTAAATAGTAATTACACAATTATATTACATGTAAATAAAGTTGGGGTTAAGAAAATGTAAGTAATCATATAAAAGACTTCTTAAGAAGCGAAGCCCTCGATAGCGATATGCACTTTGGTTTCTAATTCTATCATAATTATTACTTCATTAATAGAGAAATTGTGCGATAATGTAGGGAAGAATACCGCAAAACATAACCTCAACTTCTGACACTGACACTGACGTCTTACAGATAAGATAAGACATTAGACATGCGTTTAGTTATTGACCAAATTATAGCGCGTAAAGACAGAAATGTCTATGTACAACATTTTCAAAGTATGTAAAAAATAAATATTATTCTTGTTTTTAAAATCGGATTAAGTAACAATACAAAGAGCTTATTAAAATTATTTTATTTTATAGTGGTACTACACTTGGCAGTATTTGCCCAAATATTCGTGCTGCATCTTTTTTCTTCCTACGGCAAATGAAAGAGAGGCAACGACGCAACGCGAACACGCATTCCCAAGTGTAATGCGACCATTATGTTCTAATGTTTGGTGTTTGCGTTTAGATTTTGCTTAAATTTGTAGAAACATTTAAAAAATAAACATAATGAAATAGACATCTTTCTTCAGATATGGCAGAAAGTAATTACATTTGGATGTTTTTTAAAAACAATTTAGATATTTTTCGGTAAATATGCATTTGCTCTAACTAAAGATTCATAACCTTGATTCAATTCAATTCAATGAAACCCAGAGACAAGCTTAATTAATGAAATTAAAAAAATAAATCATAGACAAATACTATTTATGTCCGCCATTCATTCTTTTGAGTTGCTTTTTCGTTTTACGATTTAATCCAAAAAGCGCAAGGAATTTGTCATCAATTCCGCGTCATCGCGTAATAATACGCTTGTATAAGCTGCTAATCTTTTAAAATCCGGGTGGTGAAGACTTAGCGCGAGTAGCGCAACAGCTCGACGGTCTGACGTGCTCCTGCCGCGAGATCGTATCATACTTCCAGTGATGCTTCCCTTTTACGTTATCGGTCGCGACGTTCGCCTTGCGAGTGCCTGATGGTGTGGAAATTATGTGCGAATAACGGTCTAAGTAATAAGAGAGAGGACTCAGTATGGGGGCGTTTTTGAACAAGCCCGAGACGAAGAAATATAACGAGAATGGGGAAGGAAACGGTCTTCGCTATGGCGTGGCGTCGATGCAAGGTTGGCGCGTGGAGATGGAGGATGCTCACCACGCGCAGTTAACTCTAAACGGGACACTATCGGACTGGAGTTACTTCGCGGTGTTCGATGGTCACGCGGGTGCGCGGGTGTCAGCTCACTGCGCGGACAACCTGCTGGAATGTATCCTGCAGACGGACGAGTTTCGACGCGGAGAGATCGGGGAGGCAATCCGCACCGGCTTCCTGGACCTCGACAAGAAGATGCGCGAGCTTCCCGAGCTGTCCAACAGCGAGGAGAAGTCCGGCTCCACCGCTGTCTGCGCCTTCGTGTCGCCTAAACAAATATACATAGCAAATTGTGGCGATTCCCGCGCTGTTTTGGCGCGCAACGGACAACCTATATTCGCTACCCGGGATCACAAGCCGGAGCTACCGTCTGAAAAGTCCCGCATAGTCCAAGCTGGTGGTTCGGTTATGATTCAGCGTGTGAATGGGAGCTTAGCTGTATCTCGAGCATTGGGTGATTACGAGTACAAGAAGGTGCTGGACCGGGGTCCGTGTGAGCAGCTGGTGTCTCCCGAGCCGGAGGTGTCAACTCATGAGCGCTCGGAGGGAGAGGATGAGTTTCTGGTGCTAGCCTGTGACGGAGTGTGGGATGTGATGACCAATGAGGCGCTCTGTGCGTATGTCCACTCGCTGCTGCAGTTGACAGACGACCTGGTGGCTGTGACCAATCAGGTCATTGATACCTGCCTTTATAAGGTAAACAATTTTTAATTCCTTCTATCTCTTTCAGTAGCACCTAGACTGCAGTGTAATTATACCATACGGAAATCATCAGAGCCCACCCATCTTCAATGATACATAGGTTTGGCAGGCGCTCACGGCCGCTGGCCACGGCGCCCCTTGGCATGGGGGCCCGTGCCATTTTGCCTGTTCTGCCAGTCAATAATCATAGTTACGCCACTGCACCTAGAAAAAAATATTCTTGGCTGGCTTAGGCTTAGTGTGTGCCCTAAACAGAGTTATACTAATACATTTGCTTCCTTAATAGGCTAAATATGGAAATCAAGATTTTTGTATAAATTAACCCTTAAATGCATGATTTTTTGTATAACTTTTTAATAAATTGAAATAGATGTGTCATGTTGTATAGATTGAGGGAAAAATAAAGAAAAAAATCATAGTATTTAAAAAAACATATACAATATATGATGCATATATACATCATTATGCATTTAAGGGTTAAGAATGTGCTGATTTGATAAGTAAGAACAATAGAGTATCTATCTGAAGAAGCTCTCCAAATTAGGCAAACAATTATCCGAATTTAAACTGAGAGTTCGAAACATGTCGCCCGTAGTGACATTGAATATGTGAGTTAAACCGTGTAACTGTTAGTATTATTTAAACAATTATCCATTAATTTTTGGATAATTATCAAGACATATATTATATACACATTTCCAATTAACTATAATATGTGATTAATTATCACTTGCATGCTTCATCAAGAATTTACTAAAATATTAACCTTAGTAGTAGTAGTAGTTTTTCCTTGTCTTGATTATTTTATTTCCCAATTTTTTAAAGTGTAAAGTGAAATGATCATATGTGAAATTATAACTGAAATCTGCTTTTATACTGACAAAGTACTTAACACATACATAGACAATGCATCTCAAAGCAAAAGATATGAAGAAATAAGAGAATATCATTTGTCATATATATTGCGCGTTGTTAAAGTTAATCCAATAAAAAACATTCCATGTAAAAAAGAGGCCAAGTCTTGAAACTCTTCCACCGTAAAAAGTTGTGAGATATTTCGTAGTACCAACCAAGTCTTAGGCATTCTTATTATTCTTTATTTGCTAGCTAAATAAAATTCTGCAACTTGGCAATCACAACTTTACTGCATTTATGGATTTTTGCATACCCTAAAACTATGTAGTATTATGTGATTGCCAAGTCACAAAATTTTATTTAGCTAGCAAATAAAGAATAATAAGAATGCCTGAGACTTGGTTCTACGAAATATCACAACTTTTTACGGTGGAAGAGTTTCGAGACTTGGCCTCCTTTTTACATGGGATCTCACTTCATTTTGTAGATTTATTGTGTTATCAATACATACAAATTATGAATGCACTCCCATTCATGCTTTTTAATTTTTTTTCCCATTCACTGTAAATGTAACTTTGTAATCCTATATATTTATTTATGTAGTTGGTGTATCTAGAAAACTGGACCGAAATTGCAAAACATTTTAGTTTTCCCTTGATTTATACACTAAACACTAATTGTATTCTAAATTTGAAGCTTCTATGTCTGCTAAAAGTGTTTTAGCCTTTTGATGATTGGTCAGTGAGTCAGTCAGTCAGTGACAAAATTAAGAAACTTTGACTAGTTAGAGCAGCCCAACTTGGGAAGTACCTCCGCCTTGAAGAAGACCACAGCCATAATAACACTACTACTTTCTCTGTAGTAGTGTTGTGTTCCTGGAGGTGAGCAAGGTCGCCAGAGCTCCCGAGGATGCGTTGTGTTGAGAGCGAGGGAACTTCAGCTGTCGACACGGCGAATCCTCAAACATATCAAGGGTCGGCAACTCCCATGTTACTCCTTTGGAGTCGCATGCGTCTATAGGCTGCGGTGTCCGCTTACGATCAGGCGGGCCGTACGCTTGTTTGCCACCGTTGTTGTATAAAAAAGTTATAATTCTTAAATGGTTCAAATTGAATGAAATTTTTGTTCCAGCCATGTGTGCTCAAGTAAAACCTGGGTTACTTGGAGCCCCAGACAATTCAGATCATCTCAAAAAGCCTTCGCCTTTGTACTTTGATCTATTGTGTGACATGTATATTCTTTAACCTGTTGTGTAAAATAAAGTGCCGACATACATTCATACATAAAGTGACCCCAGACGAAGATGAATAACCCTTCAGTGACATAAAATCTTTTAGTTATCTTGTTTACTTGCTCCATTGTTTTAAAATAACATACCTTTTGTCTTAGTTAGAAGAGAATATTCAGGTAAATGAATATGTGAGAAGCATGTATAAAGGTAACAATAGGAAACAAATTAAAATAAAGGATGATATCATTAAATGACTGTACCACTATTAAAACAATTGGCTAAGGTAGATCGTCATCTGATTGTAACTGTCTGACCTGTTCGCAATTAGGTTACCATGACAACGTTACTCATCTGATGCCGGCTGTACACATTGGGCCAACGTTGGCGCGTGAGCAGGACGCAGCTATGCGTTAGTTATAATTTTATAATTCGATCTCATTGGTTTAAGCTGCATCCTCCTCACGCGTCAACGTTTGCCCAATGTGTACAGCTAGCATGAGATTTTGTACCTTGGCTTAGCAAAATATTCAGGTAGGTAATCATACCTACCTGAATACCCATAAGGGTCATAGAAGAAGAATAGAATAGGGGGACTCGCACACATACATGAGTGAAAAGTGTAAGCTTAGACAATCCCAGAAGTGGGAACGAGATACAATGTCAAATCTCCTGTCCCTCGGCGCATATACGCTTCTTTTCGTTTATCACCTGTCAAAATATTGTACTGAAACTGACATCACCAATATATCACGACTAAATTATAAACGACATAGCATAACTTCTCAATTTAGTAAGGTTAATTTACCATCGTCCCTTTCGGGCATACGCTAGGACCGGCATCTATTAAATCATCTATTTACGGTATGGGTGATGGTTAACATAATATAAAATTTAGGCATGGGTAAATTGGGTAAAGCAAAAACACTAAAAACAGGTGTACAAATATCTAGCCTTATCACTACATAGTATAAAACAAAGTCGCTTCCCGCTGTCTGTCCCTATTTATGCTTAGATCTTTAAAACTACGCAACGGATTTTGATGCGGTTTTTTTAATAGAGTGATTCAAGAGAAAGTCGCTAGTTTTCTCTATGTACGAATATATATTATCTTCTTATGTCATCACAGCTCCACATTTTTTGAATGACGCGTAAATACCTATGTTAATAAATAGGAGCAGTCATTTTGATGATAATCGTTTTTACCCAACTGCCCCAGAAGGTGGATTATGTTTTTCGAGCGTACGTAAGTATATATGTATGTATGTGGACAAGAAAATTATATTCCACGGGCTACAGTCCAAACGGCTTGATGGATTTTGACATATAACACCCCGTTCACACTGCGTTCGTTTCCGTGTCCGGGAGGCATCCGTCTCTTTCGCACTCGGGCGAAACATCGCAAGCGAGAAAAAGAGGGATGCCTCCCGGACACGGAAACGGACGCAGTGTGAACGGGGTGTAAGGTGTTATTGGATGCTTCATAATTGTGGGATTGATATAAGCTTACAATATTTGTAAAACGCAGTTGGGTTTTTGAAAAATCTTCTGAAATCACGTACAAAATATTTCCACTTTGGTCATCAACTTATTGCTGTGTTGGATTCTTCTGGTGGTTCAAAACTGTCTGATAGCACCATATTTAATATATTTATATTAATTTATTCGCTGCAACCATGGTATTTTCAGCACGTATCATGGGACGGCCGCGACTTACTCTCGATTTTTCTCGCACTATACCTCTTGTTCTAAGTGTTCTAATAAGAGAGAGACGGATTGTGCGAGAAAAATCGAGAGAGTTCGCGCGCCGTCGCGTGATAGCCGTGCATGATCTTCTTAAGTCTAACCAGCACGGCTAGCATGCGACGAACAAGAAGATATAGTGCGGTAAAAATCGAGAGTATGTCGCGGCCGTCGCATGCTAGACGCGCTGTACAGACATGTTCAGTTCAGTTCTTGCCTCGAGTTTATACACTGTCACTGGCAGACATAAAAATGTTGATGTAACCTACACTTGCGGCGCTAGGACACGCCAACACGCCATGCAGTGCAGTGGAAATAAAGAACAATAGGGGTATAGGCAAAAAATTTATTATTACTTCAAAAGAAAGAAGGCAAAAATATGCCTAATGACGAAAATCCCATTCGAATATCTCACAAAATTACGAAGCTACGACCGTTATAATATTGCTTGATAGAGAGACGTCACGGATCTCGAGCTTCATAGTAAATGACAATCGTTTCATGTGAAGGTGCGTTTTTTTTTTTAAATCCTTTTTCGAGAAAATTCTACACTATTGATTATTTTATTTGTACCATCCCTAACCGCCACAATGTTACAGGGCAGCAAAGACAACATGAGCATCGTGCTGGTCACCTTCCCCGCCGCCCCGAAGCCCAGCGCGGACGCGCAGCGCGCCGACCAAGAGCTGGACGAAACTCTGCGACAGCGGCTCACAGGTTGTTACCTCTCGTTACTGCATGCCTGCTCGCACAAGCATCGGGGGGAGGAATGTAGGGACGCGAACGAAGCCCGGGGATGACAGATTCGAATGTTTTCTTGTTGTCCCTCAGCAGGGACGCACCTAGCAATTTGTCACAACAACTTGCTATAGTTGGAAACAGCAATACTTCCTTCTAAAAGGGGTGTAGACTATAAATTTATTATAACTCCAAAAGAAAGAAGGCAAAAAATATGCCTAGTGTCAAAATCTCAAAAAATTACGAAGCTACAACCGTTTTAATATTGCTTGGTAGTGAGAGAAAACGCTCGGGGATCGTGACGTCAATGACAATTCTTTAATATGAAGGTGCGTTCTGCGGAAAAGGGACAGAATATGAGGTATCTTAAAACATTGGACACATAACTTTGTAATTATTTAATCCCCTGTTTTACTTTATTCTCCATTTGACAATACTTTTTCGAGAAAATTCAACATATTGGTTATATTTATTTTGTATCTAAGCCCCTATTAGAAGCAAGTTGGTGTGAAAAATTGCATCGTTTGTACTATGCTTAACACGCAAACGACTCTAGAAAAGGCGCAACAAACAAAAACATTAAAAACTGTCACGCGTTTTCTCGCTTCTCTAAGTTTCGCCAGTCTTGTGCTACCCGTGCAATCGTGCCTTCTTTGAGTACTAATTAGATGAGACGCCGCAGAGCAGAAGGTGGCGGGTTATTACTACTCGTTTGCATGTACTCGCACACACACTGAGAAGAGAACTGCATCCAACGCTATAGCCTAACTAGTATGATGACACAGCATTCGTCCCTCTCGCACGTACACGTACAGACTTGTTAGTGAAGAACAAATGCCTTACGTTCGAATAACATCATAATCATAATGTCATCATGCTAGCTAAGCTATCTTTCTGTCCGGATTCAACAATTCCTTAAGGTACGCAGTTCTGTGGAACACATAGGAAGTTGTACAGGTATCTAATCTATCGTGTGTCGGAATGAACGTGTTTCGGAAGCGCTTTCTGATGCCACTTGATTCTGAGAAATGCTGTTGTTATCACTCGATAGACGAGACATTATGACGTGATAAAGACAAAACCTGTTCCTGATACTAATTCATCAATCTTAGATTTAAAATAATTAATCATGTATTTAGCACGTAATAAACGCGTCTGCCCTTCAACCAGGTGCCTTGCTAGCATGATTGCGTTTGAGTAGGGCGTAAATCACTCGTCCCGCTCGCACTAACATTAGTTGCAAGTAAGCACAGATATACGAGTACATAGATCACGCAAATGCATGTACTTCGCGTGACAGAATTCGGACTCCGAGTTGGCACTCCGACTTACATTCCGCGCGCGTCTGTTGTGGTAGCCGGTTGTCCGTGAATATTAAGAAAATACCTTATTGCAGAATCTATTTTCCGCGGACAACGAGGAATTCAGATCACTAATTCGCCTCTGTGACTTCAAAGTAGGTAGAAAAAAGTGACACGGTCGGTTTTCATACAGATTGAGATGTTTAAGTTATCTAGTGTATATCTATATCTGTGCTAGTAAGCGACAAATGTTATATATCCGACATAAACATGCTAGATAGGCTGGTAAGTTGCCTTTATCGCTCAATATGTTATCTATCTATTATGTAATAAAAGCAATGACAGTTAAAGAAAAGTGAGAAAACACTCGTGTTAGTTAAATAATATTACGGCGTCAAAACATATACTTATCAAATTTGCCTTATTATTCAAGTGCTGTTGTGTGTCAAAAAAATAAACAAGTATATGGTTACGCCTTGTACTGGTTACTCTTCATTCTCATTTTATAGAATCAAGTAGGTTTATGAATTTGAAGTATTTCACCTTCAAGTAATCTTCGAATCAAATTATCTTGATAAAATAATAAAAGGGTTTTAAAACATCATCATCTTAGTAGTTGAAATTCGTGAGCTCTAAGTTTTTCCAAAATTATGTGTAATATGATTAGAGGGGGGATTGCTGTGTTTTGTGTTACAAACATACCCTCTGGTGTGATAGTATTTATTAAAAACAACTTAAATAGGTACACTACATTGTGCACGAGTTAAGCAATAATAATCTTTATATCGATGGTATAAGACTGACCTTGGCACCGCTTCTAAATCTCATAAGATTATTATATGTATCCACACTTGTATTCGATAGCCTAAGTTACTACATCGTCCTTATTTTATAAGTAATAAGGTCCAAACTAGAAAGCAAGTGAGTATGTTTGATAAGCTATTTTCTAACTTATCAGCAACCGAATATTTGCACCTATCGTCAAATCGTATTCAGTTATATATAATACAGGGTGTAACGAAAATGGGGTGTGAACCGATCCCTCCCACCCTTCGCCCTCGTGGGGAAATGTAATTCACAGGCAATGTTATGTGAACAAAAACAGAAATATCACAAAACAAAAATTAACGAAAAATAAAAAACGTAAACAAATGCGTATTTGGAATCGCAATGCGCTACCGAATGTGCCTTTGATCGGTTCACATCCCATTTCTGATACACCCTGTATAAAGAATCGAATGAAACAATGGAACATCGTAAACGTCCTAACGTTACAAAGAACAGTAAACTAAGCCCAACTTGTTCATCGCACTTGATTACGATTACCGTCTTCATTCATCTTAGCAGTGTACGCAAAGGCGTTTGTTACGAAGTAGTTAATAAAAGCATTAAAAGACTGTTAACATAACTGTGAATGGTTACCTTGTCATCCAATGCAAGTAAAAAAAAAAATATCTTTAAGGTACACTTTCTCCGCCTCTTCTCGTACTGTGCCAAAAACATCCACCGTTTTTTTAAATATTTTAGTTAATTACTTAATAAGTGCGTATTTCCTTCGTAAATACATTTACAATCTAAAAATGTTAATATGTTCCTTATACTTAAAGTAAACGTATATAATTCAGTTCAAGGTCGTCTTGTACGGCAGCGGTTCACGGATCTGGGTCGAACGTATCAAGTCATATTCGTTCCTATAATGCGCTTTTTATATGACATGTGCAATCGATAGTCTTTGAGTGACTCCGTGCTGAGTTTACGTCAAATATATATGCGGGCAAAGTGTTAAAATATGCGAATAAGAGATTTTATCTCTTTGGAAATGTACAGTATTTGTATTGTGACTCTATTGTCAATGTCATAAAGGCGTGTACTGATATGTATGTGCTTTTTTAGATACACAGATACACTGTATAATGATCGCGTATATCGTCATTAACAAAATTGCATTGAACGAAAATAGTGGCTTCGGCAAGGGGATAATAAATAACCCAAGGCATCGAATTACATAATTCTAGTTACACAGTTTCTCGTGTATGTCAATTATATTATAATAAAACTAATCGATCTAGCAACGCCACGTGCGCTCACCAGGAGTCGCAGGCGTCAGTAGGCTGCGGTGACCGTTTCATAAGGCGGGCCGCAAGCATGTTTGCCACCATCGTGGTATTAAAAGACAAATTTAGAACATAGAATTTGGAAATTAAATAATTTGTTTGAATCGAAATAATCCATACTAATATTATAAATGCGAAAGTGTGTCTGTCTGTTACCTCTTCACGCTTAAACCGCTGAACCGATTTGGATGAAATTTGGTATAGAGATAGTTTGAGTCCTGGGGAAGGACATAGGATAGTTTTTATCCCGGAAATCATCCCCCAAAGGGATGAAATGGGGGGTGAAAGTTTGTATGGAGCTACGATATAACCAGTTCCACGCGGACGGAGTCGCGGGCAGAAACTAGTAGATTATAAGCAGTTAAGTTGTATTAGTTAATATTCAGTTTTCCAGTTCCTATCTTGTTGTATGAAAACATATCACAGCTAACTCACGGTATTTTGGTTATCTATAGAAGATATTCCAGAGGCTCTAGTATAAGTTTTACCGAAACAAAACGTTACGACCGCGTTTGCGTTTAGCTGTCAAATCCCATACAAATTGAGGGTAAAACGTAAACGCGATCGTAAAGTTTTGTTTCGGTAAAACTTATACTAGAGCCTCTGAACACTTGTGCTCATTTCCAATGGCGGGTGCGTAAATTTTAAATTATATATTCTTGCTTAAATGATACGTCCCTTCTATTTTGTACTTTACTACCTCGGTATAAGGTCTTGGATACGTTACGTTTACCTTGGCACATATCCTTATTTTTCCCTTGGATTATCAATAGAGTATTCTGGAACGAATTAATTACTAGAATAATAGAAAAACATCATAGAGCGGGAGATTTCGCGATTGATAACATCGATAAAGTAAAACGGTGAATTATATAAATAAAACTATTCAATGGCTATAATTTCACGCTTGAGTTACGGATCAATTTAATCCAATTTAAATAAACAAAGGCTATTAAAAATATAAAGGCGAAACGAATTGACTGAACGGAAGAGTTATTGTGTTACTGACCACTTCTCGACGACGTAATGACCATCTTTGGGTTTGCCTCTTGTGTCGTTGTACAGTCAGCAGCAGAAGTGGCTACGCAAAACAACAAGCTTAAAATGATCTAGATAGTTCTTATCCTCTAGACAAGAGTCGTGTGTAGGTCATTTTGAGCACTTGACCCGTTTAGCTAGTTTTGCTGCTGACTAACTTGTTTTGACCGCACCTCACCGTTCACCCACAAATATATCTTGACGTCGCAATTCGTAGTGGCTAAGCGTAGAGGTAGAGGTCTAGTTTCGTTAGGCACAACGGGTGAGGTGTGGCGCATTAGTGCGTTCCGAATAACAGGCCAGTTGACAGATTCATACATCGACCCCCTTGTACTATAAATGCCTGCTTCGTCAATTTCCATTTACGTCAGTATTTTTTTTTACTGGACTCCCGGGTATAGAAAGAAAGAAAGAAAGAAAATAATTTATTAGTGCAAAAACTATACATAAATAAAAGTGTAACAAAACTTATCTTAATACACATTATTTTTAGTAATTTGCACTAAAGGGTGCACTGCGCTTAATGTCACGGAGCTAGCCAGAGGACACGTTCCGTGACACTGATTTTCAGTGAAGCCAGCATTTGGACTAGATGGCGTGGCACTGAGAGAATTGTCGATATTAATATAATAAACACAAAATCTTACCAAAACTAAACACAAAAACCAAAACAAAACAAATAAAAATTACTCTTTTACGCTTAAGCTCTAATGAAGTCTAATGTGTAGGTATAATACATGAAATATAACTCTGACCTAACCATTTTTTCGTAATTCGCGCCAGGGTTCCTATTTTTAAGCAAGATGCCATTCGGGCATCTGACGCTGCCTAATGCCTAACAAACCCAACCAATCCAGTGTTTCGGAATCGCAAGAAAATATTCTAACTGGAATCTGACGAAACTGCACTAAGATGTTCCACTTTCTTCAGCCGTTTTAATTTACAAACTAAAGGGACAATTGCAAAACACATTTTAGTTAACAGAGGTTTGTTAAGTTTTGACTAACAGTGTAAAGTAGTTAATACTATCTTAAAAGTGTTAGATAGTACAAATAAAAAGACAAATAAAATACATTTATGTTAAATCATTATTTTATTGTTACCATTGCCATCACATTATTTTTAAGCATAACAAAATCGTTATAGGTCATTGTTTTTGCAAACATAAAATTATCATTGGATTATTATGTTTATCTTAGTTTCTTGTTTATTATTTTTACAACAAATTTTAGAGAAAGAGTCATTTGCTTGGCATAAAGTGTACCTAAATAGATACCTCCTAACTTTACCAAGCGTACACAACAGGGTAAAGCTGCCAAAATTAATGTTTTTTTTAACCAAAGTCTGCTTTTGTGTTACGTTTTGTTTGGTTTTTTGGTACTTTTGTGATAACCATAACATAAAATGTGTGCTACACTCCATACAAAATGTAACACAAAATCGGATATCGATACAAAAAATACCTTTAATTTGACGGCCTTACCCATCAAACGTTTTACTAACGATTCCATAATCGTTACCTTCATCAAATAAAATAATTCAAAGTTTTCATAATACTCCCTGAATCGAAGTATCATACCGGTTTATGATTTGAAGGGCCCGTGCAATATTTTATAAATACGAGCTTGTTGCCAGTCACGTCACGCCGCAATAAATTTGCATGCACTGTGGTCCCTACTGTTTCGCGTACCCATGCTTATCATCGACCCGAATAGGTTTGCAGCCGTATGGAATATTTAAAATTGTAAGGTCAATGAGGGCATTTCCGTCATACTTTTTGATTAGTTCACTTTGGCTGGTCATAACTAAGAGGATATTTACTTTTTAATAAACCTGATCACTGTAATAGATTGGGCATTTATTTAACTATACAAATGTACTCATATTAAATTGCTAGTATTGCTGGTTATTTAACTATGTTTTTCTTTTTAAAACATGTCAGTTGACGGATTTTCCCGACGGTTTGGGGCTATTCCGTCAACCAACGATTTTTCTTGTATCGTGACGTATTACAAACATATACGTCAAGTGAACAAATACCACTGAACTCTTAATCGAAACTAAACTTTAACGAACTCAATTTAAGGTTTATTTTAGATTTTATTGCCAAATATATTTTTTTGGGGCAATTCCGGCCTATTTTTACAATCAGGAGTAGTAAACCTTTTAAAACAAATTCCGAAACCCTAGGGAAAATCCGTCAACTGGCATCATGTTTTTAAAATAGAGGGCTACTGTTTTTGTGTTCACCAGATGGCGCCACTGTTGAGTAAGATTCGAAGTACAGTGGCTAACTCATTGTTATTATGGGCGCGACAATATTTTTAATTGCAAACCTTATTAATAAGTAAATTGGACATTTCATTTCAAGTATTGAACGACCAATTTAGCTTAAGACCCTAAATGCTCAACAATCGAAGAGCTTGATTACCATCATACTGCTATTTTGCCTTTATCAATCAAAATTAATTAGTTTTAACCGTGCTTACAATTTTAATATTGAAATCGTATAATGATATGGACTAATTAACACGCGCTAAGACGTATACACACCAGATGGGTATACGTATACAGACATTAAAATGTAAACGTAGCTATCTTAAGTATTCCCTCCCAATACAAGTAATGCCTTTACATACAACAATTTTAGTACCTTCTAAGTTTTAATCGAGACTAATCTCGGTCCGACGAGTTGAAAAACAAATAAAAAATCAAGCAAAATATAAAAATAAACTTGATCCTCTGCAAATTAAACTAAGAATCGTTGAAAATAAATTATAGTATAATAATCATAGTTATTATTTAACTAAATCAAATCAAAAAGGTTGGCAATATATGAAATGGGGAAATTCCGGCACATGACGGTTTTTCCCGTTTCACAATTGACGGATTTGTCTACTCGATCATTTCGTTAGTACCAATATTTAACCACCCATAGTTTCTCACCAACAGATTATAATTGAAAATTAATAAAACTACCATGAAACATGCATATCGAACTATATAACAAACGCATTTAGTAAGCCCTAAACGTACATTTTTTCATCGCACCGTCACGAAACACAGCAGCACACTACACTCGCATTCGAGTTCAGAGCGCAACTAAACTTTGAAAGCGGGGTTTTTCCGTTCACTGGCTAGACAGCGCCATCTGTTTTTGACTGCGGGTATAAAATTTTCTCTCTGTTTTACCGATCGAGTCAGTAAGCGCGTACGGTTGTTTGAATAGCCACAAACGCCGTTTGACGGAAATGCCCCGCTGACGGCTTTGGCCACCCTGACCTTACTTATGTTCTTTACAGACAAGGAGTCAGTCCTCTGACCTGCCGTTTCAGTACATTTTGAAAACTATAAATCACTTTTACTACAAGCAAACTGATCGCCAATTTCTGTATAAAGTCGCGTTACTTCAAAATAAAAAGCGTTATGCAGTTACTTCAAAATAAAACGTCACTATAGAGGTCTTTGTACTATTTTAGATTCGTATATCAATTAGACCTCTGCTTAACTCAATGCTGTTACTATCTATGAACTAAAAGCTAAAGTTATAAGACGTATTGAAATGACAGGTGAGATGATTGATTTCTTATCTGCCGAACCATGGTTTGGGTCAAGTCCTCTATAATACGATTCTCTTAGATACATATTTTGCATAGTTTGTTCGTGACACTACGGGGTTGCATTTCCTGCAATAATATCTGACACTAAAGTCTATTCATCCTTTCGTGTCTTGTCATGTAAACAAACAGTTCTCGAAGACATTGTCACACTTTTCCCTGGGATTACGCAATAATCATCACTTAAAAATCTTAAAATGTTGTTGTATACTTAAAGAAACTCGCAAAGTATTGAAATCAACCAAGTAACCACTGCAAAATACAATTTATACTAAGTTCTATTTTAGGGGTACAATTTTACACGAATATACCTAGTCCCAAACTAAGCAAAGCTTGTACTATGGTATAGTACTATATAAATAAATACTTGTATACATAGAAAACATCCATGACTCAGGAACAAATATTCGTGCTCATCACACAAATAAATGCCCTTACCGGGATTCGAACCCAGAACCTCTTGCTTCGTAGGCAGGGTCACTACCAACTAGGCTAAAGCGGTCAGATATACATATACAGGATGCTAACGGGGTCATGATCCGGAATGACAAAAAGCGAATAAGATGATCATACTGAACAACCTTTCCCATGGGACCAACCACGAAATCGCAAAAAAAAAAGAGCCAATTAAGAGTTAACTGTGAGTTAACTGCGATTTAATTGAGAGTTAATGTATGGAATACCTGGTTTTTTTTTGCGATTTCGTGGTTGGTCCCATGGGAAAGGTTGTTCAGTATGATCATCTTATTCGCTTTTTGTCATTCCGGATCATGACCCCGTTAACATCCTGTATATTTATCGTCATTTCCAATCACTAGTCATTATACTCATTATCTATTACATATTTGACGTCATGTTTGTTTATATGATAGGACACGTAAGAATGAGTAAACTTTACAAAGGACTCAAAAATATCTGATACGATCTAATGGCTCTGCGAAAATAGTAATGTCAGATATTTTTAGGCCTTTGCAGTGCATGTATCCAACCTTTAGTTAGATGCATATAGCTACATTTCGATACCATTTTAGTGGCGGCATGTTGATACGATTTAATTAGCCTACATTAAGCATGTGCGCTTTAAAATTATTTAAAATCTTAAAATAATAAGATTAAGCCTGATCGCTAGAAATGTAACATAGTTTTTCTAAAGAAATAAACAGTTCAATTTTTTTTTTTATAAGATCCTTCTGTAGACTAACGTAGTCGATATACAGTCAGCATCATATAGTTAGTAGCAGCCAAAGTAGCCAAATATATCGGAACACGTCTTTATTACTAAAGGAGTAAGGATGTGTTACGATATATTTGGCTACTTTGGCTGCTACTAACTATATGATGCTAACTGTACAAAACATATCGTAGATTAATGGCGAACCAAAAATGTTTTTTTCCCTGAGCTTCAGTTTAAACTGTACTAACTTGCGTGACTTAGTTTACTAATGGACCAATTCGATATTTTAATTAGGGTATTTTGTGTCGTTTTTCGATTGATAGGTATTAAGATTTAACCGCTACTTCCTTAAAGACTCCCAGTGTTAGATAATATAGATGTAACGTAACATGCCCCCGTTTTAGTAGAAATAAATTGTGCCCTTTTGTAGGTGTTTTATAAAGTTTTAAGCTAGAGAAAACAATCTAGCAACGTCATATGAAATTGTTTCCGTAAATGAATTTTATTGAACATTATTTTGTATGAAGCTGTTAGTAGGTATATTTAACCTGACTCCGAAAACCTGTATTTGAAATGAAATTCCCTTAAGGCTCTTTAAGCCGAGCATGAAGCTGTAAATATGTCTGATATTATGACATACTCGTTTTACTGTCATATGATCCGACATTTTTATTAGCTGCCCTAAATCATAAAAGTAAATATATAAGCCTTTTACGGAATCCTATACTATATCTTTACCTGTGTTCATTAACTTGTATGTGTATAAATAATAATTAAATTATTATAAATACCAAGTTACCTACCATTATTGTTTATGAATATGATTCATATTTTATTTTTATTATTTATTTTATGTTATATTTATTTGTGATAGATTTAATGGGGTTGAATTTAAAATAGCATTATTATAGCATGTGGAATGTAAAGAAAATACAACACTGCACAGTGAATTGTAATTAATTTTATTTGCCACTTTTTTAAGTGTGAGCTAATCTCGTTTGCGCTATGAATACTAACATAAATAAATGAACTAACATATTTATGAAAGGCAAATATGTATTTGTATATAGAGAAAAAACGCAATGAGTCCCAAATCCAGGTTTTTTTTTTTATTGGTGTTGTATTTTCTTTCAGGCGATGTTGAACTTAAAAAGCATCTCCAACCGGTAATTGAGGAGAATATTTTAGAACCAACTGGAATTTCATCCGGTTTTCACTGATTGCTAGTGATTTTTGAATTTAAAGACATTGCCTGTTTTTAACAATATTTATTTGCGTATTATAAAAATGTATACGCTACAAGATGCTAGAGCGCTTACAACGCGAGACAGAAATCATTTAACATCAGTCGCTAGTTATCTACTGACTTTAAAAACGACAAATTCTATTAATAATACGGCTGAAATTATAAAAAATATTTCCGAGGACAAACGATTGAAACATTTAACTTAGTAGTACAATGCAATGATTGAACTATTTATAATTAATGAATCAATCAATTCAGCCGGAAATGCTAGATTGTTACTTATGTAGTTTTCCAAGAGTACGAATAAAAACCTTAATTGTGAATGAGCTTATGGAATTACAAGTTTGTGTAAATAAATTAAGAGTTATGGCCTTTTTCATTTGGCAATAAAGACAATCTAAGACAATGTGATATTTGTAAAGTTTCGATCTTTTCGTCATTTCAAAATCGAAATTGTGTGCTATCTAAAATACTAAAATTGTTACTACGTAATTGTTTACTAGATTAAAGTGTTTACAAAAAAGCCATGGTTTCATTGCTTTAATCCTGACCCTCTAGTTAGATTCAAATGGGAAATTGTATTTTTTCATCGAAAGGGTTAAGGCAATGAACGTGTGTTGCGTCCGCTGTGTGATGTCCGTGTGCGTCTAAGAAACAATTGATACGGGTATAATTTTCGACCAAGTTTGCTCGGCTAGTGGGTGAATTGCGAACTAATTCACCCCTATAAGATAAGGCGGGGAATCGGCGAGCCGCGTAGACGGTGGTGCCATAGGTAGTTCTCGGTACAATTTGGCGAGGAAACCTAGTGCGTGCACTGGTAATCCAGTTTGCGCGTCGTGTCACCTGTTTGACCTACTTAGGCGCACGTGGACTGCATTGGTTTTATTTTTACGCACGTTTCGACGCGTGGATATAAGTAATTTTAGAAATTGATGTTTAGCGATACGTATTGCTTTTGAGAATTGGGGTAATAAAGCTCTATGTAGGGCTATGTTTACGACTGTATATAAAACTAAAGGAATCTTTACAAAAATAGTTAAATTACAAAATAACCTGTTTTGATAGGAAGAACATGTCAAAAAGTGGTTGGATGTCGAGCTATAGATATTTCTTTAGTACGATTAGGTAGTAATATCGATTAAATAATTTATAATATCTCAGTAATTTCATTAAGAACTTATCTCTGGTCATTCGCTAGAAAATATTAATCTGATCGACTTTTAACCGTATCATAGGTCGCCCCGCGTTATCTAGCAGATATCTCAATTCATAATGTAAATCATTGGATAAACATGCACGAATAGGTACCTACCACGTCTTGGCTATACAAACACAAACAACGGCACAAGAAATGATGTAACAAAATTCAATCATCTTAAAAGGGTGAGTATTCACCGAGATTATTCAGAGCAGAGGCAACCAGATGGCTCGCGGTATTTGAGCTCCCGAAGTGTTGTGGAACCGCCCTGTGCAACCCGAACTGAGCCAACTTGGACTGGGGCGGAAATAGAAAAAAAAGTATGAATACAATACAAGCTTCATAGGCACTACCAGTTAGGCTCAAAAGGTCGCCAAATGCGTTTCACTTAACATCGTGTCAGTTAACGTTATCGTCGGTTAGGAATGCCGATATAACCATTTTTTTACTGCTACGGCCTTGAACTTGGCAGCGACGGTTACGAATGCCGCGACAGTAAAAACAGCCCGAGCGGTATTATTGCAACAGACATTCGCCGCAACGCTATACAATGTACGAATGTACATCCAATTAATGAATAGCTATCGGTAATCTTCGTTTTCTAAGAAACTATTATAGTCCAGGCAATGAACTGACAACTTGTATGGAATAAATGTCAATTTTGGAAATAATTTATAATAGCTTATTTTTTATGTATAACGGATATATAATCAATTAAATAGTTACCCAGCGACAAAATCCGGCAAAATTTCAGACATCGAAAAAATGATAAGTTAACTGGCTTCTAAAAAGTCAGTAAAAATATTAATAAATGTTTTTGTCTTTATTTTGGTTCATTTACATTTGCTTTATAATATTCAAGATAAATCGTACAAAAAAAGATAATGCATGCTTCATTTAAATCTACATAATTACTTCCGGGTGGAAAGTTTGTCGGATTCTTGGCTAAATCATCTTAGAATAACATTTTCAAATGAAATAAAAAAAAAAACGCTATTATAAATTAATGTTTTTCAAAACCGTATTTTGCCTGCCGTATTATTAAGGGCAGTTCGGTGCGAACGTGAAGCGATAGACAGGGGATAGCTATTAGAAGAACTCGCACGTACCACGTGCAGGGCCTCCAAATGCTCACAATAGTTATTTGCGGGTGGGCGGTGTATTGAATCCTGAACGTAGCGAGGGATCCTACAATAGAATCTTGAGAGTAGCTAGGGATTCTAACATAGGATCCTGAGCATAGTGATGGATACAAGTGTTAGGCACTTTGTCCCACCGCCGGCGAGTAAGCGAGTGTTACTACGTGCTACTCGCTCAAGCGAGTAAAAACGAGTAAGAATTACTATGAGAGTACTCGCTACTCGCCGGCGGTGGGACAAGTGCCTTAACGCCCGAGACGGCGATTTTTGCTGCCGCTAACTTTGCTACTATTTTTCACACCGACTATGAAGAAATTTAAAACAGATGCTGTTAAAATGACTTAACAAGTTTTAACAAATTTTCTTAGAGAATAATCTTTCTAGATATCTTAATAATATATCTTAATTTTTCTTACAAATTTTTAAATATTACGAAAATTTCATAAATTTTCATATAACGTTGTTAAAGTTAAAACTAAATATAGCGAAATAGGCGCTCCTATAAAAATATCACATGGAATTTCGCCTATTCTACAGATCGCCATACGATTAAATCAATAAAGTTAAAACTTGAAATATGTTCGTTTTCAATCGATTACGATGACATTACAATCGATTATTTTATTAAGATCTGTGTTCAATTGCCACATTGCGTAAATGCTACACGCCAATTAATAAATTAAAAAAACCGGCTAAGTGCGTGTCGGGCCACGCGCTGTGTAGGGTTCCGTAGTTGCCTGTCTGTCTTAGTTACATCGTCGTGCGGTGCGGTTGCGTCGGCCGAATTTGTACGAAAAATGGCCTTTCCTAGTACACATTAAGTTGGTCGACTATTACTCGGTACCTAATTTAATTATGCCTACTTGTTCGTGATAGTTTTCCTTTTAAATTCATTATATGTACTACTACCACGAATTTATTCACATCCCCAGTAGCAGCCATTTAGCCGGCAGGGGGGGGACACATGACTCGAACAAAAATTAGGGCTTTAAAGCCCAATATCTCGCAAACGAATTACTGATTTGAAAAATGGCTCTAGGAAACCCATAATATTATTGAACGAGCTATCTAATCTTTTGTATGGACTCGCACTAATCGGTAAAAACGGTGAAGGACGCGTGGACATAATTATTTGCAGAATATGCTATTGCAAAATGTGTTTAACGGCTTTATACTCTTACGAATAGCGTTCAGTTTTAAATGAAGTCGAATCGGCTAGCAGCAAAATATAAAAGTTGGTGACCTCCTGACGTCCCTCCATCTGACGTCACAAAAATCTGTCGCGTATTTAACAATTTTTCCCCATCCCAAAAAGTGCTCAGCGCCGCTAAAGAAGTTTTCACTTCAAAAAACTATAAGCATGAATAAAACTAAAAAGATGTCATTGTAACATTATTTTTCTCGCAGCCCTGATCGAGAGGAGCGCTAACAGCGAGGAGCGCGAGGACACCGCGTGCCACTTCTCGTGGGTGCTAAAGCAGCTCGCCCGCGAGAACATCCCCGGGCTGCCTCCGGGCGGAGGGCTGGCTGCCAAGTGAGTCTTCTATGCTCTCTACAGGAAATCGACGGAGCTTAGTTGGGTGCGCAACCCGATGACATCAATACACGAACACTCGCTAGTTATCCATAGTAACTGCGCCGTATAGCATCTTAAATAGCGACTGAGCATGCTTGACGAGCAACGAGCTTGCGGCGCTTTTCCACCGGCGCGGCAAGGCCAGAACTTTCATACAACTGATAAAAAACGCCGTAAAACTTGTTATGCTCTCTGAAACACAAGTATGCTTATTGAGCAGCCGATATCACTACATAGTATAAAACGAAGTCGCTTCCCGCTGTCTGTCTCTATGTATGCTTAGATCTTTAAAACTACGCAACGGATTATGATGCGGTTTTTTTTTATAGAAAGAGTGATTCAAGAGGAAGGTTTATATGTATAATATACTTAATACCCGTGCGAAGCCGCGGTGGGTGGCTAGTCTGATATAAATCCCTACTACGTAGCTGTAACTAATACTTGATATCTTTATTCTATTTGCAGCCGTCTTATCCATGACACGAACCGTCGAGGGTTTAGGTATTTTGCCCTTGATATTGAATAATTTATTTCCGTTTCAGGCAATCGCTACTGGACAAGATATACAGGGAGTTCTACCCGGAGCACGCGGACAGCTCGGAGACGTTCGACTGCCAACCCGAGCTCACCGACGCCTTCGGCGCCAACTAAACACCCGTCCCGCATCGACTATCCGATTGACCCTAAACAAACCCGTGTCACTATGAAAGTCATATGAAGATACGACCTTTTTGATTTAACATTGGAAAGAATCGAGGAGGTAATACGAATCTAAATTCGTATGTTTCTATCCCTATCGCACTTGTTCATACGAGCGATAAAGATGGAAATGCACGAAGTTTGATTTTCGTGGTATCGCGTATGTATGAAGTTTAGTTCGTACAATTGGTCCGTTGAATTGAAAATGGCGACAGAGACAAATTTTTGACAGCTTCTAATGTTGATGTTTTTAATTCCCACATTCATTAAAGTCAAAAAATATCTGATTGGTTAATAGTGGTTAAGTCAATGGGTAGTCGGTGCGGTTATACCATGATGGTTTCAGGCGACCGACCAAAAGCACTGTGCAACAAAGGCATCTACATTTTGCATACCATTGACAGTCGATTTCAGACATTTGTTACACAGGCCTCTTGGAAGGCTCGGTTAGACAGAATTGCACACTATCTCACTTCATAAGTACTAATCACATCTATCGAAAAACTCCAGAAAGTTGAGGTTGTGTATTGGACCGGGAATTTTTCGAGATTAAATCAGTAATGGCAATATTTTCCATCTTCGTCTCAACCAATAGCTTGAGAAAATGATGGCATTGTTAAATTACCGTTATTTGCCCAAATTATTCAGGGATTCGAAGATAGTGTATGATTTTTGTCTACAATTGTACAATGAAATCCACGCTATCCGAATTTCTGTTGAGATTGTTTTCGCGAGCTTTGTAAAAAACCTGCGTGTGACCATAGAGTAATAGTGTTAAACGGTTGTCTGTGGTAGTCTAGCGCGGCAGTCTCAACATGGTTGGACGGTACACATGCTAATACTAATCGTGTCTGAAGGCACTGGGTCTACGGAACCGAATAGCTATGGTCACCAAGCATCTAAAAGACATGGAATATCTTAACATAATGTTAATTTCGTGGGACTAAAATTACTAACATTTTCACATTTATCACGATTTCGACGTTACGTAGACCCGGCGTGTCTCTGATTCCCTGTATGGTTAACGCTATGTAATACTCTAGCCGTCGTCTGCCGTGGAATCGGCATCTTTGAGTCATAGACTAAATTGTTTTTTGTTTACTTCTAAATGTTTAGTGTATAATAATAGGTCTGTCGTCCGCAGTTCCATGGCAGGTTCATTGTTTTACCTGAATTGATGTAAATGTTGATGTGTGGCACAAATGTTCGTTTCCCTTACCGTCGTAGGGAGCCCGAAGCCGTTTTACTGAGTTCTCCATTTAGTCGCGTTTCGTCTTCATTTCGTAGTTTAGTTCTCGTTTTCGTGTTATTTTTGGCCATTCATAAATGTCATAATACTAGATGTGTAATATAGAGATTCGAGTAATATATGCGTATAAAATCGTCTGCACATATTTCTTTGGAAACCTCTTCGTTTTGTGTTGTCCCTGATATTGTCTGGAATGATTTCAAAACTGAATCATTTCTAATATCAATATCTATTAACAATAACTGTTTCGTGTTATCATTCGAAAGCCTAAAATCTTTTTATGATAAAACATGGTATCAAAATAAAATTCTCAATGGACACATAATAAAGTAGCTTTTTGTATATAATTTCTGTATTTCAACTACATAGTCATTGTCCAAAATATTAAAGTCATTTTAGGTGTTATCTTATGGGATTTGGATTTAGGGTAATAGTGTTTGGGTTGTCTCCCACGGAGTTGTACTTCAGTTTCTGTCGTGTTATGAAATAAACATTGTAGATTTAATTTTTGTTTTTAAATTTCTTTTATTACGCGTCACTAGATTGTTTTTCCTTTTTATTTTAATTTTGGATTGCTTTGCGAATGCTTCGTACTTAGAAAATTACTAATAAAATGTATTTGGTTACTCTTGATGTTTAGATATTCACCAGACCGTACAAAATACGATCAGTCTAAAATGTAGAACGAGAGCCGATGTTAATATATCACTGTAATAAAAAACCAAATAAAAAAATAATTGCGGTCTTTTTAAATGTCCAAGAATATATTTCTTTTCCTCTTGTAAATAAAAGAGAAAAATCGAGAAAATACTTTTGTACCTGTTCGAGCGGTTCATTAGAGTGTAACTAAATATGTAGTTTTTACGGAACAAATTTATATGGGGCGGTGTCTACCGAAGCTTAGATGCTGTGTCTACTATCACGCTATGTACTAAGTTGTTGTACCCGCTCGCTTACAGGCGTTGTGACACCTATATCCCACTTCTGATGCCCATATCCGCTGCCGTATGTGAGGACTGTGTCCTCGCGACGCAATCGTCCCATCGCTTGTTTTGAAATGTGTTTGTGAAGGAGTGAGTTCCATCGACGCCTGTAAGCGAGTGCTATATCAAATATCTAGTTGGAAAACTTCCATTACAAGATGCCCTTCAGACCAAAATAGACCTTAACATCTCATTGCTTTGGCACTTGCCACCTACATTCTTGCTATTTATTGGGAAAAAAGTTCAAGAATGGCATAAGTTTGAATTTAAACTTCGCGAGTCATGTTTAAAATTATACGATTAATAACGGTTAAACTCGCGTATTAATTGTCACTACGGGGACATGTTTCGAGCCCTTAGGGGTTTCTTCCTTCGGTAGTTCGTTTATCCGTTGAGGTACAAGGGAATTTGACGTTAGGTAAATTTTGGTTTGTCGGGCCATAATATAGTTACTGCGTAACATAGCGCGTAACAGCGAGCATCTTGTGTCCTAGTGTATTAACTACAAGATAATTATTGATGGTAGCAAAAAGCTGTGATCGAAGTTTTATTGGCTCATAATTTTATATTCCGGTTATGTAACTGTTAGGACACACATCTTGGAGGCTAAGGGACGCAAGTGTCAGAAAGTTTAAATAGAAATTGCTAAATATTGTGTACATTCAAGTTTGATCTTTATAACCATACAGAGTAGATATAAATTCAATTGTAATTTGCAGACTCTGATCTCAGATCTTAAATATTAATCCAAAGGATACTTGCGGTTCCTAGTCGCTTAATGTGGTTAGGTTATACCCAAATTGCTAGGTCTGTGAGAACAGAAATAAAATTTTTGCTTCCATCAAAAATGTTGCATCAAAACTTGTTTTAACTTACCTGTCCCGACCTGTTTGACATATACTTATTTTAGTTTCTCTTTTTAAACTGCTAAAACCATGGTACACCGAAATGACAGTGCTATTTAGGGTTACATAATTTTTGTTTTCCTGTGAATTAGGCCAAATGCTGGTTTCGTCTGGATGAATGTTACGTCCATGATAACCAGGATTCCGTACCTCAATAAAAACGGTATGTTTGCAAAACTTGAATGCATTTGTAAATACGGCAAAGTACAATTATAGTCTTGTCTGTGGGAAAGTTATTTCTGAGTACTTTATGTACTCTAGATAATGTTTCAGGTACGGAACCCTCCCATGAACGATGTTCACGTTTGATAGTTTTTTCTTTATTTTAATTATAATTTGGCTTTCTGTCGGAAGTCTTACGGAATGTCTCGTTAGAACCTAGTAGACGCTTGATCAATAAATAAATACATGTACCTTTACACATGTTTATTTTGATTGTATGCTCACAGTTGTACCTCATTTTTATTAACCCTTGCGCCGCCAAGCAAGAAATCACGCCAACGTCGCTGTCACTAGAGAGCAAATACAAACCTTACCCTGAGACTGATGGTTACTTTGACAGCCGTACGGCAAACACCTATAGTCGTTCTTGGCGCTGCGGGCACGACAACGCACTACACCTTTAGGCGTTCAAAGGGTTAATATTTATTGTTTCATTCTATATTGTTTTAAATTAATACACAAAGAGCCAATAGCATTTCGAAGTATTAAAAATGTAACCATGGCCTGTTTCACGAAGCTACAAGTCTACTCTGGCAACACTGGTCAAAGTCAAAGTCAAAAGTGTTTATTTGTTAAACATAGGTAAATACACAATACACTGGTGCAGGACGAACGGTCGAACGGTCGAACGGTCAGCACGGTTATCACAAGTCGGCGCGCGAGCTATCTCGCGGCGAGATAGACTATCCGTCTCTTTCTAATTAGAAAACGTGCAGTCGTTATTCATCAGGCGCCACAGTGTTGCCGATTTAGCCGTGGGACATATTTTTGAGTAAGATGTATGCACTCATATTTCGCACTTGACTGTACATCGACGTAGAGTTTCAAAATATCTACACACTTTTGGCAATTTTAGTCATTTTTCTGCTTCTCCCTCTACTGCTGACTGAACCGATAGCGAGTTAGAGTATACGTCAATAATACCTATATCGATCGATAACCGAATGATGATTAAATGACCCTGAAGTAAATTAGGAAGGTAAAACAAAAACCCATACAACTGACCTATTCATAAAAGCATTTATTCAAATCATTTGTAAATAATATCCTGTATACTGTTTTACCTGCCGGTATAGCTGCCATTAGTGCTTTCGAGCACTACCAAGTATACTTGAGGTTATTTAAGCTGACGGAATTGCATCAAAGTAGTCTATTCAAAAAGCAACTCTAACGTCCTAGGTAAAAGATTCGAATTGCCATAACAGTTTTATAAAAAAGTCTGGCACTAAATAATCTCAAACTACAATCGCCATCCGATATATCGGAGCTGCCAAGGTGTTCACTAATATCTGGAGTCCATGACCATGTGTCAAAGTTTATGTCGAGTTATTCTTGAGCACCTCGAAGTGTACAGATATATTTGATAGTGACTGTACAGTTCTGATGCAGTTCATAGGGGCTGCCCTTTTAGGTAGTGCACAAACGCTCTAGGGTAATCAATCGCGATTTCAATCACTGCACAAAATGTAAAAATAACACGTCGAACTTTAAATATATACCATTGTGAAATATAAATGGTTATGATAAGGATAAAACAACTTCAAACTTCCAAACGACCTGGGGACCGATTTTTGACTTTCGAGCGCTCGACTCTTTCACTCGAAAACTGTCAAAAATGATGAAATGCTACTTTGAAATAGCGATAGAAAATTGAAAAACGCGTGGTATTGACCACTCGTAATTAATTCTATTGGTAGAAAGTAAGTGCCTGCCATTTTGACATTACAAACGTATTTACTTTTGATTTTTGAGCGCTCGAAAGTCAAAAATCGGTCCCCAGTATCATCACAGGTCGTTTGGAAGTTTGCAGTTGTTTTATCCTTATCATAATCATTTATATTCATATCCAGAATGGCTGAATGTCTGTTCAGTCGGCTTCCAATCATGTAGACAGAGGCGGATTAAATCTCGGAGAGTGCCCTCGTCGGCGCCCCTCTTATCGGCCATAGATTAAGAATCGTAACGTAAAAAAACCGCGTGCGTGCTGCGCGTCACGCACACATTTGGAACCCCGCGCAGGGGTGCGCCTAGGGAGGCTCGTGCCTAGTTTGCCTAAGTATATGGATAATCCACCTCGGCCTGTAGGTGTAAACTCTCGAAAAAGTTACATCAGTTACCTAAACGCCTATTGAGATCCACCAACACACTATTTTTGCAAATCGACTGACAGAAACGTAACCACATGGTACACGACGGACGTGGGTTTATTTTATCATATAACAATTCACTAAATCGCGATTGATTACCAGTACGGGACTATGGCACAGAAAATGTGTTATTCTCAAGGTAAAGCCAACTTAGTGCGGCACTTACGCTGTTATTATCAATCCAACAACGCTAAGGCCTCGTTAGTTAGTTAGTTATCCTGGGCTCTTTTCCGCAAGTCGACATACAGTGTGCCTATTTTGCGTGTAAGGCCTCGTTAACTCACAGGCGTGATGTCGCGCGACACGCCAAGCGAGCTGTGAGGCGACGACGATAGCGGGAAACACCATAATCTGTTGCGCATTACATAATACATTACTCCCGTGCGGAAACGCGGCCTAAGGCAACGTAAAGCCTGCTGTACACATTGGGCCAACGTTGGCGCGTGAGCAGGATGCAGCTATGCAAACGCATGAGAACGAAATAAAGCCCTCTTACTCTAACGCATAGCTGCATCTGCTCACGCGCCAACGTTGGCCCAATGTGTAGATCCCTGAGACCAACACAAATCAGCAGTAGATGTAGGTATATACAAAGAGCTCAAAAGTATCTGCACAGGGGGCCTAGACAAGGTTACAATCGACAAGCGCTAACGCCAATAGAAACTAATAAAATGTATGGGAATGACAGATGTTAACGAAAAGTGTTTCGTCGGCATCTGTCATTCCCCTACATTTTATTAGTTTCTATTGGCGTTAGCGCTTGTCGATTGTAACCTTGTCTAGGCCCCAGGACTTCATCACCAAGATCTTATGTGTAAGCGGTGCTTTCAACGAAATGCTCAGGCAGCCAAAACACGAATTAACTGGGTAGATATATTTAAACTCTTTGGCATGGCCATACTTGCTATGTTTATAGCTACCTACTGACTGTTCAGACGTCTGGCTAAGTGGCTATACCTATACAAACATTGAATTAACCAAATTGTTATTGTTGCAATAATGTATTTATTTAATACAGACAAACGGCGTGAATGGTTACCGAAGTGAGAATTGCCTCCCATTTATTTTTCAAGACAGATGGTTGGGTATACTCAAAGCATCCACTAAAAAGTTTTGCAAGTCGATAGAAGTGCTTTTTCTCGCTGACAAAAACGAACGAACGAACAATAGTAAAAAAAACTATTCAATAACATACATAATTAGGAACTGGTACGAACATTTTGACATGCAACACCCCTGCACGGCTATCACGCGAGCTCTCGATTTTTCTAACAGACCCGTCTCTCTCTTATTAGATCACTTAGAACAAGAGGTATAGTGCGAGAAAAATCGAGAGTATGTCGCGGCCGTCCCATGATAGACGTGCCCATCCATCCCATGTACCAGTCCCAGTACAATGTAAAATCCTGAGGTAAAATCATGTAACATTTTCAGCCAATACGGTTCTCTTTACACACACTCTATACAGAAACAATGCCCGAATCTAAGGATATTTCAATATTTGTATGAAGCCAAACTTCTGTCCTGTATTTTCTGTGCCCACGATCTTTCCACTCGCTGCGTCATTGTGGCAATATACATAAATAATAATTACTATAAAATTATTTATGTAATATAATTTAGGCGACACATTAAAACAATTTACTATGCACATGATATTTCTCTATAATAGTAGGTATACTTTGTTTTATTGACATTGAGAGTACAAGAGACAGTTTCCATACACTTTTTGAAAAAAAAAGTAGTTTTAAAATCTCTAAACTCTAAACTCTGTTCATGTTCTTCCAAAACGTGGCGTAACGTCAGAGAAATCCATAGGCAAATCGCACCAAATGTTGTTTTTTTTTTTAAACATGGTAATGGAAAAGCGTGGTGTTGCGAGTTTAGACCTGAAATAGTAACTTCTAAATTCGTGAAATGGGCTCCAGTAGAATAAGGTAGTATTTATGCCGGCCATTGGGTTTTATAGACACTACGCCACTGCAACACAAGGCAGATATCAAATAACACAACAAACTACGAAACCTCGTACATAAATATTTCTTGGTAGTTTTAATAGTGTATGGAAACTGACACAAATACAACATGGTCGAATAGACTGAGATAACACATCAAGATGTCCCTGTTTGACTCAAGCGTATAACTCTCGCTATATCCAGACGGGGGTAGTCACATAGACAAGCAGGAAGTACCTAGTTGCAAGACAGAGTCACATAGTGATACCAGTGTATAACGCTTTTACACTCTATTGTTTTCTCACAGCTGCTCTTTCAGTTTCGTTTTGCAGCCAACGATTATAACTGAGGGCCTACCGCGAAACGAAAACGAACTACCTCTCTGTCGCACTTGCCAATTTGAGCGACAAAGACGGAAATACACGAATAAAGTTCGTTTTCGTTGTGCGGTAGGCCCTCTGATTATAATTAGTTCAAAAACACATAACAAATGTTCGAAAATGAAGATGAAAATGTTAGACAAATCCATACTAATACTATTACATGCCAAACTAACAATGTCTCAACGTGATGAAATTATGCCCCAAAACGTAAACCCATCTAAGATAAAGCGAGCATAATTTTCAATTATCGAACTAGAATACCTCTCAAAAAGGGACCTCTTAAAACACTTAGGAAAGGTCACCGATATGTCCCATCGTAATAACGTGGTTCCGAATTTAAAATACATATCGCAAGTTCGTTTTTTATTAATTGCGAGATGCATATGATCTAATAGGGAGTTTTGACTTGTACCTGTATATTTTAGTACAGTGGTTCCTACCTTTTTCTGACCTTTTCAATATCGTTACCCACGTAATTTACTGACGAAACTGATATTAACCCGTAATTTAAATACTGCCTATCGATTTATCCATTTTAGATGCCAACTCTGACCCCCAAAGCATAGCTGTTGAACCACCACGGGGTTATGTACTTGCAAAAACCGTAGGTTCGGACCCCATTCCCGAGGTATAACCAGCTGAAAATTGGGAAAAGGCTAAGACTTCTAATAATTTGTCAGTCAAAGAATCGTGCCATCAAAATACCTGTTTCCCTGGAGTCAATCAAAAGAGTCAACATTTTCGATGTGCAACCGGGAGGTAAAATTTTATGAAAGAGTTTAGTGTAGGTATTTGGTATTCCACGAAATACTTTTCTGTGGCATTATGACGTTCTATTATAATTACTGCTACTACTAGATGCTCCGCTAAAGCATCGTTTATTTCAACAACAGACATGAAAAAATATCATCAAAAATATAGTCGTGAAAGTAAATGTTTCGTTCTCAATCATATTCATGGGGGCCAAAATGTCTTCTATAAATTACAAGACTCAGAAAACCTTTTAACACCACCTTTGGTTTTAGCTATCAACACAGCGAATCAATAAACGAGTCAAGAAAAAACCTCTCTACTCATAAAAAGGTACAAGTCAAATTCCCCCAGCAACATGGTTACAATAAAATAATTCAACTACCCTACCTACACTAATAGCTGAAACTTAATAATAAAACAAACAAGTCTGACATTACAATTCGATTAGTCTCACAGACGAGTCAACATTTAAATTTAATAAAAAACCAAATAAATATTATCCCTCGGCTAAGAGTGCGGGATAGGCAATCTTTGATTGCAATACAACCTAATATACGCTATATTTACAGGGGTGAGCTGAGAAGGAATTACACTTACGATTTACAATACAATTTACATTCTTCTATACAATTTAAATCTCATTTCTATTGCTATCTAGAACATTCTTATCGGCCCAGCCGCCATGGCCACGAAAAATGTGGTCTTTATAGTTTAAGATATAAATAGTATATTCGCTTAACGACTGGGCCCTAACCTGTCTATCCTTGCTGGAGCTTTGTTGGGAAATTGACATATTTTTTATATATTTCTAACACATACATTTGAAGCTATATTGGACTTTTAAAGGTTAAAACAATTTACATATATGACAATAAATAAATTGATTATTAAAACCGTAAAACGATGTACATTGATTGCAGTATTGTTTGATAGGAAATTAAAACTATAATTTTCAATTTAATGATTACACAACTACATACACAATATTACGGACTCACATAAGCGATGACAATTTTACATATGGCAAGACATGCAAATTTCATCTTTTTCCTATAACTCATAGCCAAAACTTCAGATTTTATGATTTCAACATCAATAAATTCCCTAAATCAAACCGAAAACGTCCACAAACGGCCATAGATTTCAACATAAGTTAGGGAAACCGCCCACTCGTATCACGAGATATTTTGGATACGAACAATAATGAAACATGATACATAACGCTACAGCACGGCTATCACAAGACGGCGCGCGAGCTCTCTCGATTTTTCTCGCACTGTCCGTCTCTCTCTTATAAGAAAAGTTAGAATGAGAAGTATAGTGCGAGAAAAATGGAAAGAGCTCGCGCGCCGTCTTCTGATAGCCGTGCTGATGCTATTTCAATGGCAAATTGGCAAATCAAAATACTGTGCCCTACATTGAAATTACAACTGTAACTTCATGACATTAAGTTTGATTATTTTTCGTCTGCAAATACCTCCGGCCCTCGTTCACGCGAACGTCTTTTAACGCGTTATAAATCTATATGGTGCAGCTATTTGATAGAATGAGATAATAATATACTATAAGTACTACTTTATTAAGTTCTCGTCGTGAACGGATTGATGTCTTGATCCTGTACAAAATTATTAATAACATCATCGATGCCCCTTCGTTAATATATACGCTTTCTTTTAGAGTACCCCGGCGTTGCGAGCGAGCTTGTAGAAAAAAAACCCTCTTTCATATCCCCCGTAGCCGTACTTCTTATGCAAAAAACGGTTTCATTAGAAGAGCGTGCAGGCTTTATGATGAAAAATTTCAGTCGTTAGACATTTATTCTCCATGAGACATTTTGTAGCTTCAAACGATTATCTTTACAATGTATTCAACAACTATAATTCAAATTTATCATAACTAAGTTTTCTGACAATGTTTTTGTTTATACTATTAACAATTACTATTAACATGCATCTCAACAACTCAATTTTTTTTTTTTATGTTTTTAATGTTCAGGTTTAAATATTCTCATTAAGGAAACTGTAAGTCCATAATTTACTACTTTTTATTGTGTCAAATGTACCTATATGAGACTGTTTGTTTCTTAATAAATAAATAAATAAATATACATCTCTCACCCTAACAGATAGCGGCATCCCCACAATTTTAAAGTACGCGGAAACGCTCAAGTAAATGAAGGTTAAATTTCTTCATGTCATAGATAATCAGGCACAGAAAAAATGCCTAACAACAAAGCTCCAGCACACAATACCATCAAAGCCACATTCTAAAATGGAATAATCAGTGAACAGTCTGCGCGGTACGGCCGCAAGCGGGCCTCGCGTGAGGCTCATCCATTAAATGCCCTCCATTGTACTTTACGATAAATTCAACTATCTTTACATCTTAACCCTTTGAATGAGCTTGACGCACATGTAGCAGTTGTAGCACAATTCTTTACATACGAAATTTACTAACGGGATACAGCGCAGAACATAGCGCCTAGACTGTGCCTTCATAGCGTACACTCAATTTCAAAACGTTCCATAAAGGAGACGCGCTATTAAAATGTATGGTTGTTGCTCAGCAGTCCATTAATTTATAGACGATTTATTTTACAAATAATTCTTCTATATTGGTTTAGTATCCCAGACGAGTAAGGAAATCACTTTCCTTTGTGTAACAGTTTTGAAACTGACCTATGTTCCGTTCACACTGGTCCTATCTGAACCATGCTAACCAAATTCCAATATGCAGAATGAGTGCAGGTGAAGCACCTCAAATGATCTGTATGCGCTATTGTCAATGCTCATGTACCTACAGCTTTTCATGTAAACACTTCATCCACTCAGATATTCCTGCTACTGCACGGGACACACACTTAATCATCAGGTAACGTCCGATGGTCGTGGTTGTGTCGTTGCTCCTTGTAGGCAAACATCCTCCACGTCCTCGACGTGTGATACGACATAAACGCAACCACCATAGGCCATAACAGTGTGAACGGCTGTAAGGCGACTTGGACTCGCCATCAGTGAAGCAAGGCCCTGGCGGCACCGTACCGCCGATTCTTAAAGGACTAGTCGACGAGGTCGATCCTCTCGAACCTGCGGTGAGCGCGCGCCTCCCCGTTGCTGGCGCGCGCCGGCCGCGCCCACGTGTTCACGCAGCCGTCAGCGCACGCCGTCACCAGGTACTCCGCTCGGAACTGCAGCGCTGTCAAGCGCTCGTGAGCGATCTTCTTGCACACCAGCGGCTCCAGCACCGGGCATTCGTCGAAGCGAGGGCATGAGGGCGTCCCGATCAGTTTGACTGGGTCACAGGAGTCGGGCGCGCCGGCTGATTTGCCGCGCATCGCGACTGTGTTAGATGCCGATTTCTGCTCAGGTTTCGATGTTAAACTGAAGTTCCGCCGATGCTCCGAGCGGCGTTCCCCGAACGAGAAGCCTGCTAGCCGCTGCGTTAAAGAATTCACGCCTAGCGCCGTCTCTTCCTTAGCTTTCCCCACGCTTATGTTCAACGTGGAGACATTATTGACTTTGGTGGTCTTGGTTTTAGCACCGCTCGGCTCGCCGGCGGCGTTGCTCAATTCCGCGTGTTTGTGTCCGATCTTGTTAGTTTTGGCGCACTTGGCAGGCGGTTTCCCAGGCACGCCGTTGGGCGAGAAGGCGGGCGCGCCGGGCGACAGGTGCGCCGAGGCGCGCGCCCGCACCGGCGGCCGCAGCACGTCCTCCGTCAAGTCCCACAAGCAAAGCTGAGTGTCCTGGGATACACTTCCTAACCTATAACACTGCACGTCACTTTTCTTGTCCTCCTCAGGCTCTTCACTGTCAGGATCTGTGAAACTGACGACGTATGGGTCGAATGCGACCACAGACACCCACGAGCGGTGTCCCTGCCCTCGCGCGACGACGCGGCGCTCACTAAACGACCACACAGTCACAAGGTCATCCTCGCCCCCCACTACGACATACTTGCCGTCCGGCGACCAGCATACGCATAAAAAACCACCAAAGTACGACCTCGCTCTTCCAATCAGCTCCATAGTATCGTAATGGAACACTCTAAGGAACCCGTCTTGGGAGACGACGGCGAGATTCGTCCCGCACGGCGAGAACGCAAACTCGTTTATGCAGCTGCCTTCGGCACCTATCACCCACCTATACAGCGGGTTTCTCGTTGATTTAGTCCTACACGTGTGTATCGAATACCCTTCTCCCTGTTTGAACAACTGGTAGTGAGGCGCGGTGGTCCCACAGGTCAGTTCCTCGTTGTATACGTACAACTGCCCAGAGGCGTGTGCAGTTATGAACAGATTACTGGAACCGGGGACCCACTTGATGCAGGTGACTCGCGTTTTATCGATCAGTCTCTGGAATAGAATGCAAATGGATTAATTAGCATTGAATGGTTACTATATTAGCGTATAATACCGGTGGGAAATGGCCGCACCGAATGCTTAGCAGGAAGTGGATTTGCGAAGATGAATAATCCTATTGTAATGGATTATAACTGCGTAAATATTTGGTATAATTAATATATATATATTGATGTTTAGTTGTAACTATAAGCTAAAAGGACAAGGAAGGTCACGATGTACGTACGAAACGTTTGTGATTTTATTTAAATGATTACTAATCATGCTTTGTCTTAATCCAAGTCAATGAGAACAAATAATATCCATATACAGTATTGATTTGCTCCATTAATAAAGAGAAATTTATAGGCAAATCAAATGATATGAAGTTATAGGTAAACATTATTACTGAACCAAGCAATTGATATTGAAGTGGATCAGATAAGATACTGCACGGATAACGATGGGGCAACCAATTATATTGGGATGGTCAAAATACACAAAAAAATACCCACAAATGTAACTAATTGACTTGTAAAATGTTACCAATCTACACTAATATTATAAAAAGGAATGATTTGATTGTTTGATTGTGTGTTTGTATTGAATAGGCTCCGAAATTACTGGACCGAATTGAAAAATTATTTTACCAGAAGCCGACATTATCCCTGATGAACATAGGCTACTTTATAGCGCGGGAAAATGCTTCATTCCTACGGGAAAACGGGTAATCCGTGCGAAGCCGGGCCGGGCTGCTAGTAAAATATATAAATATGAATATACGAAATGCAACTGCAACTACGAAAATTGTTACCATATATCTATATCATATCAAATGCATGATATCTATCATATCAGTCATTTTAAGGGCATTATGAAACTGATATCACTAACGGAAATCCTAGGGCATACCACATATACTTTCAAATGAGATAGTAAGTTTCTTTTAATACAACAACGGTGGCAAACAAGCATATGGCCCGCCTGATGGTAAGCGGACACCGCAGCCTATAGACACATGCAACTCAAAAGGAGTAACCCTGGATATGTTTGAGGATGAGCCGTGTTGACAGCTGAAGGAACAAATTCCCTCGCTCTCAACACAACGCATCCTCGGGAGCTCTGAAGTGTCTATCAGAGTTAGCTAATCTAATGCCAAGGGGACACTAGACCCTGTATGGATGTTGTTGTGAAGTGAATCAGCCGATTTATAGTTAGAAGTATTTGAAATACCATCCCCCTTCAGAGGGAGAAGACATTGCTAATCTCAATGCTGGCTTAAGGAACAACCAAAATCCAATCAAAGCACAATTTACATAATTATGCTAATGTTTCTGTTAAAAAGAAAATATTTTTTAAAGCTGTCAGGTTTTTTCTTTATTGTCACCATATTATGCTTATTGTCATGGTACTAATATTCCCAAACTCAATGTGGTTACATTGTTGGTTCAAAGAGTTCTTATCTCTCTCTCCTATCTTCAGATCAGACCAGCTCCATGAAAATAAAAATATTGTGATTTACCCAACTGAATATTATAAACACAGTTTAGATTTTACGGTAAATAAAAACCTGAAAGTTGCTCAAGCAAGTGAACTTACAGGATAGGAGCTTAATTAAATAATAAAAAAATCTCCAATCCTCATGAAATCCTCAGGAACTATGTACCCTAATCCCTCCCATTAATCATGAATGCCTAGATGATGATGTGATGTGATAAGAATGAAAGAACTCACCTCTTCATTGTACAATTTACTCAATTCCTTCTTGATAGGGTCTATGAGCTGTATCTGTCCGGTGCTGAAGCCGATGACCAACGACACACTGTCCGGAGCCATGGTGACTGTGTTGAAGTCGTGGCATGTGGGGTTTGTGCCCTTGTACATCTTCTTGTCCACTGGCTTCGTCAGGTCAGCTGCCTGGAATGGCCAACGGGTTTTGTGTACTTCTTGAGTTAGAGTAACGTTTCTCAATTATGAGTGTTGCATTCAATGAGTTTTAAATCGTGGGAAGATCCTTATACAAGAGGACTGCATTGCCTTATACATGTAATCGACTCTCTAAGTAGGTACATGTAGGTTCCAAATACGAAAATTATTAAGGGCACCTGGGATGTGTGTGCTATTATCTATAATGCACCATAACATTGTTAATATTATAGGTGCGAAAGTTTGGATGTTTGTTACTCAATCACACATAAACGGCTCAACTGATTTGAATGAATTTTTGCACAAAGATAGTTTATAGCCTGGATTAAAATATGGGATAGTTTTGATCCTGGGTTACGCAGACGAAGTCGCTGGCGGAAGCTAGTAAGATTATAAAGTAACCCAACCATCAGTTTACTATAATCTTACAGATTTATTGTAAGGGGACTATAAGTATGAACTATGTCATATAATACCAGAATAACATAGTTTGGGACTAGCAGTAAATTCCCAATATCCTATAGGATTTGTCAAGAAGAATGCCCATGTGAATTATAACTTACATCACATTTTGAAGTGATCTAGTGAAAAGTTATGGATTGATTTGTCTTCTTTTTAACCAAATATGCAGATTGCAATTCATAACTTGGAGATAACATATGAAAATTCAATTCATTGCAATTTTCACACCCTTCCACTGTGCTTATCTTGCATTTCCTGCTCTGCCCTGACCACTTAACATGTTGATGGACACTACTCCAGACACAATAGAAATAACAATAGAATTACGCCTATAGGCGTCTACTGTCCATCAATGCATTAAAGCCTCCCAAACATACTCAGCATATACTAATCATTTTAAGCATGTACTTTTATGATATTCACTGAATTCTGTTTCAATAATGAATGACATATCATATAAACATTTAACACATTGGCATGTTCCATGGCAGTCCCAAACCTCAACTATTTATTTTTAAATAGGTGAAATCACCAAATATAATGAGGGTAAGCGTTTGTGAGTGAAAAATAAACACTACAATAAATAGGATGACAGGAAATTACAAAACTTGCAATTGCACTCATAAAATTGATATAAACAGAGCATTTCTAATATGAGAAGACAGTGGCACCTTCAGATTTTCTAACAAGAAACTTAATTCTGACTCCCAAAACGTAAACACTTCTATGTAAACCAATGTTTGCGCGGAACACACACCACCCACTCACCTTCTTGACTCCCCTATAAACATAGACGTAGAGCTCCTTCCCGTGGTTGAAGCAAATCCGGTCGTCCGAGGGCGGCCCGTCGGAGCCGGGTGCCGCGCCCGGTGGCAGTGACACCAGCGATACCCGTACGTGCGAAGACCCCGCGCTCGTGTACCCGACCCGGTTCGGCCGAGAGTACTCCGACAGCGTCATCAGCCTGTACGTGCCCTCCCGCGTCACGAACTGCGTCTTCACGTCATCCTTCCCGCCGGAGTCCGACTGCACGGCCATATTATCATATTATCCTGTTATTATTCATAAACTCCACCAGAAGCCCCGATTAAAACTGACAGCTCCGACGGATGTACGGGAACGCGGGGCAGCGAGGCATGCTGCCGCGTACGCCGACGACGACTTTACTCATTTGACTACGTCTGATTGTGAATTAAATTGTTTATTTATAAGTATAAAACGTAGAATTCGATATTTCTCGTGCATTCAACATAAAAAGTCAGCTGCGGGGTTTTCACACTGATGAAAGTTATTTATCGGAATAACTCCGTAAAATCCAGTAATATAAAAATCCCGAGGGTTTAATTACGTCACAACATATGACAATAAATAATGATATAGTTTCCATATTTTACTGATGTTTCAAATTCATCATGGAAATGTGTATCTATATGCTAAATAAAATGACTATACAAGTCCGATAAAAATAATATTTCGATGAAGTTCGGAAACATCTCACATGGCTGGTAATACTGGTCATGTGTCAAACGTGACGGTTCATAAGTTTTGTTTATGGTTTTACTTTTTTCTGAGTGCATTTGAAAGGGCTATGGCTTCTTTTAACATCCGAATTAGGTTCTAATTTTAGAACACTTAAGTAATACATTTTCGGAACTAACTTATTGCCAAATAAGAGCTTTAAATTGTGAAGAACCACCTAATAAGATATTTCATATGATAACAAAATATTAAAAATGAATACAGATTTTTAAAATACATGTTTTTATTTAAGCACTTGTATGTAAGAGCTCTGCGCGCTATATTAAATGTATGGCCGCCAGAGCTCTTTTTACGTGTGTCGACCTGTAATTACTTATGCTTCAATTTATCTATTGCATGTTCCGCAGTAGTCATCTTCAGTTTTTCCCTCATCTGCATTTTAATATAACACAATATGAAAAATAAATACAGATTTTTAAAATGCATGTTTATTATGTAACATTAATACTTAACAGTAATTATTTATGCTTCCATTGGTTCTATTGGATGTTCCGCAGCAGCTACATCTTCAGTTTTTCCCTCAACTGCTTTTTCAGGTTCAAGTAAAGTCTTGCTTGCATCAGGCTCAAGTGAAGTCTTGATTGCATCAGGCTCAACTGATGTCGTGCTTGCATCAGGCTCAACTGAAGTCTTCATTGCATCAGGCTCAACTGATGTCTTGATTGCATCAGGCTCAAGAGATGTCTTGCTTGCATCAGGCTCAACTGAAGTCTTGATTGCATCAGGCTCAAGTGATATCTTGCTTGCATCAGGCTCAACTGAAGTCTTGATTACATCAGGCTCAAGTGATGTCTTGCTTGCATCAGGCTCAACTGAAGTCTTGATTGCATCAGGCTCAAGTGATGTCTTGCTTGCATCAGGCTCAACTGATGTCTTGCTTGCATCAGGCTCAACTCGTATCTTGCTTGCATCAAGCTCAACTGATGTCTTGGTTGCATCAGGGTCAATTGATGTCTTGCTTGCATCAGGATCTTCTTTACCTTCCAGAAACTTGTCCCACTTATCCACTCTTTTACTCAAATCTGCATCAGTTTCTGCAATCCTGTATTTAGTTCTGCCATCAAATATTTCAGCTGTGATTTGCCTTTTACCAAACCACCTACCATTGACTAAAGCAACCACAGCATCTGCTTGCTCTGGCTCTTTCATTGTGATCTGTGCCACTCCTTCTGGATGCCGATCATAGATAACCACTTTACGGACCTCACCACACTTCGCTGATTCCTCTCTTAAGTCCTGCTGGTAGTCCAAGATAAGTTGGACATCCTTATCAAAGTCAGAAGGATGAAAGAGGTTTTTGATGATGACAATGCGTTCATGCTTTGATCTTTCTCCAACAAACTTCTCGGGCCGCCAGTCAAATAGTTTCTGCTGCATTTTCTTTAATTTTTCTAACTCTTTTTTCTTTTTCTTCTTAGGTTTTAATGCTGGGTTGTAGTCTCCTTTAAGTTGGAACTGTGCTCTTTCCACTTTAATTGTATTACCTTTGAAATCACTTCCATCAAGTAATTTTAGTGCAAGATCTACTGATTCTATCTTAATGTAAGTACATAGTGCATCACCCTTGAAGCATTTCTGTTCTTTGTCGATATAAAGTTTGACCTTCATTTTCTGATTTTGTGGATCCCGCTCAACAAGACCACATTTTTGCATAAAATCTACAAATTCCTCTTCAGTCAATTCTAAAGGCAGGTTAGAGACATACACTTTTGTATTTGTCTCATCAGAAGCATCAAACCACTGGGGATCAGTTTTTCTTTTCACTCCACTTGTTTGTTCTTTCAACACCTTTTCTTTTTCCTTTTGTTTATTAACTTCATCTTCTTTGCTGGTATTGTCAATAAAACCATAAGACATTTGATAGTGAGCTAGAAAATCATCATCAACTTTAGGCAACCATGCTTTCTTTTCATCATCCCAAAAGGTTTTGGACCCATCTGCATCTGTATAAATGTGGGTATCATTTTCATAACTGTACACCCTGCCTGGCACTTCAGAGCCTGATTTAGGAGTCCAGGAATTAGTTTTAGGGTCCCATGTATACTTTAGTTGTGTTGTAGGGTCTGTATAGATGGCTTCTTCCCCTTCATATGTTATGTATGGGGTATAATCACCCCAACCTGAGCTGTCACTTGATTCAGCTTTGCCATCCTCTTTTGCGGCTTTTTTATCACTATTTTCAAATTTAAAGTCTGAGTTAGTGTCCAACTTTCCTCTTGATTCAACTACTGACCTTTTCTCGTTATCAATTTCACCTGCTGATTGCGATATGTCTTGATTTTTCGCCGTGGGCGAAAGTGCTTCACTTGATGTTACATTACTACGCTCTTTATTTGAATCCTTGCTCTCTAGTTTATTTGCAACAACAGCTTCTTCTGCCTGTTTTTTAGCCTTTTCCTGTTCTTCAGTCAATTTCTGCACTGTTTCAGTGGAAAGTTTGATAACAAACCCTGACTTTAAACTCTTTGACATTGCTGAAAATTATTATCGATCTTTTCCTATGCAGTTTTTTCTCCATTGATTCCTTTGTAATATGCTTAATAATCAATAACTACTCAAAATAATGGTGAAATGTATATGAAATTTAGTCAAAATCATACATAGGTTATGTATTAGATCAGTCAACTTGATTAGTAAACTAAACAGATAATAAAGCCATGAGGAGTTTGCAAGAGTATAGCGTAAAACTGGATAATAATCAAGGCAACCAACTTATGAAGAAAAGAAAATGAGTTCTGCACGTCTAGCATACGACGGCCGCGACATACTCTCGATTTTTATCGCACTATACCTCTTGTTCTAAGTGGTCTAATAAGTGAGAGACGGATAGTGCGAGAAAAATCGAGAGAGCTCGCGCGCCGTCGCGTGCTAGCCGTGCTTTACGATAGTGAATGGCCAACTTAAAACTACAACTACATAGACAACCATTCGTCTCCGTTTTCGAACTTACCCTAATCAAATAAAAACATATTAATTAAATTAAATGACAGATGACATTTGTCAAGGACATTGTGATACACACGTAATTTTTCGAAACGTGAATTTATCATTCCGGAGTTTATATAAGTTAGCTGCGTATTTTTACAGTTTTATATATTTGTCAGTACTAGTTACAGAAACTATTATAAAATACACAGCGTTTTTAATATTAGAATTACAAGAACTTATTTATTATTACACCATGGAGGATATTAAAAATGTTCGGCTAACTCCGATGCCTGAATCTAAATACGTGAAGCCGATAAGGTTCCACTATACTCAAAATGGCAAGGAAAAGAACTGGGACCTCCTGGCTGTCCACGACAGCGTAGCAATTGTCATTTATAATGTTACGAGAAAAGTTTTAGTGTTGGTGAAACAGTTTCGTCCTGGTTAGTATTTCATTTGCCTGCGCGGCATTACACAGAACACAAGTTAAGCCGCTGGATAAAACATAACCTTTTTCCATCCTGAAAGTCCTTTCTAAACACTGTTATAATTATTTTTAAATTGGATGAGGAGTTCCGGATATTATCCCTTGTGTACTTGTGTAGCTAATAACTTTACCTCTTCATATTAGTATAGATACTATAATTATTTTCCATTGTTTCCATAAAATATTAATTTCTGATGCTTGTTGCTTTCCAAGTTTCCATAATTACCAAGGCCTGTTTCATGTTACAGTCTGCAAAATCAAGAATGTAGCTTCTACCTACTCCTGAACCTGTTGAATAGATATAATGATATCATTGATTATAATATAGAACAAAATAAATTATTAAATCCATATCAAATACAACTGGACTTTTCTAAACATTTATTCAATTGTTTTTTTTCAGCCATGCATTTCAACAGCATTCCTCCCGAAGATCGTGAAACCGATGTTGTAGACATTGAGAAATATCCACCTTCTCTTGGGCTAGCCCTGGAGATATGTGCGGGGATTGTAGACAAGGACAAAACTGTATTGGATATAGCCATTGAAGAAGTGTTAGAGGAGTGCGGATATAATGTTCCTGCTGATAAAATGGAGCGAATAATCTCCTATAGGTATTTATAATTATTAGCCTTACATTCTGACTTCTTATTTTTAATATATTGCGACAGTGGTAAACAAATGCATGGCCTGCCTTATGGTAAGCCAACTCCATAGACTAAGGACACTTAGAAAAGTCACAAATGTGTTGCCCATTAATCCCTTTATTCAGGACTCATTGTGTTAATAGCTAGAAAACAAGCAGGTGCCTCACTCCAACACAGCACATCCCAGGTCCCCCTGGTGACCTCACCACCTGGAACACAACACCACAATATCTACACTAAACAGTTGTGTTCTATTATTTTTGTCTTATTCTCCTTCTGCAGGTCTGATTGCTCCCCGGCAAAAGCCTCCTATAGGTATAATTACCCATATTCTGTTTGTACTTTACTTCTTGGTATTATTTGCACATTAAAATCATTTACAAGCAGCAGTTTATGAGAAGTATTAAAAAAACCATTCCACACATGCTAAAGTTTGCTTTAGTCAAAATTCAACTTTTGAAGCAAAATAAGCTTTACTGTTATCATATACCTCAGCCACACTGCTCCTCGCGCGGTCCATCGCTCCTCGCGTCTCGCCCTCTCCGGCCACACACTGCTCTAGTCACGATGCTTCGCACTATGTTACTGGCCTTTATTGCCGCTCCTTTGCTGTGCACCCTAAAAACCGACAAATGACAAATCAGGGAGCGGTGGGCGTGACGAGGAGCAAGATGAGCGGCGTGACAAGTAACGTTGCCACACTATGTCTCTGCCTCCTTTCCTCGCTATTTCCCACGTCACTCGACGAGTGTGAGGCAGGGGTAGTAAACTAGGAGCCACCCGGCTCAGCCAGCATATTACAAAGAATGTTTGCGGAGCCACAGGATAAGGTATTCTGTTTCATATATTGGTGAAAGGTTTTTCAAATTGGATGAGACCAGAAAGACGAGACCAACATACAGACTTACATTTCGTCAACTTTACCTCTAAGTCTATGTAGGCTGTAAAATCTATCTCCAGGTAAAATAGAAATTTGGGATTGGGACAATAGGCTATATTTTATCTCGCAACTCCGCCTGCGCTCTTAGTGCTACGCGGGTCTAGTCTTGATTATATTTTTTAATTTATTTGTACACATTTTTATTTTATTTTAATAATTAAAGCATGTGCTACACGGTTTACAACCGCGGTTTCTGCCACGTGACCTTAGTAGAAAAACAGCCGTTGTAAACCATGTACCCAGTGGTTGCAAACCGAATTTCGCATGACCTTGGTAGGCAGGCGCGCTCGGCAAACCATTTGGCAGAAACGGTGATTTACAACCATGTAAAGTGGCCGTCAATAGAACTTGCTAACTATGTAAACAAACCGTCATACTGAAATTGACATTAAATGTCAATTTCAATACATTGTTTGTTTACATAGTTAGCAAGTTCTATTGACGGCCACTTTAGCCGCTGGTTTTAAACACGCGAACGACATTGCGACAGTCGCACGCCGCACGCACCGAGTGTAGACGTGCCGCGCAGGTTTAGGTTCAATATGGCGTCGGCGAACGAACGAGAGGTGGTTACCGAACTAACTGACCTGTAAGACACCTGTCTGTGGGGGACTTAACTAGTGAGGAATATAAGGACCCTAGCCAAAAAAAATGCCTGAGATATATTTGTTTTTTTTTCATCAATTGCACACAAAAGTGCAAAACAAACTCCAACCTTTTGAAATTTCGACAAGGAAGGTGCCATGGCGTCTCAGTAGGTGTTCCGCGCACGTTTGCCCCGCACAAGCGTTTCAAACACAGTGAAGTTTGGGGCCGTTGTAGACCGTGTAGACAGCAGAGCTTCTACCTCGCTTCTACCAAGGTCACGTGGCAGAAACCGCGGTTGTAAACCGTGTAGCACATGCTTACAATTTGCTTAATCCTAATAAATAAAACATTGCCCACAAAACTGTGCTACCAGTACAGTCAAACTGGGGAAAGACAGTATCTTGGTATTCATTATCTCTTTAACCCCCAACGTATACGAGGGGTGTTGTAAGTTAAACACGTGTAATCTGTGTGTCAGTATGTGGCATCATAGCTCCCAAACAGATGAACCAATTTCAATGCGGTTTTCTTCCCTAACCCAGATCGGGGGTGGGCGTGCAAGCAGCTCTACAGACATTGTTTTTCTGCGAAGTTTCTGATGACATGAAAACTGAACGTGGTAAGTAACTAGAGCTGGAGGAGATACAATATTGTACCCCTTTAATAATTTGATTAATCTTAAACTTTTATTATGTCGGAATTTTTAAATACCTATAGAAGATATATGTATAATTATAGAATATTCTATACATGTTAAATCCCTGTGTTTAAAAAGTTCACGACTCCTGGTCCAAAGTAATGATAAAATGCGACAAATATTATTTGCTATAAAAAAGGTTGAGCTCCCCTGGTCTAAAACATTGATCAAAGGACCATGCGTCAAAATGGCCTAAAAATCAACAGCGGTCAGAGTTAGATAATTAAATCTACTTAATTTCGTTCGATGGGTAGTGGGTACCAGTACCAGGTCGAATTCCATTGCAGAACTAAGATATTCATATTTTAGTCAGAGTCAATATGGTTTGATTGGTATATGAGAAAACGGGTTTCATTTGGAGAAAACACCTGCTTCCGTGTTTAATCACCCCGCAGGTCATCTAAGCGACTTAATTATTGTTTTTCTGTTTTAAATAAGCAGTAAAAAAATAGCAACTTGCTGCAAATAATAATATTATTTATAAATCCATAAATAACTACAAAAACGGTTTTTCTTTCCCACACTTCAGTATCTACTCTAATAATTAATGATCTGTATTCTCTAAGATAACCTTTTTTTTATAAATATAAACATCTCAGTTCTGCAATGGAATTCGACTGGGAGCCCTTAGAATAAATAATTCGTTTTTAAATTTTATAATTATATGTATTTTATGTATGTTGTATGTATGTATGAAGCTACGGTAGCCTAGTGGTTCACGCACGCGGCTGTCGAGCGGCGGTCGTGGGTTCGAATCCCGGCTCGTAGCAATGAGTTTTTCGGAACTTATGTACGGAATAGCTTTTTGGTGAAGGAAAACATTGTGAGGTAACAGTTCTAATTCGAATAAGGTATAGTTTTCCCACTGGGTTGGAAGGTCAGATGGCAGTCGCTTTCGAAAAACTAGTGCCTATGCCAAATCATGATATTGATCCCATGGGGTTAGGTGTCAAAGCGGACCCCAGGCTCCTTTATGGGCACAACCAGGATGATGATGTATTGTATGTATGTTAGGCTTTAAGGTATTTGTTGCAATACACCTTAGATGCCTGAAATAAATGGTTTATTATTATTATAGAATAAAAAGACAGATTTAAAGACATATTCAATGGCTTAAGTCTCTGCTCTGTTGGAATTTGGACCAGGCTCTATTAAAAGTTGCTCATGGTCCTTTGAATAATATGCCGTTTTAGTGTGAGTTCCACCAGTGTTGTACGTCGTAGCGGTTCGGTGTGCGAGCAAAAACATTAAAAAAAAATGCGAGGAAAAATCAAGTATCTTATAGGTTGTTTTTTTTCTTTGCAGTGCTCTGCTACCTTGCATAATTCTGGTGGATAATAACCCTTGCAATCTCATGTTTTTTCAGGTGGTGGAATTGACGACGAAATCATAGACATAGTGGAGATGTCAATTCTCGAGATGAAGGAGATGCTGAACTCTCCGGGGCCCCTGCAGAGCCCGCCCAGCTTTCTGTTCGCCATGATGTGGTTTATGCACAACAAAGCCAGCAAATACCAGTAGGTACTGGCTAGTGTTCAATAATGAAACTTAATGCTATGGAGTTACGGTTGCAACTTGTATGGCAGACTAGCTTGGCCTAGACGGTAAAGAAATGCAACTTTACTGCGACTGCGACTGCGTCGGAGTAATAAGGTTCATTGTTGTTCGTTTCCGAGAAAACTGGCGTCGGTCAGCTCTGATCCTATAGAATTAGTGTCCGAAGCAGTTTTTAGTCATGTCTGATTGTGGATTAGGATTCAAGCCTACCCATCTATTTTTTGTAAGGGAGTCCCTCTGCCAACAACTGTCCTGCAGTTTGGCAAAAGAAAATGCTGTAAAACAAGGGTTGTTTAATTGAATATTTTTTTCTTATTCTTAAATGGGCTTGAATAGTCACTACAGCCAACACACCTAGCAATTTGTCACAGCAACTTGCTATAGTTGGAATGAGACAGCAATACAAACCTTTTGTTTTAGCTACAGCCGGTTGTTGTGATAAATTGAATCATTTGTTGTGTGCTTAAAGCGTGTCAATTTCGAACAGTTTGTCGTATCAGAGCGGCTAATATGCTCAATACTCAATACTCAATCATTTATTGCTCATAATGGTTATACAGGTGGCATTCAAATAATATAAGGTATCACATTATGTACCCTGTTGGGCGCAGCAAATAAGAAGGTGGACACTTAGGTACTATATTAATATTAGCATACAATAAATAGTGTTCATTATCAATCTTGTTTTTAATTAATTCTATCAACAAACTTATCGTCTAAATATTCCTTTAACGAGTAGTAGGTTTTCGACAGTAAGAACTGTTTCAATTTGTGTATGAACAATGTTTCTTTTTTTTCAACTTTCAACTCTTCCGGCAATTTATTATATATTTTTATTGACATTACAAGAGGTCCTGACGAATGTAGCTTTAGTCGTGAGGATGGTAGCATTAATTTGTCTTTATATCGCATCCTACGGTTTCTAAGCACATCTTCCCCTTTCGTATAAAACTCAGGATGTTTACGGACAAATTTACACATTTCGAGTATGTAGATGCATGGGAGTGTGAGTATGTTGTATTGTTTAAAATAAGGTTTACAACTGTCAGTCTGTTTAATATTAGCTAGGATTCGAATGAGCTTTTTTTGTAAAATGAACAGGCTTGGTGCGTCCGTGCTATTGGCCCAGAGGATAGCTCCGTAACTCAGCCAGTTATATGCGTAATAATGAATATGATATATGAATATGAAACGCCATCTTCGTTCATATATCTCTATCTCTGTCGCACTTGCCCATTCAAGCGACAGAGATGAAGATATTGTGAACTTTGACTTCCGAGCTGGTAGCACCGCAGACTATAGCAAGTATTTCCGATTTATTTTATTTATTGACACTGTTTTCTAGGCGTAAGACATTCGATTACTACTGCTCTGAATGCAAAAGGCCTAAAGAAAGAAAACTCGATTGGCTCATAGAGTGATGTAAGTCTGTCCATTGTATGAGTAGAGTTATAATATAATATACTGCTAAAGTAAAAGATCATACAGAGGCATTGAGAAAAATACTGTTGACACAGGTCGTACTAAATTAAATCTTACTTTCCATCTTATTCCAGTACTGTCTAATTTTCCCTGTGATGTTATAACTTTCTATTCTAACTTTTGTCTAGTCTATAATTTAGTTACTTAAAGCCAGTGAAACCATGTTGATAGTAGCTGTAGCAAGTGTACAACTTTAAGTCTGTATTTGGTTAAATCATCTTCATGTACTTAATTTTATATTTCATTTGTTGGTATACAATACTTAATTTTATTTTGACGGCCGGTTAGCCTAGTGGGTAGTGACGCTGCCTACGAAGCTGAATGTACTGGGTTCGAATCCCGGTAAGGGCAAATATAAGTGTGATGAGCATGAATATTTGTTTCTGAGCTTGGATATTTTTTATGTATTTAAGTATTTATATGTATTGAATATATCGTTGTCTAGTACCCACAACAAAAGCCTTATTGAGCTTAAACTCAAACTGAAAATATTTATTGCACACATAATTTACAAGTAACAAAATGGACCCTGTAAGGGCATAGCAAAGAAGCTTATAATTATAACTAGGTTACATCTAGGTTGCAGGTACTACCTGGATACTACGAATTCTACCTTGAACTAGATTTATTATTAGTTAGTAATTAATTTGGTAGACGGGCAATTCTTCTTTTTCGTGACCATACATTTTTGTTACTTTTTCGTAAAATGCATATTTTAGAAAACTTGCCAATTATTTCAATTTTTTATGTTTTGGTTGAGAAAGAGGCTTATTTAGGCTATCAATTCCGATAGCTTTGTTTAATAAATAATCACTATCAATATTCTTAATCACGGTAACTCAGTGGTCCTTGATTGTCTCCCGATTTGTATGAAAATGAGACCACTGCGTTACCATCTTTTTACAATTATCCATATTAATATATGAATTTTCGTTACCAATTTCCAAAAATTTGGTTCAGGCAGAATTAGGCAATATATACTTTATACACCATTTCAGTATTTATCATACTTTTTTCTGCCAATAGATTAATGGTCACAGAAAAGTAGAATGACCCAGACAATTAGGTACTTCGCTTTAAGTTCATTGACATTAAAGTCAAACAGAAACTATTACATGTATTTACAGAAATTGGAAAAATAATGCGTGAAACATAATTTACATTTTTCACGGACACTTCATCAAAAAAATCTTGAAGCGTGTAAAAACTATTTTGTACAAAACATTTATTTAACGATTTTTTGAATAAGTTAATTGGTTCTATGGATTTTATTGCTTGTGGTATTTCATTATATATTTTTATACACATTATGTGGCCCGGAGTGGTAGATTTTTAAGCTGGATGTAGGTAAGGCTAGGTTGTTATTATGGCGGAGATTTAATGGTTTTACATGACGGTCTTTAGCTTGTGAGAAGAAAACATGTGTTTTGACAATGACTATGGGACTAGGCCGATTTCTGTAAGATTGCCCTCTAATATTTATTTATTTATCATATGTCGTCTTGGTCACAAACAATACTATTATAATAAAGAAGTAAAGTCAAATTTTCGCATCACTACATAGTATAAAACAAAGTCGCTTCCCGCTGTCTGTCCCTATGTATGCTTAGATCTTTAAATCTACGCAATGGATTTTGATGCGGTTTTTTTAAATATATAGAGTGATTCAAGAGGAAGGTTTATATGTAGTAGTACCCGTGCGAAGCCGGGGTGGGTCGCTACTTTATTATATTAGTAGGATACATACATATATGGAACAATTAAATATATACATACGTACAATCGATAAAAAGCGAGACAAACTCAACTTCGACGACCCTGCCCATTAACTTGCCAAAATTCCGCCGGTTCCTTTCCAAAAAAGATAGGGTATGCAAGCCACACGAGAGCGCACCAGAGAGTAGAACAACAACACTCCAGTCATATTGCTTATTGTTAATACGAAATCCAGAACACAGTCGTTGTAGCCGAAATCGGCTAGAACAGCATCATCACAGTATACGTAAAATAAGTACATAATTCACTTTCCATTATTTTAGATAATATATGGGTCCCGTTTGGTAACATTTACTTCCATACGTAAGCTTCGAACTTTGTAAAGCACGGTATTTTAGCAAAATAAGCATATAGTTTCAAACTTTACACCAGTTTGTCTCATCCTCATGTTCGCTAGTCTAATCAATGATAGTTTCTATAGATAACTTTTAGTATAACTCTGATGTACCGTTTTTTCCTTGCAGATGACGTCTGTTCATTTGTATTCCTTTTATCCTAATATTGTTATAATTATTATAATGCATAATTTTTAACTGTGGTTATTGTTATGCCTTTCTTAATATATGCAATTGTGATATGAAATGTTGGTTTTATTACAACAAAACTAGTACTACTATTGCCCGTTCCCTCTCATCCATGAGAGGAGGCCTGTGCCCAGCAGTGAGACGTATATAGGCTGATTTATCATTGGAACGAAAAAATTGGGAAGTTGCCCAACCTTCAACCCTTTCAACCCCAACGTGCTCACAAGAGAGCAAATACAAACCTTACATGAGAGACTGACGGTTATTTTAGACAGCCGTACGCCAAACGCCTATAGTCGGTCTTGGCGCTGCGGGCATGACAACGGACGGCACCGTTAGGCGTTCAAAGGATTATATTAGAAGCACATGGATAGAATTTGGTAAACGCAAGTTGAACCAGCTAGATTCAAAAGGTATTTATTTGACGTTTAGTGTTGCCGCGTAATTGAATATCCTCGGGTGTACCTTGTGTTTGCCAGAAGAGCCCTGAGAATTAAGAGGTTTCTGAAATAGATTCACAACATTCGTATATTTGAACTATTTTCTCTGAGCTTGTTTAGCATATTCTCTAAAAGTTTTTCATAACGACAGAATACTGACTATGGTAGATTTAGTAAGCCCTTCATGAAAATCAAACAAGATGCGCGGGAAGCTATTTTTGTGTAAAAAGGAACAAGTACATCGTATCTTGTGCCGTTACGGACTTATAATCAAACTAATATTATAAATGCGTAAGTTTGGGTTTGGACGTACGCAGGCGCGGGACACTCCGCGATTTACGTTCATCGCTACAAGTACATGCCGGTGCCCCAACGTTGGTCTTCACGTCAGAGTGCCATAAATCTTAATGTTTTGGCTGAGAACAAAGCGCCTTTTGTAAAGATCAAAGGAGTGTCCCTTCTGTACTTTTACTATTATCTATTCTGTGACGTAGGTTTAGTTACAAACATACAAACTACGTTTTTGCGTGATTTAGTAATCAATTAAGAGGCTGACAAGACCTAATTTGGTGAAATTGATGTTATTTAAGCAGTTTTTTAAGAAAAACTACTTGCTCTAGCACATCAAATAAAATACATGTTAATATTCACCATATTTCAAAGACCATGGACGGGCTCGATACGTAATTGGACGAAATCGGCTTGATAGAAAATAATTGCATAGATTGGTCTTAAAATCACTTTAAACGGTTCTGTCTTTATTTTTTAGACGTATGGGTCTGCAATTAAAAACACGAAGTCAACATATTCATACCTAAACCGCTAGCGAGTCATATTTCACAAATAATCCACCCTTTTTTTAATTTCAATATTTATGTAATATTATCTTCAAAAACCGGGCCGCCCAGTAACACTCGCTCTCGTTTACTCCGATACAAATAGACAGTGTGCGCGCTATCCAAAATCCTCAAGGGCATTTTGGTGTTGACAGCGTCTTATTTACGCAAAAACGGCTGAATACGAACGGATTAACATCTATTATATACAAATGGAGTACACCTATAGCCTGGATTAACATATAGAATACTTTATATCCCAATAAAAGCCCCAAAAGGAAGTCAAGCGAAATCAAGTTACCAAATAAAAGTGAAACTTGGGTTGGGAACCGTTTATGTTGGTAGGAAGTTCATACAATAATGGTTAATCTTATCTAGCCTAGTGTATCCTTGTGAGGTCCTCTACAATCTTCACCAGGTCGTCTACCGTCGCGTCACGCATCATGCCCGCACCGTCGTCGATCTGAAAACAGTATTCGTGTCCAAATGGATCTTAAAGCATAGGCAATAAGGTTGATATTGACGTTGTGTTCTTCATAATGGGCTTCGAAGTGTCACGTTTCGGGCGCAGCGAGACGAGAGACCCGTAATGGCATTTCATACAAAATTGAAGGCCCAGGCCTGCAAGATGGTCTTTTTTAATTTCCATTCCACAATTTGTGGCACAGGATCACGGCGTTCAGCCATGAAAATTAAAGTTTGATTTCCTGGAGTTTTATTTATTTATTTCATTGCATGTTTGAGAAAAGCACTATACATACCTCGGCGTGAATAGGGGTTGCCAGCCGCATTACTATCCGACCTCGCTACGCTCGGCCGTCTATATGTACTCGGCCGGCAACCCCTTACATCCCGGCCTCTGTAGTAATGTACTATTTCTTAAACATGCAATGAAATGTCGTCTTTACGTGCGTTAAAACAGGCTTCAAAGTATCACGTTTTTGATACGGCCTAATAATCGGAAACATCCGTATCGACGTCACAAAATTAAAGTTGGTGCAATGCCTGTTTCAATTCACAAGTTGTGGGAAGCAGCTAGCTGTTGATGTGGCGATCCTTGGAGAAAACCTAAGCTCGGGAGTCGCACGTATGTGCTGCAACTGAATGCGTGTGACTCTTAATATCGGTAGCTGTGGAATGTGTAAATCACCCAATAGGGCAGTAGGGCACTACGCTCTTCCGAAGTTTCTCGAATAGCGCGTAATTGGCGGAGGATGATTAGGGAAAGGCGTCCACTTATAGGTGTACGCGAGCCGGGTTTCCGCAACTCGCTCTTAATGACGCGCCTATTATGCGTATCATTCTCGTCCACTTAATGGAAGACGCACAGCAATCTAACGAAGCAGCTAGGCTAAATAATAACGACGAATGCTGCTGTAGTTACCCTTGTGTGTAGCTTGCTGAAAGACGATTATGGAACAGCTTCCACTTTAAGGAAAGACGCGGTGTGGACGAATTCGTAGCTACACATTCTAAAGAACGTCAAGAAACAGCTACGTGTCCTTGTAGCAATCCTTGGGAGCGTTCAGCGGCCTGTTCGGGCCTCAATCACAATGAGTGATGTTGATGAGAATGCTACCCGTATACAGTAGTACCACAAATATAAGTTACAACGATGTACCTGCGCAGAAAGCATTTTTTGAAAACATTTTAACGAATCCTAAGGCAGCGCGGGTAAAATCTTCAACGCCCATTGGCCGAAATTATGTGCGCGACGCCGGCAGCTCCGGCGCCCGCCATTTTGTCTGGCGCCATGAGCGGGAAAGCACGAGTTCACCTGTCATTGCATATTGTACCTTACATATAGTGCAACAAGGTCTTTATTGAAATGGTCATGCTTTCGATTGCATTCGGTACTTGTCAGCACTCGTCGTGGACGAAGATTGCCGATGTAACTTATATATGTGGTACTACTGTACGTTTAAGTCTCCTGCTTCCTCTGGCTAAGTTGAGAACGCCCTAAGCATCCTGATGAGAAGTCACTAGACGTAGGATAGATCGGGCATCAGCTAGCTTCGACGTTACCTGTAGCCCTTTAACGGTCTCCTTCTGCTTGTCGCGGCTCAGGTCGAGGAAGCTCTCGATGAGGTCGCCGTCGATGAACCCCTCGGCCGGCTCGGTCTTGATGTCCGTGTTGAACGAGCGCCAGAACGAGTGCGGGACCTTGCCCACGGATTTTATCGTGTGCGTGAGCCGCTCCTGCAGTTGGCTAAGGAATTCGAAGAGCTCTTGCGTCAGTTGCACTACTAGGCCTGTGGAGAAATGTAGATGTTAGATAATAATCTTCAACAAATGGATATAATTATCATACATCGGGGTTTTCGGAGCGGGAACGTTTGACATTAGCCAAAGAGTAGGTATTTACTTAAAAACAGATCGTACCCTAGTAGGTTTCTACCGAATGAATAATTGATTGAAAAATAAATAAAGATTAATCATACATATAGGTACATATTTTATATTGGTCATTCATTATCAACCTCTTCAGTTAAGTCTATTCATTTATAAGAAAATGCTTCATAGATATCGAGCGTCAAGATTGACATTGTATTAGACACCTATTGTCAACCGTTACCCTTGCTTGTCTAGTAGATAAACTTATATGCAATTGTATTTTAAAAAACTGTAAATAATCAGTCAACACAAATATGCCTCCGAGAAAAAAAACTCGTTACGAGTTTATGCGTTCGTGGATAGAAAATAATCCAGAGATAGAGGTTCGAGATTCTTTATTATTTTGCACCAAGTGCAATGTGAGCTTCGCTCAAACGAAATCTAGTGTAACGCGACATGTCGCATCTAATAAACATACAGGTATGAAATATGATTTCAATAGTGAGCTCTTGAAATTTGTTGTGGGCTGTAATATACCATGGACGCAGGTAAACAATCCGATATTTAAAGATTTTATCGAAAATTGTGTTACCGGTAAATTTGGAAAAACTGCAAAAGTTACTTCGGAATGTCAACTGCGACGGGAATATTTAAATAAAGCTTACGATGAAAAAATGAATAAAATACGGAGCGAGCTAAAAAATGAATATATATATGTGAGTGTTGACGAAACTGTTATATATTACGGTATTTTATAATATGTAGTAGAGGGTAGATTGGAGCGGGTAGTCGCGTAATAAATGCTTGTCGAGAAACACGTCTTTGATTTAACAGTGGCGGCGTATGGTAAAATATTACGTTATACAGTGTAGATCGTTACAATTATGGCAGGAAAATTCTCGGAATTTGATGTGAAAAGTGGAAATAGGACTTTGTATTGCGACCGGTTGGACATGTACTTTTTAGCGAACGGTGTTGATGATAAATTAAAGTTACCGACCTTGATAGCAAACGTGGGTGAGAGTGCATACGAGTTAATAGTGAACTTGTGCAGTCCGGACAAGCCATCAACATTGTCGTATACGAAAATAGTGAGTCTGGTCAAAGATCACTTAGAACCCGTACCATCAGCCTTAGCAGAAAGGTATAAGTTTCGACAATGTAGGCAACAAAATGGCCAATCTATAGCTGACTATGTGGCAACTTTAAAACAGATGTCGAGATTTTGCGATTTCGGAAGCGGGTTGCAGGAGAACTTGCGGGACCAGCTAGTATGTGGAATAACGAGTGACGCGATTCGCCAGAGGTTATTTTCAGAAAAAAAACTAGAATACAGTAAGGCGGTACTGATCGCGACTACAATGGAATCGGCGGAGAAGGATTCGAGCATTATGGTAGAATCTCCAACGATTGGAATGCACTATTATGCCGGCCATAACGGGAAAAAGCGATGTACTGTATGTGGCGATATGAGTCGTGAGCGACTCGATTGTAAATTCAAGGATTACGCGTGTGACATATGTTCACGGGTCGGTCACCTAAGACGTGTTTGTCCCGAAGGGGACGGGCAAGGGTTTCGAGCGAGACCAGAGGCGACTAGAAACTGGGGGAGCGGATCAAGTCGGGGCTATGGAGGCGGATCGAGGGGCCGCGGTTCGACCGGCCGCGGAGGCGGCGCGGGCAAGCGGCGGCGCGGAGCGCGCAGAGGCGCGGCGCTCGCGCGCCAGCATTGTATCATGGAGCACCCCGAACCCGGCGGCGCGGGCACGAGCACGGGGCCCGGCTGGCGCCCAGAGCCGGCGCCTGGCGAGCGGCGGGAAGACGACAGCGACGATGAATTGCCGATGTATCAAATGGGACTGAGTCAATATCGACCGGTATGTATCGAGGTAATTGTGCAAAATAAGCCGTTGACAATGGAAATAGACACCGGGTCTCCCCTTTCATGTATTAACAATGACACGTATTTAAAGTTTTTTTTTAATGTAAAATTATATCCCTGTAACCTGCGACTAAGTTTCTATGATGGCTCGCGGATTTCTCCTCTGGGGTATTTGGAAGTGCAAGTTGAGTATAAGGACAGTATAAAAACTTTAGATTTATATGTTATTAACAATGGAACCACGAACTTGTTGGGACGGCAGTGGCTAGCCGAATTAGGCATTACAGTGCCAGTGTTAGGTCTGAATTGTATAGATTCACCGCCTAAAAATGAAAATGAAATTATTTCCAGATTTAAAGACGTATTTGACGGGACCTTGGGTTGCTTCACCGGCGGACGCGCCACGTTGCAAGTGCGTGAGGGTGCGGTGCCAGTGCACTGCCGCGCGAGGCCGCTGCCCTACGCGCTGCGTCAGCGAGTGGACGCGGAACTGGACGCCATGCTAGCGGCGGGTGTTATCACGCCCGTTGACCACTCTGACTGGGCCACCCCGCTCGTCATCGCTCACAAGGCGGACGGCACCATCAGGTTGTGTGCGGACTACAAGGTTACGCTGAACAAGGTATTAATGGTAGATAGATATCCGGTTCCCAGAATTGACGATTTACTAAGCAACCTTAGTGGCTACAAATATTTTTCCAAGCTTGATCTATCACAGGCATATAATCAAATCATGTTGGACGAAACGGCCAAATATACAGTAGTGAACACACATAGGGGCTTATTTCAATATAACCGTCTCGTCTATGGCCTAGCCTCAAGTCCCGGCATTTTTCAAAGGATCATGTTAAATTTGTTTAAAAATAGGCCTCATATTATAGTCTTCCTAGACGATATATTGATAGTCAGTAAAACAGAGCAGGAACATACCCAACATATCCAAGAAGCGTTGCACATATTACAACAGCAGGGGTTGAAAGTGAGGAAGAATAAGTGTGAGTTTTTTTTGGATGAGGTAAAATACCTAGGCTTCATTATAAATAAGAACGGAGTTAGGGTAGACGCAGACAAGATAGCCCCGATTGTTAGCATGGCCCCGCCCACCAATGTCTCCGAGTTCAGGTCATTCTTGGGGATGGTTAACTTTTATGGAAAGTTTATTAACAATTTAAGTGAGTACCTAGTTCCTCTTTATGAGTTGTTGCGCAAGGGTAAACACTGGGAATGGAAGGCCAGGCAAGACCGTAGTTTTAAACAAGTAAAGCGGGCACTGTGTAGTGTGGAGGCGCTAGTGCATTACGACATGGGTCTACAGTGTGTGGTGACCTGTGATGCCAGCGCACGAGGCATAGCCGCGGTCATAGCGCAGCGCCACGCCGCCGGGGAGCGGGCCGTCGCGTACGCGTCGCGCGCGCTGACGCCGGCAGAAATGCATTATAGCCAGATACATAAAGAGGCCCTAGCTATTGTGTTTGCTATAAAAAAATTTCACCAGTACTTGTACGGGCGCACATTTATTCTTCGCACGGACCACAAACCGCTTGTTACAATTTTTGGGCCAAACAGTGGCGTCCCGACGGCCGCGGCCAGTAGATTGCAGCGATGGGCTATCCTGTTGTCCGCATATAACTTTAGCATTGAATATGTTCGTACCGACCAGAATACCGCAGATGCACTATCGCGGATGATAAAAGGACACAGAGATAGTGGGGCCCAGGAGCGGGACGACGTTCCCGAACAGACTTATTTACATTTTGCGTCGGACGCGATGTTATTAGACTACAAGATACTCCGGAAAGAAACTTCTAAAGATACATTACTAAGTCGAGTTATGAGTTATATAAAAAATGGCTGGCCGTCCGAAGTAGAAGTTAGGGATTTAAAACCGTTTTTAAATCGGAAATCTGAACTGTACGAGGAACTCGGCTGTATAATGTGGGGACACCGCGTAGTCATACCGGAGGCAGGCAAAGACAAGGTGGTTCGGGAGCTACACGACCCGCACATGGGCATCGTCAAAACTAAGGCATTAGCGCGGAGCTATGTTTGGTGGCCCGGCATTGACGAGGCAGTGGAGCGAGTGTGCCGGGCGTGCACCGTGTGCGCCGCGGTGGCCGACGCGCCGCCGGCGCACGAGCCGCGCCTCTGGCCGTGGCCGGAACGAGCTTGGACGAGAATACATGCTGATTTCCTCGGGCCGTTAGCGGGAATGAAATATTTCATAGTCGTGGATTCCCATTTTAAGTGGATTGAGGCCGTGAAAATTGTAACAACTATTTTTGTTGTTTTAAAGAATTCTGTTTAGTTGTTATTGTAGATCGATAAGTGCATCCTAACGCCATCTGGTAGTTATCTCGCGCGTTATTTCTCATCATTAGCAGCCTACGTCGATAATTCAATACTCTCACACATTAAACAGGACATACGTCACATGTGACGTTAGTTCAGATTTTAAACACGACATGGGCAAGTACGAGTGCGCTGGTGTCTCTCTTTGACCGCAGCTCCCAAAGCGAACGGTCGCACCCACTCTGATTTAGCTAAAGCTCGCAGCGAAGCTTCTAGAAAGATGGCGAAGATCGCAAAGTTTAATAAATTTAAATCATGAGCTTTAAGGCTCACATGCCGCCTTAATTTTAATAAAACTTATTTAAAATAATGGCAATGTAACAGTTAATTATTGAGTGAAGGAAATCCCGATAATGTGAGTATTAACGTTATTCGCTTTTGTTCGTATTTAACTGTTTGTCAAAACCTAATCTCGGAACCACGTTTAACCTAGGTGTAATTTTGTTATTAGGGGTCCTTAGTTTACGGTACATCCGGCGCTTACACTAAATTCCCTGGTCTTCGGTGGTGCAAGACAGTTGCACATGTCCAGAGCTTACGTGGCATTGATGATTTGAGCTTCTCACCTTGAAGCCCCCAAGGACATCGGCTTCCTTACTGCAGCTGAAGAATCAGTGATATAGTGTTTGTATAAAACTGTTTGGACAAGGTTAGTGTACCTAAGGCGTATCCATTTCTTGAAACATTTAACGTGTGTTAAATAAATAAATAATTTGTTACATTGCATATGTGTGTTTCTTTTGAATAGTAACCGGTAGCAAGGCGCCCTGAGGTAATTTTTATATTTAATTAGAGTCTTATGCCAACCGATCTGGGTGGCTGGTGGTAATCCCCAAAATAAGAGGTTACAAAGTGTCTCCCAACGTTTGGCCTTTAGCTACTGGTCTATTTCAAATGAAATACATTTAATTTAAACTGTAAAACATTAATCTTCATTGTTAAAATAGTTAACTTTTGCTTCGTATGTATAAAGAGGGTAGATGTAAGTTGAAATTTGAACAAAGAACTCGTGGACCGCTAACGGTATTTTTCTAGAAAGCACGTGTTCGTATGTACCTTTGATGCAGTTTAAGATTAATTTGTTTAGTTTTTACGCTTAAGAGGGGGCGCTCCGCGAAATCGGGGTTCTTAGATTGAATATTTACCTATGACAAACTAAAGCGAATGCCAGGAAAAAGAACATACCAAAACTACATCATATTTGCAATTGAATCGTCTGAACAAAACCATACAAAACCAAAATTGCCTCGATAGAAAAGAACCGCCAAAACATGTCTTATTTTTACTCAATTTCAATAGTGTGAGGTTCCCGTGCATATAAATTAAGTAAAAGTTGAGTGTATAATAGCTTTTCACATTACCTAATGAAAGTACTAGCGGGGTATTTTTATGTAGTCCCTTTTCAGACTTATTGAGGTGAAACGTATTTGGCGTATAGGCCTTTTATATTTAGCGCGATACCCTTTCTCCCGTCGCGTGTTTCGTGCGGTTCTGTATATCTTTTGTTGCCGTTCGCGGGCGGAGTCAGTCGTAATCGCTCCGCTGAGACGAGAGGACTACGTTCTGTGCTCTCACGACAGCACGATGAACATAATTATTTCAATAATATTGTGACCCAGTATATTCGTCCAGTGAATGAACGTATCATTACATTCCAGTAGATATTTTGCTACATTTTGAAATAATATATTTAAAAGTCGACCTTAACATATAGATCTTAAAGTTCAAAATACAACTATAAGATTACGCAGCGATCGGCGGGTGACCGGCTTCTTAGAATAATTTGTGCAGTACATGCAAAACTAGACGAACATTTTTCTGTCGATCGTGTATTTACTTTATGAAAGATTATCACTATCACTATCACTACATAGTATAAAACAAAGTAGCTTCCCGCTGTCTGTCCCTATGTATGCTTAGATCTTTAAAACTACGCAACGGATTTTGATGCGGTTTTTTTTAATAGATAGAGTGATTCAAGAAGAAGGTTTATATGTATAATATAGTATCCGTGCGAAGCCGGAGCGGATCGCTAGTTGAGAATAAATCCGGTTATGTTCAAAATCGATGTCTGAGAGGTCTAAATACGAATTCATAGTCAGAAATATTTCAAAAAGTGGTCGCATTATTTAAAATTTTTGAAACATTCGTTGTAAATTAATATGCGCATTTTTTTAAAGAACAACATACTTTGGCAGGCTTCTCGAGGGTGAAGATTCTAGAAATGATGTCCATTTTGAATTCCAAGATGGCGGACATTGCTTTTCGAATTTAAACTTTCGTGAGACGTGTTGAAACAGTACTAATAATTACACGGTTCAACGCACGTATTAAATGTCACTACGGGCGACATGTTTCGAACTCTTCGGGAATTCTTCTTAAGGACGAGTGTTTTCGCGGCGGTGTCGCTTGAATCTTGTCGTGATTCAAGCGACACCGCCGCGAAAACACTCATCCTGAAGAAGAACTTCCGACGAGTTCGGAACATGTCGCCCGTAGTGACATTATTGACATTGTTTTTCTTTAAAGTCATCGCGGGTGTCGCTTTTAGGGTTATCGAGAGTGCAGATTCCAACAATTATTGCCTGCGAACTTGGACATTTTGATATTAAAAAAGTGAACATAATTATGCACTTTTTCTTTAATATGTTCAAAATTGATAACTAAAGGGCCAAAGCGTCTCCATTGTCTCCAAGTACGAATCCGAGATCAGAATTGAAAAATTTGGCCGCCACACAGTAGTGGCCTGAAAATCTGACTTTCATAGACATGATCGAAGTTTTCATAATATATTATAGTTTTTTTTTAATGCTACTAATAAATTCACGGTTAAATTCACGTATTAAACGACACGACAGGCGATATGTTTTGAACACTTCGGGAGTTCTTCTTCAGGATGAGTGTTTTCGATGTTTGTTTTGAAGAAGAACTCCCGAAAAGTTCGAAACATGTCGCCTGTTGTGACATTTAATGCGTGAATTTAACCGTGGATTTATTAGTAGTATTTTAGACATGTCTCACAAAAGTTTAAATTCGATTAAAGCTTTTTTTTGCTTTAGGCTTTTACTAGCCATTATTATGCTAGCTTACAACCCTTACGTGATTTAGTAAAAAAACGGAAGGCCATATTTCAGTTATAGCTCCGGTGGTTTTTTAAGCAACAAAATGTAGGTAGTGGTATTCCTTGGGTAATTAAAGTAATTTGTACTCTATAAAGTGAGTGTTTTCGCGGCGGTGTCGCTTGAATCTTCAGAAAACACTTGAAAACACTCAATCCTGAATAAGAATTCCCGAAGAGTTCGAAACATGTCGCCCGTAGTGACGTTTAATACGTGGGTGAACCGTGTAATTATTGACTTTTTTTTTCTTTAAAGTCATCACGGGTGACGCTTTTAGATTCCAACAATGTAGACACTAAATAAAATAATGTGATATTTTCTCGAAGAAGGATAAAAAAATTTGTCAAATGGAGAAAAAATCAACGCAAAAGGTTAAATAATCACGAAGTTATAAGTGTCCAAAGTTTTAAGAAGGGATGTGTTCTGTCCCTTTTTCGCAAAACGCAACTTCATATAAAACGATGACGCTGAAAGAATGTGACGTCACAGAAGACGGCAACGTGCCGCGCGCATCGTGGTCGGTGACGCCGTCGACGCGGCCTGCCGGCAGCATCCTGTAATGTGACGTCACACACCGTTTGCGTTTTCTCTCTCTAACAAGCAATATTAAAACGGTTGTAGCTTCGTAATTCTTTGAGATATCTGAATGGGATTTTCATCACTATGCATATTTTTTTGCCTTCTTTCTTTTGGAGTAATAATAATTTTCGAGTCTGCACCCGAATTATTGCCTGCGAAGTTGGATATTTTTATATTAAAAAAAGTGAACACAAGTTTGCAGTTTTTCTTTAATACGAGTAGTTATGTTCAAAATTGATAACTAAAGGGCCAAAGCGTCGCCATTGTCTCCAAGTACGAATCCGAGATCAGACCCCGTATCATGGTCGGCCTTATCACTCGATAAGTGACAAGATAGGGGCATCGTCTCGTTCTATCAAACGGTGTCGGACGCTCTATCCTGTCACTTATCGCGTGATAAGGCCGACCATGACACAGGGTCAGAATTGAAAAATTTGGCCGCCACACAGTGGCCTGAAAATCTGGCTTTCATAAACATGATCGAAGTTTTCATAATAAATTACAGTTTTTTTTTAATGCTACTAATAAATTCACGTATTAAATGACGCGACAGGCGACATGTTTCGAACTCTTCGGGAGTTCTTCTTCAGGATTAGTGTTTTCGATGTTTGTTTTGAAGAAGAACTCCCGAAGAGTTCGAAACATGTCGCCTGCCGTGACATTTACGTTAATTTTTTAACCGTGGATTTATTAGTAGTATTTTAGATATGTCTCACAAAAGCTTAAATTCGATTACTTATAGCTGTTTTTTTGCTTTAGCCTTTTACGAGACATTATTATGCTAAATTACAACCCTTACGTGATTTAGTAAAAAAACGGAAGGTCATATTTCAGTTATAGCTCTCGAAACTGACTTAGCTACTAGCGAAAATTATATCTTCAAATATAGGTACTTACAGATTTTGTCTTTCTTTCCACTTATTATAATTATCTATAGGTATTCATCATGTTTCATCTGACTGTCGGGGCATATACTATGCGAGAAGGAGCGGGGCAGCAATAGACGCATCAGCGCGGCAGGTACGGGGCGCGCGGGTGATTTCTGATTTTTCCCTGGCGATACGCCCCCTCTTAATTAGCTTAAAATAACGCTTAGTGAAATTTATTGTGCTTAAACTTAAACTTAAAAAATAAATTTCCAATATGTCGATCCAAAAATATGTAGACTGTATGCATAAGGATGAAATCATTTATGAACTTGATTTACTTGATATATCCACAGATGTTAACGCCACCACGGATGCAGTAAGGAAGCAGATTCGCCAAGTCTTCAAACTAATGCGCCGTGGAAGCATCAAGTGTGGGCAGCTCAAATCACCCGTGACCACCACAGAAATTGAGATTTGCACCCCGAAGGTTGAACTTCTAGAAAACCAGCTGCGCTCGGGTAACGTTGATGATGCTAATCTTGTTCGCAAAATTACTCGTCGTGCCAATTATTTGATTGATAGGTTTGCTCGTATTTCTGAGCCTAGTGCTCAACTGTCAGACCTGCGTAGTCGTTTGGTTAGGATTTTGAGTGAGATAGACAATGGACAAGGTGACTCAAATAGTGAATACGAGGAATCCCAGGCACCACCATCTGTGGAAAAGGAAGAGAGTAAAGTGATTTTCATTAAAGACAAACCTGTCAACTTAAACTCCTTAAATTTGAAATTCGATGGAACCACGTGTGTTCGCGTCTTTATTGAGCGTCTAGAGGAGCTCAGACAAGCGCGCAATATTTCAGAAGAGCACATACTCTCAGCTTTTTCAGACTTGCTGGAAAGTTCTGCTTTGCATTGGTTTAGATCCAACAAACGCAGCATTTTCACATATAAACAGTTACTTAAAAACTTGAAAGATGACTTCGATATCCCGGACTTGGATTATAAACTGCTAGGCGAGATAAGACAACGTACCCAAGCAAAAAACGAAACCATAGTTGTGTATTTATCCACTATGCAAGGTATGTTTTCGCGTCTCACCTATTCATTATCAGAAAGGGAGCAGCTAGAGATCTTAATGCACAATATGTATTAGGCCAGAGTACATGAAGGAATTAGCGCTTCATGATATAAATACAATTGATAGACTTAAATTCTATTGTAAACAACTTGAACTGGCGCGCTCACGCGCTGACCATTTTATTGAACCTGCTTTCAATAACTTTAAAATTACCTCTGATTTACACCACAAGTCATCATCAAAATCAGTCGGTAAACAAATATCGGCATTAAATGAGCCTAGCTCTTCGAGACTGATGGATAGGAAATGCTTTAGGTGTAATACAAACACTCATTTTACTAACCAGTGCAAGTCAAGGGAGTTAGTGTGCTTTAAATGTGGCATGAAAGGGGTTAGGCGATCTAATTGTACAAACTGTACAGAGTCAAAAAACTAGAGAGCCCAGAACTATCCCAGTCATCTCAGTTAATTAAGTCTCCTTCTGTTAATAAGGGGGTAGTTCTGTTTAAAAAAAATATTAATGACATTCGACCGCACTTGAAAATTAAAGTACTGGACTTGGAGGCGTTCGGACTGCTTGATACTGGTGCATCTTGCTGTATCCTTGGCCGAAATGCTCACTTAATCTTTCTCAGTCACGGCTTTAAACTTAATGAATATTGTAGCCATACTTGCGTGACGTCAGCGGATGGTACATCTCTGCGCTGCTTAGGTTATATTAATTTGCCAATAGAATTTAATAATACTCTTAAGGTTTTAACTTTTCGAGTTGTGCCCCAAATAACCACACCTGTCATTTTTGGTGTCGATTTCTGGCAACAATTTAATCTAGACAGTGGACTTGCTTCCAGTACTTGTTCGGAGTTGCCTAGGGATGTGTCATCCGTAGGATGCATTCAACCCGTTAATATTCCTAATGGAGGTATAGAAGACTATGAGGCTTTGTCAGCTGATCAAAAAGCTGTTATCAATGACGTAATTCAACAGTATGACTTAATTAATACGTCAAAGGTAGGTTTAGGTAGAACGAACGCTGCGAGTCATACTATAAATACCGGGGATAGTAAACCTATTAAACAGAGATATTATCCACTTTCACCAGTTAAACAACAGGCACTCGAGAAAGAGTTAGACAGAATGTTAAGTTTAGGGGTAGTTTCACCGTCTCAATCTGCATGGAACTCACCAGTTGTTATGGTACAGAAACCTAATGGAGACCTAAGATTATGCTTAGATTCTAGAAAATTAAACTCAGTTTCCAAACCGGATGCGTATCCGCTTCCCTACATTAGCAATATTCTAGACCAGCTCCGCGACGCTAAATACCTATCATCGATTGATTTATCGGCTGCGTATTGGCAGATACCGTTTGATAGCTTAGACTCGGCAGAAAAAAGTGCTTTCACCGTTAATAAAAGGGGTCTATTTCACTTTAATGTAATGTGTTTTGGATTGGTAGGAGCTTCAGCTAGCATGCAAAGATTAATGGACAGATTATTTGGTGCAGAATTTGATAATAAAGTATTTTGTTTCCAAGACGACATTATTATAATTTCAAGTACCTTCGACGAACATGTCAGACTGCTACGCAAGGTGTACGACAAGTTGAAAGGTGCGAACTTAACAATTAACAGAGAAAAATCGGTATTTTGCCGTAAAGAACTTAAATACCTAGGCTACCTAGTAGACAAGCACGGACTTAGGACAGACCCTGGTAAGGTCGAAACTATTCTTAATTATCCGACCCCCACAACTGCTAAAGAAGTTAAAAGATTTTTAGGTATGTGTGGTTGGTATAGGAGATTTGTACGTGATTTCTCAACAATTAGCAAACCATTGTGTAAATTAACTAGTAAGAAAGTTAACTTCATATGGACTCAAGAGACGGAGGACGCCTTTAACCTTTTAAAAACCGCCTTAGTCTCAGCACCTATTCTTAAATGTCCCGATTTTGACCGGCAGTTCACTCTTCATTGCGACGCGTCATCGGTGGCAGTAGGTGCAGTCTTGACTCAAATGTATGACGATGTCGAACATCCAATCGCGTACTGTAGCCGTACACTAAATAAGTGTGAGATTAATTACTCAACCTCGGAACGTGAATTAATTGCGATTATTTACGCCCTTGAACAGTTTCGAGCATATGTTGAAGGACAAAGGTGTAAGATTGTCACCGATCATGCGTCACTACTTTGGTTTTATAAACTTAAATTCAAAATTCAAATTCAAATCATTTATTGCCAAAAAAAAAAAAAAAAAACCCTTCAGGACGGTTAGCCCGTTGGAGTATGAGATTGAGTCAATTTGATTTTGAAATTGAGCACCGTAAAGGTAAGAGTAACGTCATACCCGATGCTCTTAGTCGCATACAAATAAACGCCATATCCTCAATAACCACTAATGACCCTTGGTACATAAAAATTTACGATTCTTGCATTTCCAACCCCCGCCGTTACCCTATTATTATTATTGTGTGCTATTGTGGGCCTTTATATGCCGCTTCGACCAGCAAGTGATCTATTGTGGCAGCCCTTTGTTTTAGATTTCACCGTTAAGACCCGTTGCCTCTAAGAAATTCCAGATTCTTTGGGCGGTGATATGTTGTACCTCTTCTGGGTGCACGATGTGCCGCCCTAGGTGGATACTTCTTTTGTGCATGAGTGGTCCGCAGGAGCAGAGGATGTGCATTGCTGTTTCCTCTGTCTCCTGGCAGAACCTGCAAGTTGTGTCCTGTGTCATACCCATTTGAAACAGGTGCTTGTTTAATTTGCAATGTCCTGTCAGAATTCTTGTCACTGCGCAGGTTTTGTGTCTTCTGAGTTGTAATAGCTCTTTAGACAGTTTATTGTTGTACCCTTTGATCAAGGCTTTAGCATGTTTTTGTCCTTTGGCGAACTTCCACAACTTTATTGCCTCTGATTTTACTGTGTTGTTTAGCAGAGAATATGCTTTCCGTTTTGTGATACCACAGAACGGTTCTGGGCCGACCAGGGTTGTGTCTGCGCCCTTCCTTGCAAGTTCATCTGCTTTTTCATTTCCTACTATGTCGGAATGTCCTGGTACCCACCTAAGTATGACTTTGTTGGTATTAGCCAGGGTGTTTAAATTGTTTTTACAGTTCTGGACTAGTTTAGAGTAGGACTCTAGGGATTCTAGTGCCAGCAGAGCAGCTTGGCTGTCTGAGTTGATGTAGATGTGTTGGTTTCTTAGGTTTCTTTCAAGATTGAACTCCACGCATTTATTTATTGCGAAGAGTTCAGCCTGATAGATTGAGGCCTCTTTCCCCATGCTGACGCTAGCTTTGAGCTTTGGCCTCTCACCGTAGATACCGCATCCAACATCGTCACCTTTTTTAGATCCATCTGTATACCAAACGTGGCTTCCTTCCTTGAAGTCCATTTGGTCGTTTAACCATTTGTCTCTCGGAGGTATTTCCACTGTATACAGTTTGGTGAATTTGCATTCCACGTAAGTATCGTCAGTGGGCATTACCCTAACTACATGATTAAAGACGGAAGATTGTTTAGGTACTCACGTAACAAATATCAATTAACAAGCGAGTTCGATTGGAAATTGGTGGTACCCTCAGAAGATCGGTTAGGTATATTGCAAAAGTGTCACGATGAACCTACCAGTGCCCACTTAGGTATATTTAAAACGCACAAGCGAATTAGTCTTCACTACTTTTGGCCGAACATGTATAACGACGTAACTAAATACATCAAGAAGTGTGAAATATGTAAACAATACAAATCGGTTAACGTAGCCAGACCCGGCCTAATGGGCAATCCCAAGGAAGTCACTAAGCCGTGGGCATCGATATGTTGCGATTTATTAGGACCATTTCCAGCTTCGAGAAATAGGAATGTATACTTAATAGTCTGTACCGACTACTTTAGCAAGTACGTCGTGTTGCATCCTATACGGATTGCAACAGGCGCAGCGGTAGCTAAATTTATTGAAGAAAAAATATTCCTAGTTCACGGCGTCTGTAAGTCTATTTACATCGATAATGGTGCCCAATTCATAAGTAGTCAATTTAAGCAACTTATGCATAAATATAACGTTCCGAATATTTATTATAATCCACGTTACCATCCCCAAGTGAACGCAGCGGAAAGAGCGATTAAAAACGTAGCCATCGGTATAGCTTGCTATGTAGGCTCCGAACACAAAAAATGGGACGAAAACATTATAAAATTACAATGTGCACTTAATTCGTCCATAAATGAAACTACAAAATATAGCCCCTTTTTCCTTGTACACGGCCGTGAATTCATAATGGATGGAATGTTACATAACTTAAATTCGGATCAGCCAGTGCAAAGATCTCAAGTGACCATTAGTGATCCACAAACATATAGCAACAAGATACTTGAACTTAATACAATATTTAAGAAAGTGCAGAAGCACATAAAAAGTGCTCACGATAGGAATGTGAGGTACTATAACTTAAGAAAACGAAATGTTGAATTTAAAGTTGGACAGATAGTGTACAAACGCACTCACTATTTATCTAATGCTTCGAAAAAATTTACTTCGAAGTTAGCCCCAAAATTTTAGAAATGTGTAATTACAGCGAAGTTATCACCTTTAGTATATACCTTAACTAGTATGGATGGAAAACTATTAGGTAACTTCCACATAAAAACATTCTTAAACTGGATGAGTAATGGAGATTCGCGTATGTTTATAGATGAAGTATGAAAGGAGAAAGTATATATGTTGTTAGTATATTTTTTTTAAATTGTGCACAAGTGTTCTTTCTGGTATAAATAAGCTATGTATGAGAGGAGATGAATGCAAGTGATGAGTACCTATAACCTCAACCTATTTAAACTTGCACACCTGGACACGTTACTTAGATAACAGACTTGTTTACAACGACGTTCGGATTAACTCATTAAGGAATAAACGACCTTAGGCAATGATGAGTAGATTCATTTTAGTACCGCATTAGTTGTTCGAGTACCTACGTGAACTTGAACTTGAAGCCACCCATAGGAAGTTATGTGCCTATTTCTTAATAAAACTACTTACTTAAATGTTTTTAATTAGTAGAGGCCACTACTAAATAAAATCTTAACTTAAACATAAAAACTTAATACCTACTTAATGCTTGATATTTATCGAATGAATACCTACCAGTAGTTAGTATCATTTAAAAACTTTGTCATGCCTGATAGTGCAGGCTTAATACGCACTTTACATGTAGATATCTTATTAGGTATCACGCATGCATACGGCCCGCCGGTAGGTGAGCGGTCACCGTAGCCTATGCATATCTGCAGTTATTAGTATTAGCCAATAGTCAAACCCGAGTTTGTAATAAGTTGTAGTCTTTCGTAGTTTTCTATGTCATCGTAATAAATAGTTTCTATTTACGTAACAGATGACCGTTCATCTGATTCGACCCTAGTGTTAGTTTCTTTTGTTATCACGGTAAGTAGATATTAGTAAAATATTCCGTATAGTATGTAGTACTTATATTTAGGTAAACAAAACGTTGCATTCATGATCATGTCATGAACGATTAGTTGATAGGTATATAGTAAATTCGTAGTTTTACATAAGCACTAACCAAACTAGGTTACTCCAAGTAGTTATCCAGTTATTATACAATGATACCTACTACTTATTGTCAGTGACATTATCATCTTTTCCAGGATAACAATTACCTACTTAAAACTTAATATTACTTGAAATCAGAATGGTGATGCCTGGGATTATCTATTGTCACTGTTTGAATCCTTTCTAATTTTTATAGATTCTAGGTTTGTTTTGAGGTGTCTTCTGTTTGCACTTACAAGTGTATTCTCAGATTTATTATTGTTGTTGTTTTTTAGTCATTAGGTTCGAAAAAGTATCTTCGGTATGAAGAACTTTTTAATCCAAGGAAAGGAAATGTGTAACAACTATTTTTGTTGTTTTAAAGAATTCTGTTTAGTTGTTATTGTAGATCGATAAGTGCATCCTAACGCCATCTGGTAGTTATCTCGCGCGTTATTTCTCATCATTAGCAGCCTACGTCGATAATTCAATACTCTCACACATTAAACAGGACATACGTCACATGTGACGTTAGTTCAGATTTTAAACACGACATGGGCAAGTACGAGTGCGCTGGTGTCTCTCTTTGACCGCAGCTCCCAAAGCGAACGGTCGCACCCACTCTGATTTAGCTAAAGCTCGCAGCGAAGCTTCTAGAAAGATGGCGAAGATCGCAAAGTTTAATAAATTTAAATCATGAGTTTTAAGGCTCACATGCCGCCTTAATTTTAATAAAACTTATTTAAAATAATGGCAATGTAACAGTTAATTATTGAGTGAAGGAAATCCCGATAATGTGAGTATTAACGTTATTCGCTTTTGTTCGTATTTAACTGTTTGTCAAAACCTAATCTCGGAACCACGTTTAACCTAGGTGTAATTTTGTTATTAGGGGTCCTTAGTTTACGGTACATCCGGCGCTTACACTAAATTCCCTGGTCTTCGGTGGTGCAAGATAGTTGCACATGTCCAGAGCTTACGTGGCATTGATGATTTGAGCTTCTCACCTTGAAGCCCCCAAGGACATCGGCTTCCTTACTGCAGCTGAAGAATCAGTGATATAGTGTTTGTATAAAACTGTTTGGACAAGAAACTGTTTCTTGAAACATTTAACGTGTGTTAAATAAATAAATAATTTGTTACATTGCATATGTGTGTTTCTTTTGAATAGTAACCGGTAGCAAGGCGCCCTGAGGTAATTTTTATATTTAATTAGAGTCTTATGCCAACCGATCTGGGTGGCTGGTGGTAATCCCCAAAATAAGAGGTTACAAAATGACGAGTACTTCTGCCAATCACGTAATAGATGTACTGAGGGAAATGTGGGCGCGTTTCGGGTTACCCAAACAATTCGTTTCAGATAATGGACCTCCATTTACGAGCGTGGAGTTTCAGTTTCTTAAGCAATAATGGAGTAGAACACATTTTGACAGCACCTTACCACCCCGCGTCGAATGGTGCTTGCGAGTCGGCGGTTAAAATATATAAAAAGGTTATAAAAAAAAGTATGGAGCAGCGTATCAATGTACATACAGCTTTGTGTAGATTTTTGTTAAATTACCGAAATACAATACACTATGCGACGGGTGAGACTCCCGCCCGGCTGTTGCAAAACAGATCACTTCGAGCCAGGCTAGACTGCTTAAAACCGGAGCATGCCACTCGCGTGCACGAGCATCAAGCTCGTATTAGGCGACAGGCGAAGGGAGTACAGAGGCGTTTTCAGGTAGGGGACAGTATATGGTACCGGAAATTCGGTGTTCAGAACACTAAATGGTGGCCGGGCAGCATTATCGACTGCCTAGGCGACACCAATTATTCGGTACAACATGAATCGGGGTCGGAGACAGTACATAGGCATGTAGATCAAATTAGATCTCGTGTGATAGATCAAGATATAGACGGTAGTCACTTAGGGAACCGGGATCCTTCACTTAATCCTTTTTCAGCTTGTCCCATAAATTTACCTAGTCCAAGTTCAGGGGGTGGACCTGAGGAACACCAGGCAGAGAAGAATGCTTCGGGCAGCGGTACACTGGCACCAACGCAAAATGACATTCAACTAAATGTGAACAGTCCGGCCGCCGCAGGTCGAGCAAACCCGGAGCCCCAGGTAGCTAGCCGCCCTAAAAGGGAGAGGGTGCTACCGATAAGGTATTAGGCTAGATATTGACTTTTTCTAATTAAATTTTTTGGCCGTTTAAATAAATAAATAAAGTTGTCACTGAGTTCTCTCAAAACATGATATTGCCGATTTTTTAGAAGCAATTTTACTAATTTTGGCTTTTGTGCATAATTTGTTACGAGTATTTTAAGTGTATTTTAGACCTATGTTCGTGTTTTTTTTTTATTTTTTCTTCTACCGAGCGAAAATTGCTTAGTCATGTTTCGAATCACTAGATCTCGCTGCAGGAAAGCCACAAGATTGCTATTCGTATTTTTATTGAAACCAGATTATTATAAACGGACGCATTGTATTGTTTCAAAAAGTATGTTCGCCTGACTGCGCTGAACCTAAAGCGCCTTAATCGCTTTGCATATTGTTTTCGCATGTGGCTCCTAATATATAATAAACCGATCTAAGTTATACTCGTATTGTTAAGCATTGTATTGATTTGGAGCGAAGGGGTTGTGTTATGTTATGAGCTGAGGAGTTGCATAACAAAATCTGTGAACTTCGTTATTGGTATTTTCTCAGGTTGTTTGAAATAAGGGTGAAGGTGTTATATATTACGGTATTTTATAATATGTAGTAGAGGGTAGATTGGAGCGGGTAGTCGCGTAATAAATGCTTGTCGAGAAACACGTCTTTGATTTAACAGAAACCACGGATGATTATGGTCGTCAAATAGCTAACGTAATAGTGGGAGCATTACGTGATGATCACATTGGCACTCAACACTTGATATCCAGTAAACGGTTAGACAGCACGAACAATGTATCAATATCCAATACGGTCACAAGTGCTCTTGATGAATTATGGGGTGCTAACCATAATAATCACAATAAAGTACTTTTACTTTTAACTGACGGTGTGGGCTACATGCTAAAGGCTGGAAGAAATTTAAAATGTATTTTTCCCAATCTTTTGCACGTCATATGTTTGGCTCATGGTTTAAATAGAGTGGCTGAACTAGTAAGAAAACTTTATCCAGATGTGAATGATTTAATCGCAAATGTTAAGAAGACATTTTTGAAATCTCCTAAAAGAATACAAAAGTTTAAAGAAATGCTCCCCGGAGTGCCTTTACCACCTCGACCAACAATTAATCGGTGGGGAACCTGGATAGAAGCTGCAACGTATTACAGCAAACATTACGATGAAGTGAAACGTGTTCTAAATACATTCAGTCCCACCGAAGCCCAGAGTATTAGAAAGGCAAAAAGAGCGTTTGGAAATGCAAATATAAAAAGCGACTTAAATTTCATAGCAAATCATTTGATGACTATCCCAAATGCTATTAAAAAACTACAGGATGCGAAGCTGTCCATCAGCGATAGTTTAAAAATAGTTCATGAAACCTATAGAGATGTTTCCAAATTAAACATGAGCGTAAAAGGAAAACAGATTTATGATAAACTGAAGTTGGTGTTAAAGAAGAATTCTGGCTATAGCACACTAAAAATTATAAATGAGTTGGTACAAGGCAAAGAAATAGAACTTCAATCTCAAACTTCTCGTGCATCGATTGATTCCTACAAAAAATTTAAATATGCACCTATTACAACTGTCGGCGTGGAAAGATCATTTAGCTCCTTGAAATGGATATTTACAGCAAGACGCCGTAGATTAACTGTCCCAAATATAGAAAAAATATTAATAGTTTATTCTGAAAATCGTGTCAACTATTCAATTTACAGCAGGTAATTAATTAAAGTTATTTTAATTGTTACCTTATAAGTTATAAGACTTTTACGGAAATTAAAATAAAACTTTGTCACAGATTGTATACAACTCACAGAGAGGTAGTTATTCATTAGGCATAATAAGATATTTTCTTAGACTAACATATCTGTTTATCTCTACTCTTTCTCAAATCATTCCCGCTCCGAAAACCCCGATGTATGATAATTATACATTACTAGCTTCTGCCCGCGACTCCGTCCGCGTGGAACTCGTTTATATATAGCAGCTCCATACAAACTTTCGCCTCCCCATTTCACCCCCGTAAGGGATGATTTCCGGGATAAAAACTATCCTATGTCCTTCCCCGGGACTCAAACTATCTCTATATGGATTAAATGGCCTTATTCTTATGCCGGCTGTACACATTGGGCCAACGTTGGCGCGTCAGCAGGAGGCAGCTATATAAACGAAAGAGATCGAGTTATAGCCATCTCCCTCTAACGCATAGCTGCCTTCTGCTCACGCGCCAACGTTGGCCCAGTGTGTGTACACACTGGGCCAACGTTAGCAGGCTTTAAAACGTTAATCAAATCTATTTTATTTATGCACTTAAACGCTCAGTTTGTGAGAAAACAATAATACACATTTTAGCAAACGGAGGTTTGTTAAGTTTTTTATTATAAATAAGCGAGTAAGCCTTCTGATATGTAAAATTGCATCTAAATTAGCATGATTTGTTCAAACTGGGGATTAGTCTAAGTGTCTAATTCGTCTAGATTACGAAACATATGTTTCGATTTTTGTTATTTTACAAAGATTCACTGTTTAAATCTTGCAGGTATATTGCGTATGCCTCGCTCGCTCACTCGGCATGGTGCGAGTTAGTTCGACGACAACGTCTGCTTAATGCTGGGACCACACTAACGAGAAATGCCATTAATTATCGCGATAATGGACGTTAAAGGTACGGCCACACTACGATTATCGCGATAATTAATGGCATTTCTCGTTAGTGTGGCCCCAGCATAACGAGTTGCCGGTGTAACGCGAGCCCATCCTGTATTTTAGTGGTGTACTTTATGTAGACCTTATGTCCTTGCAGTAAGGTTCACAGTTTCACACTCACATATAGCGCCGGTGACGGTGGCGAGCAGCACGGGCGCGGCGACGGGCGCCGCGGTGTCGGCGTGCGTGGCTATCCTTGATCAGAGTGGGCTACTGTGTAGACCTTATGTCCTTGCAGTAAGGTTCACACTCACATATAGCGCCGGTGACGGTGGCGAGCAGCACGGGCGCGGCGACGGGCGCCGCGGTGTCGGCGTGCGTGGCTATCCTTGATCAGAGTGGGCTACTGGGTAGACCTTATGTCCTTGCAGTAAGGTTCACACTCACATATAGCGCCGGTAACGGTGGCGAGCAGCACGGGCGCGGTGACGGGCGCCGCGGTGTCGGCGTGCGTGGCGACGAGCGAGCCGCAGCGCATCACGTTGACCATGTCGCCCACATGGAACTGGCCCGTGTAGCCCATGTGTTGTCGCTCCTCGTCTGTTGTGGCCGCGCTGGAATATGTGCACTCGTTACTCGAAACTGTTGAAGCTGAGGTGATGCATACACAACCTAACCGATTGCTATTGCCTTATGCGCAGCCGGAAACCCCTTTCTGGACATACACATGTGCCCAGAGATATTTATTTTTGATTTCAACAAAGTTCTGCGATTCTTCAAGTTTGCAGGACTTAGCAAGAATAGGGGTCTCGAAAATTATCATTACTCCAAAAGAAAGGAGGCAAAAAAATATGCCTAGTGACGAAAATCCCAATCAGATATCTGAAAGAATTACGAAGCTACAACCGTTTTAATATTGCTTGTTAGAGGGAGAAAACGAAAACGGTGTGTGACGTCACATTACAGGATGCTGCCGGGGGGCCGCGTCGACAGCGGCGCCGACCACGATGCGGCGCGGCACGTTGCCGTCTTCTGTGACGTCACCCTCTTCAAGCGTCATCGTTTCATATGAAGTTGCGTTTTGCGAAAAAGGGACAGAACATACCCCTTCTTAAAACTTTGGACACTTATAACTTCGTGATTATTTAACTTTTTGCGTTGATTTTTTTCTCCATTTGACTACATTTTTTATCCTTTTTCGAGAAAATATGACATTATTGATAATTTTATTTAGTGTCTGCGCCCCGTAAGTGGCGATCACAATAGATCAGCAATAGTCGCAGTGAGATGAGGGCATTTTCAATAATTCGTGGACTCAGTTAGCGTAAGTTGTTAAATAAAAATTCAGTTTTGTGACTACAATTAAGCATTCAGTTTGTAAAGATTCACTTTTTCTGTTTAATTTATAAATGACTAGCGACCCGCCCCGGCTTCTCACGGGTACTATATTATACATATATAAACCTTGCTCTTGAATCACTCCATCTATTAAAAAAAACCGCATCAAAATCCGTTGCGTAGTTTTAAAGATCTAAGCATACATAGGGACAGACAGCGGGAAGCGACTTTGTTTTATACTATGTAGTGATATGCATATACACGTTAATTAATTTTCATCACACTTGCTCGAAAAGGGCTTCATAATGCGCAGACATATAGAGCTGTAATAGCCAGTGTTACGCCCACGGGCGTAATGATTTTTTTCTTAATTTGTATCTGTCACTCATGCGGCAGTTACAAAGCAAAGAGGTTTTATATCAAATACGACGTCTGAAAACGTATTTATAAATAAATTTAAACTTCAAAAACTACTTAAACATGTTTAACTGAATTATTTACAGATTTAATATGTAGTTATTTAGTGTATATGTAAAATGTTTTTAAGTGTTTTCAAATCGTGGCTGTATACCGAAGGGTCTTTGCCATACTCGCCTCACGTCAAATTCAACAAAATGGACGACTGACATGTTGCAGTTTTTATTACGATTTGAATTCATTTCATCTAAAATGTATTTGTTTCCTCGCAAATGTGATGAAAAACATTGTGTATAACACGGGCGTAAGAATATTGCAAACTCGAGTCATCAAAAGCCCTCCGCCTTCTGCGTCGGGCTTCTGATACTCTTGTTCGCAATATTCCACTTACGCCCCTCGTTAAACAATGTACTATTTCGTAACAACTAACGCTAAAAGTGGGTACACGAATTACTGAAAATGCACATAAGAGCTCTCACCGCCCGGAAGCTACTACCAGAATAGTAATAATAGTCAAAACTGGCAGTACCGTACGGTCGAATTAGCAGGGGCTGAACAACTTTGTAACGTCAATGTTTATACGAAGCCTGCCTGCAATCACCCGGGTCAAAGCGACTATGTATAAAGGTGTTGGTGACTTTACTGTAGTATACAGTCCACACGACTATTTTATACACGTCGTGTAATAAAAAGAAGGTATCTTACAAGCCGCTTCACGCGTTTGTGTAACAACCGAACGCAGTCGTCTCGCAACCGTCAATTAACTAGACAACAATGGCCGATCAACGAATATTTCTATGTCAAAAATACCTCAACAATTGGATTGATTTTCTATGGCACTAAATAATACCATATTTTAATAAATTATGCCACCACAGACCTGTTCTCGCACACGGAACCGAGATCCTTAGCCTCAGCAACACGCTATCTTGATCCGACCTCCGAGCGCACAACTTTTGATGTACCTTATCGCTGTGGATAATAGTGGGGCAGAGTGCTCGAACAAATTGTCGTAAATGTGGACACGCTGAACAAAAGCACCAATTTTTTTTTCAGGCACTGTTAGGTCCATAGCTCTAAGTTATTGATAGGAACCAACTCCTCCGTCGGCCATATTTAATTTGAATGCGACCATTTTGTCTACAGTATCACCTGAAACTGCCCTACAAGACATCCGTCACGTTCTGTTAAGTATGTGAGTGCGAGAGTGACGGAAATCTTAAAGACAACGATACGTGGTAAAATGGCAACCACGCCCGCTGTATAGCCTATAACTTGCGTAATGTAAGTGTAAATAATGCCTATAAATAAATAAAATAAAAACTAGAGATCTGGCCGTCTAGAAGGCCGACTAGTCGGCTAGGACGATCGTTTACTTCGGTTAAGTTCGGGTGCAATCGGGAAACTTCGTTTCGCTTTGCCGTCATGTGACATTAAATCTGTATTTGCGTAAAATATAAAACGAATGGTAAAAAATGTTTACTTATTTTATGTCTCGTTATCCTGTGATCCATAAAGTGCCGACAAATCGGCACATTTTGCCGACTAGTCGCCGACTACAAATGAGGCCGGATAGTCGGCTTTCCCGACTAGTCGGTACATCTCTAATAAAAACTGACCTGTCTTTCTGACACACGAACAGATTGAAGCTGTTCTCTGCGCCGAGGAAGGTGTCGTCGTCGAGTATCTCCACGGCCGTCATCCAGTTGGGGCTGTAGTCGCGCGCTATCTCCTCGAAGCTGCCTTCCATCTGGAATTGTTACGAGATATAACCTCCTGAGGCCCAGCATAGAATACAAAATGGCATTGAAATTGGAATCGTGTTGTGTCGATAATAGAGTTGACTTTCGTTTGTTTTAAAAAGCCCGAAACAAAACGAATGCAACTCTATTCCAGTCGAATAAGCTGCCTTCCATCTGGAATTATTACGAGATACAACCTCCTGAGGCCCAGCATACAATACAAAATGGCATTGAAATTGGAATCGTGTTCTGTCGGAAATAGAGTTGACTTTCGTTTGTTTTAAAAAGCCCGAAACAAAACGAACGGAACTCTATTCCAGTTGAATATAATTTAAATTCCTTCGACAGAATAAGTAGGCCCATGGGCCTTAGGAGGATAAGAGCGACCGCACATTACGACCACTAGTAGCGAGCGCGATATTGGCTAATAATCCGAGGCGCTCGTGTACTCTAACTCTAACTCTTCAAACACTAAACGTATTTGAACTAATTGTGTTCACGCGTCGAAACATTCACTTATTTAAACGAGCGAATATGCCTGGCGGAATCACCCGTCAGACGGGGCGACTATTGCCTGTTTCGCGGCGACCGGGCTGCTTGACAAGAACCCGCGCGTAATAGGCCCGTCGATGTACGAGCGCCTACCCGCCACAATTAAAGATGACCTCGAGCGACATATTTGACCGCCGCCTAAAGGAACTTTTACTATCAACATCGTTGTATTCCGTAAACAAACAAAATTGTATTTGTATTTAATGACATGTTTTAGCTTGATAAACCAAAAGCCTAAGTCGATGCAAGCATAGATTTTTATGGAGGCCTCGTAACTGTTAAGTTTCATCTTGGCGATTGTATAGTTATAATATTTGACTCGATTAACTTTGAATTGTTCAAGTTTCTACCATAGATATTTATTTACTGTATTTTAATAGAAATTACATATTTAAAATGTGTTAGGGCCTATGCATACTGCGTTTTTTTACGCGCCGTCGACGCGTGTTTTTTATATCTAGCGGATGGTAGTAGAGAATATGCGCGAGCGAACAAAAAACAAATGCTTATTCGAACGGGTGTGTTAATGCTTCATATAAAAACAAATGGCATAATTTCATTTTGCATAACAACGAATTGCATAATTTCAGGTTGTATATAAGTGGTTAAATTGCATAAAAACAAAATGAATAAAAACTATTTGCATAATTTCATCGATTGTAATCATCAATGTTAATAAATTCCATTTATATAATAAACAAACGCTATAATGGTCACTCTCATTTCATGCTCATATGTATTTTTTTTTTATAAAGTACTTTTTTCGTAATTTTATTAAAGTATAATAAATGAAAAATCTTAATAGTTGTTCTTCATTTACTCACCTTCTGTGCCCTTCTCATATTTAAGCTAGATAGAATGACTGTCGATTGGACAGTGACAGGACTCCGCCTTAGCTCCGGCGCTGCGGGGAGAGCAGCCCTTTCGCCCTCGCGTGACAGCGCACGGTCGCCCGTGCTCCGCCCCGCAGCTTCGGCTTGCTGGTCGCCTTCGGCGACCAGCCTCAGCCGCTCCGCTTTGCACGGCTCCCGCGCGCCGTCACAGCGGGCGAGGGCTGCTCCCGCTCGACGCCTCCGGCTTTTTATATACACTCTAGGGGTAGGGCAGACAAGACCACGTGGATATTGGGGTGCTCCGATTCGGTTTTGTTACCTGTGTCTGTTTTTCTAGGATGTGATAGCAATCACTTAGTAAAACTAAGTACATACTAAGTGTTGTTATCAGTTTTAATCATTATACTAAATGTAGCTATGTTATGCAAAAAGAAACTACTACACATAAACGTTATAGCAAATGTGGTGGTGATAAATGAGTGTTATGTTATTTAAATGTTATGACCAATAATAATATGTATTATTATGATAATAGTTTGTTATGATTTCCGTACATATGCTACTTGAAATTATGCATTTTGTTTTTATGGCGAATGAACGGCACCCTATTCGAACAGGTCATACCTACACACAAGGTCTTTTTTACCTATTCATATAGCTGGGACTGACCTGTTTATATTGAAGAAGGGTCATGGACCGCATAAGATCGCCTACAAGTATGAAATCCCCTTTCACTTTAAGGTATAACGCTACTATGTTGTTGAAGTGGCTGCATTCCAGTCTTAACTCTTTGTCTGAAGTCCATTCGAATAGACGAACCTGGAATAAAATATCATAAGTACATTTGCAGATACAATAATTCATCATATAACCATAACCACCATCCATCATAAAGAACTGAGAAGTATAAAATAGCAGAAATACTTCTAATGATTAGTTATCGTTATTGTGGCCCCAGGATAACTAAATTCAATTACTGCGCCAATCCACTCCCAAAATTGTTCTACTCCATCAAAGAAGTAGGTATCGCGGTTTTTCTACCACAGCTAAGCCTAGAACTAGATGTTGCAAGTGATATATAAAAAAACATACTTAAAACATGATAAGATTCTGTCGTGTAACTGTCCGTGTATACTTGTACAGGGTGGGGCAAAAGATATGCACCAGTTTTGAAAGAGAACAAAAAAATATATATTGAACTTACAGTAACGCGGTTTATTTTACTCAATTCAGTATACAATGCCATTTATTACATCAAGTTTTGAAAATTACATCAGCAAGATGGTGGCCATCAGCAGCGATACACTGAAGAAGGCGATTTCTGAAATTTTCAACAACTTTCCGGCACATTTGAGGGAATGGCGGTTATTTCCTTCCTAATTCTAATCTTCAGTTCATCCAAGGTGTGTGGACGATGTTTGAAAACTTTTTCCTTCAGGTAACCCCAAAGGAAAAAGTCACAAATGCTCAAATCTGGTGAGCGTGGAGGCCACCAAACATCACCTCTAAGAGAAACCATTATTATCAGTGCATCGCTGATCGCGTTCTGATGGCCACCATCTTGCTGATGTAATTTTCAAAACTTGATGTAATAAATGGCATTGTATACTGAATTGAGTAAAATAAACCGCGTTACTGTAAGTTCAATATTTTTTTTTTGCTGTCTTTCAAAACTGATGCATATCTTTTGCCCCACCCTGTAGAACCGATCAAGCCTGATTAGCAATGAGATGAAGGACATCTACTCACCGTACTGTTAATAGTAGCTAATAATTTTCCGTTGAATTCAACGAGGGAATAACATCCACCTTTGATGTCTTTCTCCGCTACTTGAACTAATTTGCCTTCCGACCAGTGGAATAGCAATATTCTACCCTGAAATCATAAAATAATATTGAAATTACCAGTGAAGTACAATGAAGTGCAATAAGAAATCAACCTTCATGCTTTCATGTAAAGTATACTCGTATCTTTGCTCACACGCAACAGTGGCATCGTTATTAACCCGTAGTGGTTGGTGTTGGTCACAAAAACTTTTAAACGCATACGGTTCGTCACAAAACTGTCAGTTAAGACGTGATTTAAGAACAACTTAAGTTGAGATTGTCAGCTCAAATAGGGGTGTAGACACTAAATTAAATAGTCAATAATGTCGTATTTTCTCGAAAACGGATCAAGAATGTAGTCAAAGGGAGAAAAGAACAACGCAAGAGGTTAAATAATCACGAAGTTATATTTGTCCAAAGTTTTAAGAAGGGATATGTTCTGTCCCTTTTCCGTAAAAAGCAACTTCATATAAAACGATTGTCACTGAACTATGACGTCACTAACTGCGAGCGTTTTCTCTCTCTAACAAGCAATATTAAAACGGTTGTAACTTCGTAATTCTTTGAGATATCTGAATGGGATTTTCGTCACTAGGCATATTTTTTGCCTTCTTTCTTTTGGAGTAATAATAATGTTCGAGTCTACACCCATATTAAATGAACGCACAGCCAGTCAACGTCTAGTAGGGAAAGTCATCACTTCACGGGTAGCAGTAAATAATTTTAATTTTTTGCTTGAATTATAAGATTGCCACTACCCTTGAAATTTAACCATAGCTTTTCGGTGAAGGAAAACATTGTGAGGAAACCGGTCTAATCTCAACAAGACCTGGTTTTCCCTCTGGATAAAAATTACTACGCCAAATGACTGAACTAAGTGCCAAGGCGGACCCCGGGCTCCTTTGGGGTACCGACAAAACGCTAGAAGGATGAGATGAGATGTGGGTTACAGTAGTAACACACATATAAGCTACATCGGCATTTTCCGTCCACGCCGACGACTGCTGACAAGTACCGAATGAAATCGAACGTATGACCATTTCAATAAAGACCTTGTTGCACTATACGTAAGGTACAATATGCAATGACAGGTGAACTCGTGCTTTCCCGCTCATGGCGCCAGACAAAATGGCGGGCGCCGGAGCTACCGGCGTCGCGCGCAAAATTTTGGGCAATGGGCGTTGAAGATTTTACCCGCGCAAACGCGCTGCCTTATGATTGGTTAAAATGTTTTCAAAAAATGCTTTCTGCGCAGGTACATCGTAGTAACTTTTATTTGCTGTACCTGTTTTGGTTCCGATTCCTCCGGGTTTAGCGTGGCCGTGCCCACGGCATAGTAATGGTTGCTGTCCTCGCCGAGTTTGCATGATACTAGCGACATGGCGTATTCGTTGGACATCAGTTGATGGGCGTGTAATACTGCAAAGAAACGAGTGGGTAAAGAAACTGCATGAATTGGCAAAAAATAAGATAGTTCCGTGGGTTACAGTGACGCGGTGATAGAAAGTCCTCGTGGTCATTATGCAAAATTGTGAGCTTGGAATTGGGAATTGTTGGTGTGTTTTGCAGGGAAAGAACTAAATTAGTTATTTACGATACAAGTGCCGAAAATAGGAAATTCGCAACGAGTGGTGATAAATTAAAACACGAGTTGCGAATTACCTATTCGCACGCAAAATTTCTTTACAGTACATATGGTGCTACTTTCCCGCACAAGTGCGGAAAAGAGCACTTTTCGTGCATATGTCGAAACTTTAAAGAGCCATATGTACAGTAAAACGTTGTACGATACACGTGCGAATAGGTAATTCGCTAATTTCCTATTTTCGGCACTTGTATCGTAAATAACTATTTCGCAACTATTCTAGATATTATGGAGAAAGTGCTGTACATTTCGGACAGAACTGTTTTGCGGCTGTATTGACACTACAGCATTGTTGTCATTTTGCATCATACAGGTAACATGTTATAGGTAGCACCAAACAACAGTCGGCAATAGCACATCCTTTCGGTGAAACTGTATTCTGTCTTATGAGTATTAGGTTTGTTTGGATATTTATAGCGGCGGACTAATGTGTGTTAATGTGGTTAAAAGGTACCAAATGAGGAAGTGTCCCACAGAACTAAAGAAAAGAGAACTATATTCAGAAATAGAATACCGAAGAGGAGTAACGATAAGATATATGATAAGGCATGATATTTGCTTTAACATTATTATAGAAGGGAACATGGAAGGAACAAGAGAGGGGAAGGCCAAGAAGCTGTTGTTATCCTAAATACCAATAAATAAATAAGAAATATTCGAACAAATGAAGGTGTAAGCTAAGGTTGTGTCATACCAGAAAGTAAAGGAAATGGCAGAGGTCAAAAACGGCTCGCGATTGCTCCGCCGACAAGAGTACTACTCTTAAATGAAAATGACTGTCGTCCCAGCAAGTTATTAACGGAGATATGGGTGCATAATATTTTACTACCCGAATCATTGGATTGAGTTACACAAGCCCAAAATCCTCTCTATTGAACGCCACTATTATCCGCGGATGGTACGAGAGGCAATTGTAATCAAGAAATACCCGAAGAATTTCAAAAGGGAAGATGGTTTCCATTTATCGGCGACTTGGAGACCAGTGACCAGAAACTGAAATATCGGGAGATATCTTCGGATACAGTGAGAGTTGTGTATCGTGCCCTAGACAATTAATACAATAATGGACGGGTAGTGGACTTTTTCAGCTCCGTATCGACTTTTGGGGGGCACTGAAATATTATGCGCTCATATCTCCGTTGACAACTTGCTGGGACGGGACTCAGTCAGAAATAAAGGTAAATAAATATCGCGTTAGACCCGTGAAAAACAATATTTTAAATACGAGTATGTGTAGAAAGCGCGAGAGTTTAAAGTTAAAGTGTTATAAAAGAAGAAGGATATATCTAAAGTGGTTCGGGACAACGTGTGCTCACCTTCGAAGGTGTGCTGATCGATGACGAGCAGGTTGTGTATCTCGAGGTCCGCGCAGGCGGGCGCGTGCTTGGGCGCCACGGGCGGCGCGCCCGAGGTGGCGGCGGCCGCGGTGGAGGCCGACGCGCGCACGGCCGCCGCGCCCACGCTCGCCACGCCGCCCAGGCCGCCCAGGCCGCCCTCGAGCTTGTCCACGCGCATTGAGATCACGCCGAACGTCTAAACGGTACAATACTACATTACTGTATGTTACCGAGTGTTACTGGGCAGACAATCCCTGTTCCGACCGAGGTGTATAGTGAGTTTCTCTTATAATAGTACATTGTTTAACGAGGGGCGTAAGTGGAATACTGCGAACAAGAGTCTATCAGAAGCCCGACGCCGAAGGCGGAGGGCTTTTGTGAACTCGAGTTTGCAATATTCTTACGCCCGTGTTATACACAATGTTTTTCATCACATTTGCGAGGAAACAAATACATTTTAGATGAAATTAATACAAATCGTAATAAAAACTGCAACATGTCAGTCGTCCATTTTGTTGAATTTGACGTGAGGCGAGTATGGCAAAGACCCTTCGGTATACAGCCACGACCTGAAAACACTTAAAAACATTTTACATAGACTCTAAATAACTACATATTAAATCTGTAAATAATTCGGTTAAACATGTTTAAGTAGTTTTTTAAGTTTAATTTTATTTATAAATACGTTTTCAGACGTCGTATTTGATATAAAACCTCTTTGCTTTGTAACTGCCGCATGAGTGACAGATACAATTTAAGAAAAAAACCATTACGCCCGTGGGCGTAACACTGGCTATTACAGCTATATATGTCTGCGCATTATGAAGCCCTTTTCGAGCAAGTGTGATGAAAAAAATATTGTATTCAAAAATAGTGAAGGGGGCAAACCTTTGGGGTATATGAGAAAAAAAATTGTGAGATTTATAGTAAAATTTATGGCATTTATTTAAACAACTTTTTCAAAGCAACTTGCCATAAAAAGTTTATGCTTTCTATTTTACGCCAATTTGAAAAAAAAAACAATACCTACCTTCAGGTAAATACGTATTACGGCACTCCTCCAGTATTTTTGAACTATCCGGTAATTGTCATGAAAAAGGAGATAGTTTAGCCACCTTTTTATCATAAACACGTTATAAATCGAAGCAGTGTTTTTGAAGTGAAAACTTCTTTAGCGGCGCTGAGCACTTTATGGGATGGGGAAAAATTGTTAAATGATGATGAAGTCCTCCCAGTCGTATCCGTCGACGGCGACATCCTGACAAAGTTGTATAGGTACGCGACAGATTTTTGTGACGTCAGATGTGAAGGAGGTCACAAACTTTTATATTTTGCTGCTAGCCGATTCGACTTCATTCAAAACTGAACGCTATTCGTAAGGACGTTATTCCTAAAGAGATAAAGCTTTGAAAAATATTTACCAACGGCAAAAACAAATTGATATTTTGTTCACCGCCGCCGTCCGCTGTTCTTGCAAATTCGAATAGTTCTAATTTGGACGTTATTCCTAAAGAGATAAAGCTTTGAAAAATATTTGGCAATGGCAAGAACAAATTGGTATTTTGTTCGCCGCCGGCCCTTCGCACCCAACGCGCCCGCGGCCCGCCCGCAACAAACAGGCTCCAATTCCACTGTAAGAGCTATCAGTTTCTACTATTGTTTCCTCTGCGTTTTGTTGATAATATGCTAATATTGGAGAAGATGTTATCAATGATTTTATTGTGTGGAAAGCTTCTTGTTGTTTATCTGTTAATGTCACTTTTTTTTTCTTGATTTGCTGTTTTTTTTCTATGGTCAAGTTTGAATTTTGTTTCAAAATGTCACTTAATGGTTTCACTATAGATGCATAATTTTGTATATATTTTCTAAATGTATTTGCAAATCCTAAAAATGATCTTATTTCTGAAATCGAGGTTAAGGTCTCATATTTACTTACAGCAGCTGTTCTTTGTGGGTCTGGTTTTTCTTCATTGTATCCTACTATTCTTCCAAATATTGGCATTTCTGTTGCTAAGAAGACACATTTTTCTTTATTTAACTTTAACTTCTTTTCACGTGTGGCAATAAATACCTGTTCCAAAACTGTCAACAATTGTTCTATAGTGTTAGCGCCTCCTGAAATATCATCGTAGTACAAACGCACTCCTTGGTCATAGAGGTGACCATATGTCAAATTTACAACTTTTGACATAATTGCAGGTCCACCGACCATTCCAAACATTACTCGCATAAATTCCACGTGATGATCTTGTGTAATCACTGCTGTTTTGTATATGTCCTCTTCTTTTATCTTGATATTATGGTATGCATGATAAATGTCAAGCTTGAATTTGTAAATAAACTGTGATATTACATGAATTATGTCCTCCATTCTGTCTATTGGTTGTACATTGTCTTCTGTAATCGGGTTTATTGTTTTCGAATAATCTACAACTGGTCTAAAAGGTGTTGTACTATGAAATGGTTGTTCTACAACAAACATGGGCGCAGCGTAGGGTGAATCTGAATGTCTACATATCTTTTGTTCTATCCATTGATCAATTGTTTTTCGTAAAAATTCACGTTCTGGTTGTGGTACTCTATATGGTTTACATTTTATTGGAATATTATGCTTTAAGTTTATTTCCAATTCTAAATCCTGAAATTCTCCTATGTCATTATTGTCATCCTTGAAAATGTCTGAATATTTTTCTACTAAGCTTATAACTTTGCTTTGATCTTCATTTGAAATTGCATTTTCCAGAACAAAATCATTGTTATTTGTCATGCAACACGCAACTGTAATGTTTTCTTGAACTGAATTGGTGAAATACTCGGTGTGTGTGGGTGTAATTATACATACTTTACCATCTGGCTCATGAATAATTCTAGCATATACTGCATGTTGCCAATCTTTACCTAGGATCATATCTACTGGCAAGTTTTCACAAATTGCTATCTGAGGCATGATGTAATCTATTTTTCCCACCTGTAGTCTTGATGTAATCCAACCGATGGGTGTGATCTCATTTCCCGCTGCCTTGTATGAACCTTTCTGCCAGGGATATACCATCATATCACCAGGGAGAAGCTTCTTGTCCACCAAGGTTATAACAGAACCCGAATCTGGCAATGCTGTCGACTGTATGTTGCTGTTAAGAGTTACCGGAATCAATGTTACAGCTGGTTCATTGAATTGTACACAATTGACTTGCTTTTCCTTGTAATGGTAAGGTCTTGATGATGATGATGTACTTGGACTATTTATCTTTTCATAATGTGGTTTTGTTACTACCTTTTCCCTTGGAAGTTGTGCAGTGGATTGATGTGTCATGTTACAGTTGTATGAAACATGTCCCTTCCTCTTGCATCGAAAACAAGTTACTTCATCCATTTTATCTATGCCTGGGTTATATTTAGGTATGAAAGTACTTCTTGATCTGTCAATTGGGGTTTTACTTACAGTTTCTTGATGCTCAGTCATCTTACGCTGTACCTTTCGTATGTTGTCTAGTGCTGTTGCATGTGTGATGAGCACTTCCACATCTTTGCAGCATTGGGTAGCTAAAGGCGTTGACCACCGCATATCCTGTATCCCTTCTAGTATCAGTGACACTCGATCAGATTCTGAAATCACACTAGGAGACCTTTCAAGCATCGCATTTTTAACGTATATATACTCTGTGATAGTTTCTGTGGTGCGGAGAGTTCTCCTACTTTGATACTGTATGAACTCAGCAAATGACATTCTAATCTTAAATCTGTCTACAAACTGTACTTTCCATTCTAACCAGGACTCGATTTTTTTACCACAAACTGTGTTCCAATTGTGAGCTGGACCCCTTAATCTCATTGAAGCATTTACCATTGTTAAATTATCAGCCCATTTAGCTAAACTAGCAATGCGTTCTACTTGTCCTATCCATTCGGCTGCATTTTCATAACGATTCCCTCCAAATAACGGTATAGCGTTGCTTGTGTCGCTTGTGGAGAAAACTTGAAAAGTCGGTGACATTTTTTGCGCTATTATCTCTTGTGTTTGTGCTAATTGACATAATACTTCCGTTAATGTTATGCTTGTATTATCAGACAACATACCTGCTGGTGTACATGTGGTTTTTTGTTGTAATTCCCTAAGTTGTTGCTTCACAGATTCCAATTCTAACATTTGTGACTCACGACGTACTTTTTCTTTCTTGAGCGTATCCATGGTTCCATCATCAAGTTTATTTTTGTTATCTTCAATTATCCTTTTAATTAAATCCTGTTTGATGCCACTCGTTTGCAAGTACCGAAAAGCCAACTCGTGTATTTACACCCGGAAATCATAAATTGGTGGAGTGGATTTGATGATGAAGACCACAGATGACTTATGGAATTCCTCAATGTACTTAAAAGTACGTCACAGATTCTGATAAGATTCCGTTGAAATAGCAACTAGTGAAGTGCCAAAGGTGATCCTTGTGGAATCAACGGAAGTCCTCAAATATTATCGGGCCACATACAGCGATCGGGTTTTTTTCTCTAATAATCAACGCATTTGCTCTCGGAAATCAGTTCATGTGGTAAATTGGAAAATAAATGTGGAAATGTTCTCGTGGCTTGGCGGAGTACTAAATTGAAGTCGGTTAAAACTTTGTTTTTAAAGTAAATTATATGAAACGTCAAAAACGCTCCGTTAGTATCGAATTTGTAGGGATTACTTGCGTGTGACGTCACAATCAAACAACGTCCTTATTGTTAGTTTCTATGAATTAAAAAATCTTAAAATAGCAAACATAAATGAAATATTGATAGTTTCCGAGTATTTTCGTAATGTTTATCAGTTGCTAATAAAAAAAACAATTATTTTCACTCTTGTCAAATACGCTGAAAAAGGAGATAGCGATCACAGGAGTTAATAAAACGAAGTCGTTACCTGTGAAGCCTCCTGGTATGCGATCCGTCGAGGCGTCTCTCCCAGCGGGACCGTTCTGATATGCAGTTTCTGTATTTCGTCGATGGTGCCTATGGTCACCGTGCTGTCGGTGGCTAGAGCCAAACTGTTCGGACATAAAAAAACATTAACTAAACATTTGTGTCAAACTCAGGTAAAAGGGAACTTGGTGGCACTTTGGCCATTCTAATGTGTGAATCGTCGCATTTGTATCAGCGCATCGTTGATAATAATGGCACCGACCCCAACGACATTAAAGGAAATCTGAATTAAAATGTAATTCATAGGGAAATGGGCCTGAGAATTACATTTTAATTCAGGTTTCTCACATGATGATGTACTCGTACGTACTCGACGGCGAAATTCCACCGTACTGGTAAATTTGGTTTTGTAAGTCAATCTCGCGCCCATGCGCGTAGAGGTTTAACTTCTCATTCATAAAGCTCAACAACCCTGTAACTAAAATGAGTTTAGTCCCTTTCTCTCAATCATAATTTTCATAGAGACATAAGCGAATTTTAACAGCATATAACTAACATACGTTTGATTACATCTATGGGTAAGACCATTGGGTTTTCATTTACTAGGACTTTAACACGCTAAACATTTGGAAGTGCGTTCGCAACGAGGCGTGCTTGCATTCAAATCTGTATACCCACTCAAAATACAACGAAAAATATCCTCACCCTCCTGGCACTTTCCCGGTAGTGCTTAAATGAGCCCGGGGCCCGATCCGGTAGTAGCACTTTTTTTTTTTTTTTTTAATTTATTTATTCAAATGAAAACTTACATACTATACATTTATATTCTCGCCAAACTGTTACGTTTGATGGCGAGACGCGCTACATTTTAATACAACTTACTTAGCCTATTAAACTCATCTTATAAGATAAATTAGGTACTTAACAATTTCGTTTTACGAAACTAGTTTTACGAAAGCGACTGCCATCTGACCTTCCAACACAGAGTAAAAACTAGACCTTATTGGAATTAGACCGATTCCTCGCAATGAGAAATATACTGCCAATTGTACATCTCCAACTTCTTCTTGGCGCACATTGCACCTAGAACCGATGGCCGTTGGGGTGGAAAGGTTCTCGAGTGGCGACCACGTACCGGAAGGCGCAGCGTGGGCAGGCCCCCCACAAGTTGGACTGATGACCTGGTAAAGGTCGCGGGAGTCCGCTGGATGAGGCTGACGGTCATTGTGGCTCTCTTTGGGGGAGGCCTATGTCCAGCAGTGGACGTCTTCCGGCTAATATGATGATGATGATGAACTTCTTCTTGGACGTGTCCTCATTACTGAGGTTCATGACTACCACAAACGTCTTGCACCACCTTCCAACACAGACCAGTAAACCTATAGACGTCGCTTAGTCGGGCGACCCCCTCTGCCCCACATACGGTGAATTCACTCTATATTTGAGACACCGGACCAATCACTTACGCGCGCGGCCTTGAATGCACCAATCACAGCGCACTAGACGTCCCCCGCGCCCCGCAAGTATGGCAGCTTTGTTTGTGTTTAAGTAAAAAATAGGCTAAGCGGGGTCTTTAGGATATATGGTCTGTGCCTTCCAAGCACTTCTATTTTGCGCCATCCGCAGGCTAGCCTGAGCGCTGGTTCCTGCTGATGCTTAAGGGGACTATCCACCGGATAGGCGCTCTTCCTCTACCTCTCTTCCCTTCCACATGACCGACCAGCATCAATTTCTCTAGACTGTCCTCCTGTCTAGCCACGTGTCCGAATCCCCTAGCCTGATCCCCCAGGGGAAATAACGGCTAGGTGAACTGCGACCCTACAGCGCGCGAGCCGAGCGATCGAAGCGAGCGTGACGCGGCAGCGTCCGGCGAAGCGCCATAACTGAACATTATCATTTTTTCCTAGTTGAATATAAAATAATTGCCGCTAGGTTCGCGGGGCTCAGGTGGATAACGTGGAAAAATCGAAGTACGAGTACATATCGTGGAGTCGAGTTCGATTTTCTGATTCAGGATTGGTTCGTTTGCACGGCGGGCTGTCCAACTCACCTGTCCGGATAAGCAGCCGCGTTCAGCGAACACATGTGAGTGACTTCTTTGAGGTTCACGTTCGAGAACACGAGCTTGTGATTCGAGGAGAAGATGACGGTGGGCCGGTCCGAGCACGCGAATATGTTGTTCGTGGACAGCGATCTGTGGGACAAACATAGGTTGTAAGGGCGAGCCTCAACTATGATATAGAAAGTTCTAAGCAGGGATTCTGAATGAAACTACTACTTCGAGAACTAGCTGATAACTGAGTTTATTTGCTATGCTTAGCTAACATATGCAACAACTTTACGTGAGTACGAAGTTTCCGCCCTCACGTATTATGAACAGAGGCTCTAGTATAAGTTTTACCGAAACAAAACGTTACGACCGCGTTTGCGTTTAGCTGTCAAACCCCATACAAATTGAGGGTAAAACGCAAACGCGATCGTAAAGTTTTGTTTTGGTAAAACTTATACTAGAGCCTCAGATTATTAAGTCTAAACTATAAACTGTGCACTTCCCAGCACGCATGCTTCGTTGCTGATTGAATGCGACTAAGCATGTACGCTTGCCTGTACTATCGACAACACAGCACACAACAACACCTTAAGTGCATTGTAATAAGGTTCTATATAAACACAGGATAGTCAGTTATACAGTGTTGTCGTTTGTACATAGGTTCTTTTAGCAAGAAGAACAAGGAGAAGCTAACTTAGTCAGCATCAAAGAGATAGTATAGCAAAGTAGCCAACAGATAAGAATAAAACATAACTATATCAAAACACATCTTTATGACTAGTGCCTCTGTGAGATGTGGAACTCGCGATCCGATATTTTTTTTAAAACAGTTTTTTTTTCAGTTTCGAAAAAGTGACTCGACCAAAAATAAAACAGGTCAAGTGCGTGTCGGGCCACGCGCAGAGTACGGTTCCGTAGTTGCCTGTCTGTCTTAGTTACATCCAGGTGCGGTGCGGTTGGGTCGGCCGAATTTGTACGAAAATTGGCCATACCAAGTACACATTAAGTTGGTCGACTATTAGTCTTGCCTACTTGTGCGTGACAGTTTTCCTTTTAAATTCATTATATGTACTACTACCACGATTTTTTTTTGTAAGAGCTGCTAAGCTAAGCCGATGACGGACGGACGGACATGGCGAAACTATAAGGGTTCCTTGTTGACTACCGAACCCTAAAAACGACATAATTAGCGGACCTGCTCACACAATTTCAAAAGAATCGGTTGAGAAACGCGACCTGTAGAAGAAAACAGCGGGAAAGCAAGACATCCGGACATGTGGACCAACAAACGATTTTCGACCCAGGCTGAAGCATAGAACTTCGTTCGCTTTGCTCCCTGCTTGACTATTGGAAAGGATGTGTCATACACAGACAAGGATTTTTATCAATTTTTTTATTTGACAACAGTTTCACCAATCAAATAAGTTTGACAGCTTATGCAGCGTTGACACGACCAGTGCCTTTTACGTCGCTATGCAATTCGTGTTAAGTGCTTGCGAGATTTCAAATTTGCTTTGAACCCCATACTGTAGTCCCTCCGGAAAACCCCGGCATTGACGACCGCTTTAGCCTAGTTGGTACGAAGCAAGAGGTCCTGGGTTCGAATTCCGGTAAGGGCATTTATTTGTGTAATGAGCACGAATATTTGTTCCTGAGTCATGGACGTTTTCTATGTATTTAAGTATTTATTTATCTCGATAAGTATGTTTATCGTCGTCTAGTACCCATAGTAAAAACTTTGCTTAGTTTGGGACTAGGTCTATTTGTGTAAGATTGTCCCCTAATATTTATTTATTTATTTATAGCTCATTCCACAAGCGGAGCGTCCGAGGGAGGAAATTTCTCTGGAACCATGCAGTATGCGACCATTATGTAGCGTGTTTTTCCGCCACTTCTGGGTTTCAGCACCATTAACTTTAGTGTGTTTTTATATAACTTGTTGAGCCTACATACCGGAAGCTCCTGAGTACTGTGGGCTGCGTGCCGAGAGTGACCCGCTTCCGGTTAGTGAGCACGCCGGTTTCCGGGTCCACGGTGAAGTAGAACATGGAGCCGTCTCCCAGCGCGCACAGCAAGTAGCAGACGCCCTCGAGGGTGCAGATTAGGAGAGAACGGGGGATTATTTCTGTAAACAAATGATAATTATAATTAGAAATTTTCCTTTCGTAAAAAGCAAACACTCCACATATAATATCTCCAGTCATACGTGCCCGTTTCGCGATGCGGCCAGGCCTGTTTCTCTTATCGCTTTGGATAAATTGGCACATATCCACTGTGGAGATCCACCCGAACGCGAAAGAGCACGTGCTATGCGATAAAACGAGATATCGTGATTGGAGTTTTTCTAGCTGTCAAACAACGATTTTGTCAGACAAAGGATCAACTCCAGTTTATTCTACTTCCTTGCAAGTAGCCTTATACGTTTTGGCTACGGTTCCCTCGCGGCGCGACGAGTCCAAGACGTCGTCGACAACATGAGTCTTCTACACATTTCTTCATTTTAAAATTGGACCCATTCAAACTAATGAAACGTGATAATTTATTTTGTCTACAATTATTTAAAAAAAATCTAATTATTAAACAACTACTACTATCATTCATCTTCTCGGTGTAGCGTCATGTGCACAAATTTACTATAACTACTATAAGAGATTGTTCGAGTACTTGTCAACTCTCACATTTACTTGATAGGTTTCTTGATGGTAGATTGGAACACGAAAGACGAATACTTGATTTACTCTTGATTTATTTAACTTGATAGGTGTGCACACTTAATGTATATCGAACGTGAAGTGAGGTAAAGTGATTTACTGGCTAATTACGAAATATTATACAAAGCAAATGCTGATGGTGCAAATGAGTGCTATGACGCACGCGGCACGCGCTATGTACTCGTACATCTTCCGGGGCGCCGATGAGCTGAAAGGTGGATGCTGAGTACAAACATGATAAAGAGAAATAGATAAACATTAATCAATGAAATGTAACTACTTTAAATTCAGGAGACGTAGATTTATCTACTGGCGAAACACTTGCTGTTTCGCTGCAATCTGAATGTTGAAATTGGCTAGTTTCGGGGGTTGCGACGCAGCGCGCGCGCGGCGCGGCGCGGGGTGCGGGCGGCGCGGGGCCGGCCGGGGGCTCCTGGGCGACGGCAGGGGACGGCGTCGGCGGCACTCTCCACTGAACTCTTCGTACGATGATGCATAATGCGACGACTCCAATCCCTCCGAGTATCACATATATCATTGCGTAACGATGAATATCGTGATATGATATGTTCTCAGACGTGAGTTCAATTTCCTTCAATTTGGTGATCTTCTCCCCGAGCTTTGTCGTTTCTCTAAGTAAGTCTTCTGATTCGTTACGAGCTAAGTGCAGACACAGCGATTCATAACAATAACCATAGACAAATCAACCAACCTCCAGACAGTTTCTCAGTGTGCAGCGGCCTCAGATCTGGCAGTCGAAGCACCCTGACGGATATATCCGTCCACAGGCCGACTCCGAGCAGAGCCGTATCACCGCCCGGGCCTAGGTCCAGGCACGCTACTTCCTCGTCCATGCACACCTCCCTAGTAAATTAATTACATTCATTAGGAATAGATAATTTATTTAGTTTATTTTATATATTACATTTTTTCATCATCAAAGATATTAAGGAATCTCAGCCGTCAATATGGCGGATGATGAGTCACTACGACAGACGGCGGCAAACAAGTCTACAGCCTATCTGATGGTAAGCAGAGACCGTAGTTTACGCTTGCGAATCTAGAAGGATCACAAGCGCGTTGCCGACCCTTTATTGGTTTGAAATTTATTGTGTTGATTGATAGCTAGAGAAGAATGCGGGTCTCGGGTCTGTCAGTCTGGCCAGCAAGGACATGACGTCACGGTTATTACTACGACACACGCCACCACCGACACTGCGACTGGTGAGCCAATACACACGGGTGCACTCACGAGAGCGTGGTGAGCTGCGCGTCTCCCAGCGCGACGAGGTAGATGCGCGGGCCGGCCGCGCACACGCAGCGCGTCTCGCTGCATGCCACCACCGACACTGCGACTGGTGAGCCACTACACACGGGTGCACTCACGAGAGCGTGGTGAGCTGCGCGTCTCCCAGCGCGACGAGGTAGATGCGCGGGCCGGCCGCGCACACGCAGCGCGTCTCGCTGCACGCCACCACCGACACTGCGACTGGTGAGCCACTACACACGGGTGCACTCACGAGAGCGTGGTGAGCTGCGCGTCTCCCAGCGCGACGAGGTAGATGCGCGGGCCGGCCGCGCACACGCAGCGCGTCTCGCTGCACGCCACCACCGACACTGCGACTGGTGAGCCACTACACACGGGTGCACTCACGAGAGCGTGGTGAGCTGCGCGTCTCCCAGCGCGACGAGGTAGATGCGCGGGCCGGCCGCGCACACGCAGCGCGTCTCGCTGCACGCCACCACCGACACGCCGCGCGCGCCGCCCACGGCCCACTGCGCCGCCAGCGTCCACCCGGTTTCCGTGAGCTTTATTAGGGTTATGCCCTCATCTGTAACCTGAAAGTATAGCGTAACTTAGGGAATATTCTTTGTCCCGAATTATTAGTAAGCTTTCGTTCAATAGACCCAAGAAGCACAAAAGGCACTTTCCGCCTTCATCACTTAAAATTTGTTTACCGTCAAACGTTGCATCGTATCGTATGAATGTTTCGCTGGGTTTTCATTTCATCATCATCAAACATATTTTTTCAGAAACAGGAGTTTTCAGGATTTTTACAACACAAACCTAACCGGACCTAATGGGTTGACCACTACGACCGTTTAGCTGTACGTAAAAAGTTAACAGTATCTTACAAAAAAAAAAAACGAAGAAATGAAAAACACATTTGACGGTAAAATAATCTTAAAACTACATCATCCAATTTTAGACAAAAATGTCTTTTGCCATAAAAGATTAGGAAAATAGTTGGCATTTTTAGACTTAGGCATTTTGACAATAAGTTGTTTTGAAATCTAGACGTGTTGCGTAATGGGCAAAGTTTCACCTGTATGAGTTGGTTGTGGCACACATTTCCCGTGTAAAACGTTTGCCTGTCCGAGACGAAGCCTTTGATCTCCGTCTCCTCTACTTCCTCGCCATTCAATGTCAACACTCTGCGAAACAAATAAAACATGACTTTCGATCGCTCTACTCTTTCACCCGAAAACTGTTAAAAACTAACAAATGCAAAAGACCTCACCTGGTCTGCCCAACGAACGCCAACACCAGCGTGTCGTGGTAGCTCGAGTCCTGGGCAAGAGTAAGCGCCCACATCCCCTTGATGCCCGGCAAGTCTATGGAGGCCTGCTCCTGGATGCCAATGCCGTTTCTGATGATGCGCAACGAGCCCATTTTGAAGGCACCTGGAAGGAGTGCAATAGGTGAAGAAAAATTGCCGTAGGTTTGAAACAACCGGTCTTAACGGAAGAAACAGCTAGATTATGCTACAGTTTAGTGTGTAATTGTCATGACACAACAGTGGTAAATGTAGTAGAGACTACAGAGTAAACTTCTCTCTGACCTGATGATGAGTTGCTTTAGTCTCTAACATCCCAGGACGACGACGGACGAGAGTCGTATATGCGAGCCTGGTATGACGAGCTGATTCTATCTCTCTCTCCAGAGGGGCTAGCACAACTGACGCCGCGTCGCGACGCGAGTAGAGAAAGATCTACCCTCCTCTTTAGAATTTGCACGGTGCGAATGAGACAGGGGACGCTCAGTCGCGCGAGAAGCGGCTTGTCAGCAAGTTGTGCTAGACATACTGATCCATAATGCAAATTCTCCCTGTGCTATGATCTAAGTGTTCTACCTGATATATAACACCAACTGACCTGAGCAAGTGATAAGTTGATTCTGCCCCTGTCTCTCCAAATCCACGACACACATATCCACTATAGGCGCGAGACTCGTGAATGTCTCCATGGTCTGCACGTATTGTGCTGCCTCCTCGCGCGCCGCAGACAGCCTCACGAGAGCGGAGTCTCCGAAACGGGAGCCGACGAATACCACACCATTGTCCAGGTATGTCATGCATTCTGGGATCGGGATTTCGCCTGAGGAAAAAAGAACACTATTGTTGGGGTGGACTTAAGCATGATGTTTGACTTGGGATGTTTATTTGACGCTGTGTGCCTTAAAGACCCACGACTTAAGTTTTTTTTCTTAATAAGGCAGTTACCTAATGGTATCAAAAATTTACGCAACAGTGACCCGTTTCACAGAGCAACAAATATACAAGTTTTAACAGGCAACACAGGTCGAATGTCACATTATTTATGCAAACAGACATTATTTATAATTACCCTTAGTCGCTTCGGACGTATCGCAGTGACCATGGCCAAGAAGAGAATTGGCAAGGTACATTTAAAAAGTGTACGTCGGAGCAAGTACCGCAGCCCAGCCGTGTCCACGTGGCCTTATCGCACACGGAAGTGAACAGATAGAACGTCCGTCAGTGGCTGACACCGTTTGATAGAACGAGACGACGCTCCTATCTTGTCACTTATCGCGTGATAAGGCCGACCATGATACGGGGTCTGTATACGCACCAAGCAGCTCCACCTTAAGGTCCTTGACCGCCTGTGTGCCGTCCATCTTCTCCTGCAACTCTAGCAGTAGCATGAACAGGCGGCCCGCGATGTCACCCAGCAGGTACCGTAACCCAGCCGTGTCCACGCGGCAGTAGCAGTTTATCGGAGTTAGCTGTTGAGCAACATACAATGAAGGACTTGCTCAATAGTGAAGGTTGTTGTTTATTGCTATAGATAAACATTTCTCACATTCTGACAATGGAAGAACGATAGATATCTATAAAAGCAGAACACAACCATCTTAGATCCTCATTGATAGCAAAACTCAGCTACTTGACATGAATCTGAAAATCATCCTGGATGATCTGAACCACGGCGACTAGAGGAAACTGGCTAAAGAGATCGTCGTTTGTGAGCTGATATGTTGGTCTACTGACCAGTAGAAAGTAGCTAAGGATATTGAAATTATTCATGCACTTCCTTCTTCTAATAGCATTAGAGATTTTTTTTTTCTATATGAGGTAGGAATACATGGTGCCTCTTAGTTGGAATACTTCGGGGTACATATAAACTTACCTTGATTTGTGGCGGCGCCACAGCGACGTAATTCTGCCCATCGTGGTATACTATAGACTCCTGGCCAATGACGATAGCACCACCTACAAAGAAGCGATGTTAGAAAAAAAAAATAAGATGAAAATACATTCAGTCCTTCAGCCAAAAAGGGAGAACACACAAGGACTCCATCATCATCTTTATGTTCAAATCAGTCAACTAAGAAAAAAGGTATACAATTTATCACCACCACCAATATGCATGACTACCGGACCAATATATATCTATAACTACAAAAAATCATGGATTAGTAATGTATTTTTTTCTTAACAACACCAAAATGTTCATACCAAGTGGACTAGGCACAGGAATCAGAATGGATGCTTCCGTTTCAACATTGTCTTGTCTCCAGGGGACTTTTCCGAATTCTTTATCTCTTAAATTTATTTCATGAGTCTGAAAGTAATTATCAGTATTATTTAGAGCTAACACTATGCCAAGTACTCGTAAATTAATGATTCGCCGTGAGCAATACGGTATGAGTCTCGCGCACAATCAAGTTGTAACGTATCGTTCGTTCTAACCGCACCACGTTCGGATACAAGCCCAAAGAGGCACGCATACATTTAAACGCGGTCAAAAGGAAAGTTCGTGAGGCACATTCGAATTTAACGGCCGTATTCGGCCTAAACGTTCTACATGCAAATTCGTTTAACTTTGACCTTTGTGTTTTGGACAAATGGCGAAATACCCTTTGCCAAAATACGCAAGGAGAAAAGCCAAAAAAAGCACATTTCATTATACAGGCATTTTAAGTTTTATGAATAAGGGGGGTAAATAAATAGGTGAGTCATGCGTGCCTCAACCCGAGGCTACCTCAAATACGTAAGCTCCGGTGGAGATAATTCCCCAGTTGAGCAGCTCAAAATACGATCGAGACATTTCGGTATACTCTTGGCTCGTCTCAGTCGTTTTTTGTCAAGTTCTTAAATTCGTCCCTTTCTGCTTTCGTCACCCATTCTTCATTCGTCACTTTCGATATTTGGCTATTTCTTATTCCGGCTTAGTTCGGTATTCGTCAACATCGTCTTTGGGTATGGTCGAGGTTAGTTTATGTTGTTTTTAGACTCACTCTTTATTTGTCCTGTCGTTTTTGGTACTATTCTAAGTTCGTATTTTTCTTATTTCGCCTCTTTTGGAATTTACATCTTTCTTTGTTGGACACATTCTCTATGATTAATAGAGAATGTGTCCAACAAAGAAGTCGTTCGATATTCGTCCCATTCGCTATTCGTTAATATCAGGAGGAAATGAAAACGACTGAGACAAGCCAAGAGTATACCGACATTTCGCTGTGCCATACCTCTATGTCAAAATAGTCATACAATTTGTATACCTTAATATGCCTTCCATTGAGATCTTGGTGTATTAAAATTAATGTGGGATTGGCACAGCCATGTAGGAACTCCACATCATACACATTAAGTTCCTCCAGTCTGAAATGACAAAGATACACCATCATGAAAGAAGATGAAGATGGCGTGGCTCGCTGAACCATGTCTACACTGAGCGTGCACGCCACGCCATGTTCCGCCGAGCCGCTCGTCCGGTGTGGATCCGCTTATTGGCCAATTAGGCGACCCGTAGTTTGGGAAATGCTGTATTAGTCTATTGTAAGATACATTCGGCAGCACTTATTCATCTGAATATTTATTTTAAGTCTACACGAGGATAAAATTTGTGTACATTATTCTAAACCAGTCCTGCTGAATGTACTGGTTGTTGGAAATATAATTTAATAATAGATTTTACACAGGTTTTTTTATTTAATTTAATTCGTTGTTAAAAAATATCAATAGTCTCACCTCAAGCTAGCTGCTTTCAATTCCATAGAATCCTTATCAAGTGGTATAATCTTAAACAACCCATCATACAACCGTAAACCAATGACCCTCGCTTGTGGATCTATAACAGCCAGTATTCCATTCTCGGACGGCTTTCCAATACTGTCGGAGACATTGCCATGAGCTCTTGTGACCACCTCGAGCTCTCCGTTGGTTCCTGTCCTCCATTCCAGTATCATAGCATTGTAGCGTACTGTGAGTATGAATACTAAGTCCTTTGATTCATGCTGAAATTAAATTGCGGATTGGATATTGTTTAAATCATCATAAACCTGCATATAATTCTTCTAGTTGTAGCCAATGATGTTTTATAATCATAATCATAATCAATTTTATTCATTAACAATACAACGATTGTGTTTGAAATTACACGTAAATATTATGCACAATACAAATTTAACTAGCACTATTATATAAAGAAATGTCAACTACTTAAGTACAATTATTACAAAAAACTAAAACTACAAAATATGATGTCAATAAAACTAACATTATCCACTAATTCAAATACTACACACTTAACACAAATTCGAGTTACATAAATATAATTATTACAAAAATGTTAAAAACAAAATAAACAAATGTCAATCAAAATAATAATGTTACCTACATCATGATCAAGAATTAAAAATATTTGAGAACATTACACAATGCAACTAAAACCTAATCAAGTACATGTAATACAGTCATAACGTATCTTTCATAAAGTCATCAACTGCGTATAGACATGTGTTGCATAAAATGTTAAGTTGTAATGCAGTCTGCATCTGCAGCATCCAAATTATAAATGCAGTCTGTCTGTTACCTCTGCATGCTTAAACCGCTGAACCAATTTAGATAAATGTTGGTATAGAGATAGTTTGAGTCCCCTGAGGGGATGAAAGGGGGTGTGAAAATTTGAATGGAGCTACGATATAAACAAGTTCCACATTTCTAAAAAGTCTAAACTGTGTCATGTTATGGTGTTGGTTTAGAGAATTCCTATGCTTCAATCCCATTGTCATACAGTCTCGATGACACTTTAGAAGGTACTGTAAGATCATATAACATTGTGTAATGCCAATTTAATCCAAGGAAATGGTTCCTAACCATCAAGAATAAACATTTCACAGAAACATGTTAAATTTCATTACTCAATGACTGCAAAATGAGGCTTAAACTTGTTTTTTTATAGACTACAAAAAATGATTTAACAAGTAAGATTCCAGCTACTGAGAAAACAAATGGTTACAATACTTATTAGAAAAGGTGGATCATATCATATCGGTTTAATGTTTCTATGATACTCACTGGAGGCCTGAAGAGCTTCATTTTAGCGACCCTCCCGTAGAGTCCGACCTCTTTCATAGGGCGCAGCCCCTCCGGTGTAACTAAGTACATCTCTAATCGCGACACTTTCGCGACCAGGAGATTTAAGTCCGTAGGCGATGTAAAATTACCTAAAAGTTAACCGCACTGGCTTTAATACAACGTACATTAATTCTGGGGGATACATATATTCTTATCTTTCACAAAATTGATGCATTTGAGCCGACAGACTCAAACTCGCTGAAGGTATGGTGTTGATAATTAGTATATTGCGTGCCGGTCAATTTCCAGCAAATAAAAAAACATACACGGAAGATTTAAAAGGAATATAAATTATACTATCATACAGATGCTTGTAAATAAGAGTCATCGAAACGACGCCTAAAATAGACTGAAATTCATAATATACAGACATAACCTCAATTAAAAGTAACATATATTGCTCGTTCTTATTACCTGTAATACATGATGTAACAGCCGTAGGCTTTTGTGCCGTAACAATGTAATGGTATGCCATGATTTTACTTAACAAATGAAACCTTTTAAACTAAACTATTATATATTTCGCGTATTTTTCATAACACTTAATCCAAACAACCATCCACCACAATTCGACTGCAGTGTTGCCACCAGAATAATCGAAAACGAATGAATGAAGCATGGGCCAGAGGGGCTACCGTGAAGTGAAAACGAACTTCGTTCGAGTATCTCCCTCTCTGCCGCTCGAACTAGCAAGTGCAACAGAGAGCGAGATACACGGACGAAATTCGTTTTCGTTTCGCGGTAGGGCCTCAGTATTGGGCCTACAATGACAATGACAAGGACAGCTAATGAAATTTCCCTTTCTGTCACAATTATTGAGATTTGTATGCTACCATCTCTCTCGGATCTTAAATAAAATGTAATATTCGGATAGCGAGCGTGCGAGCGTAGGATCGAGAAATCGAGGAGAATCCACCAAAATGGAGAAAGGAGCTGATGTTCGTCGCAGGGTCATTCATTCAGCAATAATAAGTATAAATCATTTTAAATTTTAAAGGGAAACATTGAAAAGAAAAAAACCTAGCCTGATTCGAACCACCGACCGACGACGGCGTATGCGGCCAGTCGCTCAAACCAACTGAGCTATCGGAACCGTTCTCGGTTCAACGAACTATTCAACCAATCCTACTTTATCGTTAGCAGACGTTACCAACAACTCAATACAACATTAATTGAATACCTATAGGTATATATATTGGTAATCTCCAATTAACGTAGGAAATCCCGATGAATGGACAAGTTAATGATCGAAGCTATAGTATTTTGTTTTCCGAGTGGCGGAACGTGTTTTTCGTTGAGTATTTCCTCAATAACGCAGAATCAAATAACCTGAAGTTTATTAAGATGGCACAAAGCGAAGGTTGATTATCAAATACCTACTCAAACCTTTTTATCTGTAGCAAATAAATTAATATTTTAGTTATTCAATGTAGCATACATAATATAAACTGATTCACCATATGTTTTATTTCCAGTAGATAATGTTTGGACGACAAAATTCAATATTATGGTACTATCGAGCTGATCTGATGATGGAGACAGAAGGTGGCCATGGGAATTCAGGACTTAAGGTGGTTTAGATATTATGAGCTATAAAGGTGGGTATGTTTATTGTAATAAGTATGGGTGAAATATCAAGTACAAATATAAAACTTACCACTAACACTTAACTACTAGTATATATGCACTCTCCGAGGTCGCTGCCCCTGGGGAGGGTGCCCATAGGGCTGGCACATTTCCTTGTTGGATTGCAATTCCAATCCGTTGGCCGAGGAAGTAGCCAGCTCTATGGCTATGGTCAGCCGTATTTTCGCCGATTTTTGAATTGAAAACTTCTTTGGAGTTGCATGCGTCTATAGGCTGCGGTATCCGCTTACCATCAGGCGGGCCGTACGCTTGTTTGCCACCATCATCATCATCATCATCATCATCATCATCATCATCCTGGACCTTTATCCCTATTTAGGGTCGGCCTTTGTCGCGAAGCCACTTCTGGTCAATCTCATGGCCGCGAATGAGTACCTACAGCACTCTATGTATGTATGTATGTAAGCACTTTATTGTACACAATAACAGGTTAAAGAAGCTCTAGCTTAGGTGTCTGGGTTAGCATATTATGCAACTATGAACCTACACTTACAACTTGCGGAATCCTTTATATATCTGACATATGAGCTGCCACCTTGTGCGTACCAGCTCCATATTAGGTGTGCCCGTGCCAATGCCCGAGAATGTCCTCCACCTCCCCTTACAGACATCCCTTACCACACAACTGATGCTGTACCAATTCACACGTTATTCTTCTAGTTATAATTACCCGGGTGCACCCTTGATTGATGACCTGAGGCTGACTACCGAACCTGAGACCCTGTTGTTACACTTGTTACTAATCCTCTCACACTAAATAACTCCACGACTAAGAACTGTGTTATCGCATGTACGTGACAGGCAGGAAAACCTTATTCATATACATGATATACTGTCACGCCTCCCAAATAGAATAAGACCTGTGGACGCTCATAAATAAATCACATCATAAACAATCATCGTCCGAGCTGTGTAAGCACATGAGCACACGTGTAAATGTACCAAATCGTTACATTATCATAGGATTCATAGGATGCATTGAAAGTGATTATGGAAAGAGCTCACCCTGGTTTTCCTCCAAATATAACACTACAAATCTGCACTTAACTGTTTGTACGCAATATAGCCGTTAGGAACTCTGACTATCCGCCTACCCGTCAACATTGTTATAAAATGATTGCTTGTCGGTGTTGCTACATGAAATAAATCGGCTGTTTGAGACATGATTATTAACATCAATGTAAATACTATCGTGAATCATGACCATTCACGACAGCCTTCCTTGTCCTAAGCCTCCAGGTGGCACGGTTCCTGCGGCGCTACCACGAACTTCGAATGTCGAATTTCGGGTATTTCCATCTCTATCGCACTTCCTTACTCGAGTAACAGGGATGCATGTATTACGAACTTCGACTTTCGAAGTTCGTGGTAGCGCCGCTGGTTAAGTTCTTGTCAATGTTTTGATCTTTAAGGTCTTTTAGCCACCTTGCTTGTTTGCCACCGTCGTCATATATAAAAAAAAAAGGTATGATGTATGACTTATCATTATTTATATTCAAATTTTGCTGGTTACTAACTCTGCCCAGATATATATTATTCTGGTACTGTTGTGCCTCGTTTTTTTCAATTATTAGTGTGATTGTACATAATGATGTTGAACTTTATAGCCTATGTAATAAGGTTCAATTCTAAGTAAACTATCTGATATGGTCCAATATTTTTAATTCTACCCAAACGTTAGTCTGGTAACTGTTGTGGTTATTGATTTTTTATAGATGTAAGTTTTTATATTTAGCCCTTTATAAGTGGGAAATGAATTCCGACCATGAATTTGGACTTTATCTGTATGTGATAGGGTTCACAATATATTGTACAACCATTAACTATTCAAATCGGTGGGATTCTGACCAAATACCAGGGGATGTATCAGGCGACCTAGTCCCAAACTAAGCAAAGCTTGTACCTACTACTGGGTACTAGACGACGATATACATACTTATATAGATAAGTAGATACTTAAATACATAGAGAACAACCATGACTAAGGAACAAGTATTCGTGCTCATCACCCAAATAAATGCCCTTACCGGGATCCGAACCCGGGACCTCCAGCTTCGTAGGCAGGGTCACTACCAACTAGGCTACAGAGGTCGTCAAATAACAATAAAATAATTAACTTTTAATAACATAATCAAAATAACAAAGAATAATTAACTCTTATGGGTTCAATGCCCGAAATAAAATAAAAAAAATGATCTCCCAGTTTCCAAGCGATCCCTTTTTACCCGACTGCCTCTGAAGAAGGGTTAGATTTAGATTTAGATTTATTTATTTCACAATATACAATTACAATATAAATAAAAGCTAGCTTAATCTATATGTTAAGCTTTTCATTTTTTTTTTATTCTACCAGTCGGCGTGGTTGTACGTGCAATGTAAGCTACTGCCACTTAAGTTTAGCGATTCGGAGGGCTATATCGGTTACCTTGGTTCTTCTGCGGATAGCCTCATTTCTGATGCGATCACGTGGGTAGGTGGACTGATGACCTGGTAAAGGTCGCGGGAGTCCGCCGGATGCGGGTGGCGCAGGACGGTCATTGTGGCACTCTTTGGGGGAGCCCTATGTCCAGCAGTGGACGTCTTTCGGCTGATATTATGATGATGATGAGTCGGCGTGGGCCAAATTACAGCTTTCTAGTAGTAAACCACAGACGGACATAGCGAAACTATAAGGGTTCCTTGTTGACTACGGAACCGCGAAGGCGGGCAGTAGTATTACACGCCTAGCGACTTCTGTCGGTTTCTGGTGAATTGTTCCATTTTTAGTCCGGTTGCGAAAGTGCTAATAAGAGAGAGACGGATAGTGCGAGAAAAATCGTGAGAGCTCGCGCGCCGTCTCCGAGGGCCCTTTGAGCGTGGGGGCCTCGGTGCAGGGCACCGTCTAGTCCAGCCCGCGTGCTCTGTGTGACCGGCCGTCCCGCCCGCATCACGCGCTCATCAAGCCCCGTCCAACTACCGTCAAGCTACCGTCCCGCTGGCAGTCTTCGACCCTCGACCTTCGACCCTCAATGCGCTTCATATAATGGACAATAATGGGTAACCCTGACTGGTCTGACATTTTATTTTTATAATGCTGTATAATAAGTTTGTGATTTTATCTCCATGAATGATCCTAGTTGGTTGAAAGAAATGATTATATGATTTTTTATAATCGAATAGTCTATTTCATCAGTCACTCAATATCTTCAGATTGAAACCATTTTTATCCTCATATCTGCTAGTTGTTTTATCCACACAGGTTAACACTAACATGTGTGGAATAAATAATCTCACACGGTAAGGAAAGCTCACACGAGCAGCAGCGTAAAAGCAAATGGCACATTACGTTGGTGACCGATCACCGAAGGCGGGCGGTCGGCGGCCAACAGTCTGCCTGCGGCGTGTCGGCGCTGTTTCAGTCGGCGGCGTCGCGCTGCTGCGCCGGCGCCGACGCGGACGGACACGTCCATCCCGAGCGTATCCATCCCGTATACGTGGTGGTGCTCTACGGAGACGGCGAGTAACTAGGTTTACCTATACTATAGACTTCATCCTCCTAGCGTTTTTCCTGGTTGAGCCTTAAAGGCCGACCCTGGGTCTGCTTGGAGACCTTTATTCAACTTAAATAAATAATAAATAAATATTAGGGGACAATCTTACACAAATCGACCTAGTCCCATAGTAAGCTCATTAAGGCTTGTGTTATGGGTACTAGACGACGATATATATAATAGATATAAATACTTAAATACATAGAAGACTTCCATGACTCAGAAACAAATATTCATGCTCATCACACAAATATTTGCCCTTACCGGGATTCGAACCCAGGACCTTCAGCTTCGTAGGCAGCGTCACTACCCACTAGGCTAACCGGTCGACTTACTTGCTAACTAAAAAAAACCATCAACAATAGTGAATAAAATCAATAATAGGAGATCCATATCAAAGATAGTTATTAACCTGGTACGACTAAAATCTCCGTCCGGTTCATTGTGAAAACGAGTACAATTACTAAATCCGACTGCCGACCTATTTATACGAAGTTGCAGTGAGTAAATCCTACCTTAGGCGAGAACGATTTTAGTATTAAAAATGTTTAGGGTATGGTGGCGATGATATACCGAAGTCTGGTAGATCCTACACAAAATGTCGATCCCTATGGATTCCGGGAATATCAGGGTGTTAATGTGAAATCTAAATTGGACGATATATTGCAAGAGATGAAAAAGCTGAATGAAGTGAAGAATTATTCCTATTATGACGAGGAGCGTCACATAAGATCTCGGCAGACCCCGTATCATGATCGGCCTTATCACGCGATAAGTGACAAGATGGGAGCGTCGTCTCGTTCTATCGAACGGTGTCAGCCAGTGACGGACGCTCTATCCTGTCACTTATCGCGTGATAAGGCCGACCATGATACGGGGTCTGGATACTAAACCATGCTATAATTGGACCCTCAGATTACTCTTGCCTCCTATACATGACAGAGCAATGCAATGCGCATAGTATACAGATATCTCTTTATATGGGCGCCACATCCCGGTTCTCAAATTTTGCTGTTTTTAGTAGATAAGCGTTGTGATATTATTGTACGGAAAAACGACGTTAGGTACATTCACAGCATTGAGACAATCGATCTAGATCGATGATTTTGATGTACATTTTTTACGGATAATCCGATTTTATACTTACTAGCGACCCGCCCCGGCTTCGCACGGGTACTATATTGTACATATAAACCTTCCTCTTGAATCACGCTATCTATTTAAAAAAAACCGCATCAAAATCCGTTGCGTAGTTTTACAGATCTAAGCATACATAGGGACAGACAGCGGGAAGCGACTTTGTTTTATACTATGTAGTGATAGTGATGGTGATTACTAGCTTTCACCCGCGACTTCGTCTGCGTGGACCCGGAATAAAAACTATCCTATATTCGAATCCAGGCTATAGATTATATTCGTGCAAAATTTCATTCACATCGGTTGAGCGGTTTAAGCGTGATTGAGTAATAAACATCTAAACATCCAAACTTCGGCATTTATACTATTAGTAAGATAGTAGGAATTAATAGATACAAATCAAACAGGTACCCTTCCTACATTATTATTAAAGTATTCGAGGCAATTCATATATATTATAATCGTTTCTACTGTTACTATAATTTACTTTAAAAACAAAGTTTTAACCGACTTCAATTTAGTACTCCGCCAAGCCACGAGACCATTTCCACTTTGTTTTCCAATTTACCACATGAACTGATTTCCGAGAGCAAATGCGTTGATTATTAGAGAAAAAAAACCAATCGCTGTATGTGGCCCGATAATCTTTGAGGACTTCCGTCGATTCCGCAAGGAGCACCTTTGGTACTTCATTAGCTGATATTTCAACGGAATCTTATCAGAATCTGTGACGTGCTTTTGTACTTTAAGTACATAATTGAGGAATTCCATAAGTCATCTGTGGTCTTCATCATCAGTTCCACTCCACCAAATTTATGATTTTCGCATGTAAATACACGAGATATAAGTAATAGAAAATACCAAAATCACTACACGCGTGCCTAATATAATGAGGAGTTCTCTCAATTCCTCATGGATCCCATCATCCAACTAAATTAAAAAAAAAATGGGACCCACCTGGATGCATATACTTACAAACAAAAAAAAAAATTTCGAATCGGCTCATCAATGACGGAGTTCTGAGGTAACAAACATTGAAAAAAAAAAACCGAATTGAGAACCTCCTTTTTTTTGAAGACGGTTAATAATTGAGAAGTTCTCTCAATTCCTCATGGATCCCATCATCCAACTAAATTAAAAAAAATGGGACCCACCTGGATGCATATACTTACAAACAAAAAAAAAATTTCGAATCGGCTCATCAATGACGGAGTTCTGTTATAAGGTAACAAACATTGAAAAAAAAAACTGAATTGAGAACCTCCTCCTTTTTTTTGAAGTCGGTTAAAAAAGCAATGAGAATGGAAAATAATATTATATTTTTATAATAAAAGTATAAAAATAGTATCTCGTTTTATTTGACAATGAAGTTGCCAAAATGATATACGTATAATACATTTCTCCTCTAGTTACTCTACAACTTTCGGAATTACAGTACGTTTTGCGACGAAGTAAAATAATCTGTATATTTTGTAAACTGTGTATTCACCATTACGGATTAATCGAAGTCTTACTGACCTTATTTTTATAAATTCCTTGTACTTAATAAATATTTACATATCGATCTCAAAAGGTATATTACTTAACATAATAAATAAATGTATAAAATATCAGTCTTGGCGGCTGTTTGGTGGAACGCTCTCGAAGATCATCTGAGTTAGGAATGTCAATTTACCTGAAAAAAAATCTTATTTTATTATATAGTAGGTATCATAGTGGGTGAGGAAACAATTGTGTCAATGGAAGTTTCTAGAGTCGGTCGGCAACGTGACAACTGTCCATAGGTAGGGTCATTACGCTGGTTACGCGACCACCTTCGGTTAGCGACCACTTGAAGGAAAAGGTTTTTTCTATTGAAGATAACATCAATTCTACAGACCCTATTGAGACAATTACTTGTACATGCATTTTTGTTGTTGTTTTAGAATAGAAATCTACTAAAAACCGAGAAAAGATATTTTCAAAATATCCTTCCAGTTCACCAACTCAGCTAAGTGGTCGCCAACCGGCACATGAAATTAGGTGGTCGCTAACCGGCGAAATGACCCTACGTACTTCTATGATAGCGGTAAAATTTTAACCTACTGGTTTTTACACAGCAAGCTCCCAATGAATTGAAGGTCAAGTAGCCGGATCGGAGGATCTGTATTCAGCTTAAGGCCTGAATCACACTGGGGCGGCCTGCGGTGGCTGTCAATAGTAAATTTGACAGCTAATGATAATGACAAGTTCACTACTGACCGCCGCGGCCAGGCCGCGCCAGTCTGTGAGAGGCCTAATCGGGGATATCTTTGGAAATGTCATTCGGTGTTGCCAGCTTTGGATTTTGCTGCGCCGATATTAATACAGATGATTGTACTAAAATCCACCATCGTACAGGACGGAACTATACGTTAGAAGGAGCAATACATACTTCCATCGCACTTCAACGCATAACTGCGTCCTGTCCTGCGGCCATGATGGCCCATCCATTAGGTAGAGGAGCCTTTCGGTATAAGAGATACGAGTAAAAAATCTGAATGCTTACCTAAAATAGCTTTAGGTGTTTTCTTATAATACACAAAAACTGTGTAAACTATAAGTCCAATGACTATAAAGCCTACAGCCATCAAATATTTGACTGATGGGTCGTGATATATTGGCAGCACCGATAAAAATATTGCCACTAGCAACACAAAGCAGGGTATCACGGTTGGTACTCTGTACGGCCTCTCTTTATCCGCTTGAGTTTTTCTCAGTACCAGTAGTGCCACCATAGCGAGCCCATAGAAAAACCATAGGAACCAACTGGCGAAGTCTATAAGAGTCCTAATGTTGCCAACGCTAATAAATATTGCTGTCAGCAATGCCTGTAACAAAAATAAATCATGGTTCAAAATGCGTAATAGCTTTTCTTTAGAATATTCCATTACGACTATGATAGCAATTTTCATACTCTCATGACACCGGATCCTTTTTGGAACATACTCGTAAGAAAGGATTTCTCTTTTGGAACATAAATAAACGAATTCCCTTTTGGAACATAAAGAAACGACGAGAGCCCCCTTTTTTATTTAGGTTAGGTAGCCGACCGAGTTATTGGAAAGGCCTGGCGATAAACGAGTCTATGGAACGCACTTTGAGTTGAGAATAATGTCATATTGAGAAAATTAAATTGATATCAAAAACTATAAAATAACTAACCTGCAAGGCAACTGCTGGAGCCGGTGTCAGTCTCTTCATATTCACATACGAGAATACTTCCAACATATGCCCGCCTTTGGCTGCCGTATAACACACCCTGTCACAAAAAAAAACAATTTAGGTACTACCTACCTAATGTTGCGGCTTGCAACACCGACGGGGAGATCGCGCCCAATTAGATGACAGCATCCCGCGTATGCGCACAACAGCGCCGAGGTTTATAAATAGAGCCACGCGGGCCACCATACCATCTTCCCTTTTTGCATTGTATCTAATGCCGGCACCCCACTGCGCTATGCGCTATTCGTTATTCGGCTTATGCGCCTGTATTCGACGCAGTGTGGACGGTTTATTCGTCTATGTTTGCCTTATTCGCACGCATAACGCATAAGCACGAATAGCGAATACGTACACATCAAAGGAGGCGAATAAGCCAAATAGCGCATTGACTGCCCACACTTCGTTAACTCACTCATTTGCTTTTGACATTTGCGACGCAAACAACACACATATTTGGCATGTTCGGCACACCGGAACGCAGTGTGGTGGGCATGTTTGTTTGTTCGCGCACATAACAAATATTTTCGCAAATACGGCGCAGTCACATAACGAATAGCGCATAGCGCAGTGGGGTGCCGGCATAACAACAGCACACGCGCTTCGCAGACTTAATAGACATTGTAATCGCTCAAGTAAAACTATAAAATGGTAAAAACCCTTTTTTATTGAAAAACTAACCTCATGTCCCAAACATCTAACCATAATTTATCGCAATAAATCGACCAATTAGTAGAAAATATTCTTACCTGGTAACACCGAATTGCACGCTCATAGCGCACCCGAACGTAGCTATAGCAACGCCGAGTGGTATTAAAAAGCTAGCAGGACCCAAAACTCGATTACCGAATGCCACAGCCACGGCGGGCACTGTCGTCATTTCGTGGAAGTTTAGAACTGTCATGTAAGCTACGTTCATGAACACGTAAAGGCCGGTGATCAGGGGAACTGCTATTGAAATGCTGAGGGGAACGTTTCTGAAAAAATAAAACGTAGGTATTTGGTTAGTTTTCTTACAATGTAATCCATCGCGAGATTAACTATAGGATAGAGCGACATAAAGAGATGAATGAGCTTGATTTTCTCGCTTGTAAGACTGCCAACATGGCGGTCCGCCGCGTGATTCTGGCCCGTGTGGACAATCGCAGACCGCACTGCAAAGCATCTCCTTTCTCGGTCTATCTTATAGTTTCGTACCGGTCTTGCTGTTCGCTGCGTTGGAGTGTGGGGATTCGGCTTCCGCCGGCTGAGCTACCGTGAAGCGAAAACGAACGAACTTCGTTTATCTCCCTTAAGTGGTTATTACATTGTCCGGAATTCAGTCACTGACGAGGGACGCCGCAATACGTTAGGTACGATACGAAATATCTCGTATCGTATCTAACGTATTGCGGCGTCCCTCTCGTCAGTGACTGAATTCCGGACAATGTAATAACCACTTTAGAACAGCGGTTGAACAAAAATGGGTATTTACAACATTAAAGTTTTTTCTCTTTTGATATGTGGTTGGAGGCAAGTTAAATAATACTTATGTAAAAGTTAGAAAATTTTATGTGGGGGTTTCGGCTATATTGATTTTTGCCAATAACTAGGATGTCAATATAGAATTAGTTACAAAATATTGCAGTTATACCTAGGCAAAAACTATAATCGGTTAAGCAGTATAGCCAATATTGAATTAAAGTTTGTATAGGGTTAATAGTAAACGGTCATGACAATGATCTCAGTTAACAAACAGAAGTTAAGAAAAAGAAACTCATACAAGCAAGCGTCATCAACAATAAAAACCTAGCAACGTTTTCAGAATGAAAACAGTTTGGTTTATATTCCAACAATACGACCTTAGATGAAATTGTTTTTTGTATATTCAGGATGTAGAGTAATTTCGCCGGTTAGCGACCACCTAATTTAGTGTACCGTGGTGAACCAAGAGGATATTTTCTCGTTGTTTTAGTAGATTCCTGCTTAATAACAATAACTGCTTTTAAAATTGCGTACGGATCAAGGTTTTGAAGTGAAAACTTCTTTAGCGGCGCTGTGCACTTTTTTTGATGGGGAAAAATTGTTAAACTCGCGACAGGTCACGTGACCGTAAGATGTCACGTGACCGTAAGTTCGATAGATTGAAAATTCGTAAGACGGGCACGTGACCTGATCGAAAAACAGTTACAATGTCATTGAGTTATCACTTCCGCCGGCACTCCCGGAGTGCAACCCGGTTTATTTTTTAGATCCTGTTTAAATGTTATTATTATCTTTAATTTTAAAAGAAACTTGTCCTTAATGTGGTCACTAACCGAAGTTGGTTGGTGGTAACGACCAGACCACACTATTAACCAATAAACAAGAATTTAATTTACAATTACACAAATGCTTTGGACCATTAGATAGCGATATTAATGAAGACGTAGACATTCAATACGCCGTAAATATACTATTTTGCTCCCTTGTGACACAAATAACTATTATAGCATGTATTCTATTCTTCTACATTTTTAGCTTTGTCTATTAACTTAAGAAATTAGAGATATTGTTGAGGATTTTTTAAACTTTAATTCAATATCGACAAAGTAATAACCTAATTCTGGTTTGACAAAGAAGCTGCTTAAAAAAACTTAACAAAATAAAGCGTCACACAAATTATAAACGATGAAGCTACAACTTTGCACTTTAATTCAATATTCACAAATCCTAAATAAAAATATATAAATACCTAATTTAGGTATACCTAACGCTCGTTCTAACTTTTTATCATATATTCCAATATGCTTAGAAATATGTCCGATGCCATAATAAGCATCGCTTTTCCATCTTTAGAATTATCAAAACTTTTAGGGCAAAAATCCGGTCCCACTATTGATATACCTCTCGGTCGCTCGAATAGGCAAGTGGGACAGAGAACGAAGATAGTTTTCGTTTCGCGGTGAGTATTATCACGCGATCCACCCATATCGCAATCCGGATTACATGCATATTGTAGTGTATCACAGGATTGTCATAACATAATATTACAGAAAATCCGGATAATCTCGAAATCCACCCACTCATAAGAAATAATCGGCACACCCCAGCTTGGTGGACGGTATGAGCAGTACACAGCTATAAGATAGAGCGAGATGGGGAAATGAAAGAAGCAGAGCTACCGTCTCGCCACTATTTAATACTGACAGTGATAATTAAGTGTGTTTAAAGGGCCATTCAATACTGCTGCCGTACTGAGTATTGCTGCAAATACTGACAAACCATATATACTACGAGTATACTGTCTGTGTCTTGTGTACAACAGAGTATTTAAATACATACATCATGAGTATTTAATCACTGTGTAATGGCCGCCTGTCTGTAGCAGCGCCATCCATTTATAGGCTCCCTACACAATGGGCCATCATGGCCGCAGGCCCGCAGGACAGGATGCAGTTATGCGGTGGAATGAGATGAAAGTAGCTATTTCTTCCTTTAACGCATAGTTATGATTTAGTAGGGTCCTGTATGACAGAGCAGCCTTTATATGGGACACGTGCGGGCGAAACCAGCCAAGCGGAATTCGGCGGCTGCATTCGGTCGCGTAATTCAGCCTACTGTATGAGGCGGCCCTTAACCATAGAAGCTATAAAGAACAAAAACACATACAGTGGCACATAGAAGCTTTGCTCTTTTGAAGTCGGTTAAAAATACTCACACAGCCGGATTGATAATCTCCTCAGTGACTACAGTGACACTGTTCCAGCCATCGTACGCCCAGAGCCCGGAGTAGAGCGCCAGTGCTATCCCGCCCGGGTTAGTTGTGCTGCCTTCGAAGCCCTTGTTCAAGTTCGCAGTGTTGCCTGCAGAGAAAAGTATGGTAGTTTTTTCATAGCCACCGAATAGCCGTGTCTACACCGGACGCATGCCTCGGCCGAGCACGTCTCGCCCGAGCGTGCGCGCTCCGTCAGCTCTGTGTAGACGTGCCTCGGCGAGCCGTGCGTGCATTCGTGCATGCGTCCGGTGTAGACACTGCTAGAACGATTTTAGAAATGGTTTTTGTATTTATAATTGACTGACGACCGGTTCGCCTAGTGGGTAGTGACGCTGCCTACGAAGCTGAAGGTCCTGGGTTCGAATCCCGGAAAGTATTTGTGTGACGAATATGAATATTTGTTACTGCGTCTTGGATGTTTTCTATATATTTACGTATTTATACAGGGTGATTCAGGAGACATGAGCAGGATCAACCCTACGGATTCAATAGTTTATAAGCTACTCAGTCGTACCAGCATTGGTAAGATTAACGTTAATTTTTTTTTAGTTGTGTAGGGTGACCATGATTTATTGTGAATGAAACTTTCACACAAAATGTAAAAACAAACTGTGGGCGTTTAATTTAATTACGATGGTAAAAGATCCATTAACATTAACTGTATGTGTAGGGTTGATCCTGCTCACGTCTCCTGAATCACCCTGTATATTAAATATAGCGTTGTCTAGTACCCATAACACAAGCCTTATTGAGCTTATCATGCAGCTAGTTGCGAAAGATAGATAAATATGATTTTAATGATGATGATGATGCACTGCTGTGATTTAGGCTGCGAGCAGTTAAAGGTAAGAATAGCTTAGGTATACAAACTGAGAAGACTCGCGTTAGCCCCCACAGCTCGAGTAAGTATTGAAGGCTCGGACGAGCTCTAAGGGCCCGAGTAGCGGTTTTTCTAATTAATTGCGTCTAACCACAGTGCGTTACGCGTCTCGAACTCGCAATTAACAGATAAAACCCTTGCCGCTTTGCAATTCGCGGAATGTCGTTATCGGGCCGTGAAGCTGGTTTTCCACCGGAGGGGCGAGACGAGACGAGACGATGCGAGAACTGAAATTCGTATGGGACTTACTACGAGTACCACTAGTCCCATACGATTTCAATTCTCGCATCGTCTCGTTTCGTCTCGCCCGGTGGAAAACCAGCTTTACTCGGCTAACTGATGACAGGGACGTATCCCCCCCCACAAGTCCCTGTCTGTTCAAACCCCTGCTACCCGACTAGGACCCTTTAAAAAACTATTTCAGCGGCGAGGCACCGCGTCGTGGTTACGTTATAAAAGCCCCCATTTAAGCTATGGTTATCGTCGCCCGTAAGATGATGGCTTACCCTTGGCTATCTCATAGATCCCGCCGCCGATGACGACGAGACACGCGAACACCTTACACACCCCGAACACATTCTGCACCTTCACGAACAGCTTCACGCTCGTCATGTTGATGTACGTCATTACAACTGAAACGTGTATTTCATGTCATTAGATCATGAGAGCTCACCAGAATATGCTTTATACTAAAATTATAAAGAGGAAAAGTCTGGAAGGGTGTAATGTAAGCTTGTACGCAAGGGGAAATCTCCGGAACTAATCATCATATCAGCCGAAAGACCACTGCTGGACATAGGCTTAAAGGCCAGCTGACTCCCGTAACCTTTAACAGGTCATCAGTCCACCATGTCGGGGGTCTACCCACACTGCGCCTTCCGGTACGTGGGATTTCAAAGATTCTTTCACCAGCATACTCGTACCTCTATAGGTAGGTATGCTATTGGGCGTTCAGTGGCCTGTTTCTGGGAGCTACAAGTTGAAAACTAAAAAATATTGAGGCGCGTGATCAATAACGACAAGCTATTTGACCAGTGTTGTCAGTTTAGCCTAATAAAATCTTAACTTTTATAGGTAGACCGCTTAACCCATCCTCGTCTGCGCGGCGCACGGGTGCGGGGGTAGGACGATGACGGGGCGCGGGCGTCGTGAGGGGAGCGAGGCCCGGCGCCACGTATATCTTCGTGAAACAGTTCACGGGGTGGACATACCTAGGGTGTATTTAAATCCCGCGACCCCGCTTGGGCTTAATGAGCTAAGCCGAATGAGGGAGCTGGCGTGACATGTGATCGCGTGTGTCGTGCAATGTCGGTCTAAAGGTGAGTTTCTACCAGCACGGGTATCACAAGACGGCGCGCGAGCTCTCTCGAATTTTCTCGCACTATACCTCTCTTTCTATTAGTGGGTTCAAGTCCAAACTGAAAAAACACTTAATGGCTCAACAAGGTATTGCTGCCTAAGGCAAGGCCTAACCATTACTACCTCCCATTCCCAAAAACTATTAGCCGCAATTTAGTTAACCGGTAATTAATACAATTATACGTATAATATAGGTACTTTTATTGTTGTAACATGTATTAATAACGTATTTGTATCATTTGACACAAGTCTCACAGTACGCCGTCCCGCACACCCCGCTGGCTCCACAGAAAACCAGCGCCGTTGATCACGCTAGCCGTGCCAACTGCATTGCTGAGTGGAGGCCATTTCAGGTCCACATCCCGATCTACTTCTTCGATGTATTTGTTAATGTGTTTTATTTTTACTACTTATGATGTGTTGTTGCCTGAATAAATGCTATTCTATTCTAAGTTTTCTAATAAGAGAGAGACGGATAGTGCGAGAAAAATCGAGAGCTCGCGCGCCGTCTTGTGATAGCCGTGCAGAGCTGGGGGATATTTTTGACTATCGAGCGCTCGAAAATTAAATGTAAGTACCTAAATACTATTTCAATTTTCTATTGCTCCTTCATTCATTTTCATTACGTCGTTTTGGACAGTTTCGAGTGAGAGTCGAGCGCTCGAAAGTCAAAAGTCGCCCCCCTGTGCGAGCTTGGGAGGCAGTGCCAACATCAACTAAGGAAGAGAAGCTCGATGTTGTTAGATCTAACAAAGAACACCCGAATAAATATATCATGACCGCAACTGATAGTTGCAAATAAAAAAACTAGTATTCCTACAATTATTTTAATACCATAATTGAACATTATTCATACATGCAAACATGATTAGGTTTTATTAAAATGAAAGTAATACGTTTTATAAGAGTATACATATAATACCTAATTACTTAGGAGGCCAATGGCTCGCACCGACAGCCGATCGTGTGGTTTCGGCCCGTGTGGACAGGTGCCTGATGCACGGCGTCCTGCAAAATTGTATTCCTACCTTGCTCTTTCTAAAAACTTCGTATTATACCGTCCGACGCGCTCGAATGTCTGTCGTAATCTTATGGCCTTTTTAATTGCAAATGACGCAACTACATAGAAAACCGCTAAGCCTTAAATTTTCCTAACAAAGCGGGAAATACTTGCTACATAGCGCTACAGACGGAGGTGCGCAGTGAAATAGTCACGTAATGTCACTAAGCCTCTATGGAATCAAATTTTAATCGGAATAAGAATCTTAGATTAAATGTCAAAATCTTATGGAATACAATCTTAACTATTCTAGTTTTATGGAATGGACACTTAACTGTATAGTAAAATGCACAATTATTACTATTTTAAAGGATCTTAACTTATTCATAAAACTTAACAAACCTCTGCTAACTAAAATATGTCCCTTATTTAAAAACAAAGGTGAAAATGAGATATAAAGACAAACGAATTTTAGCTGCATTTTAGTTAAAATAGGTTCGATGAATGTTTATGAATAAAGGAATAAGTCTCTAATTGATTATACAATTTGTACTTGTATCAAACTAATCCAAGCAAAGGTTAAAAAGCTAATTTTACTTCCATTTTATTGTAAGGGTTGGCCGAAATTATATTCTTATCTTTGAGCAACCCAATCAGGTGGTAGTTCTCTGGTGTCACCTGGATGTAGCCACTGGAGTTATCATCAATTCTAGCTTTCATCAGATTCTGAAAAAAAAAAAAGGTTTTAATTTTACACTACCCTATTATTCATGGTCTAACGCATGGACAATTCTCGTTGGCCCAGGCAGATTATGTTGAGCCAAGTTGCATTCGAAAAGCGCAATGTAGGACGCCCCATACTACGCTTCAAGGACTGAGTGAAACGCAACATGTCCCAAGATCTAGCCCGGAAACGCGCTAAGAGGCATATTCGTCAAGGGTATTTGACAACAGTGAAAATAAATAGATTTTTCATTAGCAACAGATCAACATTACGAAAATACTCGGAAATAATCAATCTTTCATTTAGGTTTTCTATTTTAAGATATTTAAATTAACAAAAACTGACAGTAAGGACGTTGTTTGATTGTGACGTCACAAACAAGTAATCCCGACAAATCCAGTTTTTAACGTTTCATAAAAAGATGCCGATTTGACTCTTGTCAAATACCGTATTTGCGTGCCCCAAGTCTGTCAAGATGTATAAAGCCTTATGATGATGATGAACTGGCGCGTGGGCAGCAAGTCCTGTCAACCTGGTGTAGGTTCTACATTGACAGACATTCAGATGTACACTTTCGAGTAATAATTGCAATTGTTCATAATACATACTTAACAAGACTCTGTTAACTAATATATGTTTTGGGCCTTTCTCACAAACACAAGTGTTAATGTGACAGAGGAAAAGACGAATTTTAACGGCATTTAAGCTAAAATAGATTTGATGGACATTTATAAACAACGGCATATATGAGTAGGGAAGTAATCTCGATCTCGCGAGATTTCGAGCATATTTTCGAGATTACATCTCGGTGGCAGGTAATCTCGTGTGTTTAAAATCTCGGTCGAGATGTCGACTGAAACAATCGAGATCTCGAAAGAGACTTCAGTACTCAAAGCATGTTAATAATTCGTGTCAGATATAAATGCTTCAAAATAAATTATTTTCATAAAACATTTAGTATTAGTGCATGTGTGCACATTTTTTTGTAGTACCTAAACATGACAATGTGCAAGTCCTTCATATTTTTTTATCTTATCTTATCAACGAATGTGAAATATTTTTCCAGTATTCCGTAGATGTGTTTCATGGCCAAAATATAATAGCAATACTTCGAGTAGGCATTGTTTTAATCGAATTCGGGCAATTTTGATCAAAATAATGGCATATTTAAAAAAATACGTGGAATCTAGATATTGTCGAGATCTCGTCGATTTGGCCGACGAGATCTTGAATCGCTGATCTCGACATCAGAAATTTAACGCGAGTTGACATTGAGATTGCATTACCAAAATGAGTTTGACCAAACGTAAAAGTAAAACCAGTGCACCAAAGTTGGTTAAACTTGAAATAAATGGAAAAGGTGTAATATGTAGATCACAAATCATATCACATCAAACGACATCTCATATAAGACCTATGTAACTATGTTACTGCAAATAAACTATTTGTATCTGTATGCAAGTAATATACCTAAATCGAATGCACCCTCAACTCTTCGTTTGTTTGCTGATATACAAATTAGTCACATTGAAGTAAAACATATAAAGGACACCGCACACCTAGTATGAAAAAAAAGCTCTGAAATTTCTTGAAAAACTCAATTTTGCGTATTTATAAGACCGCCTTCAAATTTTTCCCCATACCTTTTACTATGCTGTTCAATTCTGGATCAATTTTCACAAAATACGTATTTTCTCAGTTTTTGCCCCTTTCCCCATTTTTAAATATGTATGTACACTTGAATGCGCGAAATAGATTTATTTCATGAAATTTCACCGACCCTTTTTCAGACAGGTGTGCCATTGCACACCAAATTGTGATATAAGCTGCAATGCTTATATTACAAACTTACAGCCAACAGTGCAGTGATAGCTTCAGATGAGCCCGGGAAGAGTGAGTGTATGAGCCCGTGCAGCTCCACCTTCATGGTTTGGAAGCGCTGCTTGGCGCGCTGCAAGTGCTCGGGCTGCACCTGACGACGGCCCGCCCACGGCCGGGACTTCGCTTCTTGCACTATCTTGATGTTTGCTTTAAGCCTAAAAAGAGATATTTTTAAAAATAAAATTCGTTTGTGGCCTAAGAGGTAGACAGTGCAGTTTGGCGTCAATTAGTTACTAGTGGCTCTATGATCTGTAGAACTCAATAGAACTATTGAACATTTTTTTTAAATTTCGAAAATCTTTATAAGTGGCGGCTCTATGATCTGTAGAACTCAATAGTGACACAACAACAAAAAAAAATTTTTTATATCGAAAATCTGAGTGTACAGTCAAGGGCACCAATATGTATTCACTCAAAGTTTCATAAATATGTATACTACAACCTTATTGTTGCAGAAATAAAATCTGCCTACATATTTTTGAGACTTTGTGGTGTATCTACAACCTTATTGTTGCAGAAATAAAGTCTGCCTACATATTTTTGAGACTTTGTGGTGTATTACAACCTTATTGTTGCAGAAATAAAGTCTGCCTACATATTTTTGAGACCTTATAGTGTATCTACAACCTTATTGTTGCAGAAATAAAGTCTGCCTACATATTTTTGAGACCTTATAGTGTATCTACAACCTTATTGTTGCAGAAATAAAGTCTGCCTACATATTTTTGAGACTGTGGTGTATACATATTGGTGCCCTTGACTGTACAATATAATGATTTTTTTTTTTTTTTTTTTTTTTTTATTGATTAAGACAAAAACAATGAATATCATTACAAAGCCCATCTTGGCAAAACCTTCGAGAGGTTTGTGTGCCGATGGGGAGTTCTTATTATTCTTTTGATCTAATTTATAGCTAAATTAAAAACTAAGTATTTTAAGTAGGTTAGTTAGTACAACTTAGTTTACAGAATATAGGTTACATTATTGCATTTTAAAAAGTGCATCTTTAATATTTTTCTTAATTTACAGCCTTTCACATATAAGTTTTGTACATGTTCAGGTAATTCATTTATTATTTTAGGCAGTAAGTATGAGTATTTTCGAGCACCATATATATTATTATATTTAGATAAACAAAATTGGCTTTGGGATGATAACTTTCTTAATCTAATACATCTTTTCTTAGCTTTGAGTTTTGTAACATTGTGATATTCTTCAATTAAGACAGCTAGTTTAATTTTTTTTTTGTACAGGAAGTAGACTACAGTATTTAAATAGTTGTGAATAGTCGGTTACATAATGCTCTTTAATATTTTTTGGTACAATAGTTTTGAGTATTCGAATTTGTAGGTTGTATATTTTTTCCATATAGGTCTTAAAGGTTCTACCATAGGTACCCAGGGCGTATCCGATCACAGTCAGCGAGGGCTAGGTATAGCAGACGTAGGGTTCTGTACGGTACTTTATGCTTTAAAATGTATAATCTACTCAAGATAGCTCTCAGCTTATCGCATACGTAATTAACATGAGGTCCCCAGTTGAGCCTGTGATCTAGTATAAGTCCAAGGTACATGTGTTCCTTTACCACTTGTATATTTTCACAGTTACACGTAACTGTGCAGCTGTGTTGGTGTAGGCACTTGTGCTGATGGGCAACTACAGAGACCTCGTGTGCAATTTTGTTATGAGCCGAACGAACATGCATTATTTTTGTTTTTTGTGCGTTAATAACAAGCCCGACGTCATGCGCCCATTTACAGAGAGTGTTAAAGTTAGTTTGCATTACGCTCTCGGCCTTAGCTATATCTCGGTCGGCTGTGATAATGCATGTGTCGTCCGCGAACTGGTAGACAGAGCCCTCAGTTATAATGTTGCACATTTCATTTACATACAACAAGTATTCGGTTGGGCCAATAATAGATCCCTGGGCCGTCCCTTTATCCGTTTTTACAGCTTCACTGTATGTGTTATTAACCTTAACTCGAGTATATCTGTTGACGTGATAGTTTTTTAGCAAATTAACTAGGGGGCCCTGTATACCGTTCTGTTCTAGTTTGCTGAATAGCGTTTCGTATTTCAGCATATCAAAAGCTTTACTGAAATCAATGAAAACAACGAGCACATGCCTTTTTTCATGCATGTGTTCGTTGATTTCATTGCTGAATTCACAAAGGAGCTGGGAGGCACTTCGGTTTTTTTGAAAACCAAACTGTTTAGTGTTAATTATTTTATGTCGAGTCAAGAATTTACTAATTTGGTTACCGAGGTATCTCTCAGCGATCTTGTCAACACACGACAGTATAGTGATTGGTCTGTAGTTGTTACAGTCTGTGTAGGTCCCTTTTTTGTGGATAGGTCGTATTATTCCAATTTTAAGTTCGTCGGGATACACAGATGTAGCAATGCAGGAATTAATTAAATGTGTTAGCACTGGTGTCATTTTTGCACAGTTATTTTTTATGTCTATGGCTCGGATTTTGTCATAGCCCGGGCTTTTTTTATCATTTAAGCTACTTATTATTTTGGAAATCTCATCACAAGACGCTTTTTTTAACCGAATTGCTACCTCTGCGCGTCCGGCGAACTTAGAGTGGAGTGGATTGAACTTGCTCACAAAATTTCACAAGAATTGGTTGAGAAATGCGACTTGAAGAGGAGTATAGCTGGACAAACGGACATACAAAAGAGGTAGCTGAAGCAGAGAACTTTGTTGGATTGCTCCTTTCTATAAATGAAATTTCTTTTGCACAATATAATGGGGTGCGGCAGCGCGCAGGCACGCGGACTAAGCGCCTTGGCGGCCATGCAGGGTTTGATGTTTCAGGGTGTTTGAAATTTACAATTACTTATGTAGGTAATTATTTTTCTCTTCAGGAAAATGTTATTATCATTTTTATTTATTTATTAATATATAATATTGCTCTTCTGTTCACAAATGAAAACTAAGTACCTACCTTATTATTATTAATTACAGAAGGACACAGCATGCTACAATTAACAGTGAAAATATAAAAGGAATATAATTGAGCTCTTTACTCTAATTTTGACTAAAATGGTTGGGCGGAAAGATGAATTGTGCTCATGACACAAAACACAGGTGAGCCAAGTTTGAGCCCGCTTATCAAAGAAAATGCTTGTTGATTTAACTGATGGAGAGGCTGACAAGGACTGGAAATCTGGCAGTGAGCCACCTTACACTCAATTCATGTTGCAATTCAAGCTTCATAAAAGCATAATATGCCTATGACAGGCTAGTTTCACTGGAAAATTTGGGTATGTTTGGCTATCATTCAAATAGCACGCGTTACGCGTATAAAGTGCAAACTTGATTACCCTACTGATTTTAAAGAGGTATAGTGGAGGAGAGTAGTATCTATACCAGGGGTTGCCAAACTATGGCCCGCAGGCTAAGTTTGGCCCGCGGAAGAAAGTGGAGGGTTTGGCTCGCGGTAAAGATGGGGTACCCGTAGTGGGGTAAACCGTACCTGCAGCCATGTAGTGATGCATAGTCTTGGCCTGACAAATTTATATTAAGTGCAGTGTGGCCCTTGAGTCAAAAAGTTTGAAGACCCCTGATCTATACTATCTACTATATATCCTCTAGGAGGAGTGGGTATTATGTTACAAAGAAGGAAGACATGATTAGGGTAATTTATCCAACAAAGGCTTTGTTACAGTCATAGAACTTGTGTATACATGTACGATTATCTATTCCGTCGTATAGAGATGCAACATAAATCATAATACATCCTGAAACCAACCTGTTATTCTCATTGTACACGTCTTGCACGACTCCCCCGCTGAACGCCGTGAGTTCTTCCACTTGTACTATTTTCTCCTTTATTTCACTCCAAAACGTGCTCGTGTTTACATTACTATCAGTAATAATAGGTGTCTCTTCACTTTGAATGTGCTTGGCTAGACTATTTATGCTACATAACTTCCCTTCGTTGGCACTATGAGAATTTATCGTTCTTATGTCAGTAGGGTCATTGTTGCCGATTATGTAGCATAGCTCCTTGCATTGCGACTGCAAGGATTCTATCTCATTGCTAAGAACTTGATTAGTCTGCGCGATGCTGTCGTTAGACATTCTGTAAGGTTTTAACACATTGAAAAACAATAACTTTAATTTACACAACATTGCATTAAAAATAATATAGAAGAGAAAATTTACTTACTTTGCGTCTCAAATGTTTGATTGTAAGTAATACTGACTTTTTAATCCAACTTACAGCACTTATAAACCGCGCTAAATATCAGCGTAATATGTTCCAAACAAACAATAACGAATTTTCCATAACGCAACGCAATAACTTCCAACAGAAGCGCCGGACGTCGGTTCGCATTTGAATTGAATTGACACTGACAGGACAGCTCGCTTTAGTGATGCGTAGTTAGGCCAGCTATGACAACACAATCGATCGATTTAAAAAAACGTATGTTTTTACCGATTGGCACGTCGAAAACGTACTAATTTATTGCTAATGTTAATTTCTAATGTTACGCGTACTTTTTATATGATTACCGTATTATGTTAATTATATAATGAGTACGGGGAACATTAGAGATTTAAAGAAGCATACAGAAATACTTACATAAAGCTGTTAAGGATGCTAATTTAATAGCTTGAGCTCTATCCTCATCCGGTATATTAATTGAAAATGGTTGAATGGCGTATGACGCAAATGTCATTACAATAATTGCAACTTCCGCTGGTCTTAAAATCATGACATAAATCCATGCACAAGTGAAAGCTGGGATAGGTCCCCAAAATGGATGACATTTTCCAAATGCTTCTTGAAAGTATGCATACTCGGCTCCTGATTTGTTGACTACTGTTCCTAATTCTGCAAATGACAATGCTCCTGAAAACAAAATCAGACTAATTAAATTTATTATATTTTTGAGGTAAATAAATACATTTTTATTAAAACATCATACATATATTTTTTCATTTACATAATTCATATAAGTAGTATAAGTAACCCACCTAATAACGATATAATTCCTGAAACTGTCCAGATGATAAGACACATAGCAACTGAACCCGACTCATTCAACGCTGACGCTGGCGATACGAAAATTCCTGAACCGATCATTACCCCTAATATTAAATTAACTGCCGAAAACAGTCCCAATTCTCGTTTTAATTTCACAGTGCTGCCAGCAACACTTGCCATGCCATTTCCATTCTCAAGTTTTAGGGATTCTTTTTCTGCCATTTCGTTTTATATCCTAAAACAGAAAATTTATTCATTACATTTAAATAACTTTGTGGCACTCTTTCGGGGTGGCCTATGTTCAGCAGTGGACGTCTTTTGGCTGATACGAGTATGATGATGATGATTTAAATAACTAACTGCCAGCCTGTTTGTCAATTATTGTTTTTGATTAGTTTAAAGTATTTTGTTGCGTAGGTACGATTTTTGGTGAACAATAAATAATATATGTTTTGAATAAAATATTATTGTAAGTTTTTGAATTAATATTTGAAATGCTTAGGTAATCCAGTTGCTTGTCTTTACGGGTTGGGTTTAAATGGCCGAATTAGATGTGTAAGTACTGCAACAACCCAACCCACAAAGGAATAATAAGGCCTGGGGCAACCGCGAAACGATAACGAACTTCGTTCGTGTATCTCCCTCTCTATCGCTCGAACTTGCAAGTGCGACAGAGATACACAAACGAAGTTCGTTTTCACTTCGCGGTAGCCCCTCTGACTGCTTCACCAAATAAAGCTACGACCTCTTTCGGGAATACATACATGAGTTTATGAAGGTATGTGTAACGTTATAACTTTGTTATTTTGTATCTAATTATTGAGTACGTTACACAATCTAGTGTTAAAATGTAATAGGACGGTTTTATTAATAACGTCTTTGCACTCTATTATGTGCGAGTAATATAATACACTTAGGTAAGTACTCAACAAGTTTCTTTAAAAAAATGCTCTACTTATTTTCTTGATAGATTTCCTTACATAATAAATAATGTATTCCAAAGAAATGCTTGCTTATCACTATTAATTACATTCTTGGTTGAAACACCTTGTAATTAATTGAATACAACACATGCCACACATTCTCGATGATAAAGTGTCAGAGGGGCTACCGCGAAGTGAAAACGAACTTCGTTCGAGTATCTCCCTCTCTGTCGCTCGATCTTGCAAGTGCGACAAAGACGGAGATACACGAACGAAGTTCCTTTCCATTTCGCGGTAGGCCCTCAGGTCAGATGTAATAACCACAAACACTACGATTCTATGGAATGGCGCTGTCATTGCTGGTAAATATGGAAAAATATACGACATAGCAATAGTTCCAGATTTAGCCACTTGAAAAAAATAATTGTGGAGGAACAATGACTAGTTTTAACGGATATTAGCGATAATAAAACAGCATCCATTTAACATGTACCCGTAATTCCGTATAAAGATACAACACATGATACCTACTCAATTGACACGAGTACAGATGTGAGCGTTATTATTATTAGACTTTATGATTATTTGGTCATAACTAATTTTTATTATTAAGTACACCTACACTCAAATTCACTCGGGTTTAAGAGGGTGAAAATGATGAATGGATAACTTAAGCGATTCTGATTCTACTCATAAATGTAGTCGTATGTATATATGTATATGCATTCACATATAATTACAACTATATATTACATATGTATATACACACACTATCTTTTATTTCGACTTGGAAACAAAAGGCGAGAAATATCAAATAATGATAATGAACCCAAATCTTATATAGGAACTCCCAAATCAAATCTAATAAATTCTTTCAATCTGCCACTTACGGCGATGAATGGAATGGAGGTCTCACAGTTCCTTTCGTGTCAGTCAAAGTCCCCAACGTCCTTTACTAATTGTGTCCGCTTTGTAAATTGCACGGACTTTATGGTTTACCTACCTAGTAAACCTAGTCTCCCTGGAATGTCCTTACGATTAGCTATTTACAGATTTAGATCAGCGAACTGTTGCCCGTGACTTTGTTAGTCTGCAATTTAAGTGCGCTCCTGAAATAAACGGTGCATATTATTTATTCAAGATAATCTCCCAATTCGTTTAGTAAACTTGTAGTCGTTTCCAGAATGTCGGATATGTATACCTACCCATACCAACTAACCACGGAATAAAGAATCACCTAACTCAGAAAATAGTCATTTGAAATGACAACTACTTTTGTCGCAATGACAATCCTTTTGACTACGATCAATAATTAAATTTCACTGTATTTTGTTATCATAAAAACTGAGTTATTAGCTAAGTATTCTGACATAATATAGAAATAAATATTAGGGGACAATCTTACACAAATCGACCTAGTCCCATAAGCTCAATGAGGCTTGTGTTATGGGTACTAGACGCCGACATATTTACTAGTTATAAATACTTAAATACATAGAAAACATCCAAGACTCAGAAACAAATATTCATGCTCATCACACAAATATTTGCTCTTACCGGGATTCGAACCCAGGACCTTCCGCTTCGTAGGCAGCGTCACTACTCACTAGGCTAACCGGTCGGTGTTTGGGAACCCTATAACATCAGCGAACGAAAATATAACATAGTTCTACTACTTAAGATTAGTATTGATTACGTTTCGACATATTAATGTGACCGCGCGGAGTTATTATATCACTCAGGTACATTTTTATACTAGTTTAGTAAATAAATACGTCCTGAGGCCGGTCAGTGTTTGGGAACCCTATAACATCAGCGAACGAAAATATAACATAGTTTTATTTCTTAAGATTATTATTGATTACGTTTCGACATATTAATGAGACCGTTAGTTATTATCTCACTCAGGTACATTTTTAGACTAGTTTAGTAAATAAATACGTCCTGAGGCATGGCATGCTAGTTTCGCTAGGAAAAAATGAGCCTAGAAAAGAGCATAAAAAAAAACCGTGTAAACCGCGATAATAATATTACCACGGAATTGGTATAAAGAATTTCAATCCTAATGCTTAATTAGCGTTAATAACGTTAATATTAACCTTAATTAACAATTTTTTGATTGATATTGTCTATACCAATTCCGTTAACAACACTACGCTGCAACAAAAATGCTACAAAAGTTACGATCACTGCTCATGATACGAGTAGACGTGCTGATTGGTCGATTTAAATAACAAACTGCACGTCTATCATGAGACGGCCGCGACATACTCTCGATTTTTGTCGCACTATCCGTTTCTCTCTTATTGGAACACTTAGAACAAGAGGTATAGTGCGAGAAAAAGCGAGAGTATGTCGCGGTCGTTTCATGATAGACGTGCTGTATTCTGGTTAGTTGGTAGCAAATACAAAAGTTTTTTAAAGAGTTTGGATTGTTGGATTTAATACGCTAAAATATTGTTTGAATGGTGACATTAAAATGTTTTAAAAATCATAAATATGTATGCATGTTTTCCCTAGGTATGGGCTACATGTACTACTTGAGCCCCGCTTGCTAAGCCTAAGCCTAGCCTATGTTGTAAACTTTTCGAGCATGAGTGAAAAATAATTATGATATTTATCTCATCTTTCCCTGGCCAGACTCTAGTTCTTTTGACATTGACAATATGGAACTTTATTTCATGTCTAAAAACAAATACAAATATTACCTTAATAATTAAAATACTTTCAACATTTTCATATCGAGTAATAAATTTAGCTTCATTGTAACTTTGCACCTTACCTACTTATGTGTTTGTGAATTTTCAATGTGCAGATAATCAAGTATTTATGGTACTAATGCATGATGTTTATATACAATATTATCAGTTCTTATCTCTTTATTAGAACCGGCCAGACAATTCGTATCACACATGTGTGGTATATCGGGCACTTGTGTAAACACCTAGTACATGTAATAAATAGGAACGTGGCTACTTAACACGATACTTCCTTATAAACGTTTTTTAATTTGTGTTATAGCAGCACGACAAGTCCCTACTTATTTAATCCTGAGTAGTCCCTAATCCTTTTTTTCTGTAAATATTCATTTATATTCAAAAATAAGCTATCTGACATCACTATGGATTGCTTTCGACATATTTAGATATTGTAATTTATTTTACAATCGCGAAGTATTACGTCTTTCTTGCTGTTTGTTTATTATATTATTATAATAAAAGAGAAATGGCAGCCTCGAGGGCCTTTGCCAGAGTCAGTAAGTGTATAAATTAACTACGAATAACGTATTAAACCATTATAAAATCAAAATGTTTGTTTACATCGGTGACATTCGATGACTTCTAACTTCTTGTCAAAGAGTACTCACTGCCAGTAAAATAAATTAGTTCCATTAAAAATCCGCAAAATGGCTTGGATCAAAAATAAACTTGTCAGGCTATATCTAATAATTTGGTAAATGGACATTATTATTTACCAGTCTGACCTTTACCGAATGATGGATTGTTAATTAAAAGTACGTAAAAAAAAGGTTTTATATGTATATGTCGAGGTGTGGGCGTATCCTGGGTTCTCGGGCATTGATAGGAAACGATGTTACTATGATTACAAACTTTACTAAGGACTTCTCCACAGCATAATTACAAAATTCATGTGAAATACAGTGAACTGGCAATTTCGGTTCTCGTATTCCGTCACACCATTCTCTAAACGATTAATTCTCCATCCAAGAGAGCAACCACCTCCTGTCAGGCTTTTTCCTCAATGACAGCGAACACAACCGTCCGTTGTTCTGTTTCTAATTCAAAATAATACTCGTCATAGCCCTCTGTTGGCGCGCGGCGGAACTAATGAGCTCCCGAGTTTGCCCAGACAAATATGTCCTCGTTCGCATGTATTTCAATGATGACATTTGTAGATTGACAGTGGAGCACATTACGACCGAAGTCACGATGAATGTAATAGAGGGCGCTGCATGAAACTTCTCCTCTCCGACACGGCCAACTTGACAATGTACGCGTCCCTGCGTACACCTGTAAAAACAAAAGTTTGGAGTAGGTATCTAAAGCCATCGCTCGGCCTACCTGACATAAAAAAAGCTGTATACGTCAAAAAGGGCCCTTTCTCTGACCAATTTAATTACGCCTAACAGTTGCATTGTTGAACAATAACATCCATATACGTTCGTAAAACTTTAATAAAATTAATGTATAACAGTAAATCACTTAGACGCACGCTCAGAACCATCTAAACGAAAGTAAGTACAGCTGTCAAGTAACTAATCAAAATTATGTCTGCCAGTACTTGCTGTAGTTTTCAATATCTACCCAGGCGAGGCTTCAGTCATTTCAATCATGTTTTGCTCTAATTGTAACTTGAGCGTTTGATTTTTGTAAATAATAGTCTACGACAATGATAACACTTGACTTCCTTGACACCCAATAAATACTATCCCGTGTTTCACCTACTCAACATTGCCACACTATAAATGCCAATCCGTTCAAATTAAACGTGCTTGTTTTTAAAGAACCACGACAGAAAATCAACATCATTACCATGAGTACATCACCGAGAGTCATACAGACTCATTCTCCAACCAGACCAAGTCTGTCAACACCAAGGCCCCACTACATAATCAGTCTCATCGCCCAGTCCACAACCCCTGCGAGTTGCGGTTACGACCACTGATTCATGTAGCGCCTCCAACGTCACCGACATCTACATAATCAGTCTCATCGCCCAGTCCACAACCCCTCCGAGTTGCGGTTACGACCACTGATTCATGTAGCGCCTCCAACGCAAATATCAGTCCAACGTCACCGACATCAAATGCAATTTAATTTATACGGAAAGGCATCCCTTATTTTCGAACCGAAAATAAACTTCACATTACTATCAAGCACGTCGGCGTCAAGAGCTCAAACACTTGATTTCCAACCGTCAAACTTGTCTGCCTTTTAATAAGTCAGTTAATATAGTACCCAGATAAGTTACGAGCACCTCCATTCCGCCAATTTGGAAAATGTCACTTAATCTCTCTTACTTATTATAACCCTGGACGAGCGTAGCGTCTTTAATTCTTAGAAACCCTTTGGCGGAATATCTTGAATCCGATTTAAAGTTATGGATTCCCAATTGATTAACTAATTCATTATCGTTAGTAACTCTGAATGCAACGCAAAACAAAATTCTCTGTTCACATAAACCCTCCGTGATCGCTCAATTCGCTAGAAAATAAAGATTTACCAACTCAATACTTGCAATTTTGGAGCGCAAATGAAACGTCAACCATTACAAGTTTAGGAATCATCATATTTGCTAAATAAAAATATTGATTAATAAACCGCTGACTTTCAAAGGTATAAATACCAGTCAACACAACTGACATAATCATACTCGAATCAATTTGTACGGTAGTGTAGGTAGGTATATTTATGTCAAAAGCGCCCAAAGTAGGTAGCTAACTATATCAAAACTTATTGCACCAACTTATCATTAAGTTGCCTGTCCCTCGCAAGATCATGATTGTGCCAAATTACCATTTAATTAGGTATGTTCTTCCACTTTATGAAAGTCAATAGGAGTAGCTATACAATAGAAAGCAGTGAAAAAAAAAAATATCCTGGCCGAGTAAAACAAATATAGAGAAACTGACGACTATGGTATGATTTTTTCTGATGAAAACGTACACGTCTAAGACCAACAATAACAAATTTAAATTGCATTAAGTAACTTATTTTGTTGCAGTTTTGTATGCAGTAACGCGTATTCTTGCTCTCATGAAATGTCCACATAAGTACAATCAAATAAGTCAAACTCAGCTCTCGCACAACTCCGAGGTGTAAATTGACAGGAACGCGGCTCACACCGCCGGACAGTAACTCGTTCGGGCGTAATCGCACGGCCGGCATTCCAATATCATTGTTACACAAAACGCACCAACGGCTTTAACTAAATGAAAAAGCACGTGCTAGGCGGCAGAACAGGGCGGCACTATTTGAGTTTTCTAGCTGACAAACATCGGTTCCTTTAATTAGAGGATTCTCCGTACATTCTTTGTTCGTGTTCGGTCCCGGGGGTCATATGAGATATTCGTACCGCTACTAAGACAAACCACCGTCACCAAACAGTTTAAACGTGAAAATAACTTTTTCTTTAGAAATCTGACTTGTCTAGTGTAAGTTACTGCAGTTTTGTTTCGGAGGCGTTAGACCAACCATATACAACGTTTTTCATAATTCCCCATGAAAAAGAAACCCGTTATTTAACCGAAAAAAAAGTACCAACCCCAACCACCTGTACGTCGATCAAACCAAATTTTCATAGATTACTTCAACAAAAGACCAATTGCTTATCATATTTACCCAGTTTAAAAGCAAATAAGCCACTATACCGATTACAAAAATAGGTTTGCAATCTCAATAAAAGGAAATCAAACCGCTTTAAGTACTTATAACATAAGAAAAAAAAAGGTATCAATTACAAGCCATCTCACTAAATCTTTATCAACTTTTACATTTCACAACTAAAATACTATTTCGTGTTCATGTTGCCGATTCGTCATAAATTGAGAAACATGAACATGTACCCTAACTCGGTCATGGTTGTTGTCATGTACCTCTCAGATGACACTAGGCAAAAATGCAAACCACTTTACTAGCTACATACTCTTCTATGATTCATCCAAATTACCTCCTTTTGTCAATCACTTTTTGTGGACTACGGTTCTCAAATACTGCTAACAGACTCCCCACAAGGGACCCCTCAACCCCCTTGCGGCTTTAGGGGTATTTTGTAAGACCCTGTATAAACTGTAGATCTATACACTATGCTATATAATGTGTAATGAAAAGACTTCACCAATCATACATACGTCATAAATAGACTACTGAAAAGGCTCGTGTTTACTCTTAAATGATCATGTTCCAAAATCATACTTATTTTCCGACAAACGTTTTAGGTAGACACACATAGTTAATGTGCTCACTTGCTCAGGCACTAGCATCACTAGGTAAGACTAATCGTACAATTAATTACTGAACGGGTAAAATACTCTTGGCACGTACACAATTTTGTTAAATATTCAGATTGTAGTCCCAATTTTTGTTTAGTAATGTAAACTACACACACGTTTCTTGAAAGACTTACACGAAAACTCTGGCAAGTATGTACTTTCCTAGGCAATGTTATTTTTACTACGCTTCATATTTTTCTATACAGGCGAATAGTAAACAATTTACTTACGAAAAATGTTATAATATGGAATATATTTTCCATCGGCTGAACTCTCAAGCCGTCGAATACACGTAAAATACCTCAACTGAACATTTAACTAAGTAAGCATATCGCATTCTTGTATTTTATTCGGTACCTAAATATTTTGATATTCGACTTAACACTTTTGTCATATGCCACACTTTTGATATTGACGTTGCTTATTCGTCTAATCAGCTGACGTTTAAAAATAGGTTTTAATAACAAGGGTGAAACGATAATCTTTGAAAACCTATTGAATGCGCAATTTTCGACTACAAGTATTTCAAAAATACACCTTATAAACAACATTGCGAGCATTTACTGCGAACTCGACAGAGAACATAGATTACACACATACATTTTCTACACCTTAAAATCTTATTATTCCAATTTAATTGAATAACTCACTCAGGAAATATAACACTTATTTCCAAATTGAAACTGGCTCAAATAAAATGAGCGTCGAAGTCATCTTAAACTGTGGATAATGTTATAAAAGCTTCTAAGGGACACAAAGAAAAAAACATCAGTTACTCAACGGAGATTGGCTTATAGGCAGTACCTATATTTTACTGTAAATTGTCAGATATTATCTGATGGCAAGTCTAATGTCTAAGTCACTCATTGCTGAAAGCCGCTCACGACCAGTATAGGTATAATTGTCCCTCTGGACAGGAGCCATTAATACAAAAATCGATCGACTTGTATAGGTGTCGATGGCATTCAAACTGTCACCCGTATGTTGTATTTGACACAATAAACTATTTTTTGTTGTTCGTTGCCATGGTTACGTCTCCTGGGTCACTAATTAAAACTATGATTTTATTGAGTTTTAATCACAAACACGTGTTTGTTATATTCTGTTATATCTCCTCAGCATAGAAACTCTGTCACTGCTGTCTCCCGGCTCACTGGCCCAGAACAAGAACAAGAAAAAGCTGATTGACCCATTTAAATTCTATATCCCATAATGAAAAAAAATAAAAAATAAAAAATCTGACCAAAACGTACGTCATTCCCACATTTTTTCCCAAAATAGGAACAGAACTGTGCTGTGTTAGCATTAGATTTTACTTCATCGTATCACGGACGAATTAATCATTCTTACGCTTATGGTGTGGTATTTTAGGGACATACCAGCATCAACTTGAATTTTTCATATGGAAATTGAATTAAATTACTTATCAGTCAACTATGATATAAATGACTTCGATAACTGCACATCTTATATTAGAATTGTACCCAACTTTACTTGTGGTCTTTCTTAACTCTATAGATTTGCCTGTACATTTTCCTCAACAACGTTATTTTCAAAAGACTCAGAACCAACAAAATGAAAACGACTCACTCGATTAACGACAGACTCTCGCCCATGGGAACCTCATGTCCTCTCGACGCTCCAAAATAGCTCGCATTTCTACCGCGTCACGAACTATGATCTTGTGGGCCTGGTGGTTCCTGCCTCGGCAGTAGGTAAATGCCACTTTATTCCAATAGTTCCCAGCAGAAATGTAGACAAATTATTTCCAGTTGTTCCTTCAAATCTTTTCTGACATCTGTCAATATTTCCATGGATCAAATTACAATTTCTTCAAAGATATTTTTTCTCAAGTTTCGATTTTCAATCCTTAGCCCGATTTGGCACCACTTCTGATGTCGAGGTGTGGGCGTATCCTGGGTTCTCGGGCATTGATAGGAAACGATGTTACTATGATTACAAACTTTACTAAGGACTTCTCCACAGCATAATTACAAAATTCATGTGAAATACAGTGAACTGGCAATTTCGGTTCTCGTATTCCGTCACACCATTCTCTAAACGATTAATTCTCCATCCAAGAGAGCAACCACCTCCTGTCAGGCTTTTTCCTCAATGACAGCGAACACAACCGTCCGTTGTTCTGTTTCTAATTCAAAATAATACTCGTCATAGCCCTCTGTTGGCGCGCGGCGGAACTAATGAGCTCCCGAGTTTGCCCAGACAAATATGTCCTCGTTCGCATGTATTTCAATGATGACATTTGTAGATTGACAGTGGAGCACATTACGACCGAAGTCACGATGAATGTAATAGAGGGCGCTGCATGAAACTTCTCCTCTCCGACATATATAAGGTAGGTACCTATTGCTTATAAGCTATTTTTGCGTTTCATATAAATCTTAAGGTAAGCTGTAACTATTTACGTGGAAATGAAACGTATGGTCAAGTCCCGTTTATTATTTACTACCCTTCAATTAACATCTACTGTGCCTATACGAGTTCTTTGGTTTCTTGGAATATATTAGTTCTGGTTGAATGAAAATCTTTCATAGAGTCTGGCAAATGAAAGCGTGACCTGGACTTTTTTAAAAGTGGCAACATTATTAATATGCCAAAGGTACGTCAAAGTTTAGTTAGTATTTTGTGAACTCAATTATTTTGCATTTATAATTGCCATAATATGGGTAAAACAATAAAAAGTAATGTGCGAAAGCTGCAACATACTATGATTAGTAAGTTCAAGCAAAAACAAAGGAGAAAGAAGTTGTTTTCCAAGAGAAACAACAATGTTTAGATGCGATTTCGGATTTTTTAGGTTAGTAATCTTAATCCTTGTTGGCCGATTATTTGATATAATAATATTGACGATAATAATGATACTGTTTTTTATGTTTACAGATAATCTTGAAAATATTCAAGAAATCTGTAAAAAAAGTATTCCTAGTATAATTAGTAATACCATATGTAATTTTTTTGAATTTGCCGCGTTTTCTCAGGTCACGCTTTTGTTTGCCACACTCTAGTAGCATATTAGCTTATATTACAAATACCTAGGTCACTTATCTAAAAATGCATTTAAGAACATACTCTTTTGATTAGTTGACATTAATCTGGTGAAATTAATAGAAATACGTTTTATATCACATATTTCACAATTAATTGCAGTTGACTGGTAGAGAATGCCTTAAGGCATTAAGTCCGCCATTTGTATTTTTTATCAGTGCAATAAAGTTTAAATTAATTAATAAAAAGTCGCAATATGTATAAAAAAAGTGTTTCTCCCAGACCTAACAATATTAGACACTAGCTTCTGCCCACGACTTCGTCCGCGTGGAACTCGTTTATATCGTTGCTCCTTACAAATATTCGCCCCCATTTCGCCCCCTTTAGGGGATGATTCCCGGAATATATAATGTTAATCCAGGCTATACAATATAGGTATTTGTATACCAAAATTCATCTAAATCCGTTTAGCCGTTTTAGTCAAATAAAGTAAGTTCTACACTAGATTAAAAACTACAAAATTTATCAGTTTTGTCACCCATGCTAAATCTGGCTATTTCATGTTTGAAGTTTCCTTCCTTGAAGTTCTGTATGTTGAAACCATGTTAGCAGATAGCTAATAGGCCTATCACGGTTATTATTCTTTACACTGATTAGGGTCTTACTGTCGTTCTTGATTCAAGGAACAATCGTGATGTGATGGACTTGATAATACATGTTTTTTTATGTGAAGTATGTTTAGGTAATAACTAAACCATGTTTTTCGTGCCGTTTTCCTTATTCGGTTTATCAATGCATTAACTCGTTGAATCAATTCAAGTTACACGTGGAAATAAATAGCAGGATTTATTTATAATTATTATATGTATACTCTCTAATTATTCTCTGTGTTTTCTTTTGTAACTGCTCTATTTGTGTGATACAGAGTAGAACGTAGTGGTTATTGTATACCTACTATAGGTACTTTTTCTCAGTTCTAGATTCCTTAAATAAAGCCCATAAGTATATATAATCATAATTAGTATACTTATGTGATTAGGTATTATTACAGAAATCTGGCAATTAGAGAGTTCATTAAACAGATAAGACGCAGACTGTATGTTTTATCATATTACGAATATGTCGACATAGCACAATATGCGTGATAATCACATCATACACAGTATATAAATATAAGCTAAAACAGTATCTCAACTAGAGTCTCTTTAGACCTTTTTACACCTGCGCTGTTTATTGTAGGGACGCACGTCTGTATTAGTGCGTCACACACATCGGACATTTGTACGGATTTGTTTAAAACTATTAATCGAATTTACTGTGCAGGTTTGCATCCTATCTATTCATAACACGTCTCGCGTGGGCCATTCTTAGTATAAGTTGAAACCAATTGACAACAATTAACATTGTATTTACTACAGAGCTGTTTGTGTAAGGGCTTTTATTTGTGTAAGTAGTCATGCCATATTTGCCAAAAAATAAATTAAATTAGGCTAAATATCACCAACCATACCGATTATTACTATTAAGTGTATTAGAACAACTATTAAGTATATAAATCCGTCCGGATTTTTTACCAACTCCATTAAGTGCCCAAAACGTAGCCTATGCTTTACAATTCTTTACATAATCGGCTTTTACGTTAGGGGCATTGTGTATTTCAATACCGGAGTCATTTGACAGAATTCTTAACTGTGTGAAGCGTGAATGTACCAAGAAGTAGTGAGCCTAAATACTATGCCAGGTGAGTTCTGGTTGTCCTCGAACGCTAAATATTGTAGCATACGATATATCTAACCTACCTACACTATATCTACGTTGGTGAGCTACAAAGTTATTTCTACCGGTGGTAACGACGCTGCATTCTATACGTGGGCAGGAGTTAGTACCTATTTAAGTAAGTTTCAGGTTTCCCGCCGACTTGGATAAATTTGTACCATGCAGTTAAGAGATGTCAGCAAATCCACTTAACGGGCGCCAGTAATCCTACAACCAAGTACATTATTCAAACTCGTGTTACTCGTGAATCGTTTTACGTATGTTTGGAATTACTTCTATTTATTTGAAGGATCGTTCATAGGAATTCATGTATTTGCATATCTTTATTTGCCAGACGTGTTTATTAATGTTTTCTTGGTGCGAGATCATAACTATGTAGTTTCTTTATAGCGTGATTTACACAAAAAAAGGGCCGTGTGCCCTATAATTTTAAGGTAGACAGAACAAGATAGACGCGGCTTCCATTCAGTGGAATACTTTCCGGTGTCCGGCTAAATGGATGAATGCAACGGAATGCGTCACGTTTGTTTTGTTTTTATTTTTATCAGTCATGCTTGCTCCTTTGTGTTTATTCACGGCTGGTTATTGACCTTAATCGAAATAAATAAATTTCAAATACGTAGGTAGTTTTATTTAAATTCCGTATGGCATGCACTAAAAAAGGCATAAAAAATGTTTTAAGTATTTTAAGTTACGCACCACATGCAAAATTGCATTACGTGGAAAACTGATCGAATCAAACCAAATCTGATCCTTCTTGGAAACATTCCAAACTTTTTTTTTAAGTAACCAAGTGCCATATTCAATGATTCAAACTTAGCATTGGATTTACACCTTTTCCTTTTCCTTCTTGTTTTCCGTTAAAACACTTTTAAGTTGCTTGTTTGTAAGCTGTATGAATAAAAACTTTTTAAAGTGGTCGTTGTTTTTTAAGCAATGCCATTTTGGTTTCGAACGTAATGATACATGAAGAACAGGTTTTATATAATATTCCTCGAGAGTAAATTATTTTAAATGATCTTAATTTTACAAAGCACTTATTTTATGCCGTTTAACTCTTTTAATATCTAATTAAAATGATCAAATGCGAAACATGGCTATGCATTATAGTGATATAAATATACTTTGACATGACCTATGGATATAAATGGAAACAGAGTGTGGCCATTCAAATGTTGAGTTAACAAATACTTGATATTTTGTTGAAAAATATAATTGGCATGCAAGTGGAATAGGAATTAGATTGCAATTTTTGTTTTACAGAAGGGGCATTAAAATTATATGTTATTTGCTCTGGGAATACAGGCATGAGTTTGTTTATGTGATGCAATAAAATAAAACTGTCGTGAAATACTGTTTCTGATAATGTATTTACACATTTACAGAACGTAGTTTTCGTTATAAGTTCGTTATATCTATATGTTACTCATATGCTCTTATATTTAAAGATTAATTTGATAAATCTGAGATAACATACAATCATTCAAAGCAAACCTATTTTATTGGCTCTACTATGTTGCGCTTATGTTTCTTGACATGTGATTTCTGTTTTTTTTTCATCGATATACGATATACAACTATATATCGATACCCTAGTTCACAGTCGTACTAATTACATTTTTTTTGTCACTGAAATTGTAACTTTATGATTTGAGCACTATCGTACTAATTACACCACTTTTTTCCCCGTAATTAGTACGATTGTGAACTATGGTATCGATATATCCCACTTCTGGACACAGTTAGCACGTAGCGAGTTGGAGACTTGACATACACCTTTTAATTTTTTTCCTTCCAGATATGTTCAGGTTTCCTTTACAAAGTTTTCTTCACGTAAAAGCTAATACTTATGTAGTAAATGAAATATCAAATAATATTTCGTACATAACGTTCGCTTCGTTTCCAAAACCTGATTGGAGTCAGGATTGAACCTGTTGTATACCTGTATTTGTGTTGTATCTTACCTACTTTGGAGTACTGTGTTATAGAAAAAATACAAATTATTTTATATGATTATTTGACTATGCACTACTCGATATGTCTAGGTATAGTAGGAGAATATTTTTTATTAAAGATGGATGTTGTATTTTAACCATGGGTATTCTAAAACATTTAACTATTTTGATAAATAAATAATAATAAATAAATCAGCCTATATACGTCCCACTGCTGGGCACAGGCCTCATCTCATGGATGAAAGGGAACGGGCAGTAGTCCCCCGTTTTGATAAAATTGGTTCTTAATATTATTACTACAATATGTAAAGCTTTCACTTTTACTATCATTTGTACAGTCAAGTGTAAAAATATGGGTGAATACAACTCACTCGCATTACTCATACATAAAGGTTTCGTTAAATATTTTAGCACTTTACTGTACCGAGATTTAAGAAACGTGTATTAGTTTGTTAAATTTTAAAAAATATTCTAAAATAATATAATTTATTTTAATGTTGCGTGAATTACGTTTTCAAGTTTTTACAAAATATTAAAATATCTTCTTACCTAATTATCTTTTGGTGATAAAATATTCACTTTGAGTTAAGAAACAAACTTCACTACACATTAATATTGCAATTTTGTATTTTAATCATCGAATTTCTACTTTAAAACCACGTTCGTGCGAACGCGTGCGCGTCCGGTCACTTAAATGCCGGTACTGTTAAATAACACGCTTCTCGTACAAATACTATTCGAACGTGTGGGGAAATAATGATAAGGTTTTTTTAATCATTCATGAAAGATTATGAAAATGATAAAATAGATTATTACTTGCTAATATTAACTGTAATTGTATTACTTTTAATTTGACATAAATATTATAATTACATTTTAGATAATTAATAGTAATTGGATAATTAGATAGTTACTTAGCTTAAATTGTCTTATCATCATACCGTTACCGCAGTACTCTAGCACTATTTCTGCTAAATAGCTTAAAAATGTAATTTGTAATTTAAATTTTGTATTAACTGAGAACCGATATGATTTATACCATGTTTTCATTCCTTTGTCTGTACGGTCTGTTTATAATATACAAGCTTCCGCTCGCGACTTTGTCTGCGTGGACCCGGGATAAAAACTATCCTATATTTTAATCCAGGCTATCTTCATGCAAAATTTCATCCAAATCGGTTAAGCCATTTAAGCGTGATTGAGTAACAAACATCCAAACATCTAAACATCCAAACATCTAAACTTTCGCATTTATAATATTACAGTAGGATGATTAATATATAAATTATGTTAATTACTATTTTAACACTGAGTCAATCCAACTTTGTTGATTTTATGTTGAAAAACGCATACAATAACTCTAAGATTTAAATAATGTGCGCGGAGCGGAGTCTATTAAAAATGTATTCATGGAAATATGTTCACAAATAGAGTCGGGGATTTCTATTAACCGTAAACAGACAATTAAACCATATCAAACTTTTCTTCTACACAAAGACACAATTTTTTAATTAATAAAATATTAAGCGACCATTATATCGAATGTTTCGTAGTCGATTTTGTCGATGTGTAATCGAAGGGTTGACTTGCTATATTGGGGGCGGGGTACATCACTAGTTTTTTCTCCAAGGCGCATGCAGACGAGGCAGTATGGCCTATAGTATTAGCCGGTCCAAATGGACGAATAAAAAAATAAAAAAAGAAGGCGCATGCAGACGGTCCGTCGGTAGTCCACCCGCCGTGTCTTGCAACTTATAAGGTAGAGCGAGATAAATGATCAGACAGCTATAAGGTGGAAAGAGACAGCAAACATTCATCCAGTTCATTCACATTGAAAACGTTAGTTATGACAAATTGATGTGTATAGAACGCTATAGAAATATAATTAATAATTTGCCATATTAATTTATTTAGAATTTTGTAATTTGTGTAGATTTCTTTTTTATTTATCTAATCGTCAATCATGGTCGAAGGCTTCGTAGAATGTTGCCATACGTTTTATATATCGTGTGAGAGATGAGAATCCAGAATTTAAAAAAACACTTCATCGAGTTCATCGAAATTGAAAAAGAAATGCTTGGTGGGCTTCCAGCATTTTTTTGTAAATCAGTGTAATAGTGATTAATTTCGTCAAGTTTTCACTTTTAATGTTCCTTTAACTAGTAATAAGTGATTGGAGTGAGAAAATCCATTCAGAATTAGGGTCAATCTGCTTTCGTCTGCAACATATCGATTCGGCGTATATAACGTACAAAGCTAGGTTATAATTAGATTTTAGGCATTTTCCACTTGTGTTCGTTTGAAATGGAAAGCATGGATGTCGCTCAAGATGGGGCCTCGGCAGCGTCTACACCCGTCGTGGAGAATGGTGAGTGTATTGGCGGGAACACCATGCTTGTTTTATGGTACTTTTAGCAAAAACGTGTTTCTTTGTCGAGGACTAAGTGCATGTACTTTCGTTTTAGGACCCGACAAGAATGTTACGGCGGAAGAAATGACTTCAAGGGACTACTATTTCGACTCGTATGCCCATTTCGGCATTCACGAGGAAATGTTGAAGGACGAAGTTCGCACACTTACGTATAGGAATGCTATGTACCACAATAAGCACTTGTTCAAGGGAAAAGTAAGTTTAATCTGTTACATTACTTCTCTGTATCATTGTAGAGACTCGAGGATTGGCGCGACATGCGATAATACTCATAGAACCACGAAAAAAAATATTGATCTGAATAAGTGTTCCATAACCTGCAAATATATTATATACATAATTCTTCAAATTCAATTATTTTGAAGTGTTCAATTGCTACCTACCTTATCAATTCATGTAATTCAGATCCAGTTGAGTTCATCAATTTCTTTTTCTGATATTTGCTAGGAGGGTCAGGCAGTATATAGTTCCTCGCAGATTCTTTGAAGAAAGAAATAAAAGAGAAATTACAATGTATAACATTAACCGATTCATTGCATCTCACAAGTCTCTTTCATCCTAGGGTCATTTTGCTGGTTACACAACCACCTTCGGTTAGCGACCACCTGAAGGAGAATTTTTTTTCCATTGAAGATAACATCAATTCTACACACCCTATTGAGACAATTACTTGTACATGCATTTTTTTGTTGTTTTAGAATAGAAATCTACTAAAAAACCGAGAAAATATCCTTACAGTTCACCAACTCAGCTTAAGTGGTCGCCCACCGGCACATTCATTTAGGTGGTCGCTAACCGGCGAAATGACCCTATATAACTAATTTCTCATCAGCTTTAGCTTATAGCGCAGGTAGCCACTCAACTACTTTAGTTGCTTGTTGCCATGTCTCTGCAAAGATTATTTAACTGTTTCTTTAGAAGCTTTTATTTAACTTGCACTGTACATATTTAAGTAAGTTATCCATCTAATTTTGCAATCAATTTTTCAGTCACTTGTCATTACCCGATTGAGCTGAAATTTTGGGTAAAGGTATAGTTTCAATGACAATTCAATATAGTACCATCAAGCTGATCTGATGATGGAGCCAGAAGGTGGCCATGGGAATTCAGTACTTAGCCAATGTGAGCCCATTGACTTTGGGCTTGTCTCAATGAGTAGTTGATGACAATATACGGAAAAGTAAAGTCAGCAATAAAAGCATGAACCAAAAATGTAATTTTTCACAGAAACTTATTTAAATGTTTTCATTAACTTTTCTCAATATTTCAATATTCTAATATATACTCTGCAATTAGGCTTCTAGGTCCATTTCATAATTCTGCCATTACAAAATGGTAATAAAGAAGAAATAGAAATTACATAAAAAAAAAAAAACTAAATTATGGCATAAACACATTGTTATGTGATGTAAATGTTTCCCTGGTTACACTGATGGTCCCGACAGAAGGCCAGTGCTGAGGTGGAACCTTTCGTGACATGTTTCTTTAATATCTAATTGTCTTTCGTGTGTGTCGCTAATATAACGTTTTTTATTTAAACAAAATAGGTACAATAAATGCCTTTTCATACATAAGCACAATCATGCTAGCTTGGGTGGTCCATAATAAAATAAAGAATATAGTCTACACTACTTCACTTCCTTTTGGTTTTATAAAATATTAATTGAAGTAGTTTGTTTTTATTTTTTATTATGTTAATGAGACATTTGTATGTTTATCAATAAGACAGAGGTAAACATATTATCACCATGATATTGAACTTTACCGCTATGTGATAGGCTGATAGGGTTCAATTCTATGAACTAACAGATGCCTTTATGCCCTATTATTTAAATTAAGAGAGTAGTAGTTACACAGCGACTTTTTGCACTAATACCAAGACAATAACCCATATAAAGTTTGGATTAAAACAAACAATTGACTAACAAGAATTACTCACTTGTCTAGGACCTGTATAGATGATATTTATACCAACTTGTTAAAAGCAGAAATGATATTGTACTACAGTCAGCGTCATATAATTAATAGCAGCCTAATATTTTGTAACATCCTTATTCTTTCAGTAATAAAGACGTGTACCGAAATATTTGGCTACCTTGGCTGCTATTAACTATATGACACAGTAACAGTATGTATAGTCTGTATATGTATGATACAGTCTGATGTAACCACTCTAAGGGTTAAATTCGGTATTACAGACAGTGTTAGACATAGGCTGCGGCACGGGCATCCTCTCGATGTTCGCAGCCAAGGCCGGCGCGGCCAAGGTCATCGCGGTGGAGTGTTCCAACATCGTGGACTACGCGCGCAAGATCGTCGCGGCGAACCGGCTCGATGACATCATTGAGATCGTCAAGGGCAAGGTCAGTTGCTTCCCTAAATCTCAGTGCAGCCTTCCCTATCTCAGCAGAACTCTCTCCAGTTTGCCCGGCTACGGCAGACGAAGGGCTTTGATTTTAGCTGTCTATGTATTTATTTACATGTTCCACTGTAGCATTTAGGAAACTGAACCGGACTTTGATGGAGGGGGGTGTCAATCAAATCAAATTTATGGGTGGCATAGGCTACCTCTTGAATTAAAATATGAGTTTTTTTTCAGCTAGTTTTCCATAGTGGGATTACAGAATTTTGAACTTTTTATGCTGATCTGATAGAGAGGTATCTTTGACATTTGTTTTAGGCATGCATGTATGTTTCCATACCAAACGTAAAGCAAGCCAGTTAATATGTGTCGTTTTGTCCGCGAGGTCGTAGGATATTTGCTATTAAATTCTTGCAATCATCATCATCATATCAGCAGAAAGACGTCCACTGCTGGACATAGGCCTCCCACAAAGAGTGCCACAATTTGGGGGCAAAATTCTTGCAAGCGTAACCCTAATTACTGCTCAAATCAAAAAGTATCTCATGTCCTTCTCCCGGACACAGACTCCATACCAAATTTCATCTACAAATTGGTTAAGCAGTTTAAGAGTCAAAAGGTCTGAAGGACGCGATGGCGGTGGGCGCTCTTCACCAACACTCTCCAAGCTGCTCGGCACTGGGCTTGATACATGCTGGCCTTAAGTCACAGATGTTACCGTGTCCCTCCCATGCGGCCAGTGCATCAGCTTTTCCAGACTTTTGCGGTCCAGACCTGACCAGATGGCCAAAGAAGCTGAGGACATGTTAGGTAGAGATAGTTCGTTTCGTTTCGCTCGTTTTAATGCCGAGCTCGTGGAGAACACGACGTTCGCACGCGTTTATACATTTCAGCGCTATTAATGATTCTGTACGTCGTCAGGTGGAAGACGTGGTGTTGCCGGTAGAGAAGGTGGACATCATCATCTCGGAGTGGATGGGCTACTGCCTGTTCTACGAGAGCATGCTGGACACCGTGCTGTACGCGCGAGACAAGTGGCTGCAGCCCGATGGCATGCTGTTCCCGGACAGGTGAGCTGTCACTTTGCTAACTATTGATTGATGACCCAAAGAGGTTGGACACAAGAGAACGCGTAATAAAGGCACTTAGGGGCTCAAGCTCACCCAAAAGCATCTTAAGTCAACCTCAAACTTCCGCCGCGTCCGCTTGTAAGTAACTGTCGCTGCGTGCGTGCGCGTGCCGTGCATTGGCGGATGAAATGTCGACAGCGCCCTAGCGACCTCACCCGGCGCCCGATTAGCGGCCTTAGATTAAAATAATAACGAAAAAAAATCCGCGCCCCCTAGGCACATGCCTAGTTTGCCTATAGGGATAACCCGCCTCTGCCGTGTCACTGCCACACATATCAAACCTGCGTAACTAAAAGCGGCACGCACACATGGCGCCGCGCGCAAAGGTGAGTTGGACTATCCGTTAATTCGTTCAATCGAGGACGCGCCCCACTCCTCAATGCTTACTTGTTTCTGTTTTGTTCATGACGTAACGTAGGATTGGGACGCATCTTGAATGGAACGATCTAACATGGGACCTTTGGTGGCACGCTTTATCATAAAAAAGAAAAAAGTTACGGAATACACTGTGGCGATGTGTAGTAAAACTCAATATTTGTACAGATGCACCCTATTCATCTGCGGCATCGAGGACCGCCAGTACAAGGACGAGAAGATCAACTGGTGGGATGATGTCTACGGTTTCGACATGTCCTCCATCCGCAAGGTGGCCATTTCTGAGCCACTGGTCGACGTGGTCGACGCCAAACAGGTTAGAACACGTCTGCAGTCTCTAATATATATCACAGTAGAAAGAAGAGACGAAATGGTGGGTCGATGTCTACGTCTTCCATCCGTAAGGTGGCCATCTCCGAGCCACTGGTTGACGCCAATTGGGGTCGTACAGTCACGGATTTTAATTGTTAGGCCACATGCCGCTGTTCGCATTCTAGCCGTATAATACAAATCGGGTTTAGTCGTTTATGCTCGTATATTTAAACAACGAAAGCTTCGTATAATAAAAGAGCAAAGTCATATCTCTCTCTTTATCATTGTGCTTGTCAGGCTAGAGATGTCATTTAGGTTTGAATCTTTCGACAATAATGTTACATTTTCATGCATTATTAATGGTTGGCTAATATCAGAGCCGGAACTACCAACCTCACATCTGAATCACTTCCTACACCCAGAGTTAACCAATAGCAGACCTAGCAACCGCAACCTAGTAACCAATGTTATAACGTAGCGATAGTAATGGAGAAATAATGATAGGTCATTTCGACGAAGGAGAAACGAAAAACTAGCGACTTTATCCGAATGCGTGGCGTCTAGGATACAAATGTGACGTTCGTGACATTATCATAATTGTTGCACATAAACGTAATCAATCATCAATAACCGCATTAAGTTCCCGAAAGTCGACATCGCATCCGTCACGCACGCATTGATAGTTTGATGACAATTGCATACTGTAAACACCAAAATTGCGATATCGCACTCACTACTCTATGCATGGCAATATTTTATTCGGGGACAGAAATGATGTAGTAAAAGTTAACCGCCGCCATCATAAGAATTAAATAAGAATTTGACTTAAGTCAGTTTTGTAATTTGTTATGTTTCAGCTATCATAGCTAACTACATAATTATATTATTCTTAAAAAAATAGACACTATTTGACAAAGAAATATATTTATTAAGAAATTTACTTATGTAAATATCGGCGTCCACATTTTACACATGCCTTGTTCGTTCTGGAATACACATCAATACACTTCATATCATTTTAAGTATAGCATAAACTCATCAACTTTGTAGTCGGGGAGCATTTCTCCTCGCTAGGCTTCGCTGAATACAGTGGGTGATGGTCTTCATGGGTCCCATAAAGGCGACATTCAGTTGCGGAATTCCGCCTGCAGCTGCTCCCGATATGTCGTCTTTCCCACAACGCAACAGTGTTAATAAATCTAACACGCTTATGGTTCTACGAATTTGGCATTACTTTAATTCTTTAACAACGTTATAGAATGAGCTCTCGCTCAAAGTTGGACGAATACACGAGCTTGTCACGATCAAATTATCGCATTAAATACTTTAATAGTGGTTATGATTCATCAAAATCCATAATTCAGAATTGTCATCTTTGATGTCAACATTTAACTGTCACTGTCTTTAAATTCAAAAGAAATCAATCATGGTTTTCAACGACAAAGATAAGTATTAACCTATAACCTCCTTGTGATTCGAACTAATCCATTTAATCATTTGTCATCTTATTATGTTGTTTACGCGGTACGTCATGTATTTATTCGTAATTAATCGTGTAATCTCGTGCACGCTCGTGAATGCTATAATACTGCAAATTTAAAGAACTTCAAAGTGGCCTAACAATTAAAATCCGTGACTGTACGTCATCTCGTTTCAAAAAGAACTCTCGTCATTTCTCAGTTTGTCACTTGTAGGGTGTGTTAACTTGAACAAAATTACAACTTCATGCACAGACACCCTATTTTTATCGAATAACGATTCGATGACAGTCAAAAGTCTCGTGACATATTCTAATTCTTAATGTTTTAACCACAATTGTCTGATTATATGAGACAACACAGTGATAATTTTATCTTCCTGTATTGAATATTGATCATTCTGAAAATGCCAAATTGACGTTCGACGATAAAATCTTTTAGAATTCTGAGGAACTTTCTGAATTAATTAATTGATTTATTTTACTATCACTTGTTAGGACATAGCTCAAATAAACTATGGGTGGACCGCTTAATAGGGGTTTCCTCATGTTAAAATTGATAACGTAGTTTTTCCAAACGTTGTAATAAAGTTTAAATTACAAAATATTAATATAATCATAAAAAGATTGTACCTTTGAAGTTTTTTTTATTTTTTAATTGCCAATAGTAAATTGAACGCTACCAATAGAATCCTTAAGCTTTTATAGATACAAAATTATATGACAATTAAATGCACGCCTAACGCTTCGCGACCGAAACAGCAATTTATTGATTTTACATACAACGATCAGTACAAGTAGTCACTGTGACGTCATACTTTTAAGTCAATTAGTATGGATCTTTTCCTCCTTTCATTATTTTTTTTGGGTATTTATGTTCTTTACTTTGAGCTGCTCCGATACAAACATTTGATCTTCTCCGAAAACTGGTTCGAATGGCATCCTAAAAAAAATTAGGACAAGCCTATTGATTCGGCGCGGGAGGATAGCGCACGGCATTAGGGGCCTCCCGGCACCATTTGATTTTCTTCGCGCTCCTGTCACGTCACAGGCGCCGTCTAAGTTTTATCTTAGGCCTAGCGTAGAAAAGAATAGGGGAGGCCTTTTGTCACTTACGATTGCTGTATGATAATCTTTTGAAACGTGTTACAGGTAGTAACGAATTCCTGTCTCCTGAAAGAAATTGATCTTTACACGGTCAAAAAGGAAGATCTCAACTTCGAGTCGAAATTCCATCTGCAAGTAAGTAACATAGATTATGATGCTTAGTTAATAAGAGTCCATAAAAGTGAGGTATCCATAAGTGGAGTTTTTTTTTGTAAGTTCTTTTGACATATTTATGATATCTAGGCCTCGGCCAGCTAGTAGGTTGGCCGTCGATCACTCAGATGACAGTTTTAGAGCCACAGTTCCCTAAATGGGTAAGGACTAAATTCTTGGCCAGCCTAATATCAAAACTCAATTAAACTTTCTATGAAAGTTTTCCGTTGTGACACGAAAATGAACCGGTTCTCTATTGGATCGCATAAAATCATTTGGAATAATATAATAACTAGAGATCGGAAATTCGGGAGCTTTTATACCTAAACTTCGGCCCCAGTACCTACACCGCGTTGTTGTTAAATAGCATGGAGGCGGACTCAATTTAATTTTACTAATAAATTTCCAGGGATTTCCCGGAATATCGAAAATTAAGATAACATGAACACATACGTATTAAAGTATTTAAATAAACTATTTTAGTTGTTCCTATTTACAAAATATTATTTATATCACATATTCATTTAACTAACAGTTACATAACATCAAACCAAAATTGTTTTGTAACTTTTATTAAAAATAATGGTACAAACGTAAGTAACTCTGTTGAATCAATAAATTAAAACATATGCCACACAAAAGTGAATAGGTAATCAACCTGCAGCGACACACGTGGTATTTTTGCATTTCCGTCCTTGTGGTTAAAACTGTTTACCAACGTGTATGTTGACAAAAATCGCTGAAAATAGTCATAACCTAAAAAAAAGGTAGGCTTTTCATGATGCTTTATACAATCCCGGAACTTAAATAATTAAAATATTATTTGGAAGAAGCCGACTCCATACTTGCTTCGCTTTTTCCGGGATTTTGCTAGGTTTAGGTATAAAAGCTCCCGAATTTCCGATCTCTGATAATAACGCATAATTTTTTAAAGCCGAATTAGCGTTAAGCCTAATCATGTTATGGCATACATTTTTAGGCATAAAATTAAAAAGAATAAACGAAAATAGCATAATCATCACAAAGACTAACATCAGATAGCATAAATACAAAAAGACATAATAATTACTTGGCATCATTACATAACGCATAAAAATTGTGTCCTAAAAAAAAAAATTATAATGTACGGCCCAATAATGTACAGCCTGATAATCCATTTACAGTATGGACGCGGATTATTGGGCTGTACATTATTTTGACCGTGCATTATTACTTCTAGGACGCTCATCTGTGCGGACTAATAATCTCCAACGAGTCGACGCCACCCCGCTGCGCGGGGTGTCTATTTCTGGTCTGAGGGACACAAGTGACCCCTAACCTAACCAACCTAAGACAGAGTTCGCTTATGACAAGTATTTTTGTCCACCCTGATAATGCACGACCCAATAATCTGGGTCCACAAAAAGTGGACGCGAATTATCAGGCTGTACATTATTGGGCCGTGCATTATCACCCTGAGCAAACTTGGTCCGGGGCAATAATTGGAAGCCCCTTTTGTCCGGGCTGATAATGCACGACCCAATAATCCGAGTAGAGTAAGTGGACGCGGATTATCAGGCTGTACATTATTGGGCCGTGCATTATTGGCTCCCGGTCCGTCATGTCTGAGCATGTCGTGGTCAGCATCTGGGGGTTCTCTATTGGATCGCATAAAAGCTTCAAAACAGATATGATAAATAATTATTAGCCCATACAATAGTATGCATAATGAGTATTAGTCGAATACAAATTAGTCCAAGTAAAATTATTCTAAAACCATAGTATGCCAAACAAAGTAGTAGGCCTAAGTATTATTATGCGACAGTATTATTATGCCAATAGAAATTATGACAAAACAATTATGCGAAACTATATTAGTCTAAAAAAAATTATGCCAATGAAGGGGATCCCAAATGAACCATACACTTATATGGTTAATTTTTGTGTCACAACGGAACTATGTTCACTTCTTCAGTTTGTATGGCTACCTACTGACTAACCAGGCTAACCTACTGGCCAAGAATTTGGTCCCCACCCAACTGCTATGTGCCCTGTGCACTCAAATCGATGTTTATCTACGACAGTGTATTCAACATAATCAAGGATAGGACAAACGCCCGTCATTTTGAAAACTTAACCCTGTTCTGTACAGTAGAGACTTCCTTATATTAATAAAAAAAAATAGGTACTAAATAAGAATAAGAATAGTTTATTAGACATGCCCCAATGACGTCAGTAGACTGTGAACGCACTTTTTCGACTCATAAATGGGTCCTAAACTCACGTCGATATAGGCTCACAAGTGAAAATTTGGAAAAAATTGTGGTCATTCTTTTCCATTGGCGAAAGTGATTTATCGCCTTAATCATCGTCATTTGAATAATTTGTCACTGGAAACATATAAATTGTGGTACTTAAAATAAATTTATAAAACATTACTTTTGTCCTTTGTTTTGTATTGTCACGAATAAACTATTCTTATTCTTATTTAGTACCTAATTTTTTTATTAATATAAGGAAGTCTCTACTGTACAGAACAGGGTTAAGTTTTCAAAATGACGGGCGTTTGTCCTATCCTTGAACATAATACAATAGCATTGTACTTATTGTATGCCTTTGGTATTTATCAATCAATAAAATCTTTTATTTGCAGTAAAACATAGTTAAATGCATGCAAATACAATGTATCCTGTATGTAGATTTAAAACCGCAACTCCAAGATCTAAAAGTCGATGTAGACTTTTACAATAAGATAGGCTCATCGAATTTAAACTTTCGTGAGACATGTTGAAATAATGCTAATAATTACACGGTCAACATATCACGGGTCACGCGTAACATGTCGCCCGTAGCGGCATTTAATACGTGAGTTGAACCGTGAAATTATTTTTTATTTATTTATTTATGAAACAAAACGGTCATACAAAAAATATTGATACAATTTCTTCTCTTAATCTAGACCTATAGTTTCCATTTTTATTAAACATATCTTTATATAAGCACGAAAAAGTACCTATCCTGGATCAGGTTAAGCTAATTAGTAAAAGGTTACACAGAATTTTTAGAAACAGTTTCACAGAAAACCTAGTGAACGGAAACATGTTCTACGTATTTAGCAACTTTTTGAATAAGTATCGAAAATAAACATGATGGAATATATTAATATACGTTAAGATTTACATACTACTAGTCCTGAATTTTTTTTTTATTGAGCTTATGGTACAATTAAATATAACATTTTTTTTACAATGTTATTTTCATTATAAAGTGCACATGCCCGCTTAATAAACATATTTTTAGAATAGTTAGTTCTACTACATGGGATGGAGAATAAATGTTTGTATTTGAGACGACATCGGCGTTCTTTATTACCTGGAACTCTTATACATATATCTTTTAACAAGCTAGGGGCATCGATATGACTATTTATTATTTTATATGATAGAACCGAATCAACACAGTCTCTCCGACACTCAAGCGACTGCATTTTATGTTGGTTTAGGGATTCCACATAATCTTTGTATAAATTATTAGCATAAGGCTCAGTATGAAACTCATACACAACAGCACAGTAAATATATTAGCTGATTCAGCAGTATCTAAACTAGAGTCTCAAGACCAAGACCCATGCGCTCCAATTCAAAACCAGTTCTACGCACACTAATGTACCCCTGATTAGGCTGATCACCCTGAATTGCACTTAAGTCTAATGCGACGCGTGTTTGTGTGAGTGCGTGGCATCAAACGTTTTTTGACTGCTTCAAGCTATAGTACCTACTGTGACGATAGTAGGGGAATTGCCGATACTGTAACAGCAGTGTGTTGCCAGGTCCGCCGCAACGACTTCATCCAGGCGCTGGTGACGTTCTTCAACGTGGAGTTCACGAAGTCGCACAAGCGGCTCGGGTTCAGCACGGCGCCCGAGGCGCCCTACACGCACTGGAAGCAGACCGTCTTCTATTTCGACGAGTATATGACGGTGAGCACCCATACTCTTCATTCTGAGCGGAGTTCGTTAGATTCTATCTCTTTCACATTCGCATATTCGAGCGACAGAGAGCTCCGGAAAGATATACTAAATTCACTACCACAATAAACTTGAAATGTTATATATCAGTAAACGTTCTTAGCAAATATTTGTATACTGAGGCTCTAGTATAAGTTTTACCGACACAAAACGTTACGACCGCGTTCGCGGTTAGCTGTCAAATCCCATACAAATTGAGGGTAAAACGCAAAGGCCTCTAAGGCTAAGCGCGCACTGCAGTGCGGCGAGTTGCGGTGCGTTTTTAAAATCGCAAAGGGAAAAAACACGTGATTGTCCAGTACGCGCACACCGGTGACATATCTGCACGTTTTACCATTCTAGTACAGTCGACTACAAAGAGATCTATACGGCCTATGTTACAAAAATATGTATACACGACCTTAATGTCAAGGCAATACAGTCGTGTATACATATTTTTGTAACTTTGGCCGTATCGATCTCTTTGTAGTCGACTGTACCAACTCGAGTAAAGAACGCACGTCGAAAATGGACTATTACACCAAAATCTGTCGCGCAAAAAAAGTACCTAAACAGTATTAGGTACAGTTAGCAGCAGAAGTTGCCAAGTAAAAACCAACTCTAATGTCAAGGTAATAAATAAGTGTCGGCATAGGTCATTTTGAGCGTGTTATTTTGCTTATCTACTTCTGATGCTGACTGTACATCCGCTCGTGGGATCACGGCCTATTACAGATTTTTTTTTTCTTTAGACAGTGAGTTGTTTGTTCCGTACGGATTTTATTCTGCAGTGCGCGGGGTTTCATAATAGTCCATAGGATGCAGTAAATTCGTGCTGCGCCGCACCGCAGCCAATCTGCAGTAAACCACAGATTACTTCAAGGAGGTTCCATACTTCACAGATTTTGCGATAAAAAACGCACAGCATAAATCCGCAGTGCGCGTCTATGCGCGCACTGCGGATTTATGCTGTGCGTTTAAGCCTTAAAGAAGTGAGAATAAGCACATATTCTTATCTTAAGACGCTGTCAACACCAAAATGTCCTTGAGGATTCATGATACGCACACTGTCCATTTGTATCGGAGTAAACGAGAGCGAGTTTTACTGGGCGGCTAGATCTTTGTGTGGATTATTTGTGAAATATGACTCGGTAGCGGTTTAGGTTCAATATGTTGACTTCATGTTTTTAATTGCAGACCCATATGTCAATAAAATAAAGACATAGAACCGTTTAATGATGATTGTAAGACCAATCTTTGCAATTATTTTCTATCGAGCCGATTTCGTCCAATTATGTATTGAGTCCGTCCACGGACTTTGAAATATGATGAATGTTAACATATTTTTTTTTGATGTGCTAGAAAATATAGTTTTTCTTAAAAAACTGCTTAAATAACATCAATTTCAACAAAATTAGGTCTTGTCGGCCTCTTGACATCATATACATTTACCTACTCTACGCTTTAGCCTATCGATTGAGTTGAGATGCGGGCGGGCGGCGTCCACCATACACTGTCCGCCCGCATCACATGTGCCATGCTTATGGTTCCTCTACACAATGGGCCATCATGGCGCAGGACTAGGGAAACAGTTATGCGTTGGAATGCGATGGAAATATGTTTTTCTCCGTCTAACGCATGGTTGCGTCCTGTATGATCGGCCATGATCGCCGATTGTGTAGAGGAGCCATTACATTCCATTGCCCGTTAAACGCGATAGCTGGTTGCACCGCTTGTTATTGCCACAGCCAAGTGTACAATGGAACATTATGTGTACAGGTCAAGAAACAGGAAGAGATAACCGGCACGTTTTCGATGCGGCAGAACGCGAGGAACAACCGCGACCTGGACTTCGAGATCGAGATCGACTTCAAGGGCGAGCTCTGCCAGGTGCTGGAGAAGAACCACTACAGGATGCGCTGAGCCGGAGCGAGGGTTTCTATACGTGTAGCTTTCCTTGTTTTATACAGTCCACCCACTCTTATCAGGAAGCACGTAATTGCAGAATAGTGGCGGAGATAATTTATTTAGTGTTGAAATATCAGCTCATTAAATCTGCATCGTAATTATGACGTGGGATGTTAAGCTCTCAACTTTAATAAGCATGGAACTATTGAAAGGTCGTTTTAAATCCTCAGTTTCGACATATTATTAATCTCCACTCGTTTGCTCAAAGGTTAGCTGGAAGAAATCCCTCTCAGGCTTAAGCTCGCCTTTGTACATGTATCATCTGTTCCTGTAATAATTGTTTTGTTGTTGTGTTCTGTTCCATGTACAATAAAGAATATACATACATACACACATACGTTAGTATTAAAAAGTATGTTGTGAAACAAATGAAAGCTACACTAATATAAATAATCGGACATGTCCTAGTGTTCTACCGTCTTATTTTTGCAATAAGCTCAGTGTTTGTACTGTAAGTATTTGGAGCATACATGCCAAAACATCGTGTAGCTATGTTGTAACATTGTAAGTGATCGGATTGAGTTGCTTTCACCACCATTCTTATTATTTGGGACGTATGTGGGTTACTTAAGAAATCAGGAGTTTTCTGGTAGTAAGTTCATCCACGACAGATAACATAAATGTGCATATTATTTTCTGTGAGCGTATTTTTGTGATCGCCGTTTTTTTCATATTGCATAAATAGATGTCAAATAATTTTTTTGGGACCGTATTTGCGTTTGTTACCATGCTGTTTTAAGAACTACATTTAAACGCCTTATTTTTTAAGCTAACCGAATAATGCTTTCGATAGAATATTAATGATTTCATCAGTTTTAGTACCAAAAACGAATACCATAGATTGAGTTCGCTGTAGTTTTCAGTTCATGTTTTATATAGCATTAAACGTACAGATTTCATCATAATGTAATTTGGAACCCTTTAATAAGATGACACTAAGATTGTACGTAGCATTCGGATCTGTTACTATTTTAATAACGGATCGTTTTGTTTCGATCCTACTTGCTGTTCATCAATCAAGGTAAAGAATTACTTATAAAATAAGTGGAACAGCCTATATGATATATATATATATATATAGTAAACTGGTAGCAGTGTAATGGCCGGTTCCAATAATCAATCCACCGATAGTTTTCCTTACCGGAAGTTACATTTTGACAGATTACACGTAGAAAATGTATCAAAATGTAACTGTTGGTAACCAAACTACCGAACAATGTCACTTTATAAGCAAACTTGACATTGTGAAATCATCTGAACTTAGATGGAGGCCATTTTTAAAACGAGATAAGAATAAACTTCTATATGTTTAATTCATAGGTCTTACAAAATAACACTGAATTTTTTGTGGTTCTGTAAACAGGTTATTTGGAAGGAATTCTTGTCTATGGTCGCTGTATGTGTAGGAGTAAGGATAGTTTACACTAGTATGTATTGGACACTCCTGCGAGTGTAAAGCTCTGTGAACCGCCTGATAATACGGTATTTGACAAAAGTCAAATCAGCTTTTTTTATGAAACGTCAAAAACGCTCCAAATGGAATTAGTAGGGATTACTTGCTTGTAACGTCACAATCAAACAACGTCCTTACTGTTATTATTTTATGAATTTAAATATCTTAAAATAGCTAACATAAATGACAAGATTGATACTTTCCGAGTATTTTCGTAATGTTCATCTGTTGCAAAAGAAAAAACATTTTTTTTGTTCACTGTTGTCAAATACCCTATTAGAAGACATGAATAACTTGGACTTCTGACGATACTCCTGCAGAAAATTACTAAATAATTGTACTTGTCTAAGTGAGTTAACTCAATGAGTTTCGCTTTTTACATAGTTAAAAAGTCTTTGGAATTTTTCTGCAAATGTAAAGTTACTTTATGTTCCCACTACGCCAAATGTGTCTGAAGATTACAAGGCGAAACTTGCACTATAACTGGCCTATTTCATAAAGGTACAGGAAATGCGATCATTTACAAAATGTAGCTTCTTGAATGTTCCACGAAATTAGTCTTTTATGTTCGTGACAATGAAATATTGCATTCCGATACAATATTTATTTTAAAATTTTAACAATGCAATGGAATGTTTTGCACTTCTGCGGGTATTGGCCTACACCAGCGGTCGGCAACCAAGGGCCACAGAGAAGCTAACAACATTGACGCGGGTCGCAGTTCTTAATTATTTCTGACTTAAGCAGGCAATTCCAATATTCCCAATTCAGCAACCTTTACATACAAAACAGGAAGTACCGTTATATTGTTGGTCGTATTGTAATTTCCCTGAAATGGTCTAACCTAGAGCTCAACCACTGCTGGAAAGTTCTCTTGCATGTAGTGTTATGTATTATTCTTATGTATTAGGTATCGAGTCTCTATATCCAATATCAAACTCCGAGTCGATAGATCTTGCGATGTAAAACTACAGTTAAGTTCGCAGTTTCGGTGTTGGACATAGTGATATGCGCTCGGATCATTAGAATGCTGATTTGACGAAGACTAACATTACTACAGTTTTTGGTTCTATGTAATCAATAACTGATATTATAGTTACTAGTTTTTGCCCCGCAACAAACATCAAAACTTTCGCATTTATAATAGTAGTAGGATAAAACCGCATTCACAATTGTCTGTCGTGTTGTGTTGTGACGCATCAGAACGGTATCGGTTTCATACATTTTATTTGTTTTAATTCTTTATTTCGTAGTTAATTTATACGCTCACTGATTCTGGCAAAGGCTCTTGAGGCTGCCATTTCTCTTTTAAAAATAATAATACTTGCTTGAGACGTCAGAATCAAACAACGTCCTTATTGTTAGTTTTATATGAATTTAAAAATCTTAAAATAGCCAACATAAATGAAAGGTTGATACTTGCCGAGTATTTTCGTAATGTACTAATGTACATCTGTTGCAAATTAAAAAAACAATTTATTTTCACTGTTGTCAAATACCCTATTAGAAGACATGGATAACTTGGACCTGACGACGACGGCATCAGACATGTGAACGCAACCATATTAAATGTATGAAACTGATACCGTACTGATGGGTCACCACACAACAGGACAAGACAAATGTGAATCTGGCTTAAATCTGTATTGATGATGTTCGTGTGATAATATACTTAATAGCAAAAATATAGGAAAAGAATAATCGCGGCGTGTAAGTGATCTAATGCTACTTTTAGTTAAGTTTCAGTTGTATCTTTAACCTTTTGAACGCCCACGGTCCACACCAGTTGAATCCGTCGCGACGTGCTTGGAATTTGAAATAATGATGACGATATGAGATAATGAATTAGACGTATCGCTCACAATAATTATTGTAATTCCAATAAATTGTATTGCACGTAATTTTATTATAATTGAAGAGTTATCAAGTCAGCATTCAGATGATTCCTCCCGCTATTCCGTAGTTAGATTTCTCATGTTTGTACTGGACATGGCGTGTCGCTAGCAACGTGTGTATTATTTTGTAACGATAGGTGATTGTACGCGATTTACTGTGATAGCTCTGGTAATACGCCTATAGGTATATTTGTGAGATTCTCAAACACAAGCGAATTTGACTCTTGTTATTACGACTTAAAGTTGAATTTTGATAACCGGCAGTGTCGGATTTTCTACAACCGTGCGTAGTACCGATGGTACTCTTAATTTTAGAGGTGCATAAATGAATAAGCCAAGTTTCGTTGTTTCATTTTATTAATATAATAACCTACAATTACTTAGTTCGGAGTTTACTATAATATTATAAATTAACCCTCGTATCCGGTTGTCAATAAAAGGTAATCAAAATATGAGAAGACCCTGAGATTCTAAACTAGGCTTAGCATACGATGGGAATCCAAGGATTGCATTTTAACACGTTCGCAACCAAGAACCCGCCTGGTAGGCACTCGTAATGTTTGCTCAGATAGATGCCGGCTCAGCCCGCCAGGCGGGCAGTAGTATGAACCTACACGCCTAGCGAGTTCTGTCGGTTTCTGGTGTATTGTTCCATTTTTAGTCCGGTTGCGAAAGTGTTAAAGTATATATCAACATTCAACGGAAACAGGTTCGACATTTTTTTTAGATAATTTTATTTTCGTACACAAGACAATAAGCTTAAAACAATTTATATTTTTTAGGGTCTCCAGACTCATTGGATTTCGGATCAAACAGATTTAACACGTTCGTTGGTACGCTTATATTTTTGCACACAAAAATGGCAACTTGCTAGGCGAAGGCAGCGAATGTGTTAAAAACATCTTGGATTCTCCTAGTAGATTAATAATACAATACAAAGATACTTAGTACCTACTCTTCCTTAAAACCTAAGGTTACAACTTGAGAACCATTTAATTCCCGTTCTCAAAATATCTCGTGTCCGTTTTGATCCAGTTTTGAAATTTTACAACAAATATTACAAAAATAGGTCTTTCTATTTTAATAATATTATATAAAGCCGAAGGTATCGTTCAAGAGGCATTATTGACAGCTTTATACTTTTGTCAGGGCCCTTTTATTATTTATTGTGTAACGTAGGAGCAAAATTTCAATTGATAGTTATTGTTCGTCTTCATAAAAACCCGTGTCGTGTACTCGTACCAGCGCTGAAATAATTCCAAAGCTGTTTATTGAGGTACTACAGTCACCTTCTCCACACAATGGGCCATCATGGTCAATCGTACACGACGCCACTATGCGTTAAAGGGAGAAAGACATACTTAAGGTCTTGCGGTCATGATGGTCCATAGTATTGCTGCTTTACCACAATGAAACTTATAGGGCCCTAAAGACAAGTCCGATGTTTTTGCTCGCTTTGTTATGGCAGATATTGATGCTGGTCAGCAGTGGTCACTTCAAGGGAAAATGCACTGTCTATTTTGTATTAGTTTGAGTTTGAACTTATTTAATCTAAACTACACCTTATTACGGAATAATAAGGATAGTTATCCAACAAGCGAAAGCCGGGACTGCGGCACTGCGTCAACGCAGCAGCAGTTGAACCCAGCCTAACCTAAACTACACCTTATCATACAGCCTTAAGGTCTACTATCCAACAACAGCGACAGCCGGCACCGCGGCACTCTTCACATCAATGCAGCAACAGCTGGAGATGAGGTTGTACTCCTGGCACGAGTTGGCGTACAGGTACTTGCAGTCCGCTTTCCGGCAGTTGTAGTTGTCTGTCGGCAGAAACGGGATTTATTCAGGAGACCCTACTTGCTTTGGGTATTTGGTGTTGTGTTCCTGGTGGTAGTAAGGTTGCCAGAGATCCCGAGGATGTGCGGTGTTGAGAGTGAAGGACCTGACCCGTATCATGGTCAACCTTATCACACGATAAGTAACAAGATAGAGCGTCCGTCACTGGCTGACACCGTTCGTGGAACGCGACGGACGCTCTAACTTGTCTGCAATCTTCAAATCAATAAAGGGGTCGGTAGCGAGCTTGTGATACTTTGAGTCGCAAGTGTCCCTAGGCTGCGGTGTCTGCTTACCACCAGGCAGGCCGTATGCTTGTTTCCCACCGTCGTAGTATAAAATAATGTGTGTCATTCTTGTCCATGTCACGCTGCAACGAATATAAATATGTATATATATATATAAATATATATTAGGGGACAATCTTACACAAATCGACCTAGTCCCAAACTAAGCAAAGCTACTATGGGTACTAGACGACGATAAACATACTTAAATATGGCTGGTTTCTATGTATTTAAGTATTTATTTATCTATATCTAACCAGCCATGACTCAGGAACAAATATTCGTGCTCATCACACAAATAAATGCCTTTACCAGGATTCGAACCCAGGACCTCTTGCTTCGTAGGCAGGGTCACTACCAACTAAGCTAAAGCAGTCGTCAAATGGTATATGGTTTACATTTCCTTCGAGTAGTGTGCAAAGGGCCTACCGCGAAACGAAAACGAGAATGAAGCTCGTTTTCGTTTCGCGGTAGGCTCTCAGAATAGGGTAAGATACTCAATAGTTGTCAAATTGGCTGGCCATGGGTATCCTGCTCTATGGAGGCCAATAGCGACTCAGAGCCGTAAATAGATATTTACGTCACTCTGGGCGGTAAGTGAGATTTACCGCCCACGGGCGCAGCGGCAAATCTCACTTCACACCCAGGAGAAGACGTAAAATTGTGTACGCACCACGGGCGGTAATTTGTAAAGCCCCAGATCGCATATTTATGGCCCTCGCCTTCGGTTTGGGCCACAAACACCTACGATCTGGGGCATTCACGAATTCACCGCCCTAGGTACGTAATGTACCTACGCTACACTAAAGTTGGTGCAAATCATCCTGTACCATACAGCGATTGGTAAGTATTAAATGCGCGGGTAGCTAGTATAGATATAATTGTACTTTTTTTTGTAGTTATCATACTCCTCGAGAGTTTTCTAATGATCCCAAACATGATTGGATTATGTTGCGTACCCTTTTAACCGACTTCAAAAAAAAGGAGGAGGTTCTCAATTCAGTTGTATTTTTTTTTTTTTTTTTTTCAAATTTTGTTACCTCAGAACTCCGTCATTGATGAGCCGATTCGTTTTTTTTTTTTGTTCGTAAGTATACCTATGCTTCCAGGTGGGTCCCATTTTTTTCAAAATTCAGTTCAGTTCAGTTCATTCAGTTGGATGATGGGATCCATGAGGAATTGAGGGAACTCCTCAATTATATTAAGCACGCGTGTAGTGATTTTGGTATTTCCTAATATAACAAGTGTATTTACACACGGAAATCATAAATTTGGTGGAGTGGAATTGATGATGAAGACCACAGATGACTTATGGAATTCCTCAATTATGTACTTAGTACAATAGTATATCACAGATTCTGATAAGATTCCGTTGAAATAATAACTAATGAAGTGCCAAAGGTGATCCTTGTGGATTCGACGGAATTCCTCAAATATTATCGGCCCACATACAGCGATTCGGTTTTTTTCTCTAATAATCAACGCATTTGCTCTCGGAAATCAGTTCATGTGGTAAATTGGAAAATAAATGTGGAAATATTCTCGTGCCTTGGCGGAGTACTAAATTAATTGAAGTCGGTTAAAACTTTGTTTTTAAAGTAAATTATAAGAGTTCCTTCCTAAGTGGGCATGAATTATGCAAAAATCAAGAAATATAACCTTTTTCTGGCCTCCCCCACAATTTCAACTTACACGCGTTATTTTCACAGCAGCACGCATCATGCGCCTCCTTGTACGAGCAGTAACCGTACACCGAGGAATCGCAGAGCGGACACCCAGCGTGGGCGCCAGGCGGGCCCGGCAACCCGGGCTTCTGGTACCCCGGGTACCCGCTGCCTGGGTACTGCCCCGGGTACCCGCTCCCTGGGTACTGCCCCGGGGACCCAGGGCCGCTGGGGTACAGCCCCGAGCCCGGGTTCTGGTAGTGAGGGTAGTCAGGGTTGTATTGTCCGTAGCCGCCTAGGAATAAAGCCGCTATGTCTCTTAGGCTGAAACCTGTTGATGGTTATGAGATGAGATGAGTGTTATGATGATTGATGCTGGTGGCGAGTGATGAGATATGGTATGAACATTAGTATTTATTATGTTATGTACACTTACTCGTATGGTTATGGATATCACAGAGAATATAACCACTACGTTCTAGTCAGAGGCGTCTCTAAGCCCATGTAGCGCCCGTGTGCAAACATTACTCTAGCGCCCCCTAGTAAGCGCGCGCGCAGAGTGGGGCTCCGTAGCGGGCGGCGCTCGGCGCCCCCTAGGACCGCTGCGCCCATTTGCAACGCACACCCTGCACCATAGGTAAAGACGCCTCTGGTTCTAGCACACACTTATGGTACCTAATTCATTGTGATTGTGATAAAAGGTACGTAAGAATTTCATCGTTTCATTTCACCACATCTGAGTATTGAGGGACAAAGGTTTTCGACTTTATAAATTCCGCAATTCCGACATATCTAATATAATAACTAAACTCTTTGGTATTAAATCTTTTTGTTAAAATACTCATCTACCTACTCGTAGGAGGCCAAATACCTACTGGCTTTATGAACAGAAAATTTGCAGAAGATAAAGCATGCTACCACCTGTCTTGTCAGCAAAAGTACTCTGTGCTTGTCAGTCTGTGTATTTCGGTAGGTAGTTATAGCTGTCATCCGGTAAATTAATGTTAATAATAAAATTTAATGAATACCAATTGTAAATAATGAACTAATCGATACAATATTAAACCCACGACATCTGCAAGACGTGCGCCGGGCGCAGTTTACGTACTTAGTAGTAAAATCGAGTGTTTTTTTAATTACTCGTGTGAGCAAGACCGTGGCTGGACTTTATCAAGGTTTAAGTCGACCATTTCGTTTGATACCTGGTGCCAGGATAAATAGTGCACAGAGGAAATTATATAAATAACTAGCGACCAGCCCCGGCTTCACACGGATACTATATTAAGTATACATATAAACTTTCCTCTTGAATAGCTCTATCTATTTAAAAAACCGCATCAAAATCCGTTGCGTAGTTTAAAAGATCTAAGCATACCTAGGGACAGACAGCGGGAAGCGACTTTGTTTTATACTATGTAGTGATAGTGAAGTGATTGATACCTACAAGGGATTCCAGGTAAGCATGCGTTGCGTCTCAATTCGAGATTGTAGGTGAACGTGTCGCCTTGTCCATACAAAAAGGGGTAATTCGGGGTTTGTATTGTTTCCCCTTGAAAAATTGCAACTTATTAATACACCATTGCGTTATTGCAACCTATTTAAACCCCCATTATCTAAGCGAAGTAGGTACGAGTCATTATAACACGCAAATAACAACTTATTTGCAACACAACTCCAGTGTACCTACGAGTATAATAATTCCAAAAACCGGCCAAGTGCGTGTCGGGCCACGGGCAGTGTAGGGTTCCGTAGTTGCCTGTCTCTTTGTTACATCGATGTGCGGGGCGGTTGCGTCCCCGAATTTGTACGAAAATTGGCCTTTCCAAGTACACATTAAGTTGGTCGACTATTACTCGGTAACTACTTCTGCCTACTTGTCCGTGATAGTTTTCCTTTTAAATTCATTATATGCACTACTACCACGAATATTTTCACATCCCCAGCAGTAGCCATTTAGCCGGCAGGGGGGGGGGACACATGACTCGAACAAAAATTAGGGTTTTAAAGCCCAATATTTCGCAAACGAATTCTGATTTAAAAAGTGGTCTTTAGGAAACCCATAATATTTTTAAATGAGCTATCCAACGATACTCCACACCATGGGTTAAACGAGAAAACAAATTTACATCGCCGCTTTAGGTGTAGGGGAGGTACCCTAAAAACAAAATTTCCTAAAAACCAAAATGAATACTTAGCTTTTAGCATTTACTGGTAGAAAATTCCATATGGCACTAAGTCCGCCTTTTATAGCATAGTGTACTTAGTTTCTATATTATGCAACAAAGTTTATATCATCATCCTCCTAGCGTTATTCCCGGTTGTGCCCTAAAGGAGCCCGGGGTCCGCTTTGACACCTAATCCCAAGATTTGGCATAGGCAACAGTTATACGAAAGCGACTGCCATCTGACCTTCCAACCCAGAGGGAAAACTAGACCTTATTGAGATTAGACCGGTCACGATGTTTATATAAATAAATTAAATACCGCGTAAACAAGTTTTTCATTGTTCGGTATATCCATCAAGTGTATCTAGTTACATAGATTGAATTCTGGAGCGAAGTAGTTACCTACGTAGGTACGCATTACAAGTGAATTAAGATAACAAAAGCGCAATAAAGTCAAAATTAATTGCAAATATCGTTTCAATCTTATCTTCGGAACATCTTCTAACTCAACCACAATGCAAGTTAAATAATCAGTTTTTTGCCTTTACACAACACCAAATTACGCGCGTCACTTTCGATATACCTACTTAATTCTTCAGCGGCAACTTACCTGGACTGCTTGCGCATATTGAAAAACCCAGGAAAGATCTTAAAGATATGGAACTTATGGAAATAAAGATGAATGTGAATACTGATGACGTGCACTGAGTTAAGATACTGAATGATGTTCTATCGACCGTGGCTCAGTTTAGGCAAGGATTTCCTTATGTCTTGAGAAGTTTACCTAATTGTAGACAACGCGTTTGTATGTCCTTGTTTCGCGACGCCATTGTAATTAGATGATTAATTAGTCGGAGTATACGTTACTTTATCTTAATCATTTCAAATTGTTGTTATTTTTTACACGTTACGTGTTGGTAACAATGCGGTTGTTTTTTGGATGTTTCTGAGAATTGGTAATTATTTTCGATAAGACAGAATATGTAGCCAGTACGTATAGAGGTATCTAAGAAGCATTTAACGAATAAATATATTTTTAATACAGTTGCTCAAAAAGTGGTACCTACTTTTAATTATTATTTCAATAAAAAATAAATAAGATAAAACTGTATAAAAAAAAATATTTTTGAACAACTTCATTATTTTTCAACTGTATTGCAATGATGTTACAGAATGATTAATACAAAAGTTTCGAATTCCTTACTTATTGTTTTTCATATTTTTTTGCAACTGTATTAAAAAACGTCGTTCGATACACGTGCGGAAATGTCATTCTTCACTCGTCACGAGACCTGCGGGCTGCGGCTCGTGGCAAGATGTCTCGGTACCCGCGTGACGTAATGACATACTTTCCGCACTAGCATCGAAATGTACTATTCTACGAGTTTAATATCTAATTATTTAAGTACATCCTAAATAAGTGGAGCCAAACGTAAAAGTCCAATCTCAGAGTAGGTGTATTTTTTCAAGATAGGTTTGCAACTAAGCACTAATAGTCCAGTCATTACATCCAAAAAACCGACCCTACGCGTGAATAATCAGTTCTTGGATTTATTTTTCGTAGGTCCCTCAGGGGGGTCACTGGGAGTGTAAATTCAAAAAGTAGACTGAATCAGGCTCTTGTGTATATTCGAAAAAAGGTTTTTCTTAAATAACTCGGCTATTTTTGATTTTACAGTAAAACCGTGAGGACAAAAATTGTAGGAAAATTATTAGTTTAGGCTTTTAGTAAAGCCATCATAATTATCAACAAGCTTTAAAAATCAACACAATTTTATGGAAGTGTGGCAGTATAGGTTTTTGCCATTGTTATTTTTTTTAATGACTAGGACGCTGTTCTGAAGCGGTTACATTGAACAACGAACACTTAGAAAATATTAAATAGTCTTAAAATAGCAATAATAGTCATACAATAATTAATTTATTGCCAATATTTAAAAACATAACGCATGATTGTCAACCAGTTTCAAAATCAGTACAATTTTCAAACCATGCGTTATTTTTTTTATATATTGATAATAAAATAATTATCGTGTGACTATTATTGCTATTTGAAGCCTTTTGAATATTTTTTAAAGTGTTCGTAGTTTAATGTGATCGCTTCAGACCAGCGTCCTAGTCATTAAAAAAAAATAACAATGGCAAAACCTATACAGCCACACTTCCATAAAATTGTGTTGATTGTTAAAGTTGTTGATCATTATGATGGTTTTCATTCTTTATTACTTTATGGTATATATAAATACAATTAATAATGTAATTTATCATCCAAACAACAATTAAAATTAGTTTTTCGATATAATCACTTCAAAAGCGCGTCGAAAAAACCACACTACCATTATTGAAATCTGTCAACAGTTCCCGCCCAAATGTTCCATACACAAACGCTTTTAAAATGGATTCTATAGGATCTCAGAGATTTACAAAATACTTATTTAAGTTTTTCGCTTTCAATTCATTTCCTCGTATTCGAAATGAAAATTAGAGTGTTTAACTCGGGGAAAGCCACCCATTTCAGCCTCGAACTATTAAATACCTATCTCGTCAGGAATGGGTGGCTTTCATCCCTCGGTTAACAATCTATTATTTTTTTCTCGTTAAACCCATGCTGCTAGCTGTTCAAAAAAGTTATTAGTATGCGAGATATTGGGCTTTAAGGCCCTAATTTTAGATCGAGTCATGCCCCCCCCCCTGCTGGCTAAATGGTTACTACTCTAGGTTTGATGTTAAAATTATTATTTATATGAACAATGGAGTAAGTAAATCGATCATGAAAGTATGTGATGACTGATGACTAATGAGTAACGGGTATTAATGGAATTGGTGCAGTAAACGTAATGCATATGAACGGAGAACATATGGTGAATGACGTGAATTAACCAAAATGCTGATTGAATCGTATGGGTAGAGTCAGTTTCGTAAAAACATGACATTGGGACCTTAATAGTTAAGAAATTATTTGAACAAAAGTTTACTTTCGAGCTTCTCAAGTTTCCAATAAACCGTAAATTATTTATACATAGTTATTTTGCTTCAATTATGACGCTATCATTCTGACCCCCTTGTTTCATATTACGGTCCAAAATTACAACGCGTGCGTTTTGAGAACAGTAGATAGATTTTTTTTTTTTTTTTTTTGGTGGATTGCTTCGAGCCGGGCCTACGCAGGACCCTTTAGCTCGGCTTGGACTGAGCGTGAAATGACCAGAGGGTCAAAACAGCAAAACAGTAGATAGAAATAGCTTTATGTCTATTTATACCTTTCAGCACCTTGTCGCTGCATCAAAGTCTATCCATACGATTCATACGACTCTAAGGTAGGTAAACATCGTAGTGAACTATGATCTCGAATACACACGTCAGTGCTTTCATTTCCTTCTCAGAAGAGAGCTTTAGACGTTCAATGTTGACGTCTCCGAAAATCGAAATCCAAAGCGGATGCGTGAGACTGTCTTAAACTGCGCACTGGTCAAGGTATCGACTTTTTTCAGAATTTTTTGGTTGTCATTGCTCAGAAACATCGATCCTTAAACAAGAAAAAAAGTGTTTCGCGCCCTCATTCTTACACGTTAGGTGGTTCGATCACCATACAAAATGTCTTTTGACATTCGTGGCGTGATATTTCAAGAAACTTATGTAAGACTTGTTTCTTAGAATAAACTTGTATAGACTAGGATCATTTGAGAAATTAGTTTGTCACGTTAGGAGTCAGTCCACCTAAAAGTCTACGACGATGTTTACCATAGAGCATTGCGATTGTTTGGTGACACTCACCGCCCCCGGAGCCGAGCCTGTTTCGGCTTAGGTCGTAATTTGTTTGTGCTTGTTGCTGCGCACCTATTTTTGCAATAAAACGTTAATATGTATATTTATTTTTGTAGTACTTAAATGTAACGCGTATACACGTTGGAAAGGAATAACCTAATTAAATTTAACAGTCCGATAGATGTATCGCTATCTATTTTGCCTTAAGGTTGACTGTTAGAGAATGCCATGTGGCATTAAGTCCGCCTTAAGTACATTATGATAAAAATATTGTACCTATGTCGGAGAAATAAAAATTGCTTGAGAACTTGTGACCCTCGTAAAAAAACTTAGCGACCCTCAGGACGTTGCGTTAATCATTCAAAAAATACTGCACTAATTAATGCCTTTGCATGTTTAAGTATTAAGCATGCAAAATAGAGCATGTGTTCATATTATGAGTATTCATTCCATGAAAATTAAGACTCTACCTATAATAGGTGTCCTTTTAGAAGATACCAGTAAATATATTGTATTCATTTTTGCAAATATTAACAGAAATACCAAAATTTCAAGTCCTTTCAATTACTGTACGTATAATGCGAAAACAAATAAGATTATGGTTAAGTAGAAGGTACGGGATATCACCACAACGTTAAAGCAAAAAAAATGTTACTTACCATGAGCAACAGCAATAATAGCGACGAAGACGATGCACAACTTCTTGTCCATTGTAACACAAGTGTATTCTATTAGACTATTATAGTATATTATATTCTAATTATGAAATGGCGTTGTCGCGGTGCGCGCGAGTGGAGCGCCGAGATCGATGTCCCTAATGAAAATAAGTCGCGGACTGTAGTGGCTCTACCGGTACTGGCGCGTGAGAAATGATTAAGCTGGAGATACTAATCTATCTACACTTTATCTACTAATAGAATAAAGACGTTTACGATTGTTTAGCTTCGTAAGCTTGAATCGCACGGGCGTAGCTAGGTTTTAGTTTAGGGTCGGGATTTAGATAATAAAACAACAAAAATGTGCATAAAATGACACTAATATTTATTCAGGTTAATATAATATTTTTAACATTTCGGGGGGGGGGGGATTTGAGCCATCACCCCCTCTGGCTACGCCCGTGGTAGGGGGTAATCACCGGAACAGTAGTTCCGGCTCAATCGAATAAGTTTATCCGATCAACAAAAAAACATTCACCAATATACAGGATGGATATTTGGGGTGAGGGGGGAAATAGTACTACATATATATGCGGTATATATGCGGGAGAAGCCTCATATTCGTATAATACGGCAGTATTATATGTAAAGAGGAAAAGTTTTGAGGTTGCATGTTTGTATGTAGGGGGTAGTCCCCGGAACTAATCATTCATCCGATTTAAAAATACCTAGATTAATAGATTTAGAGATACAACAGTAAATAGACTGAAGTTTCAGGATGGCCAAAGGTTTTTTTTTTCGCGGCTCTGCCTGGGTGCGCAACTGCGCAGGCAGCTAGTACTAAAAAACCTGTAAAAGGAAGTGTGTCTGGAGATTGAAATCAGCAGTATTTGCATCCAAAAAAGCATAAGTACCTACATGAATCAAATAAATTGCATTGAATAAATGAAATGAAATGAATCATTTTGTATGCATGTCTGAGGCTTTATTTTATTTGTTTGAAAAAGCGTGGTAAAAAGTTAGATAATACTATTTTAAATTCCTTTCACTTCTGTGCAGGAATATACTTTAAGTGCATACTGGTATGGTAAAGTTCCAGTCTATGAGTTGTCCTTAAACTCTCCTATTGAGGACTGCAATTATATGCAGGTGTTATATAACTTCATTTACTTTATGTTCAAGTGACTCTAAATGCGTTTTAACGACTGGTGCAGTTTAAAGAAAATGGAACGGACTGATTTAACTACTCGTATATGGCTTGGAATATTTTAGCTATTAGTTATAATGAGTGTGAACACCGTCATCGGTCATCGGTTTCTATTTCAATTTGAATAGAATGCAATGCATACTTACAAATTGTAGCGACATAATTAAATACAAAGTGTTAAAAACGATCTGCACAAACTCTTAGCTTGATGGTCCACTAAAGCTAAACTATGTTACGATACAACTTATCTTATCAAAGCTTAAGTTTCAAAGCTATGTGACAGTTGTATGATGCAAATCCGCTTTGTTTTAACACAGCCGAAAGCCGTATCCACACGGTCCTGCAAAGCAATAAGATGTAGCGAGTAAGCCAAGCTCAGTCATTTCCATATCTCGTTGTATCTTCTACGCGGCTTACTGCAAGCTGCAACGCCGTGCTGGACTGTCTGAAAGCGTCTTTATTATTTTGACCGTACTACTTGTAGCTACTTCTGCTGCCAACTGTACAGAGGCTCTAGTATAAGTTTTACCGAAACAAAACGTTACGACCGCGTTTGCGTTTAGCTGTCAAATCCCATACAAATTGAGGGTAAAACGCAAACGCGATCGTAAAGTTTTGTTTCGGTAAAACTTATACTAGAGCCTCTGAGCGCTCATGCTGTGCTGACTGCGCTTTACGTTTCTTTAACGTTAGGTCGTATTTAGTACAGTCGCCATCAGATATATCGGAGCGGCCAAGGTGCTCACAAATATGGGATCACGCCTCTATTGTCGAGGCATTAGAGACGTGTTCCGATGATTGTGAGCACTTTGGCCGCTCCGATATATCTGATGGCGACTGTACGCTACCAATGAATGCATTTATATATTGCAGATATACAGTACCATACCGAGGTAGTTACCGCAACAGAACATACCGAAGAATTTGCCAAGCATCGTTGGAGATCTCTGGAGAAGTCAGCGATATATATAGCAGTTAAAAAATCTGGCCGCCGCCGAGGAGGATTGTGGAGGGGTCCTGGATGAGTATATGATATTGATAGCTGACATCGCTCATGTTTTGACAAGCATGCCAATGCGAGAGAACCAGATGTGTTATCCACAACGATAATGATAAAATTACCATGATACGCCTCAGGACTCACATCTAGATAGGATTTTAGCGCAGGTAAGTTTACCTATTTACTTTCTCCGTCGCCTCAGCGACCCCAAACGAATCTTGGTATCCGACACGAGAGTGCAGCATTTATCTCGGTTGTTGGCTCACAATACAATACAAATACTCTTTATATTGCACACGTATATAATAATTAACAACTTTGAAAAGTCGAAAAGCCCTCGACATTCATTTCAAAATTCAATATCTCAAAACTGGCTTTATTTAGTTGAATGAAACGTAGCTGAGAACCATTTCGATCATGTCAGCTTTCGAGAAAAAAAACCGCATTATAATCGGTCCATTCGTTTACGAGCTACGATGCCACATACAGACACACACTGACACGTCAAAACTTATTACACCCCTCTTTTTGCGTTGGGGGTAAAAAACCCTTTACAGAACATAATCAATACAAGTAGAGGCAAACAACAGGCGGTCTTATCTTATCACTAACGCTCGCCGATTGCGGATTTGGAGCTCGCACAGTATTCAGCGTTCGGGTATTTTCATGTCTATCGCACTCCCTTAATCGAGTGACAGGGATGCATGTATTACGAACTTCGACTTTCGAAGTTCGTGGTAGCGCCGCAGACCCGCCTCTGCCATACCGCAGGTAGGTTAAGTATATTCTAATGTACATAATGTACTAATTGATAGTGATTTGCCTATTTGGGTGCTGTTGACAGTGTCAGGGTGTAAGGTGGCTGACCCGCGGTACCGTTGCGAACCAGTTTGCGCCCGCGCACGGCCTCGATCCGAGCCGAGCGGCAGAGCACCGCCAAGTTCGCGAAACATATCTCGTTTATATTTTATGCCGAGGGTAGGTCCAGGTTGAATTGGGAATCCCCGGGTCCATGTTATATTAAAAAAAAGTCACAAAAAAAAAACAAAATCGACGGGAAAGGAAATATAACTAGGAAGGTACCACTTATATACAACAACACAAAACAGAAAATAAATCAGCCCTACATCATTGGATACAAAATATGATAAGTCATTATGCTGGTTACGCGACCACCGTCGGTTAGCAACCAGCTGAAGGAGAAGGTTTTTTCTATTGAAGATAAATAACATCAATTCTACAGACCCTATTGAGACAATTCGTTGTACATACTTTTTTTTGGTGTTGTAGAATAGAAATCAACTAAAAAACAGAGAAAATATCCTTTCAGTTCACCAACTCAGCTAAGTGGTCGCAAACCGGCACATTAAACTAGGTGGTCGCTAACCGGCAAAATGAACCTACTCATCGTACAGTCAAGTGCGTACAACTTATTCATTAATAATGTCCATGACCTCTTATGTCAGCGGATTTAGGTTTCGGTACATATTTATGAGATAATTAAATCGATACTTCATATATTTTTGCACTTGACTGTATCAATTTAACTAATCATGATTTTGATTCGCGACAGATTGAGCGAATATTATGACTAGCGTCAATTCATGATTGTTTGTAAGGTTCATAAATCATAACTTTGACTGTATTTTTTTTTAAACTGTTATTATTTTGAAAAGTTGTTTTACCGCAACTTGGCGCGTATCTTGCTAACCAATATCCGCTGACGTAGCTAAAATAATCGAATGTCTTGGCCTGTTTATTTAAAGTAATCGAGGACATATCTGTGCGCATAAAATACGCCATGAGGTACATGCAGCTCACATAAAACTACTTATAAGCTTAGATCAACCTCTATGCCGTCAGCACCACTAACACAAGACTGCGCGAGATAGACTATTCGTCTCTTTTATAATGAGAACACTAAGAAAGAGACAGGTAGCTTATTATCGGGTTTTGTGCTAGCCGTGTAGGAGAAACGTCATATGTTCTATGCGTTTTTGCATGGGTTGACAACCTTGACGATGACCAGTTTCTATTAATATTGCACATGGCAGGTTGGTTGCCCTTTGTTGTTGCACTTTATTTATTCTTGTCGTACAAGGTAAGTACATGCAGTCAGACATAAAAGTACCTGCATGGACCAAATGTTCAAGTTCCCGTTCGTCTTCGATTTGTGGATTCATCTTATATTTAGAAACGAATGGCTCTGTGACCTATAGAACTCGCAAGATTTCATTTTATTTTATTTCTTAAAACCGAATCGTCAAAAAAAAAGCGGCCAAGTGCGTGTCGGACCACGCACAACGAGGGTTCCGTGCCTATTAAAAAGGTCGTATCGTTACTGAAATCTTATGGCACTTACGTCCTTTTCTTTAAGGAAGGCAGTTTTTTAGTTATATCTCAAAAACCTTTGAACCGGTCTTGTTCAAAACAATTTTCGCTGAGAGAATTTAATAAGCCCTATGAGCATGATTTTTTTCTTATTTTTAAAATACACGATTCAAAAATTAGAGGGGGGGGGGGACACAATTTTAGTGACTTTCGAGGAGATTATCTCCGACTCTATTCACTTAATCAAAAAAGTTGCTGAAAAACCTTATATTTATTTTGAAAGGCCTATCGATTGATGTGCCACACGTGGACTTGCAATGAAATATTTTTTTTTGACTTTCAGTTTTATGTATGGAGTGCACCCATAAAACAATTTTTTTTCAGTAATTTGATTACAAAACTTTGTAGCGGTTAACAAAATACACCTACCCTGAAAATTTTATTCAAATACACCTTATAGTTTTCGAGTAAAATGCCTGTGACATACGGACGGACAGACAGACAGACAGACATGACGAATCTATAAGGGTTCCGTTTTTTGCCATTTGGCTACGGAACCCTAAAAATGGACCTGCTTTCAAAGTTTCACCAGAAACGGTTGAGAAATGTTACCTGTAGATGAGAACAGCCGGACAGACGCCGGACAAACGAACGAAATTTTGCCCAAGCTGAAGCGGAGAACTTCGTTCCTTTCGCTCGCTCGTTCAATAAATAAATGTAAATAAATAGGCAATAACTAGTACATTAGGGACTATAATTTTCATCATCATCATCATATCAGACGAAAGACGTCCACTGCTGGACATAGGCCTCCCCCAAAGAGTGCCACAATGACCGGTCCTGCGCCACCCGCATCCAGCGGACTCCCGCAACCTTTACCAGGTCATCAGTCCACCTTGTCCGTCGCCTACCCACGCCGCGCCTTCCGGTACGTGGTCGCCACTCGAGAACCTTACGAGAACTATAATTTTAGCAGCTGTAATTGTCACATTTTCATTGCTTTCTTAAAACAATTTAAATGATAGCTCCTATAATAATAAAATAAAATAAATAAATATGTTCGGACAGCCTTAGCGTACAACCTCAACCTAGTCCCAAACTAACCAAAGCTTGTACTATGGGTACTAGACGACGATATACCTACTTATATAGATAAATAAATACTTAAATACATAGAAAACATCCATGACTCGGGAACAAATATTCGAGCTCGTCACACAGATTTAAAATGCCCTTACCGTTATTCGAAACCGGGACCTCTAGCTTCGTAGAGGGAGAAAACATGAATTTACTGTAATTATAATAAAAATGTCTTTTTTTTTATTAATGTCTTTCATTGTTAATCACAATAATTCAATTGAATGTTAGCCGTCCGGTGTACAAGCGAGCTGGCGTGCATTTCGTTTGATCCAGTCGTAGTAGTGGGACACGTTGGTGTAGATGATAAGTTGGGTGATCTTGGGGTGTCTGAAGGACACCAGTCCGATTTGCTGCACGTTGTTCATCATCAGAGCCGCCCCTGAGTCGCCACTGATTAACAAACAATAATGGTAGTAAATGCAAAGCAATTCAATGTTTCCAAATTAAAAGTCACTCAACATGCCATGGAAAGGAGTATGTTAGGTGTCCGAAAGAGTGACCGAATGAGAAACTCCGAGATAAGGCATAAGACCACAGTACAGGATATCTCAACCAAAATAAAAAGGCTCAAATGAATGTGGTCTGGCCATATAATTCGAGGTGCTAACAAATGGAGCAAGCAAATCACCCAAAGGTAACGAAAGAGATGGGATGATGATATCAGGCAGGTGGCAGGATGCTCCTGGAGCAGAGTATGTATGTATGTAAATACTTTATTGTACACAAGACACAGGTAAAAATACAGACAAAAAAAAGTTAATTCGGTACAAAGGCGAACTTATCCCTGTAAGGGATCTCTTCCAGTTAACCTTTGAGCAATTGAGTTGAGATCAGGAACAACAAGATAGAGAGTTGCACAAGACCGGGTAGAATGGAGAAGGTTGGAGGAGGCCTTTGCCGAAGGGCAGGCGGACACAAAATTTAAAGTGTGAAATAGTGGATAGGTGATTTGTTAAAAAAGTGATCTGTTAAATTAGTTTTTAGTACCTATACATTTGTAACTATTACTTAGTGTGTAAAAAATAAAGGCTGTTCAATAGGCCGCCATATTGCAGTGGTACGAACTTCATAAGCAAATTTTTCGAAATAAAAAGTTTTACTATCAAACATTTGTAGAACATAAATTATTTACTAAAATAAAAATAAATGATCATGTATTATGTATACATATTTTACCAATTATTGGTATTATTTATAAATATAAACCGATCCGATTCGGTTCGGATCCGGATTCAGTTTGGTTCGGATGGCAAGTTCAAGGAAATTAAAAACAAAACAGACCATAAACAAGAGGTGTCAATGTGTCATATTTCTAATTTCCCACCAAAGTTCCAATTCAAAATGAAAAGACGAAGTATGATAACTATTCGTTATTTATAACTTATTAAGATTTTATTCGTGTTTGTGAAGTGAAGAAAACTGTGTACGTTCCTTTTAAAATGGACGAAGAAGAAAATAACTGCACCGCTGAAGAAATTGCGTGAGTAGTTTAGAACTAACGGAAAAACTACTGCCTGAAAAGTCAAATGCTATATTTATTTAGAATTAGTCGTAGAAAAAGTATTGTATGCAACGGTGTATAACTTGGTCTTAAAACGCTCGTGGCGTCTTTAATTGCGATGCTCGCCAAGGCTCGCATCGCAACTCACGCCACTCGCGTTTTAAGACCCTACTTATACAACAGTTGCATAAAATACTATTAATCCTTAAACAATTCGTCTAGTCCATAAGTTAAGATTGATTTATAAATAGGTTTTCAAACATCGTATTTAATTTAAAACCTCGTTTTATGAGTTTATAACTGATGCATGAGTGATAGACACAACATAAGAAAAAAATGGGCGTAATAAAGGCTATACAATGTGTATTGCTTATACTTGATCAAACGAAATGTGCGGATACTAGACAAAAAAATATCGATAAAAAAATAAAAATAAAAATTATATTTAAAAAATTAAGGCGTTTTAAATTTTTTTCTGATGAATATTTCCGAGTTTGGTTTTTAATTCATATCTTTGCGTCTAAACGGTGTAGTTTCTCAAAAGTAGTCTTGTTTTAAAGCTACAAAATGCAGCTAATCGACCAACCAAAAAATAATAACAATATCAAACATAAACCTACAAAAAAAAAGGTAATTAGTAGAAATTTGTGAAAAAGAACATTCTTTTTTTAAATTAGTGTCTGTAACTTTAAAACTAGCAGTTTGAGGTAGACTTTTTTGCACTTTTTTGGCTTTTTTTTTTTTTTTTGGTAGGCTTTTTTTATTTATTTTTTACTTTTTTTATCGATATTTTTTTGTCTAGTATCCGCACATTTCGTTTGATCAAGTATAAGCAATACACATTGTATAGTGTATGTATTATGCCTGCGCATTACGAAGCGCTTCACGAGCGAGTGTGATGAAAAAAAAAATGGCAAAAGGCCAACGACACGAGGTGTTCCCAGGCGGTCACCCATCCAATTACTGACCTCGCCCGACGTTGCTTTACTTCGGTGATCGGACGAGAACCGGTGTATTCAACGTGGTATGGACGTTGGCGGTAATAGGAACAAAGTTTAGGCTCCGGTGATTTTATAACGCAGTGACGTCATACAGTAAATACAGGACTTCAGGGTAAAGTAATGTAATGTATAAATGGTGGTAGTCCACTTATGCAAGATCTTGGTGTTATGTTTATTTGCGTCTCACATTTTGCTTAAGAGCGAGAGTGAGACGCAATGCGCATTGGACAAAGATCTTGGACAAGTGGAATACCACCTAATTGTGTGTTTACTCCAAAGTACTATAATTTTTAACTGGATCCTTCATTGTTATTTTACTTTTAAACTCCGGTATGATCATTTCATTTGCGTAAAAGTAACCGAGAGTCCTACCGGAACACAAATAAATACCAGATTCTTTAAACCTGTGTATGATCGCCTAATATCATCTTGTGTTCCTGACTTGTACCTAGCGGTATTTTTTTATATTTGCTTTTAATGCAAGTTCTTTTACATAAGAAAATGGTCTGGTAGTACTTTGGCACCTAGTCACAACTCCAAAGTTTGCAAAATTATTGTGGGTTATTTTTTACGTTTCTGCCATCTAGCGGTCCTTACTGGAACTAACATAAGACGAGGAATGGTACACATGAGGAAACTGTCTATCTAGTTCATGTTCAATTTCACAGATGGCGGTTACAGCTAAATATATATTTGTCGGGTCTGAGTTGCCTTGAAACTTCACAACCATATACTTTTAATCTACACTAATCTACATCCATCCATACTTAATATTATAAGTGCGGAAGTGTGTCTGTCTGTCTGTCTGTCTGTTACCTCTTCACGCTTAAACCGCTGAACCGATTTGGATGAAATTTGGTATAGAGATAGTTTGAGTCCCGGGGAAGGACATAGGATAATTTTTATCCCGGAAATCATCCCCTAAGGGGGTGAAATGGGGGTGAAAGTTTGTATGGAGCTACGATATAAACGAGTTCCACGCGGACGGAGTCGCGGGCAGAAGCTAGTAATAACAATAATATTATAAAGAGGAACGATTTGATTGTTTGTTTGTTTTTTTGTTTGTATTGAATAGGCTCCGAAACTACTGGACCGATTTCAAAAATTCTTTTACCATTAGAAGCCGACATTATCCCTGATGAACATAGGCTAGTTTTTACCGCAGGAAAATGCTTCATTCCTACGGGAAAACGGGTAATCTGTGCGAAGCCGGGCCGGGCTGCTAGGCCAATAATAAAGACGTCAGAAGGGGTTACAAACAGTCTCAAGTCTAAACTTTGAGTACACACAGCAACACACCTAACTAACCATACCGTGAAAACCTAGAACCTTATTACAATGCACTTAAGGTCAGATTAGATTTCCGATGGTCACTTAGCTGTGTTGTCGACTGTACCTACAATTTCGCTTAGGTATATTACTGCCAACGCCAGAATCCGGATCCTTTAAAAATGTTACAACAAAGGATTCAAATAGGTACTGATGTAAAATAACCGGGTAACCGACTGTCTTCCGCCTCGGAATCAGATCACCTCATGCCGTTGGGTTTTAGCTTTTTTTACTTAATTATGTTTTTATTTATATAATTATTCTGTACAAAGAATCCATGTATTTAGATTTTTTGTGTCCGCTTAACCCCTCATTTATTATCAGACCGGAATTTATATGAATTTTTAAAAATAACAAAGCATTCGAGTAACTGCATCTTATTAATGTCTGATGTTACTGATGTATAAAATCAGTGGACAAAAGATTGGAGTAACTACATATTACAATATCCTGAAGTCCTGTAACATACTCTATGACGTCACTGCACTGCTGTTCAAAATCAATCGATCCTTAATTTTGTTCCGCCGTTCGCCAACGTCCATACCACGTTGAATACACCGGTTCTCGTCCGATCACCGAAGTTAAGCAACGTCGGGCGAGGTCAGTACTTGGATGGGTGACCGCCTGGGAACACCTCGTGTCGTTGGCCTTTTGCCATTTTTTTTTCATCACTTGCTCGTGAAGCGCTTCGTAATGCGCAGGCATAATACATACACTATACTGTGTCTCTGACTTAGGGGCTTTAAATGCAAATGTCCATTACGGTACTGAAACTGAACCACTTTTGTTCCGCAACTTTGTAAAATAACTATTATTTCTATCATTTATACGTGTTTGAACTTTTACTGTACCATCAATGTATTGCAAACACGGCCTCATTATTTGACATCCATGACACTGACAAGTATGAAAACTAACTAATGGATGATGTACATTGAACATTTTATTTTATTTGTATGGAATAATGAAAATATAAAAAGAACGTATTTTTGAAAAGTTGTAGAGCAAAAGTAGTCTCGTTTAAGGAGCATAATTGACATTTGCATTTATAGCCCCAAAGTCAGAGACGCGCTGTATAGCCTTTATTACGCCCATTTTTTTCTTATGTTGTGTCTATCACTCATGCATCAGTTATAAACTCATAAAGCGAGGTTTTAACTTAAATACGATGTTTGAAAACCTATTTATAAATCAATCTTAACTTATAACCAGGGATCGGATATTCGGATCGATATATACCTAAACTTGGCAAAATTCCGGGAATTGTTGGGAAAATATGGAGTCGGCTTCTTTTTTATTATAAATTTAATAAATATGCTCCGGGACTCCAAGATCGCACGAAATTACATAAGATGGTACAAATTGACCTACATGTTTAGTTTATGGCTATTTTTGACTATTTTTGCGAGGAAATATGTTGTTATATATATATATATATCTAACAAGAACAGTGTATGAAGTGTAGCCGCAGAGTGAATTGGAAAAGTAATGTAAGCATTTCTCTATAAATATCTTACATAACTGGTAATTCATATATTATAGTAGATTCAAGGGTAATATAGGAGAATATTTTTTTTTTGTTTAACACATAGATGTGACGTTTTCAAGCAAAAGGTACAATTTTGTCGTTTGTAAATAAGGTTCACGTCTAGTTAAATCTTGATGGTATTCGCGACTATCATTTGCGACAAAGTAGTACCTTTTGCTTAAATTTGAGACCACGGGGATAATGTCGTCCTTGAAACGTCGAAGGAAAACAATTTTCAAAAGTACTAGTACTCTCGACAAGTTCCGTTAAACTAAGTAATGATAATGATACTTCGCTAGTTGAATAAATCTCAGGTAAATTGAATTTAATATTTCCCCATAGTAAATTACATTAAATACATAATAAATAAGCGTATTAAAATGTTCAAATGTGAGTTTAGATTGCCTTGTTACATAGTTAAGAAATCCCGGTTATTCCCGGGAAATTTATTACGAAAATAAAGTCGAGTCCGTCTCCATACCGTTCACGCCGCCAAAGTTTAGGTAAATATCGATCCGAATATCCGATCTCTGCTTATAACTGAATTGTTTAAAGATTAAAAATTAAAAAGTGGTAGTCTGTAATAGTACATTACTATAGAGGCCGGGAAGCGAAGGGTTGCAGGCCAAGTAGATATAGACGGCCGAGCGTAGCGAGGCCGGATAGGGATACGCGGCCGGACCCCCCGTTTCTCGCCGAGATTTGTATAGTGCTTTTCTCAAACTTGCAATGAAATAATAATAAAAAGTAGTGCCGCGGCACGCGCACCACAAACGAGCTGAAGTGCACGTAGTGGCGCGAACGCAGCTGGAAAACCCTCAGCGAATAGCCAGTCTTCTGGTGAATATACTCCACCATTATTATTTTTTTTTGTTTTTGTGAACGGTCCTTTAATCACCGTTCCAATTTCGGTGTTTTAGTAAAATGTTTCCGTATAGTCTTACGCGGTAATGTGATGTGTTTTGGAATTTCTTAACTAATAAATTACGTTCGTGTATATTTTTTAATTTTATTGCGACAGAACTTACTGCGTTGGGCGATTCTGAATGCTGTTCTCAACGCACATCATCCCGGGCGAGAGTCTGAATCTGATGCAAATCCCGCCGGGCTGGATCGACTGCGGCAGCCATTGCAGTTGCTCTCTTCCTAGCAGTTGCGCGTCCTGCGGACCATTAACAGGGGGGCTAGCACAACTGACGCCGCGCCGCGACGCGAGTCGAGAACGCTACCCTCCTTTTTCTAATTTGCACGGTGCGAATCAGACAGGAGACGCTCAATCGCGCGCGAAGCGACTGAGCAGCAAGTTGTGCTAGACGTACAGGTTAAGAAAGAAAGAAGACATTTATTCACTACACAAAAGACACACGGAGACAAAGATAAATAAATTGACACATATTGTGTGTGTCTTCGCGGCAGTGAATCTGTCGCTGTCGCAGCATTATGCCGAGCTGTCAGACGTCTACAGCGCTGGTTTTCAGACAGCACCATAAGTGACCCACGGAACGCAACACAACATACTATAGCTACAAACGTATACACATAATTAATGTAATTTTGTAAAATATGTAAGGTATAAACGCGATACGGTTGAGATGTTTTAAAAAGTGCTGGATGCGTTAGGGTCGGGATTTTTGGAGCTTGACGCATATAGCCTAATTTCCATCGAAATGAAAACCACGTCATGACAGTATTATATCAATGTGTAGTAGTGGCTCTGTGGGCTGGAGACCTCACGAATCCGTATCGTATGAGAGGGTAACATCTGCTCGTTTTGTTTAGAAAATGTTTGTGTGTGCGTTCGTAATTCTTCTCGCTTTCTACGGTTTGATCGTTTATCATTGTTTTAGCTCTTGGGTACCCTCTTAGCTGTAGTTTATTTTCTATTTGCCACGAAGACGCCTGTTGCAGAACAACATCTAATTCCCGATAGTATTATCCATACTTCTTTCTGTCTATCTGTCTGTCTGTTACCGGTTACCTCTTCACGCTTAAACCTCTAAACTGATTTAGGTATGGAATGGATATAGTTTTAGTTCCGGGATAGGACATAGGATAGTTTTTATCCCGGAAATCATCCTATAAGGGTGTGAACTGGGAGGAAGTTTTTATGGAGCTACGATATAAACGATTCTTTGCGGACGGAGTCGCAGGCAGAAGCTAGTTATTTATAAAAAAATAAAATCAACTATGTAACCTACGTTCACTAACCCCCAACCGGCGACCTGCGCGCGTGTGATGCTCGGAAACCCCCTCTCGATGGCCACGCGCTTGATGTTCCTTCCCAGCGGTACCTCCTTCTCCGTCCGAGCCAGCGCGATGTCGTCTCGGGAGGTTATCGCGTCGAATGTCCGGTGGAGCATGTAGTCGGACACGTATCTGGTTACTGGCATCTATAATTTATTTATATATTATAAAGTAAACAGTATGTAACCTATACGTTCACTAACCCCCAACCGGCGACCTGCGCAAGTGATGCTCGGTAACCCTCTCTCGATGGATACGCGTTTATAATTAAATTACAAAGCACCTAGTCTGTAAAGTCCTCAAACCGCAGTGGGCTAGCGTGGGCTCTATAAGGCGAGGAACACACGGAGCGGTGCAGCACCGCTCGCCGGGGCGGTGCGCACAGTAACGGCCCAGCCACGACATTGCGCGGCGGCGGCAGCGGCAGCGGTTTTACTAATTCGTTGCGTGTGATCCCAACTATCCATCAGTGTGCAGCGCGTCTCGACCGCGCAATGAACAGATAAAACGCTTGCCGCGCCGCAATTCGCGCCATGGTGTGGCCGGGCCGTAACTCTGCCGCGCGGAGGAGCGGCACCGCGTGGCCGCTCTCGGCGGATTACGTAAATCGTAATACAAAATTTCACCGTGCACCGCCGCGGTGGCGGCCAGCGGTGCCGCACCGCTTCGTGTGTTCCGCGCTTAAGACGACTCATTCTCATCCAGAACCACCGATACGCTGTGTTGAGAGTGAGGGACCTGCGTCGGTCACGTAACACATTGTACGCGCGTCAGGTAGTCCTGTTCTTTTCCGAAATTTCATTTCAATCGGTTCAGCGGTTCAAGCGTGAAGAGGTAACATACAGCAGACGCACTTCCGCATTTATAATATTAAGCACGGATTAGGTATTCGTAGTTTTATTGGGTGTCGCATTATCCACATGCCACCGTAAATGATATTGTTGTAGATATTGTTTTTGTCTTAATTAGATAACCAATAGTGTTCCAAAAATAGCCAAACTTTACCTTATGTACATTTGCACTTCCAGCATAAATAGTCACGTCTAGATCTTCTTGACAGCGCTTGAAACAGTGTGCCGTAGACAATACCAAGCTCTGGGTCAAAATGGACGCGCCACAGATCCACGACTGACTAAGGCATGTCAAAACCATGTATACCGAGTGTGGAAACTGTTCAATTGTCGCCATCTCTCCTCCAACTATGTACGGATCCATAGTACACGTATGTTTGGATAACAATAATCAATCAAAGTTAAACAAGAGAGTTTTGCAAGTAACTACCATAATCAACGATTTTAAATTAACTGAAGTAGGTAACAGTAGTAGTATTTTCCGTAATAACGGAACTTAAAGATCGTTTGTTTATTACCTGCATAATTGATTGGGGTAGGTAGATTAAATATCTACTTAATCGATTTGAGAAAATGGCTTTAGAAATACAAAATTCGGAATAATGATTCGAAATTTTTGGGCGGTTTCAAATTGTTTAGGTATTTATTTTGTCTTGGAGACATTCTGCGACTACACTACTTAACACTTCTTACTTTAAAAATTCAGAAAGAACTTCTTGTAGCGTTACACCGACGCCTATCGCTATGGTTATAGCAAAACGACAACAGTCAAAAACCGCAAACGCAAGTATTAGAAAACCTTTGTATGTATCGCTTGGACGTAGAAGCCCACACTTTATGCTTCTCTGAGTTTTAGAAATTACGTTCGTTCGTTAGGTTATTTATTTATCAAGATGCATGCAATCCGATTACAATTATACTAAAAAATAAAGTTCTATTTTTATTGTATCAAGTGACAAAATCACAATTGAGAAATTCGCCTACATTTTAGTACTTATGTATCGGGAGCTACATGGCGGTCCGGCCGACGGGTGATTCGGCCCGTGTAGCTTCTCCTTTATTTTTCTTTATTCACTTAACTCCAAGCTTCACTTTTAATTTTTGGGGGGGTTTTTCCCATTTCACAAAGCAAAAAGTTAAAATTTCATCTAAACTGGCAACACTTGTTGCAGGCTTAAGGGCTGCTGTAAGGCCTGAATCACACTGGCGTGGCCTGCGGTGTCCGTCAATAGTAAACTTGACTCTGATTTGGGAATCCAAGATGGCGGATATGCGCTTTTTCTTAAAAAAACATCATAGGTGTCGTTTTCTAGAATATCGAGGGTGCAGATTGCAAAAATGTAATCCAATTCGGAATTCAAATATGGCGGACATAGCTTTTTTCGTAAAATTCGTCATCGATATCACTTTCAGGGTAATGAGGGTGTGGATTCCAAAAATGATGTCTATTTTATAATCCGAAATGGTGGTCATGGCATTTTTCCTAAACCTCGTCATGGGTGCCCGCTTTCAGGGTAATCGAGGGTACAGATTGCAAAAATGGCGCCTATTTAATAAAATAAAATAAAAAGACACGATTTTATTCTATTGTTTTGTCGGCGTTGATATACCTATGCCGAATCACAGCTTTCTAGTAGTAAAGGTCACTGAGCTAAGCCGCAGACGGACAGACGGACATGGCGAAAGTGGCGAAACTATAAGGGTTCCTTGTTGACTACGGAACCGTAGAAAGGGCTTTCCTAGCTAGTAAGGTGAAAATCCATTGACGAGGAGGGTACCTTTTATATGGCCTTGGGGTGGCTAAAGCGTAGGTATTTACAAGTAACTAAATATACAAACACATAGGTTAAGGCATTAAAAACACAGGTAATTAAGTAATATAAGATTTGTCCATTCTGTGTAGTCATCGTTTTTACCAGAGGTTATGTTTTTAGTTTACACATCACGTGTTTCGACTCCCTTTCTATCCAGTCAAAGTAATAAGACACGTTCGTGTAGACCACCATCTCTTTCCTGACAGAGGCTCGGAAGGACACAAGTCCGATTTGTTGACCCCCACCGGATACTAGAGCACTGCCGGAGTCACCGCTGTAGAAAAAAAAACATATTGAATCAATCAATTTAAAAATACTTTATTTCGTATAAAATCGGGTATCGGGTTAGTTACAGTAACTTATCTATGTTACTAAGAACTGATTTATTACTAGCTGTACCTGCGACTTCGTTTGCATGGTAATGTGGTGGAAGTTAACGCATCTCATCCTCTTGGACACAGAACACATGCCACATGCAGTTCTAATTTAGCCTATCAAGTAAAATGATGAATAAATCTATTTTAGCTGAAATCCCGTTCAAATTCGTTTCTCTTTATCTGTCACTCTGATATTTAAATTAGGGCCAATTTTTCAATTCCCAGATATAATTATCTGTTAGATAAATGTTAGCTCTGTCCTTTTCTTTCATATGACTTAAAAAAAAGATAATGATAATTTTAACTGACGGATAACTTTATCTAGAGATTGAAAAATCGGCCCTTAGTAAGAAAGGGACAAAACTCGTTTTATTTAACAGAGGTATTTTAAGTTTTATAAATAAGGGGGTAAAAGTTTAGAAGATGTTTGTGGTAATAGATCCAAAAGGTAGGACACAGGCTGCAGCATTAAATGTTTAATGATCTTCTTCTCTACATATTTTTAACACTGTTTTATATTAAATAAATAACAACGTGATGACCGAAATGATCTTGAGTCACTCCGACTCTCAGGTAAATATGTGTTTAGGAATTAGTAATAAATATAATCCTTTCGAGTACCCATTGACAGGTAAGTGTTTACGCGGAACCAAAAATCTCTTTTTAATTTGACAACCGACGGCTAATTTATATTTTCCAAACTATCCTAACCACTAAGTAAGTTCTACAATAATAACGCGAGTCCCAGACCCTTTCTTTTCTATTAAAGTAATTATTCAAAATATTAAAGTAATATGTTTATTTTTTTCATATTGCAATGTTTCAGATCGCACTATCACATTCTGCCAAATCTTGTGCATGTTCCCGCCATTGCCAACTTAATGAAATGTGTTTTGCAGGCTTCATGATAAAAGTATTCTCCTGTATGTTGGCCAATTTCTGTGTCTCTATAATATTGGCTGAATGTCAACTTGAACGCGCGAAGTACGAAGTTATAATACGCGCCTTAATACTGACGCGCTTGATAATTAATGTTTATAAAAGGCCCGTTCTGTACTGATGTAATACCTACATACTGTTTATTGCTGATAAATATAAATACTGACAATCCAGGACGGCTATAAGCTGAGTATTTGTCAAGATACTGCACGGCTATCACAAGACGGCGCGCAAAGGTCTCTGGATTTTTCTCGAACTATCCATCTCTGCGTGCGAGAAAAATCGAGAGCTCGCGCGCCGTCTTGTGATAGCCGTGCAGTATCGTGACAAATAATCAAATAATCTTTATATGAGTCAGACTTTTGACGCTTGTTGTTATTTTGTTGAAATTTGTTGATACATTTATTAAAATTACGCCTCAATACGAATTTAGCGCATATAAGTTTCCATATCAGAATCGATTATTTTTTATGCTTTTGAATTTAATATGCGTTTTGTGAAGGTCTATCACAACACCGGATCGAAATTATTACTGTTGGATAATTATGGCATTTTGACGTCACTGACAGATGACCGATATGGCGGCTACGATTTCAAGCAGAAGAAATTAATAATTTAATGAGGTCAAATGTTTCCGAAAATTAATTAACCGTCGCAGTCGGATAAAAACTATCCTAAACGGAATAACTATCCTAAAGAGTAATAATGTACTTAAAAAAGTTACATGTTTTTCCGTTCATGGGAAGCTGAGATCACGCGGGACAGAACAATGCTTAGTTTGATACTGGCTGATACTTTTTTTAATTTAGAGATTTATTATAAGTGAGAGATTATACTTAGGGAAACATTAAACGAAAAACGTTCACAACGGTGTGACACAGATCACAGCTACTTAATATGCCTTACTAATGTCCTGATCTGTCCCATCCTTTGTCACTACAAAGGATGGGACATTTGTAGGTACCTATCTGCTTTCACCTTCAAAATGCTGTTCTGAAACGGTCCATCAACAGTGCAATTTTTTTCTCATGGTCGCGTGGAACCCGTCCGTTCGTGTGTGTCCGCGAACATTCCTGAGGCACTGGCACCTTGGTAGTTTCAACAGCATTCTGAAGGCGTTATTGTACTGGATGCGAAGGGCGTGATAAGCTTGTTTCGTATATGGAAACCACAGGCCACAGTAAAACGATCGGCAATAATAATAATAAATCCCACCAAAAACATTACCTACATGTAAAGTGATGCCAAGACTTCATAGCTCATACAGCTTTCAGCGTGAAAAAGATATCAGATTGCAATTTGCGCCAAGCTTCCTACTCGACACGGCGTAACTCTACCACTACCAGCCATGCTGTACAAATTCTACATCTTGGCTAAAATGTATAGCTTTGTTGGGCACATCCCGGTCGCCGCATAGACTTTCACGCCGAATGAATTTATGATGATATTAATAAGTGACGACTGACGGGTCTATACTTTTTACCCAAGATATAGAATTTGTAGAGCGTGGCTGGTAGTGGTAGAGTTACGCCGTGTGGAGTAGGAAGCTTGGCGCTAATTGCAAGCTTTTTCACGCTGAAAGCTGTATGAGCTATGGAGTCACATGTAATGTTTTTGGTGGGATCTCATTCCTTTTTGTAAGGTAATTTCTAAAGAAGTGAATGGGAAAACCCATAGAAACTTCCATCCCCTAATTTAAAGTTTGCGCAAAAATACAAACTTCAACCCCCTAATTTAAAGGGTGGGGGGTGATTTACTAAACATGCTGAAATAGGTATTTTATTATTTATAACAAGGAGTCCCTATATAAACTTTCAGACCCCTAGCATCAAAATTTGCGGAAGTCTCATACAAAGTTCCATCCCCTACTTTAAGGGGTTGGGGGTAGAAGTTCCAATTTTTTGAATTATTTTGTTGATTGTGTACTAATACTAGCTTACATACCAAATTTCACCTTTCTAGGACTTCAGGAAGTACCCTAGAGGTTTTGATGATCAACATCAGTGAGTCAGTGACGAAATCGGTGTTTTTTAGATATCAATAAAATCTTAAGTATAAGAGCTATGTAACTGAAGCTTTATATGTTTAATAAGTCCACTATTGACATCATATCCCGAGAATTTTGTTTATCTGGTATAATCCAAACCCAAGTTACGAGGATTCAAAAAAACGACGAACCGCTTCGAGAAAAGGTAGGCTGCGTTGCGCTTCGCTTGGCGTTTCTTGGCGGGGGCACTGCCGTGCCCCCAGATAGAGTTAGTTTCACTTCAGCAGAGCATCTCGCGAACTTGCGGGCCTCGATATTACTCCTCCCTGGTAACGCCCTCCTCTCCCTCTCTATGTCACCGTCATTGCATAAATCACACACATAAATCACACACCCGCCCACAACCAGGTAGGTATATGAGGTCAGTAAATCCAGTTACAGTCAAAAATGCTTGTGTCACGACGCTCACGACTCGCTGTCCAGACTCTAACAAGATTTTCATGGCGTGCAGTGCATGAAAGCACACCACAAATTATGCAATTTGCTACAACTGATAGGGACGCAGCTACTTATAGTTAAATTAATTATATGTATTGCTGTCATATTACTCATATTCCAACTATAGCTGCGCGTGAATCGGTTGTTGTGACAAATGACTATAGTTAGAATGAAAGGTATGTATTGCTGTCTCGTCCGAACAAGTTGTTCTGATAAATAGTGTGTACTTAATGGCTTTTACGTCACACCTGACCATAAAGTAGCAATTAGCGCACGCTACGCGTGCGGAAAATCCCACTTCCTGGCCAGGAAGAGACGAAAATGTTGCAATCACCACAGGCGGTAATAAAGGAATCCTCAGATCGCATATTTTTCACCTTGGCCATCGGCTCACGCGTCAAACATTTGCGATCTGAGACATTATTTGTTTATTGTCACTCCGGGCGGTAAGTCACTTTTACCGCCCACGGGCGCAGCGGCAAATCTCCCTTCACACCCAGGAGAAGACGTAAAATTGTGTACACACCACGGGCGGTAATTCGTAAAGCCCCAGATCGCATATTCACCGCCCTAGGTTCGTAATGTATGTACTATTACTTACCGCCGTAGGTATAAGTAGAGTAATGTAGTATTATCAAACTTACCGCGATGGGTGATTCTTTACATTGTTCTTAGCGCACATCATCCCTTTTTTCATACTGACCACTTCTTTACAACGAGACACAAGCTGAAGGATTTGTGTCACCATTTTCAATTTTTGTGTTTGCTGCCCTGTTCTCTCCTGTATTTTAAAATTAATTATTATAGGTACATGTCATTTAATTTTATAGCTGCATTATACATACATTAAGTGCGAGTTGCACCCAATCACCTGTAATCGTAAGCGGAGTTCGTCAAAATCTGAATCTATGGAGAGTTAGACATAAGTTTCTATGGAATGACAGCTAACCGGCGCCATATTTGAAGAATATTATAAAAAGTTCAATTAAAGACATCTCGTCAAAATTGAATTTTTGGTGAGAGATTTTGATTATCCTTCTTAAACATAAAATAGGATGATGTTAGAGTTTTAGTTCATAAAACTTTACTTCCTTTGCTTGGCTAGTTACAATGTGTAAATTGAAGAAACATTATAATTGTTCAAGTATCATTATTATTTTTTCACGTTTTACACAGTGTTGCAACACGCTGTTTTTTTTTTAATTAGCCGCTCTTTTCTAGACTCATATTTCCCTGGACATGCTCTATGTGTGCGTGCGCTTGTAGAATTCCATATGAAGTCCTAGCGAATGCCCGAAAGGGATGGAGGTAAATTTACCCGAGTACATTGAGAAGTATCAGATGACTAAGGCTTCACCTAAGCCTCACACTGAACTGATTTCAGTCATTTAATCATAACCGAAGTAACTCAACAGCAAATAAAACGGTACGCTGTGCAACATTTCAACCATTTATCTATCTGCTCATGAGTTGACCAGATAGTGAATTCAGTGCATGAATTCAGACTGTGAGCCCAGTCTAATACACCCTTGACATCTGATATATACCTACTTTAGTCGTGCTACATCTGCGACGTCAGTTTCCATTGAGTTTTGGCAGTCTGGTGAAAAACAATAAAAGCCTATACGCGACAGGAGATTCGACATTGTATCTCGATCCCAATTGTGGTATGTATACTTACATCTTTCTCACTCATGTGTGTACGTGTGTGTGAGCTTCCTAGGTGTATATCCTTTCTCTATGGACACGGCAGTCATTGTTATAGCGCACACGTACACAGCACGCATGCACTGCATGGGCATGCTTTTGAGACCGAGTCGGCATCAACCGTAACCAAACGATGCAATTTGTCACACCAACTTGGTATAGTTATAATTAAAGGTGTATACTGCTGTCTCATTCCAAATATAGCAAGTTGTTGTGACAAATGAGGGTCTTTAGAATGCGTTATGACACCAGCTGGCAGCACTGGCGAGAGGTCTAGGTGTCAAATTCCACCAATCATGTTTAATAATCATCAATTTGATTGGTGGATTTTTAAACCTGCTGTCAAAAAAATGTCTCGCCACAGTGCTTCCGGGTGGTGACATGATGCATTCTGGAAAACCCTCATTGCTATGTGTCTGATGGCCTTCCTCAAATTACGGAAAAAGGCACCATGCACACTCACGTTAATTATTCCCCAACCTGCAGTGTGAGCCATCCTTACTCCCGGGAAGTCCCTTCTTATGATGACTCGTTTTATCGTCTTCCCCAGTGTCACCGGAGTCTGCAAGGCACCCAGTGCGATGTCGTTGAAAAGTGTTTTCGTGTTGTACTTGTTATGCACTCGGAATTCAACGATCTTTGTGGCCACTAACATCTGAAATTGAAGTTACGTAGGTAGTAGTTACAGTATCAGTATTGTCGCGCGTTCGTGATATTGCTAGCGGGGGCGCTTTTGTTCACCTAATATTTTAAGTCCTATTATTGGAAGTCCGAAAATATTCTTCATATTTTTTTACGCCATAATAATCGTTAGTCCTAATAATTCTTATTCCTAACGATCATAAGTCATAACCATTCGAAGTCATAATGACAATAATCATAAATTTTTCATATCCTAATATTTATTTTCATAATATTTTTCATTATAACACTCACTGGTCCGTTTTATTTAAATTCATAATGACACTAGTCATACATTTTTTAATCCTATAATTGTTTTTCATATTATTTTTCATCATAAATGTTACTTATCCTAATATACGGATAACGTTTGTTAAATGTCGAGTGACATTGAATTCGTGAGTTGAACCGTGTAATTAATTATTTCAACATGTCTCACGAAAGTTTAAATTCGATAACGTTTTTACTTAGATTTTATTGTCTAATTAATACTGAATAACCATATTACCCGAATCATCGAAACCGCCGAGGTCACCTATGTTACTCAAAGGCTCTACCTCCGCACAGACAGGCGGCTTGCTTAGCGTCTAGCTTAGTAAAACGAACATTATAGAATTTTCGCGACCGGCCGCACTGCGCGCTTGGCGTTACGAAGTAAATATTTATTTTTTATTTATTTATTTATTTATTAATTAATTTATTTATATATTGCATCATGTTGTTAACAAAGGTCTTATCAATACACTAGAGTCCAAAACATGAACCCTGTTAGGGCACAGCAATATAATAATCTTATATAGCAATATAACATGCACTCACACAATTGCTACTTAACATTCGTAATAAATATATTAACCTTTTATTAAAATTTTCATAAGAATAGAAATATCTTTAGAATTACATTAAAGACGGGACAGAAGATAATTAGTTATAAAAATATATGTATTATTACTATTAGGCTAAAAAAAATCCTTCACTGATCGATCTTTTAAAAATTCATCTATTGAGTAGTATGCCTTGTTAAGTAGTAAGTTTTTCAAGTTCTTTTGAATTTTTTTATCATTTTGTTCTTGTCTGATTCGGTAGGGAATCTTATTTGTTATGATGGTACATCGATAATGAGGGCCTTTCCTGTACATAGCCATCCTCGCATTCGGTATAACTAGCTGATTTAAGAACCGACTATTTATTTTACCAGCATCTTTGTTGGTTTTAAATAAGGCCGAATGTTTTGTCACAAAAAGTGCTGATTCCAATATGTGTAAGTATACAGGGTAACGTAAGTAGTTTGTGTTTGACAAAATGCGGGCGGCAGCTATTTGGTACTTGTGTATTCGTTAGGACCCGGACACATTTCTTTTGCATTATAAACAGATCCTGGGCACTAGTGCTATCGCCCCACATGACCACACCATAACGGAGCCACGCATAGGCATATGCATAATATGCTGTTAGTGCGGACTCTAAATTTGTATTTCTTTTCAGAATATTTAGCGCATAAACAAATCTCGACATTTTTGTTTTTATATCCTGGATATGGGTTTTCCAGTTTATCCCCGTGTCTAATGTTAGCCCCAACAATTTAAATTCGGTAATTTCCTCAATATTTTTCCCAGCGATTTCCAACTTTATTTCCAAGGGTTTTTTCTGGATTGGCTTGAATTGGATAACCTTTGTTTTTATAAAGTTAATTTGCAGATAACTCAGTAAGCCATTCCGTTACGTTTTGGAGCGTTTGTCTTAATCGTTCGTTACATTCAATATTACTTTTACAGCCCAACAATATCGACACGTCGTTGTTTTCGGCAGGTCATTTATGTATGCAATAAATAGCAGGCAAGAGATTACGGAGCCTTGTGGAATAGAGCAAGTAATTGGACGCATTTGTGACGTTATTGTGTTGACTTCTTTTGATGTTGTAGGATAGTAGTCAATCTGAACCAGTTGGTATCGGTTATTCAGATATGACTTTAACCACTGGTAAGCCGGACCTCTATTTCCCATTGCGTGTAATTTATTTAGTAGGATAGAATGTGACACCCTATCATATGCTTTGGACATATCAAGTAGTAGCCCTACGGCATATTGTTTTTTATCTATTAGGTCTAAAGCAGATTGTATATATTTATATACTGCGAGAACCGTGGAGCGTTCCTTTCTGAACCCAAATTGACCATCGTCCAACAGATTATGTTTTTCTAAGATATGCGATTTGACATCCGGCGAAGCGCCAGAACAGGTTTTTTTTAATTTACTTAGCGAAAGCGTTTATTCATTAGGAAAAAGAAAATTAGGAGTTGAAGTACGTCCTTAGTTATGATTTAAGGACTAACAAAATTATGATGTTTGTCCGTTATGTAGAAAACTGTTATGACTTATGATTAACAAAAGTATGACTTCAATCAAGTTCTTAGTAATAAAATTATGAAGAAAAATTTTAGGACAACTGATCATTATGACTTCCGATGATAGTTACAGAAACTTAGGAACAAAAAGAATAGGACGAAAAAAATTAGGACTAGCGATGATTATGACTACAATACGTTAGTATAAAAAAAAATAGGACGACGAATTTTATGGCAGCCAATATGGACCCATTGCTAGCATGTACACTGACATAGTGATAGATAGAACAGTAATATAAAATTCTCATAAGATCGCTGTCACATCGAACGGATGACTAACTAAAACTGACTGGTCTAGGTAGGGGTCCAATACGAGATTCCAAGGTTACGTCGCTGGCATGTCATAGGGATTCCCCCCTTTGTATGTCTTAGTCTTTTAAAAACAGAATGTCAGAGACATGAAAGAATAGCGATATCCCAGGGTTGTCCCATTCTGACTAATGTAATATTTTATATATTTAAACAGTCAAAAAAGTAAATTTAAACATAAGGACTAAACAAAATACCAATTATGAAAGAATCATAGGAACTACTAAAGATAAAAGGACTTTATAATGATTCTTCAGAATTGCTTATTTTTATCGGATGTATGGATTTCACTAGTTTTTGAATATGTTTGGTACCCTCATGTGAATATTTATCCATATAGTTATTACGCCTTTTAAAACGGTTTTTAAAGCGTTGGGAAGCCCAATGGTAAATTTTGGGAGTAGATTGACCCGTTTCATGAAGAAGCATTCATCCATCCATGAGCCACGAGGGTCATTACGCCAGCATTACGCTGAGTTGCGACCATTTCGTGGCAAATTACGTTATTGTCAATGTATGTAAATTGCCCTGTGTTTGTCACGAATAAATGTATCTTTCTTTCTTTCTTTCTTTCTTTCTTTCATTACATAAAATGGATATAGACAAAGAATGACGGAACTGCTCTATATTTGCCCCCTGTTATATACGCTACGGTTTCATCTTACAGCTCAGCTTCTTGTGTTGTCAGTGTAATCAGATGAAAGCACCGATGAATTGGTCACAGTCCGACAATCATAGTAGAAATTCCACTGAACAGTATCGCTTTCGAAAGCAAATAAGTGAAACGAAAAAAGAACGTAAAGAGCAATTGATAAAATTGGTGCGGTGGTTAAGTTTAGACATTGTTCTTCGTTTGAGCGATAGCAGAGACGTTATTAAATATTAGCTATCATAATTCTAGGCATGTGGCATTACTGATATCTAACTGCAGATTTCACAAAGGGCCGGTTGTGGTCGATGATATGTCGTTAAAATGTGACAAATGTTTTAACCACAGCGACGGCGTTTGACTTTAGCTGACGCCAGACGGACAGGCGGACGGCCGAGGAAGGTCAAAGAAAATTTAGTACGGAGTGACCTTGTTTTGGTCGGATGCCGTGCTTCCGGCACTTATCCACACGGGCCGATTTCATAATTTAGGTGAAGATAATTTAAAAAATACATTGAAAGAATATTCGCCTATCATTTGTGCCGTACATTATTATCGTGTATACTTAGGATTAGTTTACACTTTCTTAAACTTTTGCTAATATTTGATAAACTAGAGCATGTATTGAAATATAATGTAGAAATATTCAGCTTTCGGATGACTTTTTATACATGTTTCAACTAATTGTGATTTAATCACAGTTTGTAATTTTTAAAAACTATAAAAAAATACTAAAAGTAAATATTTTCAAAATGGCTTTCTTGGGGTTTTATATGAGGCTATTCCATATCATTTTAGGTATATTTTACAAATAATTATTCAACCGTATCATATCTGGAGGAGCCCAAACTTGGTATATTTTGAAAATGATTTTTATTTTAATTTAAAACAAGTGACTGAAATATAATGATGTGATATATTTTTAGAATCGGCTTAGTACCTAAGCTCTTTCCACACACGATAGGTTTCAGAACATTTTTTTTTGCCATACTAAAAAAAGATGACGTTATAACTAGAGATGCAACGGATAGTGGTTTGGCCGAATACCGGATACCGAATATCCGGCGCTACAGCCGGCCGGATATCCGCTATCCGACCGCCGGATAGCCGGCCAACAGTTAAATTACTAAAGTGAAGTAAATTCGACCGCGACGTGTGCATGTTGCAACTTGTTGAACTTTGTCATTATATTTTTTCTTTTCGAAGATAAAACTGATCTTAATGATTGGTTACTTTGTAGTTTCTTATTTATTTGCCAGTTTAGCTAGGTAGTCTTGTTCTCTCCTTACTTGTTCTTCCGTGTTAAAATACTATCCGGTATCCGGCCGGATACTATGCCACTATTCGGTATTCGGCCGGATATAGAAATTGTAGCCGGATAGGCCGGATACCGGATAGTGACCGGATATCCGTTGCATCTCTAGTTATAACCTCTCTCCTTTTTAGGGTTCCATAGCCAAATGGCAAAAAACGGAACCCCTATAAATTCGTCATGTCTGTCTGTCTGTCTGTCTGTCTGTCTGTCCGTCCGTATGTCACAGGCATTTTACTCGAAAACTATAAGGTGTATTTGAATAAAATTTTGAGGATAGATGTATTTTGTTAACCGCTACATAGTTTTGTAACTAAATTACTAAAAAAAATTTTTTTAGGGGTGCACTCCATACATAAAACTGAAAGTCAACATTTTTTTTTTCATTGCAAGCCCACGTGTGGCACATCAATCGATAGGCCTTTCAAAATAAATAGGTTTCTCAGCAATTTTTTTGATTAAGTGAATAGAGTCGGAGATAATCGCCTCGAAAGTCACTAAAATTGTGTCCCCCCTCTCTAATTTTTGAACCGTGTATTTTAAAAATATGAAAAAATTCATGCTCATAGGGCTTATTAAATTCTCTAAGCGAAAATTGTTTTGAACAAGATCGGTTCAAAGGTTTTTGAGATATTTCTAAAAAGCTGCCTTCCTTAAAGAAAAGGCTGTAAGTGCCATAAGATTTCAGTAACGATACGACCCTTTTTTATAGGCACGGAACCCTCGTTGTGCGTGGTCCGACACGCACTTGGCCGCTTTTTTTGATTAAGTGAATAGAGTCGGAGATAATCGCCCCGAAAGTCACTAAAATTGTGTCCCCCCCTCTAACCTTTGAACCGTGTACTTTAAAAATATGAAAAAAAAATCATGGAAATAGAGCTTATTAAATTCTTTCAGCGAAAATTGTTTTGAACAAAATTGGTTCAAAGGTTTTTGAGATATTTATAAAAAACTGCCTTCCTTAAAGAAAAGGACGTAAGTGTCATAAGATTTCAGTAACGGTACGACCTTTTTAATAGGCAAACCCTTAGTTGTGCGTGGTGCGACACGCACTTGGCCGCTTTTATTTTGTTTTTTTTTTCGTGCTATAGGGCAAATTGATTCGTATGGCCTAAAGATCAATCGTTCCAATTTTCATGCTTTTAACACCATTTGCAGCTTTTTACTGAATTTCGGGGTGCTAGGACTACCGTAACAACATGCACAAATACACTTGTAGGCCCAAATTCTCTTTCAATGTTCCACCACCTTAGGCTTGAGGGATGAGTTTCGCGATAAAGGAATATCCTTTTTTTATTTTTAGTTCCTGGGCGACCGAGCTCTGCTCGGATGAAAATAGAGAAAACACGGAGAAAAATAATTTTCCCAGACATGAGACCTAGCTATATCAATTTCTCGCCCCCGTGAACTCCTATATTAGTAGAGCCGTGAATATTGCTCGTTTAATAGAATAGGATAGGTTAGGATAAGCTATCGAGGTATATGCCAAATTTCGTATTCTAAATCTATTGAGCTGCTTCAGAATCTTCATGTGTTTTTACCATCACAAAAACTACGAAAGTAAGTAAAGCATACCCTTTCAGTGTCATCACTTCCTGCATATGCCACTACATTATGACTCTTTACACAAGACTCGAAACAGTGTCCAGCCGTTAATATTACTTGCTGTGTCAAAATGGACCCTCCACACGCCTGAGGGTCCCCACACATCATGTACAAAAACACACTATGTGGATAGTTTTCAATCTTTGCATATTCTCCTCCGGCTATAAACGACTCCATTTTACTGGTGCATTTTGTAAAGAATAAAATAAAAACACTAAGGACTTCCAGACTCATAGTTATCCTTTCGTGCGGTAAAGTTGATGCAAACAAATGCAGAGAGAGAAACACTAATCAGTGGTCGATAAAATGGCTGTTAAAATTATTATTAGGTAGGTACTTCTTGGCGTAGCAGTGGCAGAGAAGTAATTAACTATTATGCAATTTATGATCGTGATACGATTTTTGAACTATTTGGTATCCACATCGTGCGCATTCGAGTGACTTGGCGAAACTTCGCCAGCGGGGTTAGCAGTACACATCGCGACGCGACACAAAATCGGCAGATATTTACACGCGCATTCACGCGCATTGCCGCGTAGGTGTGTTTTCTATACAGATCGAGATTCTTGCATACAATGGTAAAATCAGTGGGAGCTTTGCAGTGGGAGGATCGCCTAATAGCACGATGTGTTTGATACATTTACGGCGAAATCCCGGGAATTATATCGACAACTGTCATGTCGAGCGAAGTCCAGGAACGATGTGCAGTGGATGGCTTTTAGCATGATGATGAGAGTGGAGCACACCGCAACCCGGCACTGTGGCAGAAACAACTTCTAGATACCTATAATCTATCGGTTTTATTTGGCGACGTTAAACTATAGGGACTTTTAATGCCCGCGCCCCTTGCTCCATTTTGTGCACGCAAGAACCAAGAAAATGGGCACAACTTAAGGATTCCATACAAACTGTACACGGTTTCATTGTTCTTATATGAACTGACAGCTAGTCTAATGCCAAATTCATAGCGGTTGAGTATACGTTACAAATATATTGCATGTACTCCCAAAAAATATTTTCATTGCCTCGTTTAGCAAGTGTACTTTTATTTAGAAAACGGCGAAAAGCCATACCACTTACCATTACCATGTTGTTTAATACTCTTGAGGTACGGAACCCTAAAAACTATATTACTATTACTTATGCCCTGTCTTATGCCTTAAGTCATCTGTAATGAAGAATATTAAGAAAATTTATTTGTGTTATAACAACTGACACCGCAGCGCGACCCGATACCAAACCTGTTGAGATGATGGAGACGGAACGTCGCCATAGGAACTGCAGAATTACACAAGATTATCCCAGCGTGTTTATGCTTATTAGAACCCACTCAACGAATTGTTGATGGCTATGCAAAAAAAGTACAGATGCCAACAAAAGTTCATTTATTTTGTTGACAGAAAGTTATTTTTCACCGAAAGTATCATTCACCACAATTCTGCATACACAAACTAAACTGCTACTGCTATATTACCAATGTTTCACACTAATATCAACTTTAAAAATCTCATTTGCTGCTATCACAAGAAATCAAAAGATTGGCGAGTCACATGGGCACAGTTAGTAGGTATACCATTTAAAGAATTTCCCGAGTTGGACTAACCTTATCTAAGCTCTCATGTCCCGCATAGGCCACAATTTCGTCTCCCTCTATACAATCTTCAAGGCAATGCGCGGCGGTCAGCAATATATGCTGAGTCAAAATAGAACCCCCACAACTCTGCGGTTCCGCACACTTGATATACAAGAACAGTGAATGCGGAAACTGATGTATATTAGCATCTTCCCCTCCCACGATATACGGCTCCATTTTCGTGGTAAGCACCGGTAATATTAATAAAACTGTGAAAAAACTAGCGGACACAATCATAACGGTCGTAATTCCACTGAATACTGCGCCATGAAATGATTCTGGCACAGAACCGTAGCGCAGACATAAAATTTCTGACGTTTGATGAAGGCTATTACGTCTCCGATAGCGTTTAAACAACAGGCAGTGATTTGAGGCTGCTTGTAATATCTAAGACAATAACAGCTTTGGGTATTTTAACTAACCCTTTATAAGATAGTGGGAAATAAGGAACTAGGAACTTTATCTCATATCGTGCATGATAGGGTCCAGGGTAGGGGCTCTACGAGTCCAATTTAGACCCTTTATGGCTAGTAAATAGGTGTCCAACTTTCTGCTAAGTCGCAACGCGCGTGACTTAGCAACTCCTGCGGAGTTAGCACAACGGGTGCATTGGCGCAACGCGATACGAAAAAAAATCGGTTCATAACCAACTACAAAAAGGAGGTTCGCAATTCGTCGCAACCTTTCATTTTTTATGTAAGTTCCCCGATTATTCTAAAGTGGCTGTACCGATTTGGAAAAATCTTTTTTATTTGAAAGGGTATCCTGCACAAGCGGTCCCATTGTCATCAAGTAAAAATGCTTGATGAAGAGAGAAAACGCTCGCAGTTAGTGACGTCACAATCTGCGAGCGTTATAGTAAATGACAATCGTTTCATTTGAAGGCGTTTTGCGGAAACGGGACAGAATATACCCTCTCTTAAAACTTTGGCCACTTATAACTTTGTCATTATTTAACCTATTGCGCTGCTTTTTTCTCCATTTGACTACATTTAATCCTGTTTCGAGAAAATATAGTATTATTGATTATTTTAGTCGGTTAAAACCTTTGCTTTTAATGTAAGTTATACCTACATAGTGCGAGTGAAACAGGAATCGCTGGGTCGCGTGCGATGTGTCTTAGCTACAGCTACAAGCTGTGCCAGCCTCCTGTCTCGCAGGCAATGTGCAAATTAGAAAGAGGAGGGTATATTTTTCTCGACTCGCGTAGCTTTGCGGCCTCAGCACGTCTATCATGAGACGGCCGCGACATATTCTCGATTTTCCTCGCACTATACCTCTTGTTCTAAGTGTTCCAATAAGAGAGAGACAGATAGTGCGAGAAGAGAAAAATCGAGAAAGCTCGCGCGCCGTCCCATGAATACCGTGCAGTTGTGCTCGCCTCAAACGAAACTGAGATAGAGACAAACCAAGAAAACATAGACTTATGTTATAAATAGTATTTAGAAATCATAGTAATCCATACTAATATTATAAATGCGAAAGTGTATGTGTTTGTTTGTTGCTATGTTTCTCCGTCTTTCACGGCAAAACGGAGCGACGAATTGACGTGATTTTTTAAGTGGAGATAGTTGAAGGGATGGAGAGTAACCTAGGATAGTTTTTATCCCCGTAATCATACCCTAAGGGTGTGAAATAGGGGGGTAAAAGTTTGTATGGAGCTGCGATATAAACGAGTTCCACGCGGACGGAGTCGCGGGCAGACGCTAGTCCGCTTATAAAGTAAAATGTTACTAGGGGTCGTCTTACCCATGACCCTGAAGAAAGACGAAGGTCGAATCTTAACTGCGACGAACGATATGAAAATGAATAAGGGCTCGTCGTAATTGTCATCAATCACAGCGGTTCTATTCTGCTCATGTACGCAAAAGCCCAAGTAATAAAACGTAGTAAGTACCCCTGTCTTCGTTCATAGTTAAGTCTTTCTCAGAGATGGTTCGCGGTTCACTCACCACTGGGAGAAGGGAGGATTCTCATTATGATAGACCTTTGTCCTAGTCATTTTCGTCAGTGATGTATTCCGTTTGTAAGACCTTTTATATCAGCCTGAATATTAGTGAAAAAAATATCCTATTTAAAAAAAGTAACATTTCCATATACATATTATCTGTTTGTAAAGTTCGCTTTTAAATATAAACATGTAGATAGTTTACATTCATCATCCTCCTAGCGTTATTCCCGGTTGTGCCATAAAGGAGCCCGAGGTTCGCTTTGAAATCTAGTCCCAAGATTTGGCATAGGCACTAGTTTTACGAAAGCGACCTGAAAATTTCACCGAAAAGCTAACACTAAATAATCCATACATAAGTTCCGAAAAACCCATTGGTACGAGCCCGAATTCGAACCCACGACCGCCGCTTGACACGCATGCCTGAACCACTAGGCTACCGTAGCTTACATGTAGATAAATTAGTTCAAATAAAACTAAGTTACGTGTAAATAAGGCCCTCGATAGCGGCATTGTGCCGAGGATGCTGGCGGCATTTCCTCGAGAATTGCAATGCTGATGCGTTGCCCGAGAAAGTCGCCAGGTCAGCTCTTCGGTCACCAGTTACCTAATAAACCAGAAGTTTCGCGATTTCCGCAAATAACTTAATGCGCACTGGGATCCCACGGACCGAGGGTCTCGGCGCCGGTGTTTGTAAATAGGTTCTCGAAAACTGCTGTGCAATCCAACCGTGCAACCTAAGCTAGATCTCATTACCGGGAAAAATCGTTTAGGTTTTTCGGATTTTAGTTCACAATACGAAATTGCAAGAAGTCAAGTTCGTTTGACTGAATTTAATAATAAACTGTAATTTAATATGTATGTACCAACAAGTGGTATCGTTGCATTCAATGATATCTCCCAAGCGGGAAAACGGTTTTGTCAGTGGAAGGGCATGCTACCACCGTTTTCCCGACTGTAATCTAAAGGAGCCCGGGGCTTCGGCACTAGTACGAAAGCGACTGCCATGTGACCTTCCCTTTCCTTAGTATTAGATCGATTCCCTCAAGAAGTTGAAGTAAATATGGAATAATATTTTGAAAAATAAGTTTATTTTAATAACCCAGTGGTAATATCGACAATACAGCTGTTAACGCTGTAGGTGTTCCACAATAAAAGGCACTGATTTTGGGACACGAAAAGAGTATAATTTCGAAAGTAACCGACACCACGTGATACAACTGAGAGAGCAGTAGGTACGTGTGTCGCGCGCGGATAGACAGGGGACGACTGACCTCGCGTCTAAGCAAGACCGTATGTACTATGTCGCTGCGTCACACGTATATCTACCTTAAATTTTGTCTTAAAAACTAACAGTGTTCAGATTTATAAAAGTACCTTAATAAAATACAAAAATATAACAGTTTAAAAGAAACTTATTTTGAGCACGTCACTAACAACAGCTAACTGACCATCCGTGCACTTTATGTGCATTGTAATAAAGTTCTATATAAATACAGGCTGGTCAGTTAACTGTGTTGGCGTTTGTATGGCGCCGGGGATCGCACGACCTCGAAATTGTAAAATTATCGCTCGGCTACAAGGTATATAACAATGACGTCAAAACCTCTTATTTGCTAAATATAAACGACGAATTAATAAGGCATTGTGTTATTTTACCGCCAACCTACACTTAGCTAAGTCAGTCGCTGTATTATGATTATTAAGAACTGATCATGTGTGGGTCGGCGCTTGCGTCACACGTCAATTCTGATCACCAAGATTGTTCATGTTGTGTTCACACGCCTACGCTAACAACTAAAGCTGGCTATTCACAACCAAGAGTGCAGCTTTGTGACGGCGTCGTACGCCAGAGACGTTGCGTATGAGATTTTTTTGACATCGGCGTCTCCGCATCTCGCATACGGTGGATGCGCATTTTGGAGTTAAACAACCAAAAACATAAATAAATCATGTCTATATGATATCGTGCAATAATCAAAAGACGTTACGGCACTTGCAACTGAATTTGAATCTTTGCGAACAATGAAGTGATGCGGCGAATCGGAAGATTACAGAAACGAATAATAGTATATTACGTATATACCTAGGGCGGTGAATTCGTGAATGCCCCAGATCGCAGGTGTTTGTGGCCCGAACCGAAGGTGAGGGCCATAAATATGCGATCTGGGACTTTACGAATTCACCGCCCGTGGTGCGTACACAATTTTACGTCTTCTCCTGGGTGTGAAGAAAGATTTGCCGCTGCGCCCATGGGCGATAAATCTCACTTACCGCCCGGAGTGACGTAAAGATTATTTTGACATACGACGTAAATACCTAACACGCGCGCGGGACGTGCCCCGTTCATATCCCGCCTTGCATTACACCCGAATCCAAAAATTCCGCATTGATTTTTGCGGATGCGTTTGCAGATGTCAAAATTGATGCGTATCTTCTGCGGTTGCGGGTGCGGATGATAAATGTCTGCAACATGTTCACAACCGCTCCAACTCCAACAAGCAAAATCGTTCGTGTATGTAGCTGGTCATCAACTATTTCTTATTTTTATTCTGTCCCGTAAGCCATGAGACAATTACAGAGTTTCTTAGAAAAATTGTTACAATACGGACTTCTAACGTGCCTAGAAAATGGTCCATACAAAAAGGTGTCGAACTTGACAAGAAAAATTTGGTGATTAACCCATAAATGGCAGTTTTAAAAAGTGACCCAGGCGACGTAACCTGGCAACTAGTGACAGAAAATAATTGACAAATGGCACGCCAGTGAATGTCGAACACACGACTACGACTAAGTGACATACAAGCCTACCATGATAGGTTTTACGGCGGCATAAAATACATGACCATAAAACCTATCATGCTAGCTGCCCTGCACGGCTATCACAAGACGGCGCGCGAGCTCTCTCGATTTTTCTCGCACTATCCGTCTCTCTCTTATTTAGAACAAGCGGTATAGTGCGAGAAAAATTGAGTGTATGTCGCGGCCGTCTCATGATAGACGTGCTACTTATGCCCACGTAAGTAGTCAGAATATTACTTACCTCCACAGAATAAGTACCTAAATCCGTAGTGGACGAGGTACGCGTAGCCGGGTCCATGATAATGATAAGATCCGCACGAAACTGTCATATTAAATTTACTATGCCTTATTAAATATATAAACACACCCTCTTGTGTAATTTGATTTTGTCGCGCCGTCGTGCACAGATGCAACAAATTAACCCAAAATCCTCCGGGAGTGATGTCTTTTCACCGTTAAGTAATAAAAAAGATGATATTTTCTAAAATTGTTCCGACAAAATCGAGTAAGTACAATTTGCTCGAAGAATTTGAATTGACTGCATAGTTACCAATAAATAGCAACAGAAAAAATCTAAAACATGCCTATACCAATACTTGTATATAAACGCTAAAACTAACACGATTTATTACAAGCTTTTGTAGTGTGGGATAAATCTTGGAACAAACTTTTGAACCAGTTAAGGTGAGGCCTCTTGAGGAAATTATCACAAAGGTGTAAAATGGGGCTTCGAATTTCCTACTTTAAATGATATTTGAAGATATTTGCTATAATAATATGAGGCCCAAAACACGATTTGATTCATTTGCCTCGATAGATTAGGATGGCAACGTTAGCTCTGATTTTGCGTTTTTTGGTAGCCCGAGTAGACTAAAAACCTGAACCATTTTTTTGCTATTCAATTTTCAGTATTTATTTTTGTATCCTTTTGTTCCTTATTATACACTCGCGGTCAAAGAAACCGGGTCAGTACGAAAATCTGTAATATCTCCTAAAATAATAAAGCAAACATGAATTAAACTGCATATTGTAGATAATTTTATACTGAATTAAATAACATCAAATGGTAGAATCGTAATTCTTTTGTTTAATAAAATTACATAGGAAACAAAAAATCAACCAATTTTACGTACAAAAATAAGCAGTAGGTACTTCACATACAACACAAAAATTAAAAATTAATACTTCGTATTGCCTCCTCGGGCTCTTCTTACAGCTTCTAGACGATTCGGCATGCTGTTTATTAAGTTCTTTATGCGTTCTTGCGGGATATTGTCCCATTCTTCCACTAACGCCTGTTTCAGGTCTCTAAGTGTAGCTGGGGCGGGGTTTCGAGCTCTTACACGCCTCCCAAGCTCGTCCCATACATGCTCAATCGGATTTAAGTCCGGACTCCTCGAGGGCCAGTTCATACAGTTGATACCAACCTCCAAAAAATAATCTCTGACAATTTGAGCTGTGTGTGGCCTGGCGTTGTCATGCATAAACATAGAATTTCCACCCATATTAATTAAGTATGGGCCGACATGCTCATTAAGAATCTCTTCTACATATCTTGCACTCGTTAATGATCCATTTTCTATTAAAACTAACTCCGAGCGACTCTCTGAAGAGATTCCAGCCCAAACCATGACTGACCCACCGCCGAACGCCACTTTTTCCTCAAAACATGCTGGAATAAAACGTTCACCAGGCCGTCTGTAAACTCTTTGCCGCCCGTCATTTGCATAGAGCATAAATCTGGATTCATCGGAAAACAAAATTCTTGCCCAATCTTCGTCACCCCAGTATCTGTGATCGCGGGCATAAAGTCGTCTTGCTGTTCGATGTATTCTTTCAAGTTTTGGGCCATTGGCCGGCCTATGTGGGGTCAAATTTGCTTCTTTGAGCCGCCGCCTGACAGTCCGCTCGCTGATGCCGTCCCTTCGGGTCTCTAAAAGCTGATTTTTCACTTCAACTGCTGTGAGGTGCCGATTTCGGAGCATGGTTGTAACAATAAATCGATCTTCTCTAGCTGTAGTACATCTTGTTTTGCCAGTTCCTGGTTTTCTAAGGTTCTGCCCAGTTTGTAGGTAACGTTGGAGGACTCGCTGCACTGTAGAAAGTGACACACCTGTTCTTCTCGCTGTATACCTCTGACTTCTTCCTTCTTCTAACATAGTGATGATACGAGTACATTCATCTCGTGTTAGCGGCATGATAGACATTCAAGAATGACCACAAAATAAAACAATGACAGCCTTTTATCATAGTTCTTTGACAGATTGAAAACAATTGCTTAAAAACAAGCAAAAGTAGAACGAACGCAATTTCAAATAAGTACCTAATTGGTTTTTTTTTTCAATTAAACCTTTTTCCAGTTACTACGTAGAACATTGAAGGTTGGATTTAGAAGGATATTAAATTCTCTATAAAACAGAGTTAGTTTCATGCAGATACGACCAACGATTTACAAAATATTGAGGTTTTCGTCACTGACCCGGTTTCTTTGACCGCGAGTGTATGTGTGACAAGCAAGTGGGCTATTTTTATTTTTAATATACATAAATCAGTAGAATTAAGCACATAAATACAAAATCACGCACAAATCGGACACGCATTAGTCACTTCCTTTCATTTTTAGTAGGCAGATGGCCATAAGGCCTCGTACTGGAAGGACGTCTGTCGCGATTTTTTCGTTTTGACAATTGTATAATTCGCTAATTTAATACCAGCAATCTAAAAATAATACGTTTTTAGGGAAAATTCATAGGGTGTTATGTGGATAGTTAACGTTCAAAATAGATTTTCTGTCATTTGTGCTACTATAATACCCAATATTACTTTCAAACCCTACCATTACAACCCGATTTTTTCATATTTTTCCTCTTAGACCGGGGTCTTAATCAAAAAAGTTCGAATACGTTTAATTAGTATGTGGAATATTTTTTATCACACAGGGCACATTGTCTTATACGGTGTACGTGGGTGTACGTGTTTGTATTTGTCATAACATCTGACATATAGGTAGGTCTGACATTTGTAATTTATGTTGTCTTAGACACTATTGATTTTGCAAATGCATTTCAATAAATAAAATAATACTCGTCTAACTACAAGGAACATCGTATCGTTGTACAAACTAAGGCGATTATGATAATATATTACGATCCCGCCGTAATAATGAAGCCGTCCAATTAAATTGTCGTGTTTTCTTCCTCAAAAATCAGCAGTGCCAACAAATTGAATATTGTGGAAATACATTGTCAGAATATTTATAATATCAACTCGGAATCTGCAAGCATGAGGCAAATTGTGTTATTGTGATCAATTCAAGACGAAATATAGTCACCCACTTCAACTCCCATGTTTTTAACTGATTCACTAGCAAGAATTGCTACGCGCTACGCTCATTACGACACGAGTCATTGTTTCAGCGGATCCCGTGGTTTTCCCCCGTATGTTGCGGAAAGCGCCTACGGTGTCCAGGTCTGCCAGCAACCCGCCTAGCGGGCGCCTGGCAGACCTGAGTAAGAGTTTGAGAGTCAAATGAAGAAGAAGAAGTAGGTAGCAAATATTTGTAATATATAAATGCAGCTAAATTAGCAACGCGCAAAATGTGCATTTACAAGCCTATAAAAATATAAATAATAGATATTGTTTGTTTTAATATTTGATGATGCAATTATATGACGTAATAAATAACACATAAAATTACATTCTTGTGGTATAAAACATACAAATGAAGTAATTTTTTCATTTTCTTAACCTACCTACTCTCAAGCTAAGGAATTCACTAGATCAAACATATTGTGCTGCTTTTATACTCTGTTTGCCCCTTGGTCAAGTGCGACCCGGTCTCGTGCACGAGGGTTCCGTACCGTACTCGCAAATTTTGATTGTCTAGTCTAACGTGAGCTTCCGTCGCGAATTGTTTACCAGCGTTATGGTGCCCGCTTACGCTGGTTATACAAATTTTGAATGCGATATACCTAGTTATAAATTGACGTGACATTGACTTATCAATAGCACATATTTCATATACCAAAATGTACCCTAAGAAACTACTCAGAATACGAAACTGTCAACAAGTTTCTGTCATTTTTCAATAAGATGTTTTGACGATTTTGCTTGCTCTATGGAGGTCGGCGACTGATATCAATTCATAATGTCACCAAAGAAAAAAAAAACCAAGGTTAGTGATCTGCCGCTGATAATGTGTAGTAGTGTGTGTCACTGGGGAAAATTACGATAATGTTGCGCCGCCTAGTGTTATTTTACTGTCGCGTATGCACGTATGTAGCTTCATTCGACTTGTTTTGCCTTAATCTCAACTGATTGAGCTAAAATTTTGGGTCTGGCTGACATTTCAATATTATAGTACCATCGAACTGATCTGATGATGGAGACCGAAGGCGGCCATTGGAATTCAGTACTTAAGGGGGTGAATTGGAAATTATCGCGTGCTTTGTAACTCCGTTCTGACGAGTTCTGATTTTCAGATATATGATTCTTGACTATATGATTGTTTATCTGATTTAATCGATACATGATTGCATAAAATTTCATCTATAGAAAAAAAATCCAAAGTTGAGTCTTTATTTTCCTTTTTTTACTCAGCCTACTGAAACAATACACGATTTTAAGACACAATCAAGTTAATACTAAGGTGAGTCGGGGTAAGAGTATCATACTTTTTAGAAAGTTGGATTTAAATAGTGTTTGTGATCTTATTATTGCATTAATTCGTATATTAAAACGATAAAATATAAGTAAATTTAATATATTTTGAATTGAAACTACTTATCAAGCAAAGAAACTTTTAAAACATGCACTAATTTGTAAAAAAATAAAAATCGGCACGACTGTTCCTCTTGCTCCATGACTGGGGTAAGAGTATCGTTTGTACCTAACTTGAAATAGGTTAGCTCCAGTGGATTTACGTATTTAGTAACACAGTTGGTAGACGCTGTCAAGAAAATGAATACCTTAATAAGTTGAAAAACTCTTCAAAATTCTGAGAAACTGCGTTTATACATATTCTGGGGCAAGAGTGTTATAGTAGGTGTTATCAGGGGTGACAAACCACCTAACACTTAAATAAAAAAAAATATGCTTTGAATTTTTTAATTCACTTTGAAAACTATACTTTTTACGAGTACCTATACACGTAGGTATTACAGTAGTAGTATTTAGTATTAAAGCCACTCGTGATTACTTTCGTCTTTAACCAATAAAAATCTTCATTTTGTTTTGTTATACATATACCAATTTGCCGAATTTTATCAGGTGACAAGAACTGAGGCGCATTTTTGTTTTGTTCGTAATTGTAATTGTGTCACGATATGGTTGATTATTTATGTTTTTGAGTGCTTGAACCCAACATCCGCATCCTTAAATGTCGAAAAATCGCATACGCACATCCCTGAATTAAGCAGTGCCAATTTGTAATAAACATGACAATTTATAAAAGGTTTCACAGCCCTGACATGGGGTAAGAGTAGCATATGATATGACACCCTTCCCCCGGACTGAACTGGCACTCTTGCCCCACTTAAATAATTTGAGATTAAAATTTTATTGGCTTGATAAAAACTTATAATCGATAGGAATAACAAAAAATAACGATGTAACATAAGAAATAAACTATTAATATTCGAATCACCAACAAACAAATCCGAATTAACAGCCATACATCACACAAAACCGCTTTTGAATTATACACGTGCACTTCCACTTATCACAAGTCTTAACCAGTCAAAATAAACCACGTTTTGTTTTAATACGGCGTGTGAAAGAGACATCTATGATTTGACGATGGAACTAATACACGCCTGTCTGTTTTACCGACGGTACAAAAAGGCGCTCAATTCAAAAGAATTAGCTGGAGAAGCTTTTGACCCTCTTCCCCCGATGTTACTCTTGCCCCGACTCACCTTATAGTTAATCTTTCTCAAGTTTAATTGTCTAGTTGATTGACAGCTACCGCAGCGGGTGTAGCATGGTAACCATTTCAACACTTATCGGTGTCAATGAGACATGAAAAAAACATTTATTTATTCATGTTTATATGTAATCTTGAAAAGACTTGTCGGACGAGCCCGGAAATTAGCCAGCTGTTTGATGTTGGGGATTCTGTAAACAGTCATGGATTAAAAATAGCATAGCCTCCGCATGCACGGGTTGGTTATATTTTACGAAAGGGGTAACGCAATATCCACTGATGGATCGTTGCCCTACATCAATATCCAATCAGCCAACACGTAAATACCATTATCACGCCACCAAAGCGGCCACTTAAAAGCCGCCAAACTTTTAACCTTATTTCCGCGCAGTTTCCATAACCTTTTACGGCAAATAAGCAAGCTGTGTCGTGATGACCCCGTAACCCTGCCCAAGGTCAGCACCAAGATATTAACGGCTTCTAGGTTGTATTATTCAAAACAATGGTGATGTAGGAACGTCCTCATAATCCGAGGCTCTGGCGAGATTGGCTGAATGGAGGATGTGGCAGGGCGCAAGCGCGGTCCGCAGGTCGATATTGGTGACGTCAGCGGGAGACGTGCCTCAGTCAGCCGCTGTCGGCCACAGAGTTATCATGTGGTTACATTGCGTGGCTGTAACGGTCCTTATAGCCGCGGCGTCGTCGTCCGAGGTCTTCACCAACTCGTTCCTGGTGCGATTCAAGCGGTCCGTGGGCCGTGAGGAGGCGGGGCAGGTGGCCCAGCAACACGGCTTCGATAGTCTCGGCCCGGTAAGTGACCACGTGATTATGCGTAAACATAAGCACATTCAATTTTGTCAAGTGGGTTTACGCCGGCGATTTTACGGAGGGTTTTGTCTTCTCGGGTTTTGGGGGCTGACATTGGCTGAGGGCCGGGATTCGGCTGGCTAAGGTTAAAAGGGATCGCCAGTTGTAAATACGGGGTTTACTATGATGCACACGCGGTTGCAGCTTGTACCTCACATTTATGGATTCTACGGGTACGTTTTCATGTTATATCGCGAGTTTAAACTTTTGTAGTCCATAAATGAGGTGTCCCAAATAATGTTTCCAGAAACCGACTAAATATAAGCTACAAACATGTTGGTTGATTTGGTTGACGAGAGTTTAGTTTGCCATATATCGAACGCGTTTACGAGATAATTCGATTTTTGTTTACGATTTTAAACGATTAAAGAACCTGTAACATTGCGTATGGTCTACGAATCACAATACATTTAAATGAATGAGAAAATAATTAAAAAAAGACCGGCAGAAGTGAAAACTCAATAACGTTGTAACAGTTTTTCGATCAGGTCACGTGACATCTTTCGGTGTCACCCTAAAAATGAATTTGACGCAAATTTATAAACAACTAGCTTCTGCCCGCGACTCCGTCCGCGTGGAAATCGTTTATATCGTAATACAAACTTGAACCCCCCAATTTCATCCCTTTAGGGGGTGATATCCGGGATGAAAACTATCCTATGTCCTTCCCCGGGATTCAATCTATCTCCATACCAAATTTCATCGCAATCGATTCAGCGGTTTAAGCGTGAAGAGGTAACAGACAGACAGACAGACCGACAGACACACTTTCGCATTATAGTATGGATTATCAATTATTTAGGCGGACGGGCCGCGGGCGCGTTGGGTGCGACGGGCCGGCTCGCCCGTCGGCGGCGGCAAATAAAATACCAATTTGTTTTTGCCATTGCCAAATAATTTTCAAAGTTTTATCTCTTTAGGAATAACGTCCAAATTCGAACTATTCGAATTTGTTCAATAGCAAAACGGTGAAGGACGCTTGGACAAAATTACAAATTTATTTGCAGAATATGGTATTGCAAAAAGTGTTTAACGGCTTTATACTCTTACGAATAGCGTTCAGTTTTGAATGAAGTCAAATCGGCTAGCAGCAAAATATAAAAGTTTGTGACCTCCTTCACATCTGACGTTACAAAAATCTGTCGCGTATTTAACAATTTTTCCCCATCCCAAAAGTGCTCAGCGCCGCTAAAGAAGTTTTCACTTCAAAAATCATTGCTCCGAGCTAAATTCGAACCAACAACCTTCTGGCGTGCGCGGTCATTCTTTGGATTCCGTAACTATACAAGGTTTGGCCTGCTTAATAATGATATGATATGATATGATTTATTTATCTCACAATATACAATTTCACTTAAAACTATTACACTTAATCATTTTTAGGAATTTATATTGTGATTGTCAGTTATGAATGCTTTGATGATGTCGAATGCTGACTCCACAATGAAGCCAAACTTATTCACATTTTGTAGGCACCGACTATTACAAATACCGCATATGAGACAGGTGCCGCGTGCCGGGTATATATCGTCAAGTATGTAAATATGTGTGTACCAATAGCTAAGTAGGTAGGTACGAGTACGTATCTGTAAAGCTACATTTATTTTGGAGCGGTTTACGGTTGATCAGGCGACGGTGAAATTGGCAACCTTTATATCTATATAATGTTGGGACGTCTGGTTACCTACAGATATTCTATTCGAGTTTATGCATTGAATTGGAATCGATTTGGTAAATTTCGAGCTCAGTTCAGCCTGCCTGTAAGTGGACGTCGTAGTATACGAGGGCTGCCTTTTAAGTTCTGTCGTTTGCAAACCTCCCGTGATTGCATAAAAAAGAACTAGTGTCACGTTAAAATATTTGAATTTAGAATTCGAAAACAAAAGAATGACACGAAATCGGCCCAACCGTTTTAGTACAGCGTACGTTCAAAGTTGACAAGTCAGTTGTGAAAATGGAAATTTCGAAGGAAAATTTACGTGCGATAATTTTTTACAACTTCAAAAGGGGCTTAACGAGACTTCAGTGCTTCGAAGAGTTGACTACGGTTTTCAATGATAAAGCACCATGCCTTCGGACTGTGGAACGCTGGTATTTAGAATTTCAACGTGGTTGCTCTAGTCTTGGTGATAGACATCGTGAAGGTCGACCAAAAACAGCCGTAACCCAGGAGAACATTGATGCTGTACGGCAACTGATCATCGAAGATCGCCATGCGACATACCGTGAGATAGAAGCTTCCTTAAGTATTTCAGGGACCAGTGTTCACAGTATTTTGCATGATCACTTAGGCGTAAAAAAGTTGATCTCACGCTGGATACCACATTTACTCAGTGAAGACCAAAAAACGGCTCGCGTTCGATGGTGTCGCAAAACTCTGCGGCAATTCAACCGAGGAAACTCGAAACATGTTTACGACATTATCAGTGGTGACGAATCTTGGATATATGCCTACGATCCCGATTCTAAACAGCAGTCGACTGTTTGGGTGTTCCAAGATGAGCCAAAACCGACCAAAGTAATACGCTCACGGAGCACTTCGAAAAAAATGGTCGCCACGTTTGTGGCGAAAAGTGGCCACGTTGCCACCATCGTGCTCGAGGATCGTAAAACGGTTAATGCTGACTGGTATACCACTGTCTGTTTACCAGAAGTCATCGGCGAGTTTCGAAAAAATAACCCAAGACGTCGTATAAGACTGCACCACGATAATGCGAGCTCGCACACCGCCCGGCAAACTATTGCGTTTTTAAAAGAGCAAAACGTCGAAATTCTGGAACACCCGCCGTACAGTCCAGACTTAAGCCCTAACGATTTTTTTACTTTTCCAAAAATCAAGCAACGACTTCGTGGTTAACGGTACCAGACGCCTGAAGAAGCGGTTGAGGCATACAAAACGGCCATTTTGGAGACCCCGACTTCGGACTGGAATAAGTGTTTCGAAAACTGGTTCGATCGAATGAAAAAGTGTATTACATATCACGGTGATTACTTTGAAAAACAATAAATACCATTTAACACTTAAATTGTCTTTAGTTTTTCCAAACGACACAACTTAAAAGGCAGCCCTCGTAGGTATGAACGCTTGCGACTACAGAAGAGTCACCAAACGCGCGTTACCAAATTGCGGGATTTTATCTATTGGGAAAATAGCATCTCTACTCATACGTCATTCTACGACGTAACGTACGTAGGTCATGATACAAACAGCTTTAAACAACCCACCCTTCAATTATGTTTTTTAAAGAAACATAACTATTTTACATAGCTTTAGATAATTATATCACAAGCGGGCGGTGGGTTCCTTTAAATTCGTTTTTTCGTACAAAACATCAAAGGCGTGATATTTTATGTTTGGTTAATACAAATATAAGAAAGTAGCATGATAAGGTCGTGGTCTGGACGCCAGCGGAGAGAAGGCGGGGAGCGGGCGTTCATAGATTGAACTCGATCAAATGTATAAACTGCCGCGCTGCCCGCTGGCGTTCAGCCCCCATATCATGGTCGGCCTTATCACACGACAAGTGACAAGATAGGAGCGTCGTCTCGTTCTATCGAACGGTGTCAGCCAGTGATGGACGCTCTATCTTGTCACTTATCGTGTGATAAGGCCGACCATGATACGGGGTCAGACTGTGGCTTAATATAATAAGCTATTTTCTCAAACATGCAATGAAATATTGACGTTGTGTTCTTCATAATGGGCTTCGAAGTGTCAGGTTTCGGGCGCAGCGAGATAAGAGATCCGTAATCCGATCCGCCTGCAAGATGGTCTTTTTTAAATTGTTTGTGGCACAGCATCACGCCATACAAATTAAAGTTTGATTTCTTGGAGTTTTATTTATTTATTTAATTGCATGTTTGAGAAAAGCACTACACATACCTCGGCGTGAAAAGGGGTCGCCGGTTGGCCGGCAATGCTTGCTTAGCGGCGCTGCTATAAAGCGCATCCCCACGGGTGAGCATGGCAGTCCACCATGCAATCCAAAGTGTTATTTCGGCCCGTGTGGAGAGTTGTAGGCTGCACGGCTTTCGGCAAAACCATTGTCACACCGTATTGGATCCCCTTTGACCTCCCTTAATTGGACTGCCATGCTCGCCCGTGGGGATGCCGCTATACCTCCAGGTAGGCCGGTCGCACTTGTCGTTTCGGGCCTTTTTCGGGTCTTGCGCAGCGCCAAGCACACAATTTACCGGCTTGCGGTTCACTCACATGCTTGCGTTGTGTTAATATTAGCGCTACTAAAAATGCCGTTTGATATCCTTACTGATTAAAAAGAACGCGTGTTAATGCTACTAAGAAGGAAGGCATGATTCAGGTTATTTGTCCTGTCCAATCGTTTTTTTGACAGTGGATCTGTACGTCAGTGAAAAAATAGGTTACAAGAAATGGAAATTAAATACAACGTTCTTAGTTTTTGTTGGTCTTGAATGTAGCATTTATTCTGTGCAATAAGTCTACCTGTACCTGTAAGTGACAAATTGAATTCTAACGTAAACTCATTTTGGGTGGTAGAAATAAACACTAGAATCTTTAAGCAAAGCCCATTCAGGCCAATCAAGTTTCATAGTAAAGTTGGCAAACAGCAGGTTGGCGGTACTGCTGCAGTTGACCTCCTGCCAACCAGTCAATCAATCTATTTATTCACTATTTCAGTCATGGTAAAGTCACAACGAAACGTAATTTGTATTTTAATCTTTTTTCCCCTAAGTTTTTTTTTTCATGTACACTTTAACACGTGAAAATAAGTCTTTCGTCAAGTAACATTGTTATGTTACCAAAAACATTTAATACAAATTGCTTATAACATTATACCGTTCGTTGCCGTTACAGACAACGATTACTTATGTGTAACCGATCGAATACATCCCTATTTGATACAGACCAAAATAATTTGACGATTAAAGTCCTCTGTACCCATTCGACACGCCACAGTCAGACAATCGCTTAGAGCATATAATGACTTTTTTGCATCACCATTAGATCCCTATCGACGAGTATGAGTACACCATGCGGGCAGGTCAACGCATGCAAGGAATGTACCTAACCTACGTGTCTACGGAAATAAAAAAAGTTACGATATTAGTGCCCAAAATGTCGGTTTATACAAACAATTCTATTCAACCGTGTATATTTTTAAATACATTGTTTAACGAGGGGCTTCGGCGTCGGGCTTCTTATACACTCCTGTTCTCAATATTCTTACCTACACAATGTTTTTCATTACATTTACGAGGAAATAATAACTACAAAAGACAGAAAAATCTATGTTTCATACGACCGCACCAACCAAAAATTGACAAGTACAGTAGTATGCTTGCGGCGCGTGGCCAACTAGATTTTTATCAACCAATCACAGAGCAGAATTCTAGTGGCGCGCAGCCAACAAGATTTGCTTAAACCAATTAGATCACACATAAGCTGATAACTCCTTAGAGAGTTATGAAAATCCATAACTCCCGTGGGAACAATTTAGGCCATTGTCCTTCTTTATACAGGCATGGAATAACACCATTTACGAGCAAGTGTGATGAAAATATTATTACAATAAATATTATAATACCTACCTAACCTACCTACCTAAAGGTTGTCTGGAAGAGATCGCTCTTTAGACCGCCTGTTGTTAACATCTATTTTTTATAAGTTGTTATGTCTATTTGTTTCATCTTTTAAGGTGTGCAATAAAGAGTATTTGTATTGTATTGTATTGTATTGTATAATATAAAACCACTGTGACGAATGATAAATCTACTTCGGTAAACCGCTGCGCTCTTTTTCTTTAAGGTAGTATTGTAGGTAACTACTACGGGTTCTAGTTATGCGTTGCCAATTTGCCTTTGAAGATATAATAATTCAGAACTACATAATTACAAACCTTCATGATCATAGATGTACTGTTTACAAGTCTGTGATCTAAAACCACAAAGCAATTAGAAACACAAATATCTCGAGGCGTTGTACTTGATAATTTGATCATGGTAACTTTCACGTTAAATCCTATTTCAAACTAACATAAAAGTAACTTACTCTGATATTTTTTTGTGTTGTTCTCGTGGAAAAAATACAATGGAGTTGGCCTTGCGGAATTATTGACGATTGTTTTGTAAGTAAACGAGAATCGAACCAGGTCTCTTTTCTCTAACGTATATTTGAGAAAACCGGCCAAGTGCGTGTCGGACCACGCGCAGTGTAGGGTTCCAAAGTTGCCGGTCTGTCTTTGTTACATCGACACGCGCGCGCCAACTAAATGGTGCGGTTGCGTCGGCCAAATTTGTGCGAAAGTTGTGTTCAAGCCTGTTCAGTCATGATTTTTCTTTTTATTTTAAAACTGCGAATGTCAACTGTGTTATTTTACTACATTATTCATTCTGTCAAGACACTTGAACAAAAATGAGGGCGTTAAATCCCAATATCACGCAAACGGACCACTAAGTTAAAAAATGGTTTTCAAAACCCATAATATTTTTAAACAAGCTATCCAACGAATACTTCACACTACAGGTTTAAAGAGAAACAAAAAATACATACCCACTTCACAATTCACATGTAGGGAGGTACCGAAAAAAAGATATGTTTTAATTGCACTTGATATTTATGAATTAATAAATTAACACTATTATTATTAATAGTAATCTAGTGTTTTTCGGCCTGATTGAATTTATTATTTATCGCCGAATTACAGCTTCTAGTAGTAAGGGTTACTGAGCTAAGCCGCAGACGGACAGACGGTCAGACAGACATAACGAAACTATAACCTTTAGGGTTCCGTGTTGATTACAGAACCCTAACAAGAAGGATTTTATACGTACCTACGGAATAATTTCTAATGGCATCATAATAATTTTCACAACCACTATAGGCATCTTCGTGCATATTTAGTCTACATAGTGTACCTCGGGTGTATATAAAGTCAGCATTATAAAGTACCTATACCTACCATTACTTATGAATTTCACTAAAACTGGGGCATCAATACGTAAACAAATAAACAGTATTTCACAAATGTGGATAGAAGAGAATATAAATTTTAATGGATGCCTAATTAGAATATTACCATTGTCAATATTGTTATAGATATGTGATACCAGCATATATTGAGGGATGTCAACCCTTTGATAACTCCCAGCGAGCGGGTCGGCAAACGCGGTTACCGAGTGTTTACAATTAATACGAGTAACCCGCACTGAACGAAATTATTTTATCACCGACATCTGTGGGCAAGAACGGCTTTATGGTCGTGATAATAAAATGCGAAATACTGATATTGTGTTACTGATTTGAGCTGACAAAGTTTACGTTTCAATTTATGTATCTAAACCAACGAAACACTCAACCCGCTAAAGTGTGAGTGGAAAGGAGTTACAAACTTACAAAGCTACACACTCACAAAGCTACCAACTAACAAACTTTACATAGTTTCTTATCAATATTAAAATTGGTAAAGTTTGAAAGTGTGTATATGTAAACGCCTGCATAATTATATTCTTGAACCAAAACAAACAAATGCAGTACATGCATACCAACTTACAAAGCTACAAACTTACATTTCACAGACAATAACTCTTTTTTGATTTGTGATATAGATAATATACATTATGCATAAATTAGTTTTTTTTTCTACAGTAGGTACAATGCAACATAAATAATTGTAAGTGTAAGCTTCATCTATGAGGGATCATTTGACCACAATACGCCTTCATGTTTCATTACAACACCTCCTTCATTCGTTGAATCCACTCCGTAGCTTTACTTGGCTACGGCGCTACGGGTAAAGTTCTACGTCTTAACACATTCACTGCCAAGAATCGCTACGCGCTACGCTTTTCGTCATATGTAGCGGGTTTCCTCGTATGTAGCGACTACGGCGTAGGCGCCCGCTAGGCGGGTTCCTGGCCGTGAAAGTCCCCAGAGACTTAAGTCGACTTTCCATACCAACGTGGAACATTCGATTATAATTCATAGCAACAGATACTAATTTCCGACCTAGATATGGCGGATTAGTGGCATTGTGTATATGAAGTTTAATGTTATTCTAGCATGTCTTTTCAATCTGTAATCTGTCTGGAGTCAAAGCTTTTTAGATAAAGGCCTTACCAATCTAGAAACATTCGTGATGTACTTACTTCATTCGTACTGAAGATACATCTTAGGATTTAAGACCATTGATTGACGTGACATCATACGACTAACGATTCAATTTCACTTTGCGTCGCACTCACATACACTGGTTATTGCACTTAGGTGTCTAGCACCCCCACACCCACTGCGATGTGCGGAGACGCGTACAAATTTCATCGCACGGAGATACGGTACAGTGCCTGGTACCGTGCATTAGATTAGATTAATTTGTTTCATGACGTAAATTACAGTACAAAGTTGGCTTAGTAAAAACTATAAGAATTTACATCACAATCGTCTCAAAATAGCAATATTCAAAATTATAAATACAATGATCACCAATAAAAATATTTCGTATAACCTAGTCAGGATCGTCAAAGTACAGTTTATTGTAAAATATATAATATCAATCCTTATAAAATACATCAATCTAAAAAAAACAGGAAATTTCATTAGCAGAAATAAAGTAATATTAAATAAAATTAAGTAAATGTCATTTCCATAAATTCCCTAGTTGAATACATTGGGTGATCCAATAAAAGGTTTCTGAGCTACTTGCATACCACGGGTACTGTCGCTCCGCACACCGCAGCGGGATGCCGCAGTGATAACCGCCTTACGAAAGAGGGTTTGCATGGACCAAGACGTTTCATATGACAGTTCAATTAGCCAAAAATGTGCTCCCGAATTGGGCCATGATGTCTTTTGGGGATTCTGTTCTTAACGAGCAAAACGACTTCTGTTCTGTATCATACTTATTTACTCTGATTTATTACATAGTAATTTGATATTCTAAATTTGACGTATTCGAAATACGTTCAATTTTTATATTTGAAGTTGGTGAAAGGGTTTATAGTATATAGGCATTTCGTCCTACACTTAAACATGCAACGAGCAAGTTTGAAGAGAAACTGAATAGGGTTTTTTTTAATACAACGACGACGACAACGTTGTCTACAAAAGAGAGCACTTTTTAAATGTTGTGTATTTTTTTTCGTGCGTGTGTTGCCACACTGAAATTTGACAGCTGTCACATTGTTCCGATTAATAAAAACAGAACCATTTCTTTCGGCTCTGCCGTGCACTCTTATTGAGACACCCTAAATATATAATAGTGTGTCGGATTTGGTAATATATTCGCTATATTCCATAACTGATGTTTGTCGTACACGGTCTGCCCTGTCGGCTTGAGAATTAAATTTTTGCCCGTGAGTCCACACACACATGCCCACAGTCGCTTTCGTAAAACTAGTGCCTGCGTCAGGTTGGAATTAGGTGCCAAAGCGGACCCCGGGCTCGAACACATCATAGCAAGCTAAAATTAGTGAGCGAGCGAGATAAAATTGTGAGGGTGGCAGTCGTCTAAATAGAAGAAGCCAAATAAGAATCATTATTCAGATAAAATAAAAATCACATTCCCGTTTAAAATAAATGCGCCAAACTGTCGTTATTACGTACCGAAGCAGTTTATTGACGGTTCGCACAGACTCGTAATAATTGTTGCGTGTTAAGAGGGGGCGTATCGCCAGGGAAAAATCAGAAATCACCCGCGCGCCCCGTACCTGCCGCGCTGATGCGTCTATTGCTGCCCCGCTCCTTCTCGCATAGTATATGCCCCGACAGTCAGATGAAACATGATGAATACCTATAGATAATTATAATAAGTGGAAAGAAAGACAAAATCTGTAAGTACCTATATTTGAAGATATAATTTTCGCTAGTAGCTAAGTCAGTTTCGAGAGCTATAACTGAAATATGACCTTCCGTTTTCTTACTAAATCACGTAAGGGTTGTAATTTAGCATAATAATGTCTCGTAAAAGGCTAAAGCAAAAAAACAGCCATAATCGAATTTAAACTTTTGTGAGACATATCTAAAATACTACTAATAAATCCACGGTTAAAAAATTAACGTAAATGTCACGGCAGGCGACATGTTTCGAACTCTTCGGGAGTTCTTCTTCAAAACAAACATCGAAAACACTAATCCTGAAGAAGAACTCCCGAAGAGTTCGAAACATGTCGCCTGTCGCGTCATTTAATACGTGAATTTATTAGTAGCATTTAAAAAAAACTGTAATTTATTATGAAAACTTCGATCATGTTTATGAAAGCCAGATTTTCAGGCCACTGTGTGGCGGCCAAATTTTTCAATTCTGACCCCGTGTCATGGTCGGCCTTATCACGCGATAAGTGACAGGATAGAGCGTCCGTCACTGGCTGACATCGTTTGATAGAACGAGACGATGCCCCTATCTTGTCACTTATCGAGTGATAAGGCCGACCATGATACGGGGTCTGATCTCGGATTCGTACTTGGAGACAATGGAGACGCTTTGGCCCTTTAGTTATCAATTTTGAACATACTCGTATTAAAGAAAAACTGCAAAATTGTGTTCACTTTTTTAATATAAAAATGTCCAACTTCGCAGGCAATAATTCGGGTGCAGACTCGAAAATTATTATTACTCCAAAAGAAAGAAGGCAAAAAAATATGCATAGTGATGAAAATCCCATTCAGATATCTCAAAGAATTACGAAGCTACAACCGTTTTAATATTGCTTGTTAGAGAGAGAAAACGCAAACGGTGTGTGACGTCACATTACAGGATGCTGCCGGCAGGCCGCGTCGACGGCGTCACCGACCATGATGCGCGCGGCACGTTGCCGTCTTCTGTGACGTCACATTCTTCCAGCGTCATCGTTTCATATGAAGTTGCGTTTTGCGAAAAAGGGACAGAACACATCCCTTCTTAAAACTTTGGACACTTATAACTTCGTGATTATTTAACCTTTTGCGTTGATTTTTTCTCCATTTGACAATTTTTTTTATCCTTCTTCGAGAAAATATCACATTATTTTATTTAGTGTCTACGCCCCTATTGTTGGAATCTAAAAGCGTCACCCGTGATGACTTTAAAGAAAAAAAATGTCAATAATTACACGGTTCACCCACGTATTAAACGTCACTACGGGCGACATGTTTCGAACTCTTCGGGAATTCTTATTCAGGATTGAGTGTTTTCGCGGCGGTGTCGCTTGAATCACGACAAGATTCAAGCGACACCGCCGCGAAAACACTCACTTTATAGAGTACAAATTACTTTAATTACCCAAGGAATACCACTACCTACATTTTGTTGCTTAAAAAACCACCGGAGCTATAACTGAAATATGGCCTTCCGTTTTTTTACTAAATCACGTAAGGGTTGTGAGCTAGCATAATAATGGCTAGTAAAAGCCTAAAGCAAAAAAAAGCTATAATCGAATTTAAACTTTTGTGAGACATGTCTAAAATACTACTAATAAATCCACGGTTAAATTCACGCATTAAATGTCACAACAGGCGACATGTTTCGAACTTTTCGGGAGTTCTTCTTCAAAACAAACATCGAAAACACTCATCCTGAAGAAGAACTCCCGAAGTGTTCAAAACATGTCGCCTGTCGTGTCGTTTAATACGTGAATTTAACCGTGAATTTATTAGTAGCATTAAAAAAAAACTATAATATATTATGAAAACTTCGATCATGTCTATGAAAGTCAGATTTTCAGGCCACTACTGTGTGGCGGCCAAATTTTTCAATTCTGATCTCGGATTCGTACTTGGAGACAATGGAGACGCTTTGGCCCTTTAGTTATCAATTTTGAACATATTAAAGAAAAAGTGCATAATTATGTTCACTTTTTTAATATCAAAATGTCCAAGTTCGCAGGCAATAATTGTTGGAATCTGCACTCTCGATAACCCTAAAAGCGACACCCGCGATGACTTTAAAGAAAAACAATGTCAATAATGTCACTACGGGCGACATGTTTCGAACTCTTCGGAAGTTCTTCTTCAGGATGAGTGTTTTCGCGGCGGTGTCGCTTGAATCACGACAAGATTCAAGCGACACCGCCGCGAAAACACTCACTTTATAGAGTACAAATTACTTTAATTACCCAAGGAATACCACTACCTACATTTTGTTGCTTAAAAAACCACCGACACCGCCGCGAAAACAATCATCCTTAAGAAGAATTCCCGAAGAGTTCGAAACATGTCGCCCGTAGTGACATTTAATACGTGAGTTGAACCGTGTAATTATTAGTACTGTTTCAACACGTCTCACGAAAGTTTAAATTCGAAAAGCAATGTCCGCCATCTTGGAATTCAAAATGGACATCATTTCTAGAATCTTCACCCTCGAGAAGCCTTGTTCTTCAAAAAAACGCGCATATTAATTTACAACGAATGTTTCAAAAATTTTAAATAATGCGACCACTTTTTGAATTATTTCTGACTATGAATTCGTATTTAGACCTCTCAGACATCGATTTTGAACATAACCGGATTTATTCTCAACTAGCGATCCGCTCCGGCTTCGCACGGATACTATATTATACATATAAACCTTCTTCTTGAATCACTCTATCTATTAAAAAAAACCGCATCAAAATCCGTTGCGTAGTTTTAAAGATCTAAGCATACATAGGGACAGACAGCGGGAAGCGACTTTGTTTCATACTATGTAGTGATAGTGATAGTGATAATCTTTCATAAAGTAAATACACGATCGACAGAAAAATGTTCGTCTAGTTTTGCATGTACTGCACAAATTATTCTAAGAAGCCGGTCACCCGCCGATCGCTGCGTAATCTTATAGTTGTATTTTGAACTTTAAGATCTATATGTTAAGGTCGACTTTTAAATATATTATTTCAAAATGTAGCAAAATATCTACTGGAATGTAATGATACGTTCATTCACTGGACGAATATACTGGGTCACAATATTATTGAAATCATTATGTTCATCGTGCTGTCGTGAGAGCACAGAACGTAGTCCTCTCGTCTCAGCGGAGCGATTACGACTGACTCCGCCCGCGAACGGCAACAAAAGATATACAGAACCGCACGAAACACGCGACGGGAGAAAGGGTATCGCGCTAAATAAAAAAGGCCTATACGCCAAATACGTTTCACCTCAATAAGTCTGAAAAGGGACTACATAAAAATACCCCGCTAGTACTTTCATTAGGTAATGTGAAAAGCTATTATACACTCAACTTTTACTTAATTTATATGCACGGGAACCTCACACTATTGAAATTGAGTAAAAATAAGACATGTTTTGGCGGTTCTTTTCTATCGAGGCAATTTTGGTTTTGTATGGTTTTGTTCAGACGATTCAATTGCAAATATGATGTAGTTTTGGTATGTTCTTTTTCCTGGCATTCGCTTTAGTTTGTCATAGGTAAATATTCAATTTAAGAACCCCGATTTCGCGGAGCGCCCCCTCAAAATGTTATGCTTACGATTTCCTCTGATTACGCAAGTATTTAAATCAAAGCTTTTAAACACAAAGGTCAACGAGATAGCGAGATTATGAGACCTTTATTTCGTCCCGCAATATTACCGGTGCGAATGGAACGGGAAATGGCGGGATTGTCTAAGCTATTAGAGCGGAATGAAAAACAAATGTAGAGCTATTTTCGAATGCTGACATGCTTGAGATGATAGATTATAATGGCTTTGTAATTTTTCGAGGCGAGTAGATATGCTAATGCTAAATGTTTTCTGAAGGGCTAAGGCTCTTTTCTCAAACATGCAATGACATATTGACGCTGTTCTTTATAATATGCTTCGAAATATCACGTACCGGGCGCGGCGATTCGAAAGATCCATAATGGAATGTCAAACAGAATTAGAGGCTTAGGCCTGCAAAGCGACTTTCTTTTGTTTCAGACTACCAATTCGTGACTAATGGCCGGCAGACTCGAACAAAGATTAGGGCTAAGCCCAATATCTCGCAAATGAATTACTGGTTACAAAAATGGTTTTAGGAAACCCATAATATTTTGATAGGAAAAAAAATTACATCCCCGATTTAGGAGGGATAGGGCAGGCCCATTTCTGACGAGATATTTTGGCGCTCGAACGAAGTGAGAGCGCCAATGGTTCGAGTCAGAAATGGGTGACTTTCACCCGAGTTAAACACTCTAATTTTCATATCGAATACGGGGAAAGTAAAAAAAACACAGACGGAAAATTAAACAATATGTTTATTCAAAGTATACTATTTAAAAACGGCAGCCGCCATTACCGTGACGTCATCCGAGCCGAAAGAATAGTCCCATGACCCATCTCACCTATCCTAAAGAAAGAGGCAAATATCTGTCTCGCTCGCGCTTATGGTTATATGGTGTAATTCGGTCACGTGACATACAGATAATAAACCTACGATTTTAATTTTGAAATCAAAAATATTGCTCATGGTTTTATAACCAAATGGTAATTATATTCGTATTTCCTAAAGTCAAAACTATATGAATAACATACTTTCATAATTTAATTGTGATAGACGAAAATAGCCTATTCAAATATGTTCATAGTATTTGTATTTATTATTATAGTATTAGTTGAAGAGTGACTGTATGCGTTTCTGCCTTAGCTCACATGTACAACTTTAAGTTAAAAAAGGTTTGTGGGGGGTGTAAATATTCCATTTGTCACCACATCATAGAGCCTAGTGAATATTTTAGCCAAAATAAAAGTAATGAATTTACTACATAAACTTATTTTATCCTACTAATATTATAAATGCGAAAGTTTAGATGTTTGGATGTTTGTTACTCAATCACGCTTAAACGGCTTAACCGATTTGGATTAAATTTTGCACGAAGGTAGTTTATAGCCTGGATTAAAATATAGGATAGTTTTTATCCCGGGTCCACGCAGACGAAGTCGCGGGCGGAAGCTTGTATTTAATAAAATAAATGCCGTGAACTAGTAAGAATAAAATGATTTCCCTTTGTCAGTGGCGGGGTAAGTATTGATATTTATTAGAATTAGTTCCCACATAATGCTTATTAGGCGAGGACTAATTGGAATACACTACTTTTCCGCACTAGAGCAGAAACGTATCACTTTCAGCACACTTTTTAGAACAACAACGACCCACTTTCAGAGCATGAGATATGAAAAAAAAATTTTTTTCAAGATTTTTTTTATTATGTTTTGTCGGCGTGATTGATTTATATACCCATGCAGAATCACAGTTTTCTAGTTACTACTAGTAATGGTTACTGAGCTAAGCCGAAGACGGACAGACGGTCATGGCGAAACTATAAGGGTTCCTTGTTGACTACGGAACCCTAAATAAACGTGAAACGTGATGGCCAGCCTCGTATCCCTGTCCGTCGATGTTTTTCTTGGTACCAAGTTTTATATACACTAAATAATACTATGATAAAGAATATTTCATTTGTTATTCTATGATGAATATCGAAACATTATATTTTATTTGTAACAATAATCAATATATTTTTTTTCAAAGTAAGTATTCTGCGTATTGATTATTCTATGAAATGATAATATGAGGAAAATGATGTGAAACGAAAATCTATAAAATTGTTGTCTATAAAATAATGTATAACCGAAATGTAGACTATCGATATCGGTTTGTCTAGATATACATTTCCGGTGAAGCAGTATAGCCAATATTAAGTTAGAGTTTGTAGAGTTAATAATAAACATTCGTGGCAATGATCTCGGTTACCCACGTTACCAAACAAAAGTTTAAATATATACACTGAAGGTAGCGGCACTAAATTACGCAAGCACTCCATGCGTATATTAATACATTTCAAAGGCCCTCCTTGTATTGTTTATATGTAACCGGTTCGAATAGATGTTACATAATTTAAAGGGTATAAGCAGGATAACCTAATAAAAATTGCCCCCAGCGTTTTTGGGTCAAAACTATAATCAGACGATGCCTTTTCAGGAGGTAATACCCTGCACAAAGTTTCATCCATCTGTTACCCCCTGGGGGTGAAAAACACCCGATTAACCCCAAAACTGTTTTATTTATTTTTTCCTAAACTATGAAAGTGACGAATTTCAAATTATGTACAAATATTAATGGGACTAAAGGCTTTAATATGTTCAAAAATATGAGGATCCTAAACATTTAAATTCTTGTAAAAAAATAAAATTAAAAAAATTATCACCCTGTACAGGAAAGCTTTCCACCTACACCCGTCTAATGTCAAGTGGCATAGAGCATTATTGTCACTGAGACAGCGAATCAATTTCCTTGACTCTACTTCGCACTATACCGTAGACCTCTTCATTACTCTAGTGCTCTATCTAATGCGAGGGCCTTAAGTAGGTCCGTCCATTTACGAATGAACACGCCATGAGCCAGTTAACTACATCGGGGTTATTGGGTCACTGCAGCGTATGTGAGATCTTGGGGCTCATTTAACCTATACTATACTGGCTATGAGCTAAGGGAGACCACCCACTAAAGGAACTGGGAATTTTTCAGGTAAGGCTCAAATCAGCATTACAATTAAATCATAGTATAAAATAATATAGTTTTGTTACCTAAACCTGAACTTGGTGTTATTAATAAAGTATTTGTATTTGTTAGTAATAAATTTCGCCATGTTTTCACAGCCAGATTTAGTGCGAATATACTGAATATAGGATTGGCCATAGAAAAAACAGAAATGTGCCACTTTAAAAGGTTATTTTTCTTTCCAACCTTTACGGGGTTCTGCCTTTTCGGCGAAATATGTTTCGCAGAATTTCACATGGCAACCAACTTTTCGCAGAATTTTTATTTGGCAACCCAATTGTTGGCATAACTTAACTTCGCAGTTTTCTCATTTAGCAAAATTTTTATATTGCTAAATTTTACTTCGACAAACTTTTATGTGGCAAATTATTATGAAGCAAATGATTTGCTTAGGCAAATAACAAATTGTCAAATGACGTTTGGGCAACCAAAAACATGGCACCATTTAGAGCGCTTCAAAGGTCATAGAAATACTGAGGCGCGGAGCACTATTCTGGACGCGGATTATCAGGGCAGACAAAAATGGCTTGTCATAAGCGGACTGTCTTAGGTCGGTTAGGTTAGGGTTCACTTGTGTCCCTCAGACCAGAAATAGACACCCCGCGCAGCGGCGACGTGGTACTACGAATTAGCTCACAACTTTTTACGGTGGAAGAGTTTCGAGACTCGGCCTCTTTTTTACATGGAATGTGTTTTATGGGATATTTATTTTCTAACTGTCAAGCTTGTGAGGTGTCACATATAAGAAAACATAGCCTCGCACACATCTGGTGGATATTCACCCTTAACGTTTTGACGTAACCCAGCAGCTGGGCTACGTTTATTAATATCAATATGAATGAATGATATATATTCATCGCACACATAAGAATTACAAGTGCCTATTCAAAATATCTGCAGTTCCCATTCAAGTCTCACATTCACCGTCTTATACCCTAGAACGTAATACGCTCGTCTTTTGTTGTGACAACCATTGTCTGCTGTCCATTGTGTGACTTGTTTATCTATCCTACTCAGTTCAACGTGAAGTGCACTCGAAGGAAGTGAGATAGAGACGTGTAAACAGCTGCATAGATGCGCTTCGCCTACATAATGGTGGCGATTGTTAGAGATTAAAGCGACTCGCATATGAGTTCTATAGCCTAAGCCATTCGTTCGGTTCTTGTATGGAAGTTCTTAAGAAAATCAATCTTCTAAGGGTGTGGTATGACTAAAATTCTTTAAGGGTTTTGATCTAAGATGTAACATTAAGTAGTGACATTAACTGTCAAATATATGCTGTATACAATACCACAGATAAAATAAACGTCTAGTGAAATTAATTTTGGTGCTGGCGTAATATTAAAAATACATTTTACTCAGCTAAATCTCGATCGCCAAAATAGACTAGGATGTAGGTAAAAACCCTAAAGAAAAGCCGTTCGTGTATGTAGTGGTGACTGGGGGGAAACGAATAAAAGGCTTTAAGTATCAACTTGTTTGACCGATTGTTGCTAACACCCAACTCCTATATATAGGTTGTTTCATTTCAATATCACGTAGGTTGGCCCACCAGACTGTTAAATTAAGTTTGGTCTTCATTCGGCATAATATTATAACATATTGTCCCGGTCACTAGGGATGTCTGACGTGAGAGTATTTATGAATATTTTCAGTATTGTATATAATTTGGTTGGTAACTAACATTATTATTTTCTCTTCAAGGACGGCATAAGAGGCGACAACTATATTAATAATTAAGAAATTGACATGTAAAACATTATTTTATAAATAAATGATTGAATTGAATTGAATTGGTCCGTGGTCGAAATTCTTTTGTGTTATGCTTAGTGTCCGTGATTGAGTTAATCAAAAGGTAAATCTATTTCCAGTTGCTACCTACTGTATTATTTTGTGTAAATTATCAATATCTTAGTAGGTTTTATTAAAACGCGAATGTCTCTGCCGATGTTTGTTTCTCTCAATCGCAAAAGCCACTGAACGGATTTTAATAAAATTCCCAAAAAATAAACTGCGACAAAAGAATCTATACATGAGAATCGGTTGAGAAATGCGACCTGTACAGAAGAACATCCGGACAGCGGAACATCTGGACATCCGAAATGATTCTGGTCCAAGCTGGGCTGTCATTCTTTACGCGCTCATGCCCACCCCACCCGTCACGTCTAACGAAACCAGATCTATACCTATGGTTAGTTACTATGAATCGCGGAGTCAAGATATACATGTGGGTGGTAGGTGGGCCTAAAAAAAGTTACAGGATAGCGGGGCAGAAACTGAGAAATTGGTTCGCTTTGCTCGCTGTGATTCCGGCTCCCCTTATCGACATGTTTTAATGTGAGAGACAATATTAATTTAAATAATTTAGTAAATGTACTCGTATCACCGAGCGAATATAACTATTATAATACTTTAGAAAGTGCTGCCAATGTCCTGCCCAACTCCATTTCAGTTTGGTTATGACTCAGTATTCCTCACTCGGTCTTGTAGGTTAATGCCGAGCATGGCGCGCTCCATGGTTGTGTGGCATGTGCTACCCGTACTTTATGCACAGCCTCCTTTGTGAGCGTCCATGTCTCAGCACAATACGTCAATATTGTGGGCAGGACACACTGATTATAGAGACAAGTCTTTAGGCATTGTGGAACGTCAACGGATTTGAGGATGTCGTCTAACTTATTGAATGCCGCCCAACCGAGCTGAATTCTCCTGGAGGTTTCTTTGTTTTGATCCTTCTTGTCAAAGGATAGAATATGACCGAGATAAACGTATCGCTCGACGATCTCCAGCGACTCGTTTCCAACAGTTACAGTTGAATTCGAGTCGCCGGAAACGCTCGTCATGACCTTAGTCTTGGAGATGTTCATTCTGAGACCTGCAAGGAAGCATGATAAAGATCTTGGATCATATTTTGGAGCTCACCTAGGGTCTCGGCAAACAAAACAATGTCGTCGGCGAATCTCAAGACAAGAATACACCCAATCAATGGTGCATTCTTGTCGCACTTGCGTTTTTATGACATCCTCTAGAACAGCCGTAAAAAGCTTGGGTGAAATGGTATCCCCTTGACGCACCATCTGCTCATGAAAAAGGATTAATTAGGATGTCGTTTGAAATGTAATTTATTCAGCTATTAAATAAAGCTAACTTCATGATGGACTATTGTCATTACGAAATTATGGGTGATAATGTTGCCCCATTACTAATGAGCCAATTAAGGCGCCGTAGGTTCAGCGAAGTTAAGCGAACAGAGTTTTTGAAACAATATAATGCGTCTGTCTATAATAATATGGTTTCAAAAAAATACGAATAGTAATTATGAGGCTTTTCTGCAGGGAAATCAGTGCTTCGAAACATGATTAAGCTTCGCTCGATAGAAAAAAATTACGAACATAGGTCTAAAACACACAAAAATACACTTAAAATATTCGTAACAAATAATGCACAAAAGCTATAAATATTAAAATTGCTTCTAAAAATCGGCAATATCATGTTTGAGGGAAATCAGTGTTTACATTTTTATTTAATTAAACGGCCAAAAAATTAAAATTAAAAAACATGATATCCGCGCTTCCGAGCACGCACTTCCATCTCGCTCACGCTTATGCTCAGTGAGAGGGAGAGAAGACCATGAACCTACGGCGCGTTAATGCGGGTGCATTGGTTTGTGCCGTTTGGGAAGGTATAATAGGAAAATTGACAGTAATTGCCCATCAATTGTGAATTGCATCTCTACCTGTGACATTGCTCTCTATTAAATTTGCGAAAAACTTCATCAAAAATGCCCCTGCTGAAGCCACCCAAGCCGTAGCTCAGCTCTCAACCGGACTTGGTCAGCGTCAAGTGGCCCAACAACTGAATTTAAGCCGATCAGCAGTCCAACGAGTGTGTCAGAGTTACTGAGAGACTGGGGACCTATTTAGAATTACATAGGTAACTACTTATGTAATTCTAAAACCTCAAAAATCAAGAAGAGGAAAGAGGAAAAATTCAATTTTGTTTTGTTACATTAACTTAGTGACATTTAGTTTGTTAACCTTTTATATATCATTTTAAATGATTATTGTGTATGATTACTATTTTATTGTAAATTACCGTTTGACATGTAAAAGTGCCCTTGTGGCCTATTTGCAGAATAAATAATTGATTGATTGATTGATTGAAATAGGTACGTACTTTATCATATTCCGCATAAAGAATTCTCGCGTCTAATATATTTCAATATTCTGTGCCAGGCCATCTATGTTAATTTTCTTTCGTATCTCTAGAAAGTGGGTGTTAAAGGTCTATGGGAAATATGTAAAAATCTGTCACATTCCATTAGCTGTTGTTGTTTTATAGCTACGTGACGTCAGGTTGTGACGCAAGCAGAAAACACTTATGTGAGTCCTACTTACTTACTACTTTTGTACACGATCGACGAATTGACGACCGGTTAGCCTAGTGGGTAGTGACGCTGCCTACGAAGCTGAAGATCGTGAGTTCGGTTCCCGGTAGGGGAAAATATTTGTGTGATGAGCTGATGAGCATAAATACTTGTTTCTACATAGCAAACATACAAAACTCAGAAACACGACAATATATTGAATAAATATAAATATAAATATTTATATCTATTCAATATATCGTCGTCTACTACCCAGAACACAAGCCTTATTGAGCTTACTATGGGGCTAGTTTGATTTGTGTAAGATTGTCCGCTAATATTTATTTATTTTAAATACAACTACCAGAAATTATGTTATCAGACAATTTTGTGTAAGATTGTCGCATTTTTTAAAATACCATTTCGGCAAATAAGCGTTGGCCGCCTATCGGTAAGCGGTTACCGTAACCTATGGGCGCCTAGCTGTAGGTATTTAGCCTAGTTACTACGAATAGCAGCGTCAAGATATATTTGTGGGTGAGCGTCTAGGTCAGCTTAAAACAAGTTACAGAATAGCGCAGATGAAGTCGCGGGCGGAAGCTAGTCCTGTGCGGAACTTTGGATGTTTTGATGGTTGCAAATATCCAACCTATATAGACCTAGATGTTTGGATATTTGGATGTTTAGATGTTTCTCTCTCACGCTTAAATGGTTAAACCGATTTAGATGAAAGTTTGCACGAAATAGTTTATAGCCTGGATTAAAATATACGATAGTTTTTATCCCGGGTCCACGCAGGCGAAACTCCTAAACATATCACATCGGCTATAACCCCCGATATAACAAACATAACAAATAGGTAACTATCAAGACAGAGAAGCTTTTGATAAAAAAACCCGTATATTCACCCGATTACTATGCCACTGACAGACACACAGGAACCCATGTTAAACTTATAACTGTTTTTCATCTGAGGTTTAAACATACTGTTTTTTATTTTTCTATTATTCTATTCACGTCCGCATTACGTTTTGCGTGGGTGACTTCGGTTTTTGAAGAAATTTAATCAAATCTGGTTATTTTCGGAGAATCTTAAGACTAAGGGTAAGTAAGACTAGCGAATTCTTTTGTCAATACTCCCACTGAAGCTCCGTTTCCTTATTCGTACACAGACATATTTACAGAAGGTTGGAGCTGTTTTACATACTTACCTGTCTTGTTTACTCCCTCGTCATATTGTCTCTGAATGTGTTTATTTAATGTTTTTAAACAACTGCCTCATAAGGAGAGTTATAACTATAACCTATGCAGATTGCAGAGGCGTTTCTAGCCCATGTAGCGCCAGTGTGCAAACATTACTCTATAGCGCCCCCACTAGGGGCGCGCTCGGCGCCCCCTAGGACCGCTGCGCTCGTGTGCAACGCACGCACACCCGTCCAGGGTAGGTAAAGACGCCTCTGCCTATATGCATGTATGTATGTGGACAAGAACGTTCTATATCGCGGGCCACAGTCCAAAGTTCAAACGGCTTGATGGATTTTGATATATGAGGTGTCGTTGGATGCCTCATAACCGTGTGTGACAAAAAAAAAACAGTTGTATTTCTTGAAAATTCATTTTATTTTGCTTGTATGTTTAATAAGTAGACCAGCAAAAACACAATTATATGACGTCACCTCGTCATTAATTTGTTAACCTTACAGAAATCATATAATACGTAGCGTTGTGTTCCTGGTGGTGATGGTGAGTGAGGTTGTCAGAGCTCCCGAGGCTGCGTTGTGTTGATAGCGAGGGAATTGCATTAGTTCCTTGTTGTCAACAGGGCTGTTATTCGCTACGCGCTAATGTGGCTCACCCCGCCGGTCACCCGTCACGAAACTAGACCTCTGCCTACGCTTAGTTACTACGCATCGCGGTGTCAAGATATATTTGTGGGTGAGCGTTGAGGTGAGCTTAAAACAAGTTACAGAATAGGGGGGCAGCACGGCTATCACAAGATGGCCCACATAGACTACCCGTCTGTTTTCAGATTCAGATTCAGATTTTATTCATAAAATACATTATTTTATATGTCAAATAGAGTAGGTAGGTACATACGTTTTATACATGTCAAGGTAGTTTTAATTATAAATAGATATACAATATTCCTAAAAAAATATTCATTGACATTGCATTCAAGCGTTCTAATTAGAAAGAGACGGTAGCCTGTCCTGTGATAGCCGTGCAGAGCGAGTTCTCAAATCCATAGAGTCGTCACGCGCTTATGACTTATCTAGATTTGTAATCCTAACCCTCCATAGGCTACAGTGTCTGCTTTCGATAAGGCAGGCCGTATGTGAGTTTGCCACCGTCGTGGTTTAAAAAAAACCTAAGTCCAAATATTTATGTAAACGGGCAAGGTACACACTAATAATGGTTTCTTAAGGGTCTTGGTATACACAATGGAATGCACCATATCTAGGTCGGAAACTTAGTTACGGTTTTTCATCTTTTTTCCAGTAGTGGCGTTTTAAAATGAAAACGAAACTATGTTTGTATGGAGAGCCTATTTGAGTCGACCGTATTGGAGACTTTTAAGGAAATAATGAATCTTATATTAACTAAGAGTTCGCTCTGGGAAAATTGGATGCTTTTAATTAAACTAAATAGTACGTCTATTTATCTAATTTCAATTTTGAGGTCACCGGACCTCTGCAAAGCTTTGTGTGCACATAATTGAATTCCTTACACAACATATTTATTTAGGACCACCTAGTGCTGGTTCTGTGTGCTCGTGTGGGTCCTAAACTAACTCATATGGGAAGATAAAGGCCTTTCCATCGTCAAAAAACAGTTATGCTATTTTAAACTACTAATGTAATTTAATGTATAATATTTTATTAAATTCTACACTAACATAGTTCCTTAAGGCGCCGTAGGTTCATGGTCTTCTCTCCCACTCACTGAGCATACGCGTGAGCGAGATGGAAGTGCGTGCTCGGAAGCGCGGATATCATGTTTTTGAATTTAAATTGTTTGGCCGTTTAAATAAATAAAAAAGTAATCACTGAGTTCTCTCAAACATGATATTGACGATTATTAGAAGCATTTTTAATATTTTAGCTTTTGTGCTTATTTTGTTACGAATATTTTAAATGTATTTTAGACCTATATTCGTGTTTTTTTTCTATCGAGCGAAAATGACTTAATCATGTTTCCAATCACTGATCTCTTTGCAAAAAAGCCTCAAGATTACTATCCGTATTTTTTTGAAACCATATTATTATATTTATTATAAACAGACGCATTATATTGTTTCAGAAACTCTGTTCCCTTAACTTTGCTGAACCTACGGCGCCTTAAGCTGACTGTTACTAACAAAATACCTATGGACCACCAGTCTGAAATAAATTATTTTTATTTTTATTTATTTTATTTTGCCTCTATTTAAATATCGCTCTTGATATTGAAATTGAATTGAATTTTGGTGAGATTGTGTATTGTACAATCGCCTGCAACACATAAATGTAAGTGTAATGTTTACTAACAAAATGGATCATGTTATCTGAATAAATAAAAAAATGTATTTGTAATTTGTATTTGTATTCGCAATGTTCACCCTAAGGACGATAATAGTTAAAACTCACGATATTTGTAAGAAGGGCTTGAGTAAAAAATACACTTTTGACGTAGGTAGTACAGGGCATTTTAAAATACTCGTGTACTTAATTAGTCGGTTCAGTTTTCCGAAAGTATTTTTTTTAACAACCGGTCCCAATTTTGTAAAAGCTTTTATTTAACTCGCAACGTATGTAATATGTAACTATGTTTGTTCGGGTGGAATCTCGCAACTCAAATTAGCAGATATCTAGGCAGATATCTTTAACCGATTGAGCTGAAAGTTTTGAGTTTATATAGTTTGGATGACAATTTAATATTATGGTACCATCGAGCTGATCTGATGATGGAGACAGAAGGTGGCCATGGGAATTTAGGACTTAACCGACGTAACCCCGTTGAGGTTGGGCTCGTTAGAATCGTCTTAAGTAGTTGTTGTAGTTGTTGTCTCGTAGTTGATGACGGTATTCAGAAACGTACAGTTGCCAATAAAAGCCTGTTCATCTTTTTTTTGTCAGAAACTTGTTACAGCTTATACAGCCAGTAGTTTATAACAATGTACTGAACGTTGCACGCTTCCAGCTTTCAACTTCCCGGGTCCAATTTGCGTAACGAATGGGCTCGTCCCAATTTTAGGATCCCCAGTTCGGGACTCCATTGTCTCCCCTTTTTGTACAATAGTTTCCGAATACATGGATACGTGGTCTTATTGTGTAGTTAGGAACTGAATTTGAATTATTATTCCGCTACAAAGCGTAAAATACATTGTCATTTAAGCTGACACGATGTTTTAGTCCTGTATTTTTACTGGTTGAATAGGTTTTAAATTTAGAGGTTAACCTTTTCGAGATGAAATAATATTGGGGACCAAAAGGGTAGGTGTTTTGGAAGTACATACACATATGTACGGTTCATTAAACTTATATTCATCACTGTTACCCGTGTGGTGTCGGGTTAGAATTTCACCGCCCCCTTTCTTCCCGTGGGTGCCGTAAAAGTCGACGGGACCAGGGTTGAAGTGTGTTGTGGGCGATGGGCTAGCAACCTATCACTGCAATATCACATTTTGTCGATCTTTTATACCCACATTTATGCTAAAAGTGGCGCTGGACTATACGTTTCATGTGCTCTGCCTACCGCTTTTGGGAATAAAGGCGTGAATGTATGTATGTATGTACGTATGTTATTATGATAAGGGCGAAAATGTGCGTGTTTAAATTTAATTAAGTGTACGTGCCTACATAAAATGCGATGTAAAGCAGCAGTGAACGAATTGAATGAGTTAAGCCACTACCGCTTTTGTCGGTGCGGGCTCGGTACAGTATCAGTAAGCTGTCAACTGTTAATTAACACGTGCACTGCCGGGAACCAGCCTAGCGGGCGCTCTGTTCGTAGACGATTTCCTCTCGTTAGCGAGAAAACCACGGCATCGGCTATGAGCATAGCGATTCGAATTCGTTGACAGTGAATGTGTTGTCTGTACGGAACGCATGCATGCAGAAGTGCTTCACCAAGGACCAAGTTGCTACGACTTTTTTTCTGCTACTCATTCTACCTCAGGACAAGCTATGGTAATAATAATACCAGAGAGCGAGATCTTAGTATACAAACCTCAATAAGTGTGACTGACAGGGATATATCACTCGTTGTCATTGTTTCATTCATTCATTGTCCCAATTGTAAAGAACAAAACTGGTGACGTTTCTGACATGTCCAACTACAGGCCCATTTCGCTGGCTAATGTTATCGCCAAGGTTCTGGACAGTCTGCTAGACAAACAGCTGGCAAAACATATCCACCTGCATGACGCCCAGTTTGGCTTTAGACCTGGTTTATCCACCGAATCCGCCATCCTATGTCTAAAGCAGACTGTCCAGTACTACACGGCCAGAAAAACGCCCGTGTATGCCTGTTACTTGGACCTGTCAAAAGCATTCGACCTGGTATCTTATGACATGCTGTGGCATAAGTTACATTCTGAAACTGATTTGCCATGTGAAGTTACCTCGTTACTGAAGTTCTGGTACGATAACCAGGAGAATAGTGTCAAGTGGGCTGGAGCGTATTCGGAGGTGTATAGGTTGGATTGCGGGGTGAGGCAAGGGGGGTTAAGTTCGCCCCGCCTCTTCAACCTGTACATGAACCGACTACTGGAGGAGCTCAGCAGTGCCAGTGTTGGATGTTCCATAGATGGGGTGCGTGTGAATAACATCCATCAGCTACGCAGATGACATGGTGCTGCTGAGCCCCTCAGTGGGTGGTTTAATTAGTTTATTGCGCAAATGTGAGTCGTACGCGGAGGCCCATGGGCTCAAATACAATGCTAAAAAGAGCGAGATTATGCTATTCAAAGCAGGTAATAAGACCTACAGAGTCCCCTCTGTAACTCTATGTGGCACTCCCTTAGCTCAAGTCAAGCATTTTAAGTATTTGGGCCACTGGGTCACGGATGATATGTGTGACAACATGGACATGGAGAGGGAACGCAGAGCGCTGGCTGTGCGCTGCAACATGCTGGCTCGTAGGTTTGCACGATGTACTGACAAGGTGAAGGCTACGCTTTTTAAAGCATATTGCCAGTCCTTCTACACGTGCAGCCTATGGATCAGCTATACGCAGCGGGCATACAGCGCTCTGCGGGTGCAGTATAACAACGCGTACAGGGTGGTGTTCGGGCTGCCGCGGCACTGCAGCGCCTCGGGTATGTTCGCGGAGGGTCGGATCGACGGCTTCCACGCGATCATCAGAAAGCGATGTAGCTCGCTACTGAGACGGTGGCGCGCCAGCTCGAATACTATCCTGTGCACGCTGGCCGACAGGTGGGACTCACCGTGGCTGAAGCACTGGGTGCAACTGCATGCACCCTTATGTTTTAATGTGTATTAATATAATATTAACCCTAGATTTAAGTAAAATGTTACTAACACGTTATGGACCTTGTTCGAAATAAAATTATTTGAATTTGAATTGAATTTCACTTTTTACTAGCCACAACTGAGTTAGTATGAGGTTGCAGCAAATAAACCATTATTCCGCCCAAATGAAGTAGGTCGTTTAAAGTAAGCCGTCACTCGTCAGCCATTTTAAAACAAATTCCTATTTTAGCTGTGTACTACACCTTTCCATCCCTCATGGTGGCACGCGTCTCTCTAGAGATCTATACGCTACGGTATGTGCGGTAGTGCTACGACGTAGCACTGACGCACACTGAATGACTTCAGTCACATTCACGGCCAGGAATCGCTACACGCTCTGCTCGTAGCCGATCCCGTGGTTTTCCTCGCATGTAGCGGATAGCATTTATGTCGGACGTAACATAAAGCATTCATTCACTACTGGTGAGGACGAGAGCCTGTTGCTTGTTAGTACGAATACTGAGGGGTGATCACGTAACGTTTCAAACGTACGTTCGGACAAGTGAACCGTCATTCTCCCATACCAAAAGTGACAATTAGATCTACATAACGCGCGTACAATGCGTTACTTGATCGATCTGCTGGAGTACGAACTAGGCTGAAGGTCGATTATAAATATAAGTAATGCTTGACTAATTGATTTCAATAAAAACTAGTGACTCTGTGAGCCGTAGAACTCGCAAACCTGTCCTAATTATATTTTTTTATTTCGAAAAACTGAATCATTAAAATCTATATAATTATTGAACATGCTCACAAATTTGTCACGATATTTGTTGAGAAATGCGACATATACAGGAGAACAGCCGGACATCTGCACATCCGGACATATGAAAGAATTTTGGCCCAAGCTTCGTTCGCTTCGGTCGCTCGTTCAATAAAAACCCTCATAGGGATAAGTTCTTACTTTAGCACTTTCACTGCCAGAAAACCGCCTAGCGGGCGCTTCCACCGTAGTCACTTTCCGCTACATACGGGCAAAAACACGGGATCGGCTACGAGCGTAGCGCGTAGCGATTCTTAGCAGTGAATGTGTCTTATAAGACATGTATATGTTTTAACCTGTTATTATGTACAATAAAGTGCTTCCAGACACATATATACTATCGATCATTTCAATCAATATATTTTAAGTAACTTGGAAACCACAAATGTAGTTCTTACATAACCTACGTCACGGCCGGGCCACCCCAAGGCTAAAACTATTTTTAGCAAATGGACGCTCATCCATTACGCGCGATATAAAAACAAGCCTTATTAGTGCGTGAAGATCTCTGACTTATTTCGCATCCTAATCGTAATTCAATGTGTTTTGCCTTCTGCACGGCTAACATAAGTATAAATATATAATATAAACGTTAGATAAAGTTATAACATTCACTGCCAAGAATCGCTACGCGCTACACTCGCTACGCGCTAGTTGATCCGTAGGCGCCTGATAAGCAGGTTCCTGACAGTGACCGCGAGTTTGAGCGGCGGCGGGATCAGCAGCGGTGCATTGTACGTGTGAACGAGAGATCAGAAAGCAGCATCTCGGTCCCATCTGCCGTCCTAAGGGCCGAAACACATAACCGCGTTGCGGCGTCGCGCCGCTAAAATTGGCAGTAACGTCAACGCTGAGTTTAGTGGGGCGGTGCCGCACGGCGGCGCATATTTCAGCAAGGGCCGAAACACATAACCGCGTTGCGGCTAAAATCAGCGTTGACGTTACTGCCAATTTTAGCGGCGCGACGCCGCAACGCGGTTATGTGTTTCGGCCCTAAGGCGCATGATAAAGCTTGATCCGATTCTGTCGCTCTAGTGAGAACTTCATGCGATTGTGTCTAGGTTCTGAAAAACAACAAAATGTATACATACGAGGGGTGATCCAAAAGTAATGATAATCAGCATGATTAGGTCTCGTGATGATAATTAGTGATTGTCATTCCTATTGTGCAATTATTCAATAATACACTAAAAACTTTAAAAAAAGATTTCCTTCATTTGTTTTTTTTGAATAGCTAAATAAATATGATGGTATGGCATATATTCTGCCGTCAGTAAAATCGAAGGATATTTTGTTACATGTTTGGGGCGGTGTTGGCAAAATTCTGGTGTGGTAATAAAAAAATAAAAAATACAATTTAAAGTTTATTTATTTTGATGCCACGAAATTAATAAATTAAACTCATGTCATCGTTTTTTTTAAGCACAGCTCACGTAACAAAGTTCAAGGTAGGTTTTTCTGGCCATCAATATATTGTATTTTTTTTTTAAACAGGGTGAACCTAGGTTACAAATATATGAATATAAATACGAAGGGAGAGTGATACATCATAACTCTATAGCAATTAACCCATTCAGGGCCAAGAATCGCTACGCGCTACGCTCGTAGCCGATCCCGTGGTTTTCCTCGTATGTAGCGGAAAGCGACTACGGCGGTCTGACGCATATGTGTCGTCATGGGCCCTGAATGTGTTAAGTGGGGCCGTCTCAGGGAAAACCAAAGAAAAAAAGTACGAATTGTATGAGCCATTTTCTTGGCCGAGCTTGCCGAGTACCAGGAGTGTTTTTCAGGCTTGTGAATTCTATAAAACTAGTTACCTACAGTCACGTACAGTACACTCTATTACTATTCCTTCTTATTCTTAGATATTGAAAACTCGTCAATAAAATCGGTGCAATTGCGTCGATGTAAAAACTAGTCTTCGTTTCGTTTATCCAAAGTTTTTTTTTTATATGTAGCAAAGTTAAAACATTTTTAATATATTATAAAGGTAAGAAAACGAATAAAGAGTGTATTTAATAATTAAAAATGAAATGTAACGGACAACTTCTGTTTTTTATGCCGATTATCATTACTTTTGGATCACACCTCGTAGTCAATTTAACCCAAAAAAATATTCATTTTGTTTCCTAGTTCCTTCCTTTGAAAAATCTCATAATTTTCATATGCCCTTAATACTCGGACATTGCTGCCAACGATTTCGTAGTCGATAACATGGAAAAGCACCCACCTAGCGGGTTGCACTGAAAGTTTTAACCCATTCGAGGCCTAGAAACGCTACATGTGCTACGCCGCCGCCGCCGCCGCCGCCGCCGCCGGCTTTAGTAGCAGAAATCGTTGGTAGAGGCATGACTCATGTCATGTGTGACTCATCTGGTCTTGGGTTGAAATACGATTGGGATGCGAAAGTGATGAATTAAATGGACGCCCTAGTTATGGGCATAGCTACAGGTTGTTTAATGGAAGACATTACCAGGCGTGGTTAGTGGTTCGTGTGTGATCATAATACATTATGCTGAGCCTAATTGGGTGTAAGTATGCTTAATGGTTTGGTAAATACATACTGTATAGCGCATGGTGAAAGGATGATATGTAATTGAGAGAAACAGATTTTTTAAAATCTTGTACTTACATTTTTTACGGCAGAATCAATACAGAACTATTAGTTTCTTAGCAGCTATTGGCTCTCTACGGATATCTGGGGCATTCTCATTTTTGTGAATGCTGCGGTGGATTACACTACATATGTCACTATAAAAAGTGTGTGTTAAGTCATAAACAATATAGGTACTTACCATACTGTTTTATAAAAAATAATACAGGTACTTAATTAAGATTGACAGGCTCCTGAAGAGTTGTAGTTAAGACTGTAATAAATTACAACCCTATTTTTTATTGAGATAAACAGTTATATTTTTAAAAAAATTCGATGTGTATAATTTTTCGTTTTATTAGGAAAATTACTCTTTATTTATTAAAATACGCTACTTATGGGCTGTTTATGAGATCCAATAATAATAATATAATAAAAAATGTTATTCATAAAAACCTTATTGCTAATGTTAACAATGTGCTTGCGCATAGTACAGTCGAGGAATTTGAATGTTCAGCACTTTTGGACCTTAACGTCATTCAAATAGAGTTGACATGTGCCAAACCTTCATTTTCCTCGACCGTACATACAATATTACGTGCGTCTGAACTAGGATGATCCTGTGTCTCAGACAAAGATAATAATTACAAACTAGTTGGTGCAATTTGTGCACAAGGAAGGTATATAATTGTATCGTACATTTAGAAACAATTGGAATATAGAACATAGTAACTTATATCTATTTAAAGTACATCGGAATCAATAAATCGCCTATTAAATTACGTTAGGTATAGATAATTACAGTGTCAGCATCTGCAATTGCGTTAGACTAGGCCAAGCAAGTTTAAGTAAATCGAGTTCAATAAAATATGTGTAACAAATAAGTGCTTGCGTTGCAGCCTTGCGTTTAGTATAGGACGACGTTAAGATATGCCGAGTTGGTAACTAAAATAGGTGAAATTAATCTATACATATAAAATAACTCAAACAAAAGTAATGTAAGCGGCGACCTTAAATTTAGATGGTGAATGGTGTAGTACTTATAAAAAAGAGGCAGGTTATACGCTCTCCTAAAATAGCACATTAATACCGTCCTTCTTTCAGTTGTAATCCATCTAAGATTAGCGTAAGCCTGGCCATTTTTACACCTGTAATTTTGTGTAAGCAACAAAGTAGATATGTTGCCTTTTATTACTGCGCTTTTTTATATTAGTTCATTGGGTCCATCTATTACACTCGCTGTAGTCGTAACATTTTTGATTGAATGGTGCGCAATAAAGTATATTAACTTAGGTACTTTCTTGCCCTTGCGTCTGAAGTATATTTGTCATCCATAACAAAGATTGACGAGAGGCATTAAGAAAATAGAAGATTACCAACCTTTAGATACAAAGTATTTCCCTTTGACAGCTCTGGTCTGGCTCCAGACTTTCCAGAAGATTACTAGCTGAAGCCCTATTTTTGTCCATTAGCCTAGTTGGTAGTGACCCTGGCTACGGAGCAAGAGGTCCCGGGTTCGAATCCCGGTAAGGGCATTTATTTATGTGATGAGCACGAATATTTGTTCCTGAGTCATGGACGTTTTCTATGTATTTAAGTATTTATTTATGTATATAAGTATGTATATCGTCGTCTAGTACCCATAGGGCAAGCTTTGCTTAGTTTGGGACTAGGTTGATTTGTGTAAGATAGTCCGTTTTTTTTTACAATGGTGTTCCTTATCCTCCGTAGGCCAAACTTACAAAAGACTAGCTTTCGCACGCGAATTCCTCTTCGTAAACTCCCAATTCCCATACCAATTACAATCCTCATCATATTACCCCCTTGCAGGATGATTTCCGGAATAACTTTACCTGTTTTAATCATTTTTATAAACTATGTGTGTATAAAATATCATCCTAGTTTTATTTGCGTAATTGAGAAACCATTGAAACTGCACGAATAAAAATACTTTATTTCTTGTTTTAATTGCTCGTTATAAAGTCGAATCTGGCTGCGGTGTAAGCAGCTGTATAAATTCATTTATGCATATGGTATGCGACAAGTTGTGCCGGCCATCGAAGGTGTTGCATCTTAAGAAGATGAGTTATAAGTAGACGTTGCCCTTTCTAGGTGATATTATTATTTTTACCACCGTTTGTGGTAAAAACTCATACTCAAGTACTTAAATGGCTAAATAGCAACCTTTCCCGATTCAATGTAGAGACAGATGTTATCTTATTATTGTTTTCATAGAAGGAAAAGTGCGAAGGTTATATCGGACTCGCAGCTACTAAAAACTCCTCGACGCATTTCGGACGGCGACTTGGATGTGGGCCCTATCCTTTCTTTTTTGCCTTCAACTGCTACCTTGAACCACCACTACCACCGTGGTGGTAGGTTGGGGGATACCGTATCCGTATTGCCCAGCCTACATCGAATTTAAACTTTCGTGAGACATGTTGAAATAATACTAATAATTACACAGTTCAACTCACGTATTAAATGTCGCTGCGGGCGACATGTTTCGAACTCTTCGGGAGTTCTTCTTCAGGATGGCACAATAACAAGAGTTGCCCTGGCGGGCACCGAAACCGTAGCCGCTTTCCGCTACTTATTGGAAAAAACCACGGGATCGGAGATAAGAGCGTAGCGCGAAGCAATTCTTGACAGTGAATTGTTGTCAATTGATATATTCTCAGCTAACGATTTCTCCGAACCGTATGTAGAGGAAAACGCCTGCGAGCAGAGCCCACCTAGCATAATGAAACGGCCTAATATTTACTATAGCGGCTCTGTGAGCCGGAGAACTCGCGAGCCTGTCTTATTTCAAGTTTTTTATTATTTTTTAAACTGAAATTACGTAAAAAAATCTATACATTTATTGCACCACAAAATGTACCTGTAGGTGGAGAACAGCCGGACAGACATACGATAGAATTTTGCCCAGTTGCCAAAGCTAAACCGGAGACGTTCGTTCGCTTCGTTCGCTCGTTGAACAACACACACATCATCAATATTTATAGCTATTTTATGAGAATACACAGTAAGTACCTACACTTTTCAGATGCACAAGCACGTATCGGTTGTTTAGTCGTTAAGCCCATTGTTTGCCGATCACCATAATCCCCGTGCCACCTCAATATTCGTGCCAGATGAAACAAAACTGGCGGCAAACTGTTTGAGTCACGTTCCGTTGGCCAGTAAACTCGAACAGTAAACACGCTGCTTTATAGTTGCTTTGTATTTGCTTTAATGGTTTCGTTGATTCTAGTTTAATGTATTGGGGATAATTGAAATGTGGAGTAGTGTTGACATTTTGATGAATCGAATTGTTAACTAAGTGTTTTATTCATATGGTTGTGCCGTGTTCGTATTAATATGATTTGAAACGGCGACAATATAATCCTGTTAATTGAACGACGGAGCGATGCGCTCGAAAATCTCTGCTTCAGCTTGGGCCAAACTATTTTCGTATATCCGTTTGTCCAGCTGTTCTCTTCTACAGGTTGCATTTCCCAACCGATTCTCGTGAAATTTAAGAAATTTTGTGAGTAGGTTCAATAATTATATGGATTTTTCATTTCGATTCAGTATTTCGAAATTTAAAAAAATGCTTTTGGGATATAAATAAACTATTCCCGTTGCTGTCAGTTTGTGCCTCCGCAAATATACCAGAACATATAGACAGGCTCGCGATTTCTACAGCTCACAGAGATACTTGTGTATTATAAATGTGAAAGTTTGCATGTTTATATTGTAAATCACTGGACGTTCGCAGCAAATTTCATCAAACTCCCGGGGATTTCGAGGTTAGACAACGAGGTTACTAATAGGTGAGTTCATTAATCATTAAAATCAATTCATTTATTTTATTCAGGCAACAATGGCCCTTATTACACATGCGTTACGTCTGTAAGGCTGACACATACATATCAATATAAACGTATTTTAAACAAAAACACACTATTACTGCGATAGGTTACGCAATTTAGTGGTGTCAGATAACCGTCCGCGAAAACGCCAGAAGTTGACTCCCTTCGGTCAAAATGCTTCGTTAGTGAAGGTCGACAGCTGGTCGATAGTACATCAGTGTTACTAAATAAGTCATGTACAATGGGGGTATACACCAAATTGGTTATTTTAACCAATAATGATGAACTTTTCTAAATATTGTCAAATAGAGAAAAAGGTGAAGCACAGCAGTCCAAAGTTTTAACAGGGATTATATTCTGTCCCTTTTCCACAAAGCACTGTGATGTGAAGGTTCACATGGAAAATGTCATTTATTATGACGCTCGAGTATTGTGACGTCACGATCCCCTAGCGTTTTGCTCTCTCTAACAAGCAATATTAAAAGGGTTGTAGCTTCGTAATGTTTTGAGATATCAGAATGGGATTGGGTCATTTGGTATATATTTTGCCGTTATAATAAATTTTGGGTTTAAACAATGGAAATATAATATAACCAATAATATAGTAATTACTAAACAATGTACCTACACAGACGATCCCAAGCGGGTTTAATTGGTATGTAATATCTCTTACCGGGATTGGTGACAAAGTAATTTCCTAGATTAACGTAAGATCCCTTTACCAAGGAAGATTACTAATTCTCTTTGATTAAACTGTAATTAGTAGATTATATCACAGAGTAAGACAGTAATCTGGGGGCACGGGAGTGCCCCCGCCAAGACGAGCCAAGCGAAGCGCAAGGGCACTACCTACCTTTTCTCGAAGCGCTTCGTCATATTTTTGAACCTTCTTAACTTGGGTCCGGATTATACCAGATAAACAAAATTATCGGGATATGATGTCAGTGGTTGACTTATTAAAACTATAATGTTTCAATTGCATAGCTCTTATACTTTAGATTTTATTGATATCTATAATACCCCGATTTCGTCACTGACTCACTGATGATCATCAATATTCTTAAGGTTCTTCCTGAAGTCCTAGAAAGCTGAAATTTGGTATGTAAGCTAGTAATCGTATACAAACAACGAAAAAATCTTAAAAGTAGAAACTTTTACCCCCCCAACCCCTTAAACTAGGAGGTGAAAGTTTGTATGAGACTTCCGCAAATTTTGATGCTAGGGGTCTGAACATATATGTAGGGACTCCTTGTTATAAATAATAAAATACCATTTAAATTAAGGGATGGTATGGTAGAATGTATAGGTTTTCCCATTCACTCCTTTAGAAATTACCTTACAAAAAGGAATGAGATCCCACTAAAAACATTACATGTAAAGTGATGCCAAGACTCCGTAGCTCATACAGCTTTCAGCGTGAAAAAGATATCAGATCGCGACTAACGCCAAGCTTACTACCAGCCACGCTCTACAAATTCTATATCTTGGCTAAAAAGTATAGACCTGTCGCTTATTAATATCATCATAAATTCATTCCGCGCGAGTCTATGCGGCGACCGGGATGTGCCCAACAGAGATATACTTTTTAGCCAAGATATAGAATTTGTAGAGCGTGGCTGGTAGTGAGCTTGGCGTTAGTCGCGATCTGATATCTTTTTCACGCTGAAAGCTGTATGAGCTACGGAGTCTTGGCATCACTTTACATGTAATGTTTTTAGTGGGATTAACTATTTACTTGTAAGTGACAGTAAAAATATGTGAATTCACAGAAACTGACGTCAATGGATCAAATGAGTGAAATATGTAGACCCACGCAGGATGGTCTTGTACAGTTTACATCATATCACATCATATCATATCGTTTATTCAGTAATAATTATACATTGTCGTTGTCCTTGGTTTATATACATTTCACTTAAATAAAAATTAAGGTAAAAAATGCAGAGATTCAATTAAATAATAATTACAATGTCAATTTGGATAAAGATAAATGTTAATAGGTACAAATAAAAATTAAAAAAAACGCCAGGTCTCATTATTCACATCAATAAACTCATTCACTGAGTAACAGGCTAGGTAGTAATAGGTTTATATACTTGTATACAGCAACAAGGATAAGCAGAGTATATACCTACGCAAGTAACCATTTACACACACAATACTACAATATGTGCGTAAATAATCTGAAGAAAGCGTAAGTAAGAGTTTCAAGAATAAGAAAAAAAACAATACATATAAACAAACAAAAACGCGCTCTGGCAGCGGTGGCCACGCAACAATTCAAATTATTAAGTTAAGCTTACCCGCATGCGTTATTCTTATTTCTTTAAGGTTTAAAAGCCTGCGATGCGTTAGTATTGAAAATCGATGACTTTATTCATTGACTATCGTTTTATTAGGTAACACGAGCTTTGATTAACGAACTAAGACATCGGTAAGAAAGTCGCTTCATTCCGATTCCTATTACACATCGTATCAAAGCGAAATACTGGGTGCCCACATCTACAATTTTCGTATTATTTCACAAAGCGCTTCATCAAGTGGATGATGTTGTCACTGGAAAGGACTTTAATGTCATTACTTAGAGACAATTTGACAATCACGGAGAGTAAATAACGACATTTTATATAAGGAAGTCGTTTTATAACAGTGTAATAATATGATGCTACAGTTAAAATACCTCGCCGATATAGGTTATTGGAGTTGTATGTGAAATTATTGTAATGGCTATATTTATTTGGGGATGTATATTTTTTCTCGCTATTGTGTGAGGTATCGTTGGATAGCTTGTTTAAAAATAAGATGTACGGTCGAGGAAAATGAAGGTTTGGCACATTTCAACTCTATTGGAATGACATTAAGGTTCAAAAGTGCTAAACATTCAATTTCCTCGACTGTACACATGAATACATTTTTCAATTCAGGGACACATTAGCGTGATATTGAGCTTTAAAGTCCTAATTTTGTGACACATTTATTTAATGTATAGTTTTTGCACTAATAAATTATTTTCTTTCTTTCCAATTTTTCACATGAATACATTTTACAATTCAGGGACGCATTAGCGTGATATTGAGCTTTAAAGTCCTAATTTTGTGACACATTTATTTATGTATAGTTTTTGCACTAATAAATTATTTTCTTTCTTTCTTTCTTTCCAATTTTTATTAGATTCATGTGTCCGGCCCTCTGACGGCTAATTGGTTACTACTGGCTAACTCTACTTCTCACGGCAGTAAATATCATGAATTTGACTGGTTTTTATTAGATTCATGTGTCCGGCCCTCTGCCGGCTAAATGGTTACTACTGGCTAACTCTACTTCTCACGGCAGTAAATATCATGAATTTGACTGGTTTTTATTAGATTCATGTGTCCGGCCCTCTGCCGGCTAAATGGTTACTACTGGCTAACTCTACTTCTCACGGCAGTAAATATCATGAATTTGACTGGTTTTTATTAGATTCATGTGTCCGGCCCTCTGCCGGCTAAATGGTTACTACTGGCTAACTCTACTTCTCACGGCAGTAAATATCATGAATTTGACTGGTTTTTATTAGATTCATGTGTCCGGCCCTCTGACGGCTAAATGGTTACTACTGGCTAACTCTACTTCTCACGGCAGTAAATATCATGAATTTGACTGGTTTTTATTAGATTCATGCGTCCGGCCCTCTGCCGGCTAAATGGTTACTACTGGCTAACTCTACTTCTCACGGCAGTAAATATCATGAATTTGACTGGTTTTTATTAGATTCATGCGTCCGGCCCTCTGCCGGCTAAATGGTTACTACTGGCTAACTCTACTTCTCACGGCAGTAAATATCATGAATTTGACTGGTTTTTAGTAGATTCATGTGTCCGGCCCTCTGCCGGCTAAATGGTTACTACTGGCTAACTCTACTTCTCACGGCAGTAAATATCATGAATTTGACTGGTTTTTATTAGATTCATGTGTCCGGCCCTCTGCCGGCTAAATGGTTACTACTGGCTAACTCTACTTCTCACGGCAGTAAATATCATGAATTTGACTGGTTTTTATTAGATTCATGTGTCCGGCCCTCTGACGGCTAAATGGTTACTACTGGCTAACTCTACTTCTCACGGCAGTAAATATCATGAATTTGACTGGTTTTTATTAGATTCATGCGTCCGGCCCTCTGCCGGCTAAATGGTTACTACTGGCTAACTCTACTTCTCACGGCAGTAAATATCATGAATTTGACTGGTTTTTATTAGATTCATGTGTCCGGCCCTCTGCCGGCTAAATGGTTACTACTGGCTAACTCTACTTCTCACGGCAGTAAATATCATGAATTTGACTGGTTTTTATTAGATTCATGTGTCCGGCCCTCTGCCGGCTAAATGGTTACTACTGGCTAACTCTACTTCTCACGGCAGTAAATATCATGAATTTGACTGGTTTTTATTAGATTCATGTGTCCGGCCCTCTGCCGGCTAAATGGTTACTACTGGCTAACTCTACTTCTCACGGCAGTAAATATCATGAATTTGACTGGTTTTTATTAGATTCATGTGTCCGGCCCTCTGCCGGCTAAATGGTTACTACTGGCTAACTCTACTTCTCACGGCAGTAAATATCATGAATTTGACTGGTTTTTATTAGATTCATGTGTCCGGCCCTCTGCCGGCTAAATGGTTACTACTGGCTAACTCTACTTCTCACGGCAGTAAATATCATGAATTTGACTGGTTTTTATTAGATTCATGTGTCCGGCCCTCTGCCGGCTAAATGGTTACTACTGGCTAACTCTACTTCTCACGGCAGTAAATATCATGAATTTGACTGGTTTTTATTAGATTCATGTGTCCGGCCCTCTGCCGGCTAAATGGTTACTACTGGCTAACTCTACTTCTCACGGCAGTAAATATCATGAATTTGACTGGTTTTTATTAGATTCATGTGTCCGGCCCTCTGCCGGCTAAATGGTTACTACTGGCTAACTCTACTTCTCACGGCAGTAAATATCATGAATTTGACTGGTTTTTATTAGATTCATGTGTCCGGCCCTCTGCCGGCTAAATGGTTACTACTGGCTAACTCTACTTCTCACGGCAGTAAATATCATGAATTTGACTGGTTTTTATTAGATTCATGTGTCCGGCCCTCTGCCGGCTAAATGGTTACTACTGGCTAACTCTACTTCTCACGGCAGTAAATATCATGAATTTGACTGGTTTTTATTAGATTCATGTGTCCGGCCCTCTGCCGGCTAAATGGTTACTACTGGCTAACTCTACTTCTCACGGCAGTAAATATCATGAATTTGACTGGTTTTTATTAGATTCATGTGTCCGGCCCTCTGCCGGCTAAATGGTTACTACTGGCTAACTCTACTTCTCACGGCAGTAAATATCATGAATTTGACTGGTTTTTATTAGATTCATGTGTCCGGCCCTCTGCCGGCTAAATGGTTACTACTGGCTAACTCTACTTCTCACGGCAGTAAATATCATGAATTTGACTGGTTTTTATTAGATTCATGTGTCCGGCCCTCTGCCGGCTAAATGGTTACTACTGGCTAACTCTACTTCTCACGGCAGTAAATATCATGAATTTGACTGGTTTTTATTAGATTCATGTGTCCGGCCCTCTGCCGGCTAAATGGTTACTACTGGCTAACTCTACTTCTCACGGCAGTAAATATCATGAATTTGACTGGTTTTTATTAGATTCATGTGTCCGGCCCTCTGCCGGCTAAATGGTTACTACTGGCTAACTCTACTTCTCACGGCAGTAAATATCATGAATTTGACTGGTTTTTGTGTATTATGTCATCATCATCCTCCTAGCATTATTCCCGATAATGCTCTTAAAGGAGCCCGGGGTCCGCTTTGACACCTAATCCCAAGATTTCGCATAGGCATTAGTTTTACGAAAGCGACTGCCATCTGACCTTCCAAACCAGAGGGAAAACTAGACCTTATAAGTTCCGAAAAACTCATTGGTACGAGCCGGGATTCTGTAACGATTCCCCCCCCACGAACAGCTTCTCCCCCATGAATAAAACTACCTAGAACTAAACAGCTACTCACCCACACTTGAGAACGCGGGATAAATTGTCATAAGCTCTAACACGACTACTGTAATTTGCATTCTATCGACCTATTTATTAAACCTACTTTTAATGCGTGTTTTATTACTAATACCTGTAGTTTGGCCAGTACGTGATCGAATAGTGGTAGGACCCCATAAAATGTTGTGTACCGTAATAATCCAGGTCCTTTTATGAAAGCTAGGTAGGTTTTGGACTCTTCATTAACATAATTAAGGCTAGCCTATTAGTACATAAATTGACTTAACTATACCCTAGCTTCAACCACTAATCTTCTAATTATAATAAAGTCCTAAGTACGAAAGTATAAGCTCATTCAATGTAGGATTATTGTAAAATAATTCTGTTTGCCGTTCATTATTGGTAATTACATTATGGATGATAATTCTATGTCACTCATTATATTATTAGAATAAATATTTTTATTTTTGGGTAGAAAATCCCCTACCTCCTATTATCCGTCCGGTTGAACGAGAGAGCAGCTTTTTAGAATTCATAGCAAGTAGATTATTTATTTAAACCTATTACGAGCTAGTTGTCTACCCTAAGTAATTGTATTTTAAACCAAAGTTCTAAACGACGGTTTGTGTGGTAATTCTTTTACTCACACATAGCTACTCACTCGTTTGGATGAGGACTGGACGGCCTAACAATTTACCTGCCTGGTTACCTAAGAGTTTAAGACCCAAAGAACGAATCTACCAGCGTTTCCAACCTAACGGTCTGTCTAGAGAGAAACACCGAAACTATCTCAACAGACATCTTTTAACGTTAATAAATGTTGTATTTACAACTTACGTGGCCAATATATACCTAAGACCATTCTATACCGATGTCATTGGTGTAGTGTCAATGTAAACCGTACCTTACATGTGAAATATTCTACCTAAATCGTACCTTGAATGAATAATGTCCACTCAAGACAGTAATGTGCCTTAAATGGAGAATAAGTAGCTACTCCTGATAGTATAATGCCTAAAATGAAGGATATCCATTCATGATAATAAGATACTTTAGGTGGATTTGATGAACTGCTCCGCCTGTCATCAATTCCCAGACTTATTCCATCTTTCTGGAACAATTCTGATATCTCATCGTCATAAATAGAATAGTTACCTTTCTTTGATGTCTATTAATTGTCACATCGTATGATATTTCACATGTATCTCACGGCAACTTGACACTCCTTTGACCACTTAATACACTTAACTTAATCTCAGTTTCATTTATAAAATATACCTTTTTTTGACCCTATTGGAATAGTAACCTTAAGTCAAACAAGTTCTAGAAATATTTTTAATTACAGGAGACATAGTTATAAGCCTATCACCCCATAACGCGTGAATTTAGCCCTACATCTACCCCAGTCCCTATTCTGCTCACCTCTAGAACCATACCTTAGTTTAGAGGCAAGAATGTATCCCTAGGTAAACTGTAAGTAGTTCAGTCGGCAAAACTGAGGTATCAAAACCTAGCGGCCTGTGTATTTGCCCCCCCCCGCTGGCTCTTGTCGAGCTAGAGGGTTACAGCGAGTAGGGCGACCTGTCTGGAAATAAGTCTAGTATATTTACATATATATAATGCTGAACGACCCCTCAGGCATCCGATCGATTTCAACGAGCGGAGTATCCTCCTGTGCTTATCACATGAATGACCAAGCCACGTCTACGTCGTCAGATGTTCTGAGAGACGTGAGGGCCCCAAATTAGGGGTTTCGTCTCCTGTGTTGGTAAAAAGGTAGACGCCAGACCACACCTCAAATCTGGTAACTAAGGACACGGAGCCATCCCGGGTTGGCACCGGTAGGTGGCGATGACTCCGCAGATATACTGATCTTGGCCGCGATCTGACTGATTTAGGCGATTAGAATGAAACCCAACTACATTTCGGAAGCAATCGCTCAAACATAACTAATACCTAGGAGTAGCCCAGGCTTATTAGCTATATTTGGTTAACCATAAAAGCCCCCGGATGTCCGTAGTGACTAATATAATCCCGACTGTTTTCCGAAATCATTAAACCCTCGCTTAGTCCCAAAACCAATCACTCAAACATAACCGATCTCTCGGTATCCTAGATAATCAGCTATGTTTGATTAACCATAAAAGCCCCCGGATGTCCGTAGTGACAAATATGGTCTAGACTGTATTTCGAAACACTAACCCTAACTTAGTCCCAAAAACAATCACTCAAACATAACCGATCTCTCGGTATCCTAGATAATCAGCTATGTTTGATTAACCATAAAAGCCCCCGGATGTCCGTAGTGACAAATATGGTCTAGACTGTATTTCGAAACACTAACCCTGACTTAGTCCCAAAAACAATCACTCAAACATAACCGATCTCTCGGTATCCTAGATAATCAGCTATGTTTGATTAACCATAAAAGCCCCCGGATGTCCGTAGTGACAAATATGGTCTAGACTGTATTTCGAAACACTAACCCTGACTTAGTCCCAAAAACAATCACTCAAACATAACCGATCTCTCGGTATCCTAGATAATCAGCTATGTTTGATTAACCATAAAAGCCCCCGGATGTCCGTAGTGACAAATATGGTCTAGACTGTATTTCGAAACACTAACCAAACATACCGCATTCCAGAGAGTAGCTCTGGCAAATAAGGTATGTTTGATTTAGCCATATAAATCTTATAGAATATATTCGATAAGTTAAATATAACTTGGCCCTAATTCCCACTTTAAATTCACAAATGACTATAAAATCGTAAAATAGTAAATGACTCATAATTACGAGGAGAGTTTCCCCATAACGACAAGCCATCCACCATAATCAAGATAACACACCAATAATTTCACAACCTAACAGTCAGGGACGCTATGCCAGTCCGGGTGCCGAGAATTGAATGCCGCAGCCATCCCCGTTTTCTCCTTTTAAACCCCTCATACTACTCCGACATCTTCCTATCCCCGCCGTTCCGAGACACCACCGTTCCTATTATCCGTTTATATCGGTCCTTATCTGAAAACTTAAATTATTTTGCAAGATTATCATGATATTAATTAATTTTATCATTTGACATGCAAAATTGCCCCTGCGACCCATTCGTAGAATAAATAATTGCTCTATTGATTGATTTACAATAGTATCATCATTAGCTTTGAAACACCTAACTTATCTGGTAATAAGGTTGAAAATCCATTGTACGTATTCACGCGCCAACTCTGGTATGTAATAAACACGTGATATTATTCGCACCTTCCCCCGCCACTGGTCGTATCGCCCATTTAATTAAGCTCCCAATGCTCTAGCTATTAAGATGGAAATTCGTATGGTCGCCCTACGCCTCCTGTCATGACGCGATTGCCAGGGTAGAAATGTTACTTTGGTATCCATTTTGTAAAGGATTGTTATAAGCCTAGTTCATATCGCACTATTACAAACCCTTGTACCCATTATCATGAAATAAACTCATACAATATTCTTAAATGAAATAAGTTTCCGATACTGAATATTTACACGTTTGAATGCTAGCTTAATTGATTCCTACCTTCCTTTTAACTATTAAGTAAATTTCCCAACTTTGGGTAAGAAATAAAAATACACACCGACGAGTATGCCCATTCCGTTACAGTCGCCCCGGTGAACGATACGCAATGCATGACCTAAGAGGTTATGCATGTAGTATCTTCATCTCTTATCCCTAGATTTGTCAGTGACAATCCTCCCTTGATTAAACTCGTGGTGTGTTTTTAACCATTACTAATTGACTGTTAGTGACTTGGTACAGAAACTCAGTCCCTTGAAATTCAACAATGAGCCATGAATACCCTTACCCAGTACTTCCCCATTTGCATGAAATACCAGGTTGTGAGGCTGATAGAACCTAATGTTCCGAGTTTGCAGTATCAAACTGAATCTTTGGATCTGGCTGGGCATCCTCCAATTCTGATCCACATTGTCCGGATATGAATGATACCCCAAAAACTTTCCACGCAAACTGGAAAAACCCTTTATGTAAGATTCAGATGCTCACTACTCATTAATTGAAATTCGAACCAAATCTCATTACGTCATCACTTTTCCAGTCAAGTTTTCATGGAGTGTGTCACATGTCTTATAAAATAAGCCAATTCCCATTATGACTTGTTCTTAAAACTCATGAATATCCTTCACCCATTTCTCCCATTTGCACGAGATACCAGGTTGTGAGGCTGATAGAACCTATGGTTCCGAGTTTGCAGTATCAAACTGAATCTTTGGATCTGGCTGGGCATCCTCCAATTCTTATCCACATTGTCCGGATATGAATGATACCACAAAAACTTCCCGCGCAAACCAGAGAAACCCCTGTGTAGGGATCCAGATATCCACTATTCCTTAATTAAAATATGAACCAGTCAACTAAAATTGTACGTTCGTTATGATTTATTATACCCTCTTGCGTAGTTCTATTGATTCAATGGCGATTGCCTCGCAATTTTTGACTTATTTTAACCGACACGTGATGTGTATACCTTCGCAAAATACATCGTGTATAGTATAAGTCCCCAAACAATACTCCAGATGCTAAGAGTCGAATCGATTCCTCGATTTTAACCTAATGATAAGAGTCTAGGGACTTATTGTTCCTTTTTTTTTTTTTGTTCCCCAACAAAACCAACAAATCTAGGTTATTTGATCACACTCCAGCTATTGTCTAACTGTAGCAACCCACGTTTACAGAAAACCTCAAACATGCTTCCCCCTTCCCCACATAATATATTTCCATCCATCGCCTTCCAAAAACCCCCATTAATATGTCCAAACGTCACATCATTTCATTCCTTCCTCATTCGCCTGCTCACTCGATTGCTACAGGTAGCCAAAGCTTACGATGTGTAATCACTTGATAAACAGATTAAAAAACTTACTGAACTTTAATTTGTTCAATATATTATTACCCCATATGGATGTTCATACTCGCCAGCGATTCATCTACTACAAGTAAAAATAAGATAAAATAAATAACTACCCCTCTTAACCTCATCTTCCGTAATAGATATATCATAACCATTATACATGACTTTACCGTAAGTCAGTTCCGTCATCTCTAATCTCAATATTGAGCTAAAACTTCAATTGTAGTAACCGTAAATTAGTTGAATTCGATATACATAACGACCTTTTCTAATAAGTCAGGTCCGCCATCTTAAATTCCAAGAATAACCCAAAATTTGAATTTAGCAACCGTAAATTAGTTAAATTTCATACCCATCTCGGCTTTCTCCAAAAGGTCATGGTCTGCCATCTGGAATTCCAAAATTAACCCAAAATTTGGAATTAGCAACCGTAAATTAGTTAAATTTGATATACATATCGACTTTTCCAAAAAAGTCAGGTAAGTTTCATTTTGAATTTAAAATCCAACCCAAAATTTGAAATTAGCATTAACAAATTAGTTGAATTTAATATACATATTGACCTTTTCCAAAAAGGCCAGGTACCCCATTTTGAATTTCTAACCTGAAAACCGGAATTAGCATCAACAAATTGGTTGAAATTGATATACATATCGATCTTTTCCAAAAAAACCAGGTACCCCATTTTGAATTTAAGATCTAACATAAAATTTGAAATTAGCATCAACAAATTAGTTGAATTTGATATACATATCCGACTTCTATTTTCCTGAATATATAGGGAAGATACTAAAAGCGAAATTCAATATTTCCCGCCAATTCGAATCTACTAAAATTTGTATTACCACGCAATACATCATTTTCCCATTATCCGGCTATTCCGCAACCCACTTCTTGCTCACCCCACCGCCCACACAAAAATGCATCTTGACCCCGCGATGCATAGCAACCAAACGCAGGCAGAGGCCCAACCTCGCGACGTGTAAACAAGGTACCAAGGCGGCCATGGTGTTTCAACTGAAAAACAACCCTACTCCATAAAAATAACCAGACTCCTAAGCTCCCTATGTCAATACTCAGATGGAGATCAACTAACTGTGATACCCTCGTGCAGTAATTTTTAGGGTACTTTAAAAGAGATGCCCTGACTTGTGTCGCACACGCCCCCCAGACAGGGACACGCTGATGCCCTCCGCACACGAGGAAACACGAGATATAACACTCTTCGGGAATCGCTGCCCCGGGCAAACTTCGACAAATACCCATCCCAGTGACGGTTTATTAAAAGGCTCATAAAATGAGATTCCAGGTGAAACATAACACTACAGCATCCCCTTGACTGTGTCGCAAAACCATGTATCGCTTGAGTAGGCTGAGCAAACAGGAAATACAGACCCAAGTTTGCCTTCTTTCCATCGAGGGAACCTTAAGCAATGTATCTATAAAATCAGTCGAACAATCATACCGTCGAGATGTATGGTACATCCGAAAATCAGACCCCATCGTTTCTTAGTCTAAGCAGAACGGCGCCTCAACAGCACGTGATAATTTCCATTGCACCGCCTTAAAGGTTCTTACGCCCAACCCGAGCGAACCCTGCAAAACTGCACTGCTGCTATGTCGCTCAATTTAGAGTCAAGTAGATATAAGTACGTGTCTATGCACACGCTATGAATATTGTAATAATCTGAAATAAAATTTATTTATTATTTCCATTATTAAAACATCCGCTCTCCCATCCAAGACCATGACACCACCATTAGTATCTATTCAAAACCAACAACGCACTCAAATAATCAGCTCTTAAATTTAGGCTATCATCATAACATGGTTCTAATCTTCCCCTTTTATTTCTTGACCTAAAATAAATAAGTTCTGTTGAGAGTCCTATTCAAACTTGACAGAGAGAAGTGTCGCTTCGGTTCTCAATTTTGCAGTAAACAAGAATCATTAGATACATGAATGATTGCACTTCATATCACCAAACCTTCTACGGGGCTGACATGACTGAAAGTCAAGATTTATTTTAAAAACTGAGAAAACACCTTCAGTTTTCTTAAAATTCCTTTTGTGAAAACAGGATTACATTCTATTTTTTTTTTTTTGTAAATTGTACTTTTATTTTACTGTAAAATGAATATGATATCAAATTATAACTTTAAGTTATCCCATAAAATAAATAAACATAACTATAGGACTTACGACGCCGTAAATGTATATATATTTTGTTTTTGCAAGAGACGTATAAATCACGCTGCACAGCGCGTCGCAATTTTTTATTTAGAAAGAATATTAAGAGGTTAAGAAATCATTACCAACTACCCTATCGGATCTCGAACAAACACCGATAGTTATGTCGTAATCCCGAATCAAAAAGGAAGCATCCCTCAATACACGCTACCGCTTCCGCTTATGTGGGCGTAATAGCTCTTAATATGTTCCCATAGCTATGTACTTCGTTAATGAAGTCCTTTCAGGTATATAAAAGTTTTACATTAAGAGCCTAGACTCAAATGTTTTTAAGCTACGCTACTCAACAGCCAGTATATGACGCGAGTTTCATGTTTAGAGCACCTTTGCAACAACAATTACAATCTATCTCGTAACCGTATTTCATCGCTGCACGTGAATTTTAAAACACTCAAACAAACTTAAATTATCATGCACATAAAAAGGAAAAAATATAAAAATAAAAGTTTCACTGCCGGGAATCGAACCCAGCCCCACGTCTTGGAGAGCCAGCGTTCTCCGCCCGCGCCACTATGTTATTACGAATGTTGCCCAAAATTATGCACCGCATTCGTTAGTTAAAATAAAAATGCCAAATATGTATTGATATTACTATGTTTACGAGCCCACGACACGAAAAGAAAACGCCTCCACTGGCTATAGACAAAGTTAGGCGTTCGAATTAAGTTAACTCGATGACCTTAATCGTTTGGCATAAATACGTAACTTCTTCACTCAAATCTAATTACAGTACTCACCCCGTGTCTTGAATAATCGCGCATAAATATACCATATTTACTTCCAGCCGATGCCCGTGATTCCGCCCACGTGACTACAGGAACAATGCTTCACATTCCCCAGTAGGGACCAAGGTGTCTTCTGCGCTGGAAATTCAGCCCTTTCCACTCTCCAGTCTCCAAACCATTTCCATACGTAAAATCACATCCATACGACACTCCGCTGTGCCGCGAAAGAAAAGCGACAAAACACTCCCACACTCGCGCATATTAGTAAGAATTGTTTGTTATTACCGTAGTTACCGGAACTTTAACTTAACCAATTGTGAAATTCAACTGTCAACCCCAAAATTTTTTTTTATTTTTGACACAAGTCAGTAACAACTTGTTCAGAAATCATAACCTTCCCTGGCTGCAGTAATTTTATTAATCAGTATCCACACGGTCGTTCGAGCCGCAGCACTCACAAATATTAATTTAAATAATTAATTCTTTAGGATCGCTATTCCTATCTTCGGAATACAAAATCTATACCGTCTGTCATAACTACCTACTAAATAAATACTACATTACTCCGCCATCCGAACGAAGTATTTCTGTTCATAGCACAGCTTGCTGTTAAGGGGACACCCCACGGTTCGATAATATTGAGCTTCCTTGCACATAGCGTTGTCAACTTCAGTAACGAGCTATTTTTGATCATATGCCGCCGTCATATTTTTACGTTTGTGTATCTAATAAATATAAACATACAATAATTACTGAATAATGTAAAAGTAGTATTCCACACTGACAACACACGCGGATTTTTATTCTATGATCTTTTTTCCCTGTCGCACTTTAGTGAAGCGTACAAAAATAAAACGCGCGACTCGCCTATTCGATTAATCGGCGATGTCCGTTTTTGACTTAGAATTTATTTGAACACCCATGTTTTGACGACAATTAAATAGCAATACTTAATACTACTGTCTCTTGACAGTGTCGCTACTAGATCTGAGCACATTAATTAGGTTGGTTCATTAGTTTTGGATGATTTTCGAATTAATCGGCTTAGTCGATAGATCATAATAATCGACTAAAAGAGTCAGTAGTTTAATCGAAGCGGCGTATCACTAAATCTCTCTGCTGCGTCAAGTGTCAAATTGAGACCCACGCGCCTTGATCTTGTTTTCGATTTCCGATCGAATCAATACGAAAACTCTAATCTACCGAAATATAAGCATATGTGACGTTATTTGTATATTATATGGATGTGCATTCGAAGGTATGTATTGCCTTATATATGTATCCCCTTTAATTCCGTTTTTTCGACAAATTTCCCCTCGCCTGGTATATATATTTTTTTTTTTTTTTTTTTTTAGTTTGAAGCGCCACATTAAGTACCCTGACGGTACATAGTGCCATGGAGCCCGTAATACTTGGCAATGTCCCGGCCAACAATAACTCATCAGTGTTTACAAATGTGCATCCATTTGCGTATGATCGAAAAATATTCTCGTTATATTAGATGGCCTAGTTTTCTTTCAATATAACCTTAGCCTAGTTTTTAGAACCACATTTCACCTAATTATTTCTTGATGCAATCCGCCTCTCAAAATAACTAAATGTCCATTTTTCTGTTATTATGTTAATCTTATAATTTCTTGCCACGGTGTTTCCAGAAATACAAAGGCGCCCCCCGCTTCCGCATACGTTGGTTTGCCAATGCAACAAGCGATCCCAATCAAAATTGCACCAGCGGCCCCATCGAAAACTGATTTGTCACGGTTCTATCAGAATATTGGAGCGCTCTTAATTTGTAAGTACATACAATTCTCCTATAAATGTATGTATCCCTGAAACCATTGTATAATTTCTCCTCTATTTCTGTGTGTACAATTGGTTGTCAGAATATCTTCCCATTTCACTTCTATTTACAAAAATAACATCTTACATCACTGATCATAAATGAGTACTAACATTTGTGATGTCCCTGCTGATATAAAATATTAATTTGCTCACTTACAGCGATTTGATCCCTCGCGAGTCCCCACCTCCACGGCTTGTCAGAACACCCCCTCCACCATGCCATCCTCCTGTGGTGATTTCATCTAAAAGGTAAACAGCCCTGTGTGCGCTTGGCAACATGAACAAGAACCTGCGTCCTCCTGTCATTCTTTACATAAAATTTGAAAAAATTTTTGTTCGTCTCCATTAGGATATTTCCAAATCCGTGGTTTCTCATATGTCTATCAAATTCCGGGTTATCATAATTCTGTAATTAATTCAGAAACCGAAATATAAATATGTTTCTTTTAATAAATTATACCAATAGTTGCCACAGACTTAGCAAGTTAATTTAACCCCCGCTCTGAATAATTAAATATTCACTTATTGCAAACCCTTTCAGTCCATGTTATTTCATTACAATTAGTACAAATATTACAAACATTAGGTACATAAGAATAAATTTTAATTTGGGCTTAATCAGGGTGAAAATGTCAAGGCGCTTAATCAGAAAACCTTTGTTAGACATTACAATGGTAGTGTTTTCCTGTTTACCCTTTTTTCCCCTTTTAAGGTATATAATTAAAACTATATATAAAAAAAAAACTACCCATTCTTATTATACATTGATGTGCCCATATTGGCACCGGAACTCAAATTTCACGTGCTCTGTCCACCCCTTTAGCAAATGCTCGTTTTTCTCTTATGGAGTTTTATCCTATTACATGAACGTGATTTTCACATTTATGATTTATAATTACAGGTCTGCCTACACAATGCCGCGACAGAATCTGATCCTATGCCCGTGAAGTCCCCGGAACAGTACAAGAAAACATCTATTCCTGAACCAATGAGACAATGGTCACCTACCCCTACGGCATCTTCCAAGAAAACCCCTACCTCCTGGTGCATGGTTTATCTTCCTTCCCTTTTCCTCTGCGAAGCGATGTTAAATCTTTTATGACTTCATCTAATATTTTGTCATACTTGTACTTAAGCTCCAAGCAGACCGATGACGGAAAGTCGAATTGCTTGGCTAATTAATGGTTGGAACTGTCAATAAAACAAAAAGGCGGACAATGACCTTAGCGATGTCCTAAAATGATGTTTGATGTATCTTTAATTCCAACCGATTTTTTTTTTTGATTTTGTTTAATAAAATTATTATTTTGACTCCAAAATAATAATAATTCCATTCCATTTTGTTTTCCAGGGGAACTTGAATTTATATGTTAAACCGATTATGTAAAAGAAATCATTCTTTCTCGTTTTGATCTTTATGTTCAGCTTTCTGTCATTATTTTGTATGGCGCGCTCGTATGCAGTAATTGTTTATTTTCTTCAACCAAGCAATATTTTGTACTAGCTGTCATTACCCAATTAAAGTTTGTAATGCAAATAATAAAATAGTGCACATTTTAAGTACGACTTGTGGCATCTTTCCTATTGTTATATGTCCTTCCTTTTTTGTTATTCTAGCGCGTAAGCGATTTGGTGTTTATACTGTAAGCTTGTATGGTATCCTTATGAATAAATAAATAAATAAACAATGAATGGATGTGTCGTTTGTATATGCTCAGTGATTTCAATAAGATTAGAGTCTGTAGACAAAACTATGTTCTATGCTTGCCGTTGACTTGTGTATTTTCTCATCCTGCCATCGCTGAGCCTTATTTTGCCCAGGTTTAATCCAGATTACACAATGCTCTGTATAACTAAATCTGTTCATTATTTCATTCCCCTTTTAACCCTTCCTGACATAACTAAAACCTTCTCCCGGGTAATGCTTTGCTCCCTTCACATCAGTGCCGACTGTTGTACGTCATTATAGCATAACGAAATTAAACGACATTGGTGTCATAGCCTCTATGAACCGAAATCTAGCTAACAACTTGATCCAGACAATCATGGTGCATCATCGTAAGTATAGAAGCGCCCCAAAAGAACCCTTGATTGCTATCCGAATCCTGATTCGCAAATCAATGAAGTTTTCGATACGTCGCTATAGGTGTCGCTACTGAATGACTTATGGCTTAAAATTCATTGACCATAGAATAATCAGCCACCTTACATAAAATCTAATGCTTCTACGTATTATTTAAACCCTGCTACTAAATGATATCCTCACTGATCATGTGGCCCGTGCTACAAGTGATATGTTTGATCTGCCAATTTGCCATACCAGTAAATTGATAAGTACGTGTCCGGTATCACTCATTCGCTCACAACCCGTCACTGCAACATGTTATCGGTCATGTAAAAATTACTTCATGCCTTTGAAACTCTGCCTAATGTTTTTCGCTGGTCTTGACTAATTGTTGCGACAAATCGCCTAAAGGCGCAGGTTCGAGCAAACATTATGATTAATTGAACCATACAATTTCCCATGGCTGTATTCCTTAATCCTAAATCGCACATGTGTGGTTGTTTAATCTATTTATTCCTAGCCGCTTCTTAATTATTTATATCGATAACTTCCTACTAAGTTAAAATATACCACAATATTTTTTTTTCCTTGCTAATGACCGTCATGTAAAAACACTAAATCTCCGCCATAATAATAAACTAGCCTTGCCTACATCTAGCCTATAAATATATATCTCCGGGCCATATAATAATATGATGTGTATAAAAATATACAATAAATCACCACGTTCTGTTTCACGCATTATTTTTACAATTTCTGTATATACATACAATAGTTTGACTAACGTCAATGAACTTTAGGTGACGTGCCTAATTGTCTCGACTGTACCTATCTATCAAATTTATTAGTACTTGATAGCAGATCTAGTTCAAGGTAGTACCAGTAGTATCCAGATCCTGTAGCCTAGATGTAACATAGTTATGCCTCTTTCCTACGCCCTTACAGGATCCATTCTGTTTTATTCGTAACATAATGAGTGCAATATTTTTTTTTTTTTTTTGAGTCTGAGTAAGTGTCTGCTTATGTTTATTTTCTTCAATAAAAATGAGCATGTAAAATAAATGTACCTATACACTACGCACGTCGCCTCATTAGTATGATAATATAAAATACGGAGCCCTTGACTTGCTGCATTTTCCTGGCTCTGTCATTGTTAAGCCTTGGTTGGTCTGGACTCGAACCAGGACATATAATATTGCCTCGCATAAATAAGTCTGTTCCTTTCTTCGCCCTCTCAATCTTTCCTGACTATAATAAGTGTCCCTAACTATCTCTTTTATTCGAGAACCTAATACATCATTAAAACATCTAAAATCTTCTCACAAAATCTCATGATTGAGAAACGCGCCCTGCAGAGGACAACAGCTGGACGGGCGAATACCCAAAGTATCCTATCACACGATATAATCTTTGACCAAGTCAAGCCAGAGAACTTCGTTCGCTTCGCTCGTTTGTTCCATTTGGTCGTGGACGGACGGACGGATACACGATATAATCTATAGCTAAGCTAAGTCAGAGAACTTCGTTCGCTTTGCTCGCTTGTTCAATTTGGTTGTAAGGACGGACGGACGGATACACGATATAATCTTTAGCTAAGCTAAGTCAGAGAACTTCGTTCGCCCCGCTCGTTTGTTCATCCGCTCCTCGTATTATAAATTCTACATACACTAAACTAAATCTAAAATAGGCTACTGCGCGTGGCCCGACACGCACTTGGCCGATTTGTTTAAAGTATAAACCTACCTGAACCAAAATGTTCATTGAACCAACTTCTTAAACTTATACGCAACCCAACTTTACCACAATGTTGGCAAACAACCAATCAGCCTGCCTAGCCCGTCATTTACTAACAAGTGTTATTGACTGTGTCAATTCTTAGATAACTACCGGTATTTACATGTGCCCTACAAGCTGTATGTTTACAATAGTACACCCTATGTTTAAAACCATTGATGTGAAATTTGGTCTAAAATGCGGAAAAGCAACACAAATAACTATGCTGGAAACCTGGAATGACGTGACTTCCATACGCCTCAACTAAACACATTACTTACCTAAACCGTTTTCAATACATTAAAATACGCAATAAGTCCTTTCATTCATAATTATTGCACGACAATGGCAAGAAAATAGCGAATACCTACCTACATAAATAAACAGATATTAACCTACCAAGTTTATACATCTGTACTTGGCGCCACCCTGTCTGGGTTCAACACGTCACTCGCTATAATTCCATTTTTGAAATAATTTACGTCGTCCGGATCTAATCATAATTTACTACTCAAAAGCAACTTTATCTCTCAAATCACAAGATTCAAAATCATGTAACAGTTCTACAACAGCCACAGACCACACCAAATATTTCTACCATATATCTAATTACCTAAAAATATCGAACACACATACCTACATACTTAACTACCGATACTTGTTTCTAATCAAGTCATTATGAATAAGTACCTATGTAAGCGAGAAGAATGTAGATATATACGATTTTATGATTTTTGATATAACTTAGGATATGTATTTGTATAATAACACTACGGACATGGCCCGAAATAAATAATTTGAATTGAATTGAATAAATCTATGTTCCCTCTTTAACCCTTACACTCCCGTGTTCTGAATGCGAATATCCTCCTTCTCTTTCTGTCTACCGTCTACTTGTTGTTCATTCTTATTACATAATGAAATAAGTAATCTAGGCATCATAGATACGACTTAACCCACAAATGCTCGTCTGAATATCAGAATAAAGCACAGATATACATGGACCACGCAAATAGTACTTCACGTGTCTGAATTCAGACTCTAAGTTGGTACTCCGACCTACATTACGCGCGCGTCTGTTGTGGTTACGGGTTGTCCGTGAATATTAAGAAAATTTCTTATTGCAGCATCGATTTTGCGCGGACAACGGGGAATTCAGATCACTAATTCGCCCGTGCGACGTCAAAGCAGGCAGAAAAAGGTGCCACGGTGGGTTTTCATACAGACTGCGATGCTTAAGTTATCTAGCGTATATCTATATCTATGGGATAAGGAATCCCAAAAGCAACTTGAATAATCTTTGTATCCGATCTATAAATCAATAATTCCTACAATGTTACCATAAGCATTGCTATTTGCTACCGATACCGTAGGAATTCAATTATTCTCCCACGTTAGTGTAATAACTTAAATTCAATAAGATATTATTACGTCCCTGTTTCATTTAAGTCCTAATTATAACCACGAACTTTGAAAATCGAAATCCAGGTATACCCATCTCTATCGCTCATGATACCCGAGTGACAGGGACGCCTGTACACGAACCTCGAGATTCGATTCTTGTGGCAGCGCCGCTGTTACCCATAGTCAAGGAAACCGTACTAACACGCGCTCTGTCTCGTTCTACCAACATGTCATGCTAGACAACGATGTCATTTTAATATCTTATTTTCAATTACAACATATCACTGCAAAAAGTTGTCAGATGTCTGACGTCTGTTTCCCTGCCATTAAAGTCCTCCCCGTGTGTGATATGAAACAAATTGTCGCGACAAATTGTCTATATCCACGAAATTTTGCGCAGCGTTTAGGATTTGTAATATCGTATACAACTTGTCATACCTAAATGATTTTAAAACTACGTCGTTTTACTCAAACTATAAAATAATACTAAGGAAAAACATCGCGTCGCGTAAAATTAATAAATATTACGATAATTGATATTATCTGTGCACATCTGTTCTATGTAAGTACCCCGTGAAGTGTAGTATCAAAACGTAATGACACTAACAGAGACTCGATTGACAGAAAAGAAAACTATTTCGCGTTTTGAAGTTTGTTGTACTACCGCGATTTCCATAACAAGACTTTTAAGAATATAATTTCTATAAATTGAGACAGTGAACGAACATAGTCATTTATATTTTACATTCACGGCTTATTAATGTATGTGCATTCCTACAATTTGTGTTTACAACGCCTTATAAATGACGCATCAGGATCGGCTACCTATGGAAGAAGTCTGGAATTCCTATAATTACTACAAATATAACAGGAATCTCCTTATTAAGAGGTGCCTGTTTGTGTCTACATAAAACATACGCCCGTTCCTTTATTAGGAATTTCCTACCTGCCGACTTCGATTGACTACTCCGGTAAGGAAAACTTTTTGTTTTACTATGCATGAAAAACACCTTTAGTTATCCTAACATTCCCTACTTACAATGACTAGAAAATCAAGCATCCGATTGCCTTTGCCATATTATCTTAGTAAACTTGCTAAACTCTCATCCTAGAACTTAAAACTCAGAAAGTTTTGGCAACGAAACATTGTTAATCTTAACTTCCCTGCCTACCCACTGGTCATACTTATAAGCTGCTCGGAGGTTTTATTGATTTAAATAGAACCAATTGAGGATATATATCGTCCCTATATTATGTATCATAGTATCATGGTTTGTACAAATGCAAAATTATTTCATATTAATGATTTTTATTTCAGGTGACACAAGAACCACCAATGAGTAAACCTATCTGTGAATACCACTCCGGAAAACCAAAAGATGTACTGTTCTATCATTGAAAATAATCAATAACTAAGAAATTTAATTTTCTGTATCCGTCTTCACCCGAAGAAGCACTCACAAATTTTTCAAACATATCAAGGTATGTTTCAATATGTATTTTATATACTAGCAGTATTTTGTGTCAATATCTACTACTCAAACAGTTAACCTAATATGTATAATGCCTATCATTTGTAATAACGCTTAAACCTGATTTTACGAGGAAAAACTAGTTTTACTTAGCGACACACCGAAATACCGTAGATATTTTCACATAAAATCTTATTCAACAGAATAAAATCGCACCTAAATCTCCTTTTTAAACATTCAATGCAAAGAAATGTTATATTATAAGTCTACATGTCTGTCCGTGCATCTGTCTGAGGCATCGCAGCTCCCAAACCGAGGAACCGAATTTCCGTTTAATTTTCCTTTTGGGTCATTGATAACTTTATTCCGAACGTTCCCTGCCATGTTCCACGAAAATCTGTTTAGCCGCTTTTGAGAGACTTCAAATGTCGGGGAATTTTCCATCTTTTCAAAAATTTTTTTTATAATTTATTTTTATGATTTAAGAAAACGAAACGAAAACAGACACTTGTTTTGAACGGAAATATGAATGTAGGTCAACGTTTAAGGCAGGGGTACGCAACCTTCGTTTATGAATCAGTGACGACCGTGAATTTGAACGGAAATATGAATGTAGGTTAACGTTTAAGGCAGGGGTACGCAACCTTCGTTCATGAATCATTGTCGCGCGATAGTCAAATGTTTATTTATAAAAATATTGATGTTTTTTATTCGTCTTTAACGTTAATGATGACTCCCTAATTCCATATTTTATATGTGAATCGCTATCTTTACTATGTAGACGGAGGCGAGTCCTACTAAACATTACGACAAATTGTTATATGTTTGTTTCATTCGAACTTTAAAATCTAGTAATTTGCACAATTTCTAAGAAAGTACTTCCTATCCATTTACCTAAGGCCTAGATATTATCTCGTATCGTATCATATCATATCGTTTATTCAGTAATATTCTTACATTATGATCGTCCTTACCTACCTAATTAATACCTAGCGTATTAGACCATAGTGTAGATTACTGTCCCAATTTCCTAAAATTTCGACATAGAGGAACGAAATGTATAAACAAGTGAAACATAGCGTTAGTTCAAAACCCTGATTCTAAATTAAGATTTAAATAGATTCTAGATAAAATATCTTAAAGTTTATGATATCTACTACTAAATTCCGAACAATAAGACTGGACCTTAATGAAATTGTTGAGGACCCCTGATTCAAATGGTAAACGCCTTACATTCTTTGAATGAAACAAATAAATTGACTGGATGTTAACGTTAAAAATATTATTTGTTCAATGTAAACAACCTATGCCTACCCACAATTGTAAATTCGCACGCTGGCGCCGGCGCGACGGAGCGAGCGCGGTGCGACCTACCCTCCGTGTACGGATTAATCGCACCTACTCCTTGGCTTCATACAATTTACGTAGGCACTAATCTTTCCCTATTATCAACGCAATTATGCACGCAGCCGCGAAGGCGCGAATAAACTTTGTTTTGTTTTTACGTATTATTGATGAGGCCTCGCCCCCAAATAAGAAAAATTCATAATTATTGCCGGCGTTCCTATTACATTGTTTACTTATTGCAAAATGCAATTCTTCTCTTAATTATACTAAAGCCTCCATTCCTTTCTACTTGGCATCTCAAGCTCACAATAACAATCTTAGCTTATATAGGCTTCATAAACTTAATATCTAGTCTTACGACCTACATCTTGGGCTACTACTATTTTTATCGTTAGGAATACTGAATACGCCCCCGCGTATACATAATTTTAATTGTTTACATTTAAAGACGCCCCCCAGAGTCTATGATTTTAATTATTTATACATTCTCGCCCTACTGATTATGCTATTATATCTTAAAAAATACCGAAAACGTGTGATATACCGAAATATTTTTTCTTTTCAGGTGAGTACTGAATTAGAAGCTGACCTAGCGAAGTCCCTACCTGATGATTTAAAGAAAATAATGAAGAGTCCAATTCCTGCCAAGCTAACCTCCAACTTCACGAGAACAAAATGTGGCCTAATGGCCACTGAAGATATTACAGAGCAAGCTGTGAATAAGAAGTCGAATTTAAGCCCAAATTCACCAATCCTGAGTCACGGCTTCACCAAAATGTAACGATTCCCCCCCCACGAACAGCTTCTCCCCCATGAATAAAACTACCTAGAACTAAACAGCTACTCACCCACACTTGAGAACGCGGGATAAATTGTCATAAGCTCTAACACGACTACTGTAATTTGCATTCTATCGACCTATTTATTAAACCTACTTTTAATGCGTGTTTTATTACTAATACCTGTAGTTTGGCCAGTACGTGATCGAATAGTGGTAGGACCCCATAAAATGTTGTGTACCGTAATAATCCAGGTCCTTTTATGAAAGCTAGGTAGGTTTTGGACTCTTCATTAACATAATTAAGGCTAGCCTATTAGTACATAAATTGACTTAACTATACCCTAGCTTCAACCACTAATCTTCTAATTATAATAAAGTCCTAAGTACGAAAGTATAAGCTCATTCAATGTAGGATTATTGTAAAATAATTCTGTTTGCCGTTCATTATTGGTAATTACATTATGGATGATAATTCTATGTCACTCATTATATTATTAGAATAAATATTTTTATTTTTGGGTAGAAAATCCCCTACCTCCTATTATCCGTCCGGTTGAACGAGAGAGCAGCTTTTTAGAATTCATAGCAAGTAGATTATTTATTTAAACCTATTACGAGCTAGTTGTCTACCCTAAGTAATTGTATTTTAAACCAAAGTTCTAAACGACGGTTTGTGTGGTAATTCTTTTACTCACACATAGCTACTCACTCGTTTGGATGAGGACTGGACGGCCTAACAATTTACCTGCCTGGTTACCTAAGAGTTTAAGACCCAAAGAACGAATCTACCAGCGTTTCCAACCTAACGGTCTGTCTAGAGAGAAACACCGAAACTATCTCAACAGACATCTTTTAACGTTAATAAATGTTGTATTTACAACTTACGTGGCCAATATATACCTAAGACCATTCTATACCGATGTCATTGGTGTAGTGTCAATGTAAACCGTACCTTACATGTGAAATATTCTACCTAAATCGTACCTTGAATGAATAATGTCCACTCAAGACAGTAATGTGCCTTAAATGGAGAATAAGTAGCTACTCCTGATAGTATAATGCCTAAAATGAAGGATATCCATTCATGATAATAAGATACTTTAGGTGGATTTGATGAACTGCTCCGCCTGTCATCAATTCCCAGACTTATTCCATCTTTCTGGAACAATTCTGATATCTCATCGTCATAAATAGAATAGTTACCTTTCTTTGATGTCTATTAATTGTCACATCGTATGATATTTCACATGTATCTCACGGCAACTTGACACTCCTTTGACCACTTAATACACTTAACTTAATCTCAGTTTCATTTATAAAATATACCTTTTTTTGACCCTATTGGAATAGTAACCTTAAGTCAAACAAGTTCTAGAAATATTTTTAATTACAGGAGACATAGTTATAAGCCTATCACCCCATAACGCGTGAATTTAGCCCTACATCTACCCCAGTCCCTATTCTGCTCACCTCTAGAACCATACCTTAGTTTAGAGGCAAGAATGTATCCCTAGGTAAACTGTAAGTAGTTCAGTCGGCAAAACTGAGGTATCAAAACCTAGCGGCCTGTGTATTTGCCCCCCCCCGCTGGCTCTTGTCGAGCTAGAGGGTTACAGCGAGTAGGGCGACCTGTCTGGAAATAAGTCTAGTATATTTACATATATATAATGCTGAACGGCCCCTCAGGCATCCGATCGATTTCAACGAGCGGAGTATCCTCCTGTGCTTATCACATGAATGACCAAGCCACGTCTACGTCGTCAGATGTTCTGAGAGACGTGAGGGCCCCAAATTAGGGGTTTCGTCTCCTGTGTTGGTAAAAAGGTAGACGCCAGACCACACCTCAAATCTGGTAACTAAGGACACGGAGCCATCCCGGGTTGGCACCGGTAGGTGGCGATGACTCCGCAGATATACTGATCTTGGCCGCGATCTGACTGATTTAGGCGATTAGAATGAAACCCAACTACATTTCGGAAGCAATCGCTCAAACATAACTAATACCTAGGAGTAGCCCAGGCTTATTAGCTATATTTGGTTAACCATAAAAGCCCCCGGATGTCCGTAGTGACTAATATAATCCCGACTGTTTTCCGAAATCATTAAACCCTCGCTTAGTCCCAAAACCAATCACTCAAACATAACCGATCTCTCGGTATCCTAGATAATCAGCTATGTTTGATTAACCATAAAAGCCCCCGGATGTCCGTAGTGACAAATATGGTCTAGACTGTATTTCGAAACACTAACCCTAACTTAGTCCCAAAAACAATCACTCAAACATAACCGATCTCTCGGTATCCTAGATAATCAGCTATGTTTGATTAACCATAAAAGCCCCCGGATGTCCGTAGTGACAAATATGGTCTAGACTGTATTTCGAAACACTAACCCTGACTTAGTCCCAAAAACAATCACTCAAACATAACCGATCTCTCGGTATCCTAGATAATCAGCTATGTTTGATTAACCATAAAAGCCCCCGGATGTCCGTAGTGACAAATATGGTCTAGACTGTATTTCGAAACACTAACCCTGACTTAGTCCCAAAAACAATCACTCAAACATAACCGATCTCTCGGTATCCTAGATAATCAGCTATGTTTGATTAACCATAAAAGCCCCCGGATGTCCGTAGTGACAAATATGGTCTAGACTGTATTTCGAAACACTAACCAAACATACCGCATTCCAGAGAGTAGCTCTGGCAAATAAGGTATGTTTGATTTAGCCATATAAATCTTATAGAATATATTCGATAAGTTAAATATAACTTGGCCCTAATTCCCACTTTAAATTCACAAATGACTATAAAATCGTAAAATAGTAAATGACTCATAATTACGAGGAGAGTTTCCCCATAACGACAAGCCATCCACCATAATCAAGATAACACACCAATAATTTCACAACCTAACAGTCAGGGACGCTATGCCAGTCCGGGTGCCGAGAATTGAATGCCGCAGCCATCCCCGTTTTCTCCTTTTAAACCCCTCATACTACTCCGACATCTTCCTATCCCCGCCGTTCCGAGACACCACCGTTCCTATTATCCGTTTATATCGGTCCTTATCTGAAAACTTAAATTATTTTGCAAGATTATCATGATATTAATTAATTTTATCATTTGACATGCAAAATTGCCCCTGCGACCCATTCGTAGAATAAATAATTGCTCTATTGATTGATTTACAATAGTATCATCATTAGCTTTGAAACACCTAACTTATCTGGTAATAAGGTTGAAAATCCATTGTACGTATTCACGCGCCAACTCTGGTATGTAATAAACACGTGATATTATTCGCACCTTCCCCCGCCACTGGTCGTATCGCCCATTTAATTAAGCTCCCAATGCTCTAGCTATTAAGATGGAAATTCGTATGGTCGCCCTACGCCTCCTGTCATGACGCGATTGCCAGGGTAGAAATGTTACTTTGGTATCCATTTTGTAAAGGATTGTTATAAGCCTAGTTCATATCGCACTATTACAAACCCTTGTACCCATTATCATGAAATAAACTCATACAATATTCTTAAATGAAATAAGTTTCCGATACTGAATATTTACACGTTTGAATGCTAGCTTAATTGATTCCTACCTTCCTTTTAACTATTAAGTAAATTTCCCAACTTTGGGTAAGAAATAAAAATACACACCGACGAGTATGCCCATTCCGTTACAATTCGAACCCACGACCGCCGCTTGACAGCCGGGTGCCTGAACCACTAGGCTACCATAGTTCTTGTAGTGTTTTTGTATATAACGTATTGGAGGATATTGGATTTGTAGAGCAGTTGCTCTGGTTTGTAGTTACAAAGATCATGTTTTTGAAATGTTCAATAGTTCGATTGACTATTTCAATTTATATGATAAAAATATGTGTACTTAGCGACTATGTGACATGATGACAGTTTTGTTGGGCATAATCTAGACTTTCTGTAGCTTGAACTCTACCTCCACAGCTTTGCCCGCGCGTGACAAGAACGCAGGCGGAGCCGGTTGGAAAAGTCTATATCCATCCTAAGGTCCACCCTAACTATAACTAACCTTTTTTTTTGTTTAATCGGATTTCAACTATTTCTAATCGGATCAGTAGTTCCAGAGAGTACCCTATAAAAAAAGATAAATAGACAAATCCTCATCCAAAATTGCAGACACAAGATATATAATAAATAAATATAAGGTTGACTGGTAGAGAATGCTTACGGCATTAAGTCCGCCTTTTGTACTATAAGTTGTTCTTTTGTGCAATAAAGATTAAATAAATAAATAAATAATAATAATAAATAAATTGCACATCTAAGTTTATGAAACGAATACGGAACAACAACAATTAACAAGTAGAGGTGAACAACAGCTGGCAATATTCCAACGGCTCAAATGAAACGATGTGTTTGATGCATAAATCTTAAATAAGTAGTTATAATACCAAATCGATTGCACGATTGGTTCATTTGAGTCAATCAGTGCCCCAAGTCGGTGAAACATATTTCGTAACCGTACCTAATGCCTATAGCAATAAAAACCTAAACCATTAGCCAGATTCAAATGCAAGCTCGTAAATGTAAAAGCCTATCCATATCGAGATAAAAGGTGTTTTACTGCAGTACATTGAGATAAAGCCGAGGGTTTCGCCTGTATTTTCGTTGTGAGTAATGCTTTCACGAATCACGTACGTTTACCTGATACATCTTTTATTGTTTCCTTTATGTAAGGTTATAAACATGCAGCCTGATATCACGTTAACCTTCTGAACAACACCACTGGGATTGAGTATTTGCCGTTGGTAATTGCTCGTGTCGTTTTTGTAAACGTGACATTCAACTTTATTTTATTGCATTATTTTTATATCGCCGTTTCAAGGGATCGATATCTGTTGATTGGTGTTAATCCCCATGTCTGTTTGCCCTGTAGGTAGATAGTTTTATGTGCCTGGTGGCATAGTTTAATATGAAACTGGCGGTGAGTAATCTCCCGAGGATGCAATGTATTGAGAGCGACCTCTTCTAGCAGTCAACACAACGAATCCGAAATCTAAATAATCGGGTACGTGCTTGCGACTTCGCTGGAGTCGCTAGGCTAAACAAAACCTACAGCTGGAAAACGATATCCTATAGATGCCTAGGCGATAACCAGTTTTGGATAATACAATTCGGCCACAAAATCGGTCGTTCACTTTCTCCAACTTGGCAAGGGCTTGGGAACTAAGTCGTTTAAATACTGTACATGTCTATTTATAACTTTACACTGAGGCCGTTGACGTGCAAAGGTCTGGAATTATGTATATTTTTTATGTTTTTAACTCACACTTCCTCCTTTCCGTTAATGCAAGTTTATTTTTATTTATAAACTTGAGTCTCGTGATAGGTTTGGTTATTGATATAATTGAGATTCGATGATGGTTATCCATGAGGAATGAATAATACTCCTGATTTATTTAATTTATTTATTGAAAACGTAGTTATAATAGTAGAATCGAATTGAAATAAGTCAGTTGCCACACGTATTTTGAATAGCTTTCCAAGTAAGTATATCATTTAGTATTTCTAGGTTAGTCTATAACCGTTTGCAATATAAAAGTATGCCTAAACCAATTTTAGTAGAAAACTTTCAAGAAGTTCGGCTCGAGAGTAAATTTTGCGCTTTCAGAGGCGTGCCGTTCAGGAATCCCAACTTGAACTTTATAATAAAGTTATCTTGTCAAAGAAACACAATTGATATCTGGGATATTTTTTATTTTTTTTGAAAAACTCAAGTATTAGGCCTTTCCATGTCTCTTTAGCGATAAGACCGCCTGTTGTTTTACCTGTACTGTCTCCTTGTATGTTTTCTTTTGTAACTGCTCTATCTGAGTGAGGTGTGCAATATAATAGAATAGAATATTTGCATTGTAAGTAGTTGTATTAGACTGTTTGAATAAACATTTTGTTTCTGTTACAAATTTAAAATATTCTAATGGCTGTTAGAACACGTCGGCGTCGCAACTACGTACAGTCGTCTACAAAGAGATCGATACGGCCATAGCTACAAAAATATGCATACACGACTTTCTTGCCTTATCATTAAGCTCGTATATACATATTTTTGTAACTTTGGCCCTATCGATTTCTTTGTACTACTGCACAAGCGGAGCTATACTTAAATTTCCTACCTATGCATGCTTCAGACTTTCGATTAGAATCAGGCCTTATATTTAGTGTTGTGAGGATGGTTAACACACAGCTAAGAAAGCTTGAATCATTGGAAAATGGTAGGTAGGGTAAACTCGCATTATTTGGTGATACGCCTATTTTGGTGAATAGATAGGTAAGTACATGTTTTGAAGCACGCTACCGAATAAAGCTGGCGAATTCACAGAATTAGGCGTATCAGCGAGTTTAACCTACTGTATGTATTTTTTTATCTGCCGCGTGTCTAGATAGGTATAAGGTAGTGTACCCTTTTTAATTTCCCCTGAATCTTTAACTTTATTTATATAGATAAATAATTAAACATCAAATAAAATAACACAATGACACGCTTAAACGAAGATGCGAAAAAAGAGTTTATGAACATTTCCAAAACGTTACAAATACTCTTATATCCTTCTTTTCAGTTCTTTAAATGCAGTACCTAAAATTCATATTGACGAAATTATCGAAGAATCGTTACCAAATTACAAGATACTGCTTATTAAAATAACGAAATCTTCTTTTGCCGTGTTGTCTTCACGTAGTGAAGTGTGTAATAAAGGTATCTATAATCGCAGGTAAATTCATAACATGGAATCACAAAGCTATTCTGACAAAATTAGTAACAAAAGACTTAGCCCTTTTAACCTTTAGAAAAGAAAAAAAATAACGGATGAAAAACGACGAGAATTATCCCGAGTACCATTTCTGAAATTTTTTCCATTTCTTTCGGACAATGCTTTTCTGCCTGAGACGTCAAAAGAGGTCTTTAGGGGAAAGATAAAAGGCCTCGATTTACTAAGACTCGGGATTCCGTCAAAGAACTTCGGATGAACGAATACCTTCACTGTATAGACTAACCTAATATGTATTTATAAAATTGGATTAGTGTGTGATCTTCGGTACACGTGCGATGAAAGTAATAAATATTTACTATTGTTTAAATCTACTTTCAGCTCAGAATAAAGTATAAAATTCTTTATCCATTTTTGTCTCTCAATCAAATACTAAGTCGGTACCCAATTTGTGTGATGGTCGATCTGCGTATGAAATTATAATAAACTAGCATCTGCCCGCGACTCCGTCGGCGTGCAACTCGTTCATTTCTAAGCTCCATACAAACTTTCACCATCCATTGCATCCCCTTAGGGGATGATCTCCGGGATAAAAACTATCCTATGTCCTTCCCCGGGACTCAAACTTTCTAAATACCAAATTTTCATCTTAATCGGTTCAGCGGTTTAAGCGTGAAGAGGTGACATACTGTTTGTGTCTGTTTGTCACCGACGGACACACTATCGCATTTATAATATTAGTATTGAAGTATGGATTCATCCGTAGCCGTAAAACCACGTACCTAGTTCCAAAATAATCCTTTTCCTAATTGCTTTTACCTTTTGCTTTTAGCTAATAAATATCACGAAGCTTGGTGCTTAGAGAGCGATATTAAATGTTATTTCCAGATAAAATCAGTTTTAATATACCCTAGAGGCAGCTAGTCGTTTTCGTTTGCATAATTTACCAGTGTAAACGCTTCCAAGTTTGCTCATTGGTTATTCACACAATGACAAGCCGCCATTTTGTTGTTCCCTCATCTTAAGTTCAGTTTTGGGTTAAGCAAGTACTCCAACAGAGTTACGCCACGTTTACGCATTGGCGTATTTTTTATTTATTTATTTTTTTACAGTTTTTGCCCTGTTTGGCCAGCAGTTGCGGCCAGTAACAGATATGGGTCGGTAGAACCCTCTCCGAGGGCCCTATGGGCCTCCCGGAGGGAAGTACTTGGCGTAATTTTGTGCTGTATGGATTTCAATAGCGCCTGACAAGCGCGCGCGTCATTATATAGAGGGGTGTAGACACCAAATAAAATAACCAATAATGTTGAATTTTTTTTTTCCCGAAAAAGGGGTAAAAAATATTATCAAATATAGAAAAAAGTAAAGCACCGGGATTAATATGTGTCCAAAGTTTTAAGAAGGGTAAATTCTGTCCCTTTTGCGCAAAAGGCACCTTCATAAGAAACGATTGTCATTTACTATCGTGGCGTCACGATCTGCGAGTGTTTTATCTCCCCAACAGCAATATTAAAACGGTTGTAGCTTCGTAATTCTTTGAGATGTCTGAATGCGATTTTCGTCATCAGGGATTTTTTTTTGCCTTCTTTCTTTTGGAGTGATAATACATTTTCAGTCTACACCCGTATTACTCTTGCGCGTAAACGCGGTCTAAAGCAGCTTATATGCTACCATAAATTATATACCTATTAGGAAAGGCGATTTATACAAAAAGCCTTATTGAAGTTATTAGATAGATAGATCGAATAACTTCAATAAGGCTTGCGTTATTATTGCGTTAGGGTTGCGTTATAGGGTACGGTAGCCTAGTGGTTCAGGCATGCGGCTTTCAAGCGGAGGTCGTGGGTTCGAACCCCTGCTCTTACCAAGATGAACCTGAGTTTTACGGAACTTATGTACCTACCTACGGAATATTTACTGTTAGCTTTTCGGTGAAGGAAAACATCGTGAGGAAACCGGTCTTATCCCAATAAGGTCTAGTTTTCCCTCTGGGGTGGAAGGTCAACAGGTAAAACTAGTGCCTATGTCAAATCTTGGGATTAGGTGTCAAAGAGGACCCCGGCCTCCTTTAGGGCACAACCGGGCATAATGCTAGGAGGATGAAGGCTTGCGTTATGCATACTGGATGATGACATATATACCTACATATAGAAAATAAATAGAAAACACCAAGTTCGGACCGAACTAGTTGTGCTCATCACACAAGTTACCGGGATTTGAGGAAACCGTCTGTTTCGCACCAACACAAAAAGATTATATAAGGTGGTTCGATCACCATACAAAACGTCTTTTGACATTCGCAGGCTAACGGCGTGATTTTTTAAGAAACTTATGTAACAATCTTTCATAATTTGGCTTTCCATTTGCGCGAAATTTCCCATTTCTCAGAATAAACTTGTATAAACCAGAATAACTTGAGAATAATCGTTTTCGCAAAGTATCACGTGACAAACTTATTTCTCAAATTATTCTAGTTTATACAAATTTATTCTAGGAAAGGGGGAATTTCGTGCAAAAGCCAGCATGGGGAGCCAATTTATGAAAGATTGTTACATAGGTTTCTTAAAATATCACGCCGTTAGCCTGCGAATGTCAAAAGACGTTTTGTATGGATAGCGAACCACTTTAACAAAAAAAGAAAATGTGGAGGAGTTTAAAACTGTCATTGGAATTTGAATCTTCTCCCCCGGGCGGTAGAGTTGCTTTTTGAATAGACTACTTTGATGCAATTAGGCCAACTCAATTAATCAAGCATAAAGGCTGCCTCTCTGCTAATAGACTGCCAGAAACGAGCGAGGTAGCTCAACAGCAAGAGGAGCTCAAAGCTAAGTAATGAAACTCTGCAACCGTCGCAAACAATGACAGTTTACTTACCCGAAATAGCTGTGAAGGTGCAACCCAGTTTTCGTCTTGTTATTATTTCTACATATAGGTATCTACAATTTCTAGGCCATGTATAGAATATTAAAACGTACAATGCAAGAATTATTGCTTTACCTTACGATGCAAGAAATTAATTTCGATCTAAATGCTCGTTAGCGACTAAAAAGAACCATAAGAAATCACAACAGTGGATGTTTACTTAATAATCCGGCTTAATAATGAGAAAGAAACGAGAAATTGCCGAAGTTGTTGAAAATAGCCCTATAACAAAGTAAAAGCCTCTATTTCAAACTAATTACTCGTTTGCTCGGGTATATACCTACCAACCATCAGCCAAACTGGTGAAATTAATGGTTTTATAAACTTATTTTTGCATATTGCCTGCCAATGTATCAATGTATTGCGCACTCGTTCTGATATTATTGCCCGGTGCGCGTGGAAGTGAGCGCGCACGATGTTGTTTTTTTTTCACCTCACCAGCTCCGAAGGCTCCCTCGAAATCTACGCCCAAAAGTCCGTTTTATCCGCTAACGTGAAAAGTGATTTTGAATTTCGAACGTGACGCTCTATCGCGAGTTCTATTTTATTTCTATAAAATATGAGCAGTCATTATCATGGCGTTCAGAGACTTATTTTTTATGCTAATATTTAATTGTTTTAATTTGATATAATCAAAATTACATAGGTATAAAAAGTCTTATTCTTGCTTCTTGACATCATCATCATCATCATATCAGCCGAAAGACGTCCACTGCTGGACATAGGCCTCCCCCAAAGAGTGCCAAAGTGACCGGTCCTGTGCCACCCGCATCCAGCGGACTCCAGCAACCATTACCAGGTCATCAGTCCACCTTGCCAGCCTACCCACGCCGCGCCTTCTGGTACGTGGTCGCCACTGGAGAACCTTTCCGCCCCAACAGCCATCGGTTCTACGTGCTATGTGCCCCGCCCACTGCCACTTAAGTTTAGCGATTCGGAAGGCTATATCGGTTACCTTGGCTCTGCTGCGGATAGCCTCATTTCTGATGCGATCACGCAGAGAAACTCCCAACATAGCCCTCTCCATAGCCCTTTGGGTGAGGTTGAGCCTTCTTATGAGGCCCATAGTAAGCGACCACGTTTCAGTGCCATATGTCATCACTGGCAACACACACTGGTCAAAGACTCTCATCTTGAGACACTGCGGAATATTGGACGAAAAGATGTGCCGTAGCTTCCCGAACGCTGCCCAGCCGAGTCGGATTCGACGATTGACCTTTTTCTCGAAGTTAGACCTACCTAACTAGATTTGTCTGCTTCTTGACATTATTATTTCATATAATACTACTCACTTTTTAACACTTTCACTGCCAGGAACCCATTATTTCTGTGTTGCTGTCATACCCCGCACCAGCTATGCTTATTTTCTGTTTGGCCTAAAGGTTGACTGGTAGAGAATGCCTTATGGCATTAAGTTCGCCTTTTGTACTTGTATCTTGTTACTGTGCGATAAAGTTTAAATAAATAAATAAATAACCCGCTTGGCGGGCGCCTACGCGTACGTAGCGCGTAGCGATTCTTGGCAGTGAATGTGTTTTACGAATAAATAATTTTAAGTGTAATTTTTAATTTCCATATTTTTCGCTTCGTGAAAATTATTCGCATTTAAATAGTTAATTTTAGAAAAACTCCTATACATTTAAATTTGTTTTATTTTGTTCTAAAGCCACAGTAAAATTAAAAATACCTATCGAAAGCTATTTATAGAGTTTGGTGCAGAAGGTATACTATACAAATCGATTTAAATTATTTGAATAACTTATACGCACTTGAATAATTTATATAAACACATGTTGTTATGCGATAGAGCAGTGTCGAGTCAGTTTAATCCTCCAGTTTATGAATTACCCGGCTACAGCTTTCGTATTCAGCCAGATAATAATTCGGCACATAACAAGTGTGGTGTCGATGGCAATGTGAAAGGTTAAACGAGCCACATACGGGTTTTAAGTGGTTGTTCTTTTTTATACCAGGAAATTAGCATATTTTTATTTGATCCTTTTTAACACTTTCGCGACCAAGAATCGCTACGCGCTACGCTCGTAGCCGATCCTGTGGTTTTCCTCGTATGTAGCGGTTCAAGCGACTACGGCGTAGGCGCCCGCTAGGCGGGTTCCTGGTAGCGAAAGTGTTAAGGTCGAAAATCAAATTGATTAGAACGACCTACTGAAAAACAAAACTAAAAAAGATTTAACTTTAATATTATTAAGCACGTTCGGTTGATATAGACCTTTATTTTGAGTCAACAATTAATTTGTTATTATTCAGTCTAGCCCTCGTAATAAGTACCGAGGACGTCTTGTGAATATAAAATACATCTTAGCTAGTCGAGTAGACGCTTACTCGAAATATAATACAATATTAAAGTTTACAAGAACGCCTATCGTAATGGCTTTCCAAATATACTTTATTTTTTACAGATAAGTTGTTTACCAATTACGTTAAAAGCAATTATTTAATTGAAAGAGCGAGCGTAGCGAAGCAACACTCACTTCTGAACCTCACAGAACCACTAGGTTATTCATTTAATAGGAAATTAGGTTGTTTAAACGTTTGTATTTATACCAGACAGGCTTTCACCCGCGACTTCGTCTGCGTGGACCCGGGATAAAAACTATTCTTTGTTTTAATAGAGACTTATAAACTATCTTCGTGGAAAATTTTATCCAAATCGGATGAGCCGTTTAAGCGTGATTGAGTAACAAACATCCAAGCATCTAAACGTCGAAACATCCAAACTTTCGCATTTATAAATTTTATAATATTAGTAGGATCATTAAACATTAAATAAATAATAAAAAAAAAGAAAATATAATGAAATAATGTAAATGATGAGTCTAATAAGGCAAATTAATTAAAATTACCCGTGCTCTGATCCATCATGTGTACGAATTACATTGATAGTTGTTGAAGATGGCTCAGAAATAATGTGATGACATAAACCTTCAGACTTATTTTGACGTTTCAAGTTTGTACCATTTTTGAAATGTTACATGTTTCACATTTCAACACACGACTTGTGACGACGGCCTACTTGTGAACAGAAAATTGAACCTTGACTTGATGAGTAACAGTTCAATATTTTATTGCTTTCGCAGCCCAAGAAACGCAATTCGAGAAAATTACTCGTCTTTCCCAAATAAACGCCGTAACCCATATCACATTCGTCTATTAATATTATGTAAATATGACATTTACATAAATAATGTACTCGGTGTCGCTCCGAGACCGACTGCTTCTTATTTGATAGGTCTGAACCAGACATTCGAGGCGGTTATTTTTCTGTCAGTGGCCAGCTATAATTGGATTACCAAGTTTTATTTCTGGAATACAAATTTTGTTCTTGATCTCTTGAATGGCATTCATTGTATTGAGTTCCTTAAAATATGAAGTGTTTGAAAAGTTTTTGTGTGGGAAGTGAGATTACTTATTTACGTATAAAATAAATTTGTGGCCTAAGATGATTTATGTAAAATAATGTTTTCCAATCTTTTTGTAAAAGTCACCGTGGCGCGGAAACAAACGCAAGCTTTTACCCTCATGGTAATTTGACATGGTCTTCTAGTTCTACCTCTGGGTTGGAAGGGTGGCAGTTATTTTCGTAAAACCCCTAATGCCTATGCCAAATTTTGGGATTACGTGCCAAAGCGGACCCCGGGCTCCTTTTGAGTACAACTGAGAAAAACCACTAGGAGGACTATTTGGCTTAATCTAGAAATTCCAACTTTGAAATGAACAAAACATAAAAGAATATGATTTATCGTTTTCAGATTTTACACCGGCACTTTTAAGAGACCAACCACAATTAAAGTAAATTCCAAGATTTATTGTTCTACCTATAGGTACTGTACTCGACGTTTAACAGGATTAGACCCTTATTTCAGTTTGGAGAAATCTGGCCTTATTGTTACAATTAGTAAGTAAATTCGTCGGATAACGTAGGAATGTCGTGTAGGTTCTAATGTGATGGGAGTTAAATACCCTCATTTAGAAACGCCCTTCTAACCTATTTTAGTCTAAATAAATGCCTTTAAAAATCGTTCTTTTAATTTGTCACTTTGATATGCATATTTGTGAAAATGGACAAAACACATCTTAGTTAACAGAGGCGTTCTAATTTTATGAATAAGGGGGTTAGTCTTATCATTTCCAGGACAGGCATCATTAAAACAAATGACAATGGCTGCTGCCAAGTATAGTCTCACTATTTAGGCCCGTAATAACCTCAATTTGGCAATGCTCACTATTTTTTTTCTTTATTACAAGCTTTTATTTACTTTCACCTGTCCGTTGTCTGTAATCAAATCTTGCAAGTTAAATTTGATCCACTTCCCGGTTTTCGATTGAGCTGAAATCTTGCACGAATATGCAAATCGCGTGACAATGCAATATTATTATAACGTGGAGCTGATCTGATGATGGAGCTGGAAGGTGGCCTTATTAAATACCACAAAACCCCATCGAGTTTGGGCTCGTTAGAATCGTCTCAACGAGTACCTAGGTGATGATGGTGTCCAGAAAGTACATTCGGCAATAAAAGCTTGTACCAAAAATGAAATTTTTGAAAGAAACTTGTTTTAAATTTGTATTCTAATCTATACTTATGTTCTAAAGAGAAAAAGTCAGTGAGATTGTAGCGTTGTACGTTTGTAGGTATGTAAGGGGACGCTCCGGAACTATTCATCTGATTTCAAAAAGTCTTTTACCTTTACTAGGTTCTATGTCGCGGGTTTGCTTGCGTTTTTAGTGTTCCGTACCAAAATTGGTCCAACGGAACACTTATGCGATCACTCGGAGGCTGTCCGTCTTTCACAGCCAGTTTTCTCGAAGACCGTTTCACATAGGAAGCTGAAATTTGGTATAGATGTAGAAATTTATTTTAAGTCGCACTGGCAGCTAGTATTAGGTACTAGCTGCCCGTGTGTCGTATAATTTGGTAAAAAGTTGACGCGAAAAAAAATGGCTCGCAATATAAAGTTTTTATGTAGGGGGTAATCTTCGAAACTACTGATCCGATAAAATAAAATCGGCCAAGTGCGTGTCAGGCCACGCGCAGTGTAGGGTTCCGTAGTTGCCTGTCTGGCTTTTGTAACATCAACACACATGCCTCGAACAAAAAACAGGGCTTTAAAGCCCAATATCTCGTAAACGAATCACTGAGTTGAAAAATAGTGAAATAGTGAAAAACCTATGATATTTTTGAATAAGAAAAATAAATTACAACCCCACTTTACATGTAGAGGTTTTATTCTACTATTTTGTCGGCGTGATTGATCTATATACCTACCCACGCCGAATTACGATTTTCTAGTAGTAGTAAGGGTTACTGAGCTAAGCCGCAGACGGACATGGCGAAACTATGAGGGTTTCTGGTTGACTACGGAACCCTAAAAACTAGTATAATAATATTATATAATGAACATTCAGGATGGACATACAAACTTACAAAGCTACACACATACAAACTCTTTATACCTAATATTACTAGGCATAGACAACCTTAATGCAATAAAGGTGAACCTTTGCTTGACATAATATGCCCAATACATGAACGATTTGTATACTTTATTTACCGACCTTATAATATAATAATATGTAAGTAGAAAACAAATCCCGTTCTCATCGTGCGATAAAAGTACATAGAATTAACGTCGTAGCAAATAAAGCTTATTTTTTTCTTCCGGCCGCTACCTTCCCGTGCCCGTGCCAACCTATTTCAGTCGCTCGCGGCTATGCCGTAATCATTATACAGTCAGCGTCATATAGTTAGTAGCAGCCAAAGTAGCCATATATATCGGAACACGTCTCTATTACTATAGGAGTAAGGAAGTGTTACGATATATTTGGCTACTTTGGCTGCTACTAACTATGTGATGCTGACTGTACAATATCAGAGAATAGTTATTCGTGCCAAATTGAAAGGGCTAAAATTCATGACAGGTAGCGATTTCCTATAGCGATAAACTCAAGTATCGATGCTTTTCCCATATACAATTAAGTGATCGCTCCAAGTTTATTTTGTAAATATATAACTTTTATGAATTTATAAATAACTTAATTTCGTTCTTATTTTTTTTTAATGTTTTTTAAACTTTAATCAGCATCGTTGTTTTCTTATTTTAGAATATATAGGTACGTAAGCTATTTCTGCCTAATTATCTAACGAGGTTTAATAAAGAGATAAAAATAATTATTTCACAGTGCAATGGTACTCAACACCTAGTGATCATTTAAAATATGCTGTGTGTGAACGTCTCCAGAATAATACTTACAAAAAATGTGTTTCAATAAAAATAACCGAACTCAAATGGGTCCATCTGTTTGGGAGTGGAAATAATTATTTTATATAGTAGTTGTAGGCCGCTTATTATTTTTGATGACCTTTATGTTGTTATGTTATGTATAATAAACGCGTCATCAGAGGAGCCGTTTTTAGACGGTGATTATGTAAATACAACGATCCCTATGTTAATGTAACCTTTACCTTCAGTCCGGGTCCTACCTACATTTATTACTCCGTGTTGTTTGTACTATAACATATGTTTGTTAAGTAGTTCTCTATAACGATGGTGGTCAATCAATCATTTACATTTCGCACGCAAATTTGATATAAATGTGTTCTCCTATCTCACTCGACCTGAGCAAATTAGATAGATAGAGGAGGTTTTTCTCGTCGTCACCGCGCTACCACTTACTAAAGTTACAAAACGTCTCACTATATATCCTATGTAGCAAAACGCCGAATTGATAACAATCCATAGAATATAGCGGGAAAACATCTAATTCCCACGGGAAAATTCAATGTTACATTTTCCTATAACCACGCGGGCGAAGCCGCTTGCATCAGCTAGTCGTAAATATATCGAAAGATACTTATTACTTGAGTACCTAGACAAATTGTATCGGTGCTACCAGCCAAAGGGCGATTGTGCACTACAATGGGTTTTACTGTCCGGCAGTTCGATTTTTTACCGGTCCGATATGGCACGCCATTAAATGTATAGGTAATATAGTAGTTTGTGCACTACAATGAATTTTACCGTCCGACATTCACATACATTTATATCGGACCGTAAAAAATCGGACTGCCGGACAGTACAATTCATTGTAGTGCACAATCACCCAAAGAAGTCTAGTTAGTTTGAGCCAAGTTCTTTAACATTTAATGAAACCTATCGGAACGTGCGTAGGTCGCGTGACTGGTCCAATTTATAGCTATTCATGCGTAAATAATCTCATGAGTTTGATCTCAAAGTTAAATATGAGAACTTAGTAGCTGTGAAGTTAAGTGTGGTAATTGTGCGTCTATGTAACATATATTCTTAATCGGGAAATGTACGTCTATAATATGGTATTTACATCTAGGTATGTATATTTAAAAACTGATTTCAATTTAAATGGGCATGCAAGGGCTCTCGGCCAGGACTTTAATACTAATAATACATTATTGATTAAGACGACTGGGGCCCACAGTGGTGTTAATACATACTTATCGTAGGTATAAAATACATTATTTGATATCTTATTGTTTTGTCATTTTTATAATCTCATAGGTTAGTTTTCTGACACAGGTGGGAGCAAGTTCATTGTGTCAATTAAGCAAATGTGTAGTTGATACAATAAACCTGCTCAGAGTGAGGGTTTATTATTGACATTTTAGTATGGTGTTGGGACTGCCCTGGATTCTGCTTCGGATTGACACGATTTTTAGGGTTCCGTACCCATAGGGTAAAAACGGGACCATATTACTAAGGCTCCGCTGTCCGTTCTTCTGTCACCGGGCTGTATCTCACGAACCGTGATAGTTGGACAGTTGAAATTTTCACAGACGATGTATTTCTGTTGCCGCTATAACAACAAATACAAAAAAAAAGAATGAAATAAATATTTAAGGGGGCTCCCATTCAACAAACGTGATTATTTCACGACACAATCAAGTTAATACGATCGTAGTTTAGCTCATCTAAAATCTAACTTAATGAAATATAAATAAAACTTCACTAAGTTAGGTATTTAGCGAAATTTGTCCAAAAAAGCCATTCGCGAAGAGTGTTGCATCTGTTTTTCTCATGAGTGGAAGGCATAAGCGTGTCTAGGGGGTGTGTCTGACTCGAATCAAGGCATCCCCTTAAGCGGCGGCGGCGGCAGCGGAACTGTTGTCTAGACATGACAACCAGAGGCCACTTTCTGACCTCTCGCGAGCCGTTACAATAGTAGAGTACATTTAATAGCTTAGTACTAATAAGGACAGACATACTCAAATATCCACAGACATGGATATAACATGTTAACCAAAATTCGTCGGCTTACTTTACTGACTTTTGGTAAAAGCCCTTCCCGCCCGCTAAAAGCAAAATGGATGCAGGCTCAATCAAATCTAGCCAGGTCGTTTTATTCTTCATTGTGGTTGATATTTGCTTCAAATGGTAAGTCACAATCATCATCATTTTCAGCATTTAATCGCCCGCTGCTGAGCATAAGCCTCTCTTCGAGTACACCACTTATCCCGGTCCCGTGCTAGTCTCATCCAGAAATGACCCGCGGTCTTGTTTACGTCGTGTGAGAGATAGAGTGGCCTTCCAGGGATCCTTAGCACCCTCCGCCCCACCGTTACCAGAACTGCTGCCGTAGTCTGGGATAGTGGGACTGCTGGGGACTGAGGGCCGGGTTCTTGGCGTACTTTTCATGAGGGTAATGGCCTTAAAACGCCACGCTGGCCAGTGCGTCTTGGCGAGTTTTTCTTCCTGCCAAGTTTGCCTGGAGGTGTGGACCAGGAATTGGCATCCATAATGAATGTGACGTGAAAAGCGAATGCATTGCATTCGATTTCCCAATCTATATGCATTCTGGAGACCCTCTACCCCCCTTTACTTTTGGTAAAAGCCCTTCCAGCCCGCTAAAAGCAAAATGCATGCAGACTCAATCAAATCCAGCCAGGTAGTTTTATTCTTCATTGTGGTTGATATTTGCTTCAATTGGTAAGTACTGTTATATAATATGTTCTCAGTGTGTAGATAGGTATACTACCACATGCCATAAAAAGTAAGTCAGTTCAAATACAATCCCCTCAAATTTAACCTTCTCAAAAGTCGTCCATTAGACTCAATTAAACCCGATTAAGGTTATCAAGGTTCAGATGAATTGCTTTTAACTTTGTGATCAGTTAATTCTGTCGGGGAAACCAATCAGTGTTCGGAAGTTTCCATGACCTTCCATCTTAATTGGGGACAAGAATAATCTCTGATGAAAACTCGAGAGATTGAAATTGTCTTATCTAAGAACGGATCTTTAAAACTACGACGGTGGCGTACAATCATACGGACTGTCGGATGGTTAGCTGATACCGTAGCCTATGGACGCTCGCAAGACCCGAAAAGTCACAAGCGCGTTGCCGATTATTTATTGTTTTGTAGACATATACCTAGAGTGGGAAGGTCAAATGACAGTCGCTTTCGTGAAAAAAAAACCAGTGGCTATGCCAAATCTTGGGATTAGGTGTGAAAGCGGACCCCGGGCTCCTTTAGGGCACAACCGGGAATAACGCTAGGAGGATGATAAGACATCTAGAAAAAATGCAAGCCCGTCACTTTCCAACCACAACGCGAATGGTTGGCATTGTATCACTTGTCGCTGTGCATAAGACATCACGTTATGACAAGTATGCGAGTGCGAGAGTGACGGATGTGTTATACACAACGGAACATGGCAACCATTTTAGGCCCGCAGAGCCAAGCGCAACATCACATAAACCAAACACTCATGTACTTACATAATCATTATTGCGTTAAACTTAATACTCTCTTAAAATTCCGAGACGCAACGTTTTCTTAAAGGTTACGTTATGTTCGTAAACTTCATATTATTCATCGCATAAAATAAAAGAAATGATACTGTATTTCAGTTCTGGAGCGACTTGAGTAGGTACACGCCTGGTTCGTATATACAGGGTGATTCAGGAGACATGAGCAGGATCAACCCTACGGATTCAATAGTTTATAAGCTACTCAGTCGTACCAGCATTGGTAAGATTAACGTTAATTTTTTTTTAGTTGTGTAGGGTGACCATGATTTATTGTGAATGAAACTTTCACACAAAATGTAAAAAAAAACTGTGGGCGTTTAATTTAATTACGATGGTAAAAGATCCATTAACATTAACTGTATGTGTAGGGTTGATCCTGCTCACGTCTCCTGAATCACCCTGTATATGTACCGTATAATAATATATATTCTTAGTACTATTAGAAGGTATGGAAATATAATACATAAGTCAAGATTTGATTTGATTTGATAATTTATTACGATACGTTTACTAGTCATCAAAATAATATAATAGGTACTAAAATATTTAGCAATAAATTTTGAAGACAATTTACATGTTGAAGTGATTATTGACAACGTACGACTATGTTGGGGTACTTGGATAGTTGAAGGTAATTTAGTAGTACTAACTTCCTAAAACTATAGCCCTAAACTACTAATACGACTGGACGCAATAAAATGGCCGCGAGAGATAGATAAAATAAAGTATCGGTTTAAGGCCCCTAGCACACGGCGTATTTTAAACGCGCAAACAACGCGCCTTTCCCTACTACCCAGCCGATGGTAGTAGGAACGCGCGTCGACGGCGCGTTTAAAATACGCCGTGTGCTAGGAGCCTAAGGGATAACTATAAAACGATCTCCTTCTTAACTATAAATGGACGTTATAAAATAAGGATAGGCTCGTAGGATTCCGAAGCATATTTACTTCTTTGCTCGAGATAAAACTGGGATAGACGGGGTACGATTTAATGATTTTCTCAAATATCCATACGACGCAAAATATTCGACGACTGTTGAAAAATTATATATCGTGTTGACTGTTGAGTACAGGAGTCATCGATCATCACTATACTACAATAAACAGTTTATGGTAGATAAATTGCCTTTATAGATTTATATACAAGGTGTATTTTATTATACTGAAAACCTCAGACACCCCAACTGAGTTTTTTAATCCTTAATAAGATTAATACGTCCATTCACAAATACGTTAATTATTTCAAAAGATATTCGTTGGTTTTCTTTATCAAGCAGATCTACTTGATTCGTAACTCTACACTTGTAATCACTAATCAGTACTTGTCAGTGACGTAGATCCTGACGTTCACCTCACAACAACATCCTCCAACATTTCTCTGATTCGCGTATGTTGCCTTCGTAACTTTTAGACCCGGCACAATAAAAAAATATTTTTCAAAAAAAATACAACCTACCTTAAAAGATGGTGCAATCGATTCAGCTTTCGATTCTGAACAAACTACTTTCAGGTTTTCAGTTATATGATTTACACCTTGTATATTTATATTATTTCGAATTTGTAATAACAAGTTAAGTAATTTTAAGTATAAAATAATGAACAATTCACAAGTGTGATGGATTTAAACCAACATCATGGTCCACAGATTACTAGATTAGTTATTGATCTACTACATTTAGCGCTAAGTAACAACATAGTCGTATTATATTAAGGTGATTACAAAATAATGAAACTATTACTGGACATCAGAAGTTAGAATTTTTTGATATTTTTGCAAGTATTTTTTTATTTAATACTTTTAATATAAATAGTTTGTATATATGTATACATGATGCTTTCATTTTGTAAAGTATACACTAAATGATAATTAACATTAACTTAATTAAATTACAAATAAGTTAAATCTAAAAAAAGGCCCTCAAGAGTCGGATCAAAAAGTTTTTTTATAAAAACTAATTGAATCCGAGAACAGCATACTACTGCACTTTCAGGATTGAGTACCATTCAGTGCGTTCACATTTTATAAAGGAACTCAAAATGTCAAAGAGCTGTATAAAAGCTGTCGTAGTTTTCTAAGAGAGCTGCACAATTGCAGTCGTTCAAGTTTATAACGGTAAGTAATTCTCAATGACGGTAGAGGTGAACCTCTGTACTGAGTTGAAAGCATCGATCATATATATAGCAACAGAGCCCTAAGGTTCTTTTTTTAATTTTATTACGTGTAGGTACGAATTTGATCACTATCTCACCTGATTGTAAGTGATGATGAGGACAAGGGTGTTACATGCATACCAAGATAGTGCCTATTCACCCTCCAAACAGAAAATTAACAGATTCCTGGATAGGATAAAACATGTCTACACCGTATTTCGAAATAACGCAACGCCTGTCCGCCAAACGGGTCGCGACGTTGTGTGTTCTGCTCATAAGCTTTTGTGACGTCACATGAAAACCTCATAGACGGATGTCTTGACTTAAAATGACAAGCATAAGAAGTGCAAAAAACTATATATCCCGACTCCAGAAAACCAAATGGAAAGAAACATTTATTTTTCACACAAACGTCACCCGAAGTACAATTTCGCATCGATTACACCTCTTAACTAGTTCAGTATCTTCTACACTACGGTGGAAGTGGTGGAACAAACGTAGACTGCTAAAATTATATGCCTTCCTTTCGAAATTAGCAATCTTTGAGGTTGAACAAAAAAATCTGTATTAACCAGATTTTAATAAATGATAACTGTTTAACTGGTTGTTATCAAGCAATATTTCGATATAAAATTAAATTAAACCCCCACCCGTAAACGGCAGGCGTAACGTATCGGCAGGCTATAATAATAAAAGTCATTGATACTTGGGCTTTACGGCCTGGTGATAAAGTCCTTTTTCATTAGTTCCTCGCTGTGATGAGTAAGGCACAGTCGTAAATCGTAGCAAATTGCAGCAGTATATTAACTCTAGTAGCTAATATTGTGCGCTTGGCATAAGTTATTGTTTAGGACTTGTTAGATATAAGAAACTTTGACAGTGCGAGTCTCATTCGCTTATACGAAGGAGAGGGAAGGCATACTTTTTAACATTTACTTACACATTATTATAATACCTACATTACTAAAAATACCTCTCTTGTAACTATATTATTATAGCCCTAAGCAAGGACCGGATAACCCCTTTTTAGGCTTAAGCATGTCGATTTGGTAACCCTATCACTTTAGTTACCTTATGATATTGCTACCCTATCATAGGGTTACCCTATTGTTATGGTAAGCATATCGGTAGTGGTAACCATAAGTTAACCCTATTGAGATAGTTTTGTTTAGTGTTTTCAAATTGGTTAGTGGCAAACCAAGTTAACTCGATCAATAGGGTTACTTTATCAGTAAGGTTACCTTATTATAAAGTTACCAATATGGATAGGGTGTTAAAAACAAATTCTAAAATAACCCTATGGAAAACCCTAAGAGAGTAGTATTTGGGCTCAGTGACTACTTTGGGTACAAAATACCGAACCCTTAGAAGTAACGAAAAAGGCTCTAGCTAGGTCTATTGGTATTACTTGTTCATGGTTATGAAAGGATCCGAAGATGTTAATCTTACTCGTTTTATGGTAAATGAAAGTATGTTCACATTTTCCTTGCAAACTTTGTAGTAACTTGTACATTTACAAGTTACTACAAAGTTCTAAATTGGATTTTCGTAACAGTGTTTTTTCAGGCAAATTATTTGGGCCACCCTTTCACCCTTTTATGAACAATAAGTAACATCATTTTATACAGAGAACATATAACAAAGAAAACATTTACCGTGATCGCATGTTGCCTAAGGCGGGACCCGAACCCGCGCCCTCTGCTTGACCGGAGCAGTGTCCTGACCGTTTTAGCTGACCACCCAGACCACAGACACACAGCATCACCGCAAATTTTCCATTGCATTCGCTGTCGCTACTACCAGCGACCGCAAAATAGACGAATTTGTGACAAAGTGTAATAAGTAACATATTTACGATTTTACAACAAGAGTATGTTTTGGTACTAAAATAGTATTTACCCTAATATGTCAATGTCACTCCCACAAATAAGATGACTCAAACCAAACCGAAAGACAACATGTCGTGCCATTTAGCTTGAAAAGCTTGCCAAAAAAAAATTAAAGGTACAAAGCCATAACTAAGTGGTTGGGTTTTTAGTCGTATAAAAAGATACATAATTTGTTACGCTCGAGGCCTGCTTACAGGATAATTATTACCAGCTTTATTATATGGTATTAACTTGCCTTGTTAGACCGGACACACGATTCGGCGTCTCCGCGCGGTTGCGTGGTATCGTGTGTCGATTCCACCTAGGACTACCTACATATATCGTGATACAAAATTTCAATCCGCTCGGCGCCGCACCATTCCGTGTGTTCCTCGCTTTATTTCGTTCGCTCATTATGTGCGGGCCAAATTGGGCCAACTTCCCGAAAGCCATCTGAATAGAAATGTTTTACATTTATATGTATTCAGGTAACTCGGAAGACAAAAGAATACTATGTTATATAAGGTACCATATAGCTGGTCGGATGATGGAGACCGAAAGTGGCTAAATAAGATTTTTTTGACTGAAGAGGGAGAGCCTCCTCATTTTGTAAGCCTGTTAAATTAAGGGCGAATTGCACCAATTTACGATTACAGACCGATCAACGTTAAATATGCCGCCGACAGCCGGTCATCCTGTAGAAATTTGTCAAACTTTCCACACATTCAGATTTTAACGCACACCGCTTTCAATTACAGGCGGTTTGGTACAACCCACCCTTAAGGGCCATTTACATGGTGCAACAGGGTGACCCCCACTTAACCTAATATCGTTAGTGCTAATTTAATTACACCTACCAAAGTTCGATATAATTTTAGTAGCCCTAATATTCGGATAATTATGATTGGACTCGGCATGCGAGTTGTTGCGACATGTAAACCGCTCTTAAGTCATGTAATTAGGAGAGGAGGGGAGGGGAGGGGAATCCTGTTCCACCGTGATACAGTTTTTACTAGTACGGGGAACAGAAGACGCTTACTCACTGTTTAGATTATCCTTTTGCTACCAGACATTATGTACCTATTCTGTAAGCAAGCTATGACCTATGTGAAGGCCAAATAAAGTTATTTGAATTATTTTGGATTAAGAATTTATATTCTGTAGTAAAATATTTACATTAATTAGTTTGATAGCCGTCAGCCTTATGCGGAGCCTGTACGTACCGCCGCTGTCCCGCGGGTAATTCCCGTCTCTCTTCAATCAAGAAAATGGAGACAGGGAAAATAATAATTTGTTTCGTATTCTTTCTGTTTACGTTCTGTATTATAGTTTTTTTTTTGTTCATACATACATATTTTACATCCCAAAAAGATTATAATAAATTTTTGTTAAGAAAATCTTGCCTTTTTCCAAAACAGCTGGTCGATTGCGTAACGTTTCGTTCGTAAGTTATGCGTTAGGTAGATCTAAATGTCATAATTTGTAACTGTCCTAACGTTCGTTGGAAAAATTATACAATGATCCCTCTGCTATAACGAAATAGGTCGTGATTTTATGTCTTAATATTACTTACTTAATATTCGAAGCTAGTAAAGTAAATAAACTATTTCAGACTGGTAATTGTAGTGTATGCGCACTACAAATAAATACAAGTGAGGGTAGAATTCGTGATCGGCCGAGCTGGGAGTACTTGCCACTTGTCATCGAGCTGCCGCGGAGTGAGGTCACAACTGCGCACCTAAGCTAACAGCCTAAAGAGTAGTTTTATTTACTTACCCAGAGACCCAAGGTGAACCATCACAGTAATGTCAGTAATCATATCTACTACTCGTATTTGCTCGAACTTCGATCGTTTGAAGTGCCTAGATAATCTACATAGTGACGTCTATAGTCCGTGCATGACGTAAGGGAGTCTATTTCGCGAGACATACCTACCTGTTGAATTAGAATCAGTTTTGTATTTGAAGGTAGCCTTACGGTAGGTAGCTTTTCGTTCTGCAATAATAACGGTCCATATGTTATGTATTTTAGCTTTTCGGTGAAGGAAAACATCGTGAGGAAACCGGTCTAATCCCAATAAGTTCTAGTTTTCCCTCTGGGTCGGAAGGCCAGATGGCAGTCGCTTTCGTAAAACTAGTGCCTATTGCCAAATCTTGGGATTAGGTGTCAAAGCGGCCCCCGGGTTCCTTAAGGGCAATAACGCTAGGAGGATGATGATATGTTATGTATTTACCGTTGTTGTGTATATGTCCATTCATTTATCATGTGTCCTGAATGATGCTCTTGCACGCATTAAATATAAAACCGGTTTCAACTTTAGACGTTTACTGGAGTACTCCAAGATAAGTGTCATGAGGCTGCAACGTCATGAAGTTAGTGGTGAGCACTCATTGCAGCGCCTCTTCTAACTGAAGTTATATTGGAAAGGTAAACACGAGCTTTAGGTAGAAAGCAAGCTCAGGAGTCTGAAAGGCCACCACAGTTCACATTACAGTGGGATGAGGTTCGGGAAATACAAGGACGCGATATGACATTCAAATTGTGACATGTCTCTGACTGTTGTAATGAAAATGACAAAGACGATTAAAACACGTTGCATTTTTCAAGTTGAATACCGGCCCTTTTATAGAAGCACTGCTAATGATTATCGTTACCCGATGAATTTGGACCGTTTCAAATGAGATGATAGATTTTAATCACTATTTAATACATGTAACGAAAGAGACGACACAACTGCCTCAAAACAAATTATTATAAATTTCATACCACCACCATTTTTTACCAATACTGTCGTAATTATTTACCCGTAAAAGGGTTATACAGGTAAAAAGGCAAGCAGATTGGCTTGCCTTTTTACCTGTATAACCATTTTTTTTCGGGGCTACAGTTACAACATTAAAAACAGTTTAAATCATGAATTATGAAAAATGTAGGAATTATAATAATGATAGAAATCTATTAAATCGAATACCTACACCAAAATATATTCGAAAAGATATGACGATTCTATACCTCATTCCTGAAAAGTAACACCTGAAAATTTAATTAAGCAAGTCCAAGAAAACAGTTTCTAGCTCAGTAGACCTCAGTAATAATCAACTATTTATATGCCAAGCGACGATTTCACCGTAACCAACGTTCCAAAACAATACGAGTATACGTTTTCTATTTATTCAGACGAAACCAATAAGATCCAAACCAGTGATTTCACGAAAACTCTCTGAAAACCAGCATAGCATATAAAATTTCGAGGGCAATAGGGGAAGCCCGGACAATAATGCCTGGTAAGAAGAATATATTTTTTAAATATCGGTAATAGATGGCACTTTGAGACTCGCCACCAATGGTTCGGCATGCGGTCGGCGACGCCATGACAGTTTGACCAAAACAATGCAAGCGCTCGTTGGTTTTGAAGAGAAATAAAAAGAATTTGCGCTGTTTCGTTAAGATTTTCGCAAAGGTTTGTGCATCAACTTTTTTACTATGTAGGTATGTAGTGTATAATTATAAGTTTTATTTGTTAAATGGCATATTTATTTGAGTATAATTTGTGATTGTAGTTTTTTTCCCAACGTTAAACATTTGAATTTTGTTCATCGACCTAATATTGGTATCATGGGCAAAACTTATATGGCCAATACGGATAATTATAAACAACAAAAATTCTAAAATATCTGAATTAGCCGGTTCCACCAAAGCTAAAATGAATAAGAAAGACACATCTGAATTACCAGCAAAACTAAGGGGAGAAAGACAACGACCAAATCTAAAAACTAAAATTCCAAACTTGATTTCTTTTAAAATCGATATGATACAGAGAATGAATATAATGGAAAAATAAACCATCTTCGTCTGTAGCCCCCGACAGGATTCGAACCTGCGACCTAGACTGCTCTACCAACCGAGCTACGAAGACAGTGACTTACGCTGTGTATTTTTGCATTACATTCCCTTGTTTCACAGCCTTGGCACACCTCTAATGGGCGAGCTATACGCTGACTCAGTCACGACAAAAAATTTTTTTTAATGATTTCTTTTGTTTGGTGTGTGTCGAGAAATACACTGAACCGCCAAGTGAAGATCGGATTCAGTGTAGCCAATGCCAAAATTGGGTGACTGAAAATTGCACATCATATAGTAGTAGGTGTAGGTGTAGTACTTTTGTGACGAATGCCAAGACTGATTGTTTTATTTTTTTATTTTAGTGGTTTTAATAGGTACAAGAAATTGTTCAAGTTTTTAATTTTATTATAGCTGTTTCCAAAGTTTATGAAACAAAGCACAAATTAAAAGTAAAAAGAGTTATATTGATGCAATACTTGTATTTTCTTTTATCACTTTCCCTAAACATATCCCCTACAGCGATTATATTTATTCGAATAAGAAAAAATGTTCCAAATACCTAAGTTCCTTGTCACGGAATGGCACGCACTGGAAAACTCGTTCAAGTATTTAATTAAAGTTGCCAGAGTAACGTTCTAGCGATCGACCCTGAGTACCATAGGAGGCCAATCTGACTAGTTAGACATTTTGGAATCCAATATTACCACATTAACAGCGTAGATTTCTAATTAGCTACAAGTATTTATACGTTGCTCGCATTTGTTTCTACTTACCACATTCGTGAGGACAACATTTTGAAAATAGATAATACATTAAATTGTTAAAGGCGTTCTAAATAGTCTCCAAAATTTTGGGCTGCGGTTATTTTACCCTTCGGAAACCTGGCAACTATGGCTTATTGCTGCTTTCGCAGGATACTACCAAGTACATAGTTCAGCTGTTTTGTGGAAATTTTTGCGCTCGCTTTCTCCACTTACTTTTTTTTTGTATACAACGACGGTGGCAAACAAGGTCAGGAACCTTAACATCACTCTCAAAGTAAGAAAGTTCTAGAATGTCACCAGGTCCCACTTGGGGTTTCAACTAAAGTCGTCTCTCGCGCACCTCTGGGGTGACAATTCACCCAATCGCAGTTGACAGTGACACATCGTCGAGCGGCCGGCATTGTGCCGCAACGATGATACGTAAACGTAAGGTTGGACCCTAATTTAGACGAAAGAGCACGCGTTTCTAACTGTCAAAAATATCGTTTATTAGACAGCGGAACCTCTTTACGTAAAATCTATTTTATTCTGAAATACCGTTTTAGTAGAATCATATTACGGCGTCCGTGCCTTCGACGCGAGGCAACAGATGTTATTTCGGCTCTCGACATGTGTATTAAGGTTCATTTTTGGTTGCACAAAATTAACGGCCTGGCACAATAATAATAATGAACTTTTTATAAGAGTGCTGCTTGCTGCTGAGTGTATGCTGTTATAATTTAATCAGTGCTTACAAAAAACGCGAACGAGTAATACGAATGCGAGTAGGTAACACAAATATTCTCTCATTCATGTATAAGTTGTTACCTACTCGAATGTAGAAACGTTTGCAGAATAACATCCATGGAACGTTAAATAATAAGGTCATAATTTCATGCTCTTGTAGGCAGCCAGTATTTGTACCTAAAGACGACTTGCAAAATCAGCATACATTTTGCTTTGCAAATTAAATTCACTTCATATACCTATATCAATTATACGGATACACTCTTCTACTTCTTGGTACTCGTTCTCATCGGGGGAAGATGATTTTAACGCCCACTATTTCGTGTAAGATCAATTTTTTTGCCCAGATATTTACAAATAAGCACATGAATTAAATATGTTTCGTTTGCCTGAGTTGTTTCTTCAAAATAGGGTAAATGTCACGTCGTTAGAGCAATGGAAGAGAACATTGGTTAAGAGACTTAAGAGCAATACGCAAGGATATGATTTTGTACATAATTGTATCTGACTGAGATTTTTTGAAAAAGTTTAACAAGAAATATATTTTAAGAGTTAACTTTAAAAAAATAAAGTCCATAGTTCGAACCTAACTGACACTAAATCCAACTACTTGTCCAAATGATTCTGTTCTGAATCCCGGTGAATATGATAAATGTTATTCAAAACCTGGTTGAATATCTGGTAGTCTAGCCTTGATACTTTGAATAACTTGGACTTGATTATAATTATAAGATACTCATCGCCTGAAGGCAATCGACTTCATTAAGGCTGTATTATTATCATCGGGTATTCGGAAACTGAAGCTTACAAACATGTAAGCTCTTTGTGGTGTCTCAAAAAATGAAAAATGTGACTATGAGTAATTTGCTTTATCCCGAGTTGCGAGTTGCGAACAATGCCTTAAAGTTTTTGCGGTTTTCTTTCGGCTAACGAATTATGTATAACTTTTCGTTTACATTAGAGTAATTTGCGTTTTGTTTCAAATATTCAGGACGTGCTCGGCTACTGTTTTATTAGAGAGTCGCTCGCAAAAGTTATTAGTGGGAAGTAATTTTATGTATGCCGTCGTATTATTCAAAATGGTTGCTAAAAGTAGAATAGAAACTTTCTCTGGGTCGGACGTCGACGTGTTTTGAATACGTGTGTAGACTCGAAAATTATTATTACTTCAAAAGAAAGAAGGGAAAAAAATATGCCTAGTGTCGAAAATCTCATTTTAATATTGCTTGTTAGAGGAAAACGATCGCAGATAGTGACGTCGCAATCTGTGAGCGTCATAGTAAGTGACAATCAGAGCCCGTAATTTTCATGCCGATGACATCAATTTGACGTCACGCTGCATATAGGATGATCCCAAATAGTTTTATTGTAATTATTAATCAGTAGTCGTCAATCATTTTAATCATGTACAAATTACTTCGGAAAGTAATCTATTCACTCGTGGAACAATTGGACGACCTTTTGCAATAACCAATCAACCAACAAAAAGTAAAGTTTGAGATAAACGCAAAAATAACTTCCTTCTACATTTAATCCAATTATACATTTTCCAAACATTATATGCTACATTATATTTGAGTGGAAATTGTGTTTCTTAGTGGACCTAAATAAAATACATTTTGATTAGGCATTTATTAAGAAAAAAAATAAAAAATGAAATACTCTACAGCATATAATAATTTTGTAACACTCTATCAAGGTAATTAACCTGTTATTGTAAATTTGTTGACACCTTTGTTTGATTAGTTTTTCAATAACATTCTAAGTGAGTTAATATTAGACCAAATTCATACTAAGAACTAGTTATACATTTTACAATAATGTGTCAAGTGCAATAATTTCTAAAAAACCAGTAAAAATGGTTCATAAGTTACGTGATTGAATAAATGTTTGTATTTTAATATTGTAAATGAGACATATACCAAATTAGAGATCAACCAGTACCCAATATTGCAGATTTAAATAATTAAAGCGAAAAAAATAACCTCCGAAATTACCTCATCTGAATAACATCAAAAAATAACACTTACCTGTTATCTGAACTGCAGCACAACATACGTACCACATCTAGATTAAATAATAATTGTTTCAACTTGTGAATTTTGCACTACACTATACGAATAATATTTATTAACTAGGAAAAATGCAAGTTGTTATTCTCCTACCCGCGACAAGAACGAAGTATGTTCTATTTTGCAGTAACAAGTCAAGTGCACTTAAAACATTATTGATAAATACCTGAATCAGTAATGCTGTTTTACCTTCATTTTAAGTGCTTTGACTTATTATCGTTAAACATTGTATACCTGTACCGACTTGAAACAAAATTTTAAACACGGTTTTCTCATAGATAATTGTATCAACTGACTTAATATGATATTGCGTAATGGCGAAGACGTCTTGAGGTATCTATCGACATTAAAGTCCATTTTTTTGTCATTTTGTTAGTTAACTGGTTATTGCAAAATGTCATCCAATTAATAGGTACCTACGTTGATACGTGAAACGAAAATTAAACTATTTGTTTGGTTTTTATACATACATTTTATTCAACGGTATTGTTACCACATTTCAATAATTACGTAGAAAACAGAATTCCTTCAAGTAGGTACCTATTAATTACTCCACGTGTGAATAGATTACTTTTGAAGTAATTTGTACATGATTAAAATGATTGACGACTAATGATTAATAATTACAATAAAACTATTTGGAATCATCCTATATGCAGCGTGACGTCAAATTGATGTCATCGGCATGAAAATTACGGGCTCTGGTGTGACAATCGTTTCATATGAAGGTGCGTTTTGCGGAAAAGGGACCGACTACTGCGAGTAGAAAAGTAGGTTAGGATAGGTTAGATTTTCAATGCTCACAGAACCGCAAAGAAAGTAGAAGTAGTCTGTTGATGATACTCAAAATATTTATATTTGTATAATTTTACATTTCAATTTAGATTTAGCAATTTAAACCTCTTACGCTTAATACCTGTACGGACTTAGATGAAATTTGGCGTAGAGATAATTTGAGACCCTTGGAAGGACATAAGATAGTTTTTATCTCGGAAATCATCTCTCAATATGCTAGAAGTTTTTTGGGACAGCGATTATTAAGCTTGCGCCTAAAATAAAAAAAGGTCAATCAATCATCTGTAGTAGATGTAATTAAATTCATGACGGCTAGCGTGAATGGAATAACCAATGTTCATCCATACCATATACTATACTATATACTATACTATATATACTATAATATACTATAATTACTATAATATCCATACTAATATTATAAATGCGAAAGTGTGTCTGTCTGTCTGTCTGTCTGTTACCTCTTCACGCTTAAACCGCTGAACCGATTGCGATGAAATTTGGTATCGAGATAGTTCGAGTCCCTGGGAAGGACATAGGATAGTTTTTATCCCCGAAATCATCCCCTAAGGGGCTGAAATGGGGGGATGAAAGTTTGTATGGAGCTGCGATATAAACGAATTCCACGCGGACGGAGTCGCGGGCAGAAGCTAGTTCTGTAATATTTACCACCATTAACTCAGACGCAGAATGACTGTCTCCAACCTTAGCCATTTCTGTCTATGACTTGTCTTACATGCCTACTGTGGCTTGTCTATTTATTAGTAAACATGAGTGGGAATATCGTCGTGTTTATTGACTTCCGTTGCAATTTGAGTAAGTAAATCTAATGTTGTACCGTTTGTTGCAGATACTGGGCTCGGACACGGAGTGGCATTTCGCGCATCGAGGCCTCCCGCACGCGCGCCCGCGTCGATCCATCTCGCACACCAGACTGCTGAAGCAAAACCCACTTGTAAGTGTCTATGTTACACTTGCACCTGCATAGCTAGCACCTCAGACCAAGAGAAAAAGATAAACTTAGCAAGACGAACGTCGAACAACCTATTAAAGCTGGTTTTCAAGTTTAGCACACAGTCACGAACGCATAGATAAATTAAAATGCATTAAACTCGAAATAGGTGATCTTGACTGCATTGCGACACGTGCTAAAGAGTTTTGTGAAATTTTGGTTATATATATTGTGTGCGTTAGCGTGCACTAACCTTATTGGGCTTGTTTTAAAACCGGCTTCACTAGGTTGTTCGTAATGCTCTGTCTATATTTTTTCTTGGTCTGACGCTAGCACAATAATTGTGCTAGCTGGTGAACAATTATTGTTTCTGTCCAACATAGATAATGGTCCAATTTCGCATCCTCAAACTGGTCGGACACATTTCAAGACACAACAATGACTCCATACTCCGTTGTCCAAAGCAAAGTGGAAGGGCACTAGATCGCGTGGACGATCGCCGATGCGATGAACCGATCAAATAAAGGCGATGACGGGCGTGCCTCTGCATGAATACTCAAGGATAACCCTGCAATGGAGAGAAATGGCGGGTGAAGCGAGCCACTCGACCACTTACACTTTGACAAGATTGAATCGACTGAGTAGAATAGGGATCACCAATTAGTTTCGCTCAGGGTCCGTTTTAAGAAATAATATGACCATCGCGGTCCGCACAACATTTTACAGAACATAAAATGCGGGGGAGATAGATTTTTATTTAATTACGTAGGTACTCTGTAGTGCAAGATGCTGTGTTCTCCCGGTCCGTACAAAACGGGGCGGCGGTCCGCCACCCCTGGAGTAGAAGAACATAGCTGAAGCATTTCTACTTCTCACTCACGTACTAAACACTATCGTGCTGGCTAGCCTGGGGTCAATTGGAGTCGTAATTCACTCATTTGAGTTCAATTTGTTTCGCACGCTCTGTCTCTGGTAGGAGATCCAGTGGCAGACCTAGAACAAAATAGAAAATGTAGTGCTAAGAGACATGAAAACAGATGTAAGGATAGAGCGGAGGTGGAGATGGAAGACAAGGAAAGCTGACCCCCCGACCATGTGGGATATATAGCCAGGAAGAGAGGGAGATAGAGAGATGTTTCACACTCCCTGCCGCCTTCTGCTCCTTCTGAAACGTTAGCTCGGCGCGCGTGGATGACACATTGAAATCAAATCGACCTCCGAGCTCGTAGAAGGACTCTAAGCTGCCCAATAGAGTCGTTGGACACACTAAACTTGCACTACACACACGTAACAATTTCACACTTGTTGGACACACAATACTAGAAAGTCATTTTATAAACGTGTCTGACGGATACCTATTTCAGTCAACTTATTTATAACGGGATTATGCACTTTAAGCATAATCCGCTTAGAAATAAGTTTTAAATCCCACTAAGTCTATAGACGGACCCACATTGTAATTTTAGTTTCTCTTCAGCTTCAAAGGACGCGCCGGCAAAAAGCTCACACTTCCGTCGCTCGGAGCTGCGGTCTACTTAGTTATCTGGACCGTGGAACCGTAGTGACTCAAGTCCATGATAGTCTACATAGTTCTAGGATATAACCTGCTAGTAATTAGGACGAAAATTGTGTGCGAAAAATGCACTTGGGCTGGGGTTATACATAGGTCTTAATGAAGCTAGCCTGTTTTATAATGTTCTAGCCGACCAATACCTATACTTCTTATATGTTATACGCTGGCGAGGCAGCGCCAACGGCATCCCGGTGGCGTTAGCGGATAGATGGGACTCCCCCTTCTACAGAGATGGACTAAGCTCCATACCTGAATAATTGTGTATTTAGGTATGTGTATTTACTCTAAAGAGTAAAAATTAATTTTTTTAAGTAGGTAACGAATAACACTAGAATATATAAGTCTGTAACTAACACCTATGGATTCCGTCCGAAATAAAAAGTTTTATTATTTATTATTATTATAATGAAAATAAAATGTCTGCGGGGTTGTATTGTAACCTTGTTTCTACGTAGGGGTAATCTCCGGAATAAGGTTTTGAAGAGTTCCGGTGTAAGATTTTTTAAAATCTGGCAAGGGTCCGATTTCTTTTTGTTTCACTTCTGTATAAAATGAACTTAATATATAATAAGTAGCATAATTTGTAGATTGATTATACGCTGATTTTATTTAAAGAGAGACGATATAGGCGCCCATAATGTTCCTCATCATATTAGTTTTATCCCACATGTTTCCTAACGAAGATAACACTAGTTTTTGTTACTGCCAAATCTCTGAAGCAGCAGTTCCGTACCAAAATTAGTCCAACAGAAGAATTATTTTTGCGTTGACGAGACGGGCCGATTTGGGTATACAAAGTCCTTGTATAATTTACAAATCGGAATGTTTGTTAGAGTTAATAAAAGTGCCTTTCCGATGACCATCGCACTTAACCGACAAGGTTAAATGCCGTTAGCCGAGGGCTTCTCATATTGAATTGACATTGGCATTGACCTTCGCTAAGCGATGCCTGATATTGACTCGCCACTTGTCTTTCCACGAGCGTAAAATAAATAAAAGACTTTATAGGCAGGACTTTTCCTTTATACTTTATTTTTAGTGAAGAAATGCACGATTCTATTTGTCTTAATGACATACCCCTTCTGTCGCCTTCCTAAGATACCTATTGCTTTTCTTTTATGTCTTTGTATTTATTGGCCGGTATATCCGCAATACTATAGGTTGGGGGGATATGGGCCCCAATTTAATGTCTCTAGCATTTCGATTTTGAAAGACATGTAGGGGGGGGGGGGAGTCGGTCAAATATCGTGGATAGAATAGCGGCCTGATTTGAGAAATCACGAAAGTGGGGATATCTCTATGATATGCCAGGTACGTTACACACACGTTACGTTCTGAAAATCTTTTGTGTCTCTACGCTGGGGAAAGAGGGAAGCGACTACTTGGACAAATGCGGTCAAGCGTTTTGTCAACCTGTAAAATGTTTGTAGGTCTGTCGCCATACCTCCTAGGGATGCGCTGTGTCAGGGGAGAGTCAGGGGCCTGCATGTGTCTCTAGCTGTCAACACAACGAATTCATAAGGAAATAAAGGATCTGCAACGAGGTCTGGGGACCGATTTTTGACTTTCGAGCGCTCGAAAATCAAATAAAAGTAAATACGTTTGTAGTGTCAAAATGGCAGGCACTCACTTTCTACCAATAGAATTTAATACGAGTGGTCAATACATTCAAAATAGCATTTCATAATTTTTGTCAGTTTTCGAGTGAAAGAGTCGAGCGCTCGAAAGTCAAAAATCGGTCCCTTGTACTCATCTGGAGTCACAAGGTCGTCGGCTAAAGTCGCAAACCTCTTAACTCCATTTTTGTCGAAAATCATGTTTTGTCAATTTTATTATTATTATTCATTTATTTCAGATAACTAAGGATCCATCATGTGTTAGTGGTACATGTCTCAAAAAAAAATAAAAAAGTAATTAAATAATATGTTAGTAGTAGTAATAAGCTAGAGTAAATTAAATTAAATATAGTAACATTCTGATCGCAAAACTCTTAAATGCTTCGAAAAAACCGTTTACATTTAAATAGCAAACTAGAAAACCTAGCAAATCCCGAAAGCCATATTTAACGAAAAAAATAATATATTACGTGTATACTCGTAGCAGCTGGAAAACCTCGCAACTCCAAACCGTCTTTTTTGGTGATAAAGTTTTTGGGGCCTCCTGTAAAGTTAGATCAGATTGAGTTACGAGCTTTGCGACTTTAGCCGACGTGTCGATAAGCTAAGGCGTCTGCTTAACATCTAGGATGTCGTACGCTTGTTTGCCACCGAATGGTAAAAGTAGAAATATTTTACACCGCGCGTATGCTATTCCGTTCCAGACAGTTAAGTAATTATATTTTCAACTCTCAAAGACTGAGAAAGTAATAAAAATGCAAATCTAATGAAAACATTGTGCAATGAGTCTAGCTCGCCAGTGACAAATGACTGAACCAGACTCGGCCAATTAGACTGGCGTTATAAACTAGAAGCCTAATTGGTTGCATTCTGACCCTGACTGAGTTCAATGTCAATTTGATATCATTATAATTTATATACCTGTTTAGAATATATACGTCGCCAACAAAAATCCCACCGTCTAAATAAAATATAGGTATACAAAATGACGAGATTTTGGAAATGACTACAATAAAGCTGTAAAAAATATTAAAAGCTGGCGTATGTCCAGCAGTGGACTGACACAGGCTGATGATGATGACAAATAAATACCGTGGCACAAATGTTAATTTACCCAAAATGATTCGCAAGGGTTTCCTTAACTACCCTCTTTGGCACACGCTCTGCAATACACACTGTATATTTATATATATAAAATCATAAAAATAAAATCATAAATCATAAATTTATTTCGCAGAAAAAGTACATATTGCTACTTACATTTTTTGTTAGTATTTCTATGGTGAAAACCAAAAGTAAGTGTCAACTGACCCCCGTACTAGTTTGCACTGTATCACGGTGGGACAGGATTCACCGTCCTTATAAGTATCACTTAATAATCACATAGAAATCGTTCAGTAAGTATCGTTGTATAAGTAAACTTAAACCTAAGTGGGTACATAGTTAGAAAAATACAAGAATAAAGTAAACAAAGGAATACTACTATTAACAATGCCACGGCAACTCGTGTGCATCGTTTGCTGGGCCGACTTTAAACGTAAACAAGTAGTATACGCAAAAACTTAACATAAAAATAATTACCACGGATAAAGATCTAATATTTCTATACAAGTACATCTTTAGGTTTTATTGCCTATGGTAAGTGTATGTATGACTATATGTGCTTGTTTATGTGTGTGTGTGTGTGTGCGTGTGTATATATGTGTCAATGTGTAAGTGCGACAAGGCGCGCATGCGTTGGGATGTGAGTGTGTTGTGTGAGTCTGTCTGTGTGTGTGTGTGTGCTCGTGTATGCGTGTGTGTTTGTGTGCGTGTGTTTATGTGTTTGCGAGTGTAATTATGTAACTGTAATTAATCGCATGTGGATTGCACCAAGGTTTTTAGTAGTTGTTCAGTATCATCGTATTTTAATTTCTGTAAATAAGCTTCCAGTGACTTTTTACAAGCATGCAAATTAAGTGTTCGTAATTGGATATGTTTGCTTACTTTGTTACATAATGTGGGACCTAGAACATTTTTGAATTTTTTAGCATATTTGGTCTTGTGAGGTGGAGGAGGTGGAAACAAAATCGTTTCTTCTTCTAGACTCAAGATAATCTGGGATACGTTTGTGTTGATTTATTAATTACTGTTTGATAAAAAGTTGCCTTACAGTTAAATCTAAAGTGTCCTCCTAAAGTGCAGTTGTTGGATATCTAAATTTATTGAAGGTTAAAACCTGAGCTCTCTGAGCTGCTCTCTGAGCTGCTCTCTGAGCTGCTCTCTGAGCTGCTCTCTGAGCTGCTCTCTGAGCTGCTCTCTGAGCTGCTCTCTGAGCTGCTCTCTGAGCTGCTCTCTGAGCTGCTCTCTGAGCTGCTCTCTGAGCTGCTCTCTGAGCTGCTCTCTGAGCTGCTCTCTGAGCTGCTCTCTGAGCTGCTCTCTGAGCTGCTCTCTGAGCTCTCTCTAGAATAAGCAAAGCAAATGACTGTGTCTACCGCCATCTACTAGCTCTGACTAACTTACTTAGGTTGGGACTAGGTTGATAAATGTAAAAATGACAGAAAAAAAGACCTTGTTGCACTCCGGGAGTGCCGGCAGAAGTGAAAACTCAATGACATTGTAACAGTTTTTCGATCAGGTCAGGTGTCCGTCTTACGAATTTTCAATCTGTCTGTTGTGAGTATCTCTCGAATCTCACGGTCATGTGACATCTTACGGTCACGTGACCTGTGGCGAGTTTAACAATTTTTCCCCATCACAAAAAGTGCACAGCGCCGCTAAAGAAGTTTTCACTTCAAAAAAACTATCTCGTTAGATCTACAACATTTTCGCCGCTGGGGGTTTTCCGTCTAACAGTTTCTCATCTAAATCAGTGCTTCGTGTTAAGACGTACTTTAGTGTGCAAGAATGATCCAGGCCAGATCGACCTCAGGATGTGTTGTGGTGAGAATTGAGATCTGCATTTGTCTCTTGCTGTCCCACCGAATCCTCAAGTCAATAAAGGGTTGGCAGCGCACTTGTGATTCTTCTGGACTCACAAAAGTCTCCGTAGGCGACGGTGTCTGCTTAGCACCAGGCAGGCCGTATGCTTGTTTCCTAAGAAAACACGTTCCTGTACTGGGTCATGTTTTGTACGAAGTAGACCCATTGTGCAATTTATGATCCCAAAGAAGGCATATAAGCAGTAAGCCTAATATTGCTGCTTAATATTGCGAGCTCCAAAGTATCGTGCAGGGGCGTGGGCGGGCTGATTAGGGTTGTCACGCCCCGGGGGACCCCGACGCGAGGCCAGTCATGTAATAAATAAATTCTTATTTTTAGGACGTTATTTTGGTTTTTTTTTTTTTTAATACAACGACGGTGGCAAACCAGCGTACGGCCCGCCTGATCGTAAGCTGACACCACAGCCTATAGACGCATGCAACTCCAAAGGAGTAACATGGGGGTTGCCGACCCTTGATATGTTTGAGGATTCGCCGTGTTGACAGCTTGTACTTGTTTGTATGTTGTACTGAGGCTCTAGTATAAGTTTTACCGAAACAAAACGTTACGACCGCGTTCGCGTTTAGCTATCAAATCCCATACAAATTGAGGGTAAAACGCAAACGCGATCGTACAGTTTTGTTTCGGTAAAACTTATACTAGAGCCTCTGGTACTTGTATCGTGATATAAATATGTGTGTTTACTGCATGCAAAGTTGATAGTTGTAAATTACTATTGAGAAGCTTCCAAACGAATAATATAGTAATAATAATAAATATTAGATGACAATCTTACACAAATCGAACTAGGCCCATAGTAAGCTGAATAAGGCTTGTATGTATGTATGTATGTAAGCACTTTATTGTACACAAAACAGGTTAACAGATAAACATGATTTAAGGTACAAAGGCGAAATATCCCTATAAGGGATCTCTTTCAGCTAACCTTTGAGCAATTGAGTGGAAGGTAGGTAGAACGAGATAGACAAACTTACACCATGTACAAACAAAAACATATAGAACACATCAAGAACACTAAGATATACAAACATATTAATCAATGTAAATATAAAGTGAAAACTGTTAAAATATAAATTAAGTACACGCTTAATTAATCCGGAGGTAATTCGTTCACCCTTACGCGGTTTATGGCAGAGCGGTGTCTCCTGACTCAATCATCTTTATTACTTCAAACGAGATTTCAACATTGCCTTTGTTAACCTTTTTGATGACCAATAAATCATTTTCATTCGAATGCGGTTTTTTGTGTCATAGATAGAGATAGATCATTTTATCCCGAGTGTTCTTAGCGATGTTTCATGAAAATCCGTTCAGCCGTTTTTGAGATATTGGACTTTGAAATGAAAATGTCGGGGGTTTTTCAACTTTTCTAAGTTGTAGTTATTCAAAGTGTACAACTACTATAAATAAATAAATAAAGAATTCAAACTATATTCACAAGTTGTTGGAAAGCCACAACTTCTTCAAATTACGCTTAAGACTGGCACTGTCTCAGCGACAAGGGCAACTCATTCCACAGCTTCACAGCGCGCACCGTAAAAGATTTTGAACATGTGCGGGTCTTATTAGAACGCTACCGCAAGGGTAAGGTTAGCAATCGACCGCAACCAACTCGAGCTTGTGTTATGGGTACTTGACGACGATACATATAATATATATAAATACTAAAATACATATAAATCATCCAAGACCCAGAAAAAAATAATCATGCCCATCACACAAATATTTTCCCTTACCGGGATTCGCACCCAAGGCCCTCAGCTTCGTAGGCAGCGCCAATACTCACTAGGTTAACCGGTCGTCAAACTAGGTAATTCCCATTCAGAAGTTCTATCTATATTTTATGCACATTTATTACCGAACCTTCTATCAGGTACCGATTTAGCTGATATTTAAAACAGACGGTAATGTATTAACCTATCATCAAGTAAACTTCGTCTTTAACACTTTCACTGCCAGGCCAAGCGTAGGCGTCTACGACGAGGAATCACGGGATTACACAGAACTATATCAAGATAGAAGGAAAGAGTGTATGTACTTCGCGTGGCAAAAGTAAGTCCGATGGACTTCCTTGCTCGCCGCGAACTTCAGTCCGCCCCCGACCTCGGAACGCGTGCGACGTCAGGTTATAATCACAAAATGACTCGTTGTTCGATACTGAGCTGTTCAAACACCACCAAAAAAGGTGAAGCTGTTAATCGTGGTATTTCCTATCATAGGTAGGTAGGTAGGTAGGCTATTTGTCCTAAAATACCTTTATTAATTAAATAAACAATTTATTTATTGCTCTGTATTATTTTCATCAAAATAGATTATGTCCAACTCTAGTTTTCCATTGCGGCTTTAGTTTGACGAGACACACTTGACGTGCGTTCAAAACCAGCGATGTATAAATAGGCTATTCAAATTGTAGAGTCGCTTCATGGTCGATTTATTCATTTTTCTGTCACTAGTGCTGTACCAGTGTGCTGTACACTGTGATTTTCTTACTCGGTTAAATCGATTATAAAAGCAGAGAAATGAAAATTACGTTTTTATATTATTATCTACTCTTGCGTTCCTGACCGATTGACAGACAGCGCACGGCCTAAACCGCTAAAGATATAAGCATGAAATTTGGAACATATATTCTTTACAGTACGTGGGCGTGTACTAAGAACCGATTTTTCGAAATTCAACCCTTAAGGGGGTGAAATAGGGGTCGAACCGTTGTATGGAAATCGTTCATTTGGAAAGTTAAAGACTCTAATCTTTGTATGGAGCTTTCTTACCAAAAAACAAAACAAATGATTTAGCGTTGTTATAAAAATTCATTCACTGAGGGGGTCAAATAAGGGTGGAAAGTTTGTATGGGGGAAATTTTATTTTTTGAGCTAGAGACTTGAAACTTTGCAGAAATATTACATATTAAAATACAAAAAGAAGAATTTTCAGTGTTTTAGGAAATACCACCCCTAAAGGGGTTAAACAGGGGTGCAAAGTTATTATGGGAGAAATTTAATTTTTTGAGCTAGAAGCTTGAAACTTTGTAGAAAGATTACTTATTTAAAAACAAAATAAAAACCTTAAAGCGTTTTGGAAAAATCCACCCCCACGGGGGTAAAAATGATGTGAAAAAAAAAGACTTTTTTAAGACTATTTTTCATTTCTCTGTCGGTTCTTATCGATATTTTGAATCGATACAAAATTATTACAACTGCCGCGTAATAGTCGATGTTGACGAATCGATTTCGCGCGGATTATGTTTCTCGTCACTAAATTACGCTTGTGACGTCAAATTACCTACGCAAAATGTTACACGCTCGGTTCCCATACTAATCGGCGCGCACTTTCCTTCTATCTTGATATAGTTCTGTGCGGGATTAGCTACGAGCGTTCCGCGTAGCGATTCTTGGCAATGAATGTTCTGACACTTGCGGTGCCAGGAACTTACTTGACAGGCGCGCCGCTCGTAGCCGCTGTCCTATATGAAGCAGATATCGCTACGAATTGTGCTACGAAGTATTTGACACTGAATGTAACGTGTCTGATAAGAACCGGGAAAAGGGACTTTTCAATGTTGCAGGAAAGTTACTAAAGTTGGAGTGACAATAAAAAAAAAAAAGAAATATTCACCACCAGGAACCCGTCTAGTGGGCGCCTACGCAGTCGTCACTTTCTGCTATTTAGCGGAAAAATCACGGGATCGGCTACGAGCGTAGCGCTTAGCGAATCTTGGCAGTCAATGTGTTAATATTTCATTAGTTCGCGAGACGTCCTCTGTTGAAAACCCTGTTAATGACAAGCTGAATCGAGTACCTAATTAGCAGATAAGACTGAACTCGAGCCTCTTAATCATGAAATTAGTCTGTTTCTTATGATGCCAACTGTGCTTGATACTGGATGTCTATTTGAGTAAGTACAAGTATGTTTTGTACTGAAGTGGTTCGACGTGCGCGCTAATTCCTAGCTTCCATAGAGGCGTCGTACAAGCCTTTTCGTGTGATTGATGTGAGTAGATAAATAACATCCTAACATCTAAACTTAGATATGTACTTTGAGATTACCTTTGTACCTCTTAATCATGAAATTAGTCTGTTTCTTATGATGCCAACTGTGCTTGATACTGGATGTCTATTTGAGTAAGTACAAGTATGTTTTGTACTGAAGTGGTTCGACGTGCGCGCTAATTCCTAGCTTCCATAGAGGCGTCGTACAAGCCTTTTCGTGTGATTGATGTGAGTAGATAAATAACATCCTAACATCTAAACTTAGATATGTACTTTGAGATTTATCGTTACGTACTGTTGCAAATGTCTGAATTCCCATGAAACACAATTGAAATGATTCTAACTATTGTACACTGATTCTGACGAGGATCCCTCACCACGCTCAGGATTCCATTATAAGAATCCTTCGCTTCGTTCGTGATTCAATGTGCTACCCTCGACGTAATGTTGCATTTAGCTCCCTTGTAATACGTTCTTGTTTGCTGCTAAGCACCACAATCTCGTGACAGGCGCGAACTCCCGGCAGGTAATAAAGAATCTTATTTACAAACAACTATAAAAGCCGCTTTCGTTCAAAATGGCGCCGCAATATCACAATAAGTCCGCCGGGATTAAAGCTTGATTGATGTACGTACTTTCGGCGCAAATCAGTGCCACTTCGGATTACGTCGGCAAACAAATTGATTCATTGAGAAAACGCCCATCTATCAATCTTTTTTATCCACATTCGTCGAGGTTTATCCGACATATATCCATTTAACGTTGACAGGTTTAAGATGATTTCTGTGTCAACATTTGACACTTAACCTTCTATGTAAATCGTACCTACATGAAAGGAAATAATTAATAGGTACCTACTTGAAGGAATTCTGTTTTCTACGTAATTATTGAAATGTGGTAACAATACCGTTTAATAAAATGTATGTGTAAAAACAAAACAAATAGTTTAATTTACGTTTCACGTATCAAGTAGGTTACCTATTAATTGATCCACGTGTGAATAGATCACTTTTGAAGTAATTTGTACATGATTAAAATGATTGACGATTAACGATTAATAATTAAAATAAAACTATTTGGGATCATCCTATATGCAGCGTGACGTCAAATTGATGTCATCGGCATGAAAATTACGGGCTCTGTTTATAAACATGTAGTAGCACAAAAATATCTATCTTTACTACGTAACGTATTCCAATTTTATGTGAGAAGTAGAAGTTCATAAATATCTATTTGTCGAATCTAAATGGCCTCAATATTAAATTTTTACTTAAATTATTTCTGATGGTATATAATTTCGGGTCGACGATTTTCCATTTGTGCCAAATGACAGCAAATAGTTTAGTTGAAAACAAGATTACGTAAGTTCAAACACATAAAAAAGCAGACGAACTAGATTGGCCGCGAGCAATTTTATCGGCAAACAAGTCGGAATGCAATCTGCGAGCCCCGTGGACATAGCGTGTAAGGGACAAGTTGTATTTGTTTTGCCTCGTGGCAGGGCCGTGTGCAAATACACAAGTCACTGTGATAGATAAAGGCTTCTTACATGATGCGAGTGACAGTTTTTGTTTTGTGTGTCATACGAAACTATTTAACGGATCTGTTTTTAAATTGTTTGGACGGGACTTCTAAACACAGATAGTAAAGCCAGCTTCCAGATTCAGATTAAGGTGGGTACTTAAGCATGCATAGGGTACTGGTATTTTTTTCATAAATCATTCTATAGCCTTAATTATGAAACCAAACAAGAACTATCTCACTTTATAAGTAAAAAAAAAAAATCCCGAGAGTAAGTCCTTGATAACAACGCAGTGTTAAAATGTGTAGGTTAGATAAGACCTGTAATGCAAGAAGCTTCTTTACTATTCTCGTATAGTTTTTGGTATAGTACAGATTCGTTGCTTCTTTATATATTTTGATTTATTTGGGAGCTTTCGTCAAATTGACGATGACAGCTCTAGCAAGCCTACAACCAGTCTGCTTAAACAGTTTTCCCAAGCCCAGCAATCGTTCAATAATGTTTTCCCTGTCAACAGATCCACACAGCAGTCCAGCAGCCCGGCTTCAAGCGCGTCAAGCGCGGCTTCAGGCCCCTCCGGCTACCAGAGACAGCGCCAGCCGACGAACCCAGGGACCCCTACTTCCCGCTGCAATGGTACCTGAAGAACACGGGTCAGAACGGCGGCAAGCCCAAGCTGGACCTCAACGTGGAGGCAGCTTGGGCGCTGGGATACACCGGCATCAACGTCACTACTGCCATCATGGATGACGGTAAGTCAGTTACGCTACGAGTCTAAGACATTGGTGCAAGGCACCGCCGGCGACGAGCGATAAACGAGTATAACTAGAAACTAGAAACGAATGGGCGAGCGGCGAGTGTATAGTTTCGATAGTTTTGTCGCTCGGCTATAAGCGAGTGTTCGAGTGCGACGGGCGATTAATCGCACCACTCGCTCAGTTGTACGATAGAATGATCGCTCTGATCGCCAAGCGTTCACCTCCGAGTACCGCTGAGCGAGTTTTATCGTTGGTAGCTTTTATCGCTGCGATCAACTAGTGAAGAGAGAGTCCTCGCCGGCAGCGTGAACAGCCAGCGATGAACTATAAATATATATCTCTCTGTTAATTACACGGGAGCAATATCTTTTGTTCGTTTCTTGGGCGAGAAAATCACCGATAGCTCATCGCTTACTCGCCGGCGGTGTGACAAGTGCCTAACAGGTGTAACTAACCACAAGTCTGTAGCGTGAATCGCTACGGGCTTAGGGACCCTTACTTTAACGTACATCAAATTAAATCTGCTCTGTCAAATTATTGACTATATACATATACTACTTTTCACATAATAGCAGCATGACCCGGAACATATAATACGCATATAATACGCTGTACGTCAGTAACGCTAAGCGATGGACCGGCCTGCCGATAAGAATAGGTGGCGCTGACACAACTGGCTACCAAGTCGAGAGTGGAGTCTTATTTTATTGGGGCCCATTTGCACTTTGACACGTTGGAAGGTTTTATATCAGAGAATAGCCGTACTCGTACTTTATAACACTGACTCACAGTCTTTAATAACCGTTGAACCGTTATTGTCCCACGTGAGTGCCTGTAGACTTCTTGCAAGTTCAACTGCATTTACAAGTTGCAGAACATTCTCATAAAGGTAGGGTGAGAAATTTCTGGAAACTTTCACGAAACTTAAGGCAAGTCCTAAACGGAAAGTCCCCTGAAGTGTTCTTTTAGGAAGTTCCCTTCGTTGCCTTGTTCACTTGAATCGATACCAGTTGTTTTGTATTTAAAACTTGTCACGCGACTAATCCGTCTTTCTTCATTCTCGTACTTGATAATTAGAAAAATGTAAGTAGATTTTCTCATGAAACATCGTGGCGCCTGATCAGTTCTTTCATAGGTAGTTAATTGATGATATAAATAAAACTGATCAGTTGTGTTAGCAACAAACAAAAACAAGGCATTCGAGTTTTCATTTGATCTTATCTATAAACACGTAATTCAAACGCAACTATCAAATGAGTTCTAAGAGCCAGCTACCCAGTGAAATTTGGTATCATACGAGTATGTTGAAATGTACACTTGCTTGTCTCAGATTTACGCTATCATAGCGTAATTATTTGCTTGGATTAATCTTCATAGTAAAGATAGATTATGTTAAGTAGAAAAGGCATTTACTTGTGTTTACTCGTAATCGATAAACGGCAAAAACATACAGAGCGATATTAATTACATGGGTACTCATTCGGTAGATCCAATAGTAATTTCGAAGTCCTAAAATACCTTTACCTATAGGGACGCAATTTTAAAAAGCGTAACAAAATCTGTATAATACCGGTATCACAATCATTTCATAAAAAGCCATTTGCATAGATTTAACATTCAAATTAGCGCTTTACACGGGAACACTTTTATTTTCCTTTGCCGGGATAAAAATTAGTCGACAAGGTTCTTTGTTCGAGACAGCTCAAACGTGGTGTTGACCTAATTTAGAATAAATTTCCTGTCCCCAGCATCACAGTTACTTTTTCTAAAATAAACTGTTATATTCAAAGAGATAAAAAGGCGTTTAAACGAGCTTGGTGTCTAGTCTATTGTCATTTAATTAGTAGCGGGTTATTTTCTGCTTATTTATCCTCTGAAATTTGTCGGTAATTTTAGAAACCGGCCAAGTGCGAGTCGGACTCGCGCACGGAGGGTTCCGTACCATTATCTATAAAAACGGTAAAAAATATCACGTTTGTTGTATGGGAGCCTCCCTTAAATATTTATTTTATTTTGTTTTTAGTATTTGTTCTTATAGCGGCAACAGAAATACATCATCTGTGAAAATTTCAATTGTCTATCTATCGCGGTTCTTGAGATACCTACAGCCTGATGACAGACGACGACGACAGACAGACGGACGGACAGACGGACGGACAGACAGCCAAGTCTTAGTAATAGGGTCTCGTTTTTACCCTTTGGGTACGGAACCCTAAAAAAGAATATCGTGAGAGCACAAGCGAAACACGTGTTTAGGCTTATTAGAACCTGTAAGCACAAAAATTCACCTCGATGAAGTACGGGAGTAGAGTAGCTCCGACTTGCAAAGGACAATGGGCAAAAGTGGTCCAAGAGCCTCCGCGGATAAGAATAATGCCAAACGATAGAGATATTTTTTCTCACGAGAACAATATTTCTTTACTATTCCGCAAAAATTTTTTTTTTTTTTTAGCGGAATAGCAAAGAAATATGTTCTCGTAATATATCATGGACTTCCGCAAAGTAACGCCTGATTCAATAAATTATATTTTTTCTCTCCAAATAAAACTGGACACAGTTAAAATCCATCCCGGAGTTTTTTTTAATTAAGAATTTGTATTCGTTGTAATAACTTGATTTTGACATAGGTACTTTAATATTGTTGTAAATGAAATGCCGCTTAGCGTCCTTTTTTTTACCATCCTGAAGTGTCAATGTCTTCGTGGTCAGAATACAGGAGTTCGAGAGTCTGTGCGTCGGTCAGTATGTCTTTGGAGGGACAGCGGGGGCGGGGAGAGCGGGGGCGTGGGACAGCGCGTTCCTCTCGCGAGGAGGATCGCCTCCTAGGGAAGCGAGAACGCGATTGCCTCACGTCTAAGTCCGCTGCGGGGAGGGCCTGAGGGTGATGCGAGTCAGCGATTGCGGGGGTAGGGGGTCGCATGGGAGCAGCCTGGGCCGAGTCTGTAACCTCGCCGTTGAGAGCCAACTTGAGTCGTTGATTCTCAGCGGCGAGGCGGTCGATCTCCGCCTGCATTGCCCGCATGGCTTCCTCCATCCTCGCGATCCTGTCTTGCATCTCCATCCTACTTTGGTCGGTCGCCGCTAAACACTTTTCCTACGCCCAACTGGAACCGGAAGGCTATCCTGGTGTCGGTGTCGAATCTTGTCCACTTGTCCGCCGTGTCAGTGTAAAGTATGTGTCCTAACACGAAGGAGAGAGTCGGACTAACTGCAGTACTGGGCTTCGTGGTGGTATCCACCCCACACAGCGACTTCGTTGGTGCCAACGTTAGGATCCGTCACTGTGCAGCCCCTGTGATCGTGGTCTTTCTAAGGGACTGAGACCCGGGTCTGACTTGAGAAAGTCTTAACTAACGGGTAGCCACTGAAGGTGTCTAGCCCACAGCCTCGAAAGACTGGGACCACTACGAGCGTGGATTTCCAGAGGGGCAGGGACACGCGGGTCTATCGCTGGAGACTTTTCTATATGTTTTTATTTTCATTTTTTTTATTTTAGTCTTCGCTTACAATCGAGCACTGGATATGTAGACAGTATAAGTTGCTAGTTAGAACCCATCCATATTTTGTATAAAACTACTTTAGAGTACAGCTGCAGTCTTTAACCTAGTTACTGAGTTTACATTATAGAATCGAATATAAAGTATTTTTTTTCTCAAAATCACCAGGACCAATTTTGATGCTGTGCTGTCACTTTGAAGTAAGCATAAAAGCCTTTAGTTTGGCACATGTTTCAATCATGCAGCTTCTTGGACCAAGCTCCATACATTTTTGACCATTGTCCTTTGATATTTTTTCAGACAATGGTACAGATGAAACTACATAAAAGCTTGCGATAAGTTTCTCTCAAAACATGTTTTTGTTACAAGTTTTTTTGTGTTGTTTAGCCACTCACTTGCTTGTGGCAACCACAGTTGCCAATTTCGCAGACTCATAAACTGATGCGGTTGCCAATCGAAGTATGGGCTGCCTTGATATTGAAAAATTAGAAGCAGTAAACTGGCTACCTTTTTTAAAATATGCAAGCAAGTGAGTGGCTATGATTTGCTATGACAATCGGATACCGGCATGTATTCTTAGCTGAAAAATGGGTTGCAAATCTTGAAAGTCCACTTACGTACACATACAAACAGAGCGAGTTAACTAAAGGCTTATAATTAAAGGAGAAAATGATCGTGAAAGTATTTTGTATTTAACGTTAACAGGTGCCAATGCACGTGTTCCGAATCAATATTCGCAAGCATAGTCAGTGTTGAGGAGATAGGATATTTACTTGTCGCTTAGAGAATGTAAGAACACTCGCTCAAGTAATTTACGTCGCGAGAGTATTTTAGGATTTTGTAAACTGTCCCAAGTTGCTGTGACTGAACTGAGAACTCATTATTAATTAATTCAAGGACTTTTCACGATGACGATCAGTATGTAGAGTTTATGACATTCCAACATTTTTAGAAAATAAATTAATTTTTATGAAAGTGAAAACCTTTATTTGCAGAAAAAAAATACTATCTGCGATAAAAACTTATGCCCAAAAAAATTTTTGAAAGAGAATTATTGGTAATTACCTTCGTCGTTTTATACGATTATATCTTCGCTATGAACTTGCTGTGAATTATGTTTGAAAATGAAACAGAATTGAGTTGGTATTTATTGTTTCAGGTGTGGATTACATGCATCCAGATCTGAAGTTTAATTACGTGAGTATATTAAAATCATCATGTATTTAAGAGCTACGCTCTTGTCAGTGAAGCAGGCCCATGCATCTGTTTCAAAAAAGGAGGAGGTACTTAACGTCGGAATTTTACATTTTTATACATTTTCAATGTTCATTCATGTTCCCTGATTACTAGAACGCCTGCTAGCACAACTGACTCCGCGCCGCGCCGCGAGTCGAGAAAGGTCTACCCTCCTCTTTCTAATTTGCACGGTGCGAGTGTGATAAGAGACGCTCAGTCGCGCGGGAAGCGACAGAGCAGCAAGTTGTGCTGGACCGATTAGGAAGTTTTAATTTTGTTTGAAAGGATAACCTTCCTTGGGTTCCATGTTAAGCAGGTCAGGATCTCATGATAAATCGAGAGAACTCTTCAAACGAGGCGAAGTATACTGAATACGGGGGTAGACTCGAAAATTATTATTACTCCAAAAGAAAGAAGGCAAAAAAATATGATAATAGTATATATAAAAATATAATAATAGTGACGAAAATCCCATTCCGATATCTCAAAGAATTAGGAACTTGTCCCACCGCCGGCGAGTAGCGAGTACTCTCATAGTAATTCTTACTCGCGCGAGTAAAAGCGAGTAATAATTACTATGAGAGTACTCGCTACTCGCCGGCGGTGGGACAAGTGCCTTACGAAGCTACAACCGTTTTAATATTGCTTGTTAGAGAGAGAAAACGCAAACAGTGTGCGACGTCACGTTACGCAAGGCTCCCGGGGGGCTGCGTCGACGGCGGCGCCGAACACGATGGGGCGCGGCACGTTGCCGTCTATTAGTGCCGTCACAATCTTCAAGCGTCATCGTTTCATATGAAGTAGCATTTTGCGAAAAAGGGACAGAACATACCCCTTCTTAAAACTTTGGTCACTTCTAACTTCGTGATTATTTAACCTTTGCGTTATTTTTTTCTACATTTTACTACATTTTAAATCCTTTTTCGAGAAAATATGACATTGTTGATTATTTTATTTAGTGTCTACACCCCTATTAAAGTTGGTTAAAACTTGTTTTTAAAGTAAATTATTTGTTTGACAGTCTGACACGATGCAGATGTGACGCGACGATTACTTTTTCCTTGATTGTGTATGGTCTCTTCTACTATCTTTTCCACAATGGTTTTAATTTTACGTATTCGTTGTGTAAAAGACATCCAAACATCTTACTCGTATCTCTTCTCTTTACAATGGTTTTCGTGATTACAGTATACAACGTGTTAATAAAATAACGCAAAACCTGAAAACCGTTTGTTCAGAATCGAGAGTAGAATGCGAAAAAAATAAAAAATAAATTATTTGACGCGATTTATTTTTTACATTTGTATGGAGCAGGTCGCCCCAGTCGGCCAACACTCCATACAAATGTAAAAAATAAATCTTGTCAAAAATTTTATTTTTTATTTTTTTCGCATTCTATGCTCGATTCTGAACAAACGGTTTTCAGGTTTTGCGTTATTTTATTAACACGTTGTATATTGGTCGATATCTACTCAAAATTATTGCAGGCAAATTAATTAATACAATTACTTAATACATTATAATAGTAAATATTTATGGTGGGTTGAATGTAATATGATGCGTTTAAACACTAAGACAAAATCGAATAGATGTATTTTCCCGTGCCCACAAATGACCTTTCACCTTTTTTTTTTGCTACACCTAAGCTCTGAAGTGGGAGTAGTAGGATTTCGATAGGTCAAAGTTAGTTCGTCTTTGTGGGTGCTTGAAAAGCCGCCTTTTCGTGATTCGTAGCACGTCTACGCCTGAGAGTAATTCTTAGTCGGCGTAGCAGTGCTACGCGTAGCCTAGCACAAGAAAGGTACGTGACGTTTTGGGTCTAGATTTGGTTCATCACAAATACACACTAGTGGCTCTGTGAGGTGTAAAATTCACAAACCAGTCTTTTTAAAAAATTCGAAAGTGTGTATTAACAAAAAAAACTATATCATTATTGAACCTGCTCACAAAATTTAACGAGAATCGGTTGAAAAATGCGACCTGTAATCGAGAATAGCCGGACGAAACAATACAATAACATACGAAATAATTTAGCCCCAAGCTTTACCACTTTCACTGGAACCCGCCTAGCCTACGCCGTAGTCGCTTTCGAGGAAAACCACGGGATAGGCTACGAGCGTAGCGCGTAGCGATTCTTGGCAGTGAATGTGTTAATTTACACATAATTCTCGAGTTCGTTCTGACACGTAGAGCCATCTCCGCAATTGGCGGTGCGGTGACGGTGCGGTATCTGTCAGCTGTTAATGTGAACTGCTTACATTCAAATTATGGCTTTCTGATAGGTGCGGCACGACTGCAGAACTGTATGCGTACGGCCATTGATAAGGGACGTGTTAATTTCCTTCTGTAGGTCATCTTAGCGTCATCCCCGTAAATTATAGTCATAAAAGAGCGGGTTGCTACCTAGTTCTAGATTTTGGCGTAGGCACTAGTTTTTTTGGTAATATTCATAATGAGCGTAATTCATAACGTACCGTATCTAACAGCAAATAAATGTACTTACTACCGTCGTAATACAAACTATAGAACGTTATGCAAAGGGTAATATTTAGAAGATAAACAATAAGTTGACTAGTTTAAGGGGTTTCTGCCACCAACTTCTTTCGTTATCGGGAAAACTCGCAAATAATAAATAAATGTGTTTAACCATTTTAAGCGTATCAGTTGTAAAGTGCCTAATAAAACTCATTTCCCAAGTGTGAAAAGGGGATGTTCCCGACATAACCATATCTATGGTTCTGTCGGGAGCAGAAAGCCCTTGACCATTCACGCATTATCTAATCTATAGACATAAATAAATAAATAAATAGATATTAGGGGACAATTTTACACAAATCTACCTAGTCCCATAGTAAGCTCAATAAGGCTTGTGTTATGGGTACTAGACGACGATATAGATGATAGATATAAATACTTAAATACATAGAAAACTTCCATGACTCAGAAACAAATATTAATGCTCATCACGTTTCGGTGGAGTCTCGAGAACAAACTTCTTTTTAACCCTGCCAAGTGCTGTGCGTGTTCATTTGGCCGCTCTCTCGATCCCATATATGCTCAATATATGTTGGGGACAGAGCCGATAAATCGTGTCTCCTCCGTCAAAGATCTGGGTGTAGTGTTTGACACGCGGCTCACTTTTCACGAGCATATTTCTTCTCTTGCCACTAGCTGCTTTCGGAGACTGGGTTTTGTGATCCGAAACCTTCGCCACTTTCATGATCCGGTGGCCATAAAAATGGTTTACAATGCCTTAGTAAGGAGTAAGCTGGAGACTTCGTCGATCATATGGAACCCCTATGAATCGACGTATGCCTTACTCCTTGAGAAGGTTCAGAAAGCGTTTTTAAGGTTCCTCTATAAAAAAATATCCGGATTTTATCCGTATCTGTACCCAACAAAGTACCTTCTCGGCTCCCTCGGGTACAACTCCTTGGAGGTCAGGCGGAATTGTCGTCTGATGATCTCGGCATGTCAGGCCTTGCGTGGTGAGTCGGACTGTCCCGAGATTGTAGAGCGTCTGGTGCGACTTTATGTCCCTGATGTCCCGAGGATAGCCCTGAGACCTCGACAGCGCGACTTGTTGGCCGTGCCGTCGTCGAGGACCGTGTCGCTCAGGAATTCGCCGTTGCCCCGCGCCCTCTCACTTCTCAATGCGCTCCTGACATCGACACCCGAGTGTGACTTGTTTGCGTGGCGATGGGCGGCAGTGTGTAGTGAATGCCTGAGATTCTGTGAGGCGATGGATACTAGGTGCTCTACTGTTCCAAATTAAGCTGTTTGTTTATCTTTTATTGTGAACCTTTTATTGTTAATTTAAGTTTTGTGATGCATAGGTTTATAACTGTAATGTCATAAAATGTTTTTATAAATAAATAAATAAATAAATAAATAAATCACACAAATATTTGCCCTTACCGGGATTCGAACCCAGGACCTTCAGCTTCGTAGGCAGCGTCACTACCCACTAGGCTAAACGGTCGTCGTCGACATCATTCATCCATGCGTGTATGATTCTGTTGGCAGCGGCACGTCCACACCTACACATTTACATTCTTGCACGGATCCGGCAAGGTTGACCTTGACCTTCAATTGGTACACACTTTTATTCTTATACACATCCGACCACTTGACCTTGACCTTTTAAGCGTTGCCAGGACGCGAAGACTCGCAATACAAACGTGGTTTAGTTGTCTTTTTAAACGACATGCTAGAATGACTTGCAAGTTTTCAAACTTTGTGTGCACAATGGGATCCACCAATAAACTGGTTTCTGTTGCTAGAAATTAAAATAGAAAACCGGCCAAGTGCGTGTCGGGCCACGCGCAGTGTAGGGTTCCGTAGTTGCTTGTCTTAGTTACATCGACGTGCGGTGTGGTTGCGTCGGCCGAATTTGTACTTGTTTGTGTTGTTTGAATAGTGGTGACATCGCATCAGAACTAAGGTAACCGATATAGCCCTCCGAATCGCTAATCTTAAGTGGCAGTGGGCGGGGCACATTGCACGTAGAACCGATGGCCGCTGGGGCGGAGAGGCGCGTACCGGAAGCCCCCCACAAGGTGGACTGATAACCTGGTAAAGGTCGCGGGAGTCCGCTGGATGCGGGTGGCGCAGGACCGGTCATTGTGGCACTCTTTGGGGGTGGCTATGTCCGGCAGTGGACGCCTTCCGCCTGATATGATGATGACGATTAATGGTGATATTGCTAGCGTGAGTCTGAGAATACCTACACTATTTTCTTTGGTCTAACATCGTCCACTTTTCGTTTTTTAAGCATTTAAACATCTTTAAAATTGCAAAAATAAGTTGAAGCGTGGGTTTTTCCGAGTATTTTCGTGAGTTTGTTAATTGGTCATGTAATTTAGTCTGGAGTTATTGATTTACACTGTTGTCAACTACTGTTTTCCAATTAGGTACAGATTCAATTCCAATTGGTTTTGTATTTTTCGTGGAAGCGGACTTGCGCAACAAACATAAAACCTTTAATGTAATACTTTTATTGGTAGACCTCGCTGGTCATTATCGTTGAAAACGTCTCGTATATCAACAGCAATAAAACGCTTCGTCTACAAAGTTCACGAGGAGCGTTAAGTGGTCGTTTTACAGCTGCAGTACTTATCGCAACAGAGAGTCCACAAGTTTAACGCACCGCTGCTGCGACACGACTTAAAAACGCGCAACTGCCCTGATAATGCAGCAAGTTACTGAATACCACAAATCAAGCCTAGAACTGGCGAGGCCGTAGCCATGTCCTCAACGAACCATTTCGAACCTAGCTCACCAAGAAATCCTAAACAGTTACTATCTACGAGCAACTAATACTATCCTAAACGGTATCTTATAGTCTAAAAATCGGTATTTGTACCACTGACTAATTAACCATAGTATTAAATTCCTCACACCGTAAATATAATTCTACCCGTATACAATTTACTATAATAATATTAACTAGCCACGTCACGTTTTGATTTATTTTAAGTAATCTGCCTTGTGTAAATAATTAGGCTGTTAAGGATTATCTACAAAATTTGGCACCCATTTAGATCTCAATGCTTTTTCGGCCAGGCATATCCTTTTTTTGAACATGGCTCCCATTTCCACGTTATACTTTTGATGGGATTGAATGTTTCTGTCAGAAGCGACATCTGATATAAATCATCATGTTATATTAGAATACGTCAAAGTGTATACGAGTATGGTACTATTGTCTGGCGACCACACTTGGCAACTCATTGTCTCCGCATCGAAAGGCTACAAAACAGGTTTATGTGGCACTTGGCTCGATCTGCAGGCCTTGCGAGAATCTTTCTCTTACAAGGACAGACTGAGACATTTTCAAATGATATCTCTAGAGTAGAGATTCGTAGAGATCTTCTGTATCTTCAATTTCTTTTTAAACTCGTAAGAAACAAGATTTACTGTCCACAACTCGTTAGTAGTCTAGGAGTCTCCGGTTTTCTGTACCTCGTAGCATTTCACGTTTTGCTGCCAAGCCACTGTCTTATCCCCGGCGACGAACTGTGCTGGTCTCTTCCTCCGCTCTACCACGATTGAGAAAATTACTAAACAAATATAGCGATTCTATCGACATAAACTTTGACTCAATTTCCAATATCTGTTCATTTACGGCCGTATTCATAAACGACCTACAAGCTTTTTTTAACTAAAATGGCGTTAAAATTCGTTTGTCCTTATCTGTCACTTTGACATTTGTGTTCGTAAGAAAGGGATAAAGCACATGTTATTTAGCAGAGGCATTTTTAGTTTTTAATAAGGGGGTTAGTTAATTAACGTGTATTGCTTTTTATTTTTCAATTAAGTCCTTGTTTATATTGGCATGCTGTGTTTACCTGGAATGTATTTATACATTAAGCATAAGACACTTAACTATAAACTATCTGTAAGTATCAATGTAATATTTATCTAATCCAGGCTAACTAACTTGGTGCAAATTTTCATCCATATCGGTTGAGCCGTTTAAGCGTGATTGAGTAACAAACATCTAAAGATGCAAACTTTCGCATTTATAATATTGTATTAGTAGGATTACTAAGACTAGTGTCTACGCCAAATCTCAAGATTCCTGTATTTCTTTGATACGATGCACCCTTCCTAATTTCCAATTGATAAAACTAGTGCATACGCCAAATCTGAGATAGATACAACCAGAAAAATTACTAGGAGGGTTAATTATAAATTGAATTTAATTGTTTAAGCCATAAAGCTTTTGGCGTGGCGGCACGTAGTAGGATCAGTCCATAAAACATTGCAATCTCGAGTTTTCAAATGTCAAATGAAGTAATAAAAGCTAACGTACAGAAGGAGCATTAAATGGTCTTTATTACAGTTTCGGCACTTATCGCAACATTGCCCTTAGGTACAGATTTTACGCGCCACTTCCCGAATTCAAAAAGCGGAATGGCGCTGATAACATGGCATCTCACTGAATACCTCAAATGTAACGCTATGCTTGAGCTCTATTTATGTCTATGGCTTCCGATATCAATCACAATCAGTTCATCCTCATCCATTTAAAACACAACTTCGTTGATCCTTCGGTCCCCCAGAGCCGATAAGGAGGTTAGTCACTGATTAACACTTTATTGTTGTCAGGGGGTCAGAGGAGGTGCTTCGCTTTCAATAGGGGTGTAGACGCTAAATAAAATAATCAATAATGTCATATTTTCTCGAAAAAGGATTAAAAATGTAGTCAAATAGAGACAAAATCAACGCAAAAGGTTAAATAATCACGAAGTTATAAGTGTCCAAAGTTTTAAGAAGGGGTATGTTCTGTCCCTGTTTCGCATAACGCAACTTCATATGAAACGATGACGCTGGAAGAATGTGACGTCACAGAAGACGGCAACGTGCCGCGCCGCGTCGTGGTCGGCGCCGTCGTCGACGCGGCCCCCCGACAGCATCCTGTAATGTGACGTCGCACACCGTTTGCGTTTTCTCTCTCTAACAAGCAATATTAAAACGGTTGTAGCTTCGTAATTCTTTGAGATATCTGAATGGGATTGTCGTCACTAGGCATATATTTTTGCCTTCTTTCTTTTGGAGTAATACTAATTTTCGAGTGTAGACCCCTATTTACATTCAATCTGTTTTGATATCCATTAAAAATACACCCTCGTTGAACCCTATCTGAACATGATATCACACCAGGCCCGTATTTCACCAACTCGACAATCGTCCGTATCCTACCCAGCGACCTTAACTTAAGTATGACCCAAAAATAATAAAATTATAAAGAGGAAAAGTCTGTGAGATTGTAGCTTTTTAAGTTTGTATGTAATAGATAATCTCCGGAACCGCACATCCGATTTCAAAAATTCTTTCACTTGTGTGTAGAATGGACTTTTTGGCACGATATCTATATATCCTAAAATCGGGTTTGGCCGGTAACATATATATATAACGTAACAGTCCTGAGTGACTGACTGACTTAAATGTTGCCCAGCCCAAACCGTTGAACCTAGAAAGCTGATTTTAACTAAGTAGGGATTTTTGAAAATTACAGCTAAAGGTAAAACAGGGGTTGAAAGTTAGTATGGGGATGGAGTAAAATTTTAAGTGAGAGACTTGAAACTTTTTGTGGCAGCTAGTTGTCACAGGCGCCAGGATACAATACAATACAATACAAAACTTTATTGATAACACCATAGTGACAAGTCAAATGGTTAATGTAAACAGTAATAACAATAATTAATAGGGTCATTAGTTATGTGCACGGTAGTTTAAGAAACTCCTCGACACTGTACTGTAGTCACTCTAGTTACGTGCGTATTTGTCTTAATAATCGCGGTCCGTATTCTGTATTCGTAATAATCTCTTAATCCACGATTTAATTTTCTGTGATCTGAAATATATTTTTTATACTCGTCGACCTTAATGTTTGAATTAAGACTTAGTACACCAAACTTAAATCAGATACTTTTTACTATGGAGCTCCCAACTCAACATTTCATAACTGTTGAGACAACTAAAATGAAATTGACCAATTACGTGGCGCCTTTACTGAACTATAATGTATTTGACCAATAGGACGCCGTCATAAGAAAGTCAAAGGGTAATAATAGACATCAACGCACAAAAAAGAAAAAGCCGTTGGTTGCGCTTCGTTTTCAATAGATACCAAGTTTGTTTAATTAGTTCAGTTGACTCGTAGAAAAAGCATTGTATACAATAGTTATATAATTCGCTTTTTAAGTCTCTTACTTTAATTAGGCCACTCAGCCAGCTTCGTGGCCTAAACGTGGTACACGACTGAAAAAGCATACATTATATAACGATTGCATAAAATACTATTTGATATAAATTGCTACATTACGAAATCTGAGCCGAATTAAGTAAAATTATTAAGGTATCTGTCACCCCCGAATAATTCCGCTGTTATTGTTGTCGTGCAACATTTTATTCGTCTCGTATTTTAATTGGATTGGAAAGCCCAATGTCAAATTTTATGAGCGCCATTTTGCCGTCAGCTCACGGCCTAAACGTATTAAATTCACGAACATTTATGATACGAAACCAAATGGTTATTGTATGTTGTACTTCGGTTTCACGTAGGTAAATTAGTTGTTTACCTCTAGTCCTATTAAATATTCATAGATATTAACACACAGGGCACTTGTGAAAATTAGATTTTCAGCTTTTACATTTGTGATAACACTGGGGCGAATGTAGATAGTTTTCTCTTAGAGTGTAATTTACTTCTTCTTCTTAATGCGTAGGTGCCCTGAAAGTACTCATTTGAGTAACTCGATACAGGTATTATTATACCCCAATCTATATAACATTAGACTTTAGAATCAAACGGAAATATTGTACTAGTTTTACTTATTTCGATCATTAAGTGCTTTCTAAACATAACAATACCCATTTAACTGTAAATATTTCAAAATGGTTTTCCTTGAAGTCGCATGACAAATTATCGGGCGCTTTTCTAAGGAATTTTCTATGTCAAATGAAAAAAAATATTCGTCATTATATCGCAATACTACATACTTATCCTGTTATTCACAAACTTTGTTAATTTCCGTGCACAGATCCCCGATATTCCATACGTAATCACACAAAGCGCTGCGCTCTGCATTGTTAACACCAGCCAGTACCCGGGAAAGAAGACCGTATCTTCTTATAAATATCTATACAATAAAGTCCCTTTTCCCCTGACAAGTCAGCACATGTCGCCATTAAAAGTTTTTGTTTGCAGAACGCCGAGGCGTCGTACGACTTCAGCAGTAACGACCCGTATCCATACCCGCGGTACACGGACGATTGGTTCAATAGGTGAGTGCATTGCATTTTGAGTCTTATGAATAGTATGCTAAAGATGATTTTCTTGGAAAACTTTTATAGTACAGAAAAAGGAGGGCACAGAATAGTTGTGGGCAGAGTGCTCGAACAAATTGTCGTAAATGTGGACACGCTGGACAAAAGCACCAACTTTATTTCAAGCACTTGTGTCCATAGCTTTAAGTTTTTGATAGGAACCAACTCCTCTGTCGGCTATATTTATTTTATGCCGGCCATTTTTAATGATAGTTAATTATGAATATCTCGAGTTCTAGGACACTTAGAATCACAAACTTGGTGCCTAAATATACATATTTGGGGTCAGGGACTTCAACTAGATAAGTATTTTACCGCTCCTTTGGAGCTGCATAGGCTGCGGTGTCCGCTTACCATTAGGTGTTCGCTTGTTTGCCACCGTCGTTGTATAAAAAAAAAATATAACACTGCATATACATGTAAAACATCTTTGTTCTTAGAGTTGGAATAAGTTATGTTAAAAAACCCATTATTAACGTTATTATATTTTTATTACTTGTTATTATAGAGGCTATAGTAATACATAATCTGCGAAAATTTCAAGTGTCTACATATTACGGTTCTAGAGATTGTTATGGGCGGGCAAAAAAACGCCATAAAATTACGTTTCATGTATGAGAGCACTCTTTAATTTTTCATTTTATTTAATTTTTATGAATGTATGTTAAAGCAGCAATAGAAAAACAACTTCTGTGAAAATTTGAACAGTCTAGCTATTGCTGATACGCAGACAGCCGGATGGACAGCGGAAGCTTAGGAACAGGGTTCCGTTTGATATCCTTTGGGAACTCGACTCTAAAAAATATCTAGTTGAATTCCTTGGCACCAAATATGTATATTTAGACACTAAGTTTGTGATTCTACGTTATTTAGAACTCGAGATATTTATGTTATGATATACGTATAATTCAAAATAACCGCCATAAAATTAAAGATGGCTGACGGAGGAGTTGGTTCCTATCAAAAACTTAAAGCTATGGACCTAACAAGTACCTGAAAAAAAATTGGTGCTTTTGTACAGCGTGTCCGCATTATCACCTGAAACTGCCCTACTATAGTGACTGGTTCTAAACGTAAGTCTGATGTAGAGTCGAGTTCAAAGATATGTATACACTTTTGCACCTTATTCCATTGTAGTAAGGCGAAAAATGTATACATAACATATCTTTGACGTCGACTGTACCTACGTCCTTTGAGTTGAAGTTTGAGATTTTTAATAGTAATGATTATTATTGATTACAAAATGGCAACAGCTTTGTAATGAGTTAACTACCATCAATTCAAACTTAATCGTAGGTACAGTCGAGTTCTCCAATATCTACACAGACAACCTTTCAAAAATATCTATACAGATACTTTATTGTTACTGACATAAGACACATGTGTAGATATATTTTAGTATCTGTAGGTTTTTTTCTGTATTTTTTTCGTTTTGTTATTTTAATATTACTTATGTTTGTGTTACATACTAAACTAGGTACTACATACTAAACCCCGTGTTGTAGTATCGGGTTAGAATAGCACCACCCGCTTTCTTCCTGTGGGTGTCGTAGGAGTCGTACTTAAGGAACAGGGTTAAAGTGTGTTGTGAGCGATGGGCTAGCAACCTATCACTGCGATATCACATTTATAACCACATTTATGTTTCATGTGCTCTGCCTACCCCTATTGGGAATTAAGGTGTGAATCTATGTATGTATGTATTTAACGAAAATCTATTAAAAGCTTATGTTTTGGCGTTTGAAGAACAAATCAAATGCCACAAACATTTTAGCAAGATTCGTCATCTTATTTTGTATTTTGACCAGAATACTAAATCAATTATTTATTCTGCAAAAAGGCCACAAGGGCTTTTACATGTCTAACGGTAATTTACAATAAGATAATAATAATCATACACAATACTTAATCATTTAAAATTTGCAGATTAAGGACCGATATAAACGGTTAACAAACTAAATGTCATTAGTGACATTTAAAATGAAAACAAAACAAAATTGCAAAATATAACCATTACATTCGACAAAAGGTCTGTATCAGTATTAACAAGAAGTTAATGATATTAATTCAGTATTCCAGAGATGTATGGTCTCTGAGCGTCCAAATACAATTAATAATTATTCGAATGCTCTTAGAGATGTATACGGTCTCTAAGCGTAAAAAAAAGAAACCGACCGGATAAGTTATTAAAATCCAGGTACTTTACATCGGTTCCAAAACGAATGAAAAGTAGTGTATTTTTTTCTGTATAAAAGGCAAGCTTATTTTCAACAAAACTGCAAGATTATATTCACAATTAAAATTGAGGATTGACAACTTTCTATTCATATTTCTATCGCAACCTTATGTTAACTTGAATTATTAAACGTTGGGATTGAGATGCTGTTATTGATTATTTTCTTGAATCTAATTTATATTGCATTTTAATTCGTATTGGGTTTTATTCGTTTTTTGTATTTGCACTAATACTTAAAATTGTGTAACTCAAGTATACTTACTTATTATTTTTGTAGGTAATTAAACGAAATGATTCAATTTATGAATAATTTTCTTGTTAACTGATATATTTATTTTCTAAAGTATATACAAGATGAAAACTAACATTAACTAAATCATATTAAAATTAAGTTAATTCTAAAAAGGCCCACGAGGCGTTGTTAACTTAGATCTTATATCAATGAGAAAATATATTGTTACAATTACCTACCTGCTTTATTTACCTAAGTATTATTTTTTTTTTGAGAAAGATGTTGAGTTTATATTTGATAAAATATACATTTATTCATCTCAATTTGTTAACATGATGCACCTAAATAGGTAGGTACGAGTATGTAATGTCAACAAGGGGTCTTAAGAATTGGCTTAAATATTAATGACACTTGTACAAAAACTTTATACTTATGTCAATAAGTTTTTATTACTATTTCAACCGACTGGTAATTTGCACACAAGATAAGAAGCAACAACAATGAATTGATTAACATAATTGTTATATGCAATTTTATAAATATAATTTTTTTCATCGTACTTTCTATACGGTTTCTAAGTAAATTTGCTCGTTTTATCATAAAACCGGAGTGGGAAGTAATGAAAACTTTCTCGTTTAAGGCGCCGTAGGTTCAGCGAAGTTAAGCGAACAGAGTTTTTGAAACAATATAATGGCGTCTGTTTATAATAATACGGTTTCAAAAAAATACGAATAGTAATCTTGAGGCTTTTTGCAGGGAAATCAGTGCTTCGAAACATGATTAAGTAAATTTCGCTTGATAGAAAAAAATCACGAACATAGGTCTAAAACACACAAAAATACACTTAAAATATTTGTACAAATTATGCAGAAAAGCTATAAATATTAAAACTGCTTTTAAAAATCGGCAATATCATGTTTGAGAGAAATCAGTGTTTACATTTTTATTTATTTAAACGGCCAAAAAATCAAAATTAAAAAACATAATACCCGCGCTTCCGAGCACGCACTTCCATCTCGCTCACGCTTATGCTCAGTGAGAGGGAGCGAAGACCATGAACCTACGGCGCCTTAAGCTCATTCCACAAAAATAAAGGGCAAGGAAAACTCCTCTTTCGCGTTAAATAGTTCTCTTTTGTTTTATAATAATTACGGTTTCACAAATTTTAATTCATCTTGTGTTTTTGCATTTCGCCATTGAATAAAATACGAATCGTTAATAGAATTAGCTAGACAAAGCTACCGATTAAAATGTTTTATGTCAACTATTAAGGAAAATTAGATTTTCATAACACAGCTTTATGCTATATTTCTTAAAGCCATAGTTATTACTTAGAGCATCTGCAATAACGCAGAGACAGACCCGTCCAAACATTATGAATCTGATATACAAGCCGCATACTCACAAAATGATTGGCAATAAGAATGTTTCTAACATGTGCATAGTAAAATATAATAAACTACCTGATCACTTAAAATTGTTAAGAGAAAAAACAAATTGATAAACTGGCTTCTGGACAAATGCTTTTATAGTGTACAATTTTTATTGGATTCTGTATGACATAATATGTGATTGATATTATGTTATTTAATTAATATTTTTATTATTTTCTCTCCGCTTCTCCTAATTATTGTAATATTCATTTTTTATTTAATTATTATTTGACCTTGTTATTTTTGTTTGCATTCGATATTCATTATATTTTTGACTTCTAAATGCAAATTTTTATAATTATTATTATGGACTTTAACGCTCCTCAAAAATGCTTTGCACGCCTATCGCCTGCACGCAGGCTGAATGCACTGGACTACTCGTATTATATTGTATTTTTAAGAACTATGTAATTGCATTCCGAGCAAATGAAAAATCTTTCAATCTTTGAAACTAATTAATGTAGTTTAAAGTTACATAATAATTATTAACCTTTTTGAAAAAAAAAGCAAATGCAACAAGAAAAATTCTATAATTTTAATGAGAGAGAAAGGACTAAAATACAAATAATTCTATAAATGAATCATTGGTAAGTAACCTAATTATCGTAGCGTGGGAGATACAAAACAATCTCGAATAGATTGCTTTGCGTGAAGTCGGAAAACTTTTACTTAAATAGAAATAATGTATTACCTTTATTTAATTCAGTATATTCATTTAAAGAACAAAAAATAATAGCATCATGGTAAAAACAAAGTTACGAAAAGTATACTTAAATATTTTTTCCCGGTCAAAATCTTTAAGCCATTATAAGATTCAATTTCACCTGGCCGGAAAGCGTGAACTTTGGTATTCACAACGATGACTAATAACCGCTCCGTAAAATTAGGCAGTTTAATCTTCTAGTTATTAAAACTTTAGATTACCTTACTCGACAACTCTTGAAGTTTAGTCTGCCGAGATTGTTTAGCTTACGCTTCATTATTGTAGTAACTAAAACGATGTTTGCGTTTTATGATTTGTAACCGTTCATATTGTTTTATTACTTCTGTGTTCATATTTTTATTGTTTGTATCTTCGTATATGTGTTCAGTGTCCATATTGTTTTATGTGTGTATTGTTGCTTATACTTGTAACAGTTTAATCTGAAGCGACTTGTGTGTGTAAACTTACTGATACCTGTAAAGAAAACGAATGTGTAAAAACAATATAATTCTCAACTTCATTATTCAACTTTCGCTTTCCAGACGCTATTTTGCTATTCTCAGATAAATGAAAAACATAATGGAAAACCAACACTGTGGTTTTAAAAACCAGACTAATAATTTCCAACTCTTTTGCCTGAGCTACCTTGGCACCAACTTGTCCTTTTCACTGATAATTTGAGTTATCACTTGTACTTAATTGGAGTAGTTTCGTCATGGCTGGAGTTTGCTTTCAAATAAGAGTACTTAGGCATATCGAGTTTAGGAACTGAATTAACAAATTTCGGCAGAGGAGCGAAGTCGGTGATAAGGCGTGGGAGGACTTGAGGAAAAACTTTTTAGGAAAATACCTACGCCATACATTCTTAATGCCTTTGATTCTTTAGAAACTATATTACAGAACCTAATGTGAATATTATAATTTAAATTTAAATATATGATATTGATAATGGGATCAATTAGGCATTCATGGTTATTTTATAGAATCCATTTCGGGGTTAGCTATTTGAAATTTTAGCACATTTGGTTTATAAATGATGTAGGTACACTAACTATAGTCGGGCTCAGACATGGACCTAGTCCATTCATATTAAAATGCACCACATTCTCGTACTCATCGTTATGTGGTCGGTCTTGTGCTAGCCGTGCAGCTATGAGACGTATAAACACTAATGATGGTGGAGTAATGTGTGGTTATGTAAGTACAGTCAGCAACAGAAGTAGCTACGCAAAATAACACACTCATAATTATCTAGGCAGTCCTTATCCTCTTGACATTAGAGTCACGTTCGCAAGTTCATTTTGAGCACTTCGGCCGCGTAGCTACTTTTGTAGCGGATATGTAATAGGGGTTACTAATGTAATGCAATTTCACAAACTGTAAACTTTTCAGGATTGTTATAGAACAAACCCAACCCATGTCTGTAGGCTCTGCACAAAGTTTATTTAAATTTTGCTGAAAACATTACGGTTTGAGAGATAATCACTTTTTGATCAAAGTGGAAAATTGATAAATTATTCGCCACGAGCGGGATTTGAACCCACAACCTCTGGAATCCGTCCATCGCTCTTGCCAATTGAGCTACCGTGGGTCCGCTAGTGGCGACAAATCTTTCAATCCCTTCCACTCTTCTAATTACACCTTAGGGATGATCGTAGCGACATCTACCGCGAAGTTATTACAACGTCTGAAACGAATTTAAAATCACTTGCATGGCAAATACTAGTGTTTGCCGTTGTATAGTTAGTAGCAGCGGAAGTCGTCAAATGTATCGTAACACATCCTTACTCCTACTATAGTATAGTAATAAAGACGTGTTCCGATATATTTGGCTAATTTGGCTGCTTCTAACTATATGATGCTGACTATACACTAGTGTGATGGCAAATAAAATGATGAATATCGAAGGTATCCGAGGCAATAGTGATGTTTGTTCCGTAGCCACGGCACGCGCTGCGCGGGCGAGGTAGCGGCGGCGCGAGACAACGGCGTCTGCGGCGTCGGCGTGGCGTACCACTCGAAAGTTGCCGGTGAGTAATATGACGACACACATTCTATTGGTACACAAGAAAAATAACGCTTACTATAGGGCAATGGAGAGGGCTAAGCTAGTACCTATTAGTTTCTCTGTGTGGTCGCATCAGACATGAGGCTATCCGCAGCAAATGTGAGGTAACCGATATAACCCTCCGAATCGCTAAACTTAAGTGGCAGTGGGCGGGGCACGTTGCACGTAGAACTGATGACCGATTGGGGTGGCAGGCGCACCCCCACAAGGTGGACTGATGACCTGGTAAAGGTCGTGGGAGTCCGCTGGTTGCGGGTGGCGTAGGACCGGTCATTGTGGCACTCTTTAGGGGAGGCCTATGTCCAGCAGTGGACATATTTCGTCTGATATGATGATGATGAGACAAAGAAAAATCCATACTAATATTATAAATGCGAAAGTGTGTCTGTCTGTCTGTCTGTCTGTCTGTCTGTCTGTTACCTCTTCACGCTTAAACCGCTAAACCGATTTGGATGAAATTTGGTATAGAGATAGCTTGAGCCCTGGGGAAGGACATAGGATAGTTTTTATCCCGGAAATCACCCCCCAAGGAGATGAAGTGGAGGGTGAAAGTTTGTGTGGAGCTACGATATAAACGAGTTCCACGCGGACGGAGTCGCGGGCAGGAGCTAGTATAATATAAATGTGGGTGCAGCGGGGGTGGGTTGACTTCCGCGCTTCGAATTGAGCTTGATTTGTATTTATGTGTACCATCATTCGAGATAATTTAGGGTCTTCCTAATGAATATCTTCGTTCAAAAATATTTACCTGCAATCAGGTATATGTATTTATCTTATCTATACTCAATGTTATGTATTACTATTTATTTCTTAGTTAATGTAGTCTGAATGAACGTGCGGAATAAATTAAACCAAATTGGGAAGCGTAACGTATGTCTTGAATCGATCAAGTCGGAAAATGAATCGATCCTCTGGAAAGTAAGTGGCCAATTAAGGTATAACTGCCTTCTTCTTAAAAAGCTACTCGAAATATAAAAAGTATATTTTTTTATTTACAAAGAGCATCCCACATAACAACAGATAATCAGTGACCGGATTTTTCGTGGCACTTTTGAGTTGTCAACTTGTCATAGTGGCTTCTCGTTCATCAACTTCGTAATTTAGATTTTCACGAAATACGATTTATTACCTGCAATAATAAATTGTTTTTACCTTCCATTACAAATAATGGAGGAATTGATCATCACCTTCATATTTATTTTTCAAGGTTGCATCCTAAAGGAGCTCGGGCTTTGGCACCTGGCAATCTGAAGAATCACTAAAAACCGAAACGCACTGACAGCGTAGGCAGAGCGGCGCGCGGGTATTCTGTGCGGACCCTTTCGTATTAGTTCGAACTTCGAACATTACAACCGGTACCGTCTCCGCGCCGCGCCGCGCCGCTTCGCCACCGCTGTCAGCGCGATGAAAAAATACTTACATACTCGTACGAGTAGCACAATAAGTTCAATATCTATTGTGAAATGGGTTGTAATTAATGCAGCTTCTTTAAATTGACATTTTCGCCTTCAAATTTACTCAGTTGTCTCATCATCATCATATCAGCCGAAAGACGTCTGCTGGACATAGGCCTCCCCCAAAGAGTGCCAAACCGACCGGTCCTGAGCCACCTGCATCCAGCGGACTCCCGCAACCTTTACCAGGTCATCAGTCCACCTTGTGGGAGGCCTACCCACGCCGCGCCTTCCGGTACGTGGTCGCTACTCGAGAACCTTTCCGCCCCAACGGCCATCGATTACGGACTTTGTTATCTACTATAAATTAATAGGTCAGCGACTAATTTTAAGCGTCTAGGTAATAAATACTTTAGCGCAATATACGGTATATTGTGTAATTCAAGATACGTGATGATTATTCTATATATTTTAAGCTTCTAATAAGTGTCTCTATTGCATCTATAAAATAATTTCAATGGACTCTAATTTTATATTGTCACCCCTATTTTAATACGTTAGTATAAGTAATTGATGACCGAATCAACTATTATTGAACATGAAATTTACTTAATAAGTATTGTCATAAAAAATGGTCAATGATAGCTCTCATTTCATATAGTGATCAATATTTTTATTACCTACCTATATGTTCGGTTCGCATAAATACGGAATCTATTTTAGTTCTACATGAAGTTTACTTATTGGTGGTATCAGTTAGCTTAATGGTCAATGATAAATCTAATTTCAATAACTTATTTGATCCTAGTTTCCGCTCTGATAGCTCAAAATATTTTTTCTTTATTGTGTTGTGTATCACTAGGCAAAAGGCGACGAAGAAGCAAGGTACTCGTAACGAACGAACCTATACCTACCTGTTTTTATAGCCATAAAACAATATCATAAAATTAGTTAGTTTCTGTAAGGGAAATTAAACTCAAACAATCATCTCGCGAGGTGTGTTGCTATGCAAACTTTCAGATGCTATCCAACTTTTCATTACAAAAGAATACGATTTATTAATTTAGTTGTTAAATAATTAAGGTGCGATGGTCTATAAAGAGGCTATAGATTTTGATTTTATTAATAAGATAGATGTTGAATCTTTAAAATAAATAAAGTAGCTAACGTACAACATTAGTCGCCAAGTTATCAATTTATAAGATAATATATGTATTTTATCGATTGCTGAGTTATGTGAATTGTTGTTTGTAAATTGGCACTGGATTTTTAAAAGTAAAGATAGCGTTTTAGTTTAATAGAAGCTATTATATTAACCCGTTGCTTACATACAAAATAGTACATTATCGTAGGCGGAATTATCACGCGAGCCGCAGGTGAGCGTGATAAGAGAGCCGAGGATGTAATTATCAAAACTCACGCGTTTCGTACGACGTTATTCAACACATTTTGCGAGGAAATCCCCATCATTTTCATAAGATAAAAATTTGATAGGCCTGCCAAGTTATTTTCTTTACTTATTGATGTCAACAGGTTTTTACTCACATTTTGTATACATCGTCAAGAATTTCCAGTGGCGTCCATTCTTTTTATCACTTTTCTAGTCGCCACGAGTCTCTATTCTATTCTAACATTTTTGTTAATAACCAAACACGCATTAACAATGTTTAAAAATATCTGTGAAATGACCTATAACGGCGCGCAACTGTTTTTTTTGTCAAGTTTGCGCAGTGCGCGCGCATTAGATGAAATCTCTAAACAGCCAATACAAAATAATATTAATATTTTCGTTTTAAAATGTTATCTTTATTCATTAATGTAAAATGCTATCAAAAGAGTATCGTAATTTTATAAAACACGCGTGTTAGTTCAGTCATTATAGATTTTGACCCGTGAATTGAACTGATTGTTCTTGGATTTTTTTTTCGTACGTCCCTCTGAGTGTCAGAGGTCACTGGGAGTGTAAATTCAAAAAGTATAGGTAGACTGAATCAGGCTCCTGTGTATTCGAAAAACGGTTTTTCTTGAATAACTTGGCCATTTTTGATTTTACAGTAAAATTGTGAGGACAGAAACTGTAGAAAATTTGATTTTCTACAAGTTTAGTTCTTTCAATTTTTCTTCTAGGATCGATATTTTGGAAATTAAATTTGATAAACGCGACAAATTCAAAATATTATCTTTATCTCCTATGTTCCAAGTTTCACGGCATAAATGAAGAGAAACAAAGTTGTAGACAATCAAATTCTGAACAATTTTGGTTCGAACTTTTTTTGCACCATAACGATATTTTTTGAATTGGACCTAAAAAAAAGCGACAAATTCGAAATATTATCATTATCTCGTTTATTTTCAACTTTTCGGCATAAATGAAGAGAACCAAACTTGTAGAGAACCGAATTCTGAACATTTTTTTTTTCCCTACAATTTTTGTCCTCACAGTTTTACTGTAAAATCAAAAATGGCCGAGTTATTCAAGAAAAACCGTTTTTCGAATACACAGGAGCCTGATTCAGTCTACTTTTTGAATTTACACTCCCAGTGACCCCCCTGAGGGACCTACGAAAAAAAAATCCAAGAACTGAGTATTCACGGGTAGGGTCGGTTTTTTGGATATAATGACTGGACTATGTTTAATATCCAGGATTATGAGCCTAAAAGCGACACAATAAGAGGTACGTTACGAGCAATTGTGTTGAAAAACGACGTTACGTGCAGGTGCTTATATATTCCCTTTTGAAATTACGTACTTATATCACAATCGTTACCTATACATTAAAGGTCAATAAATGATAATGATAAGTTACTATGATAGCTTAAAAATGCCAAAAAAAATCCGGTCTCTGTAGATAAAACTTAATTCCGAGACGGGAATTTAATGTCTTGGAATGGGATTGCAATTATGCTGACGCGCGCTCACGAGCAGCTCAAACGCATGAAAAATTCAAGAGGAACACTGATCCTGGGGATTAACATTTTAGTCGCAAAATGGAAGTCCTGGTAGAATAAAATAATTATGCTCCTTTTGAAGCCGTACTGAAACCGAGCGCAGGGTTTCATTAATTTAGATGGAGGCGCGTAATATGAAGTGACGTAAAACCATCATAATGTGAGAATTTTTATCGTGGTTTGTACCTCAGCATGACTGTTAAATAATTTACCTACTTAAATAAACTTGGCATAATAAACTACGGAGCACCACGTTTTAGGCGTTAGTGATTGTGAAGCTAAAAAATATTCATACAAAATTTGCCGGCGCGAGACGACGAAATGTAAAAATCAAAATAAATTATTTATTCTGCAAATAGGCCACAAGGGCACTTTTACATGTCAAACGGTAATTTTACCTTGACCGTAATTGATTTTGATGCCGTATTTCAAATGTTCGTTTATAATGTTCACTTAATTATTCGATTTTCCTTATTTTTATTATAATCCTGACATTAAGAAAAATAAATAAAAACTCCCTGACCGGAATTGCCTAGCTCGTATTTCTAGACACCTCTAAAACACACTTGGCACTCTTCGCTGGCAATTCCTTCTTGTTGGGCCATCGTATATTTTGTACGTTCTTGCTGTCTGCGTTTCTAACTCTAGTTAGTAAGAGTAAAGTAATGTAGACCCCCAATGTCTGACACCATTCTCAAAAAACTCAAAACTCAAAATTATCTTTATTCAAGTAGGCCTAGTAACAAGCACTTTCAAATCGTCAGTTATTTTTTTTAAGTATTTAAAAACATAATATATATATATATATATATATATATATGAAGTAAAAATTGTATAGAAAATACTAGTGAATGTTTCTAGAAAAACAATCTAATGTCAAAAAACAAAATATAACGAGAATTAAATAATGAATATATTGATTAAAAATTCAGTCACAATTAGTTCCATGGAGTTTTATCATTCATGTAGTCTTGTGTGCTATAATAAGCTTTCGAAATAAGTTTACGCTTCACATAGTTCTTGAATTTATTAATAGATAACTCAGTGACGTTTCCTGGAAGTTTGTTATAAAACCTTACACAATTACCCATAAATGATTTTTTTATTTTTTGGAGGCATTCTTGTGACCTTCTGTTCCAACTATTGTGACAGTCACCAGCACTAAAACATTTAGGTATAGGTAGTCACGTCTATAAATGGGTGAGGACCAAATTCTTGGCCAGTAGTTAGCGTGGTTAATTGGTAGTAGTTAAAAAGTTCCGTTGTGACACGAAAATTAACCATAGAATTGTATGGCAAATTTTCGTGTCACAACGGAACTTTTTAACTACTACCAATTAACTAGGCTAACTACTGGCCAAGAATTTGGTCCTCACCCAAATATGTATACGAACGTATTACTCCAGGCAAAATAGGGTCAGCTAGTATGGCGAAATGGAAATAATTTATAATAGCTTTTTTTTTCTGCGTAACAGATAAATTATAATTGTATTAATAACGACGAGACTAAATCCGACAAAATATTTGTGATTTAGATATTTTAATAAATAATTGAAAATTTATAAATTCCTGTAAAATCGGAAAAAAAAATTAACTCATTTTTTATTCTTTGTTTTGATAAATTAATATTTCCTCTATAAGTTTGATGATAAATCAGGCAAAAAATGTTTCCGAATATTACATTTCTATTTAGTAGATCCCTAACATTTTATTCATTTACCATATTTCCGTGTCCAAAAATAATAATTGGCTGTAGGTTCCTACATTCTTTGATGAATGTAGTGGACACAAACATTAGAAACGAATCGCACACTAAACAACAACGGAGGGTGGATTTTAGGGGTTAAATGCTGTTTAACTATTTAAAAAAATGCAAATTGATCAGTTACTATTGGGATTTTCATTATAAGCTATTTTTCATCGAATAATGTACGAATCCCCTTATAAAATCGGTTGCAAGTAATGTTATTACAAACACCTGTTAAAATAGGGTTAAAAATGCCGCGCGCGAGCCGCAGACCTAACGTGATTGGCCGGTCGCCCGCTCGCCGCGTAGGTACTACATACTAGGTAGGTACCGCACGAATCGCAACGATTCGCGAAACCATCTAACGCGTCTAAGATCTAGTTGTTGATAGTAGTTCAATTTTAATATACTCGTTGTGAAACGAATTATGAAAATATTTAAGTATTTTTATTTATTTATCAATGAGTGACACTGACGAGCGTGGGATGAAGATACCTATGCAATTTAACTTTGAACTTTGACGTAGGTAGTGGAAGTTGGAAAAAGGGACTTCAAAGATTGTGCACACGTGTATATTATGTAGTTTGTGATGGACTTTTTAAGACTAGAGGAAGATGCTTGCTTTGTTTACATTAATTTCTTTTTTGGTTCAGTTTTATTTATATATTTAGTCTTTATTGCACTAAGGACAACTTATCGTACAAGAGGCGGACTTAATGCCGTAAGCATTCTGTACCAGTCAACCTTTGCGCAAAGCAGACAGATTGTGGGCGTGTAGTAATTGTAATAGAGCAAAATTCGTTAAAATAGTAAACTAGAGAGATTTATACCCTTACCTATTATTTGATTTTTATTATGCCCAATATTACACGTTAGATAATATACAGGGTGAAAAAATCTATGGAACCTGAAGGGAAACCCTTAAGACAGCTCATTCTCTCGCTCTCATTATCATGAACACTATTTAAATATAATTTACGTAGTTTTAGCCCGAATTACATTTGAATTACAATTTACTATCGCAATCACTAAAATTTATTGACCGAATATCTTTTGTCCGAAAACTTTTCGTATTTTTATGACTTCTCCGAATATACAATTCATTACTTTTTTCATTTACCATTTGATGTTATCCAAATGTGTCAGTTGTCCGAAAAACTTTTACCACTACAGTCTTTTGAGCTTTGTTACAACTTTTGTTTCATAGCCAATTTTTGACTTATCCAGCATTACTTTCCGCATTTCATACGTTTAGTCAAATGTTCATTTTGAATGAAATTCAAAGTAGTTTTACAGAGACTAAGGCAGGTCGGTGTAGGTACGACGACGAGCGAAGCGAGGAGGAGTTTTAGGTGAACTGCGAGTTTGCGACCCTACATCGCGCGAGCCGAGCGAGCGTAGCGTGCCGTGGCAGCGGCCGGCGAAGCGCCAGAACCGAACACTTTTTTACTACTTAATATTTACATATGTACTGTATAAGTAAGGGTCAGGTCGGAAGAAATAACTTGATAAACCAAATGTTGTAATTATTTAGTATCGATTTATTTAAAGAACACCCTGCCTAGAGATGGTGTTTACCCAACCTACCCAGAGTTACCCATTTCATCCCAAACGTCGTCTTGTGAAGCATTTTTGCAAAATATAATGAAACTTTTTACGTCATAGTCATATAGGAATGTGTAAACGTAAACGTTGTTCTCATTGAGATTTTCTTACTTGGTTACTTGCTAAATATGCAAACAATATAGGCTCATCTTTCCCTGGCCAGACTATACGTGTGTTATTTTGAATAATAGTACATTACTGCAGAGGCAGTGAAGTAAGAGATTGCTGGAATAGTCCAGGCAATGAACTGACAACTTGTATGGAAAAAATGTCAATTTTGGAAATAATTTATAATAGCTTATTTTTTATGTAAAACGGATATATTATCAACTAAAGTTACCCAGCGACAAAATCCGACAAAATTTCAGACATCGAAAAAATGATAAGTTCTTCTAAAAAGTCAGTAAAAATATTAATAAATGTTTTTGTCTTAATTTTGCTTCATTTACATTTGCTCTATAATATTCAAGATAAATCGTACAAAAAAAGATAATGCATGCTTCATTGAAATCTACATAATTACTTCCGAGTGGAAAGTTTGTCGGATTCTTGACCAAATCATCTTAGAATAACATTTTCAAATGAAATCAACAAAAAAAACGCTATTATAAATTAATGTTTTTCAAAACCGTATTTTGCCTGGAGTAGACGAGATTGGGGTAAACGGCCGAGTCGTAGACGAGGCCGGATACAACGAGTCCAGCAATCCATGTTCCGGCCGAGGATTGTATAGTGCGTTTCTCAGACGATGTGAGGAAATATTAAAATAAAAATAAATACAAGGTAATCAATTAAATAATCGGTAATTTGCCACCTTTTTATTTTTTAAACATGCCATTTAAACAAGCCGTTCGAGCACTATGTTTAACCGCACATAGGTATAGTACCATCGTTTTTTTTTTATGTCACAAGTTTGCTTACAGAACAGAGTCTAGTGGTGGTTGGCAGTATGTAATTTTTACTTTGTCAGTTTAATATTAGTAAGCAAATTTAAAAAGTTAGATTAGCGGACAATAATGGTTTTACTTAGGGTTACTTTTCTCAGTCCAGTTCCATAGGAAACAATTCACAGCCGTTACTAGTGTTAGCAAATTGGTGGGAACTGGCGAGAATAACCATCGAATACCAAAACCAAATGGTACTCAAGTATTGCATTTTTATCGAGTCGATACACGCGTAACGTAGCTGAAAATCGAATTTACCAGTCAGGGATATTAATATTTGTACCAGAGTAAGGATAAAAACTGACATAGAGGCGTACACAGATATTTATGCCCTTTTTTTGTACATATATTAATGCCTGACTTTAAATTTTCACCAAGGTTAAACATATGATTAGTAAAAATAAACCAAATTAGCCCAAACTACCTACAATAGACGGACAGACAGACAGACAGACAGACAGACAGACAGACAGCGGAGCCTTAGTAATAGGGTCCCGTTTTTACCCTTTGGGTAAAACAATATCACAGATTTGAGTAGGGCAGGCAGTGTCTTTCTGCCTTTACGTGGTGCACGCCACTGATGTTATGGATTTACGGTGGTTTTCTTTCAGGGCCCATAGGTTTTTCCACTCTGTATAGCTATAGCAGCTAAGCAGTATTTTAGCAGCGTGTTCTTTCTTACCCATTCCAATAATAAAGTACCTACTTCCGTTACTACAATGATGTGCAGATGGATCTTGTACTACAAACTCACAGACGACTTAACCTAGGTTAAGTGGTCTGTGTACTACCTACGCAGATTAAGTGGGGAATTAACTACTTTAAGTAGGAAATCACCTGTTAAAATTGTCGTCACTGTTTTATAATGATGACATTTATCAGTAAATAATTATGAAGCATTGAGACACCAAACATAGAAATGTACTAAATTCTTGGCATGTTTTCACTAAAATATGTTTATTTCATTAATTGTTAGCGCGTTTCCCGCTTACGCCATTATTACACCGTGAATAGTCGCATTCTCCTACTAGTACATCGTCGAAGACGATATAAATGATTACAAATAATCTGCGTAGGTAATGTAGGTATCTATCTACTTCGCGTCACAGAAAAGGACTCGTTGCGTGCCGCCGTTGCGAGCGAATGTGATCGTTAACACACGCGGAAAGAGCTCAAGTTCAATTGTAGAATTAAACAGGACTATTCAAATGTGTATTATGCTTTACATAAACCTTTTTTCTGTAGGATTCGTGTACTACTTTAATAATCTATATAGTTAAATTAAATTTGGACACAATTTGGTCCTATAAATATATTTACCGATAGTTTATTGGAGTAAATGTATTTATATGCAATTCTAAACAAAAATCTATACGATTTTTAGCAAAATAGGTTCATCAATTATTTTTATGAAAATCAAATCAAAGTACTACTTATTACAATTTTTTTCTACCAACTTCTGTCACCTGTCACCCAAGCCATGCATTTTGTTAATATATTGATTTTACATGTAAAAAAATGTCGGATTTCATTGTTTACAGGTTAAAGACAATAATATTGTTGTCTTGACGATTATAGACAACTATTATTAATTTTAATTAATAAAATCGGCGTATATTTGACAGTATTTTTTTATACCTACTTTCGGGTCGAAAGTTTGTAAGATTCGTAAATAGAGTATCTTAAAATATGTATTTATGACGGAGAAAAAAAACACAGGCTATTATAAATTAATGTTTGGCGAAACCGTATTTTGCCTGGAGTATATATCGGTGGAATATAGTTGAAAATCGGATACATATTTTTATAGCTGACCGTACCTTAAGTATTTTCTACCTTGTCACTGCGGGCTGCCGACGGTAAAAACACACACACACGTTTGGATATTTACGGTTTATTTGTAGCACAATATTATTTACAAACACGGAGAAAACACAGAATAGGTACACAAGTAACTATTTACTCATAACAATAATATAAAGGATGCCAATAATTATTAAAATTAACAAACAATAGCAGTTTCACACTTGAAAAAGTAAAAACTCAATGTTATAAAACAAAACACCCGCGCTGACAGCGGCGGTCGCACCGGCCAGCCTGCCAGGCGCGCGTGCATCACGGAGGTTGGTGAGCGCGTCGCCTACATTTACCCACCCCAGTGAAACAACCCGATATTATCAACACTTTTCCCTTCTCACGGTTCTTATTGAGGAAAGTAAACTCAACATCTCGGTCGTGGTCTCATTAAGAGATTAAACAATGATCGATTTGATTGCTAATACCGCCCACACCACCTGATATAATTTACAACCTTTCTCGACTTGCCTTTTCCTAGTATAATTTGATCCCCAAGTTCGTAAAAACTACGCGTAATCGGAGGCCAGGTTTACTGGAACGTTTGAGAATCGTCGACAAGCGTTGTATATACGCCAAGAACCTTTCTTTGCCTTTGAATAATCTATTCCGAAAAGAGAAGTGAAATTGAATTAAAAAGGGTTCGTTTTGCGGTGAAACCTTTCTTCTGAAATAAATTAGGTAGGCGAGCGGCGGCAAAAACTATTCTGGTCTGAATATTCAATTAAATTGAACCATGTTGTAACCCTTTGAATGTATATCTGACACACATGCCTTTGCTACAAACCGTTGTGCCCATATACGACCAGTTATGGGATACAGAGGGGTGATTACTTAATTTTTTGAACTTACTTTAGAACAACTCAACTGTTATTTTACCATAAAAAAATATATATATTAAAATCTACCTGACGTACTTAGAAACGCCAACACAGTTAACTGACCATCCTGTATTTATATTAAACCTTATTACAATGCATATAAAGTGTACGGATGGTCAGTTAGCTGTGTTGTCGATAGGACAACGCGTTACGCATTCGACTACTTAGCAGAGTAGCGGAAAGCGCTACGTTAGTGCCTTGTAAGAGTATTTATTTACAGAAATATATATACAATAGTACATTGTTTAACGAGGGGCGAAAGTGGAATATTGCGAACAAGAGTCTATCAGAAGCCCGACACCGAAGGCGGAGGGCTTTTGATGACTCGAGTTTGCAATATTCTTACGCCCGTGTTATACACAATGTTTTTCATCACATTTGCGAGGAAACAAATACATTTTAGATGAAATGAATACAAATCGTAATAAAAACTGCAACATGTCAGTCGTCCACTTTGTTGAATTTGACGTGAGGCGCGTATGGCAAAGACCCTTCGGTATACAGCCACGATTTGAAAACACTTAAAAAAATTTTACATAGACACTAAATAACGACATATTAAATCTGTAAATAATTCACTTAAACATGTGTAAGTAGTTTTTTAAGGTTAAATTTATTTATAAATACGTTTTCAGACATCGTATTTGATATAAAAACCTCTTTGCTTTGTAACTGCCGCATGAGTGACAGATACAATTTAAGAAAAAAACCATTACGCCCGTGGGCGTTACACAGGCTATTACAGCTGTATATGTCTGCGCATTATGAAGCCCTTTTCGAGCAAGTGTGATGAAAATATAATTATTTATTTAATCTTCATACATATGGACAGTCACGAACTTAAAGTTACAATCCTGACAAAGTATTGGAACACTTAAATAATATTTTTGCAAAAATGGTCCCAAATTAAAGAACGCGACCGTTATGAATTGAGAACCTATCGCACAAAAAACAGACTTAATGCCATACGCATTATCTTAGTTAACCTTTGGGTAAAGCAGACACATTGGATGAACACACATTAACACCGAAAAGTACAAGTTATCTGACATGGTTCCTGCAAATACTGAGCTTTGAGTTTGAGCTAAACTGTGTTACGAAATTGTCGACTTACGTAGCACGAAACGACACTGAAATGGCAAACTGTGAACATCCTATAATTACACCTGAATCCAGGTAGCTTACGATGCGAAAAAGGTCCTTCACCCCTCGTAATAAGAGCCGTATTACGACACATTACCCTCGCTCCGCTGGGCCGCGAGATTGGCACATTGGTCTCGGACCGTGTCCCCGAACGTTTGCGTTCGCGGGAAGCTGCCATGTTTAGATGAGATTCCAGAGCGCTTTTTTGGGAACTTACGAGTACCTACATCATATTGGTTTGGGGAGTTCATATTTTTAATGTGCATGTTTACAGCGGTATAATATTGCCGGCAACGTTGCAAGCGGAATTGTCTTGTAATCGTCAACTGCACACATTACAAGTATTATACTCTAAAAGAGATTTAATTGTAGGTAAATTTGAACACATTGGCCTACAACTAAATTCTAGTAAGTGTGAACTTTATGTCGACCAAAACAACGACATTAGGATGGACACCACTAGAACGTTTGAAAATCTTTGTCCAGGTATACTAAACATTCTCACAAAAGACTCTCTCCACCTACTTGGGGCGCTTTTTGATTTGTGATGAGTCATCACAAATCACTGATGACGCAGTTTTTGATAGACAATTTTAATTCTTTTTCGGACCGCCTTCTCCAAATTATCTCTCACATGGCCATATTCATCTTCCGGTATTGTCATTTTATCCCGAAATTTACATACGCTATGCGCTGCAGTCCCTTTTGGAAACTTCAAAATTTTGAAGTGAACAGCAGAATATTTTTACTGGCATTCGGTGGTCTCGGGATCAGACAGATTTCCAGCGTCGCCCTTCCGGCGTTCCTGTCCTCGGTACACAGCACGCTACTTCTCACTGGTAAAATCCTCAACCCGTCACGTCGTGATTGTGAGATTGCATGCTTGTCCGAGGCGAGGAACGCATGGAGGATGGCCTGTCCAGGCAAGGATATCTACCTGCCCGCCCGGAACTCCTAAAACTTTGGGACTTGCCTATCTGCCGGCGGGTTCACGATCATCTCATCGAAACTTCAGCAACGCCTGCATAAAAGGCCCGTATGTTGGTCATTTCGGAGAGTTTAGTCTGGGATACCACGTGTGTCTGTGTGGATACCCTGCCGCCGTCCCACCTGGGCACGACGTCGTCGAGGGCTGGCGGAGCGGCCGCCGTGGCTGAGGCAGGAAGCGCCGCAAATATGCAACTCTTGGCGAGAACTACGTATTTATTTGCGGCATTTCCCGTGGAGACCCTGGGCCCTTGGGGACCGGATGCTTTTTAAAAAGGGTGACCGTGAGGGTGGTGACCGCAGGGCTGGCTCGTTCCTCGCACAACGTATTGGCATTGCCATTCAGCGAGGCAACGCAGCCAGTCTAATGGGCACTCTGCCTAGTGCCAGCGATTTGGGTGAAATATTTATTTATAGTTTAGGTTCACATCGTTTAAGTTAGTTTGTAAGTTTTTATTTTAATCTTTCTGTTTGTTGTTTTTTTTTCATGGTTATTCTTGTAAATAAATAAATTGTAGGTGAAACTTTTTATTATTATTCAGTCATATATATTATATTCAACGTGCTCTAAAATTAAATGTATACCTATGTATACTACCTATTACTTGTGGCAGGATGAAGGGTGCTTTTGGTATCATATAACCGTGAATCTTCCGTGAAGCGGTGAGCGGTTTGTTCATATTTTAATGTTTCTTTATCAACTTATGAAATGTTTAAAATCTAATCGGTTTTTATTTTTTTGCTAGAATATCTTTATTTTCAAAAAGCAGCTATATAATTACACACATTCTTTATATTAACAAGTATAAAAAAAAGAACGGGTAGTTGTATGTAAATGGGGGTTAGTGGGCGATATTGGGTAGAGCTGCCCCGTAGTTAAAGCCGAAAATAGTATTTTTCACAATCGTGTTATATAATAGAGAGCTTTTTAGTCGAGTACCGTGTTTAGGCCACGAAGCTTGCTGAGTGGCCTAAGTAAGGTACGAGATTAAAAAGCTTGATTATGACACTATTGTGAACAATACTTTTTGTACGAGTTCATTAAAATTAATAATTTAAGTCATTAATACGAGTAAGTATATGAGAAAACTAAATATCGTAAGAAGGTACTATATTGTCTAGTTCGAGTATTGTAAAGCTTCTTTGACTTTTCAGGTAGCAAGGTAAGTGTGGCTTCCTCTGCCATATTAGTTATTTCTTGAGGAGTTAAAGATCGTCACTGTCACTACTCATTTTCTTAGTTTTTGAAGTGAAAACTTCTTTAGCGGCGCTGAGCACTTTTTGGGATGGGGAAACATTGTTAAATACGCGACAGAGTTTTGTGACGTCAGATGTGAAGGAGGTCACTTTTTGCTACTAGCCGATTCGACTTCATTCAAAACTGAACGCTATTCGTAAGAGTATAAAGCCGTTAAACACTTTTTGCAATAGCATATTCTGCAAATAAATTTGTAATAATACCAACGCATCCTTCACCGTTTTTCTATTGAGAAAATTCGAATAGTTCGAATTTGGGAGTTATACCTAAAGAGATAAAGCTTAGAAAAATATTTACCAACGGCAAAAACAAATTGATATTTTGGTCGCCACCGCCGTCTGCTGTTGTGCTGTTCTTGCAAATTCGAATAGTTCGAATGTAGACGTTATTCCTAAAGAGATAAAGCTTTGAAAAATATTTGGCAATGGCAAAAACAAATTGGTATTGTGTTGCCGCCGCCGGTCGGCGCTCCGACGGGCCCGTCCGCCTAAGTAATTGATAATTGTTTATAAATTTGCGTCAAATTCATTTTAGGGTGACACCGTAAGATGTCACGTGACCTGATCGAAAAACTGTTACAATGTTATTGAGTTTTCACTTCTGCCAGGAGTGCAACCAGATACAGCTGCCCCCCTAGCACACTAGGTTTTATGTCCGACATAAAGCATTTGTCCCTCTTGCACTCGCATATTGGCCAGAATGGGACGAATGCTTTATGTACGACATAAAACTTAGCGTACTAGCCCCTCAGGAGTGGATACAGCAGCAAGTTCAAGTAGATTTTAGACAGATGACGCGACGCTGCTACGTTCTGAAACGCCATAGATTGGCAATCTTGTATCGGATCGAGTCTCCTTAATTGTTTAAGGGAAAGGACACATTATTGAAATACGAAGTTCTATTTTCAATTTTTTTTCGGTTGTCTAGAGCGTATCGAAATAATTATTTCGATTGTCCATAGAGTATAAACTTTTTCATCATAATAAAAGTATTGCATTGCGTTATGGTTTGCGAGGTTCTAATTTAAAGATTATAGTATTTATAGTCGACGAGTATAAAAAATGATTTATAGATCTGAATCTGTTTTAAATTTAATGCGTTACCTTTGAAAAAGTAATTAAACATTCCTGGATCCAATAAAGTCAATAAATACATGTCATATACCTAATCATATCATATATTAAACAAACTGCAAATATTAATTAGGTTCGTTCAATTTTGTTCTCCTTGTAGTCCATACCAAATTGGATATTCATTTCCCAATAATGTCCGACGCGCACAGGAAGTGTTTAAATAATTGGGTGGCCGTCGTCCGCTGGTTTATTTAATTTACTCGCCCAGTTGGTTACGATTGGAACGAAATCCAATTACAATTCGTATATAGGATATTTTTTTCTGCTGCTGACAAAAGCGTTTGTCGTCAGAAAGCATATATATTGCTTCGCCCTAAAGTGGAATGTTTTGTTCCTTGAGAACGGGAAATTTGTCGAAAAAATTTCTTCTTATTACCTCAAAGACTGCCCTCTTGAATAGGGCATAACGCCTTTTGGTTTCAATCATGTAACTAGGACATGAATTGGCATATCTAGGATACCAAACTTCAGCTTTCGTTGTCAAGGGGTTTTCGAAAAACCCGCGCGCCTGTGATGTGACAGACGGACGGACATACAGCTAAAACACTAAAATGTAATTAATACTTATCAAAAGCTACGTGCATCAAATTCGCCTTACTTTTATTGGAGAGAATTTTGTTGCTAAATTCTCCTTGTCGTTGTGTGTGAGATAAAGTATATTAAACTAGCTTCTGCCCGCGACTCCGTCCGCGTGAAACTCGTTTATATCGTCGTGATAAGGAATCTTTTCATAAAGTTTTAAACCTCAAAAAAGAGTTTCCCCCATACAAACTTTGCACCCCTATTTAACCCGCTCACGGGTAGGTTTTTTCAAAACCCTAAAATTACTTTTCTCGTATTGTAATAAGGAGTCTATACAAAAAGTGTCAAGTCTCTCACTTGAAAATTTTACTCCATCCCCCATACAAACTTTCAACCCCCTTTTTACCCTTATGAGGGTGACATTTTCAAAAATCCCTTCGCAGTGGGTACTTAGGTTATATAAACTACCTATTGTGAAAAAATCTGCTTTCCATAGGTTCTACGGTTTGTGCTGGGCGTTGATTTAAGTGAGTCAGTCAGGACTTTTTCTTTATATATATATAGCTTCGGGTTTGAAAATTTCACCTGTAAGTATGTATGTATTGTATAATTATAAATAAATAAATATTTGGGGGCAATCTTACACTAATATTTATGTACATATTTATTTGCGTAAATATGTTGTATATAGGAGTACCGTAATGTATTTTTATTTGCACTGTCCACAATGTTTTCCGCTTCGCCTTAAGGTTTGACTTGTAGAGGATACCATATGGCATGAAGTCCGCCTTTTGTACGATAAGTTTTTCTTTTGTGCAATAAAGATCAAATAAATAAATAAATATATAGATAAGTATTTATTGTGCGAGGTTAACACCAACAACGAACATCCACGAACCTTGACCTTGTTTTAAGGCAATGATACGGTTAATACCCAGCTGCCCTCTAGACAGATCGTTTATCTTCCTAAATATGTCCGGTGTTCCGCTCATAAATCAAAAGATCTATTGAAACCCCATTCATTGAACTATGTAGACTGAATTTCGGGACAGGATATTATACAGAATGAATCCTCAGTCATGAACATAAATATGTGTTTCTTACTGTTTAACTTTAGTTTAAAAATGTGGACGTGACAACAGGCAAAAATATGTAAACGTTGTGTGTTAATTCGTTAATTGAGTTTGAGAGACTGAGTCTCATGGTCACCTTTATTGCTACGTTAAACTGTCAATTTAAGCTACAGATCAAGTCTTGTCGAATAGGGTGACCATAATGTTGGTATTTTGGCTATTTTAAATGATTATCAATAAAGTTTAATTGTTTGCTTCTAGAGTTTGCCTCAATGCAATGAATTTGCCTTAAAATACTGCGATAGAAACAAAAAAATGTGATTACGACTTCGGTTTCACCCTGTACGAGTATATGCCTATCATACTTGTATGTAGTAATTCAGAGATGGGCATTAATCGATTAATTTTTTAGTCAACTAATTAGTCGACTAAACAATCAATCGTCACAAAATGAATCGCGATTAATTTAGTCAAGATTAATTGAATCGTTGCAGAGTTCGATTGACGATTAATCAATCGTCATTTTAATCGACTAAATTTCACGATTAAATCTCGATTAAAAATTGGAACACAGCACGTTACAAAAATTCAATATGTCTTGTCATGTATTTTACACTTGGAAATCATTCTAGTAAGTATGCTGTGTGATATGAACTTTTTCCAGTAACACAAGATGGTTTTTACAGGGAAGTACTCTAAGGGTTAGGGCAGCGACGACTGAAAAACTTATTTTATTACAAAAAAACACTTACAAAAAAACTTATTTATTTCTGATATCAATCAAGAGAAAATTAATCTAACTAATCACTCGATTAAAGATTTAGTCGCTCGTATTCAATCGACGATTAATTTAATCGTGACTAAATTAGTCGAAACTCTTACGACTAAGATTGATCAATCGTCATTTTTAATCGCGATTAACGATTAACTAGGTTAATCTTAATCGTCAATCGTTAGTCGATTACATTTTGCTCACCTCTGTGTGGTATTCGCAATTCGTTTGCGCTTCGCCACTCTCAGTGAGCAAATCATATAAATGCAATTACGTGACAATTTGATGATTGTCTGGGGCAGATAGTAGGTACTTATACATTGCTTACAGTCCTTAGCATTTTTGACAAAGTAGAGATATTAGCACAGTACAGAGATAAAATTGATAAACTTATACAAGTATCGAGACATAGCAACTTACGTACACTTGAAAACTTATCATCATTTGTAGTTCCTAGAAGTAGAAATAAATAACTACGGACAGAGAGCCGTCATGTATCCTTCTACGTATATATAATAAATTCCCCAAACAGTTACTGCTAGAACTTAGTAATAAGAAAGCTAAAAGTCTCAGAAACTCCATAAAATTATATTTGTTAAAAAAATAAATTGTTATGTAATAGTTAAAATGTACTAACTAGTACAACAGTTTATTATTAGAATAATGCTAGCATAGTCTCGCAACTCCTTAACTTAAAAAATCTCTTGTTATTTAAGATTAATAGGTAAGTAATTGTCATGATTGTAATTTAATTTTTACTGAAATAAACAGGTTTTTTTTTTTTTTTGAAGTGAAAACTTCTTTACCGGCGCCGAGCACTTTTTGGGATGAGGAAAAATTGTTAAATACGCGACAGAGTTTTGTGACGTCAGATGTGAAGGAGGTCACTTTTTGCTGCTAGCCGATTCGACTTCAATCAAAACTGAACGCTATTCGTAAGAGTATAAAGCCGTTAAACACTTATTGCAATAGCATATTCTGCAAATAAATTTGTAATAATACCAACGCGTCCTTCACCGTTTTGCTATTGAGAAAATTCGAATAGTTCGAATTTGGGCGTTATTCCTAAAGAGATAAAGCTTAGAAAAATGTATATCAACGGCAAAAACAAATTTATATTTTGGTCGCCACCGTGCACCGCCATCTGCTGTTCTTGCAACTTCGAATAGTTCGAATTTAGACGTTATTCCTAAGGAGATAAAGCTTTGAAAAATATTTGGCAATGGCAAAAACAAATTGGTATTGTGTTTGCCGCCGCCCGTCGGCGCGCCGGATCCCGGTACCGTTGCGCCGCGGCGGCGCGTTGGGCCCGTCGCACCCAACGCGCCCGCGGCCCGTCCGCCTAAATAATTGACAATTGTTTATACATTTGCGACAAATTCATTTTTAGGGTGACACCGTAAGATGTCACGTGACCTGATCTAAAAACTGTTATAATGTTATTGAGTTTTCACTTCTGCCGGCACTCCCGGAGTGCAACCCGGTCTTTTTTTTAATACAACGACGGTGGCAAACAAGCGCATGGTAAGCGGACACCGCAGCCTATAGACGCATGCAACTCCAAAGGTGTAACATGGGCGTTGCCGACCCTTGATATGTTTGAGGATTCGCCATGTTGACAGCTGAAGGAACAAATTTCCTCGCTCTCAACACAACGCATCCTCGGGAGCTCTGGCGATCTTGCTCACCTTGCTTGCTTGCTTGATTTATTAAGGTACAACCGCGCCGCTGCTCAAAATACTCTAACGCACCGTAAACGCAGCAAAATGTATGAAAAATACGTGACGCATACGACACGTCAATGCTTATACGTAGCGTTACGCACCGGTGTGGTTGCTCCCTTATTCCATTACTCTGAGATAAGTGTACTTACTGTAGTGTGGTGGTTTCTTCTTGCCTTCCACATCGTAGTTTACGAACCGAGGTTGCCTCGCTCCGTGATACCTGAACAAGAGCCCTTATGATTTCAAACGAAATGTTTAGAGCTCAGGTAAAATGGAATAACTACATTACTTACCTACAAGCATATTCCATTTGCGATATTGGCAAAGGGGATGTCCAGGAATTTGTACACTTTAATGTCTCTGTCTCTCAAATTCTGAATGACAGAAACGTGAGTGAGGATATGTGCTCTTGTGTCAAATCATCATCATGACCAGTGTTCGGAATTTTCAGGGTAAGAAATAATTTTTCATCGATATCGAGAATTACTATGGAATATTTTATAATTTTAAATAATATGCAAAAAAAAACAGTAATTCACAGATTATTCAGTGTAAAAGTTATTATTTAAGCCTTAACGACATCTTGTTTTTAATGAAAATATTGAATAACCCGTCCTTTTGCCTTTGCCGAAGTTGAGTAGTAAAGAGGTGAAATATAGCGACTATACCACCTCATTGACAATAACAGACACTTAAAATGAAAAAACTCTATATTGAGACATTAAACGTCACTAGCGGGATTTGAACCCACAACCTTTTGGAATCCGTCCATCATCAGGTTGTCGTCATCGTCAGGTTGTGGGTTCAAATCCCGCTCGTGGCGAATAATTTTTCAATTTTCCACTATGATCGAAATTTGGAATTTCGTTAGCGGACGTTTCTGCTTAATAAACATTAACTATTAAACGTCACTTCATTGATATGACAGTGCTCAAATACGAACTGTCTAGATATTATTTGTAAAACGCTTGAAAACGAACGCGTTTGTTACGTAATATTTTAGTATTGTACTTTTTCAGTAAAGTAAAAATGAGTAAAGTGCAAGATTGGCTCAAAACGTGTCTAACAAAATGGCATGTGCTGCTGTGTGTACTGATGTGGATTTTGAAGAAGAAATTGAATCTGTTTCGATATAACTTTACACAAACCTAATGTATTTTATAATATATTATATTTATTTGGTGGACCATTATTTATTTTACTATCGATATCGATAAAAAAATATTTCTTACTCTAGTAAATTTGCGACAGTCTTTTGTTTTGCCTTGAAAATTCCGACCACTGATCATGACCATCATCATATCAGCCGAAAGACGTCCACTGCTGGACATAGCCCCCCCCAAAGAGTGCCACAATGACCTGTCCTGCGCCACCCGCAACCAGCGGACTCCCGCGACCTTTACGAGGTTATCAGTCCACCTTGTGGGAGGCCTACCCACGCCGCGCCTTCCGGTACGTGGTCGCCACTCGAGAACCTTTCCGCCCCAACTCAAACTCAACTTGTGTCAAATATCCCGGTAGAAATACTGAGCCGGTTCGCAAATGAATAAGAATGTCTTTACGCCGGTGGAATCAACGCAAAGAAACATTCTTTTCTAGTTAGACAGAATACAACATATTTTTAGATACCTAACATTAAATTGAATTGGCTCCTTTAGGAAGCTTTGTTGGAAATGCTTTGAAAATAATAATTGGGTCTCTATTTTAATTGATTTCCTTAGATGAATCGGTTCACCCTTGAAAACTTTATGGTACTTACCTATTGTTTGTTGTTGGTATTGTCCATACTAATATTATATTGATTTAAACTTTCACAATTCTCACACATATATATTTTTTACTAAACGTTACTTAATCGCGTAAGTTAAGTAAGTTAATAATTATACAACAACGGTGGCAAACAAGCGTACGGCCCGCCTGATGGTAAGCGGACACCGCAGCCTATAGACGCATGCTACTCCAATGGAGTAACATGGGCATTGCTGACCCTTGATATGTTTGAGGATTCGCCGTGTTGACAGCTGAAGGAACAAATTCCCTCGCTCTCAACCCAACGCATCCTCGGGAGCTCTGGCGACCTTGCTCACCTCCAGGAACACAACACTACTACAGAGCAAGTAGTTAGTGCGTTATTATGGCTTTGGTCTTCTGCAAGGCGGAGGTACTTCCCCAGTTGGGCTGCTCCACATGCTAATGCATATAACATCTGCACATAAAAAGAGGCCAGTTACACCATTTCTGATAGCTCACGATCACGCTTGCATGCATCTGGGGAGTACTGATGGGGTCTGTAGCTGCTCAAAACTCGACTTTGTTCCTGAACACACCTACCTTGGAATGATCATTGACAGTAGATTTAATTGGAAAAACCACATTGAAAATATTGAAATTAAGAGCCATACTAGCAAGGTTGTCAATTCTAAAATTTAAAATCCCGTACACCACCTTGAGGGTGATGTACTTATCACTTGCTGGCTCTATAATTAGTATTAGCACATATAGAAGCACATATAAAACATACCTAGATAAGATACATACACTACAACTATCCATTTTTAACACTATAGTATAGTGCCTAAAAAAATTAAACTACAATGTAAAAAAAACAAACTAGTTGGTTTCTGTAAGGTGCAAAGTATATATGAAAAAATAAACATTCAGATCATAAATGATAAATTTAGCGAACTTAATAACCTAAAAATGAGAACACGCAGTAAAAATCTAAGAGAACTAGCATACTTATCGTTATCACCTTACCTTTTACCAAACTATAAGAACATAATATGGCAAATGTACCTCAGATTTCATGTTACCTCATATACTTAACCAACTACCATTGGATATATTAATAAAGATACAAGGAACAGAGAACCCAAACGCATGTAAAAAAATACTTAAAAAACATTACATAGATTCATAACACCAGTACTGAAAAATAATATTAGTAAATATACTAGGATAATATAAATAATTATGTAAGTCGCAACTGATTCTTGCAAATAAGCCTAATTGAGGCTTCAGTAAGAATACAGCAATAAAATGTATTAGCATAAGTTTATTTTTGGAATAAATACAAGTAAAAAAAAAAAATTGCCTCACTGAGGTCTCCCGATGTTTCGGATGTGTCGCAAGATCCATGTTCACGGGACAACAGTTCAGTTAAGTAGTTATTGTTGTTTCGAAAAAGGGTGATATAGATATTGCTTACTAAATAAGACCTGGAGTTTCCTTAATTTTATTTTAGGTTTACGCAATTAAAGCCCGTTTAGTAAAATATTATATTAATATTATAAAGAGGAAAAGTCTGTGAAATTGTAGCTATGTAAGTTTGTATGTTTTGGGTAATCTCCGGAACCACTTATCTGATAAAAAAAAACCGGCCAAGTGAGAGTCGGACTCGCACACGAAGGGTTCCGTACCATTACGTACCGTACTTCCGAGTGTACGCTGTTTATATAATAAAATGCTGTTTCACTCGAATACCAGGCGGCCTTTTTTTTTTTTCAACCCCCTCCTATTTCCGGCTCGTCAAAGTTGGCTCAGTTAGGGTTGCACAGGGCGGTTCCACAACGCTTCGAGAAGTTGGACTGATGACCTACTGCGCTTTTCGGTACGTGGTCGCCACTAGAGTACCTTTCCGCCCCAACAGCAATCGGTTCTACGTGCAACATAAGCGTGCTACTTGAAATCTAAGCGAATTAAATACAAATAACGTGGCGCGACCTTTTAGTAGTGCAGAAAATAAACAGTAGGTACAATATAGGCGGCGATAGATGGATGGGCTCGATTGGATGTGATACGAGCTGATAAGGATTCCATTCAGGTTGTTTGCTCAATCCGAAATAATAATTCCGTCACAGAATAATTCATCATAGAACGACCACTGCTTTAGTGACGAGTGACGATGTTTTATGTGTAATAAAACTAATAAAATAGAATACAACGACGTTAGCTGTCAAGTTTTAGCTATAAACATACTAGAGTAAGTAAGAGTCGCTTGTCGTCAAATCAAAAACATGGATTAAAGTTGTTTTACTTTTTACATAATATTAAGAATAGTGAGAATTAACCTCGAAAGGTAATTAAAGTAAAATAACCTACCTAATTAAAGTTAACAAAACTGAATTCTTCAATAATTTTTATTTTTTTACCGGTTTACTCAATCTTAAATATTATGTACTTGCGGCTAAGTGCGATATTCGGTTTGGTAATAAACGTGACAACTAAAACCAATATAGGGAGGTTACCAAAGACAAGGTGTAGATTCATGAAAAAAGCGATCGTAGGGCCTACCCAGCTGGCATAATTGCGTTTATGTCGGACATAAAGCATAGTTCCAAAGACGAATGCTTTATGTATCATGCTTAGCTAGGCTGGATACGGTAATATAATTATTTGTGTAGTTCGTCTTTCGCTGGCAAATTCTGCAAGTGCGAGACGGACGATTTAGGTACGTCAGGCAAAAACGAGATCATAAATACTACCATTTCACACTAAGTTTCATTTAAGGCGACTATTTACCGTGAAACTTCACGCGCGAAACAAATTGAAATCGAAATGAAAAGTGTAAGCAAAACATTCCATAATATTTTGACACATTCTCATTAAGTCGGTATTTCATCGCCACTCGACCTTTATACAAACTGTGATTCACAGCACGTCGCGCCTCAACCTCATTGCTCGCAGCTTGTATATCTTGGCCCGAAATCAGTAACAGGATGGTTAAGAATTATAAGCCAGTGCTAAAATGGTTCTCCTGAGTAAAATTGCCAGCGTTGTGAACATCACAGCTTGTCACCTAAGCAAATGTCAGCGCTGTGTCGCCGGGAAATTGAATTGGTAATTTGAGTGTGATCGACGGCTTTGCGGCGAGCGCTGTGCAATTTGAGGTGTTGCAAATAGCCTTGAGCGGATTGAGGTAGGGTGATGTTCGCCTACCGGCATTAGATTAGGGTGAGGATCCATCGGAGCTGTGAGGTAGCGGAGCGTCGTGAGAAGAATAAATTCACCAACTGAAAGAAATGCGATGTGGTTGATACTCACCCTTCCTGGTGGATACTTTAGTCTAGATATAGACTCTGCCTGTAAAGCCGACGGACGGGTCACGGGTTAGAACCCAATTCAACATTATAGGCTGTTACGCCATTCGATCGAACCAGTTTTTGGAGAGGAACAAATGTTTGTGTGGGAGCAGCTACAATTAAAGAAAATAGATATACCCAAAAATATTAGTCAATCAGTCAACCTCGCTGGCGGCAGCTGAAACGCTTCATACTAATTGATCTAAAATTATAACGACACAGTTGGCTATTTTTATTAATCGTAGTATCAAAGTAAACTGCTGTTTCGATCGCCAAATACTGCGTGTTTAGGTCCCCACTTGTCTATGTATGTAAGCACTTTATTGTACACAATAACAGGTTGAAGAATATACATGTCACACAATAGATCAAAGTACAAAGGCGAACTTATCCCTATAAGGGATCTCACTTACACACAACTAGTCATACAATTTTTAACCGACTTCAAAAAAATGAGGAGGTCTCAATTTGGTTGTATTTTTTTTTATCTTTTTTTTTTCAATGTTTGTTACCTCAGCGGCGCTACCACGAACTTCGAAAGTCGAAGTTCGGGTATTTCCATCTCTATCGCACTCCCTTACTCGAGTGACAGGGATGCATGTATTACGAACTTCGACTTTCGAAGTTCGTGGTAGCGCCGCAGAACTCCATCATTGATGAGCCGATTCGTATTTTTTTTGTGTAAGTAAGTATGCTTCCAGGTGGGTCCCATTTTTTTCAAAAATTGAGGTAGGAATTGGTATTGGAGGTGATTTTGGTATTTTCTATTATATCTCGTGTATTTACACCCGGAAATCATAAATTTGGTGGAGTGGAATTGATGATGTACCACAGATGACTTATGGAATTCCTCAATTATGTACATAGGTACTTAAAAGTACAAAAGTACGTCACAGATTCTTATAAGATTCCGTTGAAATAGCAACTAATGATCTAATGAAGTGCCAAAGGTGATCCTTGTGGAATCGACGGAAGTCCTCAAATATTATCGGGCCACATACAGCGATTGGATTTTTTTTCTCTCTCGCGATTGTGTAAATTGGAAAATAAATGCGGAAATGTTCTCGTGGTTTGGCGGAGTACTAAATTGAAGTCGGTTAAAACTTTTTTTTTAAGTAAATTATATAATGTTTCTATAAGAGCGTAAAGCAGTTGGGGTTTTCGTAATATCTGTTGATTTCACTTGTTATGTAACGTGTTACGATGGAAGTGTAGCCGTGTGACGTGCAACTCAAGGATCCACATGATACCAGCGTCAAGTCATATGTGCTCGACATTGTGCTGAGTGGACTCCTTTTTCGCATCCCTCATTCACAAAATGTCAAAATGTATTCTGTATATTTGCGAAATAAACTTACTTTCTTTCTTTCTTTCTAAAGATTCTATTGGTAGCTTTAAATTTAATCTTGGACAATATGTTTTCTAAACTTTCAAGGTCATATCTTCATATTACAACATTACAACCATTTGATGGTTTACTATCCATTTTGCAAAACTACATCATCAATTTTAACATGAGTCTACCACCCTACTATGGTTAGTGCAGATTCTATGTTAGATGATGTTACAATGTGAGATTTCAAATTGTGTAATTAAATAGATTAGACCTTTTGCATGTATTATTTTCCTACATCAAGCGTAATACAAAAAGGTTTCAAGCGTTTCATTGGGTCGCCGTATCTATTTCAATGATTTTCCAGATATAGAAAACGGGTCAGGAAACCTGATATTAGTGCATTCGCCTTGCTTGTAGCTTACCTACTACTCGTACAAGTTGTCTATGATACCTATGTTATTGTATCATGCACTACACCTATCAAAACGTATTAACCCACATCACATGAGGCCGCGGCGGACCATGGTAAACTTGTCATTAGCTGTCAAATTTACTATTGACCGCCACCGCAGGCCGCTCTCCAGTCTGTGAGAGGCCTTAGATAAATGACTTTATATTTGATTGACTTCAAAAAAAAACAAGGAGGTTCTCAATTCGGTTGTATAATTTTTTTTAATGGGTGTTGCCTCAGTACTCTGTCTATTTACAGGCCGATTCGTACAATTATTTTTAATTTGAAAGTATATGTGTATAGGTTGGGTTGGATCCATTGTGATCAAAACTTCTGTTGGATGATTGAAAACATGAGAAAATAAATGTATTCTATTCTATACCGCTGTAGCCACTGACGTCTCTTTCTTCGCAGGAATCCGGATGCTCGACCAGCCCTACATGACTGATCTCATCGAGGCCAACTCGATGGGCCACGAGCCCAACAAGATCCACATCTACAGTGCGTCCTGGGGACCCACGGACGACGGACGCACGGTCGACGGGCCGAGGAACGCTACTATGAGAGCCATCGTGAGGGGAGTCAATGAGGTGAGATACATCCGGGGGTGCGGCAGTGCCCCCGCCAAGTCGAGCAAAACAGCGGCACGGCCGTACCATCCTTTTCTCGAAGCAGTTCAAGGCATTTTCGACTTCGACCCCCCTATAACTTCGTTGTGGATAAAACTAGAAGCCTTTTTCAGTAACCAAGCAGGCATTGTATAAACACGATATATTTAAATTTAATTCAATTTGAACCAGTAGTTTAAGAATGATAACTAGTCAAAGTTTCTTAATTTTGTCACACACTCACTGACTGACCGATCATCAAAACTTTAAGGCACTTCTAGCAGACATACAAGCTTCAAATTTAGAATACAATTAGTGTTTAGTGTATAAACCAAGGGAAAACTAAAATATTTTGCAATTTCGGTCCGGTTTTCTAGATACACCAACTGCATAAATAACTGCATATTTGTAATCCCATATAAATATAATACAACAACCTACTAAACGAAGTGTCAGTAGAAGTTCGTACCGCAATGGAACCTGAAACGTAAACGTTCATCAAATTTCCATCATCGCTATAATACGTATGTCGTTATGTGCAATTTAGAGTTTTGTGTTTGTGTGACAGGGACAAAACATATTTTAGTTAAAAGGGGTTTGTTAAGTTTTATTAGAGTTTAAGCGAGCGACAACATCAGCCCGTTAAGGGTGCGTATACACGTTGACGTGTCGTACGCGTCACGTCATACATTTTGTCAGCGTATATTAAACAACGATGTGGTCAGTCTTTTACACGACGACGGTAGCAAACAAGCATACGTTAGCCCCTACAGAGCAAGCAGTGGTATTATCGGTGCGGTCGTAATGTAATGTGGAGATACTTCCCCAGTTGGCCTGCTCTAAATATGAGCAACATGACATTCCGACCTACCTACTTCTCAAATCTATATAATTCCATAAAAACATTCCATGTAAAAAAGAGGCCAAGTCTCGAAACGCTTCCACCGTAAAAAGTTGTGAGATATTTCGTAGAGCCAAGTCTCAGGCATTCTTATTAAGTAAGTTATATGTTCTGAACTTCTACTGAGATATCTACTAATAACTTGTAACAAAAAAGCCGACACTAAACTTCTACCTTCACCATGTCACATAGATGCATTTGCATTCCTCGATTCTGCAGGATACCTGCTTCCGAAAAAAAGGAAGATAATCAGAGACTGGTATAAGTAACAAACATGCAATATGTAAAGTAAGAAAAACAAAAAAACGATTTCTCCGAAAAGACATGAAAATTACCGAGTAAAGCTCTTTTACCAGGTACCTACAAACATACGGACAACAATATTTTCTTCCGGCTAGGTCTCGTGAACAAGAACAAGGGCAAGTTAATACTTTTTGATTAAAAACTTGGGAAATTGAACGCACACTTCATTGAACTAACTCACAAGTAGATAGTTGTTTGTTTCCAAACGCCCGCTCAAGTTCAAAATAAGTAAGTTATATGTTCTGAAAGTAATACAGCGTAAGCATGGTAGGTCTGTCTATGGAGATACAATAGTTACTTTCTTAAAGCAATTTCATCGACAAGTTTTGGAAATACATTTTATTGTTAACTGACTTTTCAACAAACGTAAATAAATAATTAAGAAATAACAATGATTAGGTACATAAAAATGTCCGCAACGCAGGCTTCGTCAGTTGCGTACAAAAATACATCTCCCTAGGCACTTATCTATAAACTTGCTGTACCTGCGACTTCGTTCGCATGGTAATGTTGGTATTGTTGGTGGGAGTTCTAATTTAACCTATCAAGTAAAACGTTGAACAAACCTATTTTTACCCACGACGGAACGGAGAAGGTATATGCGTTTAGGGTGAGAGGCTGTTTGTTTGTAGCTAAAATGCCGTTAAAATTCGTTTGTCTTTATCTGTCACTTTGATATTTCAATTAGTAAGAAAGGGACAAAACTCGTTTTATTTAACAGAGGTATTTTAAGTTTTATGAATAAGGGGGTAAAAGTTTAGTAGGTATATGTTTGTGGCAATAGATCCAACAGGTAGGCTGCAGCATTAAATGTATATTGATCTTCTTCTCTACATATTTTTAACACTGTTTTTCCTTACTAATATTATAAATGCGAAAGTGTGTGTGTGTGTGTGTTTGTTTGTCCTTCTTTCACGTCGCAACGGGACGTCGTATTGATGTGATTTTTTGTATGGAGATAGTTTAGAAGCTGGAGAGTGACATAGGCTACTTTTTCCAGCGGGAAAACATCTAAATCCCACGGGAAATTTCAATATGTTACATTTTCCTATAACCACGCGGGCGAAGCCGCGGGCATCAGCTAGTATTAAATAAATAAAAACGTGATAACTGAAATGATCTTGAGTCACTCCAACTCTCAGGTAAAGATGTGTTTAGGAATTAATAATAGATAATCCTTTCGAGTACCCATTGATCGGTACCTAAGTGTTTACGTGGAACAAAAGATCTCTTTTTAATTAGACAACCATTGACTTACTATTACAGGTGCCGGCAAACTTCGTGCGCAACGCGGGACGAAGTGGGGGTACAGCACGCTCGTACCCCTCCCCTTCGTCCCGCGTTGCGCACGAAGTTTGCCGGCACCTGTACTACGATGTATAGGCTGGCAATCCAGAACATTTTTCTAGGCGTCTTTCTTCCAATAAGGCCGCCATCTTGGAAAATCAAAGTGTATGCAAACGTGCAGTAGCTGCGACAATTTTCTGAGTCCAGATTCAGTTATGGCCATAGTGTGATTTAATACACTCGTATACATAAGAAAACTACTTATTGATTTAATCACCGACATTTGGTTTTTGTAAATTTTTGATACTGGATATCTTTATAGTTCCCGGGATGCACTGTGTTTGAAATTCAATCGCAGCAAGACAAAAAACTAAATTACGACCATTTTCTGTTTCAGTCAGATCCATACACATTTAAGGTCCCACGGGTTCATATCATATAATATTTTAAATATTTTACTTCAAAATTATCTGACAGAAAACTTGGCTGATCATAAATATTTCCATGGCCCAAATTGTGTTGATTGTGATCTGCATACAATTTGTCAGTCCAACTCGTTTGACAGTTGGATCAGCAGCGCAACATGCCTCCAGACGATAACAATCAGTCAGTTTCTGATAAATTGGGGCTGACAAATCGTGACATGTATACACCCCATCAAATAGAGTACAAGACTGAACGCGAGTAGGTACAGCGCTATGCCATGCCATTAAAAAAAAGGACGAGTCAGACTTTTGACGTTTCACGTTATATTGTTGAAATTTGTTGATACATTTATTTAAATTACGCCTCAATACGAATTTAGCGCATATAAGTTTCCATATCAGAATCGATTATTTTTTTATGCTTTAGAATTTAATATGCGTTTTGTGAAGGTCTATCACAACAACGGATCGAAATTATTACTGTTGGATAGTTATGGCAAACCCACCATTTTGACGTCACTGACAGTTGACAGATATGGCGGGTACGATTTCAAGAAGAAAAAATGAAAAAATCGTCGCAGTCGGATAAAAACTATCCTAAACGGAAGCTAGAGTAATAATGTACTTATAAAAAAAGTTACATGTTTTTCCGTTCATGGGAAGCTGAAATCATTCGGGGACACAACAATGCTTAGTTTGATACTGGCTGATTCTTTTTTTAATTTAGAGATTTATCATAAGTGAGAGATGATAGAATCCGCATCAGGCTTCGTCAACAATACGTACTAACTTCAACTAAGAAAAACGACCGCCCCCGATCGGTGGTGGCCCGAAAGTTCCCATGACACCGGCGGCGTTGCCACGCTGAATGGCCAAAGAAATCTGTTGAGCCAGGAACGATCCGGAACGAGGATCGCAGCCCCTATCCCAAAGCCACCGACCCAAATCCCGTAGTCTTTGGCCTCCGTACCACAAGACTTTTGAATACGTCAACCAACCCTTAACGCCGTACCAAACTTTGTTAGACCAGAAACCAGAAATAACTCTTTTTAAATTGAATTATACCTATGGATAGTAATTTAGTGATAAGCAGGCGCTGTAAGAAGTATCCATTCATTATAATATTTACGATTTTATCTTCGATACAACCGGTTATTTTATTTTGTCTTATTAATGGCAATAGATAAATCAAACGTCCCCATGCCACCGGCAGTTGCTGCTCATTTAATTTGTCCCCGAATATAATACAAATAAATAAATAATATAAATTTTCCCATTAAAATTACACCCTGATAAAAACATTTTCGTCAATCTTCATTAAGGACTCCTCTCGATATTGTAAACAGGTATTTGGGTTAATGTTTAAGAGCCGAATTTGAGTCGAAACGAAGTCCAACGATCCGCTTTCAGAAATACCAACCAAACGCCAAAAGTTTTGCCATAGGTAATCGTTGATTAAGGTTTCTGGAAACTCAAAAGAATTTGTCCCTAAATTCACTCGAGTTAATTAAATGCTGTACTTTTGAGTTAATTATCGTTAGTGAAGAATCTGGCGGATAAGTTTTGTATTGTTAAACGACGGGTTTCTAGGCCAAGTGAACGAACACACATTCTGACAAAATCTGTCAATAAGTAGGTATTTAAATTTGCGAAAAATCTGTCTCAAAAAGCAATCATAATTAGCAAACCTTCTTTAACGGATGCAATTTTGTGATTGCCTTGTTTGAGATATCTGATAGTGGTAATATCGTCCTTGAGTTACTATAATCTCAATATATCCCTTATCTTAATCAGTCCCTTTTTTCAATTAATTTAATTAAAGTCCGATACTCACGGATAAAATGTTGCGTCAACATGCAAGGTTTTATTTAGTAAGATGTACTTACCTGATTTCAACGGATACAAAAGAGACCGTACGAATGTATAAAAAATATGAATATTTATATACATACGTGTTTAATTTTGACCCACGTTCGTTTAACAATCAAAATATTGACTGCCTCTAAACAAATTTGTCTTATTTGAAAAGTTTCTGAATGTTGTGTTGATGAAATGTTTGTGAATGATATAAAATAGAAAACGACTGCTTTGCTTCCAGAACAGAACGCCAAGGTCGATTTGATATGAAGTGGCTCTAGTTAACACAGTAGGTGGTCATAAAGATAATTGACCAATAACCCATTCATTACTTTCTTGAGAGAAGATAAAAGATAATGTGCAGTTAGTACGGCGGGCGGTGAAAGTGAAAGACTTGTTCTTGGTCTACTTGGGATCTAGGTTATAATACCTTAACACGACACTGTCTTTAAATAATTTTGAATGGTCGCAGCGACTTATAGCCCAATTACGTAGGTCATGAATTAAAACATTAACTGCCAAGAACCGCTACGCGCTAGCCTCGTAGTCGATCCCGTAGTTACCCTCGTCGTGTCTACAGCGTAGGCGCCCGCTAGGCGGATTCCTGGCAGTGAAAGTGTCAAGGTCGGGGTGCTGTAAATCTAATAGATTTTTTATCCGACATTGTAAGCCAACAACATCCACAACCAGTTGGAAATCCTACTAATATCCTACTAATATTATAAATGCGAAAGTTTGGATGTGTGGATGTTTGGATATGTGGATGTTTGGATGTTTAGATGTTTGGATGTTTGTTACTCAATCACGCATAAACACCTCAACCGATTTGGATGAAATTTTGCATGAAGATAGTTTATAGCCTGGATAAAAATATAGGGTAGTTTTTATCCCGGGTCCACGCCGACGAAGTCGCGGGCCGAAGCTAGTAACTTATATTACAAGATATTCTCTTTCAACAAATAATAATGTGTGGTTATCCCATTTACCGCAACGCTACGCTCGTAGCGCACCGTCATAGTCCGTAGCAGCTTTACGTCCATATGTAACGAAAAGCGCCCGTAGGGGTAAGTAATACGAGGTATAAGTACTTATCATATAACAGTCATAATATATACGCTCACTTTGTATAAGCTTGTTTAGTATAACTTTCGTTCATTATGTATTTAGATATAATATCAATTGATAATATATAATATTCATAACACCTAAGGTCTTAAACGTATATAAGTCAATTAATCTAACATCAAAAAGTATAATGCTCGTATAGTATAATCGCCTACAATTATTTTAATAGCAGTAAACGTTTGTAATATACATTTCTTGTATGAAATTAAATATTTTGTTTTTCAAAACAAACACACGCCAATTTTTTTAACCTAACCTAAACTAACCTAAACCTAACCTAACCGCCAGCTAGTCGACGTCACCCCGCTTCGCGGGGTGCCTATTTCCGCTCTAAGGGACACAAGCTAATCCTAACCTAACCTACAAATAATGCCATTGTTACCATTATTTGTTGTTTTTTTTACTGCGGCTGCGAGCCCTAATCTACTAAACTTGACGCCGTATATAGATTCCAAATAATAACCTTAAAATTGCCATTAAAATTAAGATTAGCTACGTATATCATTTGGAAGAGTGTAAGTTTACCAGTGTCGGTTTTTTCTTAATTTTAATGGCAATTTTAAGGTTATTTTTTTGGAATCTATATACGGCGTCAAGTTTATATTATAATCCTCATACGAATATACTATGTGTTATGATTATTATACGTAATGTATGTTATACGAAAAGATATTATGTGTTATCGTTATACGTTATTTATGTTATACGAACTGAAATTAGTCAATTCCAGTGTTATAGAAAAAAACGTATATTATATTACGTCAGCTGAACGTTATTCCTTAAAAGTATTGGTTTTGTTGTTATAGCTAACGTTCACTATATCTTGTGAACGTTATTAATATGAAATTATATATATTGTAGTATGTGCGTATGTGTCCACAGTTTGTCTTTTTTTTTTCTTTTTGCCACGAATAAATGTTTTCTTTCTTTCATTCTTTCTTTCTTATATCTCGTGAGACGCACCCCGCCCGTAGTAGTGCTGTGACGCATGTGTGTCGTTATTGGCGCTGGGTGATTTAACCCATTTAGACCCAATGACGACACATATGCGTCAGACCGCCGTAGTCGCTTTCCGCTACATACGAGGAAAACCACGGGATCGAACACATTCACTGCCAAGAATCGCTACGCGCTGCGCTCGTAGCCGATCCCGTGGGTTTCCTCGTATTTATACTTGAAACCATAATTAGATACGTAGCTACGTCCATCTTTTGGAAGAGTGTAAGTTAGCCAGTGTCGGTTTTTTTTTTCATTTTAATGTCAATTTTAAGGTTAATTTTTTGGGATCTAATTATGGTTTCAAGTATAGCTGAAAGTGACTACGGCGTAGGCGGCCGCTAGGCGGGTTCCTGAGATTACCTACGGAATCATACTATCTTAAATAATGCAACATAACATTGAGAAGCGATCAAAGCGCTGGATCTATTTTTAGATTCAGCTAAGCCTAGTTCAACGAACGTTTTGAATGACATCAATTAGGTGGGCCTTTTCAAGAATTGTAATAACAAAACTGACAATCAGATAATTTTGTTTTTAAAAACTCACGATAATTGGGTAGGTACACAGACTCTTGAAAATACCTAGGTACTTAACACGAAATAAACGTTAATGCTAAAAGGGTCTGCTTTACGAAAAGTGATATTGATATTCGTATTAACGATTCTGCGCAGGCAGCAGAAAAATGAATCTATTTAAGATTTCATTTCGATGTTATTTTGTTTCCATCGGGTTGGGTTCGTTTTGTTTACCCCGTCACAAAGACAGCTTAGGAAATCATACATTCGGCTCTTTTTTACACCGGTTGATAGAGGGAGACGAATGCTTTGTCTTCTTATGTCTTCAGCACGCTACGCCCTCAAATCGATGCATTCAGAATGTACATTTCAATTCAGACAAAGTAACTTGACACACACACACATATATATTTACATATACTATACATTATACTTAAATGTACACAATTTAATTAATGTGTACATTTATTACATTAAAAAACCGGCCAAGTGCGTGTCGGGCCACGCGCAGTGAAGGGTTCCGTTGTTGCCTTCTTAGTTACATCGACGTGCGGTGCCGTTGCGTCAGCCGAATTTGTACGAAAATTGGTCTTTCCAAGTACACATTAAGTTGGTCGACTATTTCTCGGTAACTACTTATGCCTACTTGTCCGTGATAGTTTTCATTTTAAATTCATTATATGTAGGGTCATTTCGCTGGTTACGCGACCACCTTCGGTTAGCGACCACATGAAGGAGAAGGTTTTTTCTATTGAAGATAACATCAATTCTACACACCCTATTGAGACAATTTGCTTGTACATGCAATTTTTTGTGGTTTTAGAATAAAAATCTACTAAAAACCCGAGAAAATATCCTTTCAGTTCACCAACTCAGCTTAAGTGGTCGCCCACCGGCACATTAAATTAGGTGGTCGCTAACCGGCGAAATTACCCTACTACTACCACGATTTTTTTCATATCCCCAGTAGTAGCCATTTAGCCGGCAGGGAGGGGGAGAGGACACATGACTCGATCAAAAATTAGGGCTTTGAAGCTAAATATCTTGCAAACGAATCACTGATTTGAAAAATGGATTTAGGAATTCCATAATAGTTTTTAACGAGCTATCCAACGACACCCCACACTATGGCTTTAACGAGAAAAAAAAAGACCGGGTTGCACTCCGGGAGTGCCGGCAGAAGTGAAAACTCAATATCATTGTAACAGTTTTTCGATCAGGTCACATCTTACGGTGTCACGCTAAAAATGAATTTGACGCAAATTTATAAACAATTATCAATTATTTAGGCGGACGGCCCGCGGGCGCGTTGGGTGCGACGGGCCCAACGCGCCGCCGCGGCGCAACGGTGCCGGGGTCCGGCGCGCCAACGGGCGGCGGCAAACACAATACCAATTTGTTTATGCCATTGTCAAATATTTTTCAAAGCTTTATCTCTTTAGGAATTACGTCTAAATTCGAACTATTCGAATTTGCAAGAACAGCAGATGGCGGTGCACGGTGGCGACCAAAATATAAATTTGTTTTTGCCGTTCGTAAATATTTTTCTAAGCTTTATCTCTTTAGGAATAACGCCCAAATTCGAACTATTCGAATTTTCTCAATAGCAAAACGGTGAAGGACGCGTTGGTATTATTACAAATTTATTTGCAGAATATGCTATTGCAAAAAGTGTTTAACGGCTTTATACTCTTACGGATAGCGTTCAGTTTTGAATGAAGTCGAATCGGCTAGCAGCAAAAAGTGACCTCCTTCACATCTGACGTCACAAAACTGTCGCATATTTAACAATTTTTCCCCATCCCAAAAAGTGCACAGCGCCGCTAAAGAAGTTTTCACTTCAAAAATTGTATCCCCGCTTTAGGTGTAGGGGAGGCACGCTAAAAAAAATGTTTTTTCAAAATTTTATTGTACTGTTCTGTCGGCGTGATTGATTTATATACTCATGCCGAATTACAGTTTTCTAGTAGTAATGGTTACTGAGCTAAGACGAAGACGGACAGACGGACGGACATGGTGAAACTAAAAGGGTTCCTTGTTGACTACGGAACCCTAAAAATCGGCACAGAAAATTCACGGACGTAAGATATTCAGAGCAATGACGCCTAGTTTAGTGTCCAACAGGCAACCGGATCGCTCGCGGTATTTGAGCTACCGAAGCGTTGTGGAACCGCCCTGTGCAACCCGAACTTAGCCCACTTGGTCTGGAATGAACTAATTCGGTCGCCAAGGGGTGTCGACAGGGGTCAGGGAGCTTGCTAAGGGAATCGAACAGAGGAGTAATCCGATATTTTCCTAAGCCTAATGGATTCCTTCTGCAAACTACCTAGTCCCCCAAGCGTTTAGGTTTCTATTGTAGCGAGGGGAAATAGAAAACGCTTCTCGTGCCTCGATTTTCGCTACTCCTGAATACATGTAAAATCAGTCTATTCGGCTGTCTGGTTTATCTAGTCGGTACCAACATATTGCATATTTACCCCTTATACATAAACCTTAAAATGCCTCAGTTAATAAAATGTGCTTTGACCCTTTCTTAACGGCATTTTAGTTAAAATAGACTTGTGTAGAACGTTTATGAATACGGCCGGTGTTGTGCCGTTGTCAGCGAGATTGGCCATATTTATTAATGAAAACATAGGCGGAGTCGAGGGATAAAATATAGCCATATAGTCCATCCCGAAGCCATATTTGGGTTATTGAGGTTAAGTTAAATATTAAAATTGTCTTCAACGATTCATACAGTATTGCGCCAACTTGGTTAATCAGAATGGAGTAGATTTTCTAGCGTCGTATTTACTAAGCACTCAAGCCGTATTTTCTAAAGTGACAAGTCAGGATTACCGCGACACTTCACTTCACAAAGAGATTAGGTATCTTGCTGAGAATAAGCTTCCAGGTTTTATCTTTGTATATCTTCTTCATAATGACATGTTTCAGTTTCAGTTTATTTAATTCATTAACAATTTTCATTGTGTTTGAATGTAACATAATAATAAATAAAACATAATTAGTAACATAAGAATAGACAAACAATTAAATTACAATAAGATATTCCATAACAGTATGTTCAATAATAATAAGTGTTATGTTCATTAAAAAACGCAATTGGGATTTGACATACAAATAATGTTCTTCCCGCAGCCTTAAGCCTTCCATTCCCCTCACATTGCACCATTGTTCTATCGAATTGTTGCTCCTTCAGCAATACACCTTTGGGAGGATCTTCCTCTTACTCCTCCGCTTCCTCGTCCTCTTGAGAAAAGCTCAGAAGATCAAATTGATCTTCTGACTTCAATTTTGATCTTCTGAGATTGATTGATGCATTTATCTAACTTATCGACTCCATAGTAGTGTTTAAATTTTTTTAATCGTATGGCATACTTTATTTCGCCTTTTAAGTAATAGTGTTTCACACTAAGGTTCTTCATGATAAATGTATATGTAAGTATATTATAAAAAAGTATTTATGTAAGTTTATTATTTCACTATTTTATACGTTTATTTGCATGTATAAAGTTATTTATGATTTTCTGGCTTTTGACTTTGACCCAGTAGTGGTAGACTGGTAGAGAATGCCATATGGCATTAAGTACGCCGTTTTTCCCGTTTTTGTGCAATCCGTACTATAATATTGCAAAAGCGAAAGGGTGTCTGTCTGTCTGTATTGATCCAATACTACTAAATAATCTATGAATTATGATACAAGTCCCTTTGAGCATCTGATATCAAAACGCGCTGCCGCCAGTATCGAGGCTTGCGATCGGTCTATTTTGGTTTGTTGCGAGTCGGCGTTCCATTTCCCTTGACACCGTCATTTCCTCTCACCGTTTAGCGTTGGTGTATAGGTACAGACTCGTATACCTACTTAAGGGGCTACCCGAGGTTTTCATTGATTTTTGACAAGTTTTGTATCGTATCTCCGACTTTTGCACTACAGATAGAATTATAAGTCAAACGGCTATCGGTTCTTCAATTTTTTATCTCCATTTTGGTTTACCGGATTTTGAAAGAAATGAATACTTAATTTTGTATGATTTTTTTAAACATTGTCTATTAAAACACTTATTTCGTATCTCTATTGACGTGAGAGATCTAACATGTACGAAATCTACATATTTGGGTTCGTCTATGACGTCTCTAAAATTGGTCTACGAAAGTTATGGCCAGAAAACCAGTTTTATGGCCTAAAAATTGTTTAACTTCGATGCCAAATATCTCGAAAACAATGAACTTTGAAGTAAATATGGGATACTATATAGCTTAAAGCCGTTGTTGTTATTATAATAAGCTACAAAAACATTAGAAAACTAAGGGATTCAGATCGAAGGTCATTGGCGTATAGGAGCCCCTTAAGTAGAACAGGTATTTGTTGTTAGGGGCTACTTTAGGCAATTAAATACAAATCTAGTAACTACTTTTATGGCATAGCTCAATGTGGCAAAGTGTTGTAGGCTACTAGGCTAACAACGGCGACACAGGTAGTGGAAGCGAACGACCACTATATAATATGGTAGTTAGCTGCGAAAATGATGCAGTTCCCCAACCAAGTAGCGGCAAGCAAGACTAGCTGGACGAATGATGATGAATTGATGGCTTATATTTGGCACATGCACTTTGTCCGCGTGAATCGTATCAATTATAATCATATACATTAGTAGGATTGCGGCGATTTCCGATACACTGATTGGTCTGTTAAAATTATGGTTATATAACCATACTTTTAACCATTGAAGTATAATGTAATAATAGCTCAATGCTTTTAACAGACTGTTAGGCTAGGTATATACCTACGGACTTCGGCATCGGTAGGGTTCGTCTTCATGATCCCATCACGTTCAAATATGTTCCACGCGCTCGTTCTGACGTGTTAGCATGGCCATGGCATGGTCTACCACCTTTTAAACACATTAGCTACGCAACAAATAAATAACTCGTTCCTTTTGACAGTAGTTGGTACTCCGGGTTCTTGTATGTGGGTACTTAAAGAAATAACAAATACCATTTTAATATAATAAATGTGTTTCCGATTCTCGTTCCAGGCTGCTAGCACTTTAGCGCTTATCGCCGCAATAAAACACTCGTTTTTGTTACCCCCTCGTGCGAAAAAAGTTCTTTACGATTTATGGTCGAGCGCATGATGGTCTGAAAGAGCTGTAAATCTAAATGTGTAGGTACAGTAGACGTCAATTTGGTCGTAGATTTGACTTTGCGACATTCAACAGTAATATTACCCTGTTCATTAGCCAGTCAGACTGTTAAATCTCGCAAAGTGCTTTAATACCGTGAGCCATCGAACATTTGGCAAGTTATAGGTATGATTATAGATGTAAAAGTTAATATTTGATTGACGTTGACCGTTTAAATACAGAAAGTAAAATGTATAAATACTTAATAAAGACAAGTGACAAATTTTGGTTCTTGTATTTATATTATGATTCCTTCACGAGTCTTTGAAAGTCGAATGAAATGCAAAGTGCATACTTTTTCAATTTTGTATTATATATCTATATTTGTATATATTAAGCTGCACCTCTAGCTGACTTGACTTCCGACTAAGTTATGTAAAATATCTCGAGAAACAGCTAAAATTATTTTACTTGGAGTTACGAGTAAGTTACCTACATAAAACATCAACTATGCAGTGAAACATTCATAAAGTTAGCTAATCCTGCGGGAACATAACGCTAATGATTTTACAACAAAATACAGTACAGACTTATTACCTACAAAGAGGGACTCAGTACTTTGATATTGAACACCTTTTAGCAATTAAATCCTCCTTTTAGATGAAAGGTAATATCAGGGATTTTTCGGGCGAAACGAGTCGTGACGGGCAGATGGCAAAAATACCTATAAAGGGTTTGCTTGGGTTTGGGCAATGTTTGAAACAAATCGGGAGAGTGTTGATCAGATTTAATTCGTTGGGACCAAGGTACTGACTCATGATTAATGATATTTATGATTTTCCTCGTTTTGTCAAACGCTTTATCTTATATGTACAAATTGTATACACGATTCCGGGTTTGCAGTGCAACATTCTTGTATTTTTTATCTATGATGTCAGGTTGGAACTACTTTTGTATCAACCAATTACATGATTCATAACTTACCAACAATATCAAAATGTTCAGTTTATAGACATGAGTTTACGAGAACTATTCTGTGCCCCTAGTGGAAAACGATACAAATTGAAAATTGCTACTTTACAGGAGAGTGAAAAAACAAAAGGAGAATGTTTTACAGCGCACTCTGCCGTAATGGTTAAAAATTAAATATAACTTTAAATGCAGTTTAAGTATAAAAATTGCTCTCTTTTATGTTGTATTGCTGGATTTTGTATAAAATAAACGGTTAACAAAATAATTGACTTGTACCCGTTTGAACTTAAGCTTTTATGAGATATAACTAAAGTAGTCCCTCTTTTCACGTACTTTTTACATAAGTGAAAAAAGGTATCCATTACCATATTTTTAAAATGACTCTTTTTGTGTTAGTTTTTTTATAAACTTCCCAATTAAAGTTTTGTTGTCTAATTCATAACTATGACATGACATACACATTTTTGATTTAAGTACAAAAATATCGACTTGTGCCTATTTTCACATAATTTCAGTCAAGTCTATTTGGATTTAAAAAGAGTTATATTGATAGTTCTTTTAAGTTGTATCGAAATTTTACGCAATAAATTGAAATAAAAGGCACGATTTTAATTAGGAAAAATTAAAAATTCTTCCTCCAGAAGACTTTTGAACCACATAACGAAACAATTTTCTTCAATAATACAAAATATTTTGAAAATCAATCACATTACAGAGTATTACAAAATTTTCATAATAGCTGCTTTATTCTTTAACATCATTGTATTCAGTAGGTTCCATCGGATGAGTCTCTTACATTCTCTGAAAAAGGTAAATCTTCATAAAAAGATCTCGCGGTCTATCAGTGTCAGGAGAAAAATCAGGTCTCTTTTTTGTAACATCGAGAAATGTTTTCAGTCTAGAAAAGATTGTTTGGCATTGGAGACTTCCCTCGTTTTCTAAAGCTGAGTATGAAATTCTGCCTGAAAGTCTTTGGAGCAACCGGGCTTAGGGCTGTCTGGCTGATTTTCAGGGCGTCACTGAGTATCTTTCGTGAAAAAGTTGGTATTATTTTTGCCATTTTCCTTGTCAAGAAGGTTGAGCATTCGACGAATACGATTTCTGCCTGCCATTCTACAAACAAAACGAATGAAAAATAACTTATTTTCTACATAGAGAGTACAAAATTATGTTGCAAATAAAAGGAATACCTATTAATTTACTAAAATGTTATTAGAACTAACTTTTGACTTAAGTAAGGTGTGTATTTTTATGATTTATAATGCTATCATTGAGAAATGCCTAATCGCAAACCTTAGGCAATCACACTGCAACTACTTTTTCAAATACTTTAATAATGATACCCCACTCGAAATTATTTGGCGACAAATTATAATCACGGTAGGTTTTTATTGCAAAAACTAACCAATATGGCGACTAAGATTATTGACAAACGTCTAAAGTGTATTTGTCAATTAATTACGTAGGTATTACTGACGTGAAATTAATCAATTTTCGTTTTTATTTCATCAATATAAGTCAAAACTTGCTTGGTGTAAAAGGGTATAAGTAAATATAAATTCTTAAAGTGTAGACATAACCTATCAGATAATATCTTAAAACTAGGTGAAAAGGGATACAACTCACCGGTCGTTGGCGTCGTCATTTGCGGTCCGCGAACAACGCAAGTACGTCCTTCTCTCACCACTTCAAAAAGGCGACTGAGCGCTCCGCGGGTGTGCGCGGGGGCATCGCATTTACACTTCTATCATTTTACACGTATTTTTTCTAATCTATGGCGGTATAAGTCGACTTGCGCTAGCAACTATCAAGATTAAGGCGTGAATACGGATTTAAGTTGACTTGTTGTCTTAGTAATGTCATATTATTAGTGTAAAACAATATAAATAGACATCGATCCTTAAGCACTAAGCATACTTAAATTAGATAAGTGTAGTTACATCGTTAAACACAGAAAACATACGAAATCGTAAGATGTAACTTTACTCATACCATTTGTCACGAAATAATAATATGTTTTCATTGTTTATAAGAATATATGTCAATATATACCCACCGCGTCATGGTCATTTGAGTCAGTTATACCCTTTTACACGACCGTAACTTTGTTAATTTACAAGATAACTTAGATCCGTTTACACCAATCGACGCGATTTAATTTTTTAAGTTTTTTGGTATATATAACTCAATTTGGCCAAAATCAGACTTATACCCCTTTTCACTAGGGGCACAGTATTGTAATTGAAGCTAGTAGGCTAAACTTGGTGTTGGCGTAGGTACTTAGAAGCGAGCATCACGGTGATAATTATCAGCCTATTTTAGTCCACTGCTGGACATGGGCGTAGAACTATTATATAATATGTGACATGGGTATCTCCAATTACACGCCAATTAGCACAATCCGTGGCAATCTCATCCAGCGTAATTGCATCGACACTTTGACCTACACTAGAAGATATAGGTTCAGTCAAGTGTAAAAATATGGATGCATACAACTTACTCATAAATATATCATAACTCTTATGTCAGCGGATTAAGATTTTGATACTTATTTATGAGAGGATGTTGTAGATACATATTTTTGCACTTGACTGTACATACCTACATAATGTACTCTTTGAGGTTAACTTTAGCTACCTATCGTTTAGTGGATTTCTTCCAAGCTTTTGTTTAACTTGCATTTTTTTTTAAAGATCAAGTTCCCTCAGCGAACAATCGAATGTCCCCACGGTCTATATAACGCCTCTGCCCAAAAAGGACTAAAATGCTGGCCTGTAGCGTTGGCAGTAATTTCAGTATAGCTGTACACATTAGCTCAACATAGTGTTACGTTGTGTGCAGGGTCGCAACGGTCTGGGCAACATCTACGTGTGGGCGAGCGGCGACGGCGGCGAGGCCGACGACTGCAACTGCGACGGTTATGCTGCCTCCATGTGGACTGTATCCATCAACAGGTAGAAATATTATTAAATAGCCCCACACGTTTTACAGAGAACCCAGATAGCCTATTTCCACTCCGAAGGTCTGTTAATCACGTTCATTCAAAAATTATTTTACTAATAGGTAAATACTACTGGTGAAAGAGTGTTTGAAATCGGATGAGTACCTAGGTATAGTTCCAGGGATAACCCTTATATACAACTTTCACCAGTACTATATACTACTATAGTATATATACTATTTTTATCCGGCGGCTTAGCGCGGTGCATTGGAAATTATCGCGTGCTTAGAAACGCCGTTTTGACTAGATTAAGAAACAATAAGGTCTGATTTTCAGATATATGATTCTTTACTATATGATTGTTCATCTGATTTTGTCGATACATGATTGCTTAAAATTTCCTCCATAGAAAAACATTCCAAAGTTGGGTCTGTATTTTCAAATCAAATCAAATCAAATCTTTTATTTCGACCAACAAGGATCATATACAATACAATAGCTACATTATTAATACAAAATTATAATATTATATTATTTGATTATATTAAAATATTAATGAATTATGTGTTAGTTACAAATAATTAAATAAACATCTTATCCTATTGTTAGTCACTAATATCTATAATTGTATAAAGGTCTGCCAGGTTTGTTTGCCAGTACATGAATCAAGTGGCAGTGGTTCAGATACTGGCAATCAAACCTATCCGACAATGCCCTCAGGATGCCGTTAGCGCTATCCCGCACCCTGTGCGCCAGAGATGTGCACCGTTTCCGCATTAAGGTGTAAAAACAGTCCCCCCTCGCTTCGGCAAACATCCCCGACGCACTACAGAAACGGGGCAGCCCCATCAGCACCCTGAAAGCATTGTTGTACTGTACACGAAGGGCGTTGTACTGCTTCTGCGTATAGTCGACCCACAGGCTGCTCGCGTAGAAGGTGGTACAGAAGGCACGAGCAAACCTGCGAGCCACCATGTTCGCTCTGACGCACAACGCTCTTCGTTCTCGTACGATGTCTGCATCGTCTTTCAAGTCGGAGGTTATTACATGACCGAGATATTTAAATGTGCTAACCCTATTTAGCGGCGTGCCGTATAAACGGATAGGCGGCACAGGTGGTAACTCTTTTCCCTTAACCTGGAAGACCATGCATTCACTTTTTTTTACATTGTACAGCAATCCATGACTGTGCGCGAATTTTTGGCATGTGCTTAACAGTTTTTTCAGGCCACATGGTGAGGCGCTAAGCAGCGCCATGTCGTCCACGTAGCTTATGTTATTAAGACACACGTCATCAATATGGCAGCCAACGTGGGTACTGCTTAGCTCCTCAATCAATGTGTTGACATACAGGTTAAATAGCTTGGGTGAGGTGATCCCCCCCTGCCTCACCCCGCACTCCAACCCGTATGGTTCGGACAATGTGTTCCCCCATCCCACCACGTTGATTTGGTTATGATACCAGAACTTAAAAATATGGAATAATTCTGTTGGCATGCCTGTCGCTTTTAGTTTTAGCCATAAAGTATCATAATGTACCAAATCGAACGCTTTGGATAGATACATTTTCCTTTTTTTACTCAGCCTACTCAAACGATACATTATTTTACGACACAATCAAGTTAATACGATAGTATTTTATCTCAACTAAAATCTCACTTTATGAAATTTAAATAAAACTTCACTAAGTTAGGTATTTATTGAAATTTGTCCATTCCCGAAGAGTGTTACATCTCTTTTCCTCGTGCGCGGAAGCCATCAGCGTGTCTCTGTCTAGGGAGCGTGTTCGACTCAAATCAGGCGGAGCTGCGGGTACAGCTATTTTGGTAATAAAGACATTGGGTATTTCGTTACAATTTAATAATAGTTTCCCAACAAAAATAATTACGTGAAATTTTGCGAGATATTTCTCGCTTCTAGTCTTCTCAAAGTTGTGTCGAGCTTAGTTAGTCAAAACAAAGTGGGAGAAAGTCAATTTAGCCGCCGACCCGCGGTTTCACTAGATAGATAGATTTTGCAACAATTTTAGTGCTCGATGAATATTAAATATAGAGACAGAGAAAAATGTTGTTTTTTTTGTTAAAGTAGAAAAATGGTTAGAATTTCAGGCTACTTAATTAATTATCTGAAATCCCATTTTCGCTAGTAAGTATCTTTTTATTTCGACAATTTCAATGTTCAATGAAAATTGTTCTACTCGACACGAAAAGGAGAATGTCATATTAGATACTACTATTCTTTATGTTATGAGTCAGCAAAAGCCGGTCTCCTCAAAGAACATTTGCCCAACGGAGACGATGTAAAAGTATCATTCATTGATTAAGTGAAACAGAAGAATAAAAAAACTAGAGTGCACATCTCTGGTAGTCGAGTTCGAAAATATGTGCACAGACAAAGTGATCAAAAATGTTGATTAGGTACACAACTTATAATTATTGGTTTGAATTTGAAAGATTGACTGGAAGAGATCGCACTTTGGCGATAAGACCGCCTGTTGTACCGCTCTAATTTTAAGTACCAAAGTCCTGTATGTATTCATCATATTGAAGTGAGCAATAATAGTACATTACTACGGAGGCCGGGAAGTAAGGGGTTGCCGGCCGAGTACATATAGACGGCCGAGCGTAACGAGGTCGGATAGTTAAGAGACTGGTAACCCCTTTTCACGCCGAGGTGTGTATAGTGCTTCTCTCAAACATGCAATTAAATAAATTAAAAAACTCCAAGAAATTAAACTTAAATTTTCATGCCTGAACGCTGCCACAAATTGTGGAATGGAAATTAAAAAAGACCATCTTGCAGGCCAAGGCCTCCAATTTCGTATGAAATGCCATTACGGGTCTCTCGTCTCGCTCCGCCCGAAACGTGACACTTCGAAGCCCATTATGAAGAACACAAGTCAATATTTCATTGCATGTTTGAGAAAAGAGTATATTTGTATTGTATTGTATCCATGGTAAATCGAATTCTCAATTGTTTCAGCGCAATAAATGACGGGCAAAACGCCCACTACGACGAGTCTTGCTCCTCAACGCTAGCCAGCACGTTCAGCAACGGCGCGAGAGACCCGAGCACTGGCGTGGCCACCACCGACTTGTACGGGAAGTGCACGGCCACGCACTCCGGGACTTCGGCGGCGGCGCCCGAGGCGGCCGGGGTCTTCGCACTGGCGCTTCATGCTAAGTGAGTCACTTTTGTTTGTAGCAGTCCCCTCTTAAACAATGTGATCACGGGCAACAAGGTCAGCAACACTGCTAGGGTATCAACTCTGCTCGTTCAGCAACGGCGCGAGAAACCCGAGCACCGGCGTGGCCACCACCGACTTGTACGGGTAGTGCGCGGCCACGCACTCCGGGACTTCGGCGGCGGCGCCCGAGGCGGCCGGGGTCTTCACACTGGCGCTTCATGCTAAGTGAGTCACTTTTGTTTGTAGCAGTCCCCTCTTAAACAATGTGATCACGGGCAACAAGGTCAGCAACACTGCTAGGGTATCAACGCTGCTCGTTCAGCAACGGCGCGAGAAACCCGAGCACCGGCGTGGCCACCACCGACTTGTACGGGAAGTGCACGGCCACGCACTCCGGGACTTCGGCGGCGGCGCCCGAGGCGGCCGGGGTCTTCGCACTGGCGCTTCATGCTAAGTGAGTCACTTTTGTTTGTAGCAGTCCCCTCTTAAACAATGTGATCACGGGCAACAAGGTTAGCAATACTGCTAGGGTATCAACGCTGCTCGTTCAGCAACGGCGCGAGAGACCCGAGCACCGGCGTGGCCACCACCAACTTGTACGGGTAGTGCACTCCGGGACTGCGGCGGCGGCGCCCGAGGCGGCCGGGGTCTTCGCACTGGCGCTTCATGCTAAGTGAGTCACTTTTGTTTGTGGTCGTCATCTCGAGCAACAAGTTTCAAGCAACACTATGGCAACGCCATTCGACCTTGGATATGTGCGGGGGAAAGTACGCGAAGGTCGAAATTTTCAATCCTTGAGTTCGCTCATACCTAATTATAAATGTCTAGTATAATTGAGTTTCACTTCATCCTCGTAAACCCTCGCGTCAACTTCCCTCATACCTTTTAGGGAAAAGTAACGCCGTGTAAGTACCTCGCAAATACGTCAGGTAGATCTAAACATAATTTTTGTATGGGGAAAGCCGCTTTTGCGTGATCGAGCATCCAAACCATCTCGTTTATAATACTGCTTATTATTAAGATGACGTTTTTTTTGTTCCAGCCCGAGTTTAACATGGCGGGACATTCAGCATTTGACCGTATTGACTTCGAAGAGGAATTCACTTTACGATGCAAAGGTTTGTACCTACCACGATTAAAACCCAACACACTTACTTACTTACCTCATCTCTTACGCCGTTCTAGGCAGTAAAATTAAAAAAAAATCGCTAAAAGTCTGGTTGATGTAACTGGTGGCCGAAGAGCTGCCAGGCTTTCATGCGCAACGCATTGCAAATCATCAGCTTAAATCTTAGAGCATACATACCTGGAGTAGCCTTTCAGTAACTTACTCTGTTGAAAACCTTGCACAATGTTGCAATTGGATACGTCATAACACTCCCCTTGAGACTCCGTTTTCATGCTTTGTAAGAAATAACTTAATGGCATTTGAAAAAGAGTCTATAATAACATTGACATTGATTAATCAAAATAAGTTAAATTTACGCACTCCCCACGAGACTCCGTTTTCTAGCTTTGTAAAAATTAACCTAATTGCGATTGCAATAGAGTTAATAATAATATTTGCAAGGATTATATAAAATGATAGATCAGTGTCACGAGACTCGTAAGTAGAGATGATGGTAGTGTCGATAATCAATAATTATCGATAAAAAGTATGATTCACTAGTTAAGAACCTGTACAAATTGCCGAGTGAACACAATTTATTTGAAATGTATACTTTGCAGTTTTCCGAGACCCAGAATTAAAAAAAAAATCAACCGCTACATGCAGCGGGCAAGCAAATTAGGTGCCTGCGCGTACAAGTTCCATATGTTCGAGACATTTTGATGCATCTCAGTCTCAAATTCAGCCAAGTAAAAGGCGAAAATTAATGAATTTTGCCGTACCTACTTTATATTTATGTGAAATTTATTTTGGCGCAGCGGACACGCCTTTATACAACAACGGTGCAGCAGCGGAAAATGCCGAAAATCTAAAACGCATTAAATACTCGTATATGTAGAGGCCTCGGCAGAGAGTACAACTTTGTACCATTTGGCGTCGAGACACTCGGTCCGTGGGGTCCCAGTTCGCAAAAGTTATTTGCGGAAATCGCGAAATGTCTGATCGACGTAACGGTGACCGAAGAGCTGGCAGCTTTCTCGCGCAATCCATCAGCATTGCAATTCAGCGAGGAAATCCCGCCAGTATCATCGGTACAATACCTCGAGAGCCTTTTTTAAGATTTAACGTAGTTTTTATTTAATTTAGTTAATGTTAGTTATCATCTTGTATATACCTACTTTAGAAAATAAATGAAAAACTTTTCGGAATTAATTGAATGACAAACGTTTATGTCGGGTCCACCTAATTTCCTATAACCCGGGCAAGCTTGTTTTTAACGGTCCAGGCAAAAAACCAGTCTTAAGCGGGAAACCGTCTTGTAATATAATACTACTCGCTACTTTATATGTAAGTAGTTAATTGAAATGTAATTTCTTTAATAAAGATAAATACACGTCATATTTTTTTTCCTTTATTGTATTTTATAGCCTAACAATTATTTCAGTAACCAATTGAGTCTCAGTATACATTAGTTAACGAATCAAACCTCGCCCTATAGGTTTAGCCGATCACATTGGCATTTTCGTATTCTTAACCCGTGTTTCCACGAAGTCTTTCCGTGTCTGTTTGTGTGCATCAAAATGAGAAGTGTTTTCCTTATTCATAATGTGTGCGTGTGTAAATATACAGATCGTTTTTGCATTAGTGAGTAATCTTTTGCATGTATTATTTCTTCACCCCCCCCGCAAAATTCGGCAGACTTTTTTGTACTCAAATACGATATAAAGGGCACTCCAGGTATGTATGCTATAATGCTTAAATATACGTATATACTTAAAAAAAAATAAAAAAACGGTCCTAAAAATAAATATTTACTCTACCAACAAACAGCACTTACGAAAGTTTACACTTGCTCGGAAAATATTAAACTTATTTTTTCTATTTAAAAGATTTTGAATACATGAAAATAAAATAATTACACAATTTGAACTATTAAAGTGTTACCTCACTAGTCTGTAACTAGCTAAAGCTCCTTACTAAAAAATGCTGATTTAAGTCAGTCTGTATTGACTCTTTCTTATAGTTAACGTGAGCTTTCTACACCCTCCCTTAATTTCACGTAAATAGTGGGTGGTTTCCCACTTCGGAAGTTTATGACGTTGTTTACAAAATGGAGTACGTGAACGAAACTAAACTTTGGTAATAATGGCGTGAACCCCTTCTGTAACTAACGATCGGGTTAGCAATTATGTTTCATATAGGTACGGTTATTATATTAAACTAGTTGTTATACCTAGTAACTGTAAACTCGATTGAAGTTTACCAATACACTGTAGAGCAATGAAAAGTTAATTTTGTAGTGAATATTCCTACAATGTACTTGATCTTTTTAGTTCTATATTTGTATATTTTTAACATACTAAAAGTCTAGGCGTCTTTTTTACCGCCATCTTGAAAAAAAAATAGTAACTTTTCCCACGGGACCAACCACGAAATTGTGTAAAAATAAGAGCCAAATAAGAGTTAACTTAACTGTGATTTAATTGAGACACCAACCAGTAAATCGCAAAATAAAACGCACACTTACATTTTTCTAGACTTTTGCTGTCAAAAAGATACGAACAAAGAACTAAAAAAAAAAGTGGCCAAGAGCGTGTCGGACCACGCACAACGAATGGCTCCGTGCCTATTAAAAAGGTCGTATCGTTACTAAAATCTTACGGCACTTACGTCCTTTTCTTTAAGGAAGGCAGTTTTTTAGAAATATCTCAAAAACCTTTGAGCCGATCTTGTTCAGCTTATTCGCTGAAAGAATTTAATAAGCCCCATGTCCATGATTTTTTTCATATTTTTAAAATACACGGGTCAAAAATTAGAGGGGGGGACACAATATTAGTGACTTTCGGGGCGAGAAACCTTATATTTATTTTGAAAGGCCTATCGATTGATGTGCCACACGTGGGCTTGCAATAAAATAAAATAAATTGACTTTCAGTTTTATGTATGGAGTGCACCACTAAAAAAATATTTTTGTAATTTAATTATAAAACTATGTAGCGGCTAACAAAATACACCTTTCCTCAAAATTTTATTCAAATACACCTTATAGTTTTCGAGTAAAATGCCTGTGACATACGGACGGACAGACAGACAGACAGACAGACATGACGAATCCATAAGGGTTCCGTTTTTTTGTCATTTGGCTACGGAACCCTAAAAACCCCGCCTGTGTGGGAATTAGTATGACCTACTTATCACCGATTATTTTTCATATAACTCCTGTACAGTCAGCATCAAAAGTAACTGCACAAACGAAGACGTCAAAAGTCCTTATTAAAAGGGAATGAGAGCTTTTGACGTCTTCGATTGCGAAGTTACTTTTGAATGCTGACTGTACTATACAATTATACTTTATAATACATTTTTATACTCGTCGACTATAATATTTAAATTAGAACCTCGCAAACCATAACGCATTGGAATACTTTTATTCAGATGAAAAAGTTTATGCTCTATGGACAATCGAAATAATTATTATTCAACTGTACACAGAACTGAAATGAATTTTGACCTATCACGAGGCTCGATTTCCAGAAGACATCAACGCGCAAAAATAAAAAAGCGGTTGGCTGCACTTCGTTTCAGCAGGGCGATTTTCAATAGATACCAAGTTTGTTTAATAAATTATTATTTCCGTTAACTCGTAGAAAAAGTATTGTATGCAATAGTTATATAATTAGCTTTTTAACTCTCGTACCTTAATTAGGCCACTCAGCAAGCTTCGTGGCCTAAACGTGTTACTCGACTGAAAAAGCATACTTTATATAACGATTGCATAAAATACTATTCTGATCCCGTAAATAAAGTAGCTATTTACTACTATATTATGTATACTTGTAGACCCAGCAATTTGGGCGGATTATCATTGCCAGCTGGCAATTGTCAAGTTGATGAAATAGAGGTCTGATAATATTACTCAACTGCGATGAGTTTGGTATTGTTCATCTAAACTTTGACGTATTTATATGGCATAACTCCAACCCCATGCCATTCGCTTATGTATAATCACATTATTCAATTTCAGGGCCGTTTCCACTGGACTATGAACGGCGTCGGGCTCGAGTTCAACCACCTGTTCGGCTTTGGCGTAATGGACGCCGGTGCCATGACAGCGTTGGCTGCCAACTGGCGCTCCGTGCCCCCGCGGTACCACTGCGAGGCCGGCTCCGTCAACACACACACGTGAGACCTTGTTCAATTGTTTCTAATAAACGATCCAACTGGCTTTTGATTTCTCGGCGGTACCACTGCGAGGCCTTCTATTGCGAATTGGAAAGACGCTTGTGTAACGTTATACAATATTTTATTCGGAGAGATGATTTTCCTATTTTAGATTAAAGACAGCAGTATTATTTTGTAACTAAGCAACAAGATACGTCACACTCCCAAGAGGGAAAAAACCGGGAGGCTACTTTGTCAGTCCAATACAAAATCAAACAGGTGCTGAGGCAGCTTCCTGGTTCGCCTTGACCGTGCGTTATTAGTCTCAGTAGTGTCCGTATGCTCAGTCAGTTCTGTTTCACATTGTCTATGAGTCAAGTCAAGTACACATACGTTATGAAGTTCTAAGGGGAAAATACGTTGGACAGGTCTTACTTTAGATCCAGCTGAAGTTCGTACTCGCACCACTCTAGCGACGCCATCGGCACCAGGGCACACTTCTTCGACGATCGCCAATGGCCACGTGACACGCTTGCCTTCAGTTTCTAACAAGGCAATGTCCCCAACCTGAAGCGGTTCCTCTTTAGCTTGCTCACGTTTTTGTACCAGCAAGCTAATATATTCGTCTCTAAAATGTTTCCGTAGATCGTCACGTAAACCTTGACAGTAACGATACCTAATGTTTATTGCTTTTTTATCGACCTCATCAAAGTCGGCCGTTTGGTGGGACGACAGTGGTTGGATAAACATTGAGGGAGTCAGTGGTTGCAGCTCCTTTTGACCACCCACGTACGTGAGGGGCCTGCTATTTATGACAGCCTCGCAGTCACATAGCACCGTCTGTAGCTCTGTAAGCGTTACGGAGGCTTTTCCTAAAACTTGGCGTAGGATTTGTTTCATGAATCCAATCATACGCTCGTAGAACCCTCCACACCAAGGAGCAGCCGGAGGCAAAAAAATCCATTTTATCCTCGTAATTGAGGAAAAACGTTCTATATCGTCCCAATCAAGGGAACTAAACGCATTGTCCAGGCCTCGGAAATTGGTAGCATTATCACTAAAAAATTGCTCTACTCTTCCTCGCCGTGCCACAAAACGCCTCAGCGCCATCAAGAACTCGCCTGTTGATAGCGACTCCACTACTTCTAAGTGCACAGCACGGTATGTAGCGCAAGTAAACAGGACAATCCAGGCCTTGGCTCCTGAGCGTAATGTCAGAGGACCACCTAGGTCAACGCCTGAGAACTGGAACGCGTTGCTAGCTTCCATCCGTTCCACTGGTAAAACTCCAGTGGGCGCCTGACATCGTTTTGCCTTAAACCGTTTGCATCTAATGCACCGATGTATAATGTTACGGACTAACTTCCTGGCTCCGATAATCCAATAGTTCTGTCACGGTCGCCACAATATTGCGAATTGGAAAGACGCTTGGGTAACGTTATACAATATTTTATTCGGAGAGATGATTTTCCTATTTTAGATTAAAGACAGCAGTATTATTTTGTAACTAAGCAACAAGATACGTCACACCTTCCTTGCCTGAATGACATATCAAACTAACATAAGTAATACCTATTCTTCCCTCTTTTCAGTGAAATTCCCTCAGAGGGCAGCATCTCCCTCCACATCGAGACAACGGCGTGCGGTGGCTCGCCCAGCGAAGTGCGCTACCTGGAGCACGTGCAAGCGGTGGTGAGCGCCAACGCCACGCGCCGCGGTGACCTCGAGCTGTTCCTCACCAGCCCCATGGGCACTAAGTGGGTATTTCTTCATCATCATCATTTTCAGCCTGTAATCGCCCACTTCTGAGCATTCAAAATTCAAAATTCAAAAATTCAAAAATTCTTTATTGATATAATATACATCTATATAATCTAAGGTGATGGGGCCACCCGGTAAGCAAAAAATGCCTGTGTTGGGCAGCACCGCTCTTCCTTTTGGTTACAGGATGTTTCCTTAAGTTAATATTTTAACTTACATGCTACCAAAAAAGAAATCTACATACTACCAGATTCAAATTCAAAGAGTACTTAGTACAATTTAGTATTGTTGAAACATGCTCAATTAAGTTAAATTAATTTAAGATCAGTACTAAAAACGTTAAAGATATAATTATGCGAGTACGTGTGTTTGTGTGTGTGTGTGTGTGTGTGTGTGTGTGTGTATGTGTGTGTGTGTGTGTGTGTGTGTATGTGTGTACGTGAGTGTGAGTGTGCGTGCGAGCGTGTGTACGTGTGCGTATTGTGTGTGTGTGTGCGAGTGAGTGGTTGCAAATGGATTGTGTTGTTTAATAAAATATTATCACTGTAATAAGAGTTCTGTTTCATCGAATGTTAGGTCCTTAAGCCATTTGATTATTTCTATTTTGCATGTATGGTAAAGTTTCGGGTGGATGTCAAGCTGTTTGTTTAATTTGTTGTAAATGTGCGAAGATTTAAAGGTAAATTGCCTGCGAGCGAATGAGGTTCTTGTTTTAACAAGCTCTGCTACTACAGGTTTTCTTCTTTTGTTTTTATTTTTATTATTTGTAATATACGGTAACAATTTGTGTTTTTTTAATGTAATTTGCAAGATATAAAGTTTTCTGACTGATAAAAGATCACTGATCACATAGAGTTGATCAGTAGGGAACCTAATTTTTTTAAAGTAAATGACCTTAATGAGCATAGGCCATCATTCTGCCTGGCAAGGTGTCCTGCCCAACTCCGCTTGACTTTGGTAATGGTATCTCCAACGTTGCGCACTTTAGTGCGATGTCGGATCTCAACATTCAACGACACCCCGCCCCGCGGGCACTAAGCGAGTTCTCTGTTGCTGACATCGACTCGTCTTTTCAGCTGTTCCTCACAAGCCCCATGGGCACTAAATGAGTGTCAGTAGTAAACAAAAAATATCATAAGCCACAGTCTTCTGACATTCTGCTCAATGCCAATGCTTACACCTAACCTTGGTTATACAGAGGCCATTCTATCTAATCCTTCTCTTAGCTTATCTTCTCGCAGCAAATCCTAGATGATCCTGGGTGTACCCATTTAACTGTCAAGAAGTCAAATCTGCTGAATCCTTTGTCAATCAAGTTTATCATTATCACACGTTTCTTTCGATATTCCAGATCGATGATCCTGAGTAGGCGCTTAAACGACGACGACTCGCGGGACGGGTTCGCCAAGTGGCCGTTCATGACCACCCACACGTGGGGCGAGTACCCGCAGGGCACGTGGACCTTAGAGGTACGTAACAACTTCTAAATCACTTAGCTACCCAAAGGAGGTAACCCCGATCAGGTATAAAGCTGCCAGAGGACCTTAATCTCCTAGTTAATCGCTGTTCCATCGGACCAATTGCATTGTCACATTTGTCACCCGACTTCAGTATGTGCACACAATTTCAACTCCTTGTATAACTCCGAGTAGTTAGTGAAAGACTTTCAATATTTGATTGTACACTGACCGAGGGTTTACCCTTGTTTTACCGACAAACGTTTCATCGAATGATTTTATCGCCGAATTTTCATTTCATCGAAAAGATTTTTTTTTCAGAAACAGGATTTTAGGATTTTTATAAAACAAACCAAACCTAACCTAATGGGTGTTTACCTTTTGATTATACCAAAAAAATTAACGGTTTTTGAGCAAATTCTATTCTAAAATAAGGAACTCCCCGTTGACTGGACACAAACGGCATTGATCAGGGAAGCTTGGCCGCTTTAGTTCGGAGGCCAAGATCCACTTTGGGTCATTGCGCTACAGCAGTAAATAAGTACTTAAGTAAGTATAGAACCTACTTGATCATCACAGGTTGTAAAAAGAATTAGAAAGACAGGAACATTTTATAATGTGCGCCTGTCTCGGTGTCGGGAGTTCGATCAGGTTTTTTTGCACTTCATGGCCCATCAACCTGCTCCAAGTACTATAGTGTTAACCATTGTCGCAGGCCCGTTTTAACGGCGGCACGTCCCCCAGCCAGGCGGCTGGCTGGCTGCGCGGCTGGTCGCTGGTGCTGCACGGCACGCGCGCGCCGCCCTACGCGCAGCTGCAGCCGCAGGACCCGCACTCCAAGCTTGCCGTCGTCAAGAAGGCGCACGAGGACGCGCAGCACTAGACGACAGGGTACCGCCATAGCAGTTTCTAGGGGGAAGGGGATCGGTCGCGTTTATTGTCATGGGTGGATCCGATCGCTTCAACCGCTTAACACAAGTGCCAATGATTTCGTAGCCACCTAGGCGATAACATGGGGAACTCCGTATGTAGGTAACAGTAAGTTCGAGTACAGCGCCTACCTGGCGGGTTCCTGGCACTATTTTTTTTGTAACGAAATATCTAGACATTTTGATGGTATTGCCGGTTATTTGGTCTCCTGACTCACTGTTTTCTTTTTTAACCGACCGAAAATACCATCTGATTAGGCGGATGAAACCATCCGATTACTCAAGTAAGTAATCCAAATCTTAGACGAGGTACCTTCTGCGGAGTAACCCGTGGAGCTTGGTGTGTCCTTAGTGAGTCTTGTGTATAAGTTGATTAAATTTCCGAACTTCGAAACTACGTAAATACTTAAACGCGATGCATTCTTCTATATGGGGGATGGGGTAATACTAATAATGATCATCAAATATACTCGTGGGTTCAACAATATACAGCTTTCTGCGGTGTTGTCACGTGTCAAGGTTCTTCTTTAGGCAGAACAATTATCAGGAGATTATTTATGACGATAAACGCGATAAGACTGCAAGGGTAGTTCGATTCGCTCGCAATGACATAAAAAAATGATACATCCTCAAACATCTCACGGTATCCAGGCACATTGAAATTTGTTGACCATATAAGTAAGTTTAACATGTAATGTGCACGCATTACCATGCAAGAATACGTTGATTCTGTCGGACCCGGTCCGTCCGTCAATTCTTGCACAGAACCAGCAACTAGACCTTGGACCTAGGTCGGCAGGTTGTACGGTATTGTGACCATGCTACTGCGAAATATGGAAGGAAGCGCTGAAAATTTGCCTAAGCTAAAACCGTGGAATCCACTTTGAAAGGGTAAAACAGCAAAATGTTAGACTTATCTTAATTACGAAAGTCGTAATTTGACATTCGTGGGTGGGATGATAAATGTCGCTTGGATGAGCTGAGTTAACTGTAGTAGAATTGCTATGGCGGCAACGGACATTATATTGAGTATGACAAGATAAAGATTGAGTAACAGGAAGCCAACTCGTTTTCTAATGAAACGAAGTACGCGAGCACAACAAAAGTAAATGTTAAGGCGATCTCGAGCTATGTTGACTGGTTTAGGAAAAGGGGTTTAAAGGTCCACTTGGGGATGTAAAGACAAATTATTATAATCTGGGTTTGGAAGTAACATAATGATCGATGAAGCCGAGATTGTGACGAAAGCAGGCCAGGCCACACCTGGTCAAGGAGGAGAGAAGTTAACGAGTTTACCATCAGAACAACGCTTCCAGTAATGGAAATGGGAGAAACTGGAAATTGATTCTTGTCCTGTTAAGGCACAATGGCTGAACTTTATGGCTGGTCGTTCGTAGTATTTTTAATTGGGTTTTATTAGATTTGATACCTGAACGTAGATTTGCTATATACTTAAATACTTATACATTTGTCAACAGGTAGTATACGACCATTGGGTTTCTTTGTTGCATCTTTTGTGTTTCCTCATTTGGAAAATAATATGTTAATTATATTAATATGGTTAACACAAAACGTTAATTATTTAATTGGTCTTTTTCGATACGTTTCACAATGTGTTTTTGAGAACTGGAATCTTTTAACCCTCCGTTGTTTGGTACGCGCCACTCTATACGAAGGGTTTTTTTTTGAGAGACATTTGTTAAGACAAGCGTTTGTTTTCCGAAAAGGCAGAATCAGTCCGCAACGATGTTGTGTCTATTTCCGTTTTTTTACTCCATGTGTTAACGTGTATTGCTTCAAAATGAAATCGTTTCTTCAACTTTTAAATCGGTGTAGTAACCATTTATTTACTGACAAGTTACTTTTGATGTAATATTCATAATATAATAAGTTAGCTACAACTAAAATCTTTATTAGTTCGTTTCACGTATTACCTACTCATACGCATGGAGTATTGGAGTAACGCCTACTATTTTCTATACCTATTTATTATCATAGAAGATAGTTGGGTATCATGGTAAGAGGAGAATTATTGTTGGTTGGAATAATTCTTACTCATATTTAGTTATCTTATTTTCGGTTATCGACAATTTTAGTAGTAATTTTAGTTTTTATTAATATTCATATTTAACGGGTTGTTACAAACATTTTTTTGTATGTCGTAATTTTAATATCAAAAATGTATTTTATTATGTTTAATTATGACGTAACATTTACTCGTATATTTTGGTAACATCTAAAAGTAATAGTAATGAAGTAATATTTTAGTTCACCATTCTGTTCGTGGATGTATAACATATCAAAATTCAGGTAAGTAAGTGGACGAGCGAAAAATATTTTGCCCAACAATTCGATAATTTTTCTCAAATAATAGGCAGTAAACTGCTTAATTCAGGTCCAATATTTGGAACGTCTAATTTTATTTTTTAATACGCTTATAATTTCTAGTTTACCAAAATAAGGGACCTGACGTGTCGCTACGTTTCTTCCCTTTACTTACGTTTTTAGAGATTTTTTTTCATTCCATTCAATTGTGTTTTTTATTTGAATCAAATGAACTACATTTGTCCCAGCCAAATGACGTCCATTTGATGGGATCCGATTTTCGTGGCGCATTCTACAATGTCACCCAGGATGCGCAGCGAAGACAAGAGGATATTAGATCTTATTGTTACTGACATAAGGTATATGATAAAGATATTTATTAACATAGAATTAATTATGCGATCAAAGAACTTCCTTTCGGGCCCAGTGAACATGATTATTTACCATTACATCTGGCTCCTTATATATTTTCTTAAAATAATATTTTTATTAAATACAATAAATAAAAACAACTTGACGTGTTTTTCAATTCATATTACCAATTGAAAATGAACTTTGTGTACGCCGGTGTAAATCTTGCACGGGCTGTCGCGATATGGGTAGTCGTTAGATCATAAAATTATATAAAGAAATCTATTATGTACCTACTAAGAAATATATAGAAAATATAATGTGATTTGGTGTTGTATATGAATTAAACGATGTTTTTGTAATTGCTACTCCTTTCCCTTTCTTACTGTTCATGCAAGTATCCCGAGGTAAGTAGGCAAATCTCTAATAAACACATGTTGGAAAGTTTGCTTCGGTCGTTTCGTATGAGAAAAACACACATCTACACCTTTACTTACACCTATCCACATGAAATTACCCATCGTCTGTATATACCTAAGTATCTCTTATATGCTCTTCTATTCCCATATAGAAATGAATGAGAATACAGCAGATTTGTCGAGGTTTCTAATCAACATGGAACCTTAGGAACTTGTATAGGGCAAGAGAATGTAAAAGATTAAATCAAAAAACATCACAGACAAAGGTCTGAAACGTATGCATGCGTTATGCGTAGAGAATAAACGCAAAATCTAAAGTAGGTATGTACATATAGGCATAATACACCCTGATTTTTAGTTGCATAGAATTCTCACAGCTGGCAGTATTTGACGTTTCATGGACCTTTTTTTGTAATTTATTGCGAAATCTCAATGTGGAAAGATTTAAATTCTTGATCAACTAGGTACCGATATCAGAACACTGAATTAGTTTCATAGTAGTACATTTTCTTTCAAAAGGAAAAGCACAACGGTTAAAAATATTGGTTCGAATGGAAAACGATACTTCCAGGTACTATCGGCTGCAATAATGCATGGACACCTTACGGCCTAGTTTCGCTTGAATGGTTTGACGTCTTCAACTCACATAGTTGCACGTTGTGTGCAATAAATAAACTAGATGGCGTTCTTGGCGATGGTATTTGAACATCGCGGAACATAAGCCAATTTACTATAAATTTACACCTATTATCACCAGAAGTATTCTCCTAATAGTGTAATTATACTAATTATTAGCAAATACCAATTTACAATAGCTTTATTTAAGTGTGATACAACTGATATGTGAATGCTATATTTCCACTAGTAATTAAAATGATGCGACAGCCCAGTGGATTGAGACATGTGCTATAAACTCGGCAGCCAAGATCGATCGAAGATCGATTCCCTGTTAATGGTAGAATAAGTTATGTTTTTGCTTTTTTATAGTTTTGTATTTCTAGATGGAAGTTTTTTAGATATAAATAAAAATCGTTTAATGAAATAAAATATTAATAACTTAAATAATTAAGACAGCTTTTTTTGTTTTTATTGTGTTTATTTCGTTAACTACAGTACTGCTAACGCAGTTTTTTAATAGAACTTAGTAATAGTTACTTAGCAACTTTTCTAACATTTAATTAAGGTGATAGCTTAAGTTTCATTTCCGAAAATTGGAAAAAGATTGAAGCTATACCCCCAATAAATATAACATTAACAATTATTAACTTAAGGCCGGGTTATCTAACATTCAAATCAATCGAACGGATTTAGATGTTAATTGACATACTTATACATATATATATCTATACCTATGTGAGCGTTCAAATAATGAAAACTGTTATTGATTTTTTAATAATGATAATAATATTATTCGGACTTTCACGGTTACTTACACTAGTTAGAACTTATGATTATATAGTTAATAAAAAGTAATAATAACTCACAATCACATTTCGAATAGTAAAGCGATAAAAAAAATGCAAACATCATACCTACTAAGCAATGTTTTTGTTTTTAATTTGTCTAGCATAACCCGGCCTTTTCCTAAAACATAATGTATAAATCTAAATGTAAACTGCACTGCACTGTTTGGTCGGCTTCTTCACCTTCTCCATGTTAGGAACTACGCGAACATTATCATACGTATTATTACGATATCATAAACTTAAACGGCCGTGTTCACTGGATTTAAAACACTTCACCATCATTTAAATTCTATAGGGTAAATTACAACCGTGCCGTTTTCTGTGCATCTGTTAGCAACGGCGAACTGTGTCTTCAACTCTTCACTTGCGTGGAAGTGGCTTATCGGTTATAAGCAACTTTCTTCGTAGGTCATCACCATTCACCATAGCTGCACGCTGAATAATGGTATGATTGAGACCTGATCTACTAGATCCTTCCTTTTGTGCCCATAAAACAACCGTTTTTTCGCTGTAACAACAGTATTACATAATAACAACAATGTAAGATACGAGTAGGTAATTAGATTAAGTATCATTAATATTACAAAACATGTAAAAACTACTTACGTTTATACATTATATTAAATAGCAATTAACTGTGATCTTTTAAAGATCAATCGATAACTCATTGCTATATTAGTAAAGAAAGGAATCAATTGGTAAACGGCTAACGAATGAATACGAAGTGAGTGTAATAAAAAAGATTACGGTAGTTATATGTCATCTATCTACCTTCTTCAATTATTATACTAAACGTAGTCGTAATGGATATCTGTAGGTATAAAAAAACAAACTGATGATTAATTTCAATCTACCATCCAAATGGCAAATGGCCCAGTGGCAAATAGACTGCAGTTTAAAGTCGACCTGAGAATTCGGGTTCAAACCCGCGGCCGCGTCCAGCCAAATTATGTTTTTGTAATTTATTCGATGTTTGGAGTTCGCTCTTAGTGCAAAACACTAACAAGAAGAAGAAAATTTAATAATACCTCCACGAAGGTGTGTTGTTAAAAACAAAAAATCGGGAATGCGTTAAAGTTGACTCGATAAATATACAAAAATAGTAGGTGGTGGTTATCCAAGTAAATAGAAATTTCGAAGACGCGGACGAAAACAATTTTTATTTCATTAAAAATCAGCTAACAACGCCATCTAGTGAAATCTCGCTTAACTTTTGAGGCTTACATTTACATCTATAATAATACTACACGTTGTGCTCATAGATGGCGTAGGATTCGGCGGACAAGCGAAACTGTTTCTGAATTGACCATGGACTTTTGCTGTCTAGTGTACACCAGCAGGTGGGAGAATGTGAGACACTACAACAATTTTTGGTATTTATCGCAGATTTTTATAATTATATGCATAGACTCAACGGTGCGTTGTATACCTACCTACCTTTTAAATATTGTCCGACCCTGGTAGTGCCAAGCATTTTTAAGTTACAGTAAATGAATGGTACTATCATAATAATAATAAAATCATAGACTGAAGGTTTGCAATATACTCCATTAGTATGATATTCACAACAATTGTTCCTCGGAAAAGTACTTAATACATTAGAAAGTCCAAAATGTGCAATTTAAAATCAAACCAGGTATATTTTAGTAAATGACATATTATAACCCATTCGGCCGCGCACGAAGCCGGAATTCGTAACTGTAACGTTCATAAATGCAAATATTGAAATATAATTCATATTCCTATCAAATTGTTCGTCTTTAATTTTCACCACAGATTCAAAGAGTATTTTTAGGCTTGGCCAAAGGTCAGAATTCAGAAAAAAGTGAAGATAAGGGTTTAGGAGTAAGTAATAAAACAAAACATAACCTGTAAAGCTATATTACAATAAGTTTAACGATTTTGCGGCACTATTTCATTATAAACCGTAATAAGTTTAGACTATACAAAACATATAATATCGGTACCACAGCATACGTTACACTTACAAAATTACTTACTTAATTTAACAACACTATATACAAATTTCAATTTATCAAAATGTCGGTCTATTCCAAGGCACTTGCGTAATCCATCGATGTCACTAAATAGTACAAATTCGTTGTCCAAACTTCTGTTACATTATAAATAAACTAAAATAACTATGAGAACATGGCAACATTATGTACATTTTTAATCTCAAATAAAGTTGTTTAAACTTAATTACAAGGCAAATTAATAACTTGTTTATAAGCATGCAGGTATTTCAAACCAATATATTTTTTCAATAGGGTTTTTGACTTAACTTTTATTGTTACTTCAAAAAAAGTCAAACAATGGCGAATATTCAATTCATATATATCTCAAAAAAATACGAAGTTACGACCGTCGCTACTATTCTCTTGTGTTACTTTTATCTCCATTTATCTATATTTGCAATCCTTTTTCGAAAACGTTCAAAATTACTGAGTAATTTATTTATCGTCAGCGTCCCTATCATACCTGCAAAGTTAAGATCCATAATCGATTATCAAAAATCAGCAGAACACTACCAAAATGATTTGGCAAAGATCTTTAACAAGTACACTAGATGAGTAACAAGTGACTTCTCGAATTCTTGCTTAATGAAAAATAAAACTACTTTAGTTAGTTCCTGCAAAAGTATGATCAGTTATCGTTTTAAAACTCTTATCCCTTTGAGATAAGTTCTAGGAGCCAAGCGTGTGTTTGGTGCTATGGGCCCACAAAACAACCTACAATCAAATGTAAAAGTTAAACTCTATTGTTTAAGATTAATCAATAAATACCCTGAGTAATTTAAATCATTGGAATGGTAAGTAATAAAACGAGTATTTACTTATATAATAACGCACATTAAAACATATCTTTGCGAGGACATTCATATTAAAAAAAACCTCTGCAAAACTGAGCTACGTAACCGTATACGAAAGACCAAGTCATTTTCGTAACCGATTACAAAACTCCTTTACAAAGTGGGCCAGTGTCCAAGATTCTATACAACACATACCTGACAACACTAATAGGCATTTTTTTATATGTTCTTTTTACGCACAACCAGCTACGTAAAAGAATAATGAGTGGCTATATATCAGCTTCGTTTTCACGCTGTGAGAGCCATGTTAAGCGAAATACGACTTTGTGTTAATATCACAAAGACGTTTTTGATTTGAATCATTGGCGTAAGTATGTCAAAGCTTGTATCGTATTATGTAAGTAGTACAATGGCATCGAGTTTTTCATTAAAAAATCTGTTTAAAACATTGTAAGTGTGAATGGAACATATTTAACACTAATAGGTACTAATGGGTAGCTAGGTATAATCTTGTTTTGACACTTAATAAAAAGGAGGCTATTTAAATTATGTCGGTACAGATACAATACCTAAATAATATTTCGTCTTACATTAAAATAGTTTTGGCTAACACTTTGCACTTGATCATTGTCACTTTCGTACACTGTTACAATTAAGCACTTTTAAAATAACGTGTAGTAAGGCCCAGTATGTTTACTAGAACTGTAATTCTCATATTCTTCATAATTTTTGCTACATAGTAGCACTTGAGCCAGTGTTTGACAAATCTGCATATCTTGTTCTCTATGTCGAAGGAAAGAGATGGGACACTGTTAATAATATGAAAGCCAGTTGAAGTTACCTTGCGTCAAAACAATTGACGATCAGTCCATTCAATTTGCCAGTGGTGGCTCGACGGCTACTTAACACACGAATATAAGTGTTATAAATTACAATTTCGATGTAAATATTCCGAATGTCAATTAAATAACAGCAACATACTGGCCATTTTATTATCTCTTCAAGATGTTCAATTGCTTCTGTTTCGGCTACTATATAATTACCAGTGACGGTGTTTTTTTTTTTAGGATGTTCTTCTTTTTTTTTTAGCAGCATGATATAAGCGACGTCCAAGTCGATTCACTTCTTCATTACTTCTGCTGTTCATATATGTGATATGACTGGCATCTGCCTCCATTTGTAATTTCTTGCATTATGACGTTGATATTTTTAATTGTCTGAATATTTGTATTCAATTGACTTTAAACGCCCATTTCATTGTAGGGCCGGCCATTTGGCACGTCGACTCCGCGCTCAGAGATCCCGTTCAGGCCGTTCGTGTGCCCACGGGAGCTTAATTGTCAGAGATCTGCAAACGAGAATGAACTTTGTTACTTTAAGTGTAAGGTACTAAGTGAAATAACGACGGTTAATCAAAAATATCAGTAAGATAAGATTTTTTTTCAATGCTTATGCTTTACTTATAGTCGCTTTCCGAAAGTATTTAGGTATACCATCAAATAGGGCTTTACAGTTGAGTTAAGTATACATTTCGTTTTACTAATTGATGGTTAAAGATTGGTCAAAGTGAACATAGTTGCCAGGACGATAAGGATATACATGATGATGAATAGTGATGTGGTTATTTACCCATGGTTTCTTGTTGTAACTCTAGTTTGTACGCAGGGTTGTCATAAGGCGGAAGCGACGACTCCCTTGGGGCTGTAGGCACAGCTGTAAGCAAATAAACATAGGGTAAGTCCGGGGTAGTTGGCCATAGTTTTTTTGGAACACTGTTAAAATAAAACCTTACACATCACGAATACATTTTTTATGTTTTATTAAACTTTGGTTAGTTAACTTTGGATTATTAAACAAAAAAAGTATAATATATAAATCACCTCGAAAAAAACAGTTGAAATCACGATTGTCCATCTCTCCCAAGGTGTACGGGTGTGATGACCATACCTTTATAGGAAAGATGGACATACTCGTAACTTAACTCTCTCAGTTTGTATGTTTTTCGTTATTTTTTTTATTCTTAAGCACGTGTCCTCGAATTCGGTGCAATTCTTAGGTAGCCAAAACTACACTGAAACCAGTCTTTGAAGAAGATAACTTATAATAGGTAATTATCCCCACAGCCGCGGTAGTTTCTTTCGTTGACACACCAAGCTGGCAGTTTTGAATATTTTTTTGTTGTTAGCTTTCCTGGATTGTTTTATCCTCTCCTTTTATATACTCTTCTTTGACACACATTCAGCATCATATGGCATACCGACTATAACTAGCCAGTGGCCATCTCTCCTTTTCTTGCGGGAGAGATGACCACACGTAAAATAAAAACAAGTCGTGACACGACTTGCCAAAATCTGACCTTAGAACAATGAGACACTCGTATACTTTGCAACAAATACAAAAAACAGCATTATTTTGAGAAACTAACATCATAACCTGGTAAAACATGACCTCTCCAAAAAATATTGAGACTAGTCTAAACAATCAAAGACGATTTTACTTACTTTGTGCTTTTTTCGCCTAATTGTTAATTGCACCCCTGCTCCCACGCACAAAGCGGAGCGAAATAAACAAAAACTTACGAAATTAAGTCACTGTTTCCATGAAATATTTCGATGGGCCATCTCCCCCTTATGGCCATCTACCCCGGAATTACCCTATATGATTTCATATAATACTAGATACAGTACGTAGGTATACCGTTATTTTGGAATTTATATAAAGTGCAAATATTGAACAACACCAGTGCCAAAACTGTCAAGGTATTATTTATTACCACTATGCTATTTACACCACGCGTGTTTTAAATGTTTGTATGCAGTTAACTATGGAGTAGTGCTATGTAGCCGTTCGGCTACCACACCAGCTTAGTGTCGCTACACCGCACATACTCACGCGTGATGGGCACGGAGCGCGGCCGGTGTCGGCGCACGACCACAAGCAGCAGCAGCAGTGACGTCAGCGCGCCCAGCGCCGCCACCACGCCTACTACCACGAGCGCGCCGTAGTAGTCTCCCCGCGGTGCTGTCCGGCTCCCGCCGACTGACGACGCTTCGATGGCGTCTGGAAGTTGAATGGAACATTTCAATGTCAAGTCAATGCTGGGAATCTAAGCGCGAGCGAATCCGGTACCTACTCTTTCAGAATGTAACCGAGATGACGCTAAGATCGCTAAGATTGTCGATCCAATATAAATGTATAGGTAGGTAACATTCTCTCTACCCGTCAAAACTTTAGTAATAAATTACAAGAACTAAAATGAATTAGTATTCTATTACAACCATCTTAGGGAATAAATGTAGACTAGGAACAAACTTAGTAACTATAAGTTGAATTTTAAATTGATGTTAATTTACAGGCAGTCCCTGGGCGACCGAGCTCTGGTTGAGTGAAAATAGAAAAAATAAGTAGAAAAAATATTTTTCCGCCATGGGACCCTGCTAGATTGATTTGGTGTCCCCGTAAACCCGTATATGCCAAATTTCATTGAAATCGTTAGAGCCGTTATCGAGAAAGTGATTTCAAACATATATATACAGCGTGGAACGGAACGATGGACTTTCCCGCAAGAGGAGGATAGTTTAGCGTTAGTGCTAACAATTTTCCAAATAAACTATGTTAATATTTCTGACCGTTTCCAAGTTAGAGTTCATCAAACTTTTGTGCAAAAATCTGCATATTGCAACTCTAACGGAGAATAAGGTCCATGCCATCACTGGTAAACAATATTTTAAGGAATGACGGGAATTGCTGTCACCGTAAAGTCGAATTTTGCTTGAACCCTGAATAAGTAACAGTGAAGTTGACAAATTATCGAGAAGGTAAACATTAACAGTTACAAAGATGAATTAGGGTAGGCGCTATCATTTAAATGTATTTTTTAAATTGGAATTTTTTGTTTGTAGTATTTGTGTAATCATTCATTACTATTCGATTCTACTGCCCTCATATGACAATATATTTTCTTTAAGGTTCATGGAAAACATCTATCCCGTATATACAGTTATTGCTCGTTAAATAGTATAGGATTATATAGGATAAACTAGAACGCCTATAGTCGTCACTGGCAATGAAGGTGTCAGGTTTTTGTACTCACTGTCGATTGGCTCCGGAGAGTCGAGTGGCTTGGTGTTGATCTCTAACACGTTGCTGGTCTTTACTTTTCCGTTTGTAAGGAACAGTTCAAGCCACACCCGACATCTGAAAAAAAAAAGTATTTAAATACTTATTACCTACGCAATATTACGTTATTGTTTATTGCTCGCAAATTTTCTAAGTTTTCATTATAAGTAGCTACTAAATTATTTGGAATCGGTCCAGTAGGTAACTAAATTGTTTACAATGGCGGCCATTTTACCAACTCAGGAGTTGATAGGTAAATGATGTGGATGATAAATGACTGCAGACCGCGAAGTTTTGTAAATTTTGTTCTCTCTTGATCAAATTGAATTGAATTGATTGATTGTTTTGTTGATCTTGTAGGAATAAATAAATAAATAAATATTTGGGGACATTCTTACACAAATCGACCTAGTCCCAAACTAAGCAAAGCTTGTACTATGGGTACTAGACGACGATATACATACTTATATAGATAAATAAATACTTAAATACATAGAAAACATCCATGACTCAGGAACAAATAACTAAAATAGAGGAATAGATAGCCGAGTTTCTGGATCGAGGCTAGTGGCCGTGATACGTAATTTATTTTAGGCGAAAACGAAGACAGTCAGTTCAGGTCATGAGTCTTAGTGACGGTTGGCACCTCTTGTGTACTAATTCCTAAAAAATATCAGTCTCTTACCTTGCGTCAGTCTAGTCTGTTACCTGGTGTCAGTCTCTAACCTGGCATCAGTCTTTAAACTGGCGTCAGTCTCTTACCTGGCATCAGTGTCTTACCTGGCATCAGTCTCTAACCTGGCGTCAGTCTCTTAACTGACGTCAGTCTCTTACCTGGCGGCAGTCTCCTATCTGGTTTCGGATCTTTTACCTGGCGTCAGTCTTTTACCTGACGTCAGTCTCTTACCTAGCGTCAGTCTCTTACCTGGTGTCAGTCTCTTACCTAGCGTCAGTCTCTTACCTGGCGTCAGTCTCTTACCTAGCGTTAGTCTCTTATCTGGCGTCAGTACTACACAGTAGTCAGTAGCACAGTACATAGTGTCAGACTTTTATCTAGTGCCCAGGTAAGCTAGTGGCAGGCTCTTAGCCTAAGTGTTACCTAGTGTCAGGCAGCAGCTGGGTGAGCGTTATGGCGGGCGGCAGGTCCCTGGTGACGAGGCGGAAGGCGTCGTGCTCGCGGCGGTCGGCGCCGCACGCGTGCGCGGCGCGGTACACGCGCACCCAGCGCTCGGCCGGGGCCGGCACGCCTCTCCATGTGAACTCGGCCGCTTCGGAGCCGACTGAGCGGACTTCGAGGACCACGTTCCAGTTGTATGGGTCTAAAAAAAAAAAAATTTTGATAAGACATGTCGGGTACGCAAAAAATATACATATAATGCCGTACGCAACAAACTACAACGAGGTATGAGGACTAGAGAGGCCGCCTGGTCGTAGCAAAGTGTAGCAGAAGCAGCAAGGCCCTCACCGACGTAAGGAGGGGTGGTGAACTCAAGCAGAGCCGGGTCGTGTAGCTCAGTGGTCGCTCGTGGCGGAGGCCCAAGGACTAGACCGATTATAGCCCAAGTGACAAGACACTTACCCACGTAAGGAGCGGTGGTGAACTCAAGCACAGCCGGGTCGTGTAGCTCAGTGGTCGCTCGTGGCGGAGGCCCAAGGACTAGACCGATTATAGCCCAAGTGACAAGACACTTACCCACGTAAGGAGCGGTGGTGAACTCAAGCAGAGCCGGGTCGTGTAGCTCAGTGGTCGCTCGTGGCGGAGGCCCAAGGACTAGACCGATTATAGCCCAAGTGACAAGACACTTACCCACGTAAGGAGCGGTGGTGAACTCAAGCACAGCCGGGTCGTGTAGCTCCGTGGTCGCTCGTGGCGGAGGCCCAAGGACTAGACCGATTATAGCCCAAGTGACAAGACACCCACGTAAGGAGCGGTGGTGAACTCAAGCACAGCCGGGTCGTGTAGCTCAGTGGTCGCTCGTGGCGGAGGCCCAAGGACTAGACCGATTATAGCCCAAGTGACAAGACACTTACCCACGTAAGGAGCGGTGGTGAACTCAAGCAAAGCCGGGTCGTGTAGCTCAGTGGTCGCTCGTGGCGGAGGCCCAAGGACTAGACCGATTATAGCCCAAGTGACAAGACACTTACCCACATAAGGAGCGGTGGTGAACTCAAGCACAGCCGGTTCGTGTAGCTCAGAGGTCGCTCGTGGCGGAGGCCCAAGGACTAGCTCGATTATAGCCCAAGTGACAAGACACTTACCCACGTAAGGAGCGGTGGTGAACTCAAGCAGAGCCGGGTCGTGTAGCTCAGTGGTCGCTCGTGGCGGAGGCCCAAGGACTAGACCGATTATAGCCCAAGTGACAAGACACTTACCCACGTAAGGAGCGGTGGTGAACTCAAGCACAGCCGGGTCGTGTAGCTCCGTGGTCGCTCGTGGCGGAGGCCCAAGGACTAGACCGATTATAGCCCAAGTGACAAGACACCCACGTAAGGAGCGGTGGTGAACTCAAGCACAGCCGGGTCGTGTAGCTCAGTGGTCGCTCGTGGCGGAGGCCCAAGGACTAGACCGATTATAGCCCAAGTGACAAGACACTTACCCACGTAAGGAGCGGTGGTGAACTCAAGCAAAGCCGGGTCGTGTAGCTCAGTGGTCGCTCGTGGCGGAGGCCCAAGGACTAGACCGATTATAGCCCAAGTGACAAGACACTTACCCACGTAAGGAGCGGTGGTGAACTCAAGCACAGCCGGGTCGTGTAGCTCAGTGGTCGCTCGTGGCGGAGTCCCAAGGACTAGACCGATTATAGCCCAAGTGACAAGACACTTACCCACGTAAGGAGCGGTGGTGAACTCAAGCACAGCCGGGTCGTGTAGCTCAGTGGTCGCTCGTGGCGGAGGCCCAAGGACTAGACCGATTATAGCCCAAGTGACAAGACACTTACCCACGTAAGGAGCGGTGGTGAACTCAAGCACAGCCGGGTCGTGTAGCTCAGTGGTCGCTCGTGGCGGAGGCCCAAGGACTAGCTCGATTATAGCCCAAGTGACAAGACACTTACCCACGTAAGGAGCGGTCGTGAACTCAAGCACAGCCGGGTCGTGTAGCTCAGTGGTCGCTCGTGGCGGAGGCCCAAGGACTAGCTCGATTATAGCCCAAGTGACAAGACACTTACCCACGTAAGGAGCGGTCCTGAACTCAAGCACAGCCGGGTCGTGTAGCTCAGTGGTCGCTCGTGGCGGAGGCCCAAGGACTAGCTCGATTATAGCCCAAGTGACAAGACACTTACCCACGTAAGGAGCGGTCGTGAACTCAAGCACAGCCGGGTCGTGTAGCTCAGTGGTCGCTCGTGGCGGAGGCCCAAGGACTAGCTCGATTATAGCCCAAGTGACAAGACACTTACCCACGTAAGGAGCGGTCGTGAACTCAAGCACAGCCGGGTCGTGTAGCTCAGTGGTCGCTCGTGGCGGAGGCCCAAGGACTAGCTCGATTATAGCCCAAGTGACAAGACACTTACCCACGTAAGGAGAGGTCGTGAACTCAAGCACAGCCGGGTCGTGTAGCTCAGTGGTCGCTCGTGGCGGAGGCCCAAGGACTAGCTCGATTATAGCCCAAGTGACAAGACACTTACCCACGTAAGGAGCGGTCGTGAACTCAAGCACAGCCGGGTCGTGTAGCTCAGTGGTCGCTCGTGGCGGAGGCCCAAGGACTAGCTCGATTATAGCCCAAGTGACAAGACACTTACCCACGTAAGGAGCGGTCGTGAACTCAAGCACAGCCGGGTCGTGTAGCTCAGTGGTCGCTCGTGGCGGAGGCCCAAGGACTAGCTCGATTATAGCCCAAGTGACAAGACACTTACCCACGTAAGGAGCGGTCGTGAACTCAAGCACAGCCGGGTCGTGTAGCTCAGTGGTCGCTCGTGGCGGAGGCCCAAGGACTAGACCGATATAGCCCAAGTGACAAGACACTTACCCACATAAGGAGCGGTGGTGAACTCAAGCACAGCCGGTTCGTGTAGCTCAGAGGTCGCTCGTGGCGGAGGCCCAAGGACTAGCTCGATTATAGCCCAAGTGACAAGACACTTACCCACGTAAGGAGCGGTCGTGAACTCAAGCACAGCCGGGTCGTGTAGCTCAGTGGTCGCTCGTGGCGGAGGCCCAAGGACTAGACCGATATAGCCCAAGTGACAAGACACTTACCCACATAAGGAGCGGTGGTGAACTCAAGCACAGCCGGGTCGTGTAGCTCAGTGGTCGCTCGTGGCGGAGGCCCAAGGACTAGCTCGATTATAGCCCAAGTGACAAGACACTTACCCACGTAAGGAGCGGTCGTGAACTCAAGCACAGCCGGGTCGTGTAGCTCAGTGGTCGCTCGTGGCGGAGGCCCAAGGACTAGCTCGATTATAGCCCAAGTGACAAGACACTTACCCACGTAAGGAGCGGTCGTGAACTCAAGCACAGCCGGGTCGTGTAGTTCAGTGGTCGCTCGTGGCGGAGGCCCAAGGACTAGCTCGATTATAGCCCAAGTGACAAGACACTTACCCACGTAAGGAGCGGTCGTGAACTCAAGCACAGCCGGGTCGTGTAGCTCAGTGGTCGCTCGTGGCGGAGGCCCAAGGACTAGACCGATATAGCCCAAGTGACAAGACACTTACCCACGTAAGGAGCGGTGGTGAACTCAAGCACAGCCGGGTCGTGTAGCTCGGTGGTCGCTCGTGGCGGAGGTACGAGGACCAGAGATGCCTCGTAGCGACTGCCCGGTCGTAACTCGTGTAGTAACACGGAGTCTCGGCTGTGGTGGAGCAGTTCTGTCATGCTGTAGATAGGGTTGCCTTTGGGGCGGTAGCTGGAGAAAAAATATCACGTTAAAGTCATCATTATAGGCATTCATCGATCTCATAATTTATTCTTATGCTCTTTATTTTAATTAAACCTCATCCCACATAACAATTTTAACGGACAAATTCATCTACGTTTTGTTTATCTAATCTAAGCTATCAAAGAGAACAATGTTCTTATTTCGATCATCAAGTACTTTTCAAACATAACAATGGTAATGCTTAATTTTACGTTTCATAATGAAATCACATGATGATCAACGCATGATTTTTCTAATCTTCAGTGCTGTTTAAAATAAATCTAAGGAAATGAGAGAGGAATTGAAAGTATTGTTTAAAAAAACCAGCAAGTTATTAAGACAAGACTATGAGGAACACAGAAAATCTGTAATTGAAACAAATATGACACGATACAGAAGCTCCAAACGTGCTTACAAGGAACTTACAACAAATGTGAATTGGATACAATGTTTAAAAGAAGGAAACAACGAGATAAGGGAAAGCACAGATGTTATAAACTGCGCGACAACCTTTTACAAGCAATTGTACAAAAAACTACCACATGAAGTAGAAAATCCCCAACCGAGTGAGAATCCAAATAGCACTACAAATTACAGTATGGCACTGGCACCCATGGACGATCACGAGGTACTTAAACACATAGCCAAACTCAAATCTGAAAAGAGCCCGGGACCAGACTGTCTAATAAATGAAACCCTAAAAATCGGAGCACCTGTACTATTACCATTTTTAGTGAAACTTTTTAATATGGTTTTGGACACAGGACAAGTACCGAAACAATGGTGCAAATCAAATATAATTTTAATATATAAGAAAGGAGACCCCCTAGATATTGGCAATTACAGACCCATCAGCTTGCTATCATCGATATACAAATTATTCTCATTAATAATACTAAACCGAATCGCACCACACATAGAGAAAAAACAACCTATCGAACAGGCTGGCTTCCGACAGAACTACTCCACAAGCGATCACATACATTTAACAGAACAAGTCATAGAAAAATACAAGGAATTTAACAAATCACTGTTTGTAGCATTCGTGGACTACGCCAAAGCGTTTGACAGCTTAACTCACACATCAATATGGACAGCCCTAAGAAATAGCAATGTGGAAGAGAAATACATCACTATCATCAAGAACATATACTCCAAAAGTGTCAGCAGAGTAAAGCTGGAAAGAGAAGGAGAGGAGTTTGACATAGAAAGAGGTGTCCGGCAGGGAGATCCACTGTCACCAAAGCTCTTTATAGCGGTTCTCGAAGACATCTTCCAAAACTTAGACTGGAAAAACCTAGGCATATTAATAAACAAACTAAATCTCACACATCTCCGGTTCGCAGATGATATCGTCCTTTTCAGTAATTCGGCAGTAGACTTGGAGAAAATGCTAACGACTCTTGACAAAGAAAGCCGACTAGTGGGATTGCAAATGAATGCTTCAAAAACAAAGATCATGACAAACAGCCACCAAAAACCAATAAGAGTAGATGGAAAAGAAATAGACTATGTAGAGGAATATATCTATCTGGGAAAACGTATTTCTTTTAAAGCCAACAATAATGAAGAAGAGGTTGAGAGAAGAATAAACACTGCATGGAAAAAGTACTGGACTCAAAAATAAATTTTAAAAGGAGACTACAGCCTAAACATTAAAAAAATTGTAATGGACATCCTGCCTACACTAACATACGCTTGCCAGACATGGGTGTACACTAACAAAACTAGAAACAAAATTATTAGCTGCAAACATGCCATGGAGCGAAGCATCTTGAAACTAAGGAAAATACAAAAAACAAGGAATATAGACATAAGAAGGAAAACAAAACTAACAGATGCCCTCCAGCATGCCTTAAAACTAAAGTGGAACTGGGCAGGCCATGTTTCAAGGTACCAGGACAAGAGATGGACCAAGTCAACCACTGAATGGACTGGCCCACTGGGGAAGAGGAGTGTAGGAAGACAGAGAAAGAGATGGATGGACGACATAGTAGAGGTGGCTGGTAAAAACTGGATGAACAAAACTCATGATAGAGAAAAGTGGAAGAAAATGGGGGAGGCTTTTACCCTAAATGGGACCACAAATAAGAATATAAATAATACACAAAAATAGGATAAAGAAATGTAAAACACAAAGTGGGAAATAAAGCTATAATAATAATAATAATAAGTGCTGTTATGACAGATGTGGGTAATATTGTGTTTACAACCAGAATCAATTGACCATGGCATAGAAAAATAGACAAGTTCTCTTACCGCACTTGAATGGCGTCTATAAACTGTAGATCATCCTCTGTGAACCGTCGCCAGCTGATGTGAGCCACAGTGTCGTTGACATCTTGGATCTTCAGACTGCTGTTGACCACTCGTCTCTTCACTTCCAATGGGGCAACCTGTTGACAAACAGTTTTACTTGAGGTCTACGATACGAGTGTTAGGTGTCCATAGCACGATCTACTAGGAAGTATACTTCCACCTAAAAAACAGATCATGAATATTAACACTTTACAGAGTAATAAGAAAATAAATTGAAGAGTTGCAAAATTTGACGTATAAAACGTATACCCATGTATTTCACAAGAATCCCGGAAACCAAAAGACTCAGCGCGCTGACTGGAATCGCGTCACCAAGCCACTGTGAATGAATCGTTTGTGCTGGCTTGATATCCTGGCTTATATTACGCCATAATGTGGCTGGAATGAAAACCTTGTGGTAGACCCGCAGAAACAAATGTACATTGTCGATAGTGAACCATTGTTTTTAATTTATTCCACGAAAAATTACTACGACTAATTTATTATGCACAGATGCCATTCAATACATCTGTCAGCACCTTGTTCGCTCCGATATGGACACACAAAATCCACATTTCAAAACTATACTTAAAGCAATTTTCCACTAAACGAAAATTTAGGAGCAGATGAATTAGTAAACCCATAAACTAGTGGGATTCGGAAAAAATATGTTTCGGACAAATGCCTTTTCTTAATTAAGTTCCTAATGTGCCTACCCCTCCGATGTATCTGATGGCGACGAACGTAGGCAGTACCAGTACTACTTACTGTAGGTAAGTCCTGCGTGCGTATGCTGTATATCTCACTCTCGGGCTCCACGGGTAGATTATGCAAGTACAGCTTCCCTCTCATCTTGTAGACGGTGGAGGGCTTCAAGCCGGTGAGACGGAACTCCAGGCGGGAGGTCGTCAGGATCTCGTCAGCTGGGGCAAACACTTGGGAGTACCAGTGAGTGATTTCTTCGTCACTGAAATGGTGAATTTGAAGATTAGTCTCTACTGTTGGAAGAAGGTAGGTTCATCATCTTAACCAGATAGGTAGATTTACAGTATTATTTTTAGCGAAATGTTGCATTTGGGGACAGAAATAGTAATTAGTCAACAAACATTTAAAACGGTTTCCAAGAAAAATATAGGCTAAAAGAGAACTCATAGATCCTTGAGGGATACTCATAAATAGTTAACGCTATCCACGAAGAGGCGCCTCACTCTTAGATCGACGCTAAAAACAAAACACGTGTTAGTACGCAATGAGGAACTAGTGGTGCCACTTCCTCGTGAACTCCACGAAAATAGATAATACGACGAAGGAAATACTCACGCTTTGTCAGTGTATCTCAAGTCGACGCTGCCGCGCAAACCGACCAATACAGGAGGCAACCCAAACAGCATTTTCACACTGGTGGGAGAATCCGACATCAGGGTTATCACCGTCAGCTTCTTGTTCTCGCCGAAGTTCGGTGGAGCTGTTATTCCCGGCGGCAGTCCTAAAGATAGAATGAAATTTAAAAACTAATCTGCAATCTATTCTGGAGACTGCACTTTATCAGTCTTACTGATGTTTTTGTTATACACTTGCTTTGTATTTGGACTCCTTAGCCCGATTGTACAATTAATTAATACCTAATTTAAATGTAACTATTACTATCATTGCCTCTCGTGGAAGCTTAAGAGTTATTGTTATTATAAAATAGAGATGGCAGCGAAGGGATAAATTAACTAAATAATTACGAATTAGACCCTTTAAACGAACGTAAATAAAACAAAAGTAATGGTATTTGAAAGAGACTGAAGTTATGACTGATTGCGAAATTATGATTGGTGACGAAAGGTTGGAAGAGTTTATGTATCTGGGAACGTTATTCACTAGAGATGAAAAGTATGAGAGAGATATTAAAAGGAGAGTGAATGCTGGGAATAGTGTAAACGGGGCACTCAACGCTTTTATGAACAGCCAGAAAATATCACAAAAAGCACGTCTGTCTGTACTCTAGGGAATGTTAGTCCCCATACTTATGCATGGTAGTGAAAGTTAGGTATGGCAGAAGAAACATCAGAGTCAAGTGAGAGCGTTGCGAAGTATGTGTGGGGTCTGTTTGAGTTGAGGGATAGAATAAGAAATAGTGCGATAAGAGAGAGGTGTGGAGTGAGAGGATGGCTGAAAGGAGATTAACAAAGAGAGTGTAGGAGGGAAAAGTGGATGGCACAGTTGGAAAGGGACGATCTCGTCGAACTTTTCCGACCAAATTGGAGAAATACTAAAGAACCTGTAGTGTACCTTAATCCGACGAGCATGTAAGAAAAATGTCATGAAAGTGAATGAAGCAAGAAAGGTTTGTCAAGATCGTAGTAAGTGGAAATCCGTGATCTCTGCCTACCCCTCCGGGAAACAGGCGGGATTATATGTATGTATGAATGTATATAGAACCTTTAACAAAAAATAGACAATACCTTCGCCAAGATGGTGACGCGAATCGAAATAAATCAGCTCAAGAGTTTCCACTGGGTGTTTTATTTGTCCCGATGGATAACTTAATACAAGTGCTTTGACGTGCGATATCGTAAAGATAGGACAAAGGCTATTGTGCGAGCCCGTGTAGTATTTACCTGGTATTCCAGGCACCAGGGAGTTGACAGGGCGATGTATGTCGTTCTGGCCGTAGTCCTCGTCCGGGGGGAACTGGAACGGCGGTACGGTCGGTAGGAACGGCGCTTTGGGGACCTGCGGCTGTGTGCTTGCCTCTTCTGGAGGGGCTTGGCCTGGAAGTCAATCGTTTTGATAAATGATAATACTATTTATAGGTATTTACACGAATATCTTTATTTAGAGTGAAAGTGCGATGGGTAAGGGGATAAACACTGACACGTATCAAACAGACATTGAACTAGGGGATAGACAATTAGACAGTGAACTTAGATTTTAATTGGATAAGTTTGAGTATTCGGTACAACAAGCTTCAAAGGGCCAAAGGTATGAATGGGAAGCACCCGAAAAATCACAACAAAAGTTATTAAGTATCTACTGATAATAAAACAAATGTTTGTCACGAAGATGTTATGTACCTGAGTATGATAAATTGATAATGTAGTTTCCGGGTATTAAAATATTAATTGGAATTTGCTACATGGCAGAATAGAATCTCACAAGCACAAATATTATAGACATTATACTTAGTTCAGTATGATTTGAGTTCCAGTTGAGTACCGGCCAATAATATTTTAGGCTTCATGCTGCTGTATTTAACCTTATTAATACTCCTAGAAAAAAGATTTATTAATCAGTTGATGCGCATAACTAAGACTCCTTGTAAGACTGATGACTTGATGAGAAGTCATTAATCAGATAAAAAGACCCTATATTATATTATGGGCCGGTATTGTATGGAGTGTTAACCATCAGCCTTCGTTAGAAAGGTTACCTTCTCCGTAAGATATATTAGATTAGGCCAAACTATGATATATACTTTATTAGTAACGTCACACAGGGTCAGTCGCTTCAAGAGTCAGTCAGTACAGCCCCCTACACACACTAGAAGGAGCTACCTGGCGAGGTCACTGACCTGCCGATCGGACTTTTTCCGCTGATCGTTCGAGATTCCGATTGGCTTCTGATTCCACTTCCATCTGGCTTAGAAGGTTTTCTAGGTCTAAAGCCGAGTATGCTTTAGTAGGAGCCGCATGGTTGCGGTTGTATAAGAAAGACGGCTCTGCACGCAAGCCTGGCACGGCTCTTAGAAGCACATTCTCGTAAGGATTAGGCGATTTCGTCAGTACATGTAACTTAGTGTTTTGATCCCAGCGGTTTTTGTCAGTCATTTGTTTCGGTTTTGGCAAGCTGTGTAGCGGTGTCATAAATCTGCCATGTGTTCTGTCATTTGTTTCAATTTGTAGAGGACCAGGTTTGCTGGTGGGGATGGGGAGCTCAAAACGTTCAGGATTGTGCACGGAATAGTTCTTAATAGGTTTAACCAGTGAAGCTGGAGGTACATCGTGGATTTTCGGTTGCATGAAATTTTGTGTGAGATCATTAGTTTTTTTAGAAGCAGGCGTAAAAAAAATTGGTTGGTGGACTTTGGAAAGACTTTCCTGGGGCTTCGTGACGTGTATTTTAATTGACATATCGTTATTACGCGGGACGTTTGGCGTTGGTGGGGTGCGATTATCAGGAAGCGAGTTGTGGATGAACTTGTAAATAGGCTGTTTTGGAACCATTACAGGTTTTAAAGGGAAGAAAGAATAACTATTGTCGGATAAAGGCTCTGTATCTGGCAGTCCGCCATTCTCAAAATGCGAATGGTTGTTGAATTCGAGAGGTTCATCGCTGTCATACGGAACATGCAAGTGTTCATAATTAAAAACTGTGAGGTTTTCAGAGGACTCATAGTCTTCAGGGTCCGATATGTATTCTTTGAGTGGTGTGATTGTTGGTAGGAACGGTTTGGGTTTGATAAGGCCTTGGTGGCGTCTGTAAAAGTCGTCAGTAGGATTGCTGTTTCGTGGTGGGAAAGCCACGGTCACTGGTGGTTCGTTGTACATCGGCGTCGTATCTGAATGTATATCGTCCTCATTGCCGGCTGTAATGAAATGAAATATGAACAGGCATTGTTAACACTCAATATTATCCACGAATGCCTATATTTTTTTAGTGTAAAGTAAATTGAGGTGAATACGATTGATTGTTAACTACGTCTGATTATGAATGATCATGCACGTCAGTTTGTAAGCATGCTTTAAAATTTGTGATTGCTGATACTGATGAATTATGTGTCTTCGGTGATTGATTTGGTGACTGATGGTTGACTTATCTTTGACATAATAATGCAAAATTATTATAATGATCCTAGATACAAACAAGAGTAACTAATAACCCGTGCCAAGTTGATATTGTAAATACTTCTTTGCAATCAAATATTCACTAAAACGATAGACAGCTTTGGCCGAATCTGATTTTATCAATAGCAGCGGCAAGTCACTATCTTTCAAGTCTAATCTCGCAACACTGAAGCGCTTAAACAATAACGACGTTGCCTGGTTAGACTTGTAATATTGTAACGTTTAGTTTCGTAAAATGAGGTTCGACGGGTGTGCGGAAGGAGACACGCTAACTTCAGTGATTTCGAGCGATTTAATCGCTCAGCAGTTTGTGACATTACCGTTAGGCACGCAGCCCCATTGCTTGCAGCAGTCATCGTCGGAGATGTTAACGGGCGCAGGTCGGTGGCCTGGCAGGCAGCGCATGGTCTGCGGAGGCAACGGTGGTAGCGGGGAACACACTTCTTGGCAGTCCAGCTCGCCGTTCTCACAGAAGCAGCGCTGCTCGCAGCCGGAGAGGCTGATGGGTACGTCCGTCCAGTTGGGGATTCTATAACAGACGTGTCTATTAGGGCTGTTCATGTAACGTTGCGAAAGTAGTTATACGCCGAATCGTACAACCCGAATAGGGGCGTAGACACTGAATAAAATAATCAATAATGTCATATTTTCTCGAAATAGGATAAAAAATGTAGTCAAATAAATAATCACGAAGTTATAAGTGTCCAAAGTTTTAAGAAGGGGTATGTTCTATCCCTTTTTCGCAAAACGCAACTTCATATGAAACGATGACGATGGAAGAATGTGACGTCACAGAAGACGGCAACGTGCCGCGCTGCATCGTGTTCGGCGCCGCGGTCAACGCGGCCCCCGGCAGCATCCTGTAATGTGACGTCACACACCGTTTGCGTTTTCTCTCTCTAACAAGCAATAATAAAACGGTTGTAGCTTCGTAATTCTTTGAGATATCTGAATGGGATTTTCGTCACTAGGTATATCTTTTTGCCTTCTTTCTTTTGGAGTAATAATAATTTTCGAGTCTACACCCGTATTGGTGGTACCCCTTACCAGTACTCAGTGGGAATTGAAGCAGCTTGTTCGGATTGTCTCATCCATATGGTTTAGAAGTCGTTTACGTCAACGATTCGGCTGGTTGATAACTTGATACTATAAGGAAAGTTCTATGGGCTGATGGATGAACAATTAGACTTACATAATAAGTAGTGTTCGGAGTTTCGGTGGCTTTGCCACCGAAACTCCGAACCCTAATAATAAGACACCACTTGGAGAGACATTGTTTAAAGTGAACACCCTTTGTATAGACACTCTACTGAAAAGGAACTTCCTTGGAACTATAGACACTCACGGCATTCCGGCCTCGTGGCACGTGCCCGTTATACGCCGTCGCCGAGGATAATAGCCCTTACACACACTTGTTTAATAAGACACCACTTAGGAACACCATCCTTGGATATACCCCTTAGACAGACAATCTCCAAAGGCAAAACCTCATGGTAAGACACTTGGAACTGTTGGTAGATACTCACGGCACTCCATTGAAGTGGCACGTGCCATCACTGAGGCAGCGCGCGGCGCGCGGGCAGCAGTTGGGCGGCGTGGGCGGCGGGCTGGGCGCCCAGCGCACGCAGCCCTTGGACATCAGCTCCAGCCCCACGTGCGACGGGCACTCCAGCGCGGCGCACTCGCGGGTCTCGTCGCCCGTGCACTCGCAGAGCGAGGTGCAGCCGATGTGGAATTCTTCGCCTGGAAATTTTAACACATTCACTGCCAAGAATCGCTACGCGCTATGCTCGTAGCCGATCCCGTGGATCCTCGTATTTAGCGGAAAGCGACTACGGCGTAGGCGCCCTCTACGCGGTTTCCCGGCAGTGAAAGTGACTACAATTGTGAGGTACGTTTTATCCAAGGCAAAGATTACGCCAGAAGACCTGGCAAATGACCTAGCCGTTCTTAAGGCGTCTTTAATTTACGTCTGTTTGTTATTCGTGTGCGATTAATGCCTGTCGGGTGCAAAGTGGGAGTAGCGTGCTATCTATAATTTAACGTTCGATAATTAGCAAGGGCTGATCCTAAAACATTGACTACGGGCTGAAATGAGTAAATAATAATGAATTTTAATCTCCATTCTGACGTCCATCCTTCCATAAATTTTAGAAAATGATGCATTGTTGTAAAAAGTGAGGTCTCGGTCACTCAGTCTCTAGTACATATATGGCATGTACTAGAGACTGTGACCTAACTTTCAGAACAACGCTGCTGAGAGCAGTGATATCCAAAGCACCAAATTGATTACAATACGTACCAACTTCATAGAAATTCCCATCCTGATGACACCCTATCTTCTGATTAACCTCAACTAACTCTTCGGGCTCTTCCTTTTTATCCATATCCATCGCAGTGATCGTAAAATTGAATTTAGTTCCCGTTTCCTTCGTCTTCAAAATGTAGTCTTTTCCACCATCGAGATTTAGTATCAGGTTATCAAATTTCAGTTCCGTGTCTTTGAAATTGGCTCCCCCATCGTCGCTGATGAGCAGATGGATGGGGTCTTCGCTGCTGTTTGAATGCATGAGGGTAACTTGGACGGTGTTGTTTTGGAGGACCTTGATGGAGCCGATGGGCTCTGCCAGAACTAGTGGCCGCGAGGTTTTCGACATTGGAGGAGCCTCTGTAAGGTTTTGTTTCTGGAAATAGTAATTTGATTTGAAATCAAAAGGAATAAAGTAACAGTAGCAGAATATTCCACTCCTATCTGTCATCGGAATATTTTGAAATCAAGTTGCATTGCAGTCCGTTTTCTAGAAGGCGTGTCATCTTTTTCCATGTGTTATACAAAGGTAAAGGTTGCGGGAGTCCGCTGGATGCGGGTGGCGCAGGACCGGTCATTGTGGCACTCTTTGGAGGAGGCCTATTTCCAGCAGTGGACGTGTTTTGGCTGATACGATGATGATGATGATGATGATGATGGTGAAAACAAAATTGAGTGACTGGTCATTTAGCCAGTATTGCCGGTTTGTACTTGTAACTTGTAGCTTCGTGAAACGGACCCCGGGGGGTCCAACTATAAAAGACACACATTTTGCAATAACTTTGTAGCGATGTATCAAACCTTAGCTTCGAATTTATCGGCCTGATCTAGTACAACTGCTGCTAGACTAGCTAACACAAGCGCGTCTATGTCCGACATAAATTATTCGTACCTTGCTGGGAATTATGAATGTTTAATGTCCAACATTAAAACGACCATATTAGGCCACACACAAATGGACATACCACTTATCCATCTTTTTTAAACTAAAATGTAGCGTAACGAGAAACAGTGGCAGTTGTAGCGGCATATAACAAAGAGAATCTGAGGCCGTGGTCTGCGGTCAACGACGCACGCCGCGTACAGCGTGAAGTATGGACGTGCAGCTACATTTCAGACGTGACGGTGTAAGTGGCGTGCGGCGTTAACCGGAGACCATGGTCTTACCTCAGCAGCGGCAGTGGTATTACTCGTAGTGGCGTTGTCAGTCTGGTCCTCGTGCACATCTTGTGATACATCGCACACCTGCACCTCGCAGCAGGCGTCGTTGGGGTCCTGCACGTTGATGCACTTGTCCGATTGAGCCAGAGGGGGACACCTGGGAATAATTCCAATGAGTACATGACGGGCTGAGTGGTATTTACAGACAATATGGGTATCAAAAAAGACAACCAGGTAGAATATTAGGATCGTGCACATTTTATAGAGAACAGTCAAGGAAAACTAGAGAATAATGGTGCTTCGCAATTGGAGCCGATTTGTATTATAATTAAAGAGTACTTACATGTGAATGTCTGTCACTCACTGTGCACTTATAGAAAATGCATTTGTGCTTTTAAGTTTTAACATGGTTGTTTTGGCAAAATTACTGCAGTTCAGCGAAAGGCGTAATTACGCTGGAATAAGGAAGTTCCTGATAGATGAAAGGTTATATATTTTAGACTTTGCGGATGTAAATGGTATCAAAAAATGTGTGATTTGAAGACACCAGCGCTAAGGACATGAATGATAAACATCTGCTCATAAACACAACCGAAGTAATAGCAGTAAGTTCCTCACCTCGGTTTGCAGGTGACAACGGAGTTCTTCTCGCAGGTGCAACGCTGCTCGCAGCCCACGTTCCAGCTATTGCCCACGAGGTACGTGTCGTTGCCATACTTGCATAGCTCCAGCTTGGTCACCTTCATCTCTGCGGGAGAATATTCAGATTACTACTTTAGGACTAACATTATGGAGCAACTTATATGAAACATAAATGCTTGTTTATTACAATTTCTTTAGCTGTATTTGGTAACTGGCTACTAGACTCTTTCAGTTTGGGGAGTATTGATAACCACGCAGCTAAGGATCACGCACGAGCCTTAAGGTGAGAAGAGAGAGAGCGAGCGAGAATATTACGTAAGTGAAGCAAACACGTATCCTCACAGCAGCTGTCTACATGATCCCAGGAACCCTAGGTTTGTATCAGAAAGAGTGGTATGGTGACTAAACTCGCCTCCGTTCCCAGTAGCGCAGGCGATGATGCTGCAGCACTCGTCGACGGGCGACTCGAAGCACAGCGGGTCGCTGATGTGGCGGCCGCGGCGCACGTACGGGTGCTTGCAGCGCGGGGAGCAGCTGAAAGTGCCGGTGGATGTGCACACGCAGTTTTCTTCGCAGGAGCGGTTGACCTGGTCCCCTACCTGATAGGTAAAGCATTTAGAACGGCACATTGAATCTCTACTAGCGGCTAGTGGGTTCTTTAGAATAGATCTTGTAAAGTATAGGCGACACCGAGTGTTTAGTGGCCTCTCCCATGCAGGCTACGGCTGTAATGTGCGGGCGTTCCTATACTACACGAGTATGTTTGCTACAAGGACACAGAAACAAAATCATGCAGAAACAGAATAAACAATCGGTACATAATAATTAATATGGAACAAAGATTATACAACAAAAATGCTGTATGAGTTGGTTAATTTCAGCAAAACAGATGGGTTTCTGGCTCAGTTATATACGCTTTCTTTCGACCCAAGCACTGATATTCTAGAGGTGTAGATAAAATAATCAACAGTGTTGTATTTTCTCGAAAAGGGATTAAAAATGTAGTCAAATAGAGAAAAAAGCAATGCAAGAGGATCAATTATCAAAAAGTTATATGTGTACAAAGTTTTAAGAGGTCGTACCTATATTCTGTCCTTTTTCCGCAAAACGCACCTTCATATGAAACGATGGTCATTTACTGTGACGCTCGCAGATTGTGTTGTGACGTCACTATCTGCGAGCGTTTTCTCTCTCTAACAAGCAATATTAAAACGGTATAGTAGCTTCGTAATTCTTTGAGATATCAGAATGGGATTTTCGTCACTAGGTATATTTTTTTGCCGTCTTTCTTTTAGAGTAATAATAAGTGTTGTGATAACAGAACACCCATATTGATAAATTTTTATTTTTAGATCTTTGTGAGGCGCGATCATCGAAACACCACGTGACATACATATTATTCGACCGCGATGAGTTTGGGAATGGAATAACTGTAAGATTGTATGGTCATATCAATTTTGACGTGAGTATATGGCAAACTGTTATCTCCAATGTCATTCTAATCGCGATTTGATTCAAGACATTTAAGGGTTAAGTGCCAATACGACCCTAAGGCAGATAATTCATATGTTTCAGATAATTCAAGTGTTTGGAGTTGGAATTAGGATAATTGAGCAATATGAATATGAGCATAACAAGTATGATATATTAATTTTATAGTAGGTACTTAACTGACCTTGAACTATAGTTGCCACATTCATTTTTTGGGGGTGCGAAGTTGCCAGAAGCAACCAAGCAAGCAAGTGAGTGGATATAAGATACTAACCTTGTAATTGATTCCATTTTCTGCACACGTCGCATCGTCCCTCGCTTCGTCAGAATGATCCGGTGTAACCATAGGAGGGAACGGCGCTTGTAAATTGGAGTAAAACTTAGCAGGCAAATCTTGGTGCTCCTTAGGAAACTCTATTTTCGAAGGGTCAAATTCATCGTCATCCAAAGTGACATCGCTAAGATCAGTCAGCTTCTTATTGGTTAACTCAGTCTGATTGTGTAGTGTAATAGCGAAGTTCTTTAGATCATCTACGCTTAGATTTAGCAATCTTGCTCTAGGGCTCTGACTGGATGATTCTGTGGTTGTGATATCATCTTCTGGGGTAGTTTCTGGTTCTGCTTCCGCTTCTACTTCTGCTTCTGTTCTTTCCGTTGTGGGCGGAGCGGTCGATCTCGTGGGGGCAGCAGTAGCATCGGTACTTGTACGCGGTGGTGGTTCAGTTATTTTTACTGCCGTAGTTACCGCATGTGATGCTAACGCTGTTTCATCTTCCTCTCCTGTTAGTTTACCTGAAAAGAAGAAAGTATTCAATTAGGACAGTACTGAATCACCACAGATGTTGAACTTATATCTACACCTAAGATTTCTATGATACTATTTTCCAAATTGGTAGTAGAAACAGAAAGTCGATGATAATAATTAACCTACATCATCTACCATTGATCTAGAATCTAGACTTTCTTTAAAACAACATGTAGAACCCGTTTCTAATCTAACAGTCAGTAACCGCATCTAGAAATAGAGTTAAAGGAAATATACAACAGCATTTAATGTCCATCTAACACCGTTTTACATATTGTAAAAAGCATGTCAAAAATCGTCTTCACCTGATTACTCCAACATAAAGTTCTTATATCTGGAGCAAGGTCAGTAGGCGAGAGGAACCTGCACATCGGAGATACGGTTACTCTTCCGTTGTACAATTGTAAACTTTATGACAACGTAATAAAGGCCATGTATTTATAGAGTTATCGGAAATTACTCGATTGATACCGTTAACGGATTCCTATGTAACTGTCTTACAAAGTTCGATTGGAACTTCGATGAAAACAAACATAAATTTGCCGTCGTTTCAACATACATTTTAAGATTTTCGATCTTGCGCACATTGCAATAAGTATATTTTTTCAGTTTCCGATGTGTGCAATTATTTTGGCAGTCTTGCACGTATTGACAGGGCACGTAGACAATGCAACGACTTTCTGGGCGTGAGAATCGCATTTCGTGAATTGACTTAATTGGAGTAATACTAAAAGAGCAATAAGTGTGTGATCAGTCCAACAAAAACAAGAGAAGATCGCCATTTTGAAAAGGTCGAATCGCGTTTAGGATAATGAGGTATTTTCTCAAAAACGTCAAATTACTAGGTGACTGTTTTATTACTTAGAACCGTTAGTTGTATTGCATCTGATAAGCTAAATTTGATATTGTGTGTTAAAACAGGTGTGTCCAAATGGTATTATCATTGCTGGGAAACTATTGACTCAATTGGGGATGAACAATGCCTGACACATTTTATATTATAAATCCCAATAATTTATTTGTGAGATCAGAGAAAATGGAACGATGATATTTATCCAATAACCTCGTGACCAAGTTTTCTATAATTTTCTCAAGTACCTGCAATCATCGGCAGAATAGCCTTAAAGTACTCACCTCTAGTTCTCAAACATTATGTGTACCCAAGACAGCTTTGGTAGTAGGGTACCAATATGAGTCTTAAGATACGTTAGGTGCAATAAGTATGAACTGTTAGTATCTAATCATTAGGTTGAGCAAACATTAACACAATGCCACAACACCTGAATACATTTGCATAATGCTCACACACATAGAGTTCACGAACCAGTCGTCCCTTAACTTGATATAACCAGTATGTGACCTGCATACGAATGTTCATGCAAAGGTAGCTGAATCACTAACAGTCTAGCACCTAACCTTTTACTTACTGGGATTTAACAGGCAACAACACCTTTAATATTAGATCCTTACCTATGAAAATGGCGTTTTTTTTTCACAGATATTATTTTGTACGTAATTTATTCATTTCTATTGCAACTTCCAAATTATTTTTTTAATTTCAACATTAGACTATATAACAAAGGTATTATTTAAATACAAATAATAGGTTATAATTTTTTATTTAGTGTTTCAAATTAAAGCTTGAAAACCACCCTTTTCATGTGCTGCTGGTTCAAGTACGTAGTCGTATAGTTTTATGATGCGAACTATTTTTAAATAATTAAGATATGTGTAGCTTAAAAGTTTTCTATATTCCTACCAAAATTTTGTTTGGTTTGAATTTGACATTGCTGAATACTCCGCAAAATTCAATGTATGAAAATCACAGTTTTCATAAAATTCTCCATATAAAACGCCAATTTCATAGGTAAGGACCTAATACGATTGCGTTCTAGGTGTAGGTAGGTAAACCAGTATATTCCCCTGTAAAAACATCATCAAGGCCAAATACGTTTGCTAAGCTGTCAAATACTTTTTTGTATGAGTTAATGTTCATTCTTTGTTTTCCCTCTGGGTTGGAATTTGGAAGGTCAGATGGCAGTCGCTCTCGTAAAACTAGTGCTTATGCCAAATTTTGGGATTAGGTGTCAAAGCGGGGCAAAGGGAATAATGGTAGGAGTATGATGAGTGTTCATTCTCTCCTGTGGTTTGTGGAAGTTTTAGTTCCCAATTTTGGCGCAATATCCATACAGGTATACTTGAGATTATTAGAGTTGGCCGAATTGCATCAAAGAAGTCCATTCAAAAATCAACTCTACCGTCCCCTTAGAAGATTCCAATTCCAATGACCATGCATACATAGAGACTGTATACGATATGTATGATAATAATAAAGAGGGAATGTGCGTGGAATGTAAGTGTAGACATTTCTAAGTTTGTATTAGTAAGTTTTGTTTCATTCAGACTCGTGTCCATATTATCTTAGTATGTATCAATAAAAACTTATAAACCCTATCTAAATCTACCCACACATCTAAACTGGGTTATCATTATCGCTCCGATAAATTGTATAAATTAATAACGTAATTTTTCACGCTCGGCAGCAGGTACAGAGCCCTAAGGGGGCGACCTCAATCCGACCGTATATGTGGGTTAGCCCAAACAACCGCCGACCGGTTCCGTAAAGGCCGGTGCACACCGCCGCGGCAAACTTTTCTAATAGTGTTAACAGACGATCGAACGGTCCGACGGACCGAGAGGGACACACCTATCTGAAAGAATGAGAGCGATATATGACTCTCTGATTCTTTCAGATAGCTGTGTCCCTCTCGGTCCGCCGGACCGTTCGATACGCTGTTAACACTATAATGGCCGTTGCACTGTAGGTATCGTTATAATGCCGTAATAAATGTCAATAATAGCGTATAATAATAGCAAAATAATAGCATAGCGTATAAAACAATAGCATAACGTTAGTTTCATGATTAACTTTTTTAATACTACGATGGTAGCAAGCAAACAAGCATACGGCCTGCCTGATGGTAACCAGTCATCGTAGCTTATGGACGTTTGCGACTCCAGAAGAACCACACACAAGTGAATAATTGTCACTCACGAAATTTTCAATTCCACTGAGCACATTATTTTTGTTTATTTCCATAAAAGAGTGAAATGACATGATACAAGTGTTAGGATAAACGTCCCCAGTGTTTAACACCTTACTACCCAATAGTTGACACATATTTTCATTTAATAAAATAATGAATGCGATGGTTGTAAATCCATCGCCGTTATTTCCATCGAGACCCTTTTATTTTAATTTGCCATAAAAGCTATTTTCTCTTGAGCAGTGTTCAGGTTCATTTAAATAATGCTTGTATAGAGCCCTGGAGCTACAGTTTTATATTATATATATTTAATTTTACAGTTGGTACAGTTTCTGAAAAAGACAACTTTGGGGCAAACGTAACAGATATGGCAAATGAATTTATGAAATAAATATATTAATGACCCGTTTGATCATGTTTATAATAAAATATGCTGAATGTCAAATGCAAGCAATTGAATCACTAGATATTACACTTCACTGATTTTTTCAGCAAGCACAGCAATAAACGGCTTTTAAAAATTCAGCAGTATCTTTCGAAATATTTTGTTCAAGTATTTAGTTAGTGTGTTACGGTGATTTGATTCGTTTAATTCAATATTGAAGCCTCAGCGCGGCGAATCATACAATCTAAACGAGAGCAGGCACGAAAGTCACCGCAATTAACCTGCTCAGTGTACAATCGGCCTATAGGAACCTTGTCGCTTTCAAATGTACTATTTGGCGAAAAACTATTAGAGAAGCGGTTAAATCTTCTTGCTATGACAAAGTTCTAAGTTAAACGTTTAAGGTACATGTTCTACCATCCTATTATGGAGGTGGAAAGAGATTTTCAACTGCCTCATCGTATTTGATAGTGAAAAGAACGTGGCAACGGTAAAAGTAGATTGGTCAGTATTTTAACTGGATAAAAACCATGAGGTGAGTTTTAGGTTCTAAATAATTGTAGGACGTTAGCATTTAACATAACTTATACCCTGTTCCATAAGGTTAGAAAAATCTTGCGTGATTTCAAGGAAAACCATTTTGAAACGCATAAAAATGGTAATTGTTATGTTTGGATAGCGCTTAATGATCGAAATAAGTAAAACTAGTACAATATTTCCCTTTGATATCCCAGATAAACAAATAACCGGAGTAGAATTAGTTCATTAAAATCGAATGTTATATATGTATAATAATAATAATATAGCCTCTTTATTCCTTAATAAATACAATTCACAATTATATTTTGTTTCATTTCATGCATGCATTATTATTTCACACTATACCTACATTATATATTTATTTATAGTAAGCATACAATAGATTATTTATTTTTATTATTAACTAAGGACCTCTCTACGAGTAAAGGCCTCCTCCATTCTTCCAAAATCTAATGCTTTATCGAATGGAAAATAGGAAATTACACTTTACACAAAAGCGCTTCTCAATTATTCACAACAGCTAATCACTACATTGAGATTAATACGGAATGTGGGACTCATAAGCAGGAACAGAGATCTCTCTCTGACAGAGAGGAATTCACCACATTCGTTATTCTACACAGTCCTCAGTGCTATTGAGAAAAATTGAGATTGTGAAGAAATGTTAAAAGCTTGGCCTGAAGCTTTATTTGTGATTATGTAATTTTTATCAACAATGTAATGGCTGTAATCAATTTCTTAAGAGCCGCATTAATTGCCATCGTACGTGATTCTGTATAACTTAAAATGCTGTCTTTATATATTATAGATTTTATAGCATCACGACCATGTGTCCAGGCCTTTATTCTAGCGAATAAAATACGTGTCTAATGGAAGTAATGGGTCGTTTAAGGTAATCTGTTGGTGGAATGTGGCCCTTAGATCTGTCGTTTGGATGCTTCGGTCCGGTGGGTGTTAAGTTAATTTAAGAAGTCGAAAGACAGGCAGGGAACCTATTGGGACATAGTGGTGTATTCAGTTGATTATAAACAGTTGTCGTATTTTGGTAGGTATGCAACACGCTGAGCCATAGCTTTAAGGTATATTTAAATATTATTTTATAAGTACCTATCTAACTTCTGCCCGCGACTCCGTCCGCGTGGAACTCGTTTATATCGTAGCTCCATACAAAAATTCACCCCCATTTCACCGCCTTGGGAATGATTTCCGGCATAAAAACTATTCTACGTCCTTCCCCGGGATTTAAACCATCTCTATACCAAATGTCATCTGAATCGGTTCAGCGTGAAGAGCAATTGACAGTCACACTTTCGCATTTATAATATTAGTATGGAAAGTATGGATTGAGCACAGCGGTTCTGTCAGCTCAAGCTAAACCTTGAATTGAAATGAAAAGGTGTATGTAAAGTTCCCAAAAGAATACCTACATACCTACTTAACCCTTAGGTGCATATGGTATCAATCACTTCGCTTATGGAATGTCGTATGTCCAATTAAATCCACGTCACGTTTCTGACTCCATGTCTAGTATGACCATGACCAAGTCTGTAATTCACATTAATTTCATTACTGCTTTTGTCACTTCAGTTGTATCATTTTTGATACTGTCTGCATTTAAGGGTTAAATACTTGGAAAATTTGCAATGCTCCTCAAACACCTATTTGACTTCCTAGGATTAAAACCTGGGATATCTAACAAGTTAGCCAGTGGTCGAAAATTGCAAAATCAAACTTGGTTCCAAAGTATTGTACATCCGTTTGCATTGCACCTATGTCCTAATGGTTCGATCAAGGAAAATAACTCTGATAGGTTGCGCAAATTGCGCCAAAAATGCAGCGCGGTTCGATGACTAACGAAGTCCGTAACGCAAGAGGTTGCATCAGTCGCACATCTACGATACCATAGCACACGTATTACTCGTACAGTCAGCATCGCATAGTTAGTAGCAGCCAAAGTAGCCAAATATATCGTAACACTTCCTTACTCCTATAGCAATAAAGACGTGTTTCGATATATATGGCTACTTTGGCTGCTACTAACTACAACGTGTTAATAAAATAACGCAAAACCTGAAAACCGTTTCGTCAGAATCGAGAGTAGAATGCGAAATCGCGTCAAAAAAAAAATTTTTTTGACGCGATTTATTTTTTACATTTGTATGGAGCAGGTCGCCCCAGTCGGCCAACACTCCATACAAATGTAAAAAATAAATCTTGTCAAAAATTTTATTTTTTATTTTTTTCGCATTCTATGCTCGATTCTGAACAAACGGTTTTCAGGTTTTGCGTTATTTTATTAACACGTTGTATATGATGCTGACAGTAGTACCTACTTACTGTGTACATTCGGGGTTTGTCACTTTTCACATTCGCACTGGAATAGGGATATTTTTCCTGATAGTCAAATTAGCGAATTTTTTTTAAACTTAAAAATCGCTCTGTTAGTATGAAGTCACGTCATGATTTCAAAAGTTACACAGGCGACATGAGCTTAGCCCTTAAATAAGCAGTTATACTAGAGACTCTAGAGAGTCATATAGTTTTTTTTAAGCATTTGTGGTATAAAATGTTCTTTGAACTTTGTTGGAGACGATGTCATAACTTGTTGTGACGTATTACAGTTAAATGCAGAATAAAAAAAAACTATGATTAGCACTTGTTCGATAAAGATCAATTGTATAACACGACCACCCGAAGCGCACTATAAAGTTTGTCTCAGATTCCATACATAACAAATGCAAATGTCTGTCGGTCTTATTCATCAGTTGGTTCGTTGAATTTGAATTAAAAACTAACCGTTAGGGCGTGCGCCCACTATTTTAATGGTTATTTATGAAGACGATGAATTTAATGAGTTGTATAGCTACACACTGCCGTTTAGGCTACAAATATTGCATAGCATTGCAATAATTGTAGCCTATTTAAACTTAACCTTTTTTTAAAACACAGAGTCGCGGTTAGAGCTGCTAGTAATTACTTGTCCCAAAGATGGAAATATACGATCTGAATCATAATCCTCTAAATCCTCTCTTATCCACCTACGAGTAACACACTTTAACTTGTATCACGTCACCTACAGGCGTACAGAGTGGAGGAATCTCCAAAAAAGTATGTGAGAAAAAAAGACCGGGTTGCACTCCGGGAGTGCCGGCAGAAGTGAAAACTCAATAACATTGTAACAGTTTTTCGATCAGGTCACGTTACATCTTACGGTGTCACCCTAAAAATGAATTTTGAATGAATGTTCGGCGCCAAGAACAGCCGACGGCGGCGGCGAACAAAATACCAATTTGTTTTTGCCATTGCTAAATATTTTCCAAAACTTTATCTCTTTAGGAATAACGTCCAAATTCGAACTATTCGAATTTGCAAGAACAGCGGACGGCGGCGGCGAATAAAATACCAATTTGTTTTTGCCGTTGCCAAATATTTTTCAAAGCTTTATCTCTTTAGGAATAACGTCCAAATTCGAACTATTCGAATTTGCTCAATAGCAAAACGGTGAAGGACGCGTGGACAAAATTACAAATTAATTTGCAGAATATGCTATTGCAAAAAGTGTTTAACGGCTTTATACTCTTACGAATAACGTTCAGTTTAGAATGAAGTCGAATCGGCTAGCAGCAAAAAGTGACCTCCTTCACATCTGACGTCACAAAAATCTGTTGCGTATTTAGCAATTTTTCTCCATCCCAAAAAGTGCTCAGCGCCGCTAAAGAAGTTTTCACTTCAAAAAACAGTCACCTGCTTCAAAACATTCTTAATTTAAAAATACTATGGCAACTTCGAAACCTGGCTGCGTATGCGATGCGATGCTGTCGCCGGATTGCGCCAATGCTACGCGTATCGAACAGGAAGTTTAAGGTTAAGTCATTATCGTTTATTGACTGTTTGGTGTTGTCTTATTTCGTCTGGCGCCAAATTAGAATTCGGTAATGATTCCGCTTGCGGAAGTAATGGTGTCATCACAAAAAACAGTTCTGTCTACAATACTATGTCTGTTACTGAAATGTCTTGGCCGTATTCCGGATTTTTGATTACAGCTCTTGGTGTAGCAACAATGAAGCCATTTTCACCAACTTTACCTCTTTACTATTGTAATCTTATACCTAGATGAGACCTAATTTAAACGTATATGTACATCGTCGAATTATTGCTTGCATGCGTTCATTGAATTCGATAGTCACCGAGTATGAGGTTGTTGGGGTAAACTAACTAAATTGACTATAGTTAAGAAAGATTCCGTATATAGTCGACGGAATTTAGGTGAACGAGCCTAAAGAATAGAATATTATTTATTCGTGACAACAACACATACATACACGTAAAGAAGAAGAGAACGCTATGTACCTAGTCATACATAGTTATGTACGAGTACAATGCCCGACTAACCCCAGTCGACGCGCGACGTTAATATTTAGGCAACTGGCATATATATGTTCTTTGCAATTAGGAGTGTAATTGTGTGCCAAACGCAGGGAAACGAAAATATTAAGTACTGCAATATCAAATTAAATGTGGGGTAATTGAAAAAAAAAATCTTTAAACCGACAATTGCTAGAAGCGGCACTGAAAAACATTTTATATTCTCTGTCAACCCCTTATGGAAACGCAGGCGTGAAGTTTAAGTATCTAGGTCCTTATTATATCATTATCTAAGGCGTATCGCTAAATGTCCGTGAACGTGTTAACGGCAGTATTGACACTTTTTTGCAAATTAATTATGTGTAGCACTTCTTTCTACACTTCGCAGACATAGCCTAAGTACACGTGTGCAGACGGCGTGAAATGCAGTCAACACAGAAGAGAGCTGTGTTTATTCACGCCACGCCACGCCTGAATGGGCGGCATGGCGTTTCCGAGTTGGCGTTATGAGAGCTGTTATATGGCGTCGGAAGAAAGCAATGCTGTTTTGCCAATTTATAAGGCATTTCTTGATACTGATATTTCCCTTACATAGGCGCTGGCCTCCTAATAATTTACTTTAAAACAAAGTTTTAACCGACTTCAATTCAGTAGATCACCTTATTTGAAGAATTCCTTCGATTTCTCTAGGATGCCATCATCAGATCCTGAGCTGATGACCATGGGACCACCAAGTAAGGATGCCCTTTCAAACAAAAAATTTTTTTTTCTAGTCGGTCCAGGTGTAATTATAATATCATAAAATATAAGATTCCGACGAATTGAAAACCTCCTCAAACACAAAACAGTTATTATGAAAGGGGCCACAATAAAAAGGGAAGTCATATTCCCGAAAATTAAAGGCACTGGAGCAAAGTTTTGACTATGAAGTAGCATATCAGCATAATAATTAGGGCACAGTTGTATAGTTGAACCAAAATAAAATGTACTCATGCTTAGTCCTCCTTATGCGGAACAGGAAAGATAATAAATAATAAATAAGCACCTGAATGTAAATCAGCAGTATGTTTTACAACATTTTATAACCTCTGTCTGGGAGTACCATCGGAGGAACAATACATAGGAACAGAGTTTCACGCTTGAGTGTAATACTTATTAAGATATATAGGTATAAAAACGTAGGTAGGTCCAGCCCAAAAGGCAGCTAAATTCAACCCGTCATTGTTGTCTAATAGAAATGTCGTGACATTATTATTAAGGTTCTCATGGTGGTCGATAAGTGCATCACGAACCATCAAGGTTGAGCGAAAGGGACCTTTTAACAAATGTCGTAGTCATCACTATCAAATCAAGCTGTTAGATGCATTCTTGTAAACCAGTTGAATTTCATTTCATTGACTACTCAATGTGGTAAAAGGGGTCATACGTTGTTAGGGTTGCCAGGTGAGTCGCGAAAAAATACCAGACAACCCCAACCGGAGGGGGGGGGGGGTGGGGGGGTGTATGCTAGGCTAGTAAGTAAGACTAGGTCGCAAAAAAAAAAACACATTGTTCTGTCCGGTAACGGTTACCGGACAGGCCTCGAAAATACCGGATTGTACGCGTAAATACCGGACATCTGGCAACCCTATACGTAGTGTAGCCATTTGTTAGTGCAACAAATAGGGACATCATGAGAAGTGAATAGATTAGAGGGGGTCACGTTTCTCTGCAGCTGACCTTATATGTATACGAGTATATAGATATCCATCATCATCAGCCTTCATACTTCCCACTGCTGCGCCCAAGCCTCCTCTCATGGATGAGGGGAAAGGGGCAGTAGTCCTCACGCATGACCAGTGCGGGTTGGGCACTATTTATTTATTTCAATCCCCGTCAATCCCTTCACGAAGTACTACCTAAGTACAGCAAAGTCTCGTTAGGCAAATTAGGACAGAATCAATTCTACATCAATAAAAACAAATGCCAAAAAAATGCCTGGCGGCTTAGTACAGATCATTTAGCCAATCTACTGCTTGAACTTAATTTTACGTAATGGTTGGCGACCAAATTCCTATACCATTAAATCAGATTGATAGTCTGACACATTTCTTAAAAAATCGTGAACTAATTAACTCAAGCATTAAGTAGGTACAGTCGACGTCAAAAATATGTCAATGTTTTTCTCTATATTGCAAAGCAGTACCTAAGGTGCTGAAGTGTAGACGTATCTCTGCCGACGACCGTACTTACGCATCGCGATTATCCGCCCGTCTTATCTCTAAGTGGTTTTTTGTGTTTAATCAAACTACAGTAATTCAAGCATAACAATGTCTCCCCACTTATGACATGACTTAAGTAATCAGACATTAACCGCTTAAGAACGTCACACCCGACGAAGTGCACGGAAGCCATTTGTGAGGCTCACCGGAAATTGAACCGTAATAGTGGGGATTAGAGTTACATTTGCATGCTAGTTGAAGAATTTCCGCGATATACGGATAAAGTATCAGGAATCGCTATGTATAGATATAATATACTAAATGTATTAATTTAAGGCCCGATTAAATCAGAATCCGTACACCTTATGAAAGACCAAATATTTGTAACCTAGTAAGTGGAGGTGGGCGGGACACTTGGCGAGGAGGAACGATGGGAGATGGACAAAACTGGTTACTGAATGGTGGCCAAGGTCATCGAAACAGTCAGCGGGCAGACCACCAGCTCGATGGACCGATGATATCTGCCGAACAGGAGGCAAACATTGGATGAGATTAGCACAGGACCGAGGAGAGTGGCGTAATAAAAAAGAGGCCTATACTCAACAGCGGGTGGATACGGGCTCAATAGATAGATAGATAGTATATTTTGACATCAGCGGTTTTTTATAAAACCGAGCTTAAAATTAACAATATCGGGGCGCAATGCCTGGGGTAAATATAGCATCTTTGCAGATTTTCACCTAAAAATATTTTTTTAATACGTGAGTGCCACCGTAAAAATATTATTAAAATAACATGCAGAACATACGGTATAATGGTGATACAGGTATATTCCAACTTAAAAAAAAAAGCGGCCAAGTGCGTGTCGGACTACGCACAACGAGGGTTCCGTGCCTATTAAAAAGGTCGTATCGTTACTGAAATCTTATGGCACTTACGTCCTTTTCTTTAAGGACGGCAGTTTTTTAGGAATATCTTAAAAACCTTTAAACCGATCTTGTTCAAAACAATTTTCGCTGAAAGAATTTAATAAGCCCTATGAGCATGATTTTTTTCATATTTTTAAAATACACGGTTCAAAAGTTAAGAGGGGGGGGACACAATTTTAGTGACTTTCGAGGCGAATATCTCCGACTCTATTCACTAAATCAAAAAATTTGCTGAGAAACCTTATATTTATTTTGAAAGGCCTAATAATTGATGTGCCACACGTGGGCTTACAATGAAAAAAAATTTTTTGACTTTCAGTTATATGTATGGAGTGCGCCACAAAAAAAATTTTTTTTTAGTAATTGAATTACAAAACTATGTAGCGGTACTATAGCGGTTAACAAAATACACCTATCCTCAAAATTTTATTCAAATACACCTTATAGTTTTCGAGTAAAATGCCTGTGACATACGGACGGACAGACGGACAGACAGACAGACAGACAGACAGACAGACATTACGAATCTATAAGGGTTCCGTTTTTTGCCATTTGGCTACGGAACCCTAACAAGGAAAGCTATTAAAATACTACAAATATTTTGGACGACAACGACGACATTGTTTCCCATGGGAAATAATGAATGCAGGAAAAATCACTGCGCGGAAAATGACAGTTGAAAGTGAAAGTAGCATCGTTCGAGTTTGGCGTGATCGACAACAACGAACCTATACGACGCTATTACTTTCCTTGGCCGTAAATGTAATTGCACATGAACCGTGAATAACGAAGCAATTAAATAATACCTGTTATTACATTAAATATTACTAGGCATTACCGCCTTAGCGTCTGCACTCGTAAATTACCTGTTAGGGATAGAGACACTATCCAAAACTGTGAGAGTAAATTCTATCAAACGAAGGCAAGCAAAAAACGACTTTGTGCTCTGACCATGAAGTAGTTTTATTGCTACCATTTGTTTGACAGGATTGACTCTTTCGGACGTAGGTACTATAAGTATTGGTTCATTTATCTGGGTATTAAGTGGAATTTTACAACTACTTTAGCATTGACTTTGTTATTGGCTTGACTAATTCAGAAAAATGCTTAATATCTAATGGCCGCTGTACACATTGGGCCAACGTTGGCGCGTGAGCAGGATGCAGCTATGCGTTACAGGGAGAGGGCTGTAATTCGATCTCATTTGTTTACATAGCTGCATCCTGCTCACGCGCCAACGTTGGTCCAATGTGAACAGCCGGCATAAGTCACGACGTAACAGTCAGTCAGCACGCTGCATCGATGCATACCTGTAATTCAATGAAGAACAGAGTAGAAATGAATGGAAGAATCCTCAAATCAATAAAAGATCGGCAATGCTATGATGTGACGTCCATAAGCTACGGTGTCTACATCAGGCAGACCGTGTGCTCCTTTGTCACCGTCGTGGTGTAAAAAAATCTGAGAACAACACTTGATTGCGTTTGCATTATCATTAGGTAAGTAGAAGAGAAAAATAGACACATGAGATAAACGTCCTAGTCCTCGACGTTGCACTAGTGTGTAACATGGGCACTTTATATGATTTATTTTAAAAATAAAAAAATGGAAAATAACCAAATCACCAAAAAATCCGCAACGTTCTAGTAGCATTTTAAGTTGGCACCACGTTGGGCCATTGATCACCGAGTTGGCCCACGAAATGCCAACGAAAATGCTACTCGCGTTGCGGATTTTTTGGTGATTTGGTTATTTTCCATTTTTAGGCTTCGTCACATACAAACGCACAACCGGCTCAACAATAGAGCAATCCGCAATAGGCTTCGTCATTAACCTTATTAATTACCTACATAGTTAAACAGGACCGGCCCGAAGGATGGGTTAATATGAACTAAGACGATTTTTCGTCATTCGAATTAAAGTTATGTCAGTTTGGGTCATCCTATCATGCGTCAACCTATTAAAAAACAAAACAAAACTTGCGCGGGAGTCGATAACCGCAGGAAGCGCGTAACGTTGACATAACCGGCGCACGCGCACGAATACCTACGGGCTCCGGCATGATAATGAATGGCCGTTTGCGGACTATGCAGATAATGGCCGGTCGGTGCGAATAATTAAAAGTGGGCGATGTAACTATGTATTCACAGTCGATTCTAGACCAATTATTTGATGATGTACTGTTAAGAGAACGTAATAAACTAAACAGAATTTCAAAATCAAGTGTTAAAAGCATTACTACAGTAAAGTAGCGATAAAACTGTGACATTCCTGTGGTTCAGCTCTGCTCCTGCTCGGACATTATCGGTAATTTTCACGAGAGCGGTAACCGTACTATGACCTGACCCCGTATCATGGTCGGCCTTATCACGCGATAAGTGACAAGATAGCCAGTGACGGACGTTCTATCTTGTCACTTATTGCGTGGTAAGGCCGACCATGATACGGGGCTGATCGGTAGCCGGACTCGAAGGGATTCACCAGATTGTTCCTGTTCAAGAAAGATGTCAGCAAAAAAAATATATCGGATTTTAAGCAGTTCCGGAGATCACCCAAAACATACAAACTTACAAAGCTACAATCTCACAGACTTCTCCTCTTTATAATATTATTATAGATATAAGGAAACAGGGTTGACCTGTGTTGTGGGCGATGTGCTAGCAACCTATTACTGCCGCATTTATGCTAAAAGTGGCACTGGAACATAAGTTTCATGTACCCTATCCCTATTAGGTACAAAGGCGTGAATCTATGCATGTATGTATGTATGTATTAAACATAGATCAAGTTTTACAAAAGCAACCTTTGCAATAATCAGACCGACCTCCACATGACCTGTCAAACACTATTGCATCACTACGCGTAAGCAACTAAGCATGGTAGATCACATGAATCGGTCTATCACTAGATCGGCCTTGTGCCGTTTCGATTATGGTAGTGAAAGTGGACGGCCATGGGGACAAAGTGATGGATGGTTCCTATTGAGACCCATAGGTATACATACATAGAATAGGTACTTGTAAATGTACAATCGCGATGAGTCTGTGAACCTCTATTGAACGCGACTAAAATTCAGCAGACTGGAATCCGTTATTTTTGGGCGTAAGTAGAAATTATAATATATATCTAGGTAAAAAAATAGCTGTTGTCCACGTTAATCCCCTAGCCTGATCCCCCAGGGGAAAAAAACGGTTAGGTTGTTAGTTGAACTGCGACCCTACAGCGCGCGAGCCGAGCGAGCGAAGCGAGCGTGACGCGGTAGCGTCCGGCGAAGCGCCATAACCGAACATTATCATTTTTTCCTAGTTGAATATAAAATAATTGCCGCTAATTCCCCTGGGGGATCAGGCTAGGGGATTAACGTGGATAACGTGAAAAAATATGGTTATGTTGTATTCTTAACGTATTTATTAAAACAACATAATACAATATAATTGAAACATGAGTAAGTTATGCCGCCCCTTTTCACCTCGGGTGCGAAGGTGCCCATAATGCTTACAATATTTAATCTAGGTACTATATTTTCTCATTGAGTCCCTAATAGTAATAACCCTTAAACTCTATTTAAATAATTTGTTAAACTTAGAAGACAATACGAATTTCGATCAGAATGAAAATAAACGTGCTATTGTATTTTAGAGACTGACTATTTCTTAAAAAAGAGGTTTTTTTTACGTCTCGGTTAAATTTTAATTTTGGACAGTGGTTTTGATAAAGTAGGTACAATGAAGTAAAATAGTTTTCCTTCTGCGGGATCAGTTACATTGTGTAAACTGAAGAAAAATTGTAATCGTTCAAGTATCATCATTATTTTATCGCGTTATACACAGTGTTGCAACACGCTGATTTTTTAAGGTTCATCTTTCCCTGGCCAAGAACTAAGCGAAAATCACCCGTGGCCCTTAGACGCATGAGTGTCGTGATCAGCGCTACATGATTAACAACGAAGTATCTAACATAAAGTGAAGCAATGCTCCCTGTAAACAGACCAAGGGTGCAATTCGTGAGGAACGCCATGTACGACGCACGAAATTGTTACGAAAAGGCCCTTTATTTTAACTTCACACTGCTTATAACAATAGGGATGCGGACTAAGATTTTTTTACGATGCCATTCGAACCAGTTTTTGGAGAGGAACAAATGTTTGTATGGGGGCCTCTACAATTAAAGAACATAAATACCCAAAAATTTGAGACAAAGATTGACGTCGCTGGCGGCAGCGGAAAACGCTTCATACTGATGACGTACCCTCGTATGACGTCACTTGTACAAAGTGGTTGTATCATTGTATGGAAAATCCGGTAAATTGTTGTTTCAGTCGCGAAATACTGCGTTTAAGTACATAGTTGTCATACAATTTTGTTTCTATAAAAGCGTAAGGATTCTATTGGCAGCTTTAAATTTACACTTGGACAATTAAAAAAAATGCATACATTTTATAAGTTAGACTTTATTACGATAATTTGATGGTTTACTATCCATTTAGCATCACTAATACGTTATCAATTTGAACATGAGGCCGCATGCCTATTGCGAAGGCACTTGCATTGAAACAGTCTGTAGGGTTTCCACAAATTAATGTCAAATAAAAACCGTCTATATCTATAAGTAGGGTAAACACGCATTATTTGGTGATACGTGTAATTCGGTGAATAGGTACATGTTTTGAAGCACTCTACCCAATAAAGCTCGCGAATTCACCGAGGTCGACCCCTAAACTCAGTCCTCGCCCGCGCAGCGGGGTATGACGATAACGGGGCGCGCGCGGAGTGCGGGCGCCGGACTTTGCCTCCCGCCTGTCGCCCGTGCCCCGTTATCGTCATACCTGTAAGCGCGCGCCGCGCAGGCAAGGACTGACCTAAGGACCTAAGCGGTACGAACCTACAGCTAGCATGATCGCGTATATGTCGGAGTCGGAGTTCTGTCGGACATAAGGCATTCGTCCCTCTCGCACTTCACTATACCCTAGTAGCATTTTGCGTTGGCCAACCGTAGCTAACGGTTGGGAAAAAGTTGGGAAATCGTTAGTAGCAATCTAACGAATTGCCAACAATGGCCCTAATGCTATTTATGGTTCATTTTCCAACTGCAAAACCATACAAACATCTAACATAGGCCCTACCACAGTTATCAGTTGGGTTACCAACAAATAATCCATACGAACAAACGACGTAGGCCCTACTACCGTTTTTGGTTAGATTTCCTACAAAAAATCCATACGAACAGCCAACATAGGCCCTACTGTGGTTTTGGTCGGATTTCCAACAGAAAATCCCATACGAGCAGCCAACATAGGCCCTACTGCAGTTTTGCGCAGCGTTCCCAACAAAAAAACCATACGACCATACAACATAGGCCCTACCGCCGACTTAGTTGGCTTCCCTACCAAAAAATCCCTACGAGCAGCCAACATAGGCCCTACTGCGGTTTTGTACGGCGTTATGAACAAAAAATCCATACGATCATGCAACATAGGCCCTACCGCGGTTTTGGTCGGATTTCCAACCGAAAATCCCATACGAGCAGCCAACATACGCCCTACTGCAGTTTTGCGCAGCGTTCCCAACAAAAAATCCATACGACTATACAACGTAGGCCCTACCGCCGACTGAGTTGGCTTTCCAACTGAAAATCCCATACGAGCAGCCAACATAGGCCCTACTGCGGTTTTGCGCAGCGTTCCCAACAAAAAAACCATACGACCATACAACATACGCCCTACCGCCGACTGAGTTGGCTTTCCTACCAAAAAATCCCTACTAGCAGCCAACATAGGCCCTACTGAGGTTTTGTACGGCGTTCCGAACAAAAAATCCATACGATCATGTAACATACAACCTACCGCGGTTTTAGTCGGATTTCCAACAGAAAATCCCATACGAGCAGCCAACATAGGCCCTACCGCCGACTTAGTTGGCTTTCCTACCAAAAAATTGGAATTTAGCGCTATTTCGTGTCGAGTAGAGGCATTGCTCATCTGTCACGGGCCTGGACATAGGCTAAACAAGTACTTTTTACGCTATTCATCACCAGAGAGCACATAGCATTAGTACTATTGCATATTGAAAACAGCATAGGGCCAACAGTGAGCCACATATGAATCCAATGGCAGCGGGAGGAGAGGGGAATTCGGAAACAAAGTGCGGTGCGGGGGGCGGTGGACATGAGCACGCGCGGCGCGCGAATTCGATCGGCCATTTTGTTATCGATCTCCATCGTGAATAGTGCGTGTAAACGTATAAGTATATACTTAGTGGTTATATTTTCTTTTGAGTGCGTGCGTGCATGGTATAAAGTATTACTTGTTTTTGAAAGGGTTGCATATTTACTTAGCAAATATATATAAAAAATAGTGTGCAAGTTAATACTTACATGTTATATTCACTAATCAAATAACAATATATCGTGTTTATTAAGCAATCCTTTCGAAATCACGTTCAGTATGATCAAAGTGGTGGAATTTAATGATTCTGATGGTGACGGCGTGGTCTTAGTGTAATACTTATGTAACAGAAGAGTGGATCACGCCTCGCAAGAAGGAGTGCCTTTGGCCTCCTCATAAAATCGTCAGTGCAGTACCTATGCCTCACAACTAAAATATTACCGGACGAGAATTGACATGTGTATCCCATTAAACGCATATTGTACGAGACAGGTGAGTTAATATTAGTTAATTTAATTTTTAAATCACAAGGTCAATTTAGTTTTGTAACGTCGTGTGTTCATTTTGATTTAATATCTGTTTAAAACTGATGCTGGCAAAAGTTTCGAGCTGCCATTTCTCTATAAGTACATAGGTAATAATAAATAGTTTTAGCTATTTGTCGTTTTTATGAAAAGGTTAGTTTTAGCTATTTCATCACAGTCCTCTTTGTCTGTGTCATTTAAATGTGTGTTCATCTCTCTTCTAACAGATGGCTGCGTCCTTGTCAATTGGCTGACGAAACTGGCCAGTGAGGACGCCACATTAAAGTTGCTGAATAATCCAGCGTCTAATTAACTTATTTGGACCTTGCGCGATGAGCGGACCATTGGATTTTTGACACCTGAACCCACTGAAATGACGGAGTGCAACTGCTCGGAATCGGAGGTCAAAATATGTTAGTCCAGTCATGACGTTGACAAATTTGGGCTAGTATGATGCCTTTTATGGCCCGCCATAAAGAATGTGTCCCTTTCTCACTTACATACTTACTAGAAAGTGATGAATGCTTTAAGGCCGGTCAAAAAGCATCGTGCTACAGGGCCAGCATTCAAATACAATTAATTATAATAGAAACATATCGATTATAAATCGAGGTTGTCTTTTTTTCCTTACAATAAAATTATAAACGTATTATGTGAAGTTTTATTTTACGGTCTAGCTGTACAAAATGATGGTAACGCAAGTAAATGTGAAAAGTCTCAGAAGGCATTTAAATCTCCGTTAACAGTTAATGTGCAGTTACGTTTGTAAATTCGGTTATTTAAAGACGTTTACTTTGTATGTTACAGATGTTTATTCTCACGAAGGCGGTTTGTGAGTATTATGCACATGCACATTGTTGTGTGCTCGGCCAATATAGAATCTCTCTCGAGATTACGCACCTAGAAACCATGGACATGTGCACTAAATAGGTACCACCCCACAACAAATGTACGATCCCTACCGACCACGAGCGACGCCGGGGCGCATATTGTAAGTGCCAAAGGAAATTGAAGCTTCTCTGCTTCAGTTAAATTCCACTACTCGCGCGCGCAGGTGGCAAGCTGCGTAAATTCCGTGCAAATATGGAATTTAACTACAGCAGAGAAGTTTCAATTTCCTTTGGCACTCACAATGTGCGCCCCGGCGTCACCCGGTCAGTGAAGATCGTGCATAAGTAAGACCAACCCGCCTTCGTGAGATAAACAACTGTACCTAACCCTACTAACTGCCAACGGGTATTCTACAGTTGGTACAGAGTGCTTTTATTTTGTAGGCCCTTCTTACGCAATGTTGCTTTAGGTCCAACAGTCGGAAACTGTGGTTGGCCCAACATAGTTCTCGTAGTAATGTTGCTGTAGGCCCTACTTTGCAAATGTAAATTGGCCCTACAACCGGAAACGGTGGTTGGCCCAACGTAGTTGTCGTAGTAATATTGCTGTAGGCCCTACGTTGTAAATGTAAATTGGCCCTACAGCCGGAAACGGTGGTTGGCCCAACATAGTCATCATAGTAGGCCCAATGTTGGGAGACACCGTTGGCTTTACCGAAAACAGGTGTTTCACTCGCAACGGTTGACCAACCATTCGGTGATCAATGGCCCTACGAAATGCCAACTTAAAATGCTACTAGGGTACTAATATGTCCGACGTAAACGCGATTACTTCTGCTAAAGTAGATAGATAAATCTTTTATTTGGCATTTTGCAACAAAATAAAAATAAAAAAAATACAAAAAAAAAGAAACAGAAAAAAAAACAACGATAAAAGAACAAAAAAAAACAATTGTTTTACGGAAACAGAATTATAAATTGAATTTAAGGCATACTTGTGCGTTGCAATAATGCCAAAAAGGTACTAGCTCAGTTTTGCTTAAGTTAGTTAGTCAGTTAGTAGTTTAGTTTAGTTCAGTTAGTAGTCCATTCAAAAAGCAACTGCACCCGTCGAAGGTAGAAGAAAAGTTTTATAAATACTCGGGGGCACATTTAAATAAAAAAGAAGCAGCAGAGGTGATATTATCGGCTTACGTGCAATGTCGCCTAACTAGTAACTAATGGAAATAGAAAACTGTTCATATGTAAGTAGGCTACGAGAAGTAAAAATATAGCAATAGTACAATTACATAGTACAGCCTTAACAAAAACACTTGTTATTTTATTGACATCATTAAAGTTAATCAAGTTACTACTATGTATAAACAATTTGACACCTACTTCATAGTAATAAGATTGAAATTTGATTAAAACTTATAGAGTTGGTTGTAGATGACTCGCGTTCGGCGTAATTGGGTCACGATTCGTGGATTCACGTTTTCGTTGTTTCCGATTAGTTCACGATATTATTGGAAGAACAATAGTTATTTATGATTAAGTACTCATCATGGTACGAACACAGAAGGTTAGGTAATAAATTGTTTTCAAAGAAGCGATTGCTTTTCTATTCTAAAGCTTTGGCGTGAAATGAATGACCTACTAAATATCTAATTGCGGATCTTAAATTGACAATATTAAAAAGTCCACTGTAAGATTGAATAAAACGATCATCGATAATATAAAAAGACAAAAATTTATATGATCGATCTCTTTCTGTTTCACGATGTACCTTCACATTCATTAGTTTGAGATAATAGTCGGCAAAGAGCTACTCTACTTAAGAGCTGTAAAATATATTAAACGTTTGGTCTCATTTTATAACTTATGTCAAGGCATCTTTCATTGTATAACCCGGCAGATCCCATTTCAACCAAACGTATTGAATTGTAGTTGGTTTTTATTTGGCTTGAAAACCAATCGTATGTCACAACGAACACACACGGGAAATCATAATAAAATAAATAATTATCTACCCCCGACACAAAGTAACTAAGAATTTTATCTATAGGTCCAGATAAATAGTTATCTACCCCCGACACAAAGTAACTAAGAACTATCTATAGGCACAGATAAATAAGACGATCGATAAAAAAACGCAATCAATTCGGTTCACTCTTTTGGGAGGTAGCTGCGATGCCACAGACACACAAATATACATGTTAGAGTTATAACAGTAAGGTGTGATTCGTCAGGGGTTTTTTCAAAATGAATGAATAATCTTTCAAACGTTGACTAACGATATTGATCAAGCATAAAGGTTCAAAAATAACATTAATCAGACAAATATCGAAGATTAAGGATAAAAAAAAAACACACACACACACACACACAAAAGTAGCCATTTCGTCCGCAGCATAATTTCGAATCGATTGACACTTCATTTATTAAATTCGGGTATCTTTAAACACTACAGTGGAGTGGAACACACGTAAATATAAACATAGCCTGCTAAAAATCATATCCCTTCCTTTCGATCCTGTCGTCGTCTGGCTAAGAAAACTCCTACAGCACGGCAACTAATCCCGTAATAAAAAAATGTTATTCAAAACAGGTCCACTTTAAGATAATTTAAAGTTGGTGTGTAAACTAATGGCTAACCATGATGCAATTACATACAAAACAGTTTCTCAAGCTAAAGTGCCAAGTGTGGGAAAAACTTGATGGATCGAGCACGGCGCATTGTCTGGCTGGAGTAAAGTTAATTTTGTCAAAGAGGTCGCGTGGTATTTGAAGCGTGGCCAATTCTGTAACCGAGGATTCCATGTGTAAACAATTTATGTACCTACATTAATGTTTATGATAAGCAATTTCCGGAGTTATATGTATATAATTACTTAAGTATTTACTCGTACTCTATACTTTAGCAAAAGCACTCAATTAAATATACTCGCCTTACATTCCAGAACCGTGTTTTAGTGCTGTAGGGAAGATAACTACTAGTACTATTCACTATTGAGGTTGTGATAAGAATACTAGCTTTCGCCCGCGACTTCGTCCGTCTGGAACTCGTTTACGTCGTAGCTCCATACAAACTTTCAGTCCCACATTGCACCCCTTTGACGGGGATGGAATAAAAACTACCCTATGCCCTTGGGTTTGATTCAGAGACAGCGGGATAAAATAAAGCCTTTCTCCATCCTGAAGGCCTTATTCTGTCTACTGTTGAAAAAAGTTTGATAGCGGATGAGTTATTCCGGACGAAGCGCTCATAGCTCAGCGGCGCCTGCGAGTCGGAAACGATAACGCAGTTTAAGCAAAGATGGTCAGTCTTTGGATGGGTGACCGCCTGATGTTTGAGTGGTTAATATAAATGAGCGCTTCCGTGCTTTGGAAGGTACGTTAAGCAGTTGATCCCGGCTGCTGTCTATGACAGTAGTCGTTAAGCCGAGTTAGAGGCCTTCGGGCGGCTTAAGAACTTCTAACAGTCGAGTTGCCCACTCACTTGACAAAGGCGGGACAACTGTCACTCGCGTCCGCAGGAGCCACCTACCACAACCCTGCACGTGTCCCCTGGGTGGTACTAAAGAGTGACAAACTTTAAAGGCCAAAATAATGTATGCCAAAATATATTCCGGAAATTATACCCTCTACTTATAAACTCACTCTTTATAATAGTAGCATGGGAGTATAAAATAACAACAAACCAAAAAACCGGTTAATATTTTCGCGGTTTGCGCCAGTTTGCTTCATCCACGTGACCATAGCCTCCATGATGAAGCGATGACTGACCGAAGCATAAAAACCAGAAAGAAATAAAACAAGCCAAACAAGGAATGCGTAGAGCCTTCCGAAAAAGGCGGCGGTGAAGTCACGACTTCACTATTCTGGCGGTTCCGCCATATTTCCAAGGCGTCTTCAATTTGAAAATGACGTATGAGCCTGAATTATTTGAAAGAACTTATTCCCTTTTATATAACGTCAAATTTTTTGGTTCTTTTTCAAACCGACACGGGTTGAAGCGATTTTTCTTTTGAAGTTTCTGGGTATTCATTAGACAGACTTAGCTATTTTATTTTGGGATGATTGGGGAACTGAAGTGTGATTTTAAGTCTCTTATATTTGAAATGAGTCGAATGTTTTGAATTTCATTCAAGGTAAAATGTTGTTGTATGGTAATACAAAAGATGTAATGAAAAAAATCATAAGCCTTTTGTAGTTGAATTAATTAATGACAACCATTCATTAAAGATTATGATGTTAGAAGTGTGTCCTTGCGAGCAGAGAAGAAGATAATTATTTAACGGACTAGTTTCTGGCCGTGGCTCCGTCCGCGTGGAGATTGTTTATGTAGTAGCTCCATTACTCCAGGCAAAATACGGTTTTGAAAAACATTAATTTATAATAGCGTTTTTTTTGTTGATTTCATTTTAAAATGTTATTCTAAGATGATTAATTCAAGAATCCGACAAACTTTCCACCCGGAAGTAATTATGTAGATTTAAATGAATAATGCATTGTCTTTTTTTGTACGATTTATCTTGAATATTATAGAGCAAATGTAAATGAACCAAAATAAAGACAAAAATATTTATTAATATTTTTTCTGACTTTTCAGAAACTAGTTAGTTTATCGTTTTTTTGATGTCTGAAATTTTGTCGGATTTTGTCGCTGGGTAACTATTTAATTGATAATATATCCGTTACAAATTAAAAATAAGCTATTATAAATTATTTCCAAATTTGACTTTTTTTCCATACGAGTTGTCAGTTCATTGACTGGACTACATACAAATTTTCACCCCCCATTTCACCCACCTAAGGGATGATTTTCGGGATAAACACTATCCTATGTCCTGTAGCTTAAATCGGTTCAGCGGTTTAAGCGTGAAGTGGTGACATACAGACAGACACACTTTCGCACTTATAATATTAGTATGGATTTCAAGACTAGTTCATTTATTTATTTTTATTTCGAAATCTAATCTCACATAAAAGTGAATATCCACCAGAGGCACCAGACATATGCGTAGAAACTGTGTTTTCGTATAATCTGACATCTAGCTGTCAAGCTTGCGAGGTGTCAAATAAAAGAAAATAAATCTTCTCACGCTGGTGGATATTTGCCCCAAGTCCGGTTTAGTTTGATCAAATCGGACCTACATAGTCCATGCCTAATATAGTGCGAATCCTTTTAAAACTTTTATGTGTCTATAATACCTCATTCCAAATAACATTAGAATGTCAACGAACAAATTGGTCGACATTTCGTCGTCTATCTAGGATGTAAAAGGGAAATATTTTAATTGTATTACATATTTCGATCATTAAGGGCTTTCCAAACATAAAAATAGCATTGATGTGTTTCGTACATGGAATAAAGCAGCATTTATTTTCCCCCTGGGCGGCCCATTAGGCCCCCAGTGAGGCTTTCCACAAACATATTTGTAGCAGACCGCACTGCAGGCCTAAAGGGGGAAAAAAAAATGCATTTCTCATAACATGAGTAATATAGGGACCCCGTGTGGTGTCGTAAGATTCGACTAAATGAACGGGGTTGAAGTATGTTGTGGGCGATGGGCTAGCAACCTGTCACTGTGCTATCACATTTTGTCGATCTTTTATACCCACATTCGTGCTGTTAGTGGTACTGAAAAGCTTTTATGCCCTAAGACTTTTGACGTCTTCATTTGCGCAGTTACTTTTGATTCTGACTGAACACAAGTTTCAAAAAAATGCGTCCGAGCTATCTGCAGATTACCACCACGAACCTCATGCAGACCTCTATTCAAAGATCTTGGAATACTGACCCTACCTTCGCTCTATATTTTTGAGGCTTGCAAATTTACTAGATTACATCCTGACCTATTTATTAAATTAAGCAGTGTTTGTAAATTTAATGTCAGAGATACTGAAAAACTTGTATTGCCAGTAACTTATAAAACCAAGCTTTGCAGCAAAAACAATTATACCATGGCAATCAAATTGTATAATAATTTACCAATTGACATAAGACGGCTTGCCCTAAAACCATTTACATCTGCATTACACAAATGGCTAATTGACAAATGTTTTTACACAACAAAATATTTTTTTAATGTAATAAAAAAATAATGTAATGTAATTAAATACGTAACATTATTATAGTTATAAGTTTGTAAAGTTTGCATGTCCAAATGTTGGCGAGATGCTGATCCTAACAAAATTGTTCCACCTTATTGTTAACCATGTCTCAAGCAAATAAATTTCATTTCATTTCATTTCATGTGCTCTCTGCCTACCCTTTTAGGGATACAGGCGTGAATGTATGTATGTATGTTTATAGATAGTGTTAGTTTAACAGTCTGTCGCTATAAAATTCGGTTAGCCAACGCAGCCAGGTGGTAAAATATTTGGACCGTCTCGATGTTACCTCGTAAGCCAGTTTGGAATTCTGTTCATTGAGAGTTTGAGAGGCTCATTCGTGCCCACGTGTACACATTTAACAAATATTTGTATGGGTTTACCGTTGCCCTGACCATTTTAAGTTTTTTTTTTTTTAGTGTTGATGTGGAAAAAATATGCCAATAAATACCAAAACCTATCGTAATTTAATTATAAAAAAAATATAATATCAAATATTCAAACCACCAAACGCGATGCTTCTTCTGTCCGTTTGGAAAATGGTTTTCCCACATTAGAGAAGTATTTAATGATAAGTACGAGTAACTACATTCTTCACTGATTAATGAGGATGTATACGGTAATTACCATATCGGTAAGTCGTATCGTATTGTAATTCATAAGTAGGTACTTATCTGATTACGTAATTCATTAACTGCTCCACGGGCTTGAAGTTAGAAACGAACGCCTAATGTCAAATGCATACAAATTGTTTAATATTATAAATGCTGACTCTGTATGTCTGTTACCATTTCACGCCTTAACTACAGAACCATGTATGATGACATTTGGCATGTAAGTAGAGAGCATAAGCCCTAAGGATGGACATAAAGATACTTTTTTTATCTACCACCTGGGGGAGGACGGACAAATCCCACGCGACCGGAGCCACGGGCACAGCTAGTTTTATTTGTATACTCCTTAAAAGTCGCGTACTTATATTTAAACTTTCACGATTTTCACACATTATTTTTATTAAACGAGACTTAATCCAATATCCAATTGAGGCTTCCCGACGTTTCGGCTGTGTCACAAGTCCCAACATCCTTGGTCGCGGGACAAACTGGCTTAACCCTTATCTTGGCACGGTGAAAAAAATCTTTGATCTAAGTATTTTTTTGCATTTTTACAATAAAATTGTACCTACTTTCAAATGTCACAAAAATATAAAAAAAAAAAAGTTTTCACATTTTTGGAATATTGTATGTATCATATTTGATACATTGCCAATGCTGCATCACTTTAAAGCAATGCTTTGTTTAATAATATCTTATAAGTATTCAATGAAATTAATTATAAAAAATTAAAATTTTGATATTTTATGCAAATTCATTTAAAATTGTAACATTCGTAAGTAAAATTTTAATTAATTCTCATTTTTTTCCTCATACATGATGCCATATTGGCTAAAGTGCATTAGAAAGTCGGTTATAAAATTAATCAAATTTAAAAAGTACGAAAAAAAAATCAAGGTCAAAATTCCCAAAACTGTTAACTAAAGTAATTTGCAATTTGACTAGGTTTTATTTTATTTTTACTTTGGACAGTGCGCCTTATTGTGGACTCGCAACGCGGTTCATTTTCGGAAAGCGGGACTTGTACTCGATCAATCTAATTTTTGCAGTATTGTTGGATTTTTAGTATAGCAGTGTTGGCTTATTAGATATGAACCAAGCATTATTCTCACAATAACAAGCATTTGCAACCATAATATCATATATGCATGTAAGCTAGTGAGCTATACCTTGTTGTTGAGGTGTTGGCATTGTATTCAATGTGATACAACTTAACTTCTTTGACGGATTGGTAATGTATCAAATACAATACACAACATCTTTTCATGTTTTACGCAAAAAATAATGTAAAAAAGAACGATAATATGTCCATCACATCCCATGCTAGTTTATAATAATTATGTTTTTTAGTCGGAGGATGTATTAACCAAAATACCAAATAACAGCGGCAGAAAAATCATTCAGCGTTTTCTTATAATATTTTTGACCAATTATAACCATATTATTAGACATTTGGATGCTTTCAATTTTATTTTAAAAGTTATTGTTTTCTATTTTATTTCACTCTATTTATACAAATGTTTAATGAGGAAGTACGGTTGCAATATTTTTTTATTTCTTATGTTTCACGGGTGATACAATGCCAAGAAAAGGGTTAAGCCTCTCACAGACTGGCGCGGCGCGGCGGCGGTCAATAGTAAACTTGTCATTAGCTGTCAAATTTACAATTGACAGCCACCGCAGGCCGCGCCAGTGTGATTCAGGCCTTAAGCGGGCATTAACATCTTCTTGGCGCGCGGGTTTTAGAACTACCCGCACTTAGTCTTTGTCACTAACGACTTGTACACTAGGGTTCTCACCCGGCCAACACACAACAGTAACAATGTCCATCGATAATTAATAAGTTAATTTTACGCCATGACGGTGGAACAAAACACGAGCATTGTAAAAAACGATAGTTTTGTTTTTTCAAAACTCAAAATAGGTACCTAACAAGAAAGGAGACTCATACCATAACCTATCCCGTTTACCGATATTCGCACGGCCTTTACGGGCATACAATTATCCACACTGACCGGTCGGCAATTAATAAACATACAATACTGCTAAATTGGGCGGTGACGCATAGACAGACAATCGTATCGGTTTGATGAACGTTTCTAGGATCAATTGATGGATCTTTACTTTTAGTTTACTATCAACATTTGAGTCTACCAAAAGTAGATTTCTAAATTATTTGCTTATTTATTTGTATCAGGCAACATGGCCCATATTTAGAAATACCTTGCAGACTAACATACATAGACAATACAAAACACACATACAAAACTTGAATAAGACGATAAGACGGTGACGTGTGGAGTATTTATGTCTTAGATAGAACTCTAGAAAGATATTCCACTAGCTTTATTTGTGACCCTGGCAAGTTTGGGAGACAGACCAAACTGTGCTTTGCAACTAGGAAACTTTGCTATACGACTAAAAAAGTAAATAAAATAGAGGAAGCACTTTACATAATATTATTATGTAGGTACACATCGAACTGTGCCTTGCAACCAATGATGTAATATAAAAAAGAGTTAAATACGTTGTCTATATGAAATGGCCACCAAATCTGACAGCTGGCACGTCCATTGACGACGCGACATTGAGGCAAAGGTCATACAATTAGCTGAGTTTTAGTGTGCCACTTTTGGAGTGCTTATAACCTATCTACCTCTTTTTTATATTACATCATTGCTTGCAACTAGGAAACTTTGCTATACGAATAAAAAAGTAACTAAAAAAGAGGACGCTTTTTACAAAATCGTTATATGCAGATCCTCTTAACAAGGACGTGTGTCAAAGGTTAGCTGGAAGAGATCCCTTATAGGGATAAGTTCGCCTTTGTACTTTGATCTATTGTGTGACATGTATATTCTTTAACTTGTTATTGTGTACAATAAAGTGCTTACATACATATACATACATACGTGTGTAGGGTAAGGTAAACATTGGCAAATGTTTGACATTGATGAATATCAATATGGTTACCGCCTGCTTGTCACCTTTATTGCTATGAATTAAACTGTATATTGTTGGAACCGCTTTGAGCACTCTTTTACCTTAGGTATTTATATCAATCCTGTTTTGTAAATTATTTCTATACAAATCCAGTCTACCCAATATGTTACAAATATGTATATCAAGCTGTTCATTCAGCAGAACCGTTTTGAGATAATTACACGTTACCGTGAGACCATACAATTTATTCTCATAAAAAAATCGTACCCCAAATAATGTAACCCGAGTGGATATCTATACAGGGTGATTCAGGAGACGTGAGCAGGATCAACCCTACACATACAGTTAATGTTAATGGATCTTTTACCATCGTAATTAAGTTAAACGCCCACAGTTTTTTTTTACATTTTGTGTACAAGTTTCATTCACAATAAATCATGGTCACCCTACACAACTAAAAATTCACGTTAATCTTACCAATGCTGGTACGACTGAGTAGCTTATAATTATAAACTATTGAATCCGTAGGGTTGATCCTGCTCATGTCTCCTGAATCACCCTGTATAATGCCCGTGACATGCGGACACCGAATTGATACCATAATTGTTATACGTTAAGGAATAATAATAAAAGGACAGTGTGGACAGTCTCTGTGTGTGTCCTACGATATGGACAGGGACAGCATCCGCTTTGTGTACAGTCAGCATCAAAAGTCACGTACCCGACGTACGTCAAAAGCTCTTATTCCCTTTAAATAAAGACTTTTAACATCTTCGTTTGCGTAACTACTTTTGATGCTGACTGTACACATAGTATTTCATTAAATTGTCGAAAGGGGCTCTCCATGTTTTTTTTGTTATACATGTTTGGTACTTCGGTATGGTTGAAATCATTTAAGATGACCGATTTTATTTTGGAATTTGAATCTAATAGCTTGGATGGTAGAGTCGCTTTTTCAACGGAGCACTATAATGCAACTCGGACAACTTAAAAAAAAAATATTACACTGTGGTACTTCGTCTCCACGCCCGGTCCGGGACACCGTGGGGACACCATTGTCCCGTGAGCGGGAAAGACATACAGATAATGAAGGGCCGTTAAACCGACGATTGTTCACTGCAGGTAAGACGGTATTCAGTAGTTTTTTTAACGGAAATGATGACACAATACTAGCTAAAAGCCTTAACTTGTTTGAGATACCTACAAGGGTCAAGAAGAACATGGTCAGTTTAGTTTCCGTCGACATGTTTTCGTGGTACAATGTACATATTATGCTATATGTATAGTCTATTTTGCACTCCTTCGTTTGTTAGTTTATATCACAAGTTTATATCCTAGAAATATTTCACGTATATATATTTTGACGACCGCTTTAGCTTAGTTGGCAGTGACCCTGCCTACGAAGCAGGTTCGAATCCCGGTAAGGGCATTTATTTGTGTGATGAGAACGAATATTTGTTCCTGAGTCATGGATGTTTTCTATGTATTTAAGTATTTATTTATGCATATAAGTATGTTTATCGTCGTCTAGTACCCATAGTACAAGCTTTGCTTAGTTTGGGACTAAGTAGGTCGATTTGTGTAAGATTGTCCCCTAATATTTATTTATTTATTTATATTTTACTGCAATTATTATAAAATAGCTCTACCGGGAAAAAAAAGGTAGGAGGATGATGAATTATTATAACAGAAATATAATATAATAAAATAATTGCGTTTGTATGGAGATTAGACCGTCCTGGCGACTCTTAATAGCAAAACTAGGTAAAACGTGGAGCGTAGTATTAATGAAAGCATGAAACATACTAAATTAATCTCACTCAAATACTGTTTTTTTTCTAAAGCCCATCCACACAATGCCGTCTAACCGCGTATTAACTGCGGTAACAGAATCATCCTCCGACAAAAAACAAATACAAAAAATCCTTAGGGAGCGCTCACACCGGCTTATCGCAAATTACGGTCAGAATAGAGGGATTACGTTTGTCGGGGTTTTGTGTTATGTTTTTGCAATTATGTACCTAATTAATCTGTAATAAGGTTTTTTTTACACAACTGCTTCGCCAAGACAATAATGTAAATTGTTATCAGAAGTCGTTAATCTCTGAATGGGGTTGTTTATTTGTCTGTTACAATTAATAACGTCGAATGTATAATATAATTATATTCAATGGCATTTTTTCTAGCTACTTATTTTACTGAAAAGTAATACAATGTACATTTTCTAGTGTGCCTTGTATCATCAGAGTTGGCACGTCATCGGCTGGCAAAACATGTGATACTCATTTTTTTCACTACCACCGTGTTTTAAGCAAATTCCTCAATTTGCTTAAGACGCTGTCAACACCAAAATGCCCTTGAGGATTTTGGATAGCGCGCCCACTGTCTATTTGTATCGGAGTAAAAGAGAGCGAGTATTACTGGGCGGCCCGGTTTTTGAAGACAATATTACATAAATATTGAAATAAAAAAAGGGTGGATTATTTGAGAAATATGACTCGCTAGCGGTTTAGGTATGGATATGCTGACTTCATGTTTTTAATTGCAGACCCATACGTCAAAAAATAAAGACATAGAACCGTTTAATATGATTTTAAGACCAATCTTTGCAATTATTTTCTATCGAGCCGATTTCCTCAAATTATGTATCGATGCCGTCTACGGTCTTTGAAATATGGTGACTATTAACATATATTTTATTTGATGTGCTAGAACAAATAGTTTTTCTTAAAAAACTGCTTAAACAAGATCAATTTCACCAAATTAGGTCTTGTCAGCCTCTTAAAGCGCGGTGGTAGTACCTACTTATGATCATGAGCATGACTTACTTAAGCATCAAATAATAATATTTATTTCTTAAGACAGAAGTATTTATAATAAAGTAAATAAACAAATATTAGAGGAAAATCATACACCAATCGAACAATCCCCATAGTAAGCTCTATTCTTACTCTTACTTATATTATGGGAACTAGACTAAATACTTAAATACATAGAAATCGTCCAAGACTCAGGAACGTATCATCACTCATCACACAATTATTTTGCATTACCGGGATTCGAACCCAGGACCGTCAACTTCGTAGGCAGGGTCAATACCCACTAGGCTAAACCTTATCAACCCCGCAAGGAATGACAACGTATTTTTACGCCCTAGAATGTAGTAAATAAATTTTGCTTATTTTTTAAACATTCGTGTGTCCACTGCCTTATTTATATGACTAATGCAGCAATTTACTACCAAAGCCGACCAAATTAGTCGTTAGATTAGAACCGCTAATAGCAGTCCGCTGTTCGTCTGTTAAACAAAAGCTCACGCCACAAAAAGCGACAAGATTAAAGTTAAGTTCGAGCACGCGTTTGAGTCTTTTGAATGGGAGCATTGCTGGGTCGTTGAGATTTGAGAAGTGTGTAATATCCTAACTCGTATGGCAGTATCTAAGGCAAAAGTGGTGATATCACGGGCAATCTATATAATATATTCCATGTTTCATGAATAACAGGGTAATTGTCATGGAATTTTCACTTTTTTATTTTTTTTTTCTCACAAAAGTTTAAACGCAGTTTTAACAAATAAAGTTCCGCCCAACTGAGGACAGTCTCTAGTCTAGTCTAGACTCTATCTTTTTCATTTAGTTACTGTTTGCACTGCCCACAATATTTTCTGCTTTACCTTATGGTTTTACTGGAACACAATGTCATATCATATGATATTAAGTCCGCCTTTTATACGATAAGTTTTTCTTTTGTGCAATATAGTTTCAATAAATTAATATTTAGGAATACAAAACAGAAGCTAAAACGGACCAACTTTTTCCGTTCACCGTTCTTATACATGACCAGACTTTCAATCCAACTAACTGTCCGCAGGTCACCGACCCCATCAATCAAAGCCGACACTAATATGTACCACTGTACTTACATACCTAGTAATTAATTAGGCGTAATAATGTCTAATGTGATGAGTAGGAATGTTGTTTGACAGATGATGTGGATCCTCAATGTCGTCTCTCTCCACGTTTGTAATTGTCATGAATGCAGATAAGTTTATCTCGCTTACTTGTATGTATGTATGTAAGCACTTTATTGTACACATTAACAGGTTAAACAATATACATGTCACACAATAGATCAAAGTACAAAGGCGAATTTATCCCTATAAGGGATCTCCACTTGTCTGTTCCATAATGCAACAACAAGTTATGTTAACAATTAGTGTTCGTTTTTATCGCTGGCTATATTTAAGGGTCTAAAGTGTAGGTCATACTGAACAATTTTTCATTTGAGACTAACCACAAATCGCAAATCAGTACATTCCGGCTACTGAGCTCTTAACTTTCAATAGAACAGCGTTTTTTCCGATGTTGTAACTTTGTTATAAAACAGGGTGTAACTTTTATCCCTGGAGAAACCCAGTCGATCGTGTCCGTAGAGCCTATAGTACCCACTGTTAGCGACCGTCATCAAGAAACTACATCATTTTCGGACACAAGTTTTAACATCACTACACCATCCTACAGGCTGGCAAGGGGTAGAGACAAAATATTGTACAGGTCTGCTGTCTGCACCCACTTCCACGAGACTATACTTACATGCTTTCAAGGGCTTGTGCACAAATCACGCGAGATTCGATAGGGGGGGGGGTCAGGAAAAAATCACGACAGATCACGTTGGGGGAGAGGGGGTATAAGGAGACCTCGTGTATTTTTCTACAGTGAACGAAACTAAGAAAAAATATCTACCACACGAGTAGCACTTCAAAATAGCGAATCGATTTTACTGTAACACCTATAATTATACAATAAATTAAATCTTATCTTATCTTATAAATATATCATCACATTCACAACTATTAGATAGAAAAATAAACAAGTATTACTACATACAATTTATCTTACAATTAGGACGAATGAAACAAAATATGCGTGAGGTTTATGTAGGGGGAACCAAGAACCTCACCAAATATCACCACAGGGGTGGGTCAAAAAGTAGCCGAAAAAACCTCGTGTGACTTGTGCACAAGCCCCAAGATAATATTAGACGCAGTGAATCCTACAGGGTGAAGAAAAGAGAGGAAAATAGACGACTTACTCAGCTCAGTGTCGCAGTCCGTGTACTCGTGGTTGCAGTCGATGGTGTACGCGTGGGCGCCGGCGACCAGCACCAGCGCGCACCACAGCGCTGCGCGCGCGCACATCTCGATCACCGCCACATCTGTAACGAGAATACCAATCAATAGCGTTGCTTAGGCTGTAATGAATAAGTGGATCAAGACATTTACCCGGTCCTGGACGGCCATCACAGGACGGCCCCTGAAGCTGTGTGTCAGTCTCTTTTTAAGCGATCCATATTTATTTATTTTCTAATACCACGTCGGTGGCAAACAAGCTTACGGCCCACCTGATGCTGACCGTAGCCTATAGACGCTTGCAACTCCAGGGGTGTTACATGCGCGCGTGCCGACCGATCAAGAAATTATACACTCCTTTTTTGAAGAACCCCATACTGTAGTCCCTCGGGAAAACCTCGGCAGGGAGCTCATTCCACAAGAGGGAGCTCGTTCTAATTAGAAAGAGCCGGATAGTCTATCTCGCCGCGACACAGCTCGCGGGCCGTCCTGTGATAGGCGTGCTGATCTGATCCAGCGTCTCATATTTGGACCCCTAATCGTTGATTCCGATAAAAGTGAACGTCATACAAAGATATCAGAGAGATTGTAGTGTTTGTCAAGATAACCCATTTATCTAAACATCTATGGAAGTAGATCTCTAATAAACAATACCTTGGAATCAATAATATCAACGGCATTGTGGTTACAAACTGTTAATGAATACAATGAACAATGAAATTGGTCAGTAAAAAACATTTATTGTTTTGCAAACCAGTTTTAATTACAAGAGGTTAGAGAGTTAATGAGATTGCAGGTTTAGGAAAAATCCTCAAGATTTTTATAGCCGATAGTACGAAATTAGAACCAACATGGCGGCATTAGCGCAGGTTCACTATTGCGCAAGCTCATGCTCAACGGGGTACCGCCCCGCTACACCTCACCTCAAATTATACCCTAAAATCGAATACTGCACAGAGGGGCCCCTCAGGTTACACGCGGATTATATAAAAGACTCGACCACTACTTATATGTACATAGCAGCAATTGGTGCCTCACACCAAAGTAATATTTTTTTTTCTTTGTTTCATTCTTTCTCTCTTTCTCTGGTGGAAGCGAGATACTGCATTTTGATGTCTTGCTATTACAATGGAATATGGTGCAAAAGTGTATGGCATATCTTTGAACTCGACTGTACCTATCAATGGGGGCGCGTGAAAATTTTCGATGGCCAACCCGGAACAAATAAAGTTATGAAAGAGTTTAGAGTATACGAACTATAGGCATCCCTAAAAATAAATTGTAGGCAAGCCTATGGGAATCGGCTTGTATGGGCGCTCCGCCACTGGTACAGTCGAGGTCAAAGATATATTTACACTTTTGCACCTTATTGCCTTGTAATAAGGTGCAAAAGTGTAAACATATTTTTGACCTCGACTGTACCTATAGCTAGCATTCTGTAAGTAAATCTATCATAAGACATGGCTCTATAGGTACTTACCTTGCTACTTACCTGCGACAAATTATCCGTGCCATCTACCTGAGTCAACGTCAAATGTTTATTTATACCCCAAGTAACAAAAAGTGGCTTGATAATTGTCCTAGAACCACATATTATCAGGACTATAACGGGATAGTAAGCGCTTATAACCACGGAAAAGGGCCCAATTTATAGGCGTTCTTGTCCTAATAAAGCACTAATAGTGGAATTAGTGACCAACCAATTAAGCCAATAGTAGACTTATATTTCGACTTCGCAAAACTATTTGCTCCCGCGAAGCTCACTATAAGCGCCTTACAAAACCAAACAAGAGTATAACGTGCTCCATATTTCTGTTACAAGCTTTTCCAAAAACAGTTGTGAATTTTGTGTGCTCTGAGGTAGCGTACCTTCATAGTTCACATTGGGAATTACACTCAGAGGCAATGAAAACGGGTCACTTTGTAAAGTAATCCATGGGAAGTGACCCGTTTTCATTGCCTCTGAGTGTATCAAGATCAAAATAATTTTCCTAGAAAGTTTTTATAATGTTCTACTTTTGAGATTTTAATCATATTTTATAACTTATGGTTCAAAAGTTAGAGGGGGGACCCATTTTTTTTTCTTCTTCATCTCCGAAAATATTACCATTATCAAAAGATGATTATAGCAAACCCCTATTCATTTTTAAATACCTATCTAACAATATATCACACGTTAAGGTTGAAATGAGAAAAAAAAACACTCCCCACGTTACGTATAGGGGAGGTACGCTATTATAATAAAATAAATCACTTTTTATTTTACTACTGTCGGCGTGATTGATATACATATTAGTACCAAACCCTAAAAACTGGGTTTTTTTAATTAGAGATACCAATTTACGTTCATTACGGCTCAAACTTTCAGCCCTTAAAATACATGTTCTTATGAAAGACGCACACTGTATAAGTAGTATAGTAGTATAGTTATAGATAATAGCTGAATTTGTTTATCTATACGAACTCGTAAGGTTCTTTGGCATATTCTAATTGTCTTGCAGGTCATTTGATCTAAAACTTAAAGTAAAACGACACTGCTGAGTTTCGTGGTCGTAAAGGGGACAATGTGGTTTGTGTTATTGAGCAATCTCCGACCGCTAGTGTCAATGGTTTATTATGACATACTTAATTTAAACCTATACAAATAATGGACTGGCTCTGACATATGAGCACAGGAAAACTATCTATTTGGAGCCTTATGAATTGTATTTATCGGATCATAAATGTATATTTATCGTAATAGAAACGTTCAAAAATATCGTTCACTAAGAAAACTTAATAAAATAATATGAAAAAGATTATTCTCTGAAATTAACATTAAATTAAAATAACTAAAACTAAACCTTAAAATTAGAAAAAGTAATTGTAATAGTAACTAATTATATAAAAGAGCTGGGCCTCTTGGCAGGGTGCCCATCACGCAGGCAGCATTCCCGCGCTGAACTGCGATTGCGATTCTTTGCGCGAGAAAGCTGCCGGCGCGTGGGTCGCCTGTTGCCTCTCTCAACCTCTTGCTGAGCTCCCTGTGGAGCTCCAGCGCACCCTTACCCCAGGGACCTAGTGTCTCGACGCCGAAAGCGAAGAACTGATATTGGGCGCCGAGACAGCTGTATTTTGAGACCTTGAGGCGTTCTCGAGCATCTGCCGCCGCCCCCGCACGTTTGGTAGTTGCTGGTAGGTAGGACGCCGCCAGGGTGTCAGTACAGGTGGCGTCCCACACCAGCGCACGGCCCGTCTTCCAGGGTATCAACAACATTCCATCAGGGCGCTTGCCATCGCTCCGCACAATCTGGGGCTCCAGAGCAGCAGGAACGTTGGCACTGACGAGCGCCCTTCTGAGAATGTCTTTGAGAGCTGCGTGGCGGGACAGGCGGAGGCGAGATCTATTTGGATAAATATCCCACGGGTAAACTTTCCAAGGTTTGACACCTTTAATCGAAAGTTCAAACCCTGTTCTTCACCTTTCTTTTTAACATACGATGAGACACTACAAGCTGTATACATTGTGTTCACAAATATTTCCGATAATAGCAAGGGAGCATAGTTAAGGTCAAATAATGTTAATACTACCAAAACACTAGTCATTGTTACATAACTCTTCACTTTCAGAAAGTTACAACTGGCCAACTGTATTGTCACCCTTGCAATAGTTGCAATGGAGTATTTAAGAGCAAGTTTGGCCTAGCCAGTCATATCACAGAGCTCATATTAGGGCTAATCCTTAATTTGTTAATCCATAGTTTGTGTAGGTACCGTCATCGAAATCGATTAGGAGGACTATACTTAACTGTTACTATTATCAAGTTATTCAATATGTTAATTTAAAATCCGTTTTGAACGTCTAACCAGTAACACGATAGTAGTGCTACATAATAATTAACTGTTTTGTATAAAACAAAATATAATTCTGCTAGTTTGTTCCTATTAATATACCTACACTACACATACTAACCTAACCTAACTCACATATATTCATTAAGAACACTAACGTTCCAGCTAATAAACTTTTCTTCTAAATGACGCAATACGGAGCAGGACCGTTACACAACAGTTCACCTCACCTCAAGGAAACCAGTGTAAGTCGACCTCCAAATTACGCATTGTTATTACGAATCCTGCGTCAAGATATACTAGATGAGCGCGTGAGGCGAGATGAAACAGGTTGTGATTGTTGTGAATAGCTAGCAGGAAATTAACGGTGCCTGGACATTTGGCAACACCGGAACACCAACAAAAAATGAAGAATTGTCGCTACACAATGTGTAGGTAATAAGTACATTATTGTGCTAGTCTGAGCTCTCGGTTACGTAATGCGAGCATTGTTCGTCGGCGCTGGCGAATTGTATTGAAATTAGTTGTCACTTTCGCACAAGGTCGGGAATTCCAATTGATACACGATGTCTGTGGACTATTGAAGCTCTTACAAATAAGTAACCAAGTGTGCGATTAATAATTGATGTTGTTTGTTGCTTTTAATTGTGTCGGTAAGGCGTCATCGCAACTTCTTGTTCTTCTTTCAAATCAAACAAACATTTCCATGTACGTCATCTACTTATGACGTACATGGAAGTGTTTATTTCCGCTGATATCTATACTAAAACACTAATTTTAAATATAAAGAGGAAAAGTCTGTGAGGTTGTAAGTTTGTACGTAATCTCCGGAACTACTCATCCGATCCAAAAATAATACTCGCCAGTATATAATATGGTCCTTCAGGAAGGACATATGCTATATTTTATCTCGAGGCAAGCAGAAGCTTGACTTCTATCTATGTAATAATTTTAATAAACCATTTATTTCAGGCATCTAAGGCCCATAGCAACAAATACCTTAAAGCCTTAAGGGGCTCCACGCGCTATTTGGCTAGTTTTGACGAGTTTTGAGTTGATATTCCTCCGTAAAATCTATTGATATATTTATGGCACAAACACTTATCGGTTTTTCAATCCTTTATATACATATGCACGAGAGTTTTTTTTGAAAATAGTTTTTTTTTTAATGATTTATTCAAACATGGTCCAGAAAAGCTCTATTTTCGATATAAGTATGTTGTTTATGCACTTGTGTATATGAAATATACATATAACTGTTCCTTATTGACGTCTCTATATAACAACCCACGAGAGATTTTTATTTAGAACTTATTTTCAGAAAAGTTACGTTCTAAATACTGGTTTATTGGCCTGAAATTGCCAAAGTTTGGTGCCATATATCCCGAAAACTGTGGGTTTTGAAGTAAATATGAAATCCTCTTTCGGTAAACCTCGTTGTTGTTAATACGGCAAGCCATAAAAAAAAACACGAAAAAACGGACAGCTAGGTCGAAGATGATTGGGAGCTAGGAGCAATGCCTAGTTGAGCAACTTTTTAAGTCTCGAATTTTTGACGCAATGTTTCTGTCGCGCTGCTGTGGATTCCGCCTCCAATTCGTGCGATAAGGACAACTGCAGCTCGGACTAAAAATCCCATGCAAATAACTCAAAAATCGAGGTTTCGCTCTCGACTGTTTCCTCCTCCAAAACGCAACCAATCATTGTAAAAGTTTGGGAACTGCAAGAAGAAGAAATAATTTACGCCGCTATATTTTGATTTTTTTGATATTTGTTGTCATATTTGTATACTACGCCAATTCAATTAAGCCGTTTTTGCGATTTTCAAGGCGCTGTAAGTTTCTTTAAAATAAAAATATCCAAAGAAACAAAACATAGCGGCATAGATATTGATGATATTGATCTTATTTGAAAAATTAATTGCTCTATATTCAAAAACCAGAGAGGAAACAGTCGAGAGCGTTTGTATGGGAAAATCGCAGGTAGGCATTCCTCTTAAGTAATACGCGGACAGCTACTGTTATATAAAATCATAAAATAGATGTTGTATAAGCCTAGCTATATCAACACCTGAAGCATTTTTTATCACACGCCGCTTCTGTGGATCAGATAAGCATTTACATCTACTGACATCAGTTAAAACAAATTTCACACTTAATGGTTTCTTTGTTTTTGTTAATTACCTACCGGGTTTCCCCGTAACTCTCAGAAGGAATACCCAGACAGTACAATAGATTCTTCTTGAGTTAAACAAAAAGATTGTTAAAGCTTACACATTGTTGGTGGAAGAACTGGCAACACTCATAAATCCGGTGATTAAGGCAAAGAGAGCGGCCATTCAGCCACAATGCCTTTCAATGAAATGCTCTCGAAGATTTCAAAGGTACCTAGGTATTATAATGTTTAATATGGTATTTATCATAATTTTATGTATCGAGTCTATAACTGAAAGCTTAAAGGTATAACGGTGCTAGTTTCTAGTACGCATTAGTTTCGGTTTTAATGAGTAATTACGTCAATATGAATATTATTACAAAACTAGAACGTAGTTTTACTTTAGTAAAAATGTACAGTGAGGGGTATTAACAGACGTAGGTACCTTACATACGTAAGGCGTACATACATACACAAAATATACTATCTGTACACGCCTTTATTACATTGACAATAGAGTCCTGTACCGAAATTTATGTCCTTATCAATGTACGTACGTATGTACGTACATGGATAAGGACATACATTTTTAATTTCATTTACCACATTACGAGTACACTCGTACCACGCTAATTGTTTTTTTTCACCTAAATATTTTCTGAAAAAGATAGCGATACCACTGTAAACGTTCAAAGCTCGTCACTGATAAAACCACCTCAGTGTTGCTAGTTTAGACTGTAAAAGTGTAACTTGTAGCTTTATAAAATGGGCAATGGCCTATTTCACGAAGCCACAGGTTATAATTTTACAAGAGATAGATAGATTTAGAGGCACCGCAATATTGGCAATTTAGACCCGTTAAATTGCCAATATTAGCTTTAACAAGCATAAAACGTTGAACGAACCGTAACCCGACTGCGATAATCGAACTGAAAAAAAGACCATTTGTTTCATACAAAAGGTAGTCTTTCGAATCGAAAAAAAAATCGAATTTCAAAATCGGTTTTATGCAAAAAGTGGCGCTGGAACAATGCATATGTAAAATCGGGTCAGTATCTTAAGCGCTACGGCGGAACACACGTAAATACATACATAGACTGGCAAAACATGTCCCTTCCTTCGACTAAGTACGGCGGGGAAAAAATGGGCATCAGGTTTGAAGTTTTGAACCACATCTTCGTTAAAATTACCAGCAGTACCGTGAAATCGCAACAGCTCCGAACCGGGTCGATTTCTTCATACTTCCCATGCCAGATGTATGCGACATGCGGCCGCTATTGTCTCATGCAATGTCGTATTTAATGTAGGGCTATTAACTAGTTCTTTATGGCTAGGCAGAAAATTTTGAATAGGTTCTGGTTAAGTAGCAACACGTGGCTGCTTTGGTATTAAAGTTTCTATTGAGGAACATAGTGCATAAGAAGCTTAAGAAACAATATCGAGGTAAACAAAGACCTTGAATAATGCGACATTAATTATATTAAACTATAGGCATGACCCCGATTTCGCCAAATTGCCATGTTTAAGATAACCTATTGCGTCAAATGATAAGCATTTTTTTTAAGAATGCGACTGAATTCTAGCCAGTTTTTAGTTAAGTACATAAGGCCCATACTGTATAGCTGTAAAGAACATCGAAGAGACGTTTGCAGTTGTGCAGCGCTGATATTCTACGTAAGAAAATGTGACGACGTTAGATCGTTTTGCACGACTATGGCAGAGCCAAAAATGAAGGGATATGTTTTTGCAAATCTTTTTTCAATATACGTACCTACTTATCTACAACGACTTAACACTAAACGTGTACACGAAAGTAGTGTTAACGAACGCTCTTCACACACATTACACAATCAAACGTTTTTTAACACGCACGTCGGAAGAAACTCTCAAATTCATTATGAGCTTTTTACTTGCACATTAATTGGCCACATGTAACAAAACATTTGTTTCTACACGAATTTCTACATTGTTGATGGAACGCGATGGGAACTGGCGGTTAATCGAGAGGCAAAAACGAGTCATCTTGGATGATTACCGGTAATCTGCCCCGGTTTAAAGTTTTGCACTTGGAGTGGTAGAACTTCTACTATTAATAAGCATTGTGCTCTTAAATGATGTGGAGAAAGGAGCAACTAAGGTGTCTCGGGGATTGTGTGTCTTAACCACGAGTATGCGTTTCAGAGTGAATTTATTTTCGGTTATCGTTGTGTGATCCCGAAGACACTGTTACTACTGGTCACCTGGGACTACCAGTGGCTTCAGAGCCGTACACCCACCCCAAATGTCTGAGTTCGAGAGCATACGGCCTGGGCTTCTCTCCAGTTATAATACTTTCGGTCAACATCGCAAATGTACAGGACCTGCATCAAACTTTTGATAACCTTTAGTAAAAATATCAGTCCACACGATTAAATAAATTATCTTTTCTATTTGTCTGGCAAGTGGAGTTGGGACCTTAGTTTCAAATGTCAATGCGGCGTTGGTAGCTTAACTCTCTCTTAATCGAATTCATCAAATACTTATTACTCGAATGAAGAACGCGTTTCTCCGGAAGGATGTGAGCGCGTGCGCGCTCCTCAATGAATGTCACTGGCCACTGTACTAGATACAAAAGGCCTTATATCAATAGGAAAATGATATCTTAGGTAGAAGGGATAAGAGTGGTTATTGTCTGATTGGATATGGGTTGTCGAGGTTCAAGCAGTACGTGGAAAAATGACAAGTATAGGTTACACCCTAGGAAGACGTTGCAGGCACTGGATATTTACGGTTGTCGCTGCTATGAGCATCGCATATCACAACACATGTGACTAACCAAATACACCCTTACTTTATGTGACAGATGGTGTTGTTATTGTACATCAATTTATTTAATGGTGATAATGATCAGAGGAGCTCGACAACGAATAGGTAACTTGTTTGGCAAAAAAAAACAAAGAATACCTATGTTCAATTTTACGTCACCAATATTTATTCTATGCTGTAGGTAATTACGTACGTTTTTACGACTTTTTTAAGATTTCTTGGGACTAATTACATTGTATGTAATTATTGTTAATTTATTATGCTATTAAACATTTACTTTCGCTTTCAAAATTATGGATGTTTATCGATGTTGAATTTAAACAGACATAAAAGATAAATTATAAAACTTTATTTTTCTTTGTATTACGATGATATCATTTCGCCATGAAAACAAAAGAGACTAATCGCAAAATATCTAGTCCCTCTTCTTTAATTAAAATGGAATCATTTAGCCTAATTCATATAAAATCTGAACTACATATTTGGAGTTTTTACATTCTGAGCTGACTTTACCCTATCTTTAGCAGATCTTACTAACAATATCCATACGATCTTGTACACAATACGGCATAAGACCTAACTGTATGTACACACGCCACACTCAAAAAGCCTCAAACTTTCCCACACTAGTTTTTCTCACCTCAATCGGTCACTGTTTCGTAACTATTCATAACCCATTGTGCGGCGTTTGAGACGTAATCAATTTGAATTTACTTGTTACTGGCTGGTTTTGGCTTGAGCTGGCTATGCTTAAGTTTCATGGATGTTGCGCGACTTACGAGACTTCTTCATAAACGTTCTAAACTGGCGTTAAAATTCGTTTATCTTTATCTGCCACTCTGACATTTGCGTTCGTCAGAAAGGGACAAAGCACATTTTATTTAGCAGAGGCATTTTAAGTTTTATGAATAAGGGGTAATAGTGTAATATTTAAAGCTTAGTTCAAAAAACAGACAAGTCCATGTATTTGGAGTCGATATTCAGTTGAATGTGGCAATGTGCTCTGCGTCTACCCCTTCTGGGAACACGGGCCTGATGCATGTTTGTAGGTATTTATGTATGTGGACGTAAATAAGATGTAAATATTGTGGATGCAAAATATAGACAGGAAAATACGATTACGATTATGACTGTAGATAAAGCATATGTCAAGTTCACTGTCTGTAATGGTCGAGTTTATGCATGACATAGACAAGAGCATTCAACTCTTTCTGATACCGCTTGGCTGAATGAAAGTGACGCCTGCCTTATCTCGTCGTTTATCGCGCAATAAGAAGTTCTGGCAGTTGTAATATGCAAGTGATAGAGTTAGAGATGATAAAACATGTATTGTCCCCTGGGTGGTGACTGGTGATAAATGAAAGACAACACTTTCGGCGAAATAGGCGCTCCTATAAAAATATCACATGGATATATTCGCCTATTCTACAGATCGCCATACGATTAAATAAAGCAGCATAAAATATCTTGAACCTTCTACTGATGTAAAAGCCTTCCTATTCCTGCCATTATAAGTATAAATTATCTTACTTTTTTCAGCGGTGCACTAATTTATCTAGGTACTACTTTTAGTTAACTTTTTAGTTACTTTTTAACGTGGCTAAAAATCGATCAACTGTATAAATAAGATGTGATCATCGTTCCATAGCGTAAACTAAAAGTTTGTCTGCAAAGTGTGTAGTTTATTTCTAAGTGGACCTATCTATCGGCTTTGGATAAATAGGTACTACATATAATCGAAGAAACGTAGCCGAATTTGCCCGTTGAAAATCGAATGTTATATATGGAATAAGGTATAGTTTGTATAAACTCTACGTTCGACACCGATGACGCAAAAACGTAAATATGAACAACTCGTAATAGTGGATAGTGGCACGCTCCGTCGACGGGTGACTGACACTGGACGGAGAAATAGCTTCTCGTGTTACCGTTGTTCCCGGCACCGAATCGCCTTAAATGCCAAAATAAACAGAACCAGACTATTTGTTTTCAGTAAATAATTGCTTTCCTAGTAATCTAGGAAATATAGCAGCATATTAGGTAGCACCTATATTTTTTTTAGCTAAGGAGTAGGGATTAAGTATCTTGACTATGACGTCTATGACTAATACGAGAATGACATGTTACACTTTGTTTAAGTGAATGAGACGTTGATAAAGAATTACTGAATTAATGAATGAACACCGGGATATGTGAGGTAGTACCTACTGATAGCGAATGGGAGTCAATTTCATGAAAGTCCACCATTACACAGTATATGGTCATATATTTATAAACCCTATGCTCTCTTTCTTCTCTCTGCCTAGCCTCCGAACGCTAAGACTTATGTAACTCATGATATATTTAAATAAATGTCCTGAAGATGTAATAGTTTCCTTCGCGAACTCTACCACCTGGCACCTACGTGTTTTTAGTAAAAAAAAAAATCTTTTCTTAAGTTCTACGTGGCTTCTTATCAAACCAGTAAAAATTATAGACGCTCTACCATTTCAGTATAATGATCGGGGTGCATAAACGTAAGAAGTAATGAAAATAATACTGTTTATAACTCTCAAAATGTCTCTGTTACAAAGTGTTGTTTCGATTTCTGGCGTTCAGTACTTACACCGGTTCGTGTATGCCGCGTTATTTCGCCAAGTGTCAAAATCGTCAGATCCCTATCACAAGCCGGCCATTGAGGAGCGCAAACGGAGCGCAACAGACAACAGACTTGCGAAATCATCGCATTGTGTCTAGATCTACCCAACAAGCCAACACACGGAATTATAACCCTTACTAGTCCACATTTAGAAGCGTAATTCGGATTGGAGAGGCGGAAGTAAACCGCAAAAAGTCTCGTGCCAACTGTTGTTAAGAAAACCTGTATGCCAGTGAAGTTAGGTTTTTATGGTCGATAAGACTTGGGTTTCTGGGAGTAGGTAACGGCCTAATGCGATTCCGGCAAGTTTTGGTGAAATACCTGGAGTTGCGTCAAATTACTTCGAAATGCCAGCGATTTCCAAGCGGGTATAACAATTTTATAGCAATTAAAGTTAGTGTCGAAAATGTTAACGGTTATTTATTACAAAGAGGTCAATGACGCGTCTGTAAATTAACTATCAATCAATGCATTGTAATTGCCAAGATGGCACACAAGATACTATACATATAATTAGTTAACACAGATAGCTGTTTAGTTACCGATAATAAACGCTCATAAACAATCAACTGATGATAATTATCTTATTTATCTTTTAACCATAGAAGGAATAGGCAAATTAAATAAACCTACACATGGTTAACCTACCCAATCGCAGGATACCCTCCATTTTGTAAGTATTTATGCCCTACGATAATGTTGAATATTTTTGGTACAGTCGACAACACAGCTAACTGACCATCGGAAATCTAATCTGACCTTAAGTGCATTGTAATAAGGTTCTAGGTTTTCACGGTATGGTCAGTTAGCTGTGTTATCGACTGTACAAAGTTTAATTTTGATTTTACCGACGATTTTACCAGAAAGCAGTCCCCGTGAAGGATGCCTACGGGCGACTGAATCTGCGATTACTGTATGGTCAATGATTTCTAATGGAATAAGTGATTCTATGTGTATGAATGATGAGTATGGTTGTAATGGATGATGGGTGAAATGAAGAATGAACTATATGCCATTGAACTTTTTCAGGATATTAACTATGGACGTGGCGAGTTTGCAAAAAGAGGCTATTGTACTTTCTTCTACGAATGATTTCCCGCAGTTTATATGGTTCTATATGGAGATTATGACAGGTGATTTCGTGGTTAAATCTCGGGTTTGTGAATTTCGGGCTTTCATTTAAAAGGTGGTCGACGGATTGTGATTGTGAGGTGCTTCCATCGCACGGGCAAAGGTCATCGGTGGTTATCTTAATTTTGGTCACTGCCGAGAAGTCCGCTTAGTATGCTGGTGGGAGATGACTCGGCTTCCCTCGCAATGGGTATGAGTACTACAAGTATAGGACGCCAAATTCAGCATAATGTAACGTTTTTAATAAATTAGTTTCACAAAATATTTTTTGTCAATTGATAGGTTATAATATACCGATAGATGTAACCCCGTTACTGTTATAATGCGATACCATCATAACTCAGAACCTTACTAATTAGGCAAAATTCAAATCAATCGGAACACGGAAGTGGGTTAAAAGTTGTTTGTGCGAGTTGTGCGTTAACCAGAAAGAGACACAATAAAAACCAAGCTCAATAAAGTTAAACATATATTGACCATGAACTCTTAATAAAACCGTGTATATTTATAACCTGTTAGTACAATGAAATTAAGCATCATACTAACGCTATTATGCACGCTTGGGTACGCAGGGTTCCCACTTACTTGCGCAAGCGACCGGCCTTGAGCTGAGCTAACCAGGGCCCGGGTCAGCGGGGTCGGCTAGAGGCTCGTCTTCATGTGAATGTGATATTTGAACCTTTGGATGCTCCTGTATGGGGAGGTATAGGCTTATTTTTTTTATTTTATATGCCCGCGCGGCGCGACAAGCGAATTACTAAGAACCCAGGCGGAGCGACGGGATAAAATATAGCCTATGTCCATACTGATAAAAGATTTTTAAATCGGATGAGTACTTTTGGAGGTTACCCCGACTTTACCTCTTTGTAATATCAGTACATTATTTGGAGACCCGGCAAGTAGACTGGGTACTACTTGTTGGTCCATGCGCAACATGTCTTAATAAAACTCAATAGACCGCTTTACAAAGTAAAACATTTTTTCAACTGATTTACTGTAGGTTTCTTAACAACGGTTTATCGACAAACATTTAATCGAATATTATTTCAAAGACAACGTTTCAAGTATTTTCATTTCATCGACAAGTCATTGCGTCGAGGACTCGATACTAGGTATTTTGAACCGAGGTCTTTTAATTGGTTGTTGACTTATTTCAATAAAATTCATGTCATGAATTTTCATTTCGGGTTTTTTCAATTCATTTTTTTTTACATGTAATAATATTTATACCGCATAAAATTATTTCGGATCTATATCTGAATCCCTAACGTTTTTTAACCTATTTTTGCCGTGCAGCGAGTCGACGCCATCCCGCTACGCGTGGTGTCTATTTCTGGTCTGAGGCTCTGACGGACACAAGTGAACCCTAACCTAACCTAACCTAACCCTAACCTAACCGACCTAAAACAGAGTTCGCTTATGACAAGCCATTTTTGTCCGCCCAGATATTTTTTTGTAATAAACGATTTACACCAATGATTCTTAGTTTTATTATACATACATATTATACATATTTGTATGTCACACAAATAATTTAAATAATGTATAAACGGGCAGTAGGACATATAAAATTGTATTAAAGTAATACGTCGAAGAAATGAATTGCAAAGTTTTGTAGTTGTGCCAATTAAGATAATTTCAAACAAATCAGCGATTAAGTAATATTCGTTGAATAGTATTTCTACGTAAATAGTAAGATAAATTTAAATAAATAGTAGTTGAAATAAAATAACGCCAAACAATATTACTAGTACTAAAGTTTCGATGAATCGTTGTCGATGAAATAATATTCGATAAAAGGTTGTCGACAAAACAAGGGTATCTAATCTACATCCTTAACAACACTAAATAAAATTCACCAAAACGTTGACTCGCTAATTTGCTATACGGCGGCGACATTCGTCTGCCTTTCAACCACATGTTGCATAGGGGACGCCTTATTCAGTTTTATTTTATATATAATATTAGGTTGTTAAGTAAACACTGGGAATAATTAAAAGTAGGTAGGTAGTTTGGTACTCTTTCACGCAAACTTTATAGGTGGGTAAGGCCGTTATTTCTTGTTCCTGATTAAGCAGTTTAAATCGTCTACATTTTAATCACTTCCAGTGTGTTACGCCAATTAGCCATATTAATGGATTACTAAAATTCGTAACACACTGGAATTGATTAAAATGTAGACGATTTAAACTGCTTAATCAGGAACAAGAAATAACGGCCTTACCCAGGTACTAACGATTGATGCCTGTTTTTTATGCAGCTTTCGAGTATTAAAGATTTTACATCAGGCGTAAACATTACAAATAATTAAATACTAGCTTTTGCCCGCGACTCCGTCCGCGTGGTTCTGGTTTATTATAATAGCTCCATACAAACTTTCACCCCCTCAGGAGATGATTTTTGGAATAAATGAAGAATGAATGTCCTTCCCGAGGATTCAAACTATCTCCATACCAAATTTCATCTCAATCGGTTCAGCGTGAAGAGGTAACAGACAGACAGACACACTGTCGCATTTATAATATTAGCATGGATACGCGTGCGAAGTTTCGGGCTCCATAATCGCTATACAGTATGTAATGTTTAGTACCTATAGTTAAAACAATACGAGCAAAAACCAAAACAGCTGTACAATTGGGTAATAAATGGTGGAATCTACTCACGATTTGTATGTCGTTGTTTGAGGTTATTGTTTGCGCCTAGTGACTATGGGAACGCATTGTGAGCCCTAGTGATAGTGACTATCGTGGGGATAGCCTAACAATCGATGTAAACAAGCCCTTAAATACAATGTACGTAGGTACGTTTATTGCGGCGGTTGCTTTCAACGGTACCTAAAACATTAACATTTTTGTGCAGTACATGATTTGAGATTAATATTATGATTTTATGATTTCCGTGTTATTTCTGGACCGTAATCGATTTATTGTTACTTTTATGACATAAAGTGGCAATGTTAATTATACAATTTAGTATAGGTAAGTATAGTTAAATTAACGACACGATACTATTACACTAATACTTAGGAGATAATACCCATTGAATTTCATTGAACATCTCTCCTTATGATGAAGCTAATGTCAATGTGACAGATAAAGACCAACTAATTTTAGCGGTATTTTAGCTAAAATAGGTTTGTTAACTGTTTATGAATACGGCCATAAATATGTAACAGATTGTGTTATAAAACTTATAAACAATATAATTTTTCTTTTCGCAACCTTGACTCAAGCTCCGTTGAGACGAGTTATTGAAAACGAGTTACTAAGCATAATAAAGATGCTATTAACGGACTTGAAGTATGAATAAAATTAATCACATCATAAATAACCTGACGATAATCGGTGACAACGTATTTCTGGGCATTAAAGTCTGTTTTAGAATGGCTCCAATGTGATGATGAGTAATAAGCAAAGGAGAGTGGGCAAACATGTATGGTGCTTGGACCAAGAAAAAAAAATGGCGGCCACACTGAGAAAATGAAATGGCTAGAAATAAATAAGTTTTTGCTGTCTTCAACCGAGTGACTTGGCTCGGAGGGAGCCTGCAAAGTTCGTTGTTAAAATCTAAGAAGTCAACTCGGTTAACGAAAGTTGGTAAAATAATGCAATTAAATTTGTTAAAAATAAATAACACGCGTTTGGTAAGTTCTAACCTATTGACTCAGTAAACTTAGCAAACCTAACTCGTTTATGTGAATCGTGTGGCTCGGGTACTTATTCGATAAATATAACAGGTTAACTTGGTTAAGATGTAACCCATCTACTTGGCAATTATAGCCAACTAAAATTGGTAAAAGAAGCTAAGTAACTGAGTATTATCAATCGTGTCTGTTATGTAGATGTAACCCATCTACTTGGTAATTATAGCCAACTGAAATTGGTAAAAGGAGCTAAGTAACTGAGTATTATCAATCGTGTCTGTATAGGTAGAGGTAACCCGTCTACTTGGTAATTATAGCCAAATAAAATTGGTAAAAGGAGCTAAGTAACTGAGTATTGCCAATCGTGTCTGTTAGGTAGAAGTAACCCATCTACTTGGTAATTATAGCCAACTAAAATTGGTAAAAGGAGCTAAGTAACTGAGTATTGTTAATCGTGTCTGTTAGGTAGAAGTAACCCATCTACTTGGTAATTATAGCCAACTAAAATTGGTAAAAGGAGCCAAGTAACTGAGTATTGTCAATCTTGTCTGTTAGGTAGATGTAACCATCTACTTGGTAATTATAGCCAACTAAAATTGGTAAAAGGAGCTAAGTAACTGAGTATTGTTAATCGTGTCTGTTAGGTAGAAGTAACCCATCTACTTGGTAATTATAGCCAACTAAAATTGGTAAAAGGAGCCAAGTAACTGAGTATTGTCAATCTTGTCTGTTAGGTAGATGTAACCATCTACTTGGTAATTATAGCCAACTAAAATTGGTAAAAGGAGCTAAGTAACTGAGTATTGTTAATCGTGTGTGTTAGGTAGAAGTAACCCATCTACTTGGTAATTATAGCCAACTAAAATTGGTAAAAGGAGCTAAGTAACTGAGTATTGTTAATCGTGTCTGTTAGGTAGAAGTAACCATCTACTTGGTAATTATAGCCAACTAAAATTGGTAAAAGGAGCTAAGTAACTGAGTATTGTCAATCGTGTTTTAGGTAAATGCAACCCATCTACTTGGTAATTATAGCCAACTAAAATTAATATACGGAGCCAAGTAACCGAGTATTGTCAATCGTGTTTTTAGGTAGATGCAACCTATCTACTTGGTAATTATAGACGACTAAAATTGATATAAAGAGCCGAGTAACTTGAAATAACCAATCGTGTTTGCACGATTTGGGTTGTATCAAATCAGCTATAATTACCAAGTAGATAGGTTGTATCTACCTAAAAACACGATTAACAGCAATGTAGATTGGTTGTGTAACCCAAAAATACAACTGGCTATACTCAATAAAAGAAAAACACTTGTATACATAGAAAAAAAGTTTAATTTTGACTTAATATACTAAAAATTAAATATTATTTGGGTCATAATCATAGATGTATGAATATAATATTAGAATGAACTTCGCGAAGGCAAAACTGTGATTCAACGATGTGCACATTTGGCACGCACACAACTCACTTATCGGGTTTGAGCCAATCATCGCTTAGTGTGAATGAATGTGTATGCGACGCGCGTAAACACGAGGAATGTGCACACCATGAAATACCTCCGTTTCGTCTTCGCGGCGAGGCATCCGCTTATTTCTGTATAGATCTTGAGAGTAGAAAAATGCATACAAGCAGTAGACTCCATACGACGTCGCGTGCCTCGTAGCGCGTTTGCGTATTTTTGCATTAGCTTTGTGCGTATGAAAATTGCCACTTTTACTGCTTTACGTTTCTATTTAAACTTGTACCCCCGACTTCCATTTTAGATGTTTTTGTTTTTTCAATATTATTTCCACTCAGAATCACGAGCTCTTTCGATCCTTACCTAATACTAGAAAAAAAGTCGATTCAAAAAATGTACATTTGTTGTTTGCCCGTTTTGTTACGGTAATAGAATGGACCAAAAAAATTAGGACATTTTTTTCTCACTAAAAATGGAAAAAGCTCGTGATTCTGAGTAGTAACAATATATATATTTTTAATTCTAACACGACATTTTTCACCTTCGTAGGTGACGTAAACTTTGACCTGCCCGCTTAAACACTAAAAAACGGGCACATAAGTACAAAAATAGCATAATAAAAGGCTTTTTAGTGTTCCGTACCAAAATTGGTCCAACGGAACACTTCTGCGATCACTCGGAGGCTGTCCGTCTGTCACAGCCAGTTTTTATACGGCGCTCTCTGTAACTCGTATCCAGAGTTAGGAAGGGACACCAGTTTGGAAAATTATTTTTTGATTCAAGCATATTGTTTAAAAATATGATCGAGAAGGCATGAAGAAACGTCAATAAATGTGTCATAAAAAGTATAAGGTTTATACCATAAAGCCGCAATCTCAAACACGCGTCCGTAGCAGTTAGTTTATCCTCTCTAATTCTGCAGCTTTCTGAGGTTCAAAAAATGAAATATAGATGGCGTCCTTAAATTAAAATATGCCTAAAATGGTGTTATTATAGGTACTTTTGTTATTTTTGTGCCTGTCATAGTGGTCAGGCAAGAACTATATTACGTTTCGAAGTTACATAATAGCAGTAAGGTGGCAATTTACATACGCACAAAGCTAATACTAATAGTAAATTACGTACCTAGAGCGGTGAATTCGTGAATGGCCCAGATCGCAGGTGTTTGTGGCCCGAACCGAAGGTGAGGGCCATAAATATGCGATCTGGGGCTTTACGAATTACCGCCCGTGGTGAGTACACAATTATACGTCGTCACCTGGCCACAATGCGAGTTTTACCGTACACGCAGCGTGCGGTATAACTCGCATTATGGCCAGGTGTGACGTAATTAGTACATTACTTACCAAGGGCTATAAAAGAAAGAAAGCCCGAAATGGCAGGTATTTGTGACCCGAGCCGCAAGCGAGGGTTGTAAATATGCGATAGAGGGCTTTCTTTTTTACTGCCCGTGGTGAGTACACAATTTCACGTCTTCAACTGGCCGTAATGCGAGTTTTACCGTACGCGTAGCGTGCGATAAAACTCACATTATGGCCAGGTGTGACGTAAAAATATTTAAAAATAGATGCCGCGCTTAAGGCACGTGGCGTTGAATGGAGTCTAACTCTCTTTGTATTTTCGATTCTCTGCTATACTAGTAGCACAACGATATTATTAATTTATTATTGCCATTATAGTTATTGTTTATGTCAGTAATAAGTAATTGTATCCTATACACATTCATAATGGACTTCTCAGGACTACATATTGCTCACCATTAAATAACATGCACAAAGCATTTGGGATGGGCGAAAGCAACGAATTACAAAATATAGTGCAGTATTTATCTGACGGCTCCACATGATATGCAAAGTAGTGTTCGTCAAAATCAATTGTCTTAAGCACATTGCCGGAAAAAATTAATTGATCACCATAGACATAAACATTTTCTAAAACTAAGAACATGTAAAGATATCCATCTTCAGCTGAATCATACACAAGAATACTTCCTTTGCTGTAATGTATAGAGCACATTGTTGCCCAGGATACTTTAACCAAGGGTTTGGAACGATCCAATGTTAAACGGCTTTGAATACACTCAATTTCTGATACTAAAATCGGTTTGGTTGGCCCTAATTTTAAAATATTGTCCAGAATACCTCGATGAAAAATGTCATTCAATTGAAGCTGATGCTTAATGGCCAAAGTTCGCGTGACATTGACATGGTTGCTAGATATTTTTGCAGCATTTTTTGAATGCCTGTGTTTAGCTTCAAACCTCATTGACCATAGTGAATAAATTGGTCCATATTTCAAAAGAGCTGAATGATAATGTACCATGTTGTGAAATTTAGGTTTAAGAGAATCTTTTGTTACACTAATGTAAAGTTCGTTAAATTCTGCTACTAGTATTTGTAATAAATCTGATGTTCCAGGACTAATTTTTAAACTGAACGCAATGTCTACAATTTTTCTTAGTTTAACATATAATATCCATATTTCATCATCTCTGGGAACAAAATCTCCGATAATTATGCCTAAAAATCGTAATAGCGTAAGCATTTCACCAGAGGAAATTCTCAGCGCCCCTCGATTAATGTGTTCTTTGTCTATTAGACATGGCCTGTTTTTATTGTCTGGACCTAAATTTACTGTTGCAATTTTTTCGTTTAAAGCCGCCAAGGAAAATAAATTTAACGATTGAGTATACTGCAATAATATAAAACTTAAAACATATTTTGCTACTCCCTCTAGTATATCGTGCATAACATCGACCCCAACCTGCTGAAACGTATCGAAATATTTAATATCTAGAAACACACATTTTTCTTTAATGCCCGTTAATGATGGATCGTTCAAATGTAAATCTCTTGTGTAATTATCTGCATTGCGAAGTAAAAATGTATCTTCATACAACTGTCCTTGTAATATATTCTTTGGCACTTTACATGTTCGACACGAATAGTTTGCAGAAAAACTTTCTACAAACCCTATCAGTGAATGTAGCCCTAAGTTATCTCCTAGAATGACGCCAAGTTCAAAGTATAATTTACCTTTAAAAGATGGCAGGTCAAAATCAATACCGTTATCACTCAGATAATTAAATTCATTTATTACGGAACGGAAAATAGCATTATTACCAAATGCAGTCCTGTCTGATGAATGAAAAAGTAATGTAAGAAATATGTTTGTTAGAGCAGATGAGCGCCATGGTGGTAAACATGGAATTGAGACGTAAACTGCTCCTAATTTGTGAATACCAGCATGACTGCCCAAGACGTTTCCAGTTTCGTAATCATCAAAGTACATAAACAATGGAACTACCATTTTGTCAGAGTGATGACTCATTCTATTTTTCCAGTAAGCCCCCTGAACAAAATTTTCTTTGACTTCCTTTGTATGCAAATTATCCATATATTGTAAGGTTTCAGATAGTATACCATCGAGGGAGAAAAATTTCTTTAATATATGTCTCAGGGGAATAAATTGTGCGAAACATTCTACTGGCATAAAACGTGACACTCCATGTTTTTTCACTTTATCAAATCGCTCGCCAACAACTACTGCTTGAGGTTCAATGAAAGATCCATTTTTCTTAAAATAGTTGAATCGTTTACATTCTGATGTAAAATTATTTAATGATGATTTTATTTTACTCTCCATTTCCTCTGTTATACTTTTAGAAATATGAATAGGAATAGAATTTTCGACGCATTTTGTTTCAACGCATTTTTCAAGAAGAGGAATCAACGAAGTAAGGCAGTTTCCAAGACCATCGACAACATTTTGTACTGTACTTCTCGGTAATAGCGTGTTTCCATAAAGTGTTGATATATATGTTGACAGAACGTCATCAATGGATTTGACTTTGTCTTGATTTAGACCTGCTGGATTAGTACAAGAACTGAAAGAACTAGAACATGAAGCTACAGTTGCTACTGCGGTGCAATTCGTCTTTTCTGCAGGAACTTCAAGCTGCACGAGATTTATATTCTCAATAGTGTTAGGGCTACATTCACTTTTAGGCACATGACATTTCTCTAAATGTCTTCTAAATGAGTTGTACAGATTAAATGATCTAGCACAGTGATCTTCAGAACAAAAGTATTCAAAAAACTCATGGCCAGCATGATGTAATTTGAAATGCTTCTTAAGCATTTTGAGATCTAAATTCTGTTTACATAAAAAACAAATAACCATATTGTTAAATTATAATCGCAACTAATTAAATGTATTATTTGATAACAATATCAATAAATACTTAAGTAGCCGTAACTCTTAAATATATAATGTGGACGTGGATTAGACAAACAGACATAGGTAGTATCTATGATTTATAATATTTATCAAAACAAAAATCACATTCTTCAGCAGGGAAATGATCATAAATACTATATTCTAAACAATGTTTGCACCAAAAAAAATATGAGTACAGTAACATTTTCACATGTTCTTGGTACAGTATATTAAAATGTGCTGGCTGATATTCATTACAAACCGAGATAAACCCACAATTATAACAATTTTCAGATAATATAAAATGTGTGTTTGTCCAAGGCCAGTTTGACTCCTTTAGTAACAGGAAATCACTTTTAGTTAGATATTTATCAATATCTAGAATCACAGGCATTGTTTTAGCTACCTATTGAAGAAAAAAACTCAACAGTCAATGCCTAACTCTCCCAAAAGCGTTAAAGCCGAGGTCGAGTTGCTATCAAACTTAGTACTAAATTTAAACAGCGCTGCTTGAATAAACATCCAAGTGCTGTGGCACTCAACGGGGTACTGAGCGTTGACGACCCAGGTGATTTTAAAACATAAACTTACTGCTGTGAGTATGTTTGACACAGTATAATATATTTCATTTATTACTATGAAATATGTTTTTATCTTTTCTAAAGACTCGCCTACAATAATTATAAACGGCTGCACAGTAAGTCCCAACTCTTGAAACTTCTTTTGTTTAGTTTTTACGGCATTACGAATTTCAGAATCGCACGTTACATGGAGAATGAATCCGGCCCTTGATTCCGCCTTTGAAGGACGCCAGATCTTTTTTGTAGTATTCCTTAGTCTGACGCTAGTGACGGCCAGCAGAGACGGTATCAACAAGAAACAGGCAGTGTTTGATGTGTCCTCCGAACCTGAAATGTATGAATAAATTAAAAGTATCACTGTCACATAGAGCAAAACATTCGCGATTCCAAAGTTATTTATTCTACAATGTGTTTGTTTAGTGGTTTTGGTCGCTGTGGTGGAGCCGTTAACCACGTAGTGTCATTGTGCCTGTTTCCGTCCACTTGTCCAGCAAATAATATGTATATTTCATTTTTAGTTTGCTACTTGAAAAATATCATTATTATGTAGATATATAGATATATTGTTTAGATGTTAAGGATTGCAATAAGTCCAAATTTGTGCTGCAATGTAGGTAATAATTCAAATTTCGTCAAGTGGACGAAAACTGGACAAGTGGACGGAAACAGGCACAATGACCCTATAGAACATTGGACGCCGTGCCGGGCACATGTCACCAATTTTAGTATGCAAATTACGAGCGTGGCGTTCAATGTCTTAACAATAAAGTCGCGTCAAGATCACATTGAACACCTCACCCGCTTAGCAACTTCTGCTGCTGACTGTACTATAAATTTCATCTAGTTATCAGCCCAATACCGTCTTTGTTTTCTCCACCGTTTTTAAACGTCAGCCGTAAAGTTTGAATGTACTTGACGTTGACGCCCACAAAGAAGTTTCTTCAAAACATATTATTTGAGCCCAATCACTAGTGGTCTATTAGTTGCTGACGAAGAGTTCCACTATCCACCTTCTGCCTACATCATCAGATTATCTCAATGGTACCAAACTTTTCTATTGTCATTTGCGAAATATATAATTATACATATATGTGTGTAAGTTTCATCTTGCTAGAGTTAGAGTAGTAGGTAAAAACTTAAATGGCGAATTCTGGGATAAAATAGTAGATTATACACCGAAGGGATAAAGCACTGTTTTAAGTCTCGGGCGCGATATTGAATCCTGAGTAAATGAGGGACTCCAGATTTAACTCCCGAGCGTAGCGAGGGTGCTACGAATTAAGAGTCCTGAGTGCAGCGAGGGATTCAAGCTCTCCCAAGACGAAAACAATGCAATATACCAAATTGCATCTAAACAGTTCAGCATTTTAAGCGTGAATAGGTAACATACACTCAGACAAACTTTCGCATTTATAACAATAGGTATATTAATAATGTATGGATTTACTTAGTTGCAAGTGAAATCTATAAGTGTGTTAAAAACAGTTTAGGTGGCACAAAAAATACTGAAATACTATTAATATTAGTTATTTTATTACCTTGCTCCAAAGATATGAGAAGCTCCAAATTTTTGTCCTTGCTGCTGTTCTTGCGTGTCTTAGCAAACGCAAAAATTTTCGGCTTTAAAGTGGGGAATGTTTCTGTGATATCTGTATATTTTCCCGTGTATAGGTGTTCAAAATCGTTTTGTAGCTGGAACACAAAGAATTATTCTTTGAAATGAAACGCCTTAAAACGCTCAAGACACAATGCACCAAATAGGACCAGATAATGTAAAAGACCCCAAATCATTATAGGTGTGTAATATTGGCACTGTTCCCCCATTTTCGCCAGATCGCATAATCAGATCCATACCTAATGACAATTGATCTAACTTTGAAGTCCTTACAAGTTATAATTCCTTCACATAAAATATGAATTATTCAAATCCAACCAAATCATAGAGAAATATAGATGTCGGATAGCATACATATTGAAAGATCCCCATAAATTGCGAACCTTCTCCTTTCTCAAGTCAGTTAGTAACTATAATTATATTAAGCATATGATACCAATAAATGTGTAATGATTAAACTTACCAGAAGGTATCCTTTGGGTTTTTTTAGTGCCATATACTCATTGAAATACTGCCCTATGGTCAACTCTTTTGACTGTAGCAGCCTTGCCTGTGTAGTTTCAAACCACTTTTGTTCCACGGCTGACCAGGGCTCGGAAGAATTTTGCAACCACAAAAGCTTTTCTTGTGCGTTTTCTTCGTTCGTTATTCCGTCCGGCAGACGAAGGCAAGGTGATGGCGAGGAGTCTGTAGATCTAGAAAGTCGCCGACGCTTTTCTACTATTATACCAGTCTCCCTGTATTTTCTTTTTAAATTATGCACTTGATCTGGTAGTTTACCGGCCAATCGTGTCGTTATCCCCCTTGTTGATTCCACCAGCTTTGTGTGATAATAGACCGTTGTTTTTTCAAGAGGAAATAAGTCTACAATAGAGTGTGCCCAAGTAGCATAGACAGATGATCGTACCGTTAAATTGGGGTCTTGCCGCAATATAGCAGTGCCTATAATCCTGGCTAAGTTGGACCGGGTTGCATTATTCAATGGAATTGTCTTGTCCAGGTTCAATAATCCTTTGCCTTCAAGAGATTCACTTAGAAGTAGCCGCAAGTTCTAAAAAAAATAGCAAAGCACATTACACACATACACACACACACACACACACACACGCCAACACCCACAGCTTTAAAATATTCTGGTATGTTGTATTAAACCCAATTAGGACAATATAATTACAAACATAAATTAAATATAAGCATGAGCATACACCAATATAGAACTTATATTTTAAGTTAACTTGGAACATTTACATTAACCTCCAATATATTTTATTAAAGCTATATTTGTGCCAGTTCTATCGAGTAGTGAAAAATGCATGTAATTAATTTTTGACCGCACCAGCTCGGAAAGTTGTACTTCAAAAACTGATAAGAAAGTATTTTATCCACATGTGTGGCAAAGTAATATGATGCAAATTTTGAGTTGTTTGCTCATGTTGGCCGATATACTTGACTAAAACTATGATTTTGAATGATAATATTTAATAACGTTGTTTCGTCCAGGTCTAGTTTTCTAGAAACTTGAGTTAACCTACATTGCAGCACAAATTTGGATCCTTCGAATTTGAAAATTTAATCTTGCAATCTTTAATATCTAAACAATTTACATTAAAAAAAATATTTTGCAAGTAGCAAACTAAATATGAAATACATTATTTGCTATATATTGTTTTGTATATTATTTGTTCAAGTGGACGAAAACTAGAACATGGACGGAAACAAGCACAATGACCCTACCTACGCTTGAGATTCGACTTTTCGAACCACTCGCTACGCTCATGGTTCAATTTTGTAATCTTTCGCTTACTCGGATATCAATATTAGGACGAGTTGATGGACTGACCTTGATTACGTGGCAGAGGGGGTGCTGCCTTTTCGGGTCGTATCTAGTTCAGCAGGTCTCTTTTACAGTTCAGCGGGGAAACGCAGCAGGAATAATGGAGACATTTGAGCCGGGTACGATCCAGGATATTTAGATTTATTTTAACATTATTCGTTTATTTTTAGATTTATTAATTTAATAATTTAGTAGTATGTAGTTTAACTAGTTGAAATATTGTTTTATAATTAATTGTTTATTTATTTTTTACTTTATAGGTACTTAGTGGTTGTATTATTTTGACATTTTAATTTCGGTCTTTTTGATTTGAGCTTTCATGCAGCAGGAATAATGGGGACATTTGAGCCAGGTACGATCAAGAGTGGGTTATTTTAGATATATTTTTTGTAATTTTTTGATTGGGATAGGTACTTTAACTTGTTTATGTTTAGATTTATTCATTGATAATTTAGTAGTATGTTGAAATATAATATTTCTTAGTTTTTAAGTATAATTGGACGTAGTTAAAGGAAAAAGATCCAATCCACAGAAAGTTGAGCAAAAGTTATGGCGGTTTAAAGTTTCAACCGTGATTCCTCAAAACTGGTACATTTTTTTTATAATATATGTTTGGATGAAAATTGAGTTGAGTCGTGTATTATACATTCTTTCACACAGAATTCAGTTAAATGCTATATTTTTCAGGATTTCGACCAAAAGTGGGGTTGGATCTTTTTTGCGAAAATACACTTTTCATAGACCCTTCCTTTTGTTTAATTTTGTAATAAGGATTCACGAAATAAAACTGGCATAATAATCATGTAAAACCATCTCTATACATACATAAAATAAAGCTGAAGATGGTCGAAAGTCTTTACATGGAAGATATTCGAAAAAAAGTTTGCTAGGATACTTAGAATCGATAACAGAACACGTTCCAACAGTTTTTAGAATTTTTGTCTGTTTATCTGTTTGTCTGCTTATGTGAACGCGCACCACGTGAAAACGGCTGAACGGATTTTGATGCAAACTTTACTAATCTGTTGAGAAAATCCCCGGCCAGGTTTTAGGCTATAAAAAATATTATGATAAGGGTGCAAAGGGGACCAAAACTGGGGTTGAACTTTGTATGGGAACTCCTTGAATCCCATACAAATCTAAAAATGCGGGTATAAAATTTGGACAAAACGGCATTCCGCGGAGAATTGAGTATATAGGTGCCAATTTTTTTTATGTAGAAAACTCTCGTGACACTGAAATATTATTGGGAGCGCATAAGGAGCGCTCCCTAAAGGGATATTTTAGGCCTTTCATTCCTACGAAAACCTCAGCCTTCGCTTCGCTTCTTCTTCGCTTGCCTCCCCGTTTACCTTCGGGATTTCGGCCCTTAAGTTTCGCTTGCAAGACACCGGAAGATAATGAGTGTGCTTAGGGGTGATTGCTCACATTGAGAACTGCTCTCAGAAGGGTTGCTTTGGGCCTTTCAGTCCAACAAAATGGCCTTGCTTGCCTCGCCGCTTACCTTCGGAACTTTGGCCTGGGATTTCGCTTGCAAGACACCTGGGGATAGTAAGTGTACGTGGGGGCTCGCCCTCAGGTTTCGTTTGCAAGACAACGGGAGATAATGAGTGCCCGTCCATGAGGGCGCATTTAGAGCGCTTTCTGAAGGAATGATAATGAGTCTTTCATTCCAACGAAAAGCAAGGCCTTTGGCCTCGCTTGCTTGGTGAGTGGCGAGCCGAGGTAAGTCCCGTAGGTGAGTGGCGAAGCAAGCGAGGCCAAAGGCCTTGCTTTTCGTTGGAATGAAAGACTCATTATCAATAAAAAATTGTAAGTGTCCGTGAGGGCTCGCTTGCCTCGCCGCTCATCTCCGGTACTTTAGCCACAGGTCTGTTTGGTCGTTTGCAAGACACCTAGGGATTGTAAGTGTCCGCGGGGGCTTGCATTCGGGTCTTGGGCCCTCGAGCTCGCCTAGGGAGCGGTCTCTTAAAGCATGCTAAAGCCTTTAAGTCCTACAGAAAAGCTCACCCTTCGCTTCGCTTGGCTCCCCTTTTACCTTCGGGAATTCGGGCCTCAGGTTTCGCTTGCAAGACTCTCGTAGATAATGAGTGTCCGTAGGCGCTCGCATTGAGAGCGCTCTCTAAAGGGATGCTTTGGGCCTTCCATTTGAACGTAAAGCTCGGCTTTTGGCTTCGCTGCCACCTGGGGATAGGAAATGTCCGTGTCCGTGAGGGCTCGCCGTCGGACTCGCATTGGGAGCGCTTTATAAGGCTTGATTGTGACCTTTCATTGTTACGAAAAGCTCGGCATTTGGCCTCGCTTGCCTGCCCACTCCCCTTGGGGACTTTGGGCTCCGGCCTTCGGCCTTCAGGCTTGCATTGGGAGCGCTTTCTTAGGGCTTGATTGGGACCTTTCATTGTTACGAAAAGCTCGGCCTTCGGCATCGCTTGCCTGCCAGCTCCCCTTGGGGACTTTGGTCTCCAGTTTCGCTTGCAAGACACCTGGGGACAGTAAGGCCTTCAGCCCCCGAGCTCGCATAGCGACCGCTCTCTAAAAGTATGCTAAGGGCCTTTCATTCCTACGAAAAGCTCAGCCTTCGGCTCCGTTTGCTCCCCGTTTACCTTCAGGTCTTCGGCCCTAAGGTTTCACCTGCAAGTTACTCGGAGGTAACGAGTATCTATGGGGGCTCGGCCTCGGGCCTTAGGCCCTCGTAAAAAAAAATTAAGACCACTCTCTGAAGGTTTGCTTCGCCGCTCAGATTAAGGGACTTTGGCCTCAGGTCTCGCTTGCAAGACACCTGGGGGATAGTGAGTGTCCGTGGGGCTCGCCATCGGGCCTTCGGACCTGGGGCTCGCATAGGGTGCGTTCTCTCAAAGGATACTTTGGGGATCTATATAATATTATAGACGACCAAGTTTATGAGGGTATTTATTTCGATTCGAAGACAATTTGAACTCTTACACGCACAGTATGGAAATGGAATGTTTATTTTCAAATTTGTCAGTAATATCAATATGGTTAAACATAAGAATATCATGTTTAAACCATAATTATACCTACACGTACGAAGTCGCGGGCAGAAGTTAGTTGTTAATATAACCATTTTCCTAAAAATGGTTTATGTGCGCTGGATCGGATAATACATTTACGTATAATGATCCAAGACAATAATACTGACAGCAAATATCGTAATAAAGGCTGCTTTATAGTGAAAACTTCTTTTAATGATTAAAAATAAAGCTAAATGAATTTAAAAAATCAGATTAAAAAAAAAATATTGTAATAGGATCGTTTCTGTTGTTTACTAAGACACCATTGCAGGATTCAAAACAACTCAACAAAACTGATCCAAGTGAGTTGAATCTATTTTGTTGTATATCTAAAAGATTTAAAGAATCTAAATTTAGTTTTTCAAAAAGAATCCAAACGGATTGGATCCGTTTCGTTGAAAATATTAAAAGTAAAACGTGTGAATTGCATTTTCTTAAAAATGGTCCAAGCAGGTTGGATTTCTTTTGTTAAAACAAATGTGAATCAATTATGTAACTGATCTAATATCACTATACGGTTCCAAGCGTTATGGGTCTTTATGAAGGATATCTTTTTTACTCCGTCATACATGTGGGATGGTATCCCATGTTGATTAAAATATGAAAACACTATGTGAGCGGGGCGTCTTTTTGCTGAATGAAAATATACGCCTCAGAGACCTCTCTGGTATACTTAACTCATGTTTTGGTCATTCTGTGGATTGGATCCTTTTCCTTTAACTACGTCCAATTTATAAATGGTCGTATTATTTTTGAAATTTTCAATGCTGTATTTTGACTTGTGTAATTAAAAATAAATTAACTACATGTAAAATAAATAACTAAATCAATGTTTTGTTACAAGCAAGCATAAAAAAAAAGATACTAACACAAATTTCTAAAGACTCTCCGGGTATGGAAATGGTCACAGGCTGTGACTTTACAGGCAAGGGATTATTATGCATTTGCAGAAAGGTAGGTGTAGTGTTAGTAATTTGATCATCGAGGGTAAAGCTCAGATCCCCTATTGAAAAGTCATCACCAATCTGTAAGCAAACCACACATAACATACCAATAAGCATATACATATAGAGCCAGTAATTCTGCATAAATTCATCAAATTCAAATTCATTTTTAAAAATCTGCATACATTAATCTGCACACATTCATCAATTTTTATATAACTTACAATTGACTTATTTGCATTTGGATGCATACTTTCTTTGTAGACTTCCAAGTTTCTGGAAAATATGGCTCGAGGTCCAATCAAAGGAATGAGGTCCTTTATCATGGACTCATCAAGTAAAGGAAGTGACATTGATGTAATGGAATTATCTGTAATGTAAACATGTGGCCGTTAGACTTATTTCTTTCTTTCTTTATAAATACTATGGGACATTTTTACACAAATTGTGTGTTTGTGTGTGTTGCATTGTGTTGTATATATGTTGTATATAGGAATACCGTAATGTTATTTTTTTTTAGTTGTTATTTGCACTGCCCCACAATCTTTTCCGCTTTGCCTTAAGGTTTGACTGGTAGAGAATGCCATATGGCATTAAGTCCGCCTTTTGTACGATAAGTTTTCTTTTGTGCAATAAAGTTTAAATAAATAAATTGACTAAACCCCACGGTAAGCTCAAGAAGGGTTGTGTTGTGGGTACTCAGACAATGATATAAATACTATACTTATAAATACTTAAATATATAGAAAACACCCATGACTCAGGAACAAATATCTGTGCTTATCACACAAATAAATGCCTTTACCGGGATTCGAACCCAGGACCATCGGCTTAGCAGGCAGAGTTACCACCCACTAGGCCAGACCGGTTGTCGACTAAAGCCTGGTTTTCAATTCAGGTGATTAGTGCGAGTGCAGGTGTGTAGTGCGAGTAGTGTCCAATTCACTAAACACTCCTGTCCACACGTGTTTAGTGGCAGGCACGCTGCGAGAGAGGGGGAAGCACGGCGCGCGGGACGTGGCTACTCGCAGTCCACTCGCAAAAAAATAGAACACGCTTCTATTCACTTTCTACACAGCCAGCTAATCACTTGTACTAATCAGTCGCTGTCCACACCTAGTCACTAATCACCTGCACTCGCACTAATCAAAGTGAAAACCAGGCTTTACGTGTGCTGGCCACGATATTGCGCGACTGGCTTCAGGTAAGGCGATAACCATAGGTCCGATCGCTGTGTCTCGCTCCTACCTATGGTTGTCGCCTTAGCCGAAGCCAGTCGCGCAATGTCGTGGCCAGCGCGTAATGCTTAGCTTACTGCATACTATGTCAAAATAATGTGAGATGACTATGCCCTCAAATCGCTCGAGCATACATGGACATTTCGGATGCAAGCCACCCAGAGAAGCCGGCGGCGAATGAACGATGTTATATTCCAAACATAGTGGCATCGATAGACCTTTCCTTTCAAACGAATAAAAAAATCGAGGATATCTCGCACACACTTTATGTAAATTTAAAGATACGAAGCACTTAATGAAAGTCCCGTTAAGAGCAGTGAGGTGACAGTTTTCATGCGATGCGCTTGCTAATGCTAAAATACAAAAATAGCTCTAAAATACAACAATAACGAGTCTCGCCGTGTTGTATGGAGGCTGTTCTTTTTTGACATTACAAATCCATCAGTTCGTTTTTTTTATTCCTCTATACCATTACAAATCCATCAAGCCCACAAGTTGAACGTACCTGCCCTGCCAGCAATATTCGTTCGAGCAGTATTCTTTAAACACACTCGATCACAACACTATTAATAATTATATAAGAAGCCGTTGTATCCAAATTGAAGCGGCGAGTGAGTTAAAATATACTCGTAGGTACACGTACAGGTATGTCATGCGTGGCTTGCGGCAGACCTTTTAATGCAACTTAAATCAAATTGGAATTCCTTATACATACAATATAACATTACCTTGCACGAGCGTTTGTGCAATTTGATGATTATATGATGAAATAAAGTGCAAATCTACTTACCCTTAAACACTTCAATATAATCCTCCAAGTCCCACGCTGTGAGAAGCGTTTTAACTTCTTCGTCCATTCCAGTCACTCAATTTTAAATAACACCACGTTACGACGGCACATCCGCGCTCAACGAGTTCTACCAGAAAATGGCCGACTCACGATCTGGTCTGGGGCGACTTGTTTTGATCTAAATGGCGGGTAAGGCAAAAATAACCTATTTTATTATTTAATAGTAAATAAGATACTTGTTTAAAATTACGATCAGAGGCTTACCGGTTAACAGCCGAGCTGTGATTGTGTATTGGAAATTAAGCAACTTATTTGTTTTTTAGTAATTGACTCAGTTATTTTGTAACTACTCAACTTATCAAATTTTAACACAGTGTTGCAATATTTAAAAATAAATAATAAAGTTGTTAGGAAATAACAAAGTAAACTTGTTTATTTTCAACCGAATCGGTCAATGATCATATTTAACCGAGACACTTATTTAAAAACAAATTTGACAACTTTGTTATTTTCAGCAATACAATTCAATAGGTGTCAATTTGTATGAAATAAATATAATAAACTGTTGTTTGCAGCATTATAACGTAACAAGTATTTACCTAGTGTTGCAATGTTTAAACCTACATAATGCAGTTGCCAGGAAATAACAGTGTTAACTGTCTATTTCTAACCAAAAGTCAAAAATCATATTTATCAAGACACTTATTTGGAAATAAATATAATAAACCGTTGTTTGCAGCATTATAACTTAACAAGTATTTACCTAGTGTTGCAATGTTTAAACCTACATAATGCAGTTGCCAAGAAATAACAGTGTTAACTTGTTTATTTCTAACCAAATAGTCATAAATCATATTTATCAAGACACTTATTTGGAAATAAATACAATAAACTGTTGTTTGCAGCATTATAACGTAACAAGTATTTACCTAGTGTTGCAATGTTTAAACCTACATAATGCAGTTGCCAGGAAATAACAGTGTTAACTTGTCTATTTCTAACCAAACAGTCAAAGATTATATTTATCAAGACACTTATTTGGAAATAAATGTAATAAACTGTTGTTTGCAGCATTATAACGTAACAAGTATTTACCTAGTGTTGCAATGTTTAAACCTACATAATGCAGTTGCCAGGAAATAACAGTGTTAACTTGTGTATTACCAACCAAAAGTCAAAAATCATATTTATCAAGACACTTATTTGGAAATAAATATAATAAACCGTTGTTTGCAGCATTATAACTTAACAAGTATTTACCTAGTGTTGCAATGGTTGAACCTACACAATGCAGTTGCCAGGAAATAACAGTGTTAACATAACTATTTCTAACCGAATCAGGTATAGATTATATTGACTAAGACACTTATTTGAAAACAAATTAGTACTTGCTTAAAACAACCAAGTACGTTTAGCAATAATTGCTTGTTTATCAATTACAAAGCTTTATTCCGCATTTTAAATATGTCTTGGTTGTATTTAACTAAATATATTTTAACGAAGCCAAATTGGTACTTTGCTAAAGCTTATTTTTTTCCGTGGCACTTCTGGAAGTAGACTGTATTTAATGGTAGTGATATGTACTACTTTCATTCATTGCATGCATTTTAAGCGTATGAGAAAAACAATAGGTTAATGTTTTCATTGTTGTTAATTTATATCTAACTTGCTTTTTCCCGCGACTTTTTCCGCGCGGAACTCGTTTATATTGTAGCTTTGAAGATGATTTTTGGAATAAAAACTATGCTATGTGCTTCCCCGGAATTCAAACTATCTCTAAATCAAATTTCATCTCAATGGGTTCAACGGTACAAGCGCAAAAAGGTGACAGACAGACAGACTTACTTTCGCATTTATAATATTAGTACCCAAGTATGGATTTGAGAATGTATGTTACGACTATCAATTTCTCAAAGACAACACTTACATAAAATCCATGAAACTGTATGCTAATGGGGAACACCCCAATATTAGATGAGCACATATTCAAATAAAAATCAAATAAAATCAAAACATTTATTCGTGACAAACACAACACAGATAATAAAAGAAATAAAATAAAAGGAACATTTTGCTTTGCCACGGAATGGACCCATTGCACTCAAAAGTCATGCTCTTTGTTCCGTTTATCATAAACTGCGATGTTGCTTAAACTAGTGATCCTCAAATCATTCTGCACGTGTCTAACACAGACGTCTGTCAGCGGTCTAATAGTAATTGGTCGCGGTGAGATGGGAGGTGGGAGTACCTAAGCGCAAAGAGTATTTTGTTAGCGTCTGCGTCTGTTCGTTTGCTGTCATGTTTGTATTATTTGTTTCCGGCTGTTTACATGGTATATTTGACCGATCGGCATTAACGGTAGCCAACTACACGTGACTTGTTGACTTGAAGTAATAGGTTATGGCGTCCGCCTGCCAAAAAAATGTACGGAATAATTATTCTTTACCCAGCCGTTTCTCTGCGTGCAGCAGAAGCCAAGGTATATAGGTATTATAACCGATGTAGCCCTCCGAATCGCTAAACTTAGGTGGGCACACAGCACGTAGAACCGATGGCCGTTGGGGCGGAAAGGTTCTCGAGTGGCGACCACGCACCGGAAGGCGCGGCATGCAGCCCAGCAGGCAGGTATGTCCAGCAGTGGACGTCTTTCGGCTGATATGATGAGTCAGCCGCCCAAAGGCAGGCTTTTTCTTTTCAATAGAATATAACCATTCTAACTTGGAACAGAGGTGCATTTGCTTTGTTTCGTTCTATTTTGAAACAAAGCAAACTATCTCCTTGATTCAAATTTCATTGCCAATATTTTTGTTTGGACGGCTAGAGGATAAATCCTGTCGACCGCAACCAAACTCAAGAGTGTCTTAATATGTTAGGTTTTCGCAATCCATACTTAATATTATAAATACGAAAGTGTCTCTGTCTGTCTGTCTCTATGTCTGTGTGTCTGCTTGTCTGTATATTACTTCTTTACACTTAAAACACTGAGCCGATTTAGATGCAATTTGGTTTTCTTAGAGATAATTTGAGTCCCAGAGAAGGACATAGTTTTTATCCCGGAAACACGACGACCGCTTTACCCTAGTTGGTAGTGACCCTGTCTACGAAGCAAAAGCACGAATATATTTTGTTCCTGAGTCATGGATGTTTTCTATGTATTTATTTATTTATTATAAGTATATTTATCGTCGTCTAGTACCCATAGTACAAGCTTTGCTTAGTTGGAACTAGGTCGATTTGTGTAAGATTGTCAAAAATAAAAATTGAAATCATCCCCTAAGGGGGTGAATATTTCTATGGAGCTACGATAGCAACGAGTTCCGCAAGCTCAATAATTCAGCCCAGCTGTCTGGCCAGGCACATTATCAGGGGACCACTGATAAGATCGACTCTACGGCACCCTTTGTGCTCCCCTCGCACTTCACAGTGTGTCGTAATCGCTTTCTGTTCTGAAAACAGTGTCTGGTGAGGCGTCACTATCGGTAACATCTTAGAAGTGGCAGCGTGCATACTTTGACGTTAAGCAGTGGTGCTTTTGTTATCTATGGTCATGTTTAACATGTGCAAAGATGGCGTGCTAGGACTTCGTTTCTATTCTTTGGTATATCAGTGTTAAATCTCCTATCATTGTAACAAACCAGACAACTATAAGGGCTCGGCCACGACTTCTTGCGACTCCGCATACGTGGGAGCGAGAGGCCATACGCTCTGTACGTCTAGCACAACTTGCTGCTCTGACGCTTCTCGCGCCACTGAGCGTCTCGTATCTCACTCGCACTGTGCAAATTAGAATAAGATGGGTAAATCTTTCTCGACTCGTGTGTGCTAGACCCGCTGGTCTCTCATTAACGTATGGCGTACCGCTGCCGCCGCCGCTCCAAGTCGTTTCCGAGCCGTTACTACCACTACTACGAGTATAAATATAAACCCGGTTACAATATCTGTGGACCTGGCGTCGATGACGTCACGTCGGCGCTCTGGTACGGTACGCAAGGCGTGCTGGGCGAGCGCGGGTAGGTAAAAGTTACTTTGGGACTGAATACCTACCTATACCTAACTACCAGTGACGGAGCGCTCATACAAGCTGATTCCCACCGGCTTATAGTTATATATAAACTCTTTCATAACTTTTTTGTTCCGGGTTGCCCATTGAAAACTTTCACGCGCCGCCAATGATACCTACTCAATCGTAACAGCTAGTTTTGCAGTTAAAATGATGATGAATTTAGTGATGCAGTGCATCTTTATAAGTCCGAAAGGTGCTCGTAGAAACTCTACATAGCTTAAACCCAATGGATTTTGGGCTAGTTAAGACAGTCTTAATAACTTTGCAAAGACAAGAGCCGACAAAAAGCCTGTCCCAAAAACGAATTGATGAAAAACGTTACAATCTCAATATGTCACAGCAATACACATGTGATAATGATAACGCTAACCATTATAGATAATTATAAAGACAACACCGTCTTACAAACGAAAAACTGATGACGTTGCTGATCCCATACAAGCCATTTAATGACATAATCAAGGCCTTGACCGTGAGTTTTAAGCGAATATAATACTTAAGTAGGCACCTGCCTCGCTATTCTGTTACTTGACCTCACCTCACCGTTCACCCTCAAATATATCTGGACACCGCGATGCGTAGTAACTAGGCGTAATCAGAGGTCTAGTTTCGTTAGGCGTGACTGGTGAAGTAAGGCGTATGAGCGCTTACAGAAGAACAGCGCTGAACATTAAGGCTTCATACGCGACGTAATTTCGGTTGAAGCCCCAAAACGTCCTGAGCTTACCGTCTTTTATTTTGATCCACTATCCATTACACAACAAAGAGACCATTTAACTAACGAGTTGATCTGAACATACATATTTATTATTATTGTATAGCTTTTATTCCATTTCTTTACATATTTTTGTTATTATATATTCTTATGTAGGTATTTATCTATAGGTTGGAAATGGATCCCTTTTGGGTAAGAGCCTCCCCCATCTTTTTCCATGTTTCTCTTTCTTTGCCGTAATTCCACCAATTCTTCCCTGCAGCTTCTACAATGTCATGTGCCCATCGTTTTTTTGGTCTTCCAACCCTTAGGTAACAAACATATTTAGGTAGGTACAAAAATTATTATTGTATAGGGATATAATAGTCTAGGTATCCTATCATCATCATCATTATATCAGCCGAGAGACGTCCACTGCTGGACATAGGCCTCCCCCAAAGAGTACAATAGGAACCTATTGCACTATTTAGATGAAAAACAACAATATGAAAGTTAACTACTGAGCCGGAAGTCCATTCTTCTTGACAAAAGGGGATATCCGTAGGATAAGTATCGCGTTTGTTTCATGTCTCTGTCATTATGTTTTTAAAGGCATGGATACCATAGTGGGGATATCCTTATGACATCTCACATGTGGAATCTGGAGTTAGGCCCCCAGAGCCCATTTTTAACTTCAGACGCAAAAAGAGGGGTGTTATAAGTTTGACGTATATGTGTGTCTGTTTGTGGCATAGTAGCTCCTAAATAAATGGACCGATTTTAATGCGGTTTTTTTTCCCGAAAGCTGACGTAATTGAGGTGGTTCTTAGCTACGTTTCAACAAAATTGGTTCAGGTGGTTTTGGGATATTGAACTTTGAAATGAAAATGTCGGGGGTATTTCAACTTTTCTAAGTTGTTAATTTAGGTTGAAAGTCATAGATCCTTCCCGACTTTGTTTTGATCTGTATCAAAATAGTGGGTAATCTTCACGTTATCCACGTTAATCACCTCACCCCGATCACCCAGGTGAACCTAGCGCCAATTATTTTATATTCAACTAGGAAAAAATGATAATGTTCGGTTATGGCGCTTGGCCGGGCGCGGGCGCTACCGCGTCACGCTCGCTTCGCTCGCTCGGCTCGCGCGCTGTAGGGTCGCAGTTCACCTAACAACCTAACCGTTTAACGTGGATAACAGCGTAATCTTTTACCCAAGTTCTTTACTTTCGGGGAAGCAGGTAAGTTTTTCGTCTGTAGACGATTTATTATATTATGGATTATGGTTCTTAGAAACGTCGTATTTATGAAAACAAAAATGAAACGCCAAATGTGTTAAGTACATACTAGCGCGGCGAATAAGTAAGTAACCATGAAAACATCGGTGGGATGCATCATTCTTACCTACCTACAGTCAATTGCTAAAATATGTATCGATAATCCTCTCATAAATATGTACCGAAATATTAATCCGGTGACATAAAAGCGATGAGACATGTACATATTTGCGGACAATCTTACACAAATCGACCTAGTCCCAAACTAAGCAAAGCTTGTACTATGGGTACTAGACGACGATAAACATACTAATATAAAGATATAAATACTTAAATACATAGAAAACATCAGGAACAAATATTTGTGCTCATCACACAAATAAATGCCCTTACCGGGATTCGAACCCAGGACCTCTTGCTTCGTAGGCAGGGTCACACTACCAACTAGGCTAAAGCGGTCGTCAAATTTATGAGTAAGAGTTGTATGCACCCATTTTTATTTTTTTTGCACCGAAATTAGTACATATAACTAAAACTATACGTACCAGTGACTGCACGCATATGTGCATATGTTTTACGGTATATTCGGAGAAATCTACGAAACTAGAGCGTTGTGAATGCGGTCGCATATTTAACTGCGTCTTGTTAACTCAGATGCAGACTATCTACGGTTTTCTTTCTATCATATCTCAATTCTGCTTCGTTTTCAAATGGGCACTTTATTGCCATAGCTTTCAGTTCTTTTCAGATTGTATTAATGGAATTGGATACGAGGAATACAAAGTTTTATGTATGTGCTAGCAATATACTTAATTATTCGCAACCTATTTAGGCCACATAATAAGCTAAAAGCTTAAATTTAAAAAATCGTTGAAAAAGTACTTAAGCCAAACACTTGAGTGACAAATGCCAACAAGCAAATTCCACGTAAATGTTTTAGCGCGACACTCTATGTGTGTACATTATGCAATTATATTAGATACATAGTTAAAATTATAGTGAAAAAATTTAAATATTTTGATAGATAGTTTTTATAGAGACTCGTACTCTGCAGACAAACTGTTAAAACAGTTTTGCAGGAAAATGTATTAGATTAAATTTTGTATCCCATTGTTTAGTAATAATAAAGAAATAATAAATAATAATGTTTCGTTTCTATCATACCATGTCAGAAAAAGAAGGACGAATGCCCTTAAGCTCCCGTGTTCCAATACCATAAGTAACCGATAATTACCGTTGTTGAAATGTTTCTTAACAAATAATTATGTAATTAAAGTCCTTGTTGGTGTTATGAGCCCATTAAAGCTTAATTTGAGGAAAGTGGAATGAAGTAGCGACTTTTATGAAGTTGTAACTATGTGTTATGCATTAATGTATTGATTATTTCTACGTAAAGAAAGAATTATTTAGTAAGTACCTGTGCACCGAGATCGCTCAGTAAGAGATGTTTTACAAACGATAGTAAGTATATTAGAAGCCCGCCGCTGAAGGTGGAGAAATTTCGGTATTGGACTCCCTAATGAGCTCAAAAGATAGGTACTTTTAGTTCAGATACATATTATGAAAATAACAAGGAATTTACGAATTCCCTCAACCTTGCTTATATCGGACCAGAGACCTCAAAGAAAAGCCTTAGCATTACTGTCGTTCCGCCGACTTTTATCAGGTCATCAGTGCATCATGTGCCGGTATGTGGTCGCCACTCGAGAAGCCTTCCGCCCCAACAGCCATCGGTTAAGGATGCGAGTGGCGCAGGACCGGTCATTGTGGCACTCTTTGGGAGATACCTATGTACAGCAGTGGACGTCTTTCGGCTGATATGATGATGGCGATTACTGTCGTGAGTTTGCATAGCGTCAAACATGCCACCAATAGTGGCAATCGAAACGAGAGTTTAATCTTTTTTTATAAACCAAAAGTAAACATAGATCCCGGATTACAGTGCTAGACTGTCTTCATTAGTATTCACTATTCAGTATTACTGGCGTCGTGAAATGGCGTTAGACCCTGACAGCGCCATGTTGGAATTTGCATGTGCTGTCCCGGAGGTTGACGGCGCGAGCGCCGCATGCTAATCTGTTGCATAATCAGGGTTACCTACGCATATGCTTATGCGATGCCAAGTATTTAGAGCGTATTGATGAGTTGTATGATTTACACAAGCCAAAATGCCTCTCAAAAGTGGCCCCTATACGTGGGAGTAGACAGAAAGTTTCCTTAGCCTTGGTGTTTTAATTCGCAAAAACATATCGATTAAGTACGTGTTGGATTTCATCCTCGATCCTTTGTTTGACCGTACACACTGAACTACTATAGCTTTTGAACCTGTACAGATGAAGATGTATAAGTGGATATGCCTGGGTAATATTTTAAATATGGCATCTGCATTGATGTACATCAATCAGTAGTCGAAGTACTATTAGTGCACCAACATAATATCTTACTCTCTTTACGATAGAGACGAGTATAGATATATCTGTACGTTACCGTGTTGCTTGCTGTACAGTCAGCGTCATATAGTTAGTAGCAGCCAAGATAGGCAAATATTTCGGCACACGTCTTTATTACTGTAACAATAAAGGTGTTTAACGAAATATTTGACTACTCTGGCTGCTACTAACTATATGACGTTGACTGTACACGTACATATCGTGTAGGTAGATGAAGCGAGAAAATCATCGCAACCAGTTGAGCAACACGACCCTGTTACCGGTACCAGCCTTAGCTAGACATTTTATTTCTCACGAGCCCGATATAGTCAACTTGTGAAACAACGATCCCGAGAATCCGCCGGAAAAACATATCCAACTCTATCTTCAAAGAAGTAAAGATTAATTTCCATTGTCTCGCAGGCTGGAGAAGTGGGTTGATTATTGGCAGTCGGCACGAATCTAACAGTTTTTTGCGAACGGATGTTTATAAAGTTACGGCTGAGTAACGTCACAGTAGAGAGATATAACATAGAACAGTAAAACAAATCCGTACAAAGTTACAAACGTCCGACGTGACGCACTCACACGGCACGGATGCGTCGCTACAACAAACTGCAAGTGCAAGTCGGGGTAGTCAGCGGTACATCGCGCATGTCTGCAAAGAAAGGTCTTAAGTGACTCTAGTTGAGGTACTTGAGATATTGCTATAGCTAATCTATCTATATATAAACGTAAAAGTCCTGACTGACTCACTCATTCACTCACTCACTTAAATCAACGCCCAGCCCACACCGTTGAACATAGGATGCCGATTTTTCTCAATAGGTAGTTTATATGACGTGAGTACCCACTAAGAAGGGATTTTGAAAATTCCACCTTCAAGGGGGTAAAAAGGGGGTTGAAAGTTTGTATGGGGACGGAGAAAAATTTAAAGTGAGAAACTTGAAACTTTGTGTCCATACGGAGTAATAAGGAGCATGTATTGTAATACATACAAGAAAAGTAATTTTAGGGTTTTGGAAAAACCCACCCCTAAGCGGGTTGAATAGGGGTGCACAGTTTGTACGGGTGAAATTTGGTACTATAGAGATAGTTTTGAGTCCCGGGGAAGGCCATAGAATAGTTTTTATCTCGGAAGTCAGTCCCTAAGGGGGTGAAATGGGGGGAGGGGGGGGGGGTGAAATTTTGTATGGAGCTACGATAAAAACGAGTTCCACGCGGATGGAGTCGCGGGCAGAAGCTAGTATAATAATATTTACCGTGTGCTAATTAGTTCGATTTCATTTATTTAAATGATGATATTCTTGTGTGTGGGTTGCGTGATTTTGCTTAGTTTGAATTGAAAATCGTTTTCCACTTGTAAAAGTTTTTCACAATGACGGCCCTATTGAATTCATACCTAATTTATTTGTGGTGAGTTCGTAATTCATAAAGCTAGTAAGAATTAGATGTTTTGTTTAGCAGTAGGTTAACTGTTCCATGTGTTCAGTGTTCGTGTTCGGCTCTGAGCAAAGTAATATCGTTTTCGGTGTCTACGATCATTAGGTACCTACTCATTTAAGAAAACGATTTAAACGGATTGTATCGCGTAGGTATATTATTTATCTGAGAAAATAATTGAAAACACAACAACTATTACTAGTTCAAGGAATTATTATCTAGAGGTGGAAAAATAAACTGTGTGAGATGTTTATATTTTGCTACGACCACGAGCGATACGAAGTAGACCAAACAAAAATATTTAGTTCTCATGAATGACACATTTTTCTTCAAATATCAATAACAACATCTATTTCGATTGAATTGACTTATACGACCTGGATAATTTACTTTAAAAACAAAGTTTTAACCGACTTCAATTTAGTACTCCGCCAAGCCACGAGAACATTTCCACATTTATTTTCCAATTTACCACATGAACTGATTTCCGAGAGTTTTTTTCTCTAATAATCAACGCATTTGGTTGATTATTAGAGAAAAAAACCCAATCGCTGTATGTGGCCCGATAATATTTGAGGACTTCCGCCGATTCCACAAGGATCACCTTTGGTACTTCATTAGCTGCTATTTCAACTGAATCTTATCTGAATCTCTGACGTGCTTTTGTACTTTAAGTACATAATTGAGGAATTCCATAAGTCATCTGTGGTCTTCATCATCAGTTCCACTCCACCAAATTTATGATTTCCGGATGTAAATACACGAGATATAATAGAAAATACCAAAATCACTACACGCGTGCCTAATATAATTGAGGAGTTCTCTCAATTCCTCATGGATCCCATCATCCAACTAAATTAAAAAAAAAAATGGGACCCACCTGGATGCATATTCTTACAAACAAAGATTTTTTTTTTCGAATGGCTCATCAATGACGGAGTTCTGAGGTAACAAACATTAAAAAAAGAAAAAGAAAATACAACCGAATTGAGAACCTCCTTCTTTTTTTTGGAGTAGGTTAAAAATGTCTGCATGCTTTTTTCTCTTCCGTCGACACTATCGCAGAAAATAATTAAAAAATACCACAGGACCAACTAATTCAGTGTGATAAAATGGTAACTACCAAAAAAAAAAAAAAAAATGGTAAATGGTAAATGGTGGTGGTGGTTGGTGGTGGCCTACTTCATGTTTAGGTAGCGTCTTTCCTCAAAATTGTCTCTCGGCAATTAATTAAAGAGAAAAGTGCGACTGCGACAGAAAGTGACGGAATAACTTAACGTATGAGTAACGGAACTGATTTGTCGCGGCATCACGGGGCTTTTACTTTTGCGTCACGGTTAGTTTAGAAACCAGCAAATTATTGTGTCTAACTGAAGCCCTAGTGAGATTTCCAAATGTTTTCTTATGTGATCTCCTCAAACTAATCACAAAGGAAACAACAGCCAAGGGCGAAAAAAGCCGGGTTTGGGGGTGTGCGAAGAGAACTGCAGGTGGTCAGAAGCAGAAACAAAAGCAGTGGTTATTTTTGTTAGGTATAATTTACAATCTTCAAACTTGCTGTTTCGTAATGGGGATTCCACGCTCTTTATTACCGGCTCATTCGGTTGTGTGACTTTACCTCCCTAGTAAGGAGAACGTGATAGGAATAGCAATATTGTCCATTCAGAATTAAGCTTTTGTCGAATAATAGGTTGCGTACAAATACTGAACCACTGAGAATGGTGAGAAATAAAGGCTTGGTGTGAAAACAATGGGACGTGGGCGCTTGAGGTAATATTTTGATAATATAATTAAATTATATTATTAAATCAGCCTATATACGTTCCTCTGCTGGGCACAGGCCTCCTCTCATGGATGAGAGGGAACGGGCAGTAGTCCCCACGCTTGTCCAGTGCGGGTTGGGGACTTCACATACACCTTTGAATTTCTTCGTGGATGTATGCAGGTTTCCTCACGATGTTTTTCCTTCACCGAAAAGCTAACGGTACATATCAAATGATATTCCGTAAATAAGTTCCGAAAAACTCATTGGTATGAGCCGGGATTCGAACCCACGACCGCCGTAGCCGAAAAAGCTACGGTAGCCTAGCGGTTCAGGCATGCGGCTGTCAAACGGCGGATAATATAATACAATCTTCAAACTTGTTATTTCGTAATGGGGATGCCACGCAAGTCGCAACCATCCTCTTGATTACCTACTCATTCGGTTGTGTGACTTACCTCCCTGTTAAGAACGTGGTAGTAACGGCATTATTGTCCACTCAAGATTTAAACTTCTGTCGAATAAAGCTGAAGAAAACCGATCTACAACTTAGTAAGGTTGTGTACAGTCGCCATCAAATATTTCGGAGCGGCCAAGGTGCTCACAAATATCGGAACACGCCTCTATTGTCGAGGCATTAGAGACGTGTTCCGATGATTGTGAGCACTTTGGCCGCTCCGATATATCTGATGGCGACTGTACAAATACTGAATCTGAGAATGATGAGAAATAAGGCTTAGTGTGAAAACAATGGGACGTGGGCGCTTGAGGTAATATTTTGATAATATAATACAAGATTGCAACATAGAGAAAACTCGCGTGAGTCATACAAAGAATTCGTCAGGCGTTTGACACAGTATAAGTATGACTTTTACGTACGAAGTGGGTGAACAAGCATGCATGATAAGCAAGACTCGCAAAATTATTGCAATCACGACTGTGATCAAGTAAAAAAAGTGTTATGATGGGTTTTGTCCTACGTTCTACGTATATTACAAGCTTTTATTTACTTTCACCTGTCCCTTTGTCTGTCTGTAATCAAATCTTGCAAGTTAAATTTGATCCACTTCCCTATTTCCGATTGAGCTGTGCATGCATGTATACAACGTGTTAATAAAATAACGCAAAACCTGAAAACCGTTTGTTCAGAATCGAGCATAGAATGCGAAAAAAATAAAAAGTAAAATTTTTGACAAGATTTATTTTTTACATTTGTATGGAGTGTTGGCCGACTGGGGCGACCTGCTCCATACAAATGTAAAAAATAAATCGCGCCAAAATTTTTATTTTTTATTTTTTTCGCATTTTACTCTCGATTCTGAACAAACGGTTTTCAGGTTTTGCGTTATTTTATTAACACGTTGTATATCGCGTGACAATGCAATATTATGATGACGTGGAGCTAATCTGGAGGAGCTGGAAGGTGGCCACAGAAACTTATTGACTAGGTAGGAATAGTCAACTACAATATCGGCTTATTACAGGGTTGAGGAATATCTAACTGACAGAAATGCATGGCCCAAACCAGAGCCCAAAATAGCTTACTCATTAATAATTTAATAGTAATTGAATCGCGCCTAGGGAGCTAGATGAGATGACACAGCTCCTACAAGAAAGCATACCCAAGGATCATGTTCCAAAGTTAATAGTCGCATTTCCATTGTTTTCGTTTTTATTTATCTCTGTCTTGTATTATGTAACACAGTTTGAGACATGATTTCTTGTAGATCAACGCATTATTATATTTTTTTTCCTCTGTATTCATATTCAGTTTTACTCATTTTAAGTAGGTTAAGTTCTATCATTGTAATAAGCTTTTTTGTGGCAAAAAATGACTGACTGGTTAGTTTGTTTCGGCGTTTCTTCTTAACAGTGGTCTTCTATTTCCGAAACGCTGGTAGAATTATGACTTCTAAAAAGTGCCATTACTTGCAGAATAAAATTAATAATAAATGTATTGCAATGCCTTGATCTAGTGCCTAAAAATACCAGTGCATTCTTTTCGAGCTGATATTATCGTGCATTTCTACTCCGTCTTTTTAACCGACTTCATAATAAAGGAGGTATGCAAATATCGTCGTAATCTTTTGTTTGTATGTGTGTTCCCCGATTACTGGAAGACGCCTCGACCGATTTGGATTTTTTTTTTGTTTGAAAGGGCATCCTTCCCATAGTCCCAAGGTCATCAGATCAGCATCTGATGAAGGGCTTCTGGATAAATAGAGGCAATTTTTTTATTAAAGTAAATTATCCGTTGAAATACGGGGCCATTTTACGGAAAGTTTAACCTAATAGGAGAAAAAAACTGTCCAAAATGTTACATATAATTTTCGGTTTTCCGTTCCGTTACCACCATACAAGCTTAGTATGGAAACGGTAACGGAATGGAATAACAAATCTTGGGACACTTTTTTTCTCGTATAACATTCGAAAGTGTTCTCGATTCTGAGTAGAAAAAACCATATTATATCAAAATTAAAAATAAAGTCGAGTGTACAACTTTCCGTAAAATGGCCCACGTACTCCTGCTACCCCAGCGAGAGTGTTTCGACGATTATTCGACGAGTGTTTCACGACATTCACAATACGAAGGCCAGACCATTACGGTCATAGCCGTCGACCCTGCTTTTATGGCTCTATCTTAGGATCCAGGTTTCAGCATTCTCAACTTATCGTCTACTTACCTATACTTGATATAATTTGAGTTTATTTAATCGTATGGCATACATTATATTTGACCTTTAAAGGCAACTCGACTGTTAGAAGTTCTTAAGCCGCCCGAAGGCCTCTAACTCGGCTTAACGACTACTGTCATAGACAACAGCCGGGATCAACTGCTTAGCGTTTGGAAGGCTCCAAAGTACGGAAGCGGTCATTTATATTAACCACTCAAACATCAGGCGGTTACCCATCCAAAGACTGACCGCTGCCATCTTTGCTTAACCTGCGTTATCGTTTCCGACTCGCAGGCGCCGCTACACTATGAGCGCTTCATATATGAGTTGGCCGAATTCCATCAAAGTAGTTCATTCAAAAAGCAACTCTATCGTCCAAAGTGGAAGATTCCAATTCCAATGAAAGTTTTATAATAAATAATCTCAACCATACATACCGTCAAAGTAACGAAGACGTTAAGAGGACTTATAAATTGAGAAAGTCGAGTTGGTGTAAAATTGTCTTTGAGTTGCCAAGCCCCGAGATGTGCTAATTAGAAAGAGCGTTCACACATCCAATCTGCTCATTGATTCATGAAAGGTTTGAATCAAATGTGGCGAAATGTATGTAGATAGAATGAATGTAGCAATTTCGTTTAGAAATTGTGTATGCAGGATCTACCAAAACTTTAGCTGTACGCATTTGATCAGTAATTGACTCGCCGTCAACGGTAGGTAGTTGACCGCAGTAGATACATTATTCATACATTTTACCAATCAACAAAATTCACGAAACATTATGTTTTCATCACATTTGCAAATTTTGTTTTTTTTTCAATAAAAATATTATTTAATTTTCAGACCAAGCTCCATATAATTAAAATTACATATAATTACATCAAAACTAAAACAAATGAAAAAAAAAAAAAAAAAAAACTGATTTTGATGGTACGACGCGTTTGACCATAGTAAATAGTGACGTCATTTTTTCTTATTTCCCTTAGAGTAGGTAAGTATTTCTAAGTTTATACCTAGGTACCTTTAAGTAAATGCTATTTCCTTATAACCTCATAGGTACAGTCAGCATCATATAGTTAGAGCAGCCAAAGTAGTCAAATATATCGTGACACAATAAATTCGTGTACCGAAATTTTTGGCTACTAGAGCAGTCTAACTACATGATGCTGACTGACGTACTGACAGGGCGTTATTAATGTTTATGAAAGTTACTCATTTGACTATCAGTTGACATTCCTATTTATTATGGGGCAGCGTATGATAAAAATACGTAGAAATTATCTGCAGTAAACATACCAAGTAATTATATGCAGTACTAGGTGAAAAAACAATACTGATATAAAAGTACACTATCATGTTGTTTATTATTATTCAGTTATTTGTACTTTTTCTATGATAAGCAGCGGTTATGAACTCATGACATTAAAAACAATATTTATCCTTAGTATCTATTATTATAATAAGTACTAAGAACTACTGTTAATACTTTAGCACTGAGGATAACAAAAGCCGTCATTATCATTGTAGGTTACCTACCTAACTTATATAAAAATGTAGGAACTATCCCTAGGAAAGACAAAAAACCCATTTTCTATTTACCTATCAACATGTGGTGAATTTCCGAACATGGTAAATGGAATTAAGTTCCCTTCATATTTTTTTCATTTCTCATACTTAAATTAGGCCATAGGTCAGTACTGTATTCGTAATGCCCCACAGTGGGAGATCGGCGGATAAAAGTCCGATTTTGATTGGTTCTTAAAGTGCTTTGCAGACATAAAATAGGTACGTAGGTAACATAATAATTATAACATCAACCCCCTTAAAGGTAAAGTTGTTTAATGTAGAATTATTTTAATGATTTGTAACAAAAACAAAGTTAATATCTATCATTAAAAAAACACAAATATTAGGGATAGTGTAGAGTGAAGCAAATATAAAACAAATGCCTACCTATTTGAGACGTTGTTGTTGAAGTATTGGGCAAAGAGAAGCGTTGAACTCTATTACAGCGCGGCCTGTGTCGTCCAAAGTTTTTTACCAAAACCGTTTTCAAACTAACGGCGCAACACAGCCTCTACGCCATCCGAACCTTAGTTAACACAAGTCAATTACCAGCTCTACTAACGCCAGCCAGTGAGAGGCAACGGGCATCTAACACGGCGTCCCTAAAAACAAAACACGGTAAACTTGGAACGTACCCGAGCAAAAACGCACTTCAAAAATCCTGGCACTCTGGAACTTCACTTAAAAACAAAACACTGCACTACCGGGAATAGGGAGGGAGGTTCGGAGAAGAATGTTAGTCCGAATGTTGGTGTAGGTACTTGGTGTGTGACGCGTGGTGCGCTGCCGGAGCGGGCCGCAAGACTGGCGCGACCGGTCTTCACGCAGAGATTTCTCCCCGTAAACATCGAAAGCGAGCCTTTCTTCGACTCGTGGCGAAACGCAGGTGTGCCGGTACTACGGGTACTCGATTGAGGGTGAGGTGAAAAGCCTCCTTTTATAAGACTAACTGTGCGAGGTGTACAGAGGTTCTAGTCTAAGTTTTACCGAAACAAAACGTTACGACCGCGTTTGCGTTTAGCTGTCAAATCCCATACAAATTGAGGGTAAAACGCATACGCGATCGTAAAGTTTTGTTTCGGTAAAACTTATACTAGAGCCTCAGGTATAGAGATTACCTCCGAGACCGATAAACCGTGATGTATTTTTCGATAAGCTATGCTAATTATGTCATTTCCATTGAATACATGTTTTTTATCCTGGCTGCTGCAAAACCAGTTTGTTTATTTCTAGTCTAAACAGTGTAGGCTTAATGTATTAAAGTGATAGGTTTTTTTTTAAATGTGTGGTGGAGTTATTTCTATATTTACCTATGTGTATTTTTTTTTTCTATTTCAACTTTTCATGTTGTTAAATGAGCTGACATGATGTACCAAGTATATCATAATATCACATGTAGCGACCCAATTCTAGAGCCCTGACGTCTTGGGTCTATTTATCGAGTTTAATAAAATACCATAGCGTTTAAATTTAACTATAGGTACATCAGCATGTCCTACCTAACTTCATCTGCTAGAGCACAGTAACACAATTTCCCTAATATCTTGATTCAGTAAAAATCCAAGCGTGTTCATAAAAACTACAACCGTGCCATTACAAAGACGATATCCTCTAATTGTTTTATGGTGCCCCTTAGCCTCTATTATTCTTGAAGTACCTTTTTAGGATTCCGTACCCCTAAAGGAAAAAGTAACCGTTATAGGATCATCCTCCGTTTGTCTGTCAAACCCCTTTTTCTCGAGTACGCGGCTCTACCGCGAAACTAAAACGACATTCGTTTGTGTCCCCTTTGTCGCACTTGCTTATTTGAACATCGCACGAACTATTAGTACCTATATGATATATTAACTAGGGACCCCCCCCTCCCCTCGACCACATTGAATTGTCATGCAAACTATACTCAAACCCAAAATTTCTGCCCAATCGGTTGAAGATATCTGCTCCAAAATTGAGTTGAAAGATTCCACCCGAACAAACATACTCAGCCATTTACGTTGCAAGTTAAATACATACAAACATCAGCCCAGAGGCGTCTTTACCCACCACGGTGCAGGGTGTGCGTTGCACACGGGCGTAGCGGTCCTAGGGGGCGCCGAGCCGTACTTTGTAACCATTCCATTTTGACCGCGCGCTTACTAGGGGGCGCTGGAGTAATGTTTGCACACGGGCGCTACATGGGCTAGAGACGCCTCTGCTGATCAGCCCTTTGCAGTCCACTGCTGGATGTAGGCCTCCTCCAAGGTACGCCACAAAACCCGCTCTCCCGTTTTCGCCATCCAGTCACTACCACCTCCTCAAGTCATCTGTCCATATCTGTTCCTCCGGAGGGCGTCCAACACTACGTTTGCCCGCCGTGGCCTCCATTCGAGAACCCGCTTACTCCACCGACCATCGGTTCTGCGACAGATGTGACCTGCGGTGCTACCACGAAAATCAAAACTCAAAGTTCGTATACATGCATCCCTGTCTGATGTCTCTCGAGTTGCGGCGCTACCACGAAAATCGAAGTTCGTATACATGCATCCCTGTCACTCGAGTAATGTAAGGGTGATAGAGACGGAGATACCCGAACCTCGAATTAAAGTTCGTGGTTATACCTAGTTCAGCCCACCGCCACTTCAGTTTGCTACACTTCTGAACTATGTCAGTCACTTAGGTTTTCTGCCGGACAATCTCGTTGGGGACTTTGTCCCTCAGCGAGATCCCGAGCATAGACCTTTCCATAGCTCTTTGAGTGCCGTGTAGTATATGGTGGGCTAGCTTCACCGTCAGGTTCCACGTCTCAGCTCCGTACGTCATGACTGATAGGACGCATTGATTAAACACCATGGTCTTGCAAGTTAAATAAAAGCTTATAAAAAAGCTTTAGCGAGAACGCATGGTAGGGTTGTTTGGGCTTTCGTTTGACTCACATAGCGTCCGATGACGCGCGGCGGATGCCCGCAATCGGTCAAGGTGGACTTTTAAAGGGACGCAAAAAATGTACGCGTGACATAGAATGCACATCTCGGAATTCTTACACCTTGAATTTGTAATATGTCCTGGTGGGTCGTTGGGAAATTTTCTTTTATGTTTTATTGCGTGGGTCGAAGTATCCGGTTCGAAGGACCATCGAAATGAACGAAACGTAAATAAAAGGATGTCATTGTTACAGATGCAGTGAGAAATGATGTCCCAGTAAAAGTCTTTATGACATTGGCATAAGATTTAATTTCACCTGGCCTGTGGAATTGGTTTTTTCACAATAACATAGCGAGGGCTTTGTAGTTACACATTATTCCCATTAATCCGCGAAAGATTGAATTACATAGAAGTGGCACTGGAAATTTAACTTCATGCGCTCTACCTACCCTTTCTGAGAACACAGTACGTACGTACCTGAACGTGTGTGCCTGAATTTAATTCGATTTGAACTAACGACTTCAATTGGGTAGTTGCCCACATGTTATTATTATTTTATTGTCCAAGAGTAAAAGCTACCAATAGAATCCTTACGCTTTTATAGAAACAAAATTATACAACAACTAAGGACCTAACCGCAGTATTTCGTGAACTAAACAGCAATTTACTTGATTTTCCATACAACGATTAGTATAACCTACAAATAGCAAAATGTGACGTCATAAATGTAATGTCAATTTGTATGAATACTATGATATCCCAGGCAGGTCAATCTTTGAATCAAATGTTTGGGTATTTATGTTCTTTAATTGTAGTTGCTTCCATACAAACATTTGTCCCTCTCCAAGACGGATTTCGAATTAAAGAATGGTCATGATCATGAATATCATGATCCAATATCAAATTATTAGGAATCCGTTACATTTTGTAAGCATATTCGGAAGCTTAATGCTTGTAATTGTACACGCCGAAACACAATAGGTACACTACGGAATTAACAACTCTAAGAAGTATAACTCTGCCTCGAGTGGTGGTGCCGATCACTAGGGGGACTCCAGATTTATTACAGAAAAATATGCCTAATGACAAAAACCCCATTCAGACATCTCAATAAATTACGAAGCTACAACCGTTAATATTGCTTGTTAGAGAGAGAAAACGCTAGGGGATCAAGATCCTCGACCGTCATAGGACAATCGTTTCATAATGAAGGTGCGTTTTGCGGAAAAGGGACAGAACCTCCTCGTAAACGTTTGGTCACTTATAACTTTGTGATAATTTAACCTGTTGACGACGACTACATGTTTAATTCTTTTTCGAAAGAATACAGCATTATTTATTATTTCATTTAGTGTCTACACCCCTATTGGTGATGAAGGGTGAACCTTATTAAATACATACTGGTTTGTTAAGGCGATAACACCGATACTTGATCTGTATATAGGCGGTCGGGTATTGCGATGATGAGTAAGGTCAGCAGCCCCCCTATTCTGTAACTTGTTTTAAGCTCACCTCAACGCTCACCCACATATATATGTTGACACCGCGATGCGTAGAAACTAAGCGTAGGTAGAGGTCTAGTTTCGTGACGGGTGACCGGCGGGGTGAGCCGCATTAGCGCGTAGCGAATAACTGCCCTGAGCTTGAGAATGTTGAGATGAGAGGAATCTGAATCGTGTCACTTGACCTACTAACTTTTGCACTAATGTTTCACTAGACAAGATGCATTTTTCTATGAAACAGTGAACTTTTCGGGTTTTCTTTGAATATGACCAAATATAAGTCATTTATACTCATTATATAAGGTTAGGTTTGTTTTGCAACCATCCTATTAAAGTTTACTACTTAAGAAAAAACCGGACAAGTGCGAGTCGGACTCGCCCAGCAAGGGTTCCGTACTTAGTTACAAATGTATAGTTTTCAGATTTTACTTGCGTTTCATAGTTCTAGGTCAACGGAAAGTACCTATAAATTTTGATTCCCTTGAGAGTGTCGAAATATAGGTACTTTTTTATACTCGTCGACTTTAATGTTAAGACTTAGTATACACCAACTAAAATCACATACTTTTTACTATGGAGCTCCCAACTCAACATTTTACAACTGTTTAGACCAGGGATGTTGCAGACATTCGCATCCGCATCCGCAACCGCGCATAAATTTCAACATCCGCATCCGCAAAAATCGATGGGGAGATTTTGCGGATGCGGATGTAGTGCAATTCACGACCAGAAAGAGTGCTTACCGCGCGCGTTTCAGTTATTTTTGCCATTAGATAATTTACTTTAAAAACAAAGTTTTAACCGACTTCAATTTATACTCCGCCAAGCCACTCGTGGCTTAACGGTAACATTTTCACATTTATTTTCCAATTTACCACATGAACTGATTTCCGAGAGCAAATGCGTTGATTATTAGAGAGAAAAACCGAATCGCTGTATGTGGCCCGATAATATTTGAAGACTTCCGTCGATTCCACAAGGATCACCTTTGGTACTTCATTAGTTGCTATTTCAACGGAATCTTATCAGAATCTGTGATATACTTTTGTACTTTTAAGTACATAATTGAGGTAATAAAAGCAAATTAGGTTAAGTTACAATAGTTATAGTAAATGAGCGCGTCTCGCCATCAAACTTAATAGTTTGGCGAGTATATATATTTGTAATTTATAATGTAACTTGTATTTGGAAAAAAAAAAGGACCCACCTGGAAGCATATACCTAAACATAAAAAAAAATTACAAATCGGCTCATCAATGACGGAGATCTGAGGTAACAAACATTGAAAAAAAAAGAAAAAATACAACCGAATTGAGAACCTCCTCCTTTTTTTTTAAGTTTGTTAAAAAACAAACTTAATTTCGTTTCAGTGACAGAGACCAGACGCGCCTTTTATTTGTTCGCTATTATTGTAATTTAGTCTCAACTCAACGTGCTTGATGACTGCGTGATATCATAAAATTGACGTTGTTTTTACGTTTTTTAGTGAGTGACCCCATAGTGTGCCCCCAAATATCCGCATCCGCGGATGTCATAAAAATCGCATCCGTCATCCCTGGTTTAGACAACTAAAAAATTCAACCAACCACGTGGAGCCTTTACTGAACTATAATGAATTTGACCAATAGGTAGGTTATATCTTTTCCGCTTTGCCTTAAGGTTTGACTGGTAGAGAATGCCATATGGCATTAAGTTCGCCTTTTGTACGATAAGTTTTCTTTTGTGCAATAAAGTTTAAATAAATAAATAAATAGGACTTCGGCTTGACTACAGAAGAAAAGTAAAAGACATCAACGACAAAAAAGAAAAAGCCGATGGCTGCGCTTAGTTTCAGCATGGCTTAGATTTTCAATAGATACCAAGTTTGTTTAATTAGTTCAGTTGACTCGTAGAAAAAGTATTGTAAACAATAGTTACATAATTAGCTTTTTAAGTCTCGTAACTTAATTAGGCCATTCAGCAAGCTTCGTGGCCAAACGTGGTGTGGTACTCGACTGAAAAAGCATACATTATATAACGATTGCATAAGATACTATTAACTTAGAACTTTTTTCATAGCTTCAAGGGATTGTATTTGATGTTCTTCGTCATCATTATTATCCGCAGAAAGACCAGTGCTGGACATAGGCCTCCCTCAAAGAGTGCCAAAGGGATCACTGCTACGCCACCCGCATCCAGCGGACTCCCGCGACCTAGTCATCAGTTCACGTTGTGGGGGGCTTACCCACGCTGCGTCTTCCGGTACGTGGTCCCCACTCGAGAACCGTTCCGCCCCAGCGGCCATCGCTTCTAACTACGTGAAATGTGCCCCGGCCACTGCCACTTAAGTTTAGCGTGTTTGATGTTAGTAAAATAGAAAAAAATGCTCAGAAAAAAAGTTGGATAGGTAATACTCTGCTTTGATTGCGTGATGTGGCACGGATTTGCCCTCTGTCTACCCCTTTTGGGTATCCAATTTTATGTAAGTTTACCTACGTAAGTACCTACCTATCTATACAAGTATTATAAAGAGGAAAAGTCTATGAAATTGTAGTTGTAGCTTTGTATGTCAGTAAATATGTAATCGGTAGGTAATAATCTCCCGAACTAATCATCCGATTTAAAAAAATATTTCACCTGCTTATAGAATGGACTTTTCGGATGGACATAGGCTATGTTTTATCACGCAGGTTTGTCTGTGTTATTTGCAATATGCGGGCGAAGCCGCGTGGGCAGCTAGTGTGGTATAAAAAGGCAAGTTGGCGGTGAGCGTTGCGAATACCAGTAATGACCTTGGATCTGAATCCCTTAGTTTTCTAATGTTTTTTGTAGCTTATTATATTAAGAACAACGGCTTCAAGCAATCTAGTATCCCATATTTACTTCAAAGTTCATTGTTTTTGAGATATTTGGTATCAAAGTTGAACAATTTTAGGCCAAAAAACTGGTTTTCTGGCCATAACTTTTGTGTTAATTCGTTTAAAATGAAAACCAGACATGTTTTTAGAGACGTCATACTTAGACGAACCCAAATATGTAGATTTCGTATATGTTAGATCTTTCATGTCAATAGAGATTCGAAATAAGTGTTTTTTTAGACAATGTTTAAAGGTAACAACAGGCGGTCTTATCGCTTTAGAGCGATCTCTTCCAGACAACCTTTGGGTAGCAGGAAATTTTCAAGAAGAGTTGAAAACAGGTAAGTAGTGCAGGAATAAATCAAGAAAAGCTTAATTACACACTCAAATACACACTTTCATAAATAAGTATAGTATAAATACATAGATACATACATACAAAACTATAATACAATTATATAAATATATTACAGGACAACAAGACAACTTAAGGCAGCGACAAGTAATATTGTTTCAACAGATTTTTAAATATTTGAAGAGATTTTGCACATCTTATATGCAACGGCAAAGCATTTCACAGCCGGACAGCCTGAAAGGTGAATGATTTGTTATAGAACTTGGTGGATGAAGGCGGTGGAGCGAGAAGATGATTATGTGAAGATCTGATGGAAGTGAGGTGATTAAAACGCTCTTTGAGATACGGAGGAGTTGAGGGAACAAAAAGTATACTGTAAAGCAAAGATAAAATGTGAGAATCCCTACGGAGACGAATAGGAAGCCACTTGAGCTGAGAACGAAAGGAGGAAACGTGGTCATACTTGCGCAAGCCAAATATGAATCTAATAGAAAGATTTTGGAGGCGCTCAAGCTTATTCAGCTGATTATTATTCTCGATTGATTCAGTATAAAAAGTGTCCAGACACGTAAAAGAGACATATATACACCATAACTATACTGATACCTTTTATGCCATTAACGGTATGATTTTTTATTTTTTACTTTAATAAAAATAGTATGTATTATGAAGTTTCTTTTACAAAACGAAGTGGATTTTGTATGCATCACAAAGAACGTAAATAGAAGTAGTATATCAAAAAGTAAATAATTATTTCTCAAACATGCTCGGAAATGTACGCGTTAATATCACGAAATGAAGACGTGAAGTTTCTTGTTTATGGCTCCCTACATTACTTCTTGGCCTTACGCCAAGAAGTAATGTATGAAAACCCTAAGTAAAACCATTATTGTCCGCTACTCTAACTTTTTAAATTTGCTTACTAATATTAAACTGACAAAGGAAAATTTACATACTGCCAACCACCACTAGACACTGTAAGCATACTTGCTTCATAGAAAAAATAAAAATAATCTATGGTACTATACTTTATGTGCGGTTAAACATGGTGCTCGAACGGCTTGTTCAAATGGCATGTTTAAAAAATAAAAAAGGCGCAAATTACCTATTATTTAATTGATTACCTTGTATTTATTTTAATTTTAATATTTCCTCACATCGTTTGAGAAAAGTACTATACAATCCTCGGCCGGAACAGGGATTGCTGGACTCGTTGTATTCGGCCTCGTCTGCGACTCGGCCGTCTACCCCAATCTCGTCCAGCAATCCCTTACTTCACGGCCTCTGCAGTAATCTACTATTATACCATTTTCGCCAGATTTTTATGTAATTTTTATAGATAAGTTTTTATTATTTAGTACCGTCGCCGTATTAAATGTAGGTGGATTATTAATGAATATTTAGCCAAATTACCCAATCCCTCCGGTAGACAAAAATGGAGATAAAAGATTGAAAAACCGATAGCCGTTTGACTTCTAATTCTATCTGTAGTGCAAAAGTAGGAGATACGATTCAAAACTCGTCAAAAATCTATGAAAATCTCGGGTAGCCCCTTAAGTATGTGTTGTTTGAAAAATATTCAGTAATCGCGATAATGCTCCACCGAAATGCGTAATCAACGCCTCGGAAACAATCATGTGACATTTTTGAGATGAAAACTGAATGATTGCTTATAAACATTAGAATTATAATCTGTTAAGGAATTTTAACCATGTTCCTATAGCAAACAACTTTTGAAGGGGTTAGGGAGGCGTTTTAGAAAGAAACTCAAATTAGAACAAGTAGTTCTTGTTTAAACTAGAATAATTTGAGAAATTCATTTGGGACGTGATACTTTGGGAAAACAACTTTTCTCAAATTAATCTAGTTTATACAAATTTATTCTAGGAAATATATATAAATAGGGGGAATTACACGCAAATGGAAAGCCAATTCATAAAAGTTAGTTACAGTAGGTATATGCTTCTTAAAAGATCACGCCGTTAACCTACGAATGTCAAAAGACGTTTTGTATGGAAATCGAACCGCCTTAAGAGGGGGCGTATCGCCAGGGAAAAATCGGAAATCACCCGCGCGCCCCGTACCTGCCGCGCTGATGCGTCTATTGCTGCCCCGCTCCTTCTCGCATAGTATATGCCCCGACAGTCAGATGAAACATGATGAATACCTATAGATAATTATAATAAGTGGAAAGAAAGACAAAATCTGTAAGTAGGTACCTATATTTGAAGATATAGTTTTCGCTAGTAGCTAAGTCAGTTTCGAGAGCTATAACTGAAATGACCTTCCGTTTTTTTACTAAATCACGTAAGGGTTGTAATTTAGCATAATAATGTCTCGTAAAAGGCTAAAGCAAAAAAACAGCTATAATCGAATTTAAACTTTTGTGAGACATATCTAAAATACTACTAATAAATCCACGGTTAAAAAATTAACGTAAATGTCACGGCAGGCGACATGTTTCGAACTCTTCGGGAGTTCTTCTTCAAAATAAACATCGAAAACACTAATCCTGAAGAAGAACTCCCGAAGAGTTCGAAACATGTCGCCTGTCGCGTCATTTAATACGTGAATTTATTAGTAGCATTAAAAAAAAACTGTAATTTATTATGAAAACTTCGATCATGTTTATGAAAGCCAGATTTTCAGGCCACTGTGTGGCGGCCAAATTTTTCAATTCTGACCCCGTGACATGGTCGGCCTTATCACGCGATAAGTGACAGGATAGAGCGTCCGTCACTGGCTGACACCGTTTGATAGAACGAGACGATGCCCCTATCTTGTCATTTATCGAGTGATAAGGCCGACCATGATACGGGGTCTGATCTCGGATTCGTACTTGGAGACAATGGAGACGCTTTGGCCCTTTAGTTATCAATTTTGAACATACTCGTATTAAAGAAAAACTGCAAAATTGTGTTCACTTTTTTTAATTAAAATCCCATTCAGATATCAAAGAATTACGAAGCTACAACCGTTTTAATATTGCTTGTTAGAGAGAGAAAACGCAAACGGTGTGTGACGTCACATTACAGGATGCTGCCGGCAGGCCGCGTCGACGGCGTCGCCGACCACGATGCGCGCGGCACGTTGCCGTCTTCTGTGACGTCACATTCTTCCAGCGTCATCGTCTCATATGAAGTTGCGTTTTGCGAAAAAGGGACAGAACACATCCCTTCTTAAAACTTTGGACACTTATAACTTCGTGATTTTTTCCTTTTGCGTTGATTTTTTCTCCATTTGACTACATTTTTTATCCTTCTTCGAGAAAATCACATGATTGATTATTTTATTTAGTGTCTACGCCCCTATTGTTGGAATCTAAAAGCGTCACCCGTGATGACTTTAAAGAAAATAAATGTCAATAATTACACGGTTCACCCACGTATTAAACGTCACTACGGGCGACATGTTTCGAACTCTTCGGGAGTTCTTATTCAGGATTGAGTGTTTTCGCGGCGGTGTCGCTTGAATCACGACAAGATTCAAGCGACACCGCCGCGAAAACACTCACTTTATAGAGTACAAATTACTTTAATTACCCAAGGAATACCACTACCTACATTTTGTTGCTTAAAAAACCACCGGAGCTATAACTGAAATATGGCCTTCCGTTTTTTTACTAAATCACGTAAGGGTTGTGAGCTAGCATAATAATGGCTAGTAAAAGCCTAAAGCAAAAAAAAGCTATAATCGAATTTAAACTTTTGTGAGACATGTCTAAAATACTACTAATAAATCCACGGTTAAATTCACGCATTAAATGTCACAACAGGCGACATGTTTCGAACTTTTCGGGAGTTCTTCTTCAAAACAAACATCGAAAACACTCATCCTGAAGAAGAACTCCCGAAGTGTTCAAAACATGTCGCCTGTCGTGTCGTTTAATACGTGAATTTAACCGTGAATTTATTAGTAGCATTAAAAAAAAACTATAATATATTATGAAAACTTCGATCATGTCTATGAAAGTCAGATTTTCAGGCCACTGCTGTGTGGCGGCCAAATTTTTCAATTCTGATCTCGGATTCGTACTTGGAGACAATGGAGACGCTTTGGCCCTTTAGTTATCAATTTTGAACATATTAAAGAAAAAGTGCATAATTATGTTCACTTTTTTAATATCAAAATGTCCAAGTTTGCAGGCAATAATTGTTGGAATCTGCACTCTCGATAACCCTAAAAGCGACACCCGTGATGACTTTAAAGAAAAACAATGTCAATAATGTCACTACGGGCGACATGTTCCGAACTCTTCGGAAGTTCTTCTTCAGGATGAGTGTTTTCGCGGCGGTGTCGCTTGAATCACGACAAGATTCAAGCGACACCGCCGCGAACACACTCATCCTTAAGAAGAATTCCCGAAGAGTTCGAAACATGTTGCCCGTAGTGAAATTTAATACGTGAGTTGAACCGTGTAATTATTAGTACTGTTTCAACACGTCTCACGAAAGTTTAAATTCGAAAAGCAATGTCCGCCATCTTGGAATTCAAAATGGACATCATTTCTAGAATCTTCACCCTCGAGAAGCCTGCCAATGTATGTTGTTCTTTAAAAAAACGCGCATATTAATTTACAACGAATGTTTCAAAAATTTTAAATAATGCGACCACTTTTTGAAATATTTCTGACTATGAATTCGTATTTAGACCTCTCAGACATCGATTTTGAACATAACCGGATTTATTCTCAACTAGCGATCCGCTCCGGCTTCGCACGGATACTATATTATACTTATAAACCTTCTTCTTGAATCACTCTATCTATTAAAAAAACCGCATCAAAATCCGTTGCGTAGTTTTAAAGATCTAAGCATACATAGGGACAGACAGCGGGAAGCGACTTTGTTTTATACTATGTAGTGATAGTGAGTGATAATCTTTCATAAAGTAAATACACGATCGACAGAAAAATGTTCGTCTAGTTTTGCATGTACTGCACAAATTATTCTAAGAAGCCGGTCACCCGCCGATCGCTGCGTAATCTTATAGTTGTATTTTGAACTTTAAGATCTATATGTTAAGGTCGACTTTTAAATATATTATATCTAAATGTAGCAAAATATCTACTGGAATGTAATGATACGTTCATTCACTGGACGAATATACTGGGTCACAATATTATTGAAATAATTATGTTCATCGTGCTGTCGTGAGAGCACAGAACGTAGTCCTCTCGTCTCAGCGGAGCGATTACGACTGACTCCGCCCGCGAACGGCAACAAAAGATATACAGAACCGCACGAAACACGCGACGGGAGAAAGGGTATCGCGCTAAATAAAAAAGGCCTATACGCCAAATACGTTTCACCTCAATAAGTCTGAAAAGGGACTACATAAAAATACCCCGCTAGTACTTTCATTAGGTAATGTGAAAAGCTATTATACACTCAACTTTTACTTAATTTATATGCACGGGAACCTCACACTATTGAAATTGAGTAAAAATAAGACATGTTTTGGCGGTTCTTTTCTATCGAGGCAATTTTGGTTTTGTATGGTTTTGTTCAGACGATTCAATTGCAAATATGATGTGGTTTTGGTATGTTCTTTTTCCTGGCATTTGCTTTAGTTTGTCATAGGTAAATATTCAATCTAAGAACCCCGATTTCGCGGAGCGCCCCCTCTTAAGCAGGATTTTTCCGGAATCAAATCTAACCGAAAATATGCCTACTACTACTTATTACACTGTAATGAAAATTCCAATTATGAAAGTTGGTTGACAATTAATCTCAAGCGACACATTAAATTAGGTACCTACAGTTGCCATCAGATAAATCGGAGATGCCAAAGTGATCACAAATATCTGAACACGTCTCTATTGCCTCTACTATAGAGACGTGTTCAGATATTTGTGAGCACTTTGGCCGCTCCGATATATCTGATGGCGACTGTACAATAAACTAAAGCTAATAAAATAATAAACAAGATACAAGAAAACAAGATTCCGACGTAATGAAACTTATTATTTCTCAAAAATAAATGCCAGAAGGCCAACGACACGAGGTGTTCCCAGGCGGTCACCCATCCAAGTACTGGTGTATTCAACGTGGTATGGACGTTGGTGGAGGGAGAAACAAAATTTAGGATCCAGTTATTTTATACAGCAGTGACGTCAGATTGTACGTTACAACCCTAGCTCAAAAATATAACTTGGGCATATCCCGACCGTTGCATAAATACTAGATACTCACGCATCATGTAGGTATACCGCTTGAATTTATAGTGATAATAAACGATAGCTCAATACTTTTTAGCCAAAATATAGAATTTTTATATCGGGGCTGGTAAGCTAGGTCGTGTCGTTGCTACCGCAAGTAAGTAAGGCTTGGTGCTACTTGCCATCTAATGACTTCTTATTACTGAAAGCTATATGAGCTAGGGAGTCCAACTTTACTTACATGAAATGATTTTAGTGGGATCTCATTTCTTTTTGTAAGGTAAGACTTCTAGCCTAACTTAATTTAAGGATTTTTTTTCGTGTCTCACTGTAAGCTTGCTAGTATTATCCAACCAGACTAATAATAGTTTCAAAATACGACGAAACGTTTCGAGAAAAGGGACGTACCTAATGCCCTTTTGTTTGTCTAGGCGGCGGCACTACCGTGCGTTAGTAACTCCACAGTTTTCTTATTATTTGATCCTTCATTATTTCGTTTCAATTCTGGTCTGATACATCGTGTAAAAAAACCGAACAGAACAAAACGAAATAAACGTATTATTTTAACACAATAAATACTAAATGATAATTGCCCTGATTCAGTAAAAAATTGCAAAAGGACAACCAGGCGGTCACCCCATCCAAGTACTGACCTCGCCCGACGTTGCGTAACTTCGGTGATCGAAAATTTAGATCTAGTGATTTTATACAGCAATGACGTCAGATAGTAATGACTCGCGAGCTGTGTCACGGCGACATCGCATCGCCACGATACAGGGCACACGATACGGCTAGCACACGACGACGGCGCGCGAGCTCTCTCGATTTTTCTCGCAATATCCGTCTCTCTCTTATTAGAACACTTTGAACAAGAGGTATAGTGCGATAAAAATCGAGAGTATGTCGCGGCCGTCCCATGCTAGACGTGCTGTTATTCGCTACGCGGTAATGCGGCTCACCCTGCCGGTCAAACGTCACGAAACTAGACCTCTACCTACGCTTGGCTACTACGCACCGCGGTGTCAAGATATATTGGTGGGTGAGCGTTGAGGCAAGTTGACAGAATAGGGGCTTAGGGAATTAGGGGCAGGGAATATAGCTCGCGGGCCGTCCTGTGATAGCCATGCTGTGCTAAAATGATGTCTCGCTCGCTCGACTCAATCGCTATTATTAGCTTGATTATGATTACGCTGTGCTCTTTATAACAAGGTTTTTATCCAAATGGATCATCAAAATCATAGACTTTTTCGAAACAGACTACAAAAAAACAAATTTTTCCTTTAAGTTCTAATAAAAATTGCCCTTATTCAGTAAAAAGTAGCAAAAGGCCAACGACACGAGGTGTTCCCAGGCGGTCACCCATCCAAGTACTGACCTCGCCCGACGTTGCTTAACTTCGGTGATCGGACGAGAACCGGTGTATTCAACGTGGTATGGACGTTGGCGAGCGGTGGAACAAAATATGAGCTCTAGTGATTTTATTCAGTTATGGCATGAACCTATAATTACTACGGACAGGCTATGGTAATAATAATACCACGTGCGAGCGAGCTGGTAGCATACAAATCTCGATAAGTGTGACAGACAGAGATATATCATTCGTTATCCTTGTCATAGTTCCACTTTTTTTCTATTTGGCACAACAGTTGTGGCATACAATGCTGTCAATAGCTACATATTAGTAATCTGTGGTCAATGCTCGCGCGTGGCTGCATACGAATCCGAAATATTTAATATTATTACGAATAAAATAGTGTCCTAAAAGTAATATACGCACGATAAGGTATCTCGTGTTCCGTCTGTGCCAAGAAAATGGTTAATTGTTGCGTGCTTGGCTGTAAAAGCCGGTCGGAACAATGTGATGAAAATATAACCTTTCACACGTAAGTAGAACATCTTTCACTTTTCTGTATACGCAATACGTAAAAATAGCATGGTAAAATTACATTACGCTCAAAATCTTGTAAAATTTGACGATTACAATAGAAATAACATCATTGTTTACATTGTACAAGAGAATATTTGTTGATTTCATACAGCAGTGACGTCAGACATCAATAAGATGCAGTTTTACTCGTATGCTTTGGTATTTGATATCTTTTTATAAATTCCGGTCTGATCCATTGTTTAATTAATAAATGACGGGTTAAGCGGACAAAAAATCGAAATAACTGGATTCTTAAAACACAATATTTAAATTAAAAATAACCCTAATTGAGTAAAAAAAGCTAAGCTGGGTTCTCAAATGGTTTTTTTCAAAAAGTGTCATTTTAGGCCTGAGTTTTTTTTAATGAAATGTTCAAAGCCTGTCCCTGAACCTGTCCAAGTTTTGTTATTATGAAATATCCATTATTACGTTTATGAGAATATTTTTTTTCTTATTCAAAATACCACATGCAAATTTTTCCGAAATTAGATAAAGTTAAAACGGGAGCCACTACCAGAATTGTAACTATAAGCCTAATCAAAATGTAAGAAAACTATTGAAATAGTATTGCCATCTACTTATGGTGCAAGAAATATTTAAAGAAAGCTCTAAAAAAGGATTTTGTTTAGTAGTGTTAGTCAAATTATTGTCTATAAGTTAGATGACCATAATTACTAAACTAGGCACATAATAATTATGTCATTTTGAGTAAATGCGTAAGTACAGCTTGGCAAAAAAAAAGTCTAGAAACGGAACTTTTTTTCGACCCTGCTTACTTCGTGAAACTTGTCTTATGCTATTTGACCGTATTTATTAAATTTCGCGGATTTATTAGCATTGAAATGGAACAAAAATTCCAAAGAATGAGCAAGACGTTACAATACGCAGTTCCGCTCAGAAATTAACTTGTAATAGTTATAATGTATACAAGCGATATTATGCGGAATATTAAGTCAGAATCATTTTGTGGGAATCGGACAATGGTTATAGAAGAACTGGGGTTTTCATTATTGTAGACTACTTATGTGTTATAATATGAATGATTATATAAGAGTTAGACACAGTTAGTTTTAGAGGTTATGTTTACACAAAACCAACTTAGTACTTACAATAAATTTGATGAGTTTTAATTAAGTGTAATTGTTACAAAGTGGAATAATGGGAGGAGGAGGAAGAAACTGGATATCATACTATTTAATAAAATTGGTAAACAAAGCTTGTATGTAAATTACTAGCATTATTGTCCACTTAAACATTCGTTTGTGAGTTCGTATGTCTATACTACTATGTATTTTATTGTAATTCTTCTAAATTAGGATCCAAATAAAAATAAATGTATGAACACTGAAGTATCAAAATCTCTAGGTCGTACTATTCGTGTTGCCATATTAGCGATAGTGGCGCCCCTATTATTTTTTAGACGTTTTTGCCAGACTATAGAATGCTGAGTTTTACAGAAAGCAAATAAATCAAATACTCGAATAAAATTCACATGGTGGCACTTGGTTAGTAATAATATTGAGCAATTTGTGTATTACATAGTGAAGTCACCAATGCAATGGTCGCCATTAATTATAAGTGCTATACTATCCGCAAAACGATCTGGCCGGTAGGGCAATAAACGTCCGCTACCGTTAGGGGTGTAACATGTCGATAACTTATAATGTAAACGTCGATATAATTATTATATTTTCAAATCTTAATCATCTTATATCATTATCATTATTGATATTGTTTTTAAAGTTATCTAATAAATAATACTAAATGTTTAAGATATTTCTTAAATAATTAGCTAAATACGTGATTAGGTAAGTAGATAATGAGAAATGCATCTATTTAAGTCATTAGGAATAATTGATAACAAATTATACTATAACATAAAAGGGCAACACAATGGACACACAGGGGGTCACAATGCATAACTCATTCGTTATACGAACTTTGTCTGTGAATCTACGGCGTAATGGAAGATTTTTGCAAAACCAATTTGACCAAGTTAACAGGTGCTGTTAACCAGCAAGCTCGGCTGGTTATTCTAGACGATAGTGACACTGAAGACGAAGAAGAATAGCTAGTAATTTCCTTGTTTAGTTATTTATTTTGTTATACCTCCTTATTATTTTATTGTAATACTTTATGTCAATAGTTCAATATACCTACCTATTTATATTTCGATAGTAACTATACAATACTGTTATATAAAACACCACGTAATTTATATTCTTTGTTTCATTACTTTATCGACATTCCTTTTTATGCGTAACGCTACCTGCTCTATTGCTGCTCGGCCCGCTCCATAAGCCGTGCAGGTGTGAAAGAGATAACACGATTCCGATGATTTATGACCTGACCGGCCAGATAGTTTTGCGGATAGTATAGTAAGTTCAACAACCAATAAGATCAGCCCTAACTGGCAGGTAGAGTAGGCCCACGATAACTCTGCATAAGATATTACGTGGCAACCCAGAAAAATAACGTTGGGGCAACATTTTGTTAATGTCATTGAGTTGTGAGACTTGTGAGTTCGTAAAATTTTATTCGAGGTTTTTAGCGAATCCTGCTTTCGAAATGGGTAAAACTATTAAAAGTGGAGTTAGAGAACTTATATTCAAGATGATTACTCATTTCCAACAAGTGAAAGAAGAAATGGAGTCCGTCCGTGAGCAGAAAGAGCAATGTTTACATGAAATTCTAACCTCTACGAGTGAGTCCGTAATAGTCCGTTCTATATTCTTGATATTTTATAACGGTTATCTGTTTCTTTCTAATATTAAAAAGATGGTAGTAATTTCAACAAAACTTCACCAATTTTTTAATTGGCGGTAATGGGGTAATGTGATAGACCCAATAAAATACAAATAACACCAAACAGCACGGTAGATAAGCAGAAGACTGACAAAATATTTTGAATGAAAAGCATCATGAAATGAAAAGGATCAAAACGAGTTGTTCCACTATAAATCAGTATTGCCATAAATAAACTTTTGATTTCTGCAGTTGTCAGTTCATTGCAGAGTTATCGTGGGCCTACTATAGCGACGTCGTGTTCGTGCTATCTGCGAGGCGCGAATATTTCACCGCGTCCGACCTGGTCAATTAATGTTTATCAGTTGCCTGGTTGAGACGGCTATTGTGCGTTAAGTGCTACGTGTGGATGTTTGACCCGTGTTTTAAATATGGACTTTGGTTTGTTTTGTTTGTGGTAAAAGCTCACGTTATTGAATTTTATTTGGATTGGCGGTACAAAAAAATATATAACTTATATTTTTCCATGCCAAAGTTATTTAAAACTCGCTAAGTATTGATACACTTCTTTCTGAGCTCGGATGATTGTAAATACAAACATTTAATTATATTTTTATATATATTTTCTTAACAACATGCACAATTTCAATGAGAACAACGTTTATACATTCCTACAAAACTTAAAAGCATTTTTATTATAATATTTTGCAAAAAATACGCATCAAAAGAGTTTATACCCACCTTTTTGGGTAGAAACGGGTAGATTGGGTAAATCCCGTGGGTTTTTACCCACTACCCATCTCTAATCAGGGATAATGTCGGCTTCTAGTGTTAAAAGAATCTTTGAAATCGGTCCAGTAGTTTCGGAGCCAATTAAATACAAACAATCAAATCTTTCCTCTTTATAATACTATTATTATTATGTAGATTAGTGTAGATTAAAAGTATATGGTTGTGAAGTTTCAAGGCAAATCAGACCCGACAAAATATATTTTAGCTGTAACCGCCATCTGTGAAATTGAACATTAACTAGATAGATAGACAGTTTCCTCATGTGTACCATACCATCCTGGCTTGTCTTATGTTAGTTCCAGTAAGGACCGCTAGATGGCATGAAACGTAAAAAATAATAACCAACAATAATTTTGTAAATTACTTTGGAGTTGTGACTTGTGATATTTTGTTAAAGGTGCCAAAGTACTACCAGACCATTTTCTTATGTAAAAGAACTTGTATTAAAAGCAAATATAAAAAAAATACCGCTAGGTACAAGCCAACAACACAAGATGATATTAGGTGATCACAAACAGGTTTAAAAAAAAAGCTGTTATTTATTTGTGTTCCGGTAGGACTCTTAAAAGTTAAATAACAGTGAAGGATCCATTTAAAAACAATAATACTTTGGAGTAAACACACCAAAGGTGGTATTCCACTTGTCCAATGTGCATTGCGTCTCACTCGCTTCTAAGCAAAATGTGAGATGCAAATAAACATTGGACAAAGATCTTGGATAATTGGACCACCCTCTATACATTACTTTACCCTCAAGTCCTGTATTTACTGTATGACGTCACTGCGTTATAAAATCACCGGAGCATAAACTTTGTTCCTCCGCTCGCCAACGTCCATACCACGTTGAATACACCGGTTCTCGTCCGATCACCGAAGTTAAGCAACGTCGGGCGAGGTCAGTACTTGGATGGGTGACCGCCTGGGAACACCTCGTGTCGTTGGCCTTTTGCTACTTTTACTGGATTAAGGTAATCTGTTTTGTAATTATTGCGGTACATTTATTTTTCCGTTCATGTCTATATTTTTTTTATAGTTATATATATAAATAGTTATCCAGCGACAAAATCCGACAAAATTTCAGTCATCAAAAAAACGATAAACTAACTAGCTTCTGAAAAGTCAGAAAAAATATTAATAAATATTTTTGTCTTTATTTTGGTTCATTTACATTTGCTCTATAATATTCAAGATAAATCGTACAAAAAAAGACAATGCATGCTTCATTTAAATCTACATAATTACTTCCGGGTGGAAAGTTTGTCGGATTCTTGAATTATTCATCTTAGAATAACATTTTAAAAGGAAATCAACAAAAAAAACATGAACCTGTGGTTTAAATATCAAACATATTGAAAAAATTAGTTACTTTTGTTGATCGGCGCATTCACTACAGAGCATGCAATTACCATTAAACCCAACTACCATGCACACTAAAATGAAACAAACTACTTAATAAATATGAATTTATTTAATTATAACCGCCTAATTTTCATTAAATTTAACATTGTCATTAGTCGGCTGAACGTACAGGTAAATTTCTAAAGGTATACATTTTAAGCACATTATGGATACATAATAAATACTATGCGGCATCCGTGGGATTCAGTCAGTCTGGAAAGGAAAAAATTACATGTAAATAATTTTCCGGAATGCTTGGCTCCAATAGCGAACCAGGGGATCAATTTTTGAATCTCACCAAGTGACTAATTCTCACCGATGTGAGTGATTTCCGAAAGTTCGTATTTTTGAAACTCACCGGTGACTTACATTTGTCATACCTATGATATCGATTTACGAGTGCCCCTACCCACTCGTAATTGAAATCACCATGCGATTGTTTTTGACAGTTGACGTTTGTGACATCTGCCAAAAGTACCAAAGTATGTTTTTCGGAAGAATTAGCAGCGGGGTTCGATTGTGATATTTGTGATTGCGACGATTTATTGAGAATATAAATAAGCGGCCAAGTGCGTGTCGGACCACGCATAACTTGGGGTTCCGTGCCTATTAAAATGGCAAAAAACGGAACCCTTATAGATTCGTCATGTCTGTCTGTCTGTCTGTCCGTCCGTATGTCACAGGCATTTTACTCGAAAACTATAAGGTGTATTTGAATAAAATTTTGAGGATAGGTGTATTTTATTAACCGCTACATAGTTTTGTAATTCAATTCCAAAAAAAAAGTTTTTTTAGGGGTGCACTCCATACATAAAACTGAAAGAAAAAATTTTTTTTTTTCATTGCATGCCCACGTGTGGCACATCAATCGATAGGTCTTCCTCCACCTCAAAAACCTTTGAATCGATCTTGTTCAAAACAATTTTCGCTGAAAGAATTTAATAAGCCCTGTCCATGTTTTTTTTCTTCATATTTTTAAAATACACGGTTCAAAAATTAGAGGGGGGGGACACAATTATAGAGACTTTCGGGGCGATTATCTCCGACTCTATTCACTTAATAAAAAAAAATGCTGAGATAACTTATCTATTTTGAAAGGCCTATCGATTGATGTGCCACACGTGGGCTTGCAATGAAAAAAAAAATTGACTGTTTTATGTATGCACCCCTAATAATTTTTTTTTTTTGTAATTTAATTACAAAACTGTAGCGGCTAACAAAATACACCTATCCTCAAAATTGTATTCAAATACACTATAGTTTTCGAGTAAAATGCCTGTGACATACGGACGGACGGACAGACAGACATGACGAATCCATAAGGGTTCCGTTTTTTGCCATTTGGCTACGGAACCCTAAAAACCGGTATCGAGGACAACACTATAACATCTGCGTAAAAAGGAACGTAACGGGAAGATTGTGACATTGTAAAATTTCTGCATGTTGGTAAACAGCGTGTGACTTTCAAAAATACGGCTCTTGGAAAATGGTGACATAAAAGTCATCGGTGATAATTTTAGTCGGTGACTTTGATATCACCAGTGAGATTCAAAAATCGCACTCCAGGTCTTGCCATGATCATTATCATTACATCACTACATAGTATAAAACAAAGTCGCTTCCCGCTGTCTGTCCCTATGTATGCTTAGATCTTTAAGGCTGTGCATTGGAAATTATCGCGTGCTTTGAAACGCCGTTTTGACTAGATTAAGAAACAATAAGGTCTGATTTTCAGATATATGATTCTTGACTATATGATTGTTAATCTGATTTTATCGATACATGATTGCTTAAAATTTCCTCTATAGAAAAAAAATCCTAAGTTGGGTCTGAATTTTCCTTTTTTTACTCAGCCTACTCAAACGGTACTTTATTTTACGACACAATCAAGTTAATACTATAGTATTTTATCACATCTAAAATCTCACTTTATGAAATTTTAATAAAACGTCTTTAAGTTAGGTATTTATCGAAATTTGTCCAAAAAAGCCATTCCCGAAGAGTGTTACATCTCGTTTCCTCGTGCGCGGAAGGCATCAGCGTGTCTCTGTCTAGGGGGCGTGTTCGACTCAAGTCAAGGCATCGCCTTAAAGCTACGCAACGGATTTTGATGCGGTTTTTTTTAATAGATAGTGATTCCAGAGGATGGTTTATATTATGTATCTATAATATAGTATCCGTGCGAAGCCGGGGCGGGTCGCTAGTATTTTTATAAACCATAAGCAAAAAATAGAAGGAAGGAAGTATATGATTTAAGCTAGCAGTAACAGTAGCCGACCTTTCGTAAAAAAGATAATAAAAATCGTGATTTTATCAGTTTTGTAAATGTTTTTTAAAGCCGGTTAAGTTTTAGGAATTAGATTGGAATGGTATCGAGTTGATTGATACTACGCCTTTTACGATGATGCTCTGTTATATCTATTAGAACGCGAAATATCGATAAACGTGGGTATTCTCCTAGCGCTATTCCTGTTTGTGCCCTTAAGGAGCACGGGGTCCGCTTTGGCACCTAATCCCAAGATTTGGCATAGGCACTAGTTTTACGAAAGCGACTGCATTCTGAGCTCCCAACCCAGAGGGAAAACTAGACCCTATTGGTAGTATTGATAATAGACTGGTTTCCTCTCGTTGTTTAACTTCACCGAAAAGCCACTGTTAAATATCAAATGATATTTCGTACATAAGTTTTTGACAAAACCCAGTTGTACATAAGTTTTTGAAAAAAAATCCGTTGCTCGATCGAACTCACGACCTCCAGGATTGAATGACGCGCGCCTCACCGCTCGGCTACAGTTACGTACAGAAGTACCACAAATACAAGTTACAACGATGTACCTGCGCAGAAAGCATTTTTTTGAAAACATTTTAACACTTTGATGGACACTATTCCAGACACAATAGAAATAACAATAGAATTACGCCTATAGGCGTCTACTGTCCATCAATGCATTAACCAATCATAAGGCAGCGCATTTGCGCGGGTAAAATCTTCAACGCCCATTGGCCGAAATTTTGCGCGCGACGACGACAGCTCCGGCGCCCGCCATTTTGTCTGGCGCCATGAGCGGGAAAGCACGAGTTCATCTGTCATTGCATATTGTACCTTACATATAGGGTAACAAGGTCTTTATAGAAACGTTCGATTTCATTCGGTACTTGTCAGCACTCGTCGGCGTGGACGAAGATTGCCGATGTAACTTATATTTGTGGTACTACAGTAACTATCGATCTTTTCTCTAATTAATCTATGTATGTTTCAAACTACTTTCTCACCTATATGGTACGTAATTAATGTAATTATCCATCTACTGCCGTCTCTATAAGGTAGGGATATGCCAATACTTTAAGAGATGTTAACTTACATCAAAATAATTTACTTTAAATAGGAATTAACCAAAAATATAAATAAAATAAAATAAACTGTTCATTTGACTGATAAGGTGGTTATAACTAACTTACATCAACATAATTTGCTTTGAATAGGATTTTATTAACTAAAACTTTTAAAAAGAATAATCGGAATAGGGATGCGGACTAAGATTTTTTTATGTCATTCGAACTAGTTTTTGGAGAGGAACAAATGTTTGTATGGGAGCAACTACAATTAAAGAACATAAATACCCAAAAAATTGAGACAAAGTTTGACCTCGCTGGCGGCAGCACAAAACACTTCATACTGATAGACACCCACGTATGACGTCACAAGTGGCATTTGTACTAATCGTCGTATGGAAAATCAGGTAAATTGTTGTTTCGGTCGCGAAATACTGCGTTTAAGCATATAGTTGTCATACAATTTTGTTACTATAAAAGCGTAAGGATTATATTGGTAGCTTTAAATTGACTATTGGACAATTAAAAAAATGCATAGTTTTTCCAAACTATCAAGGTTTATATCTTTTTATGATTTTAATTATATTTTATAATTTATACTTTATTACGATAACTTGATTGTTTACTATCCATTTAGCATCACTACGTTATCAATTTGAACATGAGGCCTATTTTCTATTAAGAAAAAAAGAAAAGGAATTATAAACTATCCTGTGCATTTAACTGACAAGGTGGTATCACTTTCTGTCAAGTGAGCGTCCTTGTTTGTCATCATCATCAATGACATAATCAAAGAAGTCTTAATTGTTGAATTCAGATAATCTAATTAACAGGGTGTTATTACGTGGCACAGTTGTTTTCCTAATTTTCTCCAAAAACTAACATAAACTTTAAATTACTTTTATACATAAGTCTACTTCTCTCTTTTTGACGAGTTTTGAATCGTATCTCCTACTTTTGCACTACAGATAGAATTATAAGTCAAACGGCTATCGGTTTTTCAATCTCTTATCTCCATTTTTGTCTACCGGGTTTTGAAAGAAATGAATACTTAATTTTAAACATTGTTTAAAAAAACACTTATTTCGTATTTCTATTGACGTAAAAGATCTAACATATACGAAATCTACATATTTCGGTTCGTCTATGACGTCTCTAAAAACGTGTATAGGGTTTTCATTTTATACTAATTAACACAAAAGTTATGGCCAGAAAACCAGTTTTTTGTCCTAGAATTATTCAACCTTGATGCCAAATATCTCGAAAACAATTAACTTTGAAGTAAATATGGGAATATTGCTTAAAGCCATTGTTTTTAATATAATAAGTTACAAAAAACATTAGAAAAGTAAGGGATTCAGATCGAAGGTCATTGGGGCATGGGAGCCCCTTAAGTTACCTATCAGTTAATCTAAGTTTCAAACTACTTTCTCACCTTTTCGTCGTTAGAGAAGAAATAACTCCTCTGCCTCTTCTTCACGAATGTTAAATTAGGGTGACTTCTGAAAGAACAAACACATGATCAGCATTTTATACAAGTCATTGAACTCTACATGAACTCCTGATACATAGTTCTGCATAGCAATTACTACCTACTTATAAAAACTACTCTACAAGCTCTATTTTGGCTCTAATTCTAATTTTATAATTTGATGGTCTAGTTACTCTACAAAAACGCTTTGCAGAACTATGCACTTACTGAGTTGGGTAAACTTTTGGCGCTATCCTTCTTTTTAAATATGTGCCAAATTCCAGATAAGTTTTTGTAAAACGAATACTTCTCGTTTCTCCTTTAAAAAGTAGAAAATATGCGTATGAATTGGTATCCTGTGCACTCGACAATAGTAATTTATGGGCCTGTTTCACAATCGCCGGATAAAGTTATCTGCCAGTTAAAATTATTGCTATCCTTTTCTCCCGAAAGAAAAGTGACAGCCAACATTTATCTGACGGATATGTTTTAACTGGAGATTGTGAAACAGGCCCTAAACCTAGGTTGAGTCTATGTATAGTTGATACCCCAAAGACTGATATACGTATAAGAAACGAAATGCTTGTAAAGAATATAAATAACTGGTGAATACAAAACTATATACAACGTCTTTTTTTAACCGTCTTAGAGTTGCCCAGTTAATGTCTACATTACAAAGAACTTAAAAAAAGGTTTTTTTTTATGTATTATTATTGTTTTTTTTATTAATATTAATTTTAACCATAGCCGCCATCTTTTGTAGATAGGTACGAACTCTAACCGGGTGAATGAACTTCGCACCGCGCGCCATACAGGATTTTTCAAATTTAATTACCTTTTATTACTAAAAGCATAACTAATATTATTTTTTTCACGAATGATTAGTACGTTTTGGATACTTTAAGTGGGCTTCGGGTCTAAGACGGTTAAAAACACGTTGTAGAGGCCATTTGGGAGAGTTTAAGCTCACTGTACGGAAATAACAAAAAAAGTACTATCTTTGTCGAATACACAGGATAACTGTCAATAAGAAGTTGTAAGCAGTGCAATTTTATCAGTAAGAGCATAGTCCCCAAAACTCATAATTGTCATGTAACCTCCCACATCAGTAGTTTCACTATATTCGCTAGCACATTATATTTGGCCACATCCATCCCGTAATGGACTATGTCGTTCGCGCAGTAAGACGACATTGGGGCTACGCAAGTGTTATATACAAGTAACGCGAACATCCATTTCTGCGTGTGCGGGCTTCCGAGACTTCTGTTGGACAGTGGACGGGCTTCCTTCTTTGGCGTCAGCTGCGGCAGGGTTAACTCGTGACTTGAGCTGGATGGGTGTAAACTATATAAAGTTTAGGATGGAGTGGGACGAGAAGGGTAGTTTGGATTGGATGAGCTTATGATACTTACTTGGTGCCGAAGTATGAGGGCGGCGTTGTGTCCAGCACGCTGGTTGGCTGTAAAAAAAACAAATGACAGTTAGTGAAAGAACGTTAATGCAATGTGTGTTTTCTTTTTTAGAAGAAAAACTGCCAAAACCAAATCATTTTAATTGACGGGGGATATTTAGTTTTATGAATAAGAGGCGGATCTTTTACATTACCAACTGCTAAAAGAAAAGATTAATGTAGCAATTAATCCCTTTGACGTACTTAACATACGGCGCGCATTGAGTGATTGTCTAAGGCCGGCTTTAGTATATTGAAGCGCTCATTGAACACTTTCGCAACCGGCCTAAAAATGGCACAATACACCAGAAACCCACAGAACTCGCTAGGCGTGTAGGTTCATACTACTGCCCGCCTGGCGCGCTGAGCCGGCATCTGAGCAAACATTACGAGTGCCTTATTTATTGTGGGCGGAGTTCGCACTGAAGTGCCGACTTAGAGTTAGAGACCGCCCCTAGTGCATCTGGCTTAACACACTAATCGTGTTCATCCACAAATACTTCGTGTTTTCACACAGCTTTGACTCGCGCGCCAACACCACACGACTTTTTGCCCGACTCGCTCTAGACTTAACGACTCTCATGATAAGGTTCATTACGGTAGTTAATGGCGGACCTAACTGTGAAAAAGACAACGTTGGTCAACGCCTTGTTCTTGCGGAGCTCGGGCTTGCACCGGCAACCGTCACCACAGCCATTCCACACATGTTGGCTAACTAAGACGTAATGGCTTTCACAATAAGGTCCACTATCGTAGTTGACTTCAGTCTGAAAGTCATTATGCCGGCACCACACTGCGCTATTCGTTATGTGACTGCGCCGTATTTGCGAAAATATGTGTTATGTGCGCGAACAACAAATATGCCCATCCACATTTCGTGCCGGTATGCCGAACATGCCAAATACGTGTGTTGTTTGCGTAATTAAAAGTCAATCACAAAATCGGCGATGGACGTGTTGGTCTAATCCATTATTCTCACCGAACACGTCGAGACACGACCGCCGCTAGCGAGCATATGAGTGAGTGAACGAAGTGTGGGCAGTCGACGCGCTTTTCGGCTTGTTTGCCTCCTTTGATGTGTACCAATAAACCGACAAGTCGACGGATACGGGTATTCGCTATACGCACTTATGCGTTATGCGTACGCGAATAAACCGTTCACACTGCGTCGAATACAGGCGCATAAGCCGCATAACGAATAGAGCATAGCGCAGTGTGGTGCCGGCATTAGCATACCGTGTTCTCCTTCTCCTCGCTATCGGACGCGTCGGTGGAGGCGGGCTTGTTCTTGCAGAGCGCGGCCTGGCACCGGCAGCCGCTGCCGCAGCCGTTCCCCGCCTTCACGCAGCCGCACATCTTGGTGGAGCAGCTGCCGCGGCACGTGCAGTGCGTGGTGCCGCCGCTGTCCCGCTTGACTGCGCGCGCGCCGGCCTCGCGCGCACGCGCGCTCTCCAAGGCGTTCTCCTCCGTGAAGTTCATGGTCAGGCGGGAGCGCTGCACCTGGGGGGTTACATTTGGGATCAAACACGACGTAACGCGTCTCGCATCTTGTCGTTGAGGTTCACAAGTATATTACACCCAATCACATTCACAAGTATATTACAGGGAAGCGGTAGAAAGGCACGAGCATGAGTAGTAGGTAAATAGGAACATAAATCGTAAGCGTTAAGCGTATGCGCGCGGAGCAAAGCGACATGCGTTCGGCGTCGAGATTGGTTTCTAACAGGCGGGCGCCGCGGGCGGCGCGGGTGCGCGGCCGCTGGAACCGGGCCCGCAAGTGTGACGTCACGCGGGCTTGTCCACGGTGCTCGGCGTTGCATCTCCCGACATTTCGGTTCCGACACGGCTGCTATGTTATGGTAAGTGTTTTTGATTGTTTGATGAATTTATGTATTTATAGTGTTATGTATTTATATGTGTACGTTTATTAATTAAGTTCAGAATATATATCTATATATATATCGCGAGCAATATTAAATCAATTTATTATTAATAAGTTATTATATATTGGGTATATATATAAGTAATAGTACATTACTGCAGAGACCAGTAAGTAAATACGAGGCCAGGATGGCACTTATGGTCGAAGCGTGTATAGTGCTTTTCTCAAAAATAAAACAATGTTTGAATAAAAGTTAGAATAAAAAATATATAGGTAGTCACCAGCATTAGTATATGCCATAACAAAGGCAGTAGAAGTAAAAACTTGAATAATTGGAATTTTCCAAAAAATAAAAAAGACCAAAAAAAAAATAAGAGGGAAAAAAACCAAAAAATAAAGTTTGTCTTAAATCAAACACTTACACTAACAATCTAAGGGTTAAAAAGGCAACGTTGTAACGTAGGGCCGGTCAGTGTGGCACTCTTTGGGGGAGGCCTATGAACAGCAGTGGACGTCTTTCGGCTGATATGATAATGATGATGCCAGTCTAAATGCTAAGTGCCTTCCCTGAAACAGAGCAACGATCGGCGTCTCACCTGCGCTCGCACACGCTTCTGCAGCGGCGTGGCCCTCCAATCCGGGTCTTCGTCATCATTCCCCCCGTCTTCCTCCTCGTCTTCGGTGAGCTCCACGTATTCCGTTTTCTTCTCCCCCTTCTCCTTCTTACCCTTCTTCGGTTTCTGGGCGTTGCCGTTCGTCGACGCGGTGCGGAGCTGGTCCAATTCGTCTGAGAGTTTTTTCTGGAATTTTATTGAAGAACTATAATTGTAAGTCAAAATTAAGGACCTAATTAAAGTCACAATAAGCGCGGCCCGTGTCGGGGGGCACCGCGCGGGGCGGCCAGCGCGGCCGGGGAGCCCTGAGATTGAGCGAATCGCACTTCAAACTGTCCAACAATAACATTGTTGGACAGTTTGAACTCATAGTTGGCCTGTTCGTGCGATGTCCAACTAACCCCAGCTTTGAAGCCTGAATTCTGACCATCTTTTGCCACATTTCCCAGCAGTGGCGTGTAAAGTATACATTTAGACCTGCGATAATATAACACAATTCAGCACTATATCCACGACATTCCGCGGCGGCGGCAGCGGTTTTTCTAATTCATTGCGTGTGATCCCGACTAACCACAGTGCGTTTTGCGTTTCTACCGCGCAATGAACAGATAAAACGCTTGCCGCGCCGCTATTCGCTCAATGTCGGGGCCGGGCCGTTATCCCCGGGCCACACTATCGAGTAGGTTAATCGTAGTGTGGCCGTACTGATAACGTCCATTATCGCGATAATTAATGGCATTTCTCGTTAGTGTGGCCCCAGCATTATAGGGCTTGGCAGCCGTTGCTATAATGCCATGTGTGGGAGGGAGAGCATCACTCCGATCCATACCGGCCAATATTATTTGTAGGAACTTATAATGCTGAAGTCAAAGAAATACCGCTACTAAACGGCCATTTCAACGAATATTAGCACTCTATTATAATCTGACCGACCTGCTTCAACCTAGCCATATTTTTAGTTGCCTTTCGCTTAATTAGCTTACCGCCTGGCCACGACTTTGCGCGACCTGCTTCGGCGGCGGCGACTAGCGGATCGCGCATAATACAAAAACAGCGCGGAAAAGAAGAGATGCAACGAACTTCCGCACCGGCGACCAAGCGCGCGGATTTACTCGAGCGACCGGCGACTGCGGGCAGCGGGGTGGCGGGCGGAACGAACAAAGACAAGGCGCGCGAACGCGCGGCCACGACTCAGAGCGGTGCGGTACGACTGGTATTAGCGGCGGCACGGATCGGGCGGTGATTTTAAGAACAAAGTTTATTGTATTATCCGCGCGCGATGTCCATAGACACAGAAAAGTTTATTTCGGAATTATTAAACAGGCCTGCAATATGGATGCCGAAGCACCCTCAACCAGGGACCGGAACCGCTTACCCTTACACGGGTTTTTAAGCGGGTTTTCTTAACGCTTGTTTTGAGAAACCATATCATTCCGGTTAAGCTTATTAAGGGTTAATTGCATGAACGGTTAAGCCGATCGTTTGAGTTAATTCGAGTTAACTCAAATCCCAATCAAAACCCTGTTTAAGGGTTTTAGCGGTAAGCGGTTCCGGACTGAGCGTAAACTAAATGTATCTTAATCGACATAGTTATTCAGTTCATTTTGGCTTGAAATGGCCGCGCCGTTCATTTGAATTAATTCAAATTAACTCGAAACCCTATCAAAACCCTTTCCAGGGTTTTTAACTTATAGAGCATTAAACGTAATCGATATTGGTCCTAAGCGTTATACAGATACGATTCAATTTTTAAATGAGGATCGCCGAATCGAGCTAGCCACCTGCCGCGCCTCACTGCGCAGGCGGCGGTGGTGTCTGTCAAAGCTTTTAAAAAGGCACCGCTACTATTTTTGCGTCACACAAATTTACTACAAGCTGCCTTAGGAAGAGATGCCATAATCGCCTGAACATATTGCACCTGTTTCGGCAATTTGTTTGTTTACCCATGAAGTTCGTTACTTTCATTGCGAATAGCAAACTGATGCACATAGTAATCGTGTCTCGACCGTCTCGTCTTGATGCGAAAAAAGTAACTTAAGACACGCGCGCGCCAACTAAACCTTGTGCCGGCTGTACACACTGGGCCAACGTTGGCGCGGAGCAGAATTACTATGCGTTAGAGGAAGAGGGCTTTATTTCGTTCTCATGCGTTTGCATAGCTGCGTCCTGCTCACGCGCCAGACAGACAGACATTTATTAAGTTGGTCTTGTTGGTTTGGGTGGGGGTGGTTGGATATATGCCCACTTATGCGTGAGAGTTTTTGTAATTCATTATATTGACTACTGCAGTATTCTTTTTCATATTTAACCATATGGCCGGCAGAAGGCCGGTTACACGACTCTAATATAAAGCGACTAAGTGCGTGTCTGACCACGCACAACGAAGGGTTCCGTGCCTATTAAAAAGGTCGTATCGTTACTGAAATCAAATGGCACTTACGTCCTTTTCTTTAACGAAGGCAGTTTTTTAGAAATATCTCGATAACCTTTGAACCGATCTTGTTTAAAACAATCTTCGCTGAAAGAATTCAATAAGCCCTATATCCATGATTTTTTTCATATTTTTAAAATACACGGTTCAAAAATTAGAGGGGGGGGACGACACAATTTTAGTGACTTTCGGGGCGATTATCTCCGACTCTATTCACTTAATCAAAAAAATTGCTGAGAAACCTTATATTTATTTTGAAAGGCCTATCGATTGATGTGCCACACGTGGGCTTGTAATGAAAAAAAAAATGTTGACCTTCAGTTTAATGTATGGAGTGCTCTTAAAAATTTTTTTTTGGAATTTAATTACAAAACTGTATATATTCTACTGTTTTATCGGCGTGATTGATTTATATGCCTATGCCGAATCACGGCTTTCTAGTATTAAGGGCCACTGAGCTAAGCCTAAGCCGCAGACGGACGGACAAATGGACAGACGGACATGGCGAAAATATAAGGGTTCCTTGTTGACTACGGAACCCTTAAAAAATTGTGAACTGTTATTATTTAAAAAAATGCACTATTACGTAAAGCAACATTGATAACTCACAAATCCAGAGCAACTACATTTGAAATTAATAAATCTATAGATACTTCGTTTATTATTATTTGACAAACTGTATTCATATTAAACACATCACATCACCATACCTTCAAGTTCAGTCGCAGTCGGATAAAAAAAAATGACAACTCTAGCACAGACTGGTTTTTGGCTTGTATGCTGGCTCAGATTATTTTTGCGTTTTGCCCACTAAAAATTAAACGTACTACGTATTATGTTTTAAATCACTTCTAATACTTCTAATAGAATAAAACTAATGTGCCAAATTTATGGCCGATTATAGTCTTTAGTTACGAGACGTATCAATAGATTCAATAATCCTAAAGTATAAAAAAGCGGCCAATTGCGTGTCGGACCACGCACAACGAAGGGTTCCGTGCCTATTAAAAAGGTCGTATCGTTACTGAAATCTTATGGCGTCTTACTTCCTTTTCTTTAAGGAAGGCAGTTTTTTAGAAATACCTCTAAAACCTTTGTACCGATCTTGTTCAAAACAATTTTCTCTGAAAGAATTTAATAAGCCCATGTCCATGATTTTTTACATATTTTCAAAATACACGGTTCAAAAATTAGGGGGAAGGACACAATTTTAGTGACTTTCGGGGCGATTATCTCCGACTCTATTCACTAAATCAAAATTGCTGAGAAACCTTATATTTATTTTATTTTGAAAGGCCTATCGATGGATGTGCCACACGTGGGCTTGCAATAAAAGAAAATGATTTTCAGTTTTATGTATGGACTGCACCCCTAACAAATTTTTTTTTTACACATTTCATTACAAAACTATGTAGCGGCTAACAAAATACACGTATCATCAATTTTTTATTCAAATACACATAGACAGACAGACATGACGTATCCATAAGGGTTCCGTTTTTTGCCATTTGGCTACGGAACCCTAAAAAAACATACAAACGAGGACAATGTTTTTTTTTGGCCTGTGTAATGATTTCTGATATATTACCAGATTTAAAAAAAAAGGTTTTGCCTAGTGGCAATGTAGGCATGTTTCACGGCTTTAACTATTTCATTTAGTACCTACTAATTTGAATTCTCCGCTCTAAACCGTACCGTTCTTACCCCACCCAACATACCTACCTTATGTAAAATTATTGGAACTGTAAAAGGCCTCTACAAAAATATCCAAGATGTGTTTATTTTTAATACTACGACGGTGGCAAACAAGCATACGGCCTGTCTGATGGTACGATAACACCGTAGCCTATGGACGCTGGCGACTTCACAAGAATCACAATCAGGTTGCCGGCCCTTTATTGATATTTAGGGTTCCGTAGCCAAATGGCAAAAAACGGAACCCTTATGGATTCGTCATGTCTGTCTGTCTGTCTGTCCGTCCGTATATCACAGGCATTTTACTCGAATAGGGCTTATTAAATTCTTTTAGCAAAAATTGTTTTAAACAAGGTCGGTTAAAATGTTTGTGAGATATATCTAAAAAACTGCCTTCCTTAAAGAAAAGGACGTAAGTACCATAAGATTTCAGTAACGATACGACCTTTTTAATAGGCACGGAACCCTCGTTGTGCGTGGTCCGACACGCACTTGGCCGCTTTTTTACTCGCTCGTCACCGGCCCCAGGAAGGGGTAAAGAAGTGTGCCAGCTTCATACCAATAAGTAAGCGGTTAAATTAAGCCAATAAAAACCCTTTCATAACCCCTACAAAAACCCTTAAAAACCCCTTCAAATAACCCTATCAAAACCCTAACCCAAAACCCTGAGGTTATTTAGGCTTAACTCTGTTGAAGGGCTTAACCCGTATATAAGTTAAGCTGAGGATACGGTAACCCAAACAAGCGATTAATCCTCGAACGGCTTAAGCCTTTCGAACGGATTAAGCCAAAGAACGGGTTTTCCGGTCCCTGCCCTCAACATAAGATGAAAGACGATTTTTATAAAACAGATTTTGTTTTCGCGATTTGACGTGAGTTTGGGTTTCTGTATATGCTCGTCCAAATGTTGTAGCAAGTAATCAAAAGTTTCCACACTCATTCATGTGTATTCATACAACTTTTGGGGGTGCTGTCGGTATTCTTCATACAATGTCCGGAATTCGGCCAACGTATAACGTCGTCTATTTGTCACGTGCACACCTTCTCTCATATTTAAAATGTCTCCCATGAAATAGGAGCTGCTTTTGAGGCACTGAAGGGCCTCTTTCGACAAAGACATTTTGAGTCACCCCGAGTACGTCCCATCCATCCCATACATCCCACGCAAGTCGCCGCGGCTACCGCGGAGTACGTGGCCTGCTCGCGCCCGCTATAAATTCCGCACCGCCGGACGCACCGCAGGTCGCTTAAGAGTCCTTACGCCCACATAAACAGAAGCGGAAGCGTATTTTACAAAATGCTTCCTTTTTCATTCAAGATTACGACGTAACTATTAGTATTTATTCAAAACCTGATAACGTAATTACATAATCATTTCTTAACCGCATAATATTTTTTTAAATAAAAATTTCGGCGCGCGGCTTCTGTGCAGCGTGATTTATACGTCTTTTATAAAAATATCCATTTACGGCATCGTAGGTCCTATAGTTATGATTATTTTTTTATTGGTTAACATAAAGCACAATAAAGTTATAATTTGCTATCATATTATTTTTAGGGCAAATTAAAAGTACAATTTGCGGTAAAAAATATATGGTAATCCTGTTTTCACCAAAAAAAAAAAGAAAACTCGGAAGGTGTTTTATAAACTTTTTTAAATGAATCTTTGATTTTCAATCATGTCAGCCCCTCGTAAAAGCTTTGGTGATGTGAATTGTAATCATTCACGTACCTAATGATTCTTGTTTACTGCAAAATTGAGAACCGAAAGGACACTTCTCACTGCAAAATTTGAAAAAGACTCCCAAGAAAACTCATTTATTTTAGGTTGACAAAATGAAAATTTGAACAATGTTAGCCCCTAGTTTAAGTAATGATTATTTAAGTACGTTATCAGTTTTTGAATAAATACTAATCGATAAGTCGTAATTTTGAATGAAAAAGCAAGCATTTTGCAAAATATGCTCGTCTGTAGGCGTGAGGACCCTTAAGACCGAAGTCGTGGCCAAGGCGTCAAGGTCAGCAAATTCATCTTTATTTCTCTTACGAGTATGTCTTTCTACATGTAAATTCCGAAACCATAGTTTCATGAAGTATCAGAAGTGTACATATTTCCTGAAAAACAAGCCATGATTCTAACAACGCCATTGAAAACCCGGAAGCTATCTTTATCATTATACCTACTAGCTGACCCCGCACGGCTCTACCCGCGTATTACAGGTAACTCAGGCGAAGCCACGCGACTAAATATAGCCTATCTCCATCAAGAAAATCCTGTCTATACACAAGTGAAATCATTTTTGAAATCGAATGTGCAGTTCCAGTCTCCAAAAAACTTACCTCACCGAATTACCCTTTTTGTTATTCCAAAGTTCGCAACTTTCACCTTTTCCCTGAAGCGCTCATAGCCTAGCGGCGCCTGCGAGTCGGAAACGATAACGCAGGTTAAGCAACGATGGCAGCGGTCAGCCTTTGGATGGGTGACCGCCTGATGTTTGAGTGGATAATATAAATGAGCGCTTCCGTGCTTTGGAAGGCACAGTTGATCCCGGCAGCTATCTATGACAGTAGTCGTTAAGCCGAGTTAGAGGCCTCCGGGCGGCTTAAAAACTTCTAACAGTCGATTTGCCCACTCACTTGACAAAGGGGGGACAACTGTCTCTCGCCTCCCGCAGGAGCTACCTACCACAACCCTGCACGTGTCCCCTGGGTGGTACGGTCGAGGTCATAAATACGTTTACACTTTTGCACCTTATTGCCTTGTAATAAGGTGCAAAAGTGTAAACATATTTATGACCTCGACTGTACTAAAGAGTGACCAACTTTAAAAAGGCCAAACTAATGTATGCCATACGATTCAATAAATACCTTTTACGTCACACGCTGCGCGTACGGTAAAACTCGCATTGTGGCCAGGTGAAGACGTAAAATTGTGTACTCACCACGGGCGGTAATTCGTAAAGCCCCAGATCGCATATTTCTGGCCCTCACCTTCGGTTCGGGCCTCACACACATGCGATCTGGGCCATTCACGAATTCACCGCCCTAGGTACGTAATGTACTATTTCATCACACTTGCTCGAAAAGGGCTTCATAATGCACAGACATACAGAGCTGTAATTGCCTGTGTTACGCCCACGGGCGTAATGGTTTTTTTTCTTAAATTGTATCTGTCACTCATGCGGCAGTTATAAAGCAAAGAGGTTTTATATCAAATAGGATGTCTGAAAACGTATTTATAAATACATTTAAACTTAAAAAACTACTTAACATGTTTAATTTAATTATTTACAGATTTAATATGTAGTTATTTAATGTCTATGTAAAATGTATTTAAGTGTTTTCAAATCGTGGCTGAATACCGAAGTGTCTTTGCCATACGCGCCTCACGTCAAATTCAACAAAATGGACGACTGACATGTCGATGTTTTTATTACGATTTGTATTAATTTCATCTAAAATGTATTTGTTTCCTCGCAAATGTGATGAAAAACATTGTGTATAACACGGGCGTAAGAATATTGCCAACTCGAGTCATCAAAAGCTGATTCTGATAGACTCTTGTTCGCAATATTCCACTTACGCCCCTCGTTAAACAATGTACTATTCCCTAGTTCTTCAAGTTTTCAAGTTCAACTCAACAGTGTACAAACGCCAACAGTGTTAACTGACCATCCTGTGTTTATATAGAACCTTATTACAATGCACATAAGGTGCACCGATGGTCAGTTAGCTGTGTTGTCGATAGTACAATAAAACGTTTAGTACCAATAAGGATAGTGTATTCTGAGCACGCTACATACATTTTCGGCCTCGACCTGATCCAGTTTCTCCTGTTGGTACTGGATGACGTTCTGCAGGTGTTGGCAGGTTTGGCTTTTGTTGCCAACTACGCCGCGCTGCAAAGCCACTAGTGCTGTCAGCTGGAATACAAATGGAAATTGAGAGGTGTGTAGCAATAGCGTTACGGCTCGCTATGTTAAGAGGGAATACTACGTACTCGTTCATACAAAAAGAGAAAACGTTTTTCCACTTCTAAATATTTTGCAATCTCAATGTTTTTTTAGTACGCTAATAAAGGACTAGGTTTTATTTTTTTCAAAATTTGCAATAAATTAAAATTTATAGGCACCTAAAAAATGGAAAAAAAAGCGCAACCTATTAAACCTAGATATTATTATGCTGAAGCGATCGACATCAAAATCAAAGTGATTGGTTAAGATTTAGTTAGTGGAAAACGTTTTCTCCCGAATGGAAATTGAAGTCGGTGCCCTTGTAGTCGGGGCACGTTTAGGGCCCGACTTGGAAGGTCAGGTTAGAAAAAAGTAAGACATACATTCCGCTGTAATTTTTCAACCGTAGACCCGAAAAAGAGTTACAAAAAAATCAGCATTTGGATATTTTACAAGACTAACAAAGCCAACGTTTTTCTCACCTTCTGCTCACTTTGCAGCTTATGATTAGCAAGTTTCAGCTCCAACTCAGCCTTGCAGTTCTCAAACTCCATTACCAGCCTGTCATGCGCCTCTTTCACCTCCTCGTACCGCGCCTGATAGCCCTTCTCGCTCTGATTTTGGAGTTCCTTCTTCGATTCCACTAGGAGGTCGAAGAGGCATTTGAGGGCGACCTTGGCTTCGAGCATCGATTGGATGTTGTCCCATACGATGCGGGATTTGTTCTCTGGGAGGATGAAATTAAATATTAACTGATTATGAAACATCAAGGTAAAATGTGGCATGAGGAGCTTGAGTTAACCCGTCAAACGTTAGTCTTTCCTTAGGCCGTCGCCCCAAGCGCGCAAGGGCAATCAGGGCGCAGCTGTTAGGCACAACCGTACGTGTCTTGCGCACTTGACGGGTAATGCACACACTGACCAACCAAAATGTCCCAGCTCCTGTTTCTGAAAATAAGGGTACAAGAACACAATTTTGGTCTTATAAATACTTATATTCGTTTATAGCAGTCTCCGCGTACTTTTGACCGGAATTTGTTTTATGGGTATTCAATACTACAACTGCTTAACTATCAGCCAGAGGAGTGACAAGTTAGAACATAGTTAACACTTTCGCAACCGGACTAAAAATCGAACAATACACCAGAAACCGACAGAACTCGCTAGGCGTGCAGGTTCATACTACTGCCCGCCTAGCGGGCTGAGCGAACATTACGAGTTACGAGTGCCTATCAGGCTGGATCTTGGTTGCGAACGTGTTAAATGTCGTGCAAGACCTCTGCACGCCGTGACTGCAAGTAATATACCAACTGTTACCAGAGGGGAAATGGTTCAGGGTCAGTGTATAATAAAAATAGTAGTGCATTGTTACGCGAGGCCATGCAAAACCTCAACCAGTTCAGACCTGTTCAGAGGAAGAACCCTTGACGCCACAAAAGAAAGATGGCACCACGGTTTGTGACAATGAAGGCTTCAAAAGCTACACTATTGGCTCGCGTGCCATAACATCTGATACGGTCTGAGATTTTCTTTACCTTACAGCTGTGTGTACACAGCTTGTTTTTACCCGACTGCCGGAGGAGGGGAAAGTTATGTTTCTCGAGCGTATGTGTGTACAACCCGGTTACAATATCTGTGGACCTGGCAAGGTACGCTACGCAAGGCGCGCGGGGCGAGCGCGGGTAAAAGAGAAGGGGAAGGGGCTTCACATTCCTGCGAGGTCCACAGATATTGTAACCGAGTTGTATGTCTTATTTTTTGGCACGCCCTGCAGCCTAAACCGTTTGACGGATTTCGACATATGAGGTGTTATTGGATTCCTGTACATCGTAAGAGTGACATAGGCTATAATATTTGTAAATAAGCAGTTGTGTTTTCGAAGAATCTTTTGTTTGCACTTGTTGAACATAAAATCCAGTAAGGAATAAGCAATAGGGGTGTCTCTCGAAAATTATTATTACCTACTCCAAAAGAAAGAAGGCAAAAAAATATGCCGTGACGAAATCCCATTCAGATCAAAGAATTACGAAGCTACAACCGTTTTAACATTGCTTGTTACCACGTGTTCACACTGCGTCCGTTTCCGTGTCCGGGAGGCATCCGTCTCTTTCGCACTCGGGCGAAACATCGCAAGCGAGAAAAAGAGGGATGCCTCCCGGACACGGTTAGAGAGAGAAAACGCAAGTGTGTGACGTCACGTTACGCGATGCTGACGGAGGACCGCGTCGACGGCGGTGCCGGACACGATGGGCACGGCACATTGCCGTCTTCTAGTGACGTCACAATCTTCCAGCGTCATCGTTTCATATGAAGTTGCGTTTTGCGAAAAAGGGACAGAACATTACCCTTCTTAAAACTTTGGACACTTATAACTTCGTAATTATTTAACCTTTTGCGTTGATTTTTTCTCCATTTGACTACATTTTTAATCCTTTTTCGAGAAAATATGACATTATTGATTATTTTATTTAGTGTCTACACCCGTATTCTAACCTTGATCGGCGGTGAGGATCTTCTGCTGCAAGTCGGATATCTGCGCTTTGCGGAGAGCCAGGTTGTCCTCGAGCTCGGCTATCTTCTGGTGGTTCTCGTCACTGTCAGGGCCCTTCCGGAGATTCTCTATCTGCTCCGTTATCCACGCCCTGTACATAAATAGCGCTGTAGGCGTCTGTCTGACACCTCGGCATAATGCTGAGACAGCGACCGATTCACTGCCGCGAAGACACACACATTATAAAAAAAAAAAAAAAGTAAAAAAAAAGTAAAAAATTGTTTATTGACCAAAAAGTTTAACTTATAACATTATACACATTTCTAGTGGGCTCCAAACTAGGCTCAGCCTGTATCTTGGAGTCCGTGAGTGCAGTTGACAATAATATATATATAATTTTTGAGGTAGGACTAAAGTTATTAATAGGTAGGTAATTATTATTTAAAACTATCGTTGTTATTGTTATTTTGTGTGTGTGTGTGTGTGTGTGTGTGTGTGTGTGTGTGTGTGTGTGTGTGTGTGTGTGTGTGTGTGTGTGTATGTATGTATGTATGTATGTATGTGCAGTGTTTTAATTTCTAATAAATCTTTCCATCTCTTCATAACTCCATTCTAAACATAATCTAGTCACTATTGATTTAACTTTTGGTAAACACATATTGCTTACGTCAGTTATTTTACATAATTTATTATATAAGCAAGGTTTCAGGTAATAACTAAAGCGTCTAGCAAAACACGTTTTAGTGGACGGCAAAGCCAGTCTGAAACATCTGGGACGCAAATTATCACCTCTAGCAGATTTAGTTTTGATTGTTTTGATTGTTTCCTGGTGAGCTTTGGTGACTACTTTGACCAGAAAAAGTTTCCTGACGCTAAGTAGTTGCGCCTCCTTTAGAAGCTGGACTGTAGAGAAACGAATTGGCTTCTTAAGCATTACTTTAATTACTGATCTCTGAGCACGCTCGAGATTTATTAGCGACGAAGACGTCGTGCCACCCCAGGCCAAGACACAATATGAGAGAATAGATTGGCACAATGACAGATATACGGTTTTCAATATATCGTTATCGGCCACATTTCTTAACAGTTTCATAGTGTATATCAACTTCCGCACTCTTTTTGACATGACCTGTGTATGCTGATGGAAGCTGAGCTTTTCATCTACCACCACTCCTAGGTACTTTGTTGTTTGAACACGCGTTATATTGTAACATTGGGAACAACTAATGGGATTTGTGCAAGTGTGCAATACTAGACGGGTTTCAGTGGGTGGACACGACGCATTCGTTTTAAAAAAGCAAACGTAGTTGGTTTTCGCGCAATTTAAACTCAATAGATTGTTTCCAAGCCACTTTGCGGTTACTGATAGCCCTCGCTGTGCTGCCTCGAACGCATCCTTCCAGGTAGAACCACGGAAGATGATCACAGTATCATCTGCGTAATTTATCATATCAGCATTTCCTATCTGAAGGGTTGATAAATCATTTAAGTAGAGTAAAAATAAAGTCGGACCTAAAATACTGCCCTGTGGCACCCCGAATGATATACCTGCAGCGTCACTTATTTCTGTACCTAACTTGACACATTGCTTCCTATTTGTCAAGTAGCTTCGGAACCATTCAAGGCCAAGGCCTCGGATGCCAGCTGATTCGAGTTTTGACAGAAGGATCGGTACTGAGACTGTGTCGAAGGCCTTGGCCAAATCAAGGAAAAGGCCGATGCTTTTTTGACCTTCATCCAGATGTCCCGAAACAATGTTCGTCAATAAGGTCACTGCGTCCTCTGTCGATCTGCCTCTACGGAAGCCGAATTGATTGTTTGACAGGATCTTGTTAGTCTCCAAGTAACTGGTCAGTTGCTGACTAACTATTTTTTCAAGCATCTTAGAGAAGGTGCTCAAAAGAGATATAGGTCTATAATTAATAGGAGAGCTTTTATCACCACTCTTGTAAATGGGAGTAACTGCGGCGGTCTTCCAGATCTCTGGGAAGACGCCAGTGGATAAACTACAATTAAAAATGTGTGTTAAAGGAGTTATTAGTGAATTTTTATTCTTTTTGACCAGTTGGTTTGTGACTCCATCTAAACCTGGGGCACTGCCGTCTTTCAAATTGAAAATTAGTTTCTCCAGTTCGACCTCAGTTATTGGATGCAAGAAAAAGGAGTTGGCAGGAGAACCACCGCTTTTCGCCATCGAAGCGAGGTGGTTATGAGAAACTCCAAGACTTTTTAAGATTTGCTCAGAAAGTGCTTGACCGATCGTCGAGAAGTAGTTGTTGGTGAGATTTAGTGACTCCTTTAAGGAACTGCCAGTTATGTGTCAATTGTATTGTATGTCTACTCCCTTTGTCTCTGTGTCTTTCGTGTAGTGAATTTATGTCTTCTTTCTTTCTTTCTTTCTTTCAAATATTAAGTCGATTTAAATAACAAGCTCCTATTTAAAAATAGCCGAGTCAATCGCATACCGGCAAGTTATTTAGAAATTTTGAAGGTGACACATACTTACTAAAGTCTATTCATCTTTACGTGTCTTATCATGTAAACACCTCTCAAAGACATTATCACACTTTTCTCTGGGCTTACACAATAATCATCACTTAAAATTAGGTTGTATACTTACTTAAAGAAACTCACAAAGTATTCAAAATAACAAACTAGTAACTTCTGCAAAATTTTATTAATAATAATATATTCTTCAATAATCAAAGTAGTTTAAAAAAAATGAGATTAAGGTTAACTAAAGTGATGCTTAAGTCACATCTAACCTGTCGGTTTTGTTACTAAATGTATGCAATTGACATTGACGGTTTTGTTATTATCCGTAACTATCCGTTTAAGGGACATAAAATAATGAATATGCCCAGTAATGAACGAATATCCTCAAAAATATCTGACATAACGATGTCTAGATTGTCTATGAATCACACTTCATGTATATTTTGTCGTCATTTCCAGTCACTAGTCTTTGTCTGTGATCATATTTGACGTCATGATTGTTTACATGATAGGACACGTAAGAATGAATAGACTTTACAAACAGTGCAAGTTAGATTACATTAAATTATTTTATTTCATTTTGAAAATTTACATGCCATTTCATAAAATTATAAAGTCGGTTAAAAATGGCATGGATTCAGAAAAAGATCGTCAGAGTGTATAGGAATAAAAAACAATAATAAATAATAGTCAATAAAAATCCAATTTTAAATAAATACAAACATGAGTAACAAAAATACTAATAATAAGGCAATAGGAACAATTTAAATACTTAATGATAAATGGTACAACGTCAATGTCAGAATATTAATAATAGCCAGGCCGGCCATCCTAGATTTAAATTGTCAGAAGTAATAAAATAATAAGTATAAATACTACTACTAGGTTCCTCAAGTGACTCCATGATACTCGGATGTAATGTAATCTCCTGCTCCATGTCTTACTACATAGCGTCAGCCTCCACATTAGCCTGATTCTGTCCAAAGCTTTTAGAATATCCCATAAAACACCTGTACTCCATGAGTTCTTCGAGCGACTTCTCAGCCTCCACGATGCTCAGGTGGACTTCTAGTTCCTGTTCAATGTATTGCTGCACGGCTCCAGCCTTGACGTTGCCCTTAGCGCTGCGCTTCATCTGCGTCTGCTTTTGCCTATCTAGAGCTTCCTGAAATAGGAACAGTGGGTAGCAACATGTTTTATCCAGGAGATTCGCCAGCGACGAATGTAGAAAGACGGTTTTTGAAGTCTTAGAATGATCCTGATACCATTGACTTTTATTTTATTTTTTTATTTGATACTTTATTATTATTATTATTTATTTTGGCTGTTTGCTGCCTGTTTTACTGTTTTTATTTCATGTACAATTTATAAATGTGTTTTTTTTTAAATGTAAGTTTAAATTATTAGCAAAAAAATAGCAAATAAATACTTGATTATGATTATTATTATGATTAGACACACGTAAGGCCTTTCTCACACGGGGCGACGGCAACGCAACTTAAACTGTTGCCGACTGCGATGCAACTCAACCTCTCACACGGCGCGACTCAACTTGTGACGATCATTCTCGCGACGTTCACCGGGCAGACGTCCAAGGCCAAAGCAATGGAGTCAAGTGATGATGAAGATATTATATTTATTTTTCTCAAACTTGTAATGAAATGTTGACGTGACTTACTTCAAATTAGGTTTGGAAATACTACGTATCCGGTGCGATGAGTGAAGATGATATGTAAAGGAATTTCATACAGCCTTACACACCTAGGCCTGTAAAGCAACCTTCTTTTGTTTTTGAACGGGGGGCGCGGGCCAGCTGCCGGCGCGGCGGCGGCGGCGCAGGCGGTGCACTTCAGACAAGTATTATTTAGTTAATCTACGAATAAAACAAATTGACTAGCTACTTTTTATTTTTATTTCATTGCAAGTTTGAGAAAATCACTATACAAATCTCGGCGAGAAACGCGGTTGCCGGCCGCGTATCCCTATCTATGTATATCTACTTGGCCTGCAACCCTTCGTTTCCCGGCCTTTATAGTAATGTACTATTACCGGCATAGACGAAATCGCCTTCGTTGGTTCGGTCACGTCTCTCGCAGGCCATCTAACTACGTAGGGAACAAATGCCTTGACCTAGTCCTCGACGGCCCTCGACCCCGCGGCAGACCTAAGAAGCTATGGCTGGATGTCGTGAAGGCCGACATGAGCGAAAACGGGCTCACAAAAGCAGACGCTCAGGATCGTGCAAAGTGGAGGAAAGCGAGAGGCAAAGGCCGGGATAACGCAGGTAGAAGAGACGAAACCGTAACAAGAGAAGATTCTGGACACATATTGTTCCAACCCTTTTCTGTAACGTCTTTCCTTGCATACTCCTTTAGCGTACAACAATTTCATGAAAAGTTGCGTCGGTCGGCAACGTGCGGGCGACCAGCACTGCGAGTCGCGCGTTACCAGTTGCGTCACCGACGCAAACTAGTTTGCGATAAGTTGCTTCGTGTGCAGACCGCCATTTAAATACACGTGCCAACGTGTTTGGTCGCGTCACAGTTGACAACTAGTTTGTTTTGGGTTGCCCTGTGTGAGAAAGGCCTAACAGAATACAATCGATATTGCTTTAATAATAGCCTAATAGTAATGACGCATTTTTCGGTCCGTTGAATTTTGTGTTGTGAACAGTAAAGGTATAATTCAGTAAAACAATTTCATACACTGACTAATGTCGCATCAGCCGCCGCATCAGTCGCACGCGATCAATCGCGCGCCGCTGCAATCGGCCGCGATGCACGGAATTACTAATTAGCATAAATTCAGATTTTGAACATTTCGATTAACAAATTAAGCTTGTTATGTGAGATAATGGAAAACTGTACCTTTAGCCTCTTATTAACGGCGACAGCCTCCTCCATCTTCCGCTTAAGCACGTTCTGCTGCTTGGCATGAAGCGACTCCATCTTGGCCATGGCGTTGGCGCGCTTACGGTCCTCGTTGCGAAGACGAAGCATGGCGCGCTCGTTGTCGGCCTTCCATTTGCGGAACTTCTCGCTCTCTTCGCGCATTTGACGGATTATTTTCACCTGAGAAATGTTTGAATTAGTCAACCAGCACTCTTAGAATATAGGATGAGACATTTATGTTTCCCAATATAGCAGAAGACCAACAACAAATGTTACGTACTTTGGCTTGAATCCCGCGCTAAGCTCATGATCCTATAATGGAATCCTCTCCATCGTTCTAGGTTTAAACCGCCAATGCAGTTTGGCATAATATGCCACTAAAAGGTTTTAGAGTAACTTGGAAAATCTTACTATCCAAGAGCTGCTGTCAAGTTAGCACAACTGATCTAGTATGACAGTTTTATCGTGAACCTGCATCGTAGAGCGGGTAACAAAGGCCCAATACGGGTGTAGACTCGAAAATTATTATTACTACAAAAGAAAGAAGGCAAGAAAATATGCCTAGTGACGCAAAAACCATTCAGATATCTCAAAGAATTACGAAGCTACAACCGTTTTAATATTGCTTGTTAGAGAGAGAAAACGCAAACGGTGTGTGACGTCACATGACAGAGGATGCTGCCGGGGGGCCGCGTCGACGGCGGCGCCGAACACGACGGGGGGGCGACACAATGATGTCTTCTATGACGTCACAATCTTCCAGCGTCATCGTTTCATATGAAGTAGCGTTTTGCGAAAAAGGGACATTACATACCCCTTCTTAAAACTTTGGACACTTATAACTTCGTGATTATTTAACCTTTTGCGTTGATTTTTTCTCCATTTGACTACATATCTAATCCTTTTTCGAAAAAATATGACATTATTGATTATTTTATTTAGTGTCTACACCCTTATTGTGCTCTACAAATATAGAACTGGTAGCGACTTTGTATAACTTTATTCTCACCTTAGTAGCCTTCATCGACTTCAACTCTGCATTAAGAGAAGCTATCTTAGACTCGTTCTTCTCCTTATTCTTGATTACGGAGGCTTGATGCTGACATTTCTTCTTCAGCTCACTAATTTCCGCTTCCAATGTCTGAACTTTGGTTCGGCGCTCCTCGTGAGATGGATCCTTACTCTGAGAGAGAAACAAAAGTAACTTTTATATAATCCAATGTGTTTTAGATGATACAAACTGTATGTGATACACAAGTACTTAATGCAAATATCTGCTGAAAAGAGAGCACGTGCATTTCTACCATGACACGGGCACGGAACCAGATGCAAGTTGCCGAACTTTTAAGTTTATTGACGGTTCACTGTTGTGTCATTAGAGCCACCCGGCGCCCGACCTGCACCGCCTCGCCTCGTAAATGAACTAAGTACGGAGTTGATGTAGTGAGCGCATGCCCGTACAAATCCATATAAAGAATACTAACCGCTCGAGGCGAAGAGATTTTCTGAAAGTACTTTCCTATTTGCTATAGTATCATCAATACGATTTGATTAGTCGGGCAAAAAACAATGCTAATAAAACCTTGTAGAGCCAGTATCGGCGTTTTGAAAAATTGTAGATTCTACCGATGCCTAGTTGGTAGTGACCCTGCCTACGAATCCGGAGATCCGGGTTCGAATCCCGGTAAGGGTATATAATGTGTGTTTTACACTTCTTGCAGGATATTGCTATGGCGAAATAAACACCAGATTGTGTTGCTCTGAAAGATTTTATTTGTGTGATGAGCATGAACATTTGTTCCTGAGTCATGGATGTTTCCTATGTAATTAAGTATTTATTTATCTATATAAGTATGTATATCGTCACGTCATCTAGTACCCATAGTACAAGCTTTGCTTAGTTTAGTACTAGATTGATTTGTTTAATATTGTGCCCAAATATTAATTTTTTATTTTATTTTATTTATTGGTGTCAGCTATAAATTTAACATTCCGCTGTGTCATACCTCCTCTAAACAACTGGACAAGTACGAGTCGGACTCGCCCAAATACAAATAGTTTATTTTGCAAGCCACCGAGGGTTCCGTTCAAAATTACAAATGTACACTTTCAGATTTTTTCCTGTACTTGTAGTATAAGACGATATTACTTGCAAAATTTCATAGTTCTAGGTCAACGGAAAGTACCCTATAAATTTGGATTCCCTTGAGAGTATCGAAATATGCGTTTTTTTCGGCGTAAACAGCCGTGTCCCTTTTTTAATTTAACTTAGAAGTTTGATTTTTTCACAGCTTCAAGGTACTGAGCAAATGGTTTTAATTTCAACCCGATGCATCCACGCTTTCCCGAGGTAAAGGGTCTTAAGAGACGACATACAACAGACACACATCAAAGTGGTCCTATAAGCGTTCTGTTTTTCCTTTTAAGGTGTGGAACCCAATTATATCACTTACCTTATTATGCCTCAACTGCTGCACAAGCTCTTCCTTCTCCTTTTCTAAATGCGCTATCCGTTCCTCGTTCTCCCGGAGATTGTTGTGGCCGTCCAGCATGTCCTTGTTATTGGCCAGAATTGCTTGAACTACGGACGCCTTGATGGCCATGGCTCGATTCAACTCTTGTAACTCTTGGTTCAATGCCACCTGTAACAATAGTACTTCTTAGATGTGTACATTAGAATAAAAATAATTTTATTGCCCAAACCTTAAATTTAGAGATACGGTGCAGAAACAGATACACTAATAATATATTCTCCACTCATAGGTATGTACATCATATACCCTAGTAGCATTTTAAGTTGGCACCACGTTGGGCTATTGATCACCGACGGCGACTTGGCCCAACGTAATGCCAACGAAAATGCTACTAGGGTAGGTATATGTAGGTATGTCATTAGATGTGTACTTTAGATGTAGAAAGGTGGAAAGGAAAAAGGTAATAGTAATAGCACCATTCCCATGCTTTTTAACCGACTTGAAAAAAAGGAGGAGGATCTCAATTAGGATTTTTTTTTTGTTTTATTATTTTTAATGTTTCCTCAGAACTCCGTCATTTATGAACCGATTCGTACAATTTTTTTTTTGTTTGTAAGTATAATATATGCTTCCAGATTGGTCCCATTCTTTTAAGGGGATGTCTTGATTTGAATCGAACACGCCCTCTATACAGAGACACGCTGATGCCTCTTCGGGTATGGCTTTTTTGGACAAAATTCGATAAATAACTAACTTAGCGAAATTTTATTTAAATTTCATCAAGTGAGATTTTAGATGAGATAAATTACTATAGTATTAACATGATTGTGTCGTAAAATAATGTATCGTTTGAGTAGGCTGAGTAAAAAAAGGAAAATAGAGACGCAAATTTGGATTTTTTTTCTATAGAGGTAATTTTAAGCAATCATGTATCGATAAACTCAGATGAACAATCATATAGTCAAGAATCATATATCTGAAAATCAGACCTTATTGTTTCTTAAACTAGTTAGAACGGCGATTCAAAGCACGCCATAATTTCCAATGCACCGCCTTAATAAATCCAGTTGGGTGATGGGATCCATGAGGAATTGAGGGAACTCCTCGAATATATTAGGCATGTATGTAGTAATTTTGGTATTTTCTATCAGAAGTATTTACACCCGGAAATCACAAATGAGGTGAAGCGTAACTGATGATGAAGACCACAGATGTCTCCTGGAACTCCCCAATGATTTACTTAAATCTATAAAAGTATGAGACGCAAATACACATTTGTACAATGTGTATTTGCGTCTCACATTTCGCATAAAGAGTGAGTGAGACGCAATGCACATTGGACAAAAATCCTGGATACGTGGAATAACACCCTATCTCGGGAGTGCTCGAGCCATCCGGTCCTGGGCAATTGGCTTACGCCCAAAAGTAAGATCAATCCGCTTTTGCGGAACATAATGTCTGTACACAAATGATACGCACCTGTCCCATCGCCCTCTTTTCCTCCTCAAGTACCGCCTGGTCCTCACTAAGCACCACATCCTCTCCCTCCTCACCGTCGTCCTTCGTAAACGACAGCTTTATCTCATAGTCTATCAACTCTTCATTCGTCTTAAAGTTCACCGACTGCAAGTCCTCCAACCGAGTCTTAATCTGCTTTATATAATCTAGCACCGACGTCTTATTGCCTTCCTCTTCCGAAGCGTTCAAGTTGTCTATGGTCTGGTTGCATTGTTCTGCGAGCTCGTTTAGTTTCTGTTCTATCTTGTCTTTGGCCGCTTCGGCGAGGAGCGCCTTTTCGCAGAGATTTGTGTTTTCTATGAGCATGTTGCCAAGGTGTTCTGTGATTTGCTTGTGTTTTTTGAGTAGTTCGGCGTATTTTGCTTTCTCGCGCTCGATATCTTCTAGAAGTTTCTCGTTGTTTTGTTCGCTGTCGGTGGGCGCTCGGCCGAGCAGTTGAAGTCTCAGCTGGTTAACTAAATTGTTTAGCCTGCAACAAATTCAAATTTAGACAGGAAAAGTGGAGATCACTACAGGATTACTAGCTCGATGGCGGAAGGCTCGCCGTACAAGTTCATGTAGACAGCTACACTCTCCTTTCCTTCACAAGCAACCCAGATGGAGTACAAAGCTTTCACCTAAACACTTCCTTGTCTGTTGGTTTTGCCCAGAATAAGAAAAGTCAAAATATGTTTACGTTTCGTAGATTTATTATTTCATTGTAAGCATTTTTCCCAGAAACAGTAAACTTCTAACCTAAGCTAATGGGTTCTGCACAATGCTTTTTTAGCTGTTTTTTAAAAGGTATTGGCTTCTGAAAAATAATCAATAAACTTAAAATCACAATACATTTGAAGAAAACCTTTGTCGATGGCAGAAGGGGACACCGGTGATTCGTACAACGCGAGGTACATACATAGTACCATCTCCGTCGCTTTAGCGTCCTGGGCTGGTATCCACGGTCTCGTCCAGATTGTAGTCATTGTATTCGGCCGGGCTCACGCACGCCACCATAAGCGTCAAAGAGTTGCCACCACTGTTTCCAGGAACACCCAACTCAGGAGCCACACAACACAGGAGGGTTTGGGAAGAAACTCGAACGAACAAATGAATTGTAGTAGTTACCTGACAATCTCTGCTGCTTTAGCGTCCTGGTTGATGATGGGTTTGTTGCGGATGCGGCGCGCGCGGTCCGCGTAGCGCAGCGTGGACACGGTCTCGTCCAGATTGTAGTCCGCCGGGCTCACGCACGCCACCATTAGCGTTAAAGAGTTGCCGCCGAGACTGTCTGTTGAACGTTATATCAATATCAGTGAGGTGAGATAAAACATCATAGACGAGTGGCGAAGGCGCCACAGCGCTGCCAGCTGTCATATTGCAACGTGAAAATCCCTCGTTGCTACTGTCTAGCAATGATTTTACACATAAGGTCCAAAATAGCTATGTCAGCAAACTGAGAGTTTACGAACGGTTTTCTTACTAGTCAGATTTTTTCCAATTGCCGTGATCCAAATCAGCCAAGATAACATGATGGTGGAGATGTGCAATGTGCAAGTACTATGGTGGTCATAAGATGATGAATTAATGATATTACGAGGTTTGAGCTATATGGCACAGAATACTGCAAATAAACTATTTTTATAACCGCACATTCAGCTATGGAAAGGGTTTTGCTGTACGAAATTGTTATTTGATGAGATTTAATATTTTCTATGAGTTTTGACTTTCTTCCTGCACATATAACCAATATAGATTTTATTAAAATTTTCCAGTAGAGATAGCGACTAATCGGCTAGGCCGATTGTGGACTTCGGCTAAGTTCGGGTGCAATCAGGAAATTTCATTTCGCACAATCGGCACATTTTGCCGACTAGTCGCCGACTACAAATGAGGCCGGATATGGACATCTCCAATTTCCAGTCTAGCTAGCTGTTAGAAACACTTGATTATTTGCCCAGTGATTTGGGGTGAGTTTTCTGAGAATCTGAAATTCATAGCATGATTTTTAGTCTCTGGCTTAACTTACCCTGCAGCAACCTCGTCAGCTTGCTATCCCTGTAGCTAATATAACTCCTGTTGGTGCCATCTCCCAGCGCCGATATCACGTTGCCAAGGGCCAGAAGACCCTGGTTAATCTTCACACCCTCTTTCAAACGCTCGCCGCTAGCCTTCGTCTTCTTAATGCGCTCTGAACCCGCGAGATCTACTAGGTGGAACTTTGATGTGGTTGCTAGGTTCCTGAAGATAAATAAATTCAAGGAAGACATAGCAATGGCGTAAAAATGTTATATTCGGTATGAAATATGAAACAAACATAATAGAGCCAGGAAAAACACTTTTATTGCAAATGTTAAAGAAATCTAAGTGTTGGGGTCATTCTGACAACTGGAACTGACAAAAATGATCAGAAAAAATGGGCTATTCCCATCTATTCCCGCCTTTTTGTTGGGGACAACTGGGAAAAAATAATTCCCGTTTGATACCACTGGGTACAATTTAAGTAACCACGTTTCCAGGGTTCGCATCAATGTCCACAGTAGGTATCTGTTGCATAGCGGTAAAAAATACACGGAGGAAAGTTATGGACAGTGTGATAAGGATATACACGAAGTTTAGACAACGTCGCAGAAACTTCCAGTAATCTGCAGTGGGTGGTGTGGTCCTTTACCAAAGTCCTATACATTCTACTTACCTGCAGCTTTGCTCAGGATATAGGGCTGCAGCATCATTCATGGTTGTGAATGCCCTTCGGTCGCCTACAAAACCAACGCTACGTAACCAGTTACGTGTGAAGAATTAGTTTTCTTGCTACAAACAAAGATTTTTTATCTACCTCCTAAAGTAGTTACATTTTGCACTGTTTGCCCTTCGGGCATCTGAAGCTACCTAACGATCCTAACCTACCTAGTGTTTTGCGATTGTATCAGGTTTCCAACAAGGAGGAAGAATTCTTCGATCGTAACTAGTTCCGTACAAAGAATACATTCTTCGATCGTAACTGGTTACGAACTTGCGGTTTCGTACGCGGCGAAGGGTATCTACCATAGACACCCTTCGCCACGTATAACCATAGACTATGGTTTACGAACTCACTTGTCAGTCCGGCTCTCCTTAGAGATGATGATGGTGAAAACTGCGTGGCTTCGGCTGGAGGCTTGGTTCATGGCTGTTGAGCCTGTCACGCGCCCGGAGGATCCCTGCTCCAGCACCAACATGGTCTCCATGGTTGAGGTTACAGCCAGCTCCGTTATCCCTAAAAAAATTAAGCATTTGTTTATTATTTATCAAGCTCCACTTATTTTGGTGTTGTTCTGGTATTTGTGCATCCTGAAGGAGCCAGTGCACATCACGGGTCGCGTCGAGGACTTCCCATATCACACAAGTTATTAGAGAGAGGGAGCGACATTTCAGACTCGCTTCGCTGCGTTATTAGTACTAGCCCCGCCGGGATCACTCGCCTACCGACCTAAGAATTGGCGTAGGTACATTGTTTTTGCGGATCAACTGCCTTCAGACCTTGCCAACCAGAAAGGAGACTGCTTGGGAAAAGGCATGAGAGGTAAACGACTATGTAATAAGAATTTGAGAAGCTATTATTATTTTCTATGAAGGTGCTAAATTATACAACAAGCTACCCAAAGATGTGAAAGACTCCAAATCCATGACCAGTTTAAAAAAAAGAATGAAGTTCCATGTCATAAATAATATACACCCATTGAATTGAACAATATATATAATATATGTTATATATAAATAAATACATGTATAAATACATACATACACTACAACTCACAACACAATTATATTACTTAATAAAAAATAAAATAATAAAAAACCATTTAGGTATATATACCTAAACTCTAAACATGATGTTTATGTTCTCGTCAAGTCAATATAAACAAAACAAATGAATCTAGTAATAAGATATATTTAATTTATAGTCGAAAAATCTACACACTTGCATGCATACGTTAGGTATACTCGTACGTACAAAACGAACTGTAGGTACTTAAATGTACTTCGGTTATCTTTTATATATATATATATATATATATATATATATATACATTCAGAAGCATACCAAAATATTAAATACCAAATGAGTTACCTAAATCAATTAAATCATCTAAATTCATCTACAATCAATAATAATATTATAATATACCTACCTACAATCAATCTAAATGAATATCATAATATATTAAAATATAATTTCATAATATAAGGCACCGCCAGTGCACACACGCACCAACTGCCGCATCCATGTTTACCAGGGTCTATTCGTAGCTCGTTATCATTTATGTTACGCATGAATTGCTATCGGTGGCAAATGTGCACGATCGCGCTGCATAAATCGCCTAAAGAATATAGTTCTACCCACTTCCTTTTTCCTTACTGTACTCTTACTGCAACAAATAACTATGTATAAAATTAACAACGTCTGCTCGTTCGTTTTTAGTTTTAAGCATGTACTACAGGAAATGTTATATTTAATTTTTAAGTTTATTTCTCATTTAAGTGAATTTGTAATTCTTTATGAGAAAAATAAAGTTCTTAAACCAGAGAAGTTGTCAATAGGGGTTAAAAATACTTTTTAGTAATTCAAAATACCATATTTTTGACAGTTGCTTCTGAATGAGGATTATGTTAATTTCCCCTCTTTCAATATCATCAAATCATCATCCTCCTTCGTTTCCCTGGTTGTACCCTAAAGAAACCCAGTATTCACTATGGCACTTAGGGCCGATTTTTCAATCTCTAGATAAAGTTATCCGTCAGTTAAAATTATCACCATCTTTTTCTTAAGTCATATGAAAGAAAAGGACAGAGGTAACATTTATTCAACCCAGAGGGACCTAGTTTGGCATTACACCAGTTTCCTCACGATGTTTTCCTGCACCTCTCTTTAAATAATATTGTTAATCACAAACTAGCTACGGTAGAATAGCGGTTCTGGCATGCAGCCGTCAAGCGGCGGTCGTGGGTTCGAATCCCGGATTGTACCGATGAGTTTTTCGGAACTTATGTACAGAATACTTACCTTTAATCTCTAATCTAATCTAGGTCTAATCCCAATAAGGTCTGACTTTCCGTCTGAGTTCAATTCATATTCAAATTATAATAAATTGTTTGTAGGAATACGCTTACATATGGGTACGTATCAGAATTTCTAAAGTTAAAAAAACTAACGTTAAATAGCCTACGTTCAAAATACCTAAAATCTAAATACCTAAAGGTTTTTTCACCTAAAATTCTAAATACCGAAAGATTAAAATGGGTACGTATCAGAATGTCTAAAATTAAATAAACTAACGTTAAATAGCCTACGTTCAAAATACCTACAATCTAAATACCTAATGGTTTTTGCACCTAAAATCAAAATACCGAAAGCTTAAAATGGCTACGTATGGCAATGTCTAAAATAAAATAAAAACTAACGTATAATAAATAACCTACGTTCGATATCACTAAAATCTAAATACTTAACGCTTTTTTAACTATAATCTATATACCGAAAGCTTAATCATTAGGTATTTAAATTTTAGTGATTTGAGCCTATGTTTTTCTTAGTAGTAAATTGCCTAATTGTTATTAGTAGTAAGTTCAAATAACAAGTTTTTCCGGTCTTTTATAAAAAAAATAACCCCGAAGACGAAAGCGGGGGCGAAGCTCCCGCTTCCGTCTTCTAACCTATCCGCGATCCGAGTCGGTTTTGCGACTGGCAGTAGGGAGCAGGGGCTTAGTGGCAAAACCGACTCGGATCACGGATAGGTTAGAAGAAGGAAGCGGGAGCTTTGCTCCCGCTTTCGTCTTCGAGGTTATTTTTTTTATAAGTGCGGAAAAACTAACAATTTGAGAATAATTTTACTGATCTACTACTTCATACAAATAGCTCGCAAGTGCATAATTTAAGGTATTTTGACCATTTGGTATTTTAAATGTTGGTGTATCAAACTTAGGTGTAATAGCTATTGATATTTTAAACATTAGGTAGTTAGTCCAAACGGTATTTTAAACATTAGGTATTTAGTCCAATCGGTATTTTAAACTTAGGTAATTCATAGTTAGGTGTTAGTTGCTTAGGTATTTAAATCCATTAGGTATTTAGATTTTAGGTATTTTGAACGTAGGCTATTTAACGTTAGTTTTTTTAACTTTATACATTCTGTTACGTACCCCTTGGGATTAGGTGTCGGACCCCAGGCTACTTTAGAACACAGTTGGAATAACGCTAAGCGGACGATAATGAATCTCAAACTGACCTGGTAGAATGACGCCTTTGTTGATATCCTCCCGTATCTCAATGATGGAGTGCGCCCGCTCTTTGCCCGACAGGAGGTCAAAGCACTGCTCCTGGTACAGCTCCATGAAGGACACATTCACTTTGAAGATGAACTTGTCTTCATGGGCCTCTATAAAATCGAAAATGTCGGCCACAGCTTGTGGGATAACACCTGGAAAGTAAGTAGGAGTGTTTTTAATACCACTTCAGTGGCAAACAAGGGTACTGCCCGCCCAAAGGTAGCCATAGCCTACAAGTTCAGGGCAATGCTTGCTACATTAGGGGTGTGACATGCCCATGTGGGGGGTAAAGTAGGATTACCACCAAAAAGTCCGCTGTGTAAATGTAAAATATTTAGGTACACTAGGAGGGGCTAAGGGGATAAGCCCCCACAATCTGCTCACATCTGTATTTCCAAGAGGCAGGTAGAGAGAGCACACGAAATTTAATTTCCAGTGCTTCTAGCAATTGTACAGTCGACTACAAAGAGATTAATACAGCCAAAGTTACAAAAATATACACAACCTTAATATTAATACAAGTCATGTATACATATTTTTGTAACTTTGGTCATAGGTTTCTCTTTGTATTCGACTGTATGTATAAAGATGGGAAATGCACAGATAAGTTGCTAGCTTATCATCACCCACAACACACTTCAAGCCCATGACATCCATGGACAGGGGCTCACATGGCTGTCAAGTATGTAGAACTTAGATTATATTACCTAGTGTAGTGTAGTCTCCATGGGACCCCGAGTAATTTGTACCCATTGTGTAAGTCTTCCCTGATCCTGTCTGGCCATATGCCAATATAGTGACATTGTAACCTGAAAAATATAAATTAATTAAATACTAAAATTGGAAAAAATTCATTTAGTAGGAAGGCTGGGCAATACATTCTAATATTATAAATGTGAAAGTGTGTCTCTCTTTCTGTTACCTCTTCATGCATAAACCACTGACCGATTCAGATATTTTTTTTTTGATTTAAGCCGGCTGTATACATTGGGCCAATGTTGGCGCGTGAGCAGAATGCAGCTATGCTAACGCATCCTCTAACGAGGAAGAGGGCTTTATTTCGTTCTCATTAGTTTGCATAGCTGCATCCTGCTCACGAGCCAATGTTGGCCCAATGTGTACAGCCGGCATTAGGGATAGTTTAAACATCTGCAGCATTGTTGGCTGTGGAGGATATATTGGGATCTTCTAAATTAGGACTATTGGAAGTCAGGGGGCTCACGGCTCCAAGCAAACAAGTGGGACACTTTATTAGTGTAAAGCCTTACACTAATAAAGTGTCCCACTTCAGGAGCTGTGAAAAAAGAAACGGTTTAAATCTATAGTCATATTTTAATAAGGAAAAGTCTGTGTAGTATGTAGGGGCTAATCTATGGAACTACACACTTTTTAAGACTTTTTCAACTGTGTACAGAATGGACATTCAGGCCTATCCTCCTGCTCCATCCATACTAATAATACTATAAATGCGAAAGTGTGTCTGTCTGTCCATTACCTTGGCACACTTAAACTGCTTAACCAATTTAGATGAAATTTGGTAGAGATAGTTTGTCCCGGGGAAGGACAAAGGATAGTTTTTATCTCTTATAAATCTCCCCCTAAGGGATTGAAATGGAGTGTTAAAGTTTGTATGAAGCCATGATATAGACGCGTTCCAAACAGACAATCAAAGGCGGAAGCTTTTATTTATCCCATGGCCCCACCTGGGTTCTCTGTAATATGGGTGCAACTGTGCAGGCAGATTGTGTAATAATCCTACTTTTGACTGATAGTCAGTCTTTTCCTTATCAAGTGGGCTATTCTACAGTCCTGCCAATTAAGCAGTGCACTACGGAAACAAACTTGAAACCTTTTGCAACTGAACAAATGGTAACAATTTTTAAAGCTCTTGACTTACTTAATGATACATTTAAGTTCAATTATAATATGATACATAGTATCTAGACCACTAATCTTAAATAAAAATTACAATTCGTGACAATGACAACAGATAAATGTTATCAACATTGACACACATATTTACAAACACTTTATGTAGACCTGTAAGACAATTATTTATTAAGAGGTACCACTATGCTTTGTCATTACATTACCTTGAAACAACCTCCCAATAAGTCCTTTTACTGCAGTATCATAAAACTCTTGCTGGTTTATGTGTTGTGGAAATACAAAGTTATAAGTAAAAGCCAAGTCTTTGATTTGAACTTGGTTTCCGCCGGACACCGCTTCTATACATTCTTCGCAGCCTCGATCTGTCTCCTGCTGCATCAAAGGCCTGATACGAAGGGCCACCTGCACCGTGTCTATCGTCCCTTTGCTATTTTCCCCGTCAACCATGTTGACTTCGGTACAGATCCTCGAATAAATCCAGCTATACCGCAAATGCGGTCATGGATCTTTGATCCTTTGTTGGTATGTCATGGACAGCATATGCCAGTTAAGTTTTTTATGCCAACCAGTGACGTAACATACCTGTGAAGAGGTTGTTTAACATTAATTACATAAATTCGCTTTGTTATAACACAAATACCTAGTTTAATTCGTGAGGAATGCTAGATGTGCTATCGTTACACAGAACAGAAAAAATATTGCGAGAATTAACGGATTTGATATGAATTTTCTGCACAACCGTACACATACAACTACTCACCCTACTTTAGACTAATATTAGTTGCTTGAGGAACAATTCAACACAAATAACACACAAGAACATTTACAATTTTCAGAGTAAAGACACAACGGTCGGCCTGATTTGATTTGAGCTCAAACCGACGTCATTTTTGAAACCTGTGTTGCCAGTACTATAAAACGTAACGTAGTGGTTATATTTTCTTTGAATACTATCTCCAAATTCTCCAATAGCACTAATACGAAACTCTGGGGCCCGTTTCATGAAGCAACAAGTTACAAATTACAAGTGGAAGTCTCTTTTCGATACCTTTTGATAGAAAGAAACTTCCGCTTGTAATTTGTAACTTGTTGCTTCATGAAACGGGCCCTAGATGGCGCTGTTCAAAGGCTACCAAACAAGTAGTTCGAGTTTTTAAATTACGCTTATGGTAAAAATCTAGTATTTTAATTAACATCCGCGTTACATTGGATTTGAATAATAAATAAAAATTGAACTGCCATTATGACAAACACTGAAGTAATAACGATAAATACAGATTTTGAAGGAACATATGCCCCCTAGCACACTAGGTTTTATGTCCGACATAAAGCATTTGTCCCTCTTGCACTCGCATATTGGCCAGAATGGGACGAATGCTTTATGTCCGACATATAACTTAGCGTACTAGCCCTAGGGTGTTATTATTTATTTCTAGTTGCGTGCTTATTTTGAACGATCACTAAAGCCGGATCGTAGGTTACTGGCAACTTCATGCTAAACTATACTTACTCTGTGGTACTGTGCTGTCAAAAGTTATAAAAACGAGCGAAAACCGTGTTATAATTGTTTACGATTGCGTTTGATATCATTAAAATTACTATTTATTGAATTAAAAGATCATAATTTGGTGTCATCGGTGAAATAGTCTACGTTATAATAGTTGGAGTTAAGTGTGCGGCGGTAAAATGTGTTAACTTTAGCAAAATGCCTGCAAGGACTCGCGCAGTCAGAGCGCCAAAAGCGCCCAAAGAAAATGTAGACATCCTGGCCAAAACTAAGGCTAAAAACGTAGGAAAAGGTACAAACGCAGTGCGAAAGCCTTTAGCAGATAAAACAAACTCAGCTTCAGATGAAAATACGAGTCCGGAGCCGATGAAAAAGGTTATCAAGAAGTCGAATAAGCCTTCACAAAAAATCGTTCCTGTAGTCTGTGATGATGACAGACCGCGCCGAAACCGACGTTTACCTCCGAGATATGTTGAAAACGTTGTGTTGAACAACTTATCTAACAGTAAAGAAAAAGCCACATTACCAAACAAATCACCGCACAAAACTCCAGTCAAGGATACTGCTAAAGCAGAGTCACCATTCAAAACACCTATTACGGGGCTTGATAATAGTCTGCTTGCTAATCGACCGAAGAGGGTGAGTCGTGTACCTTCCAAATTTGACGAGAACTCGGTAAGCCCTACCAAATTTGTTCCAACTCATTGTCATACCAGCACGCCGTTGGTGTCTAAAGCACAAGATAAGCTCAAAGATGTTAAAAAGACATTGGGTAGTAAACAGATATTGGCCACCCAAGCATCATCTGAAAATGGGGTACCATCACAAAAAATCAAAAAAATAACACCTCTTAAAATATCACCAAGGAAAAATACTGTACTGAAAGTAACACCACAAAAAATTTCATCAAGAAAAGTTGCTGTTCAGACATATACACCACAAAAAGATACCCAGAAGAGAGTTCTATCACAAAATGTTATACCCAACAAAATCACACCACAGAAAGGTAATGTAACTCAGAAAAAGCTAGTACAAAAAAAATTAACTGAAGTTGTGAAGAACATTGGCAACAACAATACAAGGAGACAAGAAAGAGTAAGACGCTTGAGAAAACCAGTGGGATACAAAGAGGATACACTGAGTCCTAAATTAAAGAGCCCAGAGAACAAAACTACAAATTCTGAAGGCAGAAAAGTTCTAAAAGTAAATTCTTCATTCAGAGTCTTTGAAGACAAAAAATCGAAAAGCAGTGACAATCAAGACATTTATGAATTCACATTTGACCCAACTGAAGAACCCCGGCCACAAAAGAAAAAAAAGAAGAAAGCTACTGTTAAAAAACCCACAAAGCCAAGAACTAGAGTCTTTAACAACAATTATGAGAAAAATATAGCAAGGGCTTTGGCAGACTTGAAAAATGTTGTCACTAAACATAAACCAGAGGATGACAAAGTAACTAAAACCTCAAAACCAACAAATAATCTTGTACAGCCTGCAAGTAACAAAGTCCCAGCCTCTGCACCCAACCCATCTTCAATAGTGATCAGCACAGTTGCAGAAATACACCCTGATCCAGCCCGAAATGCTTTCGTAAGAAGCAATAATTCAAATAAAAATCTTTCCTATCGGGTTGAAGACATTGCTGCTGACTTTGACGCTTCCATGGACCATCATGAAATCAACTATTCACCAGTGAATTCTCCTCACAGAATTGAACCTGAACCAGAAATTCGTCCAACAACCCCAGAAAGGCCAAGGCCTGATGACCCTCTCAATTTATATAATGATCTTAGCTTCTTTGATGAGCAGCCTGTGGCCAACAGCAGTATGAATGCATCTAAGAATCCTATGGCAACACCATGGCGTGTGGAATTCGAGAATCTACCAATAAAATGGCAGGCCAATACTTATGTGAAACCAGACATGACTCCAGCTTTAGAGTGCTCATTCGTAAACAATTTTGATGACAGCAAGAAGAAACATGTTTACACAAACATGGTTGCTCAAACGAATGACGCTTTCCCAGAAATAGAAGAAACTGAGGCTCCTAAGTTAAAGCAAACAAGCATAATTTCATTTATCAAAGAAGTTGTTGAAAGGAGTGCTAGTAAAAAGAAAAAGAGGTCTTCGACCACTCCCACAAAGGCTAACTCCTTATTTGATATGTCTAATGTGACAACAAGAAGTGCTGCTACACCAAGAAAAGAAACATCTGGAGCTTCTAATAACAGTGCAGAGAATGAAAGCAGTGAAAACAACAAACCTCAAAAGCGTAAAAATAATGAAGTCAATAACCCTACTCCAGCTAAAATGCCACGTAAAGACAAAGAAAACACTCTATTCGGTTTTGACGACAGTGAAAATCAGGAGAATGTATCTCCTGTAAAGGTTGCCAGTAATAGACTGCGGAGCTTGCGGTCACGTTCAGGAGCTGTGCTCAAAGAGCTGAACAAGCATACAGGACCAATGCGGGCTGATTTACCAGCTGCTATGAAAGCTAAGTTAGCACCGAGTTCTGATGCTGTGGAGAAGATTTATGATCAAATGAAGTCTGCCGCTGATGCTCCTGTGTTATTGGATAAGCAGGGAGATGCTCAGGTCACGAGTATTGCAGGAATTGCGGATGAAATTGACGATGACAGTCAGTCTGTGCATTTGTTTGAAGATATTGAATTAGTTCATCATCTGAAGGTACATATTTTTTTTCTATTCATCAATAAGTTCAAAATTATTCTAGGATGCAGGGCACATTTCAATAACTTGACGTTTTGAAAAGTGTTCAATTGATTGGCTGAGCATACACCATTTATCAATTAACAATGATCCATTAATTATTGAAGTTTATTAGAAGAGATCCCTTATAGTTTCGTCTTTGTACCTAACAGCCTGACATTGTCTGTATTTTTCACCTTTTTCGTATGTACTATAAAGGATTCACATCGGCGAACGAAAAAACTATAGAATTCGAGCTCCTTACAAATTTCTACCCAAACACGTGCCTAAAACCCGGTATGCGCATGATCGAACTAAACGGCTTTCTGGCATCGTTTTGACACCCTGCCCCCATCCCCGCATAATGGCAATTGCACCCATTCTTCGCTGCCATTTTGCGGCGCTTCTTAAAACATTTTGTATTCGCTGATTCACATACACACATCCTGTTCCATGTGAACATATATAATGGGATACGAAACCCCATCCCATCATCATCATCATATCAGCTGAAAGACGTCTACTGCTGGACATAGGCCTCCCCCAAAGAGTACCAAAGGATGATACCCATGTATTAAGATTATTTGAGTAACTATTGTATTTTTCATCACTTTATTATTATTTATTTGTATGGAAATGGCCTCCAGTGATGTTGGACTGAGGCTGCTCTCTGCCAGTTCGCACCGCTACCTGTTTTATATCATCGTCCCATCTTTGGGTTGGTACCTCGTTTTCTTGATCCACAGCAATACACACTTATGAAAAAATATTTTTCCATTTTCAGCCAACCCGCAAGAGCTACGGCAAAGCGAAAAAGGTTACGTTCCAAAACTCATCCAACAGTGCTGTAGGTGCAGCAGTCAGAAACCAGTCCAGTGGCGATGATGACGACAATATGGAAGACCTGAGCTTCCACCTTCCAGAGGTCAAGACCAGGAAGGCGGCAAAGAAGAAGAAAACCAAGAAACAAATTTTGTCAAAGAAAGAGGTAGGTTCGAGGCTTTTCACAAAGTGGTAGGCAGAGCACATGAAACTTGTGTTCCAGTGCCACTTTTAGCACAAATGTCGATAAAAAAATTAAGTGTGTATAAAAGATCAATAAAATGCGATATTACAGTGGATTACTAGCCCATCGCCCAGAACACACTTTAAGCCTGTTCCCTTAATACACTCTTACTCCACAGGAAGAAAGGGGGTGGTGCTATTCTAATCGGATACCACACGGGCTTTTTAAGCCCCAAGATAAATCAATTGCGATGACACACAGACAACGCACATACGGCTGGTACCAACCAATCAAAGGTGTTCGGTACATGAAGGCTCGAAACATCAGATTAGATCAGAATCATATTAAAGTTTTATAATGACCATCAGCTGTCTGAAACTGCTTGGAACGGAACCCTTATAGTTTCGTCATGTCCGTCGTCAGTCCGTATATCACAGGTATTTTACTCGAAAACTATAAATTGTATTTGAATAAAAATTGGAGAATAGGTGTATTTGTTAACGGCTACATAGTTCTGTTATGAAATGACCAAAAAGAAAAAAAAATAGGGGTGCAGCACTCCATACATGTAACTGCAAGTCAAAATAAAAAACCTTGTAAGTCCACGTGTGGCACATCAATCGATACGCCTTTCAAAATAAATATAAGGTTTCTCAGCAATTTTTTGATTAAGTGAATATAGTCGGAGATTCACCCTTCTAATTTTCGAACGGTGTATTTAAAAAAGAAACATGGATGTAGTGCTTATTAAATTCCTTCACAGAAAATTATTTTGAACGAGGTCTTCAAAGGTTTTCGAGGTATTTCTGAAAAACTACATTCCCTATAGAGAAAAACGTAAGTGCCGTAAGATTTCTGTGACGATACGACCTTTCCATAGGCACGGAACCGTTCCTCTTTGCGTGGTCCAACACGGTTTTTTGTTAACATTTTTTTTTTTTTTCATTTATCACGCTGTAATGCCCGGGCCACACTAGCGGGAAATGCTGTCAATAATGGCGTTTAAGAGGAAACACTAAGGGCGAGATAATTGAGAAATAGGTATTTGTAAAATGTATTGCTGTCGCGCCAACCTCAAGCCTCCCCCCTCAGAGCGCGATAGAGACAACTCTAGCTTGGACCGAAAATACCTATTAAAAGTAAATAAAATCAACGTTTTGTAGTCCCCTGATTTCTTTTCCAAAACTTGACCTATTTAACTATTTTTATTATTAAAAACAGGCCAAGAATAAATAAATAAGAGCGTGTCGGGCCACACTCAGTGTAGGGTTCCGTAGTTTTTGTAATTTTTTTCAGCCTATCAAGTTTATAATAATTTTCCTAGAAAGTTTTTATAAAGTTCTACTTTTGAGATTTTTTTCATATTTTTAAAACGTTTGGTTCTAAAGTTAGAGGGGGGGGGGACACATTTTTTTTTTACTTCTGGAGCGATTATCTCCGAAAATATTAACATTATCAAAAAATAATTTTAGCAAACCGCTACCCATTTTTAAATACCTATCCAACAATATATCACACGTTAGGGTTGAAACGAAAAAAAAAAACACTCCCCCACGTTACGTATAGGGGAGGTACCCTAATAAAAAAATAAAAATCACTTATTATTTTACCACTTTGTCGGCGTGATTGATATACATATTAGTACCAAATTTCAGCTTTCTAGTGCTAACGGTTACTGAGATTATCCGCGGACGGACGGACAGACAAAGCGAAACTATAAGGGTTCCTAGTCGACTACGGAACCCTAAAAATCAAAGAAAGGCTTTGGCCGTGTTCCTATGTTTTCCTTTTTAGGGTTCCGGACCAATAAGGTAAAACCGGATCCCTTATGGTGCGACTCTCTGTCTGTCTGTCTGTCTGTCACAAAGTTAAATATCTCAGGAATTACTAATGCTATCCGTTTGAAGTTTGGAATAGTTTTAAAGAAAGTTAATTCTACGTGTATGGAACATGAAAAATGTTAATATATATTTTTAATATCTATCTAAAATTACGGATAAGAGGGGGGGAAAAAAATCAAAATTTAGTTACTAGGTCAAGTGGGGTATCATATGAAAGGGCTTGAGTTGGACATTTTAAAACAGTTTTTCTTTTTTTTTCTACATTGGTAAAATTTTGATCTATGAAGGAAAATATAAAAAAAATACCATTCCCCCCCCTTATCTCCGAAGTTATACTTGCGAAAAATTTTAAATGATTACTTGTGATTAAGATAAACGTAAATATTACTGGAAAAGTATAACTTTTTCTCTATCTAGTGTATTTTTTGTTTTATTCTCAAAAATAATTTCTTTGTTAAGTTTGCAATTTAATCAACTTTATAAGTATTTTTTTTGTTTTGAAATTCCTATAAGACTATAATAGAAGTACTCTCTTTCAAAAAAAAAAATAATAATCAAGATCGGTTCACGTGATAAGCAATAATCGCTAAAACACCAACATACATACTAAGCTGATTGCCCTTGCACGTTAGTACCAAATGGGGCCGATAGATGGCGCTGACCCCATTCCCACTTCGCGCTGTTAAGATTTTTCTAGAATTAATGGGGTTGGGACGGGTATATTTCAATAGCTGGTCTAAAAGAAGATCGCGATATTCGCTATTCAATTGTCTTGGTAGTTTGATGGTCTTGGTGTAAAAGTTATTCGTTGTTTGAAATTGAATTCTGTTGTGTTGGGTTAAAGTAAGTAATTTAATTTAACAAATATTGGGACATTTACTTTACCTTGAGTTAATTAATCGTTTGTACGGAACCCTCGGTGCGCGAGTCAGACTCGCACATGACCGGTTTTTTTTTAATAATCTAGTCAAAATTGTTTTCTGGATGTTTAAACACAGCGCAAATTCTGGCATTTTTTTTAGGTTTTTGAAGGTTAATATCTCTTTTAAGAATACGTTTATGAAAAACAAACAGCAGTTTTATCTAGGGAGTGCACCCCTAAAAAAATTTTTTTTTTGTAATTTATTACAAAACTGTAGCAGCTAACAGAATACACCTATCCTCAAAATTGTATTCAAATACACCTTATAATTTTCGAGTAAAATGCCTGTGACATACGGACGGACAGACAGACAGACAGACATGACGAATCCATAAGGGTTCAGTTTTTTGCCATTTGGCTACGGAACCCTAAAAAAGGAATACATAAGAACATGGCAATAGTAGCCATAGATTTATGGAAAAAATAATATTGCTCTACTGCTGTTATCCAGGGAGAAAACAGGGGACTACGTTTCTATGGAATAACGGCCCTTGTGTTTCCTCTTAAGGCAACAATTATCGCGATGTTTTGGGCCTTGACGTTTCCCGCTAGCGTGGCCCCAACATAAGTGTCTTATGGGAATAATTCCCATATAGTTCTTATTTGAAGACTGTATTTTTCTAATTACAGAAAGCGGAGGTGGATGCTTGGGCAGCAGGTTTCAACTCCATGTGCGAAGATGTTGAGGAGTTCGACTTGGTGGTTGAATAACTGTACATCAATGAAATCATGGAGCCAGCTATAGTTTCATATTTAGGTGTGCTTAGGTTGCAAGGTTACTACTGAATATGAGTGGAGCTATAATTACTAATCAGTAATCAGTCATTTATTCGCTTAAACTTGGTATAAATAGGTGGTACAGTCGACAACACAGCTAAGTGACCATCGGAAATCTAATCTGACCTTAAGTGCATTGCAATAAGGTTCTAGGTTTTCACGGTATGGTTAGTTAGGTGTGTTGCTGTGTGTACATGGTACTAAGGAAACGTTAATCGATTGAAATACGCTGGTAATCTTATATTACGTTCTTTGTTTTTTATTATTATTTTTGAGTCATTGTCAGAGCGTTTCTACCGCCTTGACAACCATGTTAGATTTTCGTTGCATTCTTGGTTATTGAATAGTGAGCCCTGCCAATTTGTCAAAAATACTAAGGAAAAGAACTTCGTCAGAAATTGTGACATGGTTGAGATGGCTGTTGAAACACTCTGAAAATTACCCTATAAGGCCGCGGACTGGGGACCGATTTTTGACTTTCGAGCGCTCGAAAATTAAATAAAAGTAAATGCTATTGTAATGTCATAATCACAGGCACTAACTTTCTACCGATAGAATTGAAGAAGAGTGGCCAATACCGCTCGTTTTAAAATTTTCTATCGTCATTTCAAAATAGCATTTCATCATTTTTGTCAGTTTTCGAGTGAGAGAGTTGAGCGCTCGAAAGTCAAAAATCGTTCGCCAGCGGGCAGCGGGGCGACGAGCGGCTGCCCATACATTGAAGTCGCTTGAATGTATCAACTGTCGCTCGTCGCCCCGCCGCCCGCTGTCGTCCAGTCCTCGGCCTAATATGTTTTTCTGTTTGTATGGGAAGCCAGTTCTCCATGAGATCAGCAGCTGCCATATGTTATGTTGACCTGTGCGTAAAATGTTGATGCAACTTGCACTTAGAATCTCAGTAGCTACTCACACAAGCTCCTGCGTAAGAAATATATACGAGTATAGGTAACCGAATACACTCAAAAAACCCCTAGTTTAAGTATTGTATATAAGAGTCAGAATGGCCAGTGTTCACAAGTATGTTTACCGGATTCTAGGCTTTAACTGCTAGCTTTTAGAAGTAAAATTGCGTGTACATTAAATAAACATTGGGCATTCTTACTCGTACAGTGTTGTCTGCTATCAAGATTAAGTATTTAGTTTTAACAATAATCAAGAGATTTATTTAAGAGTGGCCATATTTAATATTTGCCATTCCCGAGTACAAATTTCGTCATAACGTTATTTTTACATGTCAACGCGTTTTTTAACAAATTAAGTATGATATCTTTAAGTTTTTACTAAGTTCTTATAAAGATTTGATATTTTAAATTAAAACATGATCATTTTAATTGTGACTGATTCTCATACAATGCCGGCAATTTAGTACGTATTTTCGTATGAAAAAACGTTAACAACGTAAAACGTTATTCCATTTTACTGAACATCAAAATAGTGAAGGAAGTGATATTTCAATGTATCCAAATTTTCAGTGACACTAAATACTGGAAATCCACCAGTATTAAGATAATTTCCCGTACAATTTTTACTTGGCGGGTATTATCACCAAGTAAAAATGGTAGCTGGATAGCATTGTTACTTCGACTCGGCAATGTATGTCGAAATACGGTTTTCAGGTGACAATTGTTAAGCACTTTCTCTGTTTGATATGTGACAATCTCAAATGCAGGTTTATCTTCCATAGTACGTTAAGAGGATTGAATTATGTACCTAAAAGACACATTTTAAATTAAGTTGGTTTTAAGTGAAATCATAATATAAGTTGTGAGCGTGATTATATTTATGTGTGATACGAGATTGTAAATTAAGTGGCAATTCTCAATTAAGTTGACATATGATCTGTATTGATCTTATTCTTAATGTCTCAAATGTTGATATTTTAATGTAAGTTGATTATGATTAGAGAGACCGCAATTAACGACCGCTAAAGTTTCCCTAGATGGCGTTGTGTGAGTGGGGATTTCCACATGTTTTTATATGTACCTGACACTCTCTTGTCATCTAATGAAATTGTCGACTAGCAATCTTTATAGTTTACTCTTCTTTTATTTAAAATGGCATGGCCGGCCATACCACTTTGTTTTAACACTAGGCTATAAAAATGTGGACCAATTGTCAGTTTTAACACTGTTATATTTAATTTAACACATTAACAGACTGTATTTCGATTAAACGTTGGTTAGCCATACATTTGACGACGCCTAAAGTCGTTGTCGTTGTGTCCTTCAACGGGTTAACATTTGTTTTTCGCAAAGATCGAATTTCTATGGGATTTGGCTTAAACGGCTTGATTCTAAACAAGAAAATTCCGAAAAAAAAATGGGATCAATAATTGTATATTTTTTTACCGAATAAATATTTAATAATCAAATTACTTATACTTTACAACCCGTTCTCCCTATGTAAACTTGAGTTGACCTTATTTGAGTTGGCCGAATTGCATGATAGTGTCATTCAAAACGTAACTTTACGGTCCACGCTAGAAGATTCACATTCCAATGACAGTTTTATAAAAACTCGGCACATGAAATAATCTCGACTATAAACGTTCAGGTTTTCGAAGTTGACTAAACACTTCATTCGATTTTGACTCATTCTTGTTAGAGTCCGCAGTAAGCTCGGCCGAATTTCACCTTACCATACAAACGGAGTTTCGTTCTCATTTTAAAACTACGTGTTGGATTGTGACGAAACTTTGCATATAGAATGTCATGAGGTATATTTATGTCTGTAATTAGTTTATATGGTTCCAGTTTATAAAACAACCGAAATACAGCAAAAACAAGTTTTGTATAGAAACTTAAATTCTCTGTATATTTTTTTACTATGGTATCTGAAGCTACATAAACTACCGTAAAATGCTGCAATTTTGCCTGGATTTTGACGTTTTTTTCTTATATCTGCGAACCTATTTTTCATTATGAGTTTAATGAGTATTAGTCGGAAAACATACCCTATGTCTTGCCAGATAAGACTCAAATCTCATTACCTAATCATACTGTATTTCCGATTTACAAGCAATCAAAGTGGCAGGCAAAGTTGTAGACCTAAGACGTAACTTTGCCTAGGCGGATATCTCAATAAATAATGTGTTGCTATTTGTAATAATATTTACTCGTGTGCATGAGACATTGGGCTTGTCCCTGGCAGTCAAATTATTGCCATGAGCTTAATACTTTTTTTTTCACAGGCAATAGGTAAAGTTGTAGCAGGTTCCACAAACTTTCTATACAAAAATATTGTTAACTGTAGGGTTGTGCCAAAAAAAAGATCATTATTTAAATAAAATATTTTTATTTTTAGTTACAAAATAATCAACAAACAATAATACCCATTTTTTCCTTATTTTTTTTAAACGGAATAACGCCTAAATAATTGATAATCGTTCATAAATTTGCGCCAAATTCATTTTTAGGATGACACCGTAAGATGTCACGTGACCTGATCGAAAAACTGTTACAATGTTATTGAGTTTTCACTTCTGCCGGCACTCCCGGAGTGCAACCCGGTCTTTTATTTATTTATTATAAGTACATTGCAAGTACACTTTTTTGCTAATTCACAATGGATTATTATAGTGTAAAGTTCTATTTCATTGTAAAGTTCTAATCACCCATCACCTTTAAACTCCAACTGTAGGTAATCGACCTGACAACCCATTTGATAAGAAAGATAACTGCAAGACAAATCAAACGAGCCTAAACACAGTGGGTTTATTATGTGTTGTTTAGAAGTTTCTATCTTCGGTCTCCATTATCAGACCATCTCGATGGTACCATAAACATTGCACTGTCACCCAAGTTACATAAGTACGTTAAACACCTCAATTGGTCGCTAATAAGTAAGTGGTTGAAAAATTTATTGCGAATCTTGAACTAAAAGACAAACATACAACATAATTATAATACAATAGATATACAATTTGCAAGTAATTACAATAAAAATAACTTAAGTAGGTACCTTTAAGTTTTTTTTGTTAATGTTAGTTTATTACTGCATTGTCAGCAGATCTACCCACACTGAAAGTTGGTGAAAATCGACTTGCAAGATTTGACTTAAACCAACAATCATTGCAAGTTAATAAAAAGCTTGTAATAAATAAACTCATTTAAGCAGGCTTATTTTTACTATTTTCTGTACATTTATAAAACCCAGCTAGTGACAGCCCTAGACCCAGGCAAAATTGTGTCATTCAAGTTTCCAAAACACTGCCCAATATTGCCTAGTACGTTATTATGCTGAAATCATGTCCTTTTCTTGAAAATATTAAACTTACGGAAAATAGACAGTCTTTACTTACCCTGGGACGTTACCACTTCTCAAAAAACACCTTTTTTGTAGATAAAAGTTCAAAAGTTGCGAGACACTAAAAAAATGCTGCCACTCACTCCGACTTATGATGCGTAACTGGCGGAGCAACAATGGAGTTACCATTGTAAAAAAATAAATATGTGTTGCCAGAATAATGAAAATTCCTACCAAATGGTAAAAAACAAGAAAAAACTAAGCAAATTCGAGAGGTCATAATTGAAACGAAATAGGCAAAATTGAGTTTAAATGGCAAAGTTGCAGCATTTTACGGTACATGTAAAGTTTCCTTACATTCCAACAAGTAGTTTTGAAATGAGAGCGTAACTACGTTTGTATGGAGAATCTAACATGATCTCTCAATCCGTAGAGTCGGCTCCTGCCTTATCTCGCACCGTGGTAACGTAGGACCAGTTTAGCAGTACATCATGTACCACCCAAGTAACACAGAAAGCATTTTATCACACGAATAGTAAACTTATGTAGAACTTAAGGTCCGTATAAACTCTTATATAAGTTCACCGAACATCTTGACGCTTTATATTGGCATTTCAAAACCATTATGATGCTTTACACTGTATAACGGTAAGATAATGGCATATCAAAATGCTTTTATAAAGCCTTTAGTTTTACTGCAGCAAACCACAACGTAATTGTACAGCTTTCAGCTGTTTTTAGTGCCATTGGATCTATAATAGCATTTTTAAGTAGTAAATAAATGCTTAATGCTATTTAATAGCATAAACGTGAACCATTATAATGCCATGTAAATCCGTTAAACAGCTTTCAGCTGTTTTTTAGGCCTTAGGGCCTACTATAGCATTTTTAAGTAGTAAGATAATGCCTAATGCTGCTGAACAGCAGAAACGTGAATCAATGTAATGCTTGCATTATTAAAGGTCACCCGAGTTCTGTTTTACAGCTAACAGCTCTTTAATCTAATACACGTGAGTGCGTGTAATGCGTAAAGCTGTATATAAACATTTATTTTACAGTATTCGTAAAACGATGTGTCCGTTAGTTATGTAGATAATGCGTTCAGAATCAGAAAGCCTTTTTATTCATAGGCAAACGGATTCCAACTGTACAAAAATTCTGAAATGGGTTTTATTGTTTTGCTCAAGGATCCCCAAAATTGCAATCAAGTAATGGCACTATTTTAGTCCACATCAAGTCTAGTGGCATACCGGTGAACCCATATATAACTACTTTATAGACAACGGCACCACAGCGGTTCACCAAAAGTCTTCTCTCTGGCCTCTGGCTTAATAATCGTTCACATGTGAGTATTTCTACTGCTTGCGGCATTAATTGGACTTTTTAAAGGCTCACCGGGCTGCTATAGCCCGACACCATTTTGTTTAATATTATAACCAAAAAATATTACCATGAGGACCTATTTATAAAAGTAATATACCTGAATAATAATGATATAACTTAATTTAATACTGCCCAACGAAAACTATTATGTCAATAATGCAAAATTCGTTGTATACTAGCAACAAAAAAAATGTTTTGGTTATTTCACAAATATCTTTATATAACACTTTATATAAAAACCACAAAATATCGAAGGCGCGTGAAAATATTGAATGAAACATATATAGACATTTACAGTAAACTACATTGCGCAGTAATATTTGAAGGCATAAAATAACTAAAGAGTTAAACACTTTACCATCTATCATAAATTTTGCAAACACTCGTCACTGCTGTCAGTTTTGAACACTCACGCATCCATATATTATATATTATTGCGAGACAATTAACATTTGTACTAGCGATGTATTCGATCGATGAATTTTTTATACTGATGTAGGCCTACATGTGAACATTTATAATTCTTTTAGTACATTCTAATTCTAGTCTAATGCTTTTGTAATGCAATTAACATGTTCATTATCAATAATATTGCCGGCTTAATGCTTCTGTTATGTCATTGGCAACTTCATTGACCATAATAATGCTGCTTTAATGCGATTGACACTTTCTTTGACCACAATAATGCTTGTATAATGCGCCTGTCATGCAATTAAACAACTATTGTGAACCTTTTTAGGATCTAAAGCAGTAAAATTTGTGCCCAAATAAGCACTACAATAGCCGTATAAACGTTTATAATGCTACTTTAGAACTAACTCAAAATGCCAAAACGATACACAAATGCTGTAACTCGGCTGTTATACTGCTTTGATGTGTTACTTGGGCATCTATTGAAACCGTCATTTTATAGACACTATTTTTATCTTTAACATGTGCTGTGCTCGGTCAGCTAGGGTCTTAGAGTATATACCTACAGAGGCGACGTAAGTGTCGCCACAATGAGGGACGGCAACAAAGTAGATGATTCCCGTGGGGTGGCCATGTAACTAAAAATTACCCCATCGCTTCCATATGTTTATTTTAAATAATGCGCTTTTATTGTAAGTAGTTTTTACTGAAGCTTTACACACATTCACTGCCTAGCAGGCGCTCTGTTCGCAACCACTAGTAATATTCAGCTTAATAACATGAAATATGATTCTAGTAACAGAACATGACATGTAGGTAATTAATAGTCCTTGTGCAAGCGGCTTACCTGGTAGTTTCTTATCAGCACAGTTATGACAGGACGCCCGCGAGCTGTGTTGCGGCGAGGTAGACTATCCGTCTCTTTCTAATCGTTCTAACTAGAAAGAGACGGACAGTCTACCTCGCCGCGACACAGCTCGCGGGGCGTCCTGTGATAGCCGTGCTGATCTACTTAATTATTATAAAGCCTGAATCACACTGGCGCGGCCTGCGGTGGCGGTTCATAGTAAACTTGACAGTTAGTGTCAAATTTAATATTGACCGCCACCGCAGGCCGCGCCTGTCTGTGAGAGGCTTAAAGTCTCCCACAGACTGGCGCGGCCTGGCCGCGGCGATCAATGGTAAACTTGTCATTAGCTGTAAAATTTACTATTGACCGCGATGCAGGCTTAAGGCGGGAAAAATAATGACACTAAATACCGAAATGAGACACAACCATATTAAAAAACATTTACTATTCAAATATTCAAATTATTACAGATTAATGATAAAGAGCTCTGCTCGGGTAAAAATATGCTGAGAACGATTTTTCCCAGATATGAGACCTAGCTAGATCGATTTTTTTTATGAGGCACAGCGTGGGAGGCCCCCTACAAGGTTGACTGATGACCTGGCAAAGGTCGCGGGAGTCCGCTGGATGCGGATGGCGCAGGACCGGCCATTTCGGCTGATATGATGATGAGATAGATTTTTCGTCCCCATAAACCCCTATACTGCAAATGCCATCAAAATCGTAAGAACTGTTTTCGAGAATGCGATCACAAATATATATATGTAGCCTTAACCCAAATACTACGCGCACGCGCATCCTCATTTAGTGGAAACCTAGAAAAAAAAACATATTATTTTACATAAAATTTTTCAAGCAAAGGGCTTATAGAAAATTATGATTCATTCTAAACCGTCGATCGTTTTTACTTATTACTAGCTGTCCACGCGTCTCCTCTTCACCCGCGTAGTAGAAAGAACACAAGCGGAGGCGCAGATGCAGGATTAAATAAAGCCAGATGAAAGAACTTTTGAAATCGGATGAACAGTCCGAGATTACTCGCTACATAAAAGCTTATCTTTACTATGAGTACAGAGTAAATATACGTATATAAGAATATATCCCATCCATTATATACGAATGTTATGTAATAACAAGTACGAGAATTTTGTTAGAGTATAAATTACCCGAGAAATCGGGTATTTTTAAGTTGTATTGGCTGGTATCCCTAAAATGATTGCAAAGAAGCTAAATCGAGAAGACATTCTAACACCTCTCGCAGCTTACCATAAACAATCTACGTAATTTGGGCGGATAATTTGTCAACAAATATTTTCTTGTACAATGTAAACAATGATGTTATTTCTATTGTAATCGTCAAATTTTACAAGATTTTGAGCGTAATGTAATTTTACCATGCTATTTTTACGTATTGCGTATACAGAAAAGAGAAAGATGTTCTACTTACGTGTGAAAGGTTATATTTTCATCACATTGTTCCGACCGGCTTTTACAGCCAAGCACGCAACAATTAACCATTTTATTGGCACAGACGGAACACGAGATACCTTATCACGCGTAAATTACTTTTAGGACACTATTTTATTCACAATAATATTAAATATTTCGGATTCGTATGCAGCCACGCGCGAGCATTGACAGCATTGTATGCCACAACTGTTGTGCCAAATAGAAAAAAAGTGGAACTATGACAAGGATAACGAATGATATATCTCTGTCTGTCACACTTATCGAGATTTGTATGCTACCAGCTCGCTCGCACGTGGTATTATTATTACCATAGCCTGTCCATACTAAATTATAGGTTCATGGCTAGGGTGCACGCGATATCGAGCTTAGGTCGGGTTTACACAGGCGTAATTTCGTACACGCTCTTATCAAACGCCATTACACGTGTGCATAAACGCTATCTTAGTCGCGAAGCACTGCACTGGGGATCGATTTGAAACACCTACGTACGCTTCCCTACGCGCCCAGCATGTGGCAGGCATGTTGATGCCGAGCCTTCTCCAGTCCGGCGACTACATCACTCGTATTCGGTTTGCTGATGATATATACTCGTAGTAGTCTTGGTCTCATGGAGGACTTGAGTACTATGCTCGATGACCTCAGTAAAGCCTCCTAGCGAGTTGGTCTAAGGATGAACTTGGATAAGACGAAGATCATGTCAAATATCCATGTAGTACCAACTCCCATTTCAATCGGACACTTTACACTCGAAGTTGTATACGATTATACATACCTAGGACAGACTGTCCAGTTAGGTAGGTCCAACTTTGAGAAAGAGGTCAATCCTCGAATCCGACTCGGCTGGGCAGCGTTCGGGAAGCTACGGCACATCTTTTCGTCCAATATTCCGCAGTGTCTCAAGACGAGAGTCTGACCCATGTGTTGCCAGTGATGACGTATGGCACCGATACGTGGTAGCTTACTATGGGCCTCATAAGAAGGCTCAAAGTCACCCAAAGGGCATGGAGAGGGCTATGCTGGAAGTTTCTCTGCGTGATGATCGCATCAGAAATGAGGCTAATATCCGCAGCAGAACCAAGGTAACCGATATAGCCCTCCGAATCGCTAAACTTAAGTGGCAGTGGGCGAGGCACATAGCACGTAGAACCGATGGACCTTTGGGGCAGAAAGGTTCTCGAGTAGCGACTACTTACCGGAAGGTACAGCGTGGCTAGACCCTCCACAAGGTGGACTGATGGCCTGGTAAAGTTCGCGGGAGTCTGCTGGATGCAGGTGGCGCTGGACCATCATTGTGGTACTTGTTGGGGGAGGCCTGTGCAGCAGTGGACGTCTTTCGGCTAGAATGATGATGTGATGAAGGTAATATGTGTATTTGATAGACAGTTGTTTTCAAAAATAGTTTCACACATTATGAGCTAGGTGGCGCTGATTTTTAGTTACAATTATTTTTAGCATAGGTAGGCAGATGGCGTTAAAAACAGTAGGAAGCCATAGACCTATAATACTCAGGACAAGCTATGGAAGTAACAATATCACTTCCGACCGAGATAGTAGCATACATATCTCGATAAGTGTGACAGAAAGGGAAATAAAAGTCGTTGTCCTAGGACAACTGGTTAGGATGACTAGTCATGGTTTTTTATTTGCAGCAAAATATGGTATTGAGTACCTAAATATGTCAGCTTGACTTTAGTTTAGTTTATTAAATCTCATTATATAAATTTCACATAAGTACAAATCTTATATTACTTTTCATATAGCGATCGCTTACAAAATTCCGCAATTTACTACTTGATTATACATAATAATGATGAAAAATAACAATATGGTCATACCTATATACAGGTACTATTCATTTCAATAACTTTAATAAAATAAAAAAATAAAAATGAATCATGTCGTAAAAATTAATAATGAATAATACAATTAGTAATTGCAATATCAGCGGTACCTATCCAATAACCTTCAAATATTTAATAATGTCAACTCTTAACTTAATACGTACTAATACCAAATAAATAAATAATCAAAACTAATATGTCAAATAATAAAAATAGCAAATTCACAATTTCCTTATAGTCTATTTCTTAATTTCTATGAGATCTTTTACGAAGTAGAATGACTTCTTCAATAAGTGGTTTTTAAGTTTGCGTCTAAATGTTTCGTCGCAGCTCTCGGTCTTTATATCATCGGGCAGGTGCTCATAATACGTTGGTCCAATGATACGCGGATTTCTTTCGTGCAGTACTGTGCGAAGCGGCATCGTCCGAAGCTTTCCCGTGCTGCGGAGGCACTTGCCCATAACTTCCACTCGCTTAAACTCAGCCAAATGTCTCCGCGTGAACATAATGATCTCGTAGAGGTAGTGGGAGTAGTGTGTCATAATCCTGTGTTCCACAAACAAGTCTTTGCACGACTGTCGCTGATTCAAGCCAAACATAGCACGCACTGCTCGTTATTGCATACGCATGACTCTGCCAGCGTCAGTCGAGTTCCCCCACAGGATTACGCCGTATGTCATGAGCGAATGGAAGTGGGTAAAGTATGCTTGCCTCAACGCATCACAAGAAATCAACGGTTTCAGTTTGCGTAAGGCAAACACCGCACCGCCCAGCCTATCACGCAGATAATCCACGTGTGGTTTCCAATTCCAACTCAAAGTTGGGTCCAAGGCTGCAAGGTGAAGCCTAAGAATTTGCATTTATCACTAATTGGGATGCTGCACTGCATGTTGGTACTTGATGGCCACCTACCTGAAAAAAGCATGTTTGATTTAGTCACGTTTAGTACGAGTTCTTTTGCCGAGAACCATCCCTTAAGTTGATCACATGCCGTATTTACTAGTTTTTTTTTTTTTTTTTAATTTATTGATTAAGACAAAAACAATGAATATCATTACAAAGCCCATCTAGGCAAAACCTTGGAGAGGTTTGTGTGCCGATGGGGAGTTCTTATTATTCTTTTGATCTAATTTATAGCTAAATTAAAAACTAAGTATTTTAAGTAGGGTAGTTAGTACAACTTAGTTTACAGAATATAGGTTACATTATTGCATTTTAAAAAGTGCATCTTTAATATTTTTCTTAATTTACAGCCTTTCACATATAAGTTTTGTACATGTTCAGGTAATTCATTTATTATTTTAGGCAGTAAGTATGAGTATTTTCGAGCACCATATATATTATTATATTTAGATAAACAAAATTGGCTTTGGGATGATAACTTTCTTAATCTAATACATCTTTTCTTAGCTTTGAGTTTTGTAACATTGTGATATTCTTCAATTAAGACAGCTAGTTTAATTTTTTTTTGTACAGGAAGTAGATTACAGTATTTAAATAGTTGTGAATAGTCGGTTACATAATGCTCTTTAATATTTTTTGGTACAATAGTTTTGAGTACCGTAAAATGCTGCAACTTTGCCATTTAAACTCAATTTTGCCTATTTCGTTTCAATTATGACCTCTCGAATTTGCTTAGTTTTTTCTTGTTTTTTACCATTTGGTAGGAATTTTCATTATTCTGGCAACACATATTTATTTTTTTACAATGGTAACTCCATTGTTGCTCCGCCAGTTACGCATCATAAGTCGGAGTGAGTGGCAGCATTTTTTTAGTGTCTCGCAACTTTTGAACTTTTATCTACAAAAAAGGTGTTTTTTGAGAAGTGGTAACGTCCCAGGGTAAGTAAAGACTGTCTATTTTCCGTAAGTTTAATATTTTCAAGAAAAGGACATGATTTCAGCATAATAACGTACTAGGCAATATTGGGCAGTGTTTTGGAAACTTGAATGACACAATTTTGCCTGGGTCTAGGGCTGTCACTAGCTGGGTTTTATAAATGTACAGAAAATAGTAAAAATAAGCCTGCTTAAATGAGTTTATTTATGACAAGCTTTTTATTAACTTGCAATGATTGTTGGTTTAAGTCAAATCTTGCAAGGCGATTTTCACCAACTTTCAGTGTGGGTAGATCTGCTGACAATGCAGTAATAAACTAACGTTAACAAAAAAAACTTAAAGGTACTTAAGTTATTTTTATTGTAATTACTTGCAAATAGTATATCTATTGTATTATAATTATGTTGTATGTTTGTCTTTTAGTTCAAGATTCGCAATAAAATTTTCAACCACTTATTAGCGACCAATTGAGGTGTTTAACGTACTTATGTAACTTGGGTGACAGTGCAATGTTTATGGTACCATCGAGATGGTCTGATAATGATACCGAAGATAGAAACTTCTAAACAACACATAATAAACCCACTGTGTTTAGGCTCGTTTGATTTGTCTTGCAGTTATCTTTCTTATCAAATGGGTTGTCAGGTCGATTACCTACAGTTGGAGTTTAAAGGTGATGGGTGATTAGAACTTTACACTATAATAATGCATTGTGAATTAGCAAAAAAGTGTACTTGCAATGTACTTATAATAAATAAATAAAAGACCGGGTTGCACTCCGGGAGTGCCGGCAGAAGTGAAAACTCAATAACATTGTAACAGTTTTTCGATCAGGTCACGTGACATCTTACGGTGTCACCCTAAAAATGAATTTGGCGCAAATTTATGAACGATTATCAATTATTTAGGCGTTATTCCGTTTAAAAAAATAAGGAAAAAAATGGGTATTATTGACTGTTGATTATTTTGTAACTAAAAATAAAAATATTTTATTTAAATAATGATCTTTTTTTTGGCACAACCCTACAGTTAACAATATTTTTGTATAGAAAGTTTGTGGAACCTGCTACAACTTTACCTATTGCCTGTGAAAAAAAAAGTATTAAGCTTATGGCAATAATTTGACTGCCAGGGACAAGCCCAATGTCTCATGCACACGAGTAAATATTATTACAAATAGCAACACATTATTTATTGAGATATCCGCCTAGGCAAAGTTACGTCTTAGGTCTACAACTTTGCCTGCCACTTTGATTGCTTGTAAATCGGAAATACAGTATGATTAGGTAATGGGATTTGAGTCTTATCTGGCAAGACATAGGGTATGTTTTCCGACTAATACTCATTAAACTCATCATGAAAAATAGGTTCACAGATATAAGAAAAAAACGTCAAAATCCAGGCAAAGTTGCAGCATTTTACGGTATTCGAATTTGTAGGTTGTATATTTTTTCCATATAGGTCTTAAAGGTTCTACCATAGGTACCCAGGGCGTATCCGATCACAGAGTCAGCGAGGGCTAGGTATAGCAGACGTAGGGTTCTGTAAGGTACTTTATGCTTTAAAATGTATAATCTACTCAAGATAGCTCTCAGCTTATCGCATACGTAATTAACATGAGGTCCCCAGTTGAGCCTGTGATCTATTATAAGTCCAAGGTACATGTGTTCCTTTACCACTTGTATATTTTCACAGTTACACGTGACTGTGCAGCTGTGTTGGTGTAGGCACTTGTGCTGATGGGCAACTACAGAGACCTCGTGTGCAATTTTGTTATGAGCCGAACGAACATGCATTATTTTTGTTTTTTGTGCGTTAATAACAAGCCCGACGTCATGCGCCCATTTACAGAGAGTGTTAAAGTTAGTTTGCATTACGCTCTCGGCCTTAGCTATATCTCGGTCGGCTGTGATAATGCATGTGTCGTCCGCGAACTGGTAGACAGAGCCCTCAGTTATAATGTTGCACATTTCATTTACATACAACAAGTATTCGGTTGGGCCAATAATAGATCCCTGGGCCGTCCCTTTATCCGTTTTTACAGCTTCACTGTATGTGTTATTAACCTTAAGTAAACATTCACTAGTATTTTCTATACAATTTTTACTTCATATAAAATTAATTTTTATTTTTTATGTTTCATAAATTACTTTAAAATAATAACTGACGATTTGAAATTGCTTGTTACTAGGCCTACTTGAATAAAGATCATTTTGAGTTTGAGTTTTGTATTGATCTTTTCGTTCAGTTGAGCGTACGTACGCGCATTCACTACTACTGTGGTGTCATCGGCAAACAGAACGACTTCACCTTCCGTTATGGCCGATGGTAAGTCGTTTATAAACGCTAAAAATAGGGTATTTCCCAGTGCTGATCCCTGAGGAATCCCGATCGTCACGCTACCGCTGCTTGATCTGCGTACAGTTTGACAAAAACGATTTTAAAAGGTCACTAATACCTCCTTGCAGTCCATAGCACTTAACCCTTGGCATGCCTGGTGAACGAAAGTCACACTGTATGCCTGGTGGGTCTGACAAACCCGTAAATGTAAAAAAAAAAATTACATATGAATTGTTTTTTTAACTTGTTGGTTTGTGTGTTTTTGGTTATTTTGTACATTATTTTTACTAGAAATAAATACAAGTCTTAATCCAAGAAACTCCATAAGAACTTATTACATAAATAAAAACATTTGATATTTCCATCAACAAAAATAGACTCTCATGTCAAAAAACATAAAAATTAAACTTATACCTAAGATCAACGTCAGTCTTAGGTTTATTTAAGGCACTGATATATCATTGTGACTATCTATAAAATATATACTCGTATGTATATAAAATATATACGAAAAATAACGTAAATGTACTTAGCAATAAAATGTTACGCCGTATGCCTGGTCGGGTTTCTCAGGCCCGCGAGCACTTTACGCACGTCCAAATCGAAAGGGTGCTCGCGGCCGACTGCGGGAGCAGCGTCAAAACGTCGGGTAGTTCATGACGCGAAGCTACTCAGAAACGCGACGCGGTAAATTTAAAATTTCAAAAAATAACGACGGTTTTTTAACAGCCCGGGTCTGTCAGACCCTACCAGGCATGCCAAGGGTTAAGCTTCTTTATTAGTAGCTCGTGATTTATAACGTCGAAAGCCTTCGATAAGTCACAAAAAATTCCAGCTGTTTTTTGCTTCTCGTCTTAACCTTCTTAATATAGTAGCTCGTGATTTATAACGTCGAAAGCCTTCGATAAGTCACAAAAAGTTCCAGCTGTTTTTTGCTTCTCGTCGATGCTGGTAGTCAGGCTGTTGATTAGTTTATATGCTGCCGTTGTCGTGGACATCTGCTTCCTATAGGCAAACTGTCAGTAAGTCAGTCTCGAGGTGTTTCATTAGATGTTGTGAACAAATGGACTCAATAATTTTAGATATGTTGGGTACTATCGAAATTGGCCTATAATTATCAACGCATGTTCTGTCTGACTTGTTCTGACCCAGTAAGGGTAATAGGTGTCTATCCTTAGCGGAGGTTTGGCTTCGTGTGGTCTGTCGTATGCTTTCGTGATCTTGCTTTCACGAATAAATATATTGAGTACAATGAGTACCAGAAAGTATCCAAAGGGTTTCCAATAAGGACAGAACTAAAATAAAAATTCGTTAATATTGTCACACTGTCTGTTTTATTCCATTTCAACAACTGTTAAGTTTTCATTAAGTATTTTTAGTATGGCGACATTCTGTGCCTGCGTTTGACAGGTGAAATAACTGTCGATACACTTTCGTCATTGTCGTTTTGAAATGAAATACGGTTCGAAAATTTGAGCTCAGCGCGAATAGTCGCGCTATTTTATATACAGTTACTATTCATATTCATAAGTGTGTCAGCTGTGTATAATCAGGTGCCAGGTAACCTTGGCGTCGGCTGAGTCTGTGCAGTACAAGACAGGTCTCCGGGTCCTTCACCTGACGAAGGAGCATCGCAGCAGCTCCTGGCAACGGTGAGTGTTCTTACAGCAACTTCAAGGCTCCGTTTCGTCGTATAAATTTATCTTTTAACGCTAGCCTACTTGTCGTATTTAATTAAACCCATTAATTTTGTTCGAAATTTACAGTCCACTAATTAACATTTTTGGGTCTTCAAATCGGATTTTGAGAAGGCGGGCCTGTGGATATTCAGTTTTTTATCGTTTTCGAAGCAAATCCATCACATTTTGGTGTTAAATTGTCGTTTCGTATTAATTATTTTTTCGTCCACCAAAATAGAGGGTAAGCTTATAAAATTTCGCATTCCACAGTGCACAGTTCCGTAGTTTTCTCGTTAGATTAATTCAAACTTAAAATTAATTAATTTGAATAACTGATAAAAACTCATATTATTTAATTTGTTTTAGATAAAATATTAAAGTATTTTAATAGTTTAACAGTTATTCATGTGTCGTGTCGTCATGGGTCGCACTACACTTGGGAATGCGTGTTCGCGTTGCGTCGTTGCCTCTCTTTCATTTGCCGTAGGAAGAATAAAGATGTAGCACGAATATTTGGGCAAATACCGCCGAGTGTAGTGCCGCCACTATAATACTTTACAGTACATATGGTGCTACTTTCCCGCACTACTGCGGAAAAGAGCACTTTTCGTGCATATGTCAAAACTTTAAAGAGCCATAATGTACAGTAAAACGTTGTACGATACACGTGCGAATAGGTAATTCGTAACTCGTGTCGATTTAAAACACTCCCTTCGGTCGTGTTTTAATTTATCACCACTCGTTGCGAATTTCCTATTTTCGGCACTTGTATCGTAAATAACTATTATAATCGTTGTTAACGTTTCGTTGTAGGCAATAGTAATGTAAATCGGAACGCACCTTTGCCATAGAGATAAATTCACTAACTGTCAAGTGACGTTTTAGTTCACTCAGTTTATTTAAACCTCAAAGTTGAGTGTTTATGTATGAAATATCTTGATTTGCAGCTTGTTTTTCGTGATAATTCTTTACAATGAGGGATAATGAGCATGGGAATGTATCCGCGGACGTTGATATGGCCCGTGTTGCAAGGGATTTTGCGGTGATGCGACTTGAAAACATATACGAATCCAGTTTAGTCGGCTACATTGAACAAGATTTGTTTGATTTAGAAAAGGAAATCCATGCCGCACAATTAAGTGTTCTCCTTAGGTCCACAACAACGTTCGAGTGAATACGTAGTTTCGAAAGAATTTGAATTTAGATTAAAATCGGTACAAGCTAGGTTACGAAAAAGTACGGTTGGACTAAAGCAAAGGGGGCGCAGGACTTTGATGGAGTTGGTGTCATTATAACACCTATTTATTATTGTTTTATCGTAAAGATTACGCTAATATAAGCATGTTTTATAGGAACAATTTTTCTCTAAAATCAAAAATGGCCGAGATATTCGCCCTCAAAGATTGATGGTTTTCAAGGGAGCTGGGATATTATGTATTCAATATTAGGCTGCGAAAGTCCGAATCTAGCTAAAAAACGCTACGCTAAAATAAGCATTGCATTATCATAAGACTTGCCACAGAACCGAAGCTGTCAACCCCGATTACACGTGGTCTTGTCTGCCCTACCCCTAGAGTGTATATAAAAAGCCGGAGGCGCGGAGGGAGCACTTCCCGCAGCGCCGGAGCTAAGGCAGTGTCTGACACAATATAAAAAAGACATGAGGAGATAGGGAAAGTCACTATTGACATTAGGTTAGATTAGGTTTTATACATTTTGTTGGCATTTGCGACAACGGCAATCAATGAGCTTAATAGGGCGAATATCTCGGCCATTTATGATTTTAGAGAAAAAGTTTTTTCTATAAAACATGCTTATTTTAGCGTTTTAAATAAAATTTTCCTAAGTATTTTATGATTCCTATACAATTTTCACTTTGGATCAAAAATTTTCTAAGTCCTTACTTTGCGCCCCCTTTGCTTTAGGCGGACCAAAAGTACACAAAACGTCGACGTTTAACCGGTAGAAGCGAACAATTCTTTAAGCTGCTCATTTACCAAAAATAACGATTAAAATGTTTACCGGGAAGCTGGAGGATTGGGTCGGGTTTAAGAAATTGTTCGACTCATTAATTCATAAGCGAAGCATATCTAATGTCGAAAAGTTGCACTACTTGTTGTCAAGTGTGGAAGGCTCCGCTTATGATTTAATCAAAGGTTTTCCGTTGTCGGATGATAACTATATGAGTGCTTATGAAACGCTTTGTAGGCATTAAGACAAAAAGCGGCAAATTGCTATTGTTTACTATGAGAAGTTGCTAAATTGTGAACTCCTATTGTCCTTGTTATTGTCCAAATTGGACGTTTGTACCCACAAAGCATTTGAGCTACAACTTGACTCAAATATTGACATCCCGGATTTTGAAAATTTGCAATCATTCATTGAAAAAAGAAGTCAAGCGCTAGAGAATTCGAATCCTAAATTAAGGGTATCTACCCCTACTAATAAAATTGTTAGTAAAAGTAAATCTTCGCTTATTGTGCCATCAGCACCAGTGCCTAAGGTGAGTTGTCCGATGTGTGCTGTTGTTGGGCATGAGTTGGGTAAATGCCCTAACTTTCTAAATTTGAATCCAACTGAGAGATTTTCCAAGGTCAAGGAGAGTAGACTGTATCCTATGTTTGAAGCCATCACACAATATGAAAATGTAGAAGTAGAGTGTGTGCTGTGAAAAATGTAATTATCGTCATCCCACCTTGCGCCACTTTGACAAAGTTGGTGAAGATGCTCAGTGGTCGAAGGACAATTCACATATGACAACATTATCGGTTTCGTCTTTTAGTAACCAAGTGTTATTCTCTACTGCCATTGTTAGGGTAAAGGACATGTTGGACATGTTGGACATCATGGACAGTTGTACCAATACGGATTTTGATCGACTCGGGCAGTGCTTGCAATTTTCTTACATAAGCTGCAGCAAACCGGCTTGGATTACCATTTAGTGAGTGTCACCAAACCATCAATGGCATCGGTGGGACATCCACGGCCACACTTGGGGCTATATCGTGTGAGATTTCTCCCTCTAAAGTAGGATCTTCACATAAATTAGAAATTGAAGCATTTGTTTTACCACATATTTGCTCAGACATGCCATCTGGTCAAATTGATTCCTCGACCTGGGACCATCTCAGGAATTTGGTTCTTGCTGACCCACTTTTCTATGCATCAGGACCAATTGACATGTTAGTCAATGTCAGTTTTTTGTCGTCAGCGCTTCAACCTGGTCTTGTAAAGCGTGAGTCAGGTCAACCCATTGCCATCTGTCGTGAATAGTCATGATTCACGATAGTATTTACATTGATGTTAATAATCATGTCTCAAACAGCCGATTTATTTCATGTAGCAACCCACAATCTTTTTATAACAATGTTGACGGGTAGGCGAGTAGTCAGAGTTCCTAACGGCTATATTGCGTACGAACAGTTAAGTGCAGATTTGTAGTGTTAGATTTGGAGGAAAACCAGGGTGAGCTCTTTCCATAATCACTTTCAATGCATCCTATGACATTGTAACGATTTGGTTCATTTACACGTGTGTTCATGTGCTTACACAGCTCGGACGATGATTGTTCATGATGTGATGTATTTATGTGCGTCCACAGGTCTTATTCTATTTGGGAGGCGTGACGGTATATTATGTATATGAATAAGGTTTTCCTATATGTCACGTACATGCGATAACACAGTTCTTAGTCGTGGAGTTCTTTAGTGTGAGAGGATTAGTAACAAGTGTAACAACAGGGTCTCAGGTTCGGTAGTCTCAGCCTCAGGCCATGTCGTCATCAATCAAGGGTGCACCCGGGTAATTATAACTGGAACAATATAGTGTGTGAATTGGTACAGTATCAGTTGTGTGGTAAGGGATGTCTGTAAGGGGAGGTGGAGGACATTCTCGGGGACGAAGGTCCCCACATCTCAGATGGAGCTGGTACGCATAAGGCGGCTGCTTATATGTCAGATATGTAAAGGATTCCAGAAGCTGTATGTGTAGGTTCATAGTTGCATAATATATGCTAATACAGATACCTAAGCTAGAGTGCTATAGGTACTAATTCGCGGCCATGAGAGTGACCAGAAGAGGCTTCGCGACACCATCAATACTGTTTTCGGCTGGCTTATAATGGGTGAATGTGCTGTTGGCATTGACTATTCTCGTTGCCGTTCTCGAGACAATTCCAGGGTTGCTACGCTGCCGCGGATTGTCATTTCGTTTCGTCGTTGTCTCCGGACATTCATAGTAAGCAGTTTGCGGAGATAAATAATGTTGTAACTCCTCAAACAGCTTCTTGGTCGAATAATTTGTCGTGTCGTTTTCGTGATGGTTCTTGTCTCGTAGCAAGGATTGTCTTCTCGCTTCGTCGTTGTCTCCGGGCAATAAAAGTAAGCAATTTGCGGAGATAAATAATGTCGTAACTCCTCAAGCAGCTGCTTCGTCGAATAACTTGTGTCGTTTTCGTGATGGTTCTTGCCTTGTTAGCAAGGATTGTCTTCTCGCTTTGTTTCCGGGCAATAAAAGTAAGCAGTTTGCGGAGATAAAGAATGTCGTAACTCCTCAAACAGCTGATTCGTCGAATAATTTGTCGTGTCGTTTTCGTGATGGTTCTGGCCTCGTTAGCAAGGATTGTATTCTCGCTTCGTCGTTGTCTCCGGGCAATTAAAGTAAGCAGTTTGCGGAGATAAATAATGTCGTAACTCCTCAAATAGCTGCTTCGTCCAATAATTTGTCGTGTCGTTTTCGTGATGGTTCTGGCCTCTTGTCTTCTCGCTTCGTCGTTGTCTCCGGACAATAAAACTAAGCAGTTTGCGGAGATAAATAATGTCGTAACTCCTCAAACAGCTGCTTAATTGAATAATTTGTCGTGTCGTTTTCGTGATGGTTCTTGTCTCGTTAGCACGGATAGTCATCTCGTTTCGTCGTTGTCTCTGGACAACAATATTCAGCGGTTTTGGGAGGTAGAAAATGTCGTGACTCCTAAATCGGCTATTATGTATGTATGTAAATACTTTATTGTACACAAGACACAGGTAAAAATACAGACAAAAAAAAGTTAATTCGGTACAAAGGCGAACTTATCCCTGTAAGGGATCTCTTCCAGTTAACCTTTGAGCAATTGAGTTGAGATCAGGAACAACAAGATAGACAGACGTATTTACCTAGACGCTACAGTAAATTAATCTTAATACATATATATACTACATATAAGTACAAATAAAAATAAATAGTATACACATACTATAACTATATATATACATATATATAAATATATATATACCTATATATACAAATAAACATTTTTACACAATATACAAACAGTATCCTATTAAATCACAAGTCGTTGGAGAGCCACAACTTTTTCAACTTTTCTTTGAGTAATGCCACAGACTGGGACTGTCTAAAGGACAACGGCAAGCCATTCCACAACTTCACAGCGCGCACCGTGAAAGACTTAGAATAAGCGCGCGTCTTATTAGACGGTAATGCAAGGGTGAGGTTAGCGTGAGACCGCAGGCGGTGATTACTGCCATCAGCCATATAAGTAAAACGTTCAGACAAATAATGTGGAGAAGCAGGATTGAAGAGTACGTTAAAAAGCAAGGAGAGAATGTGCACGTCTCTGCGCCGACGGATCGGTAACCAGCCGAGCTGAGAACGAGATTCAGAGATGTGGTCGTATTTGCGCAGGCCAAATATATATCTTACACAGACATTTTGTAATCGCTCAAGTTTTCCAAGCAGTTCCTCTTTGAGATCTAAAAATGCTATGTCACCATAGTCTAAAAGAGGAAGTAAAAGAGATTGGGCAAGGGTCATCTTAGTATGGAAAGGGAGAAAATTCTGCAAACGCCTTAGGGAGTGGACGGAGGCAAACATCTTTTGACTTACCTCAGCAACATGGGGAGACCAAGAGAGCGTCTGATCAATGGTGATACCCAGATTCCTGACGGTAGAGGCAAAAGGAATGACAGTCCCATCAAAAAGCACGTCTGGAATCACCCCTTCCGAGAGTATACTTATGTAGTAAGGACTACCAATGACAATTGCTTGCGATTTCTTCGCATTCACTTTTAAACCGTAGTTGCACGCCCAACACCTTATAAATTCCAGATCACTGTTAATTTGACGAATTAGGGATGGAAACTCCTCAATACTAGCCGCTGCATAGATCTGTAGGTCATCTGCATACAGATGATAAGACGATCTAAGGGACTCGGTAATACCATTTATAAATATTGAAAAAAGAAGCGGCGAAAGCACCCCTCCCTGCGGGACACCAGCGGAAAGTTCGCACCATTCGGACATCTTGTCATCGATCCTAACGCGCTGGCGCCTGCCAAATAGGTAGTCACGAAACCATGACAATGAACTTTGACAAAGATTGAGTTTGTGGAGTATGCCAAGAATTATATCAAAGTCCACTGTGTTGAAGGCACTACTAAAGTCAAGGAGGACTAGGACAGTGAGCTTTTTGCACTCAATATTATGGCGAATGTCATCGGTGACCTTAACCAAAGCGGTGACGGTGCTATGCCCGGGACGGAATCCGGATTGGAGAGGATTGAGCAAGGAATGCCTATTGAGGTGGGAAAGGAGACGACGATTCACATAATGCTCAATAACTTTAGACAAAATGGGCAGGATGGATATGGGACGATAATCGGAGAAATGAACAGGAATTGAGGTTTTGGGAAGCGGTATTACATGCGCATCCTTCCACGATGAAGGAAAAGTGCCAGAGGATAGGGAAAAGTTAATAATTACAGAGAGGATGGGAGCAATGAAATCCGCCACGAGCATAAGCATATCCACGCCGAGGCTATCTTCACCGACGGCCTTCGTCTTGATAGTCGACGCTATTTCGTCGAAAGCTGATTTGTCGTGTGACAGCCTTATTGGGTGCTGCATATTTTCGTGATCCTGGAGGGAGGATGGCTGTGCCATTAACCTTCGACAACCCCCAGGATAAGCTCTGTTTTCCCAACTCGTCGGATTCCGACTTACACTCGGAACAATTCCGTATCTTTGGGGATGTTCATTACGTCTCACTGAACATAAGGTTTACGGTGGTTACCTAAACCTAACACATTCTCGTTCAAAACCACAAGCTTAGATTGTTGTTGTACGAAGCTCGTCGAATATTGTCGTTGTCGAATACTCGTACTAAGCGCTCAATTCTTTCGTATATTGCGCGGATTTTCGATCCTTTGGGATTTTTTTCGCCTGTCGTTTTCACGGCGAAATATTTAATGCAGCCTTTGTGGACCTCAGGACTGCATTGGGATGATGACGTCCCAGAACCTATCGCTGCAGAGTGGCTTAAATTGAATTCTCAGCTGTCGTGCCTGAGCTCATTCTCTATTCCTCGCAGAATTATCGATTCATTTCGCCGTTGCCGCCATGGTCGCGCAAAGTCTCGTGGCTTACTACCAGCTGATTTAGTGCGGTGTGAATCATGGTGTGCGGGACCCGCTTGGCTGCCGCGTCCTGAAGAAGATTGGCCGAGACATCTCACTCAAGGTGACGGAGCTGCACTCGAGGAGGAAAAGGTTCAGAGCTTTGAATTCGGACTTCTTCGAACAAATTTTGTCTCGTCTTTCGTCCTTTCGTCATATCGTCAATATGGTTGGCTTATAGTTCTCGTTATCTTCATAACCTGAAGAATCCCTCTCATAGAGCAAATAAAAGGACTCTATCGCTGGAGGAAACCAACTCTGTCGTTCGATTTCTCGTTAAACATGTCCAGGAGCATGTTTTCTCGACTGAAATTCGAATGACCAACAAAGGTGCAACCAACTCGCTTCACAAACCTCTTCGCAAACATTCGTCTGCTTGTTGATGGAGAGGGTTTGTTGAGGGTGGGCGCTCGGCTGTCTCGTAGAGACATCTTCAACTACGACAGAAAACACCCTATGCTGTTGCCTCGTGAGCACAGACTGACGGCGTTGGTAATCGAAGAATATCATCATAGGTTCGCCCATCCGGGATTACAAACACTACAGAACCTAATTTCCCAGAATTTCTGGATTTTATCATCGAAACGCAAAAACCATGCCGTCATTTCACCGTGTGTGAAATGCGTCAGGGTGCGCCCACAGATAGCACCACCTCCCATCATAGGAGAGTTGCCCAACTCTCGTGTAAACCAATTAAAACAATTTTCGTCAGCTGCTGTAGACTATGCTAACCCCGTTAATGCGTTGCTAGGTCGAGCAAGAGGCAGCACGACATACAAGGCTTATATTAGTGTTTTTGTGTGTGGACTCACTAAGGTAGCACACTTAGTTTCGGAACTAACGTCTGACGCGTTTATCGCTGCACCCAGGCGGTTCATCGCTCGTCGAAGCCGCTGTTCGCATTTGGTACTAGACCATGAGGTTCTAATCGTTAATGAACAGTGTAGCCCATTAAACTGGAACTTAGGCAGGATTGTTAAACTGCACCCAGGTAGAGATCGTGTTTGTAGTGCCGTTACCATCCGCACAGCCACCGGCGAATGTAAACGTCCGGTTGTGAAACTGTGCTCATTACCTTCTCGTCAATAGTTAAATTATAATTACAAGTCACTTAACTTGGACTTCAGTCTTTCTATTTGTAGTTTTGGAACGAAGTTAATATGTATATTTAATTAGTTTCGAAAATACTTTATATTTTGGTGGGCGGAATGTTAAGTTTTCATTGAGTATTTTTAGTATTGCAACATTCTGTGCCTGCGTTTGACAAATGAAATAACTGTCGATACACTTTCGTCATTGTCGTTTTGAAAAACGGTTCGAAAATTTGAGCTCAGCGCGAATAGTCGCGCTATTTTAGAGGCAGTTACTATTTTGAGATACTCGTATTCATATTCATAAGTGTGTCAGCTGTGTATAATCAGGTGAATCTGTACAGTACAAGCCAGGTCTCCGGGTCCTACACCTGACGAAGGAGCATCGCAGCAGCTCCTGGCAACGGTGAGTGTCCTTACAGCAACTTCAAGGCTCCGTTTCGTCGTATAAATTTATCTTTGAACGCTAGCCTACGCCTACTTGTCGTGTTTAATTAAACCCATTAATTTTGTTCGAAATTTACAGTCCGCTAATTAACAACAACGATCCGTCCTTATTGGAAACCCCAAAGTTTTTATATGTTAAAATTGTTAAATGATTTGTTATGTACGGGTTAATATGACAGGATGGCAACCACACAATGAAGTAGAACTTCTATACCCTATATTCCAATGATATAATACCTAAAATTATATATGACACAAAAAAAACCGCATTCAAATCGGTTCATCCGTTTGGGAGCTACGATACCACAGACAGATACACAGACACACAGATACATAGACACGTTAAACTTATAACACCCCTCTCTTTGCGTCGGGGGTTAAAAAAGAGGTAGATACGTTATAAGCACTCCAAAAGTGGCACACTAAAACTCAGCCAATTGTATGACCTTGCCTCAGTGGAGAGATGGTGCGACCAGCACCAATTATCCATTAATCCAGGCAAAACTGTAGCAATAGCCTTTACTAGGAAAAGGACCCTTCGCGGCGTACAGCAGTTAAAACTGTACGGGAGGGTACTAGAACTGTCCAACGATGTGAAATATCTAGGTGTCACACTGGATAAGGAACTGATTTGGAAGAAGCATACAGATCTCACCATTACAAAGGCACTGAGGGTATTTGGAATGGTAGATCAGCGTATGGCAAAACATGGGGACTGAACCCAAAGGTACTGAAGTGGATCTACACCATGATGGTGAGGCCCATATTATTGTACGGTAGCCTGGTATGGTGGCCAAGGACTTAAATGAGCACATGCAGAGATGCTCTGATGAAGGTACAGAGATCGGCATGCATAGGTATAACAGGGGCGTTTCGTACCACGCCTACAGCGGCCCTAGAAATCCTACTGGACCTACCGCCACTTCACTTTAATTAAGTCAGAGGCGCGCAAATCGCTCTACCGGCTAAGAACTCTTGTACTGTGGAGTGACAGCAAGCCAAAGACTAAGCACACAAACATGGACAGACAGTTTCTTAGACAGAATAACAAACATGGGAAGCGACAAAATGCTACCCAAGTTTATATTCCATAGGAACTACACAACAAAAGTTCCATCCAGGGCTGAATGGGCCGAAGGTCTAGAACTACCGAGGTCTGGTATCGAAGATAGTATATGGTACACGGACGGATCAAAAATGGATCCGGTACGGGAGCAGGCATTTATGCGAATGACTACAGTAGTAGTGTGAGCATGGGTAGTTTGGCAACTGTCTTCCAGTCGGAGACATACGCCATAGTTGCCTGTGTACAGGAGAATATAGACAGGCAAACCAGAGGGCAGACCATCTATATACTCAGCGACAGTCAAGCGGCCCTTAGAGCGCGCACGGCGCCGAAAGTGGATTCTAGACTAGTCTATAATGGCGTCCAGGCACTGAACAAGCTTGGAAAGCACAATAAGGTGCAACTAGTTTAGATACCAGGGCACGATGGCTTCATCGGCAACGAAAGAGCGGATGAGCTTGCAAGAGGAGGGGGGGGGGGGTCTACAAATCACTTTGTAGGTCCAGAACCATTTGTGGGACTCTCGCAGGGAACCATAATTTCGACCTTTAAAGCCTACGCCAAAACCAAACACCAACATGAGTGGTGGAATGAGGCGGGCTTAAGGCATTCTAGCTCTTCATAGAAGGAGTGGACTCGGGCTGGACTAACAAACTCTGGAAATCCAGTAGGAAGCAACTCAGAATCATATCTGGGGCGTTCACAGGTCACTTCGGGGTCAAGGATCTCTTGGCCAAGATGGGACTATCGGACAGTTTAGACTGTAGAATGTGTGGCGAGGAGGATGAAACTATGGAACACTTATTGTGTGAATGTCATGCCCTTGCCAGACAAAGAATGAAGTAATTCGGTAACGGCTATCCGCAACCAAAGGAATTCAAGGTGCTCCCGCTAAGCTGCATCATCCGTTTCGTGGAAATGATGGAGCGAGCTTGGGAGTAGACATAAAGGAGAGGGCAAATGCACAAAATATCCCATTGGGTCGAAGTGTATCCGAAAGGGCCCTCATCTAGATAAGATAAGATGACCTTGCCTTAATGTCGCGTCGTCAATGGACACGCATAAACGTGTCTCAGCTGTCAGATTTGGTGGCCATTTTTAAACACGGAATTTCATATAGACAACGTATCTACCTCTTTTTTATATTACATCATTGCTATATTCCATAATTATAAGATAAGAAAAAGGTACCTACCTATAGGTTGTGTTTTATCCGTATAGCGTAGGTAGTTAGTTACTCGTGGAATTAACGATCTATAGGTAGCTGAGAATAAGAATAATATGTTAAATGGGTCAATCATAACTAATTATTTTTGTTATACTGTCCAGTTAGCCAAGAGACAAATTATAGAGTTACAACATGGATTTCTAGCATGCATTAGAAAATGACCTATAAAAATATGAAATAGGTCGCGCTACTTTCGGTTCATAAAAATAAAAAAAGACAAAATCACAGTTCTTAAGTGACCAAGGAGACGTCAGGACTCTACAAATATTTGTATCCGAGTCTTTTATGCGATAGTGTCCCTAGTACAGTCAGTATCAAAAGTAACTGGGCAAACGAAGACGTCAGTCTTTATTAAAAGGGAATAAAAGCTTTTGAAGACGTCAATTGCGCACTTACTTTTGATGCTGACTGTACCTACCCATAACATAACACAGCTTAAGCCTAACAATACCGCTCATGCCATAGACAAATGTTAAAGAAGGCGTTAAATTCAATTTAGTCCATAACCGAACTCTGCATATTATATCAATTCAAAACTCCACGAGAATGAAGAAAAGCCATAATTAAAATTGCAAAAAGTAATCCACCCACGGAAGAACGTATCCGACCCTAATGTGATGCCTGACGATATTAAAATGATTGCTCTTTGGCAAATATGGCGGCCAGCTGAATTATACAGCGGAAGCAAATATTACCCTCGCAAACATTCCTCCCTGGAGAGCGAGCTAGTTCGCGCACTCAAAATTAAAAGCATACAATGAAAATACTGAGGGCCCCTACTCAGATGCCTGAGTCGCGAAAAGTGAGTGCTCCCACTTACTGTTAACACGGCATTGTTGTCAATGAAAACAATTGCCAAAGTGTAGTGTTTTTTGTTTTCACGGTGTTGCCACTTGAAAATAAATAGCGCGGCGTAGGGCAATATGCCGTAACAAGTTAGGACAATGTTATTGTTTGAAATAGATTCGGGTTTGTGTGGTAAGATATGATACCGTTAGAGAATATTTTAGGTGCAAGTACCCATCTACTTCCGGGTTTTGATTTTATTGCAAACATGAATGACCACAGATTACAGAAAAAGGCAGATAGGCTCTAATTAATTGAACGTATTCTATATACCCGATCTCTTCTTACTTTTGTACTTAACAACTCTGCTTTTTCGCTCGCACGATGTATCTCGCTCTCTCGCTCGCTCGAGATTTACTTTTCAATTTTCATAATATATTCGTCATCTGCATCATTCGTAAATAAATTGTTTCTCCATACAAATATATGTATACCTTAACATAACTACCTAAGTCCTGTTTCTGAGACACAACTACCTACTTGAGGTGTAGACACTACTTGATTCAGACTTTAAATAAATATTAAAATGTAATTAAGCCGTATTTAACTATAATATTAATCTGCTGTATACTTTTAGTTATCTATTAAAATAAACATTACAAAAGTTAATGTGGAAGGTATACGGAAGTAGAAAAATAAACCTCCAGCTCACTCACATCTGTATTTCCAGTCTCTGTCTCTCAAACTTACGAAACGCCTCGTGCATAAATAATTCACGCCGATAGAATGTCGATGAATATGAACTTTAAAATAGTTACAACACTACAACAACTGTTAACTGTGTGTGTGTCGTGTCAACTTGACGTTGACGTCTCGGCAGTATTGTTTACTATATCGACACTGTGGCGGGCAGTAGATGGAGACAAATCGTTACTTACTTACTTCCGTTGGCGCTACAACCCTTTGTGGGTCTTGGCCTCCTCCACAGTCTTCCTCCAGATGTCACGGAGCCTGGCGAACTTCTTCCAGTTGGTAAATTTCCCCATCTTCCTGAGATCTTCTTCCACACAATCCATCCAACGTTTATAGACAAATCGTTAATAGACTCAAAATACGGTACTATTCGTCTCATTCTATCTAAGCTCAGCTGCCCATAAGAACAGAGAACTATATGAAACATCGTCTTGCTTTATACTGCGGGTCTGTATTAGTCTGTGGAGACGCTGGAATTATTAATTATTAGGATTTCAATGCCCAAAGGTATGTACCCTTTGGTACCTAGGCTACTTAACCAATCTCATCGAGCTTCTTAATGTGCCTATGTAAGCCTAGTCATTATAAGTTATTAGTTATACTAATACTGGTTTATTTTGTGTATGAGATGAACTGAGCTAAACCCAAGATTCACTAACAGTAGATCCATGACCTCTTGTGGCAGAAAATAATGTTTTGGGCTGCCTGCTTACATCCTAGGTGAAGGCACATTCAGTTACATAGAATACCTTTCGGTTTCAAAACCGCATCTTGTAGCGCGTAATTAAGGGGTAGAAATTGCTCTATTATAAAGTCCTTTTTGTGACACTGTTGAAGTAGATTTACTTATTACGTACTCCACTGACCCGGATCGAAGTTGGACTTGGTCTTGGCCTCTAATATGAGTTGGCGCCAGCGCACTGTCTTGAGCAATTTCATAGCAAGATTGTCCCCCTAATATTTATTTATTTTATTTAATATTTATTAAACTTTGTCAAATAAATATTTGCTTGGGTATTTACGTATTGGTCACTGTCTTGCATTGTACCTATACACTTGACAATTAGAGACTAAGCCTACTATTTTTCCTTTCCCGTACCAGGAGTCAAGCCTATCGAGAACCGAGCGTAGCAGGCGCGAGCTACTTACGTAAATGGATTGGTGTATCTTCCAATGTTAAAGCCCGCTATTAATTTGTATAGCTAATATCCCCGTCCTAACTTGCGACTTAATAAATGAACAGTTAGAATATTTGAGTCATTTAATTACCGCCAGCCAGGTTGTCCGGGTCAGGAATATTAACCACAATTCTCGGTCAACATTCACAAAATTGACACGTCAAATATTTGTAACTTCGTCCTGGGACCACGTTCCATGGCAAACAGACTCGTGTCTAGTCCTCCCTTAATTTCCGATGTTTCTACTGCCAACAGCGGTTATTCCAGTTTAAATCTAACGTTATTGTGTTTGAGTTGACTTTGCTTCAGTCTAAGTCGAAACAAAATGGCGCTGACTGTTTGATTTGGGCCGTAGGTATCAGTCGCAACGGAGATTCATTTTATCGCGTTGCTTAAGATCTTAGTAGTCTCCTACATATTGTCTTTGTACACACGTTGAGTGTGTGCTGGCCTGTTAAGCTTGCATTTAAAGCTAGCTACAAATTTGTTGTTTCAGTACAAATACTATGATGATATTGTTTGCTGTTAGACTTTGAGTTCGATCGGAGAGTTTGTTTGGCGCGTAACAAGTCAACACTTATTATAAATTGATTGAGAAGGTCGTCCGCTCGCTTCCTTTGCTTGGTTGACAAAGGCATTAAATACGTAAATTAAGAGCCTTCATTAAGAGGTTATTTCGTGACATTGCGACACAATTCTTTAATATCGGGCAACCTACTTTAATAGATGCTAGATGGTACATCGTATGTATACACAAGCAATGTTTTAACAACTTGTATACTCAAGTGCAGGTGTTGCGTTTACAGAAATACATAAATAGAAAGTAGCTATATTTACAGTCACCTAATTAACCAATTCATATTTTTTTATAAACTGTATTGCTTAATCTTTATGTAAATACCCGGATTTTCCATAGAAATTTCATTCCCTTTCACATAATATACAAAGGTAATCACGAGCCATCGGCGTATATTTGAAAATACCTACCTAGCTCATCTTACACGAAGTATACTCTATAATTTCTACTCATTCTTAAATATCTACCCACACTTCCGGAATAAATATGAGGAAATATACACTTATTATAAATAAGTATATTTAATTAAATTACTAATGTACTTAATAATATTAACTGAAATAATTTGTCATGATAAGCGTAAGCATTCAGCTGGTCAACCCACTGTGCAATTATTTGCAAACATAAACAATTCGAACGTATTCCTAGTCGTTCTACAAATTTGCCTTCATTAAAAACCATATATACGCTGTAAATACAAACTTTCAAAAGAGGAGCATCACTTTACAAATATTATATAGTAAACTTTACATTGTGACAGCAAATATTAAATACTGTTAAATAATACTGTCGCTAGCCGAGCTCGTATGTACCTGCCAGTGTTACCATTATCATAAACCAAACACGTCAATATTTACCCACACAAACAAGGGTAATTTTTAAATAAATTGTGGCATTTCGCGAAATTGCTCCCGCAAATAGAACGGACAGACCGACAAATGTGTGCTCAACTTTTTTCGGTCATGAGCTTTGGGCTATAATGACACATTAAATAATGGTGTGTCGTTTTGCTGAGCGTTATGACATTATTACTCTTTGTTACATGTCGAGGTCGAGACACGGTCAGTGATTTTGATTTTTGAAATAGGTACGTAGTCAAGTTTGAAAATAATTTGTGTATGTACGGACAAAGTGATCATGATCATGAAAATGATAAATACCTATGTGAACACGACTTTATTGTTAAGGCCATAAGGTTGCTCAGATATTTTTGCACCTTTGGGAATCTACATACTTACCTATAATTATAAACTCTGCTCTACTGTAGGAATAACTGCTAATGCACATTGCGTAATAATAATTAAAGTCACGTACATACAATGTTAAGGTTTACGATGGCCCTTAGTATCTTTACAATGAAATTATGATCTCTATAACATGGCGTGAAGAGACAACATGCCACGATCAAAATTTGAATGGAGTTTAGTTCCAACACTTGAATATAGATGTCGTTATGGGTAGCTTGTTTTATTTTATGCGTTGTTTGTTACTCAATATCCGTTTATTTCAAGGCACTCGGATTTCCCTTTACACAGTAAAGTAGAGAGGCTCACGCGCGGGTTTTCCCAATTCATTCTATTGTTTATTTTTTTTTCCCTAATCGCTTAAAAGGTCATTCGAACTATTGACATAGTTGTGGCTCATTACTAACATTCACTAAGGCTCGCCACATACAAATAGACATAAATACTAATATACATTGAAAAGATACAAACCAATAGGTAGGTATTTCATGCTCATCACACAAATGTTTCCCTTACCGGGATTTGAACCCAGGATCGTATTTTACACTCATATTATATAAAATGAGGTCTGTGTTCAGCAGTGGGGGACATATACTATAAGATAAAGGCGATCATGACTATTTTACACAAGTAAGATTGGAATTCAGCCTCGTATAGCTACAATCTACAGTTTGTGTTGCCCGATATCAACCAATTGAACCACGGAAGCAACATAAAAATTAAAAAACATTTCCGATAATCCGTAAACGGCAAGAATCAAATCTTGGCATTCAATTATTCCGTCAATTCCCCTCGGTATTGCAGCGAACGCATCCTAAGCAAATAACACGCCCTGAACGCATCTGCCTCTTTACTCTATGCTTGCCCCTCCAGTTAATGCTGGTTGATAAGTTGCCGAATATGTAAAAAAATGTGGATGTTACCGTTATTTAGAAAATCGCAGCGATCCTAATATGTACGAGTATTTCTTTTTTTTTGGAATAAAGAAGCCTGCTTGCCTATTTTACACTTACACTGATACCTTAAGAGGCTCCCATACGCCAATGACCTTCGATCTGAATCCCTTGGTTTTGTAATGTTTTTGTAGCTTATTATATTAACAACAACGGCTTTAAGCAATATAATATCCCATTATTTACTTCAAAGTTCATAGTTTTTGAGATATTTGACATCAAAGTTGAGCAATTTTAGGCCAAAAAACTAGTTTTCTGGCCATAACTTTTGTGTTAATTGGTTTAAAATGAAAACCCTCTGCCAGTTTTTAGAGACGTCACAGACGAACCCAAATATGTAGATTTCGTATATGTTAGATCTTTCACGTCAATAGAGATACGAAATAAGTGTTTTTTTAGACAATGTTTAAAAAAATCATACAAAATTAAGTATTAATTTGTTTCAAAATCCGGTCAGTCAAAATGGAGATAAAAGATTGAAGAACCGATAGCCGTTTGATTTATGATTCTATCTCAAAAGTAGTAGATACGATTCAAAGCTTGTCAAAAATCGATGAAAAAACAAAAACATTGCTAGTCTGAATGAAATCAGAGTGTATCAAAATGGATCCAGTATTTTATAAGTTCATTGCTTTCAGATGTGAACTTTTGTAAGTAGGTAAGTAGTAGTAAGTGCTAGCTTTTTATAAATCTTATCCGAAGAAAACCTTTCAGGCTTAGTAATTTTACTTCGTAGTCGTAGATTGAAAGGATCAAAATTAAGTTTTCAAATAGGGTAGCCGATATGAATCGAGTTGTATGGACACGACGACGCCACTAGTGTGTAGTGTGTACCCATTGTGTACCCTACCTGTGTATACCTAATGACATTGCTGGTCCATTCTCCTATCTTGGCTTTAACTAAGTCACCTAGGAGTACTTAGGTATATTCGATATATAAAATCAAATTGGATTTTCTGGTATGTTACTAAACACTTGACCACGCCAGAAACCACCGAAACGTCGTAAAAATATAATTCATTTCGTTCAGTAAAAATAACGACTGAAGATGAAAACAAACAAAAAAATAATTGTTCCAGAAATTAAATTAAATAGGTAGTTACCAGGTATTTTGTAAGTAAAATCGTATTTGCCTAAATGTAAAATTCAAGTAGTTGTGTTTACCTAATGATGTGCTTATAAATGCATAGCTCCGCTCCACTGAACATTTTTTGTATCAGTAATTAATAATGAACAATAATAAGTACCTCACATTCAGAAATCTACCAACTACAATTTCAATTTATTCATTTACCGGTCATACCTTATTAAGTATAGTTAGAATACTAGCTAGTAGTACCTAATTAACTTGACAAAATAACTTTTCAAAAACAAAGATGGCCGCTATGCGTTGCAATCATTTCGTGTTTTAATGTTGTTTGCCCGATTATTTACGACTGGTCTTTACGGCCGAATTAACTTGTTTGAGTTAGGGACCTAGGTGAGGTGGAACCGAAGCCTAATTACTCTTGGAACGATTTGTCCACAGTCGATGAACTTTTATGTTATGTTGGTATACTTCTTGTCTAAGTTTCGGATGTACTTTGATATAGCTAAAAACTTGATACTTACTTACGCATACATTTTTGTATAAGTACTCAACGACTTTAATGTTTGAATTACAACTTCGTACTTTTTTCTATGGAGCTCCCAACTCAACTGTAATACATTATTATAGGTACAACTGTTTCTAGACAACTATAATTAATTTGACATATTGACAATCATTTGACAATAGGGAATATGCATGTGATTTAGAAATGGACAAAAAAAATCACGTGTAATCTATATTGCTTAATAAATATACACACATGATTATTTTTTCAAATTATCATGTTTCTATTGATAAAATAAATTGTTTAAAAGCACTATTTTTCAAATTCCCTCGCAAATTTCCAAAACGCAACGCTATTGGCGGAGCGAAACGTGACGTCACCGTGCAGGTCGTTAGTATGATTGATTATTGAAAGTTATTCGCATTGTTTGGCCGCTGTTTATGATAAATACTTAATCAGTGTTTTTTGGTAATTATTAAGTGAAAAAAGACTCGCCACAATGACTGAAGGCGGTTTTGTCAAGGCACAGTCGGATAATCTGCCTAAAATTGATGTGTTCATGATGACTAAATTTAATACATACTTCGCAAATATTTGTGACTTTACGTCCGCTGAACTAAGAGGAGTAAAAGCTGCAAGGTAAATAAGTTACAGATATTCAATAAATTTTCATATTCCTTGTTTTTATACTCGTGAGATTGGTCAATTAAATAATTATAACCTATTTTGGCGATTCAAATAGCTAGACTTTTAAACTACTTCAAATAGGTGTCTTTGTTAAATAAGTGGAATAAAAAACTAGTAGATATTTATCCATACTATACAGGGTGATTCAGGAGACGTGAGCAGGATCAACCCTACACATACAGTTAATGTTAATGGATCGTTTACCATCGTAATTAAGTTAAACGCCCACAGTTTTTTTTTACATTTTGTGTAAAAGTTTCATTCACAATAAATCAAGGTCACCCTACACAACTAAAAAAAAATTAACGTTAATCTTACCAATGCTGGTACGACTGAGTAGCTTATAAACTATTGAATCCGTAGGGTTGATCCTGCTCATGTCTCCTGAATCACCCTGTATACTATTTTACTATACTATAACTTTATATATTATATATACTAACTTCTGCCCGCGACTCCGTCCGCGTGGAACTCATTTATATCGTAGCTCCATACAAACTTTCACCCCCACTTCATCCCTTTGGGGGATATGGGGGGAGCTACGATATAAACGAGTTCCACGCGGACGGAGTCGCGGGCAGAAGCTAGTTATATTATATATTTTATATATACTTACTTAATAATAAATTATAAATGCGAAAGTGTGTCTGTCTGTCTGTTTGTTACCTCTTCACGCTTAAACTGCTGAACCGATTTGGATGAAATTTGGTATAGAGATAGTATAAACGAGTTCCACGCGGACGGAGTCGCGGGCAGAAGCTAGTATTATATAATCAAAGATATGTAGGTACCTATCAGGAATGTTAAATGTTGAGAACATCTTTATGAACTTTAACAAACTAGGTTGTTTTCGTCAAGGCTTATAAATAAAACAAATTTGTGTAGGTCACTCAGTAAAAAGGATTAAATTCTTTTAACTTTCTTCGATCAACAGTGCAAACAAAGAAACTTGGCTAAAACGTTTCATGATCAAAATCAACACTCCTAGTCAGCTGTTGATCAACAAAAATCATAATATTTGTAACATTAATAACTAAAAAAATTGGGAATCAGAATAGTTTTATGAATAAGTATATAATACAATTTTGAGGTTAGGTTATTGTTTACCTATATTGTTCGCGAGTCGTAATAAAAAAGATTTTAGGTACATACATATTTAATACTCACGTCGAAATGATCTTCACAACAATATAAACTACTCAAGCACGATACATTATCTCTCCTCATCGCCTTACACCACTTTATCCTTATATTTGCACCTTTGGGCATATGAAAATATTTGCAGTTTTAATGTGATTTTCACACATAGGGACAATACAATATTTATAATAAGCTTTTGTGTGCTCTTCCATTACAATAAGTTGATCTTATAAGCTTTAATCACTCACATTTATTAAAAGTGTGAATCAAACACTTTGTTGTTAATTTGTTTAAGAACCGCCGTGCACTAAGCTGCACGGTGACGTCACAAATGAGCGCGCCAAAATGGTGGCGTTTTGATCGTCCGAAAATGATAGTAATTTTAATTATTTTTTTTTAGCTTATTTAATAATATTGTGAAAGTGTTATATTTTTTTCCGGTTATATAATTACTTATAAAATAGATAAAAAAAATAAAAAAATGTCATGAATATTCCCTATTGTAATAGAACAAAAGACATCAACAAACGCTGAGTCGGTGGGCTGCGCTTCGTTTCAGAAGGCTTAGATTTTACACACGCTTATGCCTTCCGCGCACGAGAAAAAGAGTTGCAAGACTCATCGGGAATGGCTTTTTTGGACAAATTTTGATAAATACCTAACATAGTGAAGTTTTATATATATTTAATTAAGTGAGATTTTAGACGAGATATTACTTACCTATTAGGTACTTACATTGATTCCGTCTTAAAATAATGTAGGTAATGTTTGAGTAGGCTGAGTAAAAAAAGGAGAACAAAAGACCCAACTTGGGATTTTTTTTTATCGAGGAAATTTTAGGCAATCATGTATCGATTAAATCAGATAAACCATCATATAGTCAAGAGTCATACGAGTATATGTGAAAATCAGGCCTTATTGTTTCTTAATCTAGTCAGAACGGCGTTTCAAAGCACGCGATAATTTCCAATTCACCCTCTTAACGGGTTAATTAGTCGTCGTGACAATCACGTCATTATGGTTGGCTGATTTCTATGAGGTGTCCCATACAGACACCGTCTTATATGACCCATAAACTGACCTATAACTATATATTTTTTAAAGTTTAACACGAATTTAAATGGTCCATAACAGATGCTTATCGCATCGAAATGTACTTTTCTTGCATCTGACAACTTCTATCATGTCTTGTTCCATCTAGATTTTACCTACCTATAGCTTCTTGATGTCAAGAAACTAGGTAGCAGTAGTACTTATACATATGCATGTACCTACATCTTAGTTGAAGGTACGTTAGTTCGAGGCAATTCCAAAATATACTATATTTGCTTGTGGCGCATAAATTGTACATTCGCTAAGCTGGTACTTAGATACTTCTCAACTTGGGTGTACTTTGCGCAAGTTACTGCTCAGGGGAGGGCGAGAGGAATAATTTAAGGAGTGAACTTATAATCAGCTAAATATGGCCTATGCCATGTTTATTATTGTTTAGTTACGGAATAATAATAATAATATAGAATAAATCAGCCTATATACCTACGTCCCAATCCCACTGTGAATAAGAGGGAATAATAATAATTAGTAGATTGTTAACCAAGGATTGAAAGCCACCCATTCCTTCGTTCGAGCGGCAATAGTTCGAGGCTGAAATGGGTGGCTTTCCCCGAGTTAAACACTCTACTTTTCATTCCGAATACGAGGAAAGGAATTGAAAGCCAAAAACTTAAATATTATCTAAATCACTCAGATCCTGTTAAACCAATTTAAAAGCGTTTGTGTATGGACCATTTGGGCGGGAACTGTTGTCAGATTTTAATAATGTTAGTGTGTGGACCATTTCCTGAACCCGCTTTTGAACTGGTAATATCGAAAAACTAATTTTAATTGTTGTTTGGATGATAGGTACATTACATTATTATATAGTATGGTTATATATACCATATAGTAATACAGAATGAAAACCATCATAGATATCAACAAGTTTCAAAAATCAACACAATTTTATGGTAGTGTGGCAGTATAGGTTTTGCCACTGTTATTTTTTTTAATGACTTTTGGACGCTGTTCTGAAGCGGTCACATTAAACTACGAACACGTAAAAAAATTCTCAATGGTCTTCAAATAGCAATAATAGTTAGCCATACAATAATTAATTTATTATAAATATTAAAAAAAATAACGCATGATTCGTAGCAACTCACAATCAGTACAATTTTCTGAAACTGTGGCTGTACAGGTTGCTGCCATTGCTTTTTTGTTACTTTACAGCCCTAGGGGCGACATGCCTCACTTTCATTCAACCCGCAGTTTAGATAAACAATGACCTACTTTCAGAGTATGAGAGATGAAATGGGGAGAAGGGAGTGTTCTAAATCGACACGAGTTGCGAATTACCTATTTTCGCAACTCGTGTCGACTTAAAACACTCCCTTCGGTCGTGTTTTAATGTATCACCACTCGTTGCGAATTTCCTATTTTCGGCACTTGTATCGTAAATAACTATTACTCTACATATGGCTCTTTAAAGTTTCGACATTTGCACGGAAAGTGCTCTTTCCGCACTAGTGCGGGAAAGTAGCACTATAATTATGTACTGTAAAATAATATAATGGGCCCTGGCTGACCCAGTGCGGATTGGGGACTTTACATTCACCTTTGAATATCTTCGCAGATGAATGCATCAGGTTACGGAATACATGACAGATATTTGTACGTGTCTTGATTGAGGTAGGTATAGTCGAGGAATGAAAAGGTTGACCACTTTTCGGTCTTATTTCAAAGCCATTAAGGTCCAAAAGTGGTCAACCTTTTCATTCCGCGACTGTACATTAGAATTCATCTAGTCTAGGACATCTAGAGACGCGGCAGCGTGTCAAGCCCTGTTCAAAAGGCAAGCCATATTCATTTTATCATTATATTATACATAAATTAAATTGATATATTAATATCCGATGTAGGACGCGAAGTACTACTAACGTAGTGCTAGTAATCCATAAGGATTTATAATAATTACCTACTAAAATCAGGTTGATTCGAATTATGATAATCGTTAATTATCACTAAATGATAGCCTGATAGACAGTCTTGAAAACCTATATTCAGTATGCCCTAAGACAACCTCTCCTTCCCAATGCCCCCACTTTTGTCCTGATTCCGAACGAGCAAATGCGACTCAGCTCACCCGTCAAGCCTAATGAAACCAGGCCTCTACCTACGCTTAGTTACTACGAATCGCACCGTCAAGATATATTTGTGGGTGAATAGTGAGGTGAGGTTAAAGTTAAACGGTAAATAAAATTATTACTAAACGGGACCTTTTGGAATATGTTTGGACATCTTATTTATTTATTTATTTGGAGAACCAACAGCTACAGAAACACATTGATTATATAGATAAAATACAAAAAGCCAATTACATACTATTATTATTATTTTATTACATTAATTATCTTCTGGGATAACGCTCAAAAAAGTCCCAGGCCCTCCCTAGTGGGATAGCCGGGAAATCCTGGAAACACTAGAATTTGAAGGAAATTCCTGGAGCATGCCGAACAACAATAAATAACGCATTTTATTTTTTCATTTGGTCACATTTTTTACATACTTGTACAAGACATCTGAAATTAAAAAAAATATTATTCAGTACATACCAGTGTCAAAAAACCTGGAAAAACTGGAATTTTACTGGAACTGGGAGGAAAAAGCTAGGATTGGTTTAGAGCAATGGCAGGACGCCATTTTTTAATACTAAACGACTTTCTATTTTTCCTTATGATGTTGACGTTTAATATTTTCAGTTCCAGGATTCCAGGGCACCTGGAATTTACCTTGGAGCGAGCGTAAAATAGTTAAAAATAAGCGACTTTGATAATTTCTTATGAATTGTTTGCGCTCTACGCAACCATTGCTTCTATACAACTCAGATTCAGGCCCATGCTACCTTGCTAATATATTGTTTTATTCAGGAAAAACAAACACAAAAAAGAATAAAACTGAACCACTACATACCATCAAGATCCACAGCGCAGGTTTCGTCATTCCACAGATAATGCATCCACCACAGGTTTCGTCCGGCCCATGCTTATTGCAGAACACGATTCCTGGAATTCGATTCGTTTTTAGCCACTGAATCCTCATACTTCCCTGCTTCATTGTACGAAGAACAAAAACCTAAATTGTAAAGCATGTCAATAAGTAGTTTTGAATCAATAAGTCTATGCAAAGTTACGCCAAGTCCAAATAAGAGAGGAGAAAGAAAAGAGAGCGGCCGAAGAGCAGAACTAACTATCACTTGGCCAATGGCTACTGCCTTTCTCTGTTTACCTGCATGCACTTTGTTGCTTTTAGTTTACAAGAGCTCATCTAGAAATAATTGAAGAGAGTCGGGGACTAAGTCCTGTCCCCCTCCTGACATGTCTGAAGCAGTTGGATAACAAGAAGTGTCATATGGTTTAGAGAGTATGTCCTGACGAAGAAGGCGAGCTGCAGTATGGATGACTTTCAGCCACTCACTTTGAGTATTTCTTTTACTGTACCAGTTCTCACTTAAAATCTTATGAGCAACGCCCGTGAAACATACAACAGAAATTTGTCCCTGTCCTTCAGTGAACACAACTCCCTCCCCGAACTTTTCTTTTAGTTTTCTCCTAAGATGATTTTTACTGTAAGTATCGTGGATTGGATCATACTCCTTCATTTTGAATATTAGCTCTGCAAGAGTAAACTGGTAGTCATCACAATCCTCTTCAAGCTCTTGGCATATTTATCGAAAGCTGCACTGATGAGCCTGGGAGGGAAGATCCAACACGCTTGAAATAATTGTAGCACTCCCTATGGTATTTACCCGCAGCTGCCACTAAGTCTAAAACCGTGCTTAACTTTGTGGTGACCTGCTCACCCCACTGGTCATTTCTTTTGACAGCATACTCACGAATGCTCCGTGTTATTTCTAAAGTCTCCACTTGGCAGAAAGGCATACGGTCTGGGTGTTGAACATCCACCAATCGATCGCAGAACAAGCAATGGAGCTCGAAGTCCGTGGCAGTTGAGCGAGGTACCTTCTGCACTTGTTCAGGTGCAGTAGGGGTCTTTAAGCGCCTGGTGTAAACTTTGGGGCACTGATCATGAAGCTCCAGCGAAATTTTTCCTTTAAATAGTTCACCGGCTCCATCTTTACGAATATCACTAGATTTTATTATTTTCTCAATGCCCCTTGGTCCACACTGAAACGTCGTTCCACCAACGCACTTCACATAATCACACAAAATACACTTTTCCATGATGAAACGATAAGCACAATGAAAATAAAATTCTCGGTAAAAACGCACTAATTGTCACAACTTGTCAACCCTGGACTTCTGGAACAAAAAATATGAAACGTTAACATATTAAAATCAGCATCAGCATTTAAATGCCGTATACCGATAGCGGTACGGCCCCCCAGGATCGCGGAGGACAGTGCGGCTACGACATACCCATACGCCTCTTCCTCCGCGACCCCTCAGTAGGTTTCTCTTGGCTTCACCGTGAGTCACCAATCCACGGCTACTGAGCCCCCCCGCCACGACAAGGCGAGAACCGGTTCGAGGGGCGCTCCAGAGCTCTCGAGGATGCGTTGTGTTGAAAGGGAGGGAACTTTTTATTTCATCTGTCAACACGGCGAATACTCAAACATATCAAGGGTCGGCAACGCCCATGTTACTCCTTTGGAGTTGCATGCGTCTATAGGCTGCAGTGTCCGCTTACCATCAGGCGGGCCTTACGCTTGTTAATCCCGTTTAAGCCAGCTCCAGAAAGGGTCTAGCAGGCTAAGCTAACAAGATTGGCCCCCGCAAGCGATTTGGTTGTAATTTGAGGTGCAGTAGTGGCAGGTCCTAAGAAATGATTTTTTTTGACATGACGCACCATGATTTTTCAAAATCTTTTTAAATGTATACGTAGTTGCCAGTTGTGACTTATTAAGCAATTTTTTTGGTAGTTGTGAGAAGTGGCAAAAAATATAAGCGAAAAAAAAAACTATTTTTTTTTAATCCAAGTTCAAGGATATGAATGTCTTTAAAAATATGCATTATGAACCTCATTTCATGCTCTTTAATTCTGAATTTATTTGGTTACTCTCGCTTGCTTGGTTTAGCTGAAATAACCGTTTAAAAATTACCTTGATATTTTGACATTTTCGTGGATAAGTCTAAAACAAAAGAAGATCGAAGGCTGATATTATGCATACAGTCTTCTTAGGACCTGCCACTACTGCACCTCAAATTACAACCAAATCGCTTGCGGGGGCCAATCTTGTTAGCTTAGCCTGCTAGACCCTTTTCTTGAAATTCCAGTTTTTCCATGATATCCCGGCTGTCCCACCAGGGAAAGCCTGGCACTTTCGCGAGCGTCATCCTGGAGGGTGTCCGAACACATTCGTAAAGGTCCCGCTTAGTAATTTTAGATGTACAAGTTTGGTCAAAATCTCATTTTACTGTACTAAAGCGAAAAGTTCAGAGGCGCGAGCTGTCAAGCCAGTATAGAACGCTTCCACCCCTAAGCAAGGCCGTATCCTGTATTTGTGCGTTTTCCGCCCCGCCTATCAAGAAACACGGCCTAAGTAGCAGCGGACGCTTCTTCAATTGAACGATTTATACCGCTGTCCTATCGCCATATTAAGGCTCAGATCCCTAAAAAATCACTACATATTTATACCAGCAAACGCCCCACAGATTGTAATAAGTATTTTTTATTTATAGGGTTGCATAGCCTCGGGTGCTAATATCAAGTAAGATCGTGGATCATCCATCGGAGGGTAAGGGCTGCCCTTGGGGCTAAACATCCCTGATTTTGTGCGGCGGTTGAATCATTTGACGTTTATTAGGTGATGCTGTATTGCCGGCAAATTGTTATTGTTCGTTGTAAGTTACGAAAAGGGTAATATATGGTCTGGTTAGTGCTTCATAATGTTGATGTATAAATGTTTAAAATTGCGTTTTTATTGTTGAAGCACTTTAAAAAATGATAACTAAAATGATAAAAAAACTAATATTTCTAACTCCAATAGGTATTAGAAGTTTCCCCGAAGCGTGGTATTGCAGATGCTGGTAGTATTTCCCTGCTAAACTTATGCTATATCTTTAAACGAGAAAGCTGCTAGACACTGCCCCGTTTGTTTCATTTACTACACAGAAACTATTTAAAACTGACTTTACTGATCTAGGATTACAGACTCTAGGGCAGATCGAAAAGCTGGCAGTTTCGTCGCTCAACCATTGTTTTAAATTCAGCGGAGAAATCCTGCCGTGTTTTCGTTTCAATGTCACGAGCAATGTTAACTCTCATTCACTCGCCTCAATCACATTCACGCATCTCGCTCATACTTTTAAATACCTATATCTTTACATCGCACCTCATCTGATGATTCAGCGCCCCGCCCGTCCGCCGCGCGCCAGCGCTTCGCCCTAATGCGGCTCACCCCGCCGATCACCCGTCACGAAACTAGACCTCTACCTACGCTTAGTTACTACGCATCGCGGTGTCAAGATATATTTGTTGTTGAGCGTTGAGGTGAGCTTAAAACAAGCTACAGAATAGGGGGGCTGTAGGTATACAAGCTATTCAGTAGTGGTGTTATTATTGTTGAGGTCTCCTGTAAGGCGGAGGAGGTACTTCCCCAGTTGGGCTCCAAATATGAGCGAGATGAAATTCCGTTGTGCGTCTCTAAAGATGTAATGTTCTCTCTCGTGTTAATAGTTATTATAGGTGAACTAGCTTCCGCCTGCGACTTCGTCTGCGTGGACCCGGGACAAAAACTATTCTTTATTTTAATCCAGGGTATCAACTATCTTCGTGCAAAATTTCATCCAAATCGGTAGAGTCGTTTAAGCGTGATTGAGTAACATACATCCAAACATCTAAACATCCAAACTTTCGCATTTATTATAGAGTTCCTACTGTGGAATATTTTTTTTATTAATATATAATAGTAGGATGGTACTCTATCAGATTATGCATAAAATAGAAATCAATGGCATGAAATCAACTAACCAAATTAGGTTAAGTCTCGGGTTCGAATCCCGGTAAGGGCATTTATTTGTGGGATGAGCACGAATATTTGTTCCTGCGTCATGGATGTTTTCTAGTAAGTATTAAATATTTATTTATATATTATGTATGTATATCGTCGCGTCTGGTACCTACACATAATACAAGCTTAGTTTGGGCCTAGGACGATTTGTGTGAGATTCTATCTATCTCCTCGTAGGTATCTTTAAGCGTGAAAACGTCTCAGTATTTTTTGCCCTTGACAAAGGCCCGTTCACCCGCTATCTTCTCGGAACTCTCGTACATGGAATATTCTGAGATACGAGCAGTTTGTACAAAGAGATAAGGCTTGTTGGTGTAAACGCTTTGTGGGAATGTTGTTAGGTGCCTGAGGTACCTAATTTAGTTTTTCGTGTAATGGTGACTTTGGGATCATAATGGGAACTGAAGAATTTTTCCCAAAAGACTAACTAGACTAACTACTGTGAGTTAATTGAGAATTATTGCTTGTAGGTACTAACTGTTTTCTTTTTCAATTAAGTGCATGGTTTCATGGCTTCAGTCAAAAGTTATTCAATACAACCATTTTGTTAGTTTTTGTAATTCCTAGACTTTATATTTGTTTCTGTGTCTTAAATTATTTTTATGTACTGACGAGTAAGTATTTGTATCTATTCGACAATAGACAGGACTAATGCCCAAAACACAAGTTATATCTTGCTTATTAGCTGGACTAGAGTATGTTTGACGACCTCTGTAGCCTAGTTGGTAGTGACCCTGCCTACGAAGCTAGATGTCCCGGGTTCAGATCCCGGTAATGGCATTTATTTGGGTGATGAGCACGAATATTTGTTCCTGAGTCATGGATGTTTTCTATGTATTTAGTTATCTACATATACAACGTGTTCCCGCCAATTTCCGTTAATTGAAAGGGGGCATAGCTTAGGTCAAATAAAGGTAATTTCTCCAAGACACCAGTATCTTAACTCTTACGTTAGCAAGATATTCAACATTTTAATTTAATCAGTTATGCAACTTTAACCAGTGTAAACGGTTTTTTGACGTGCATGTCATGTGATGTCATTTGAACATTATCACATTTGACACTAACTTTTCATTAACTCTTAAGACCCTTGTACAATAACCGTTAATGCTAAATTTAATTATTTTGTATGAAAATCGAAAAAAAAAACTTTTTTTTTTTTTGAAAAACTAATTATGCTACTTTGTTTCGGTGAATGGACTCTGCAATATGCCGAAGTTCAAGGAAATTCAGAAAAACACCCTGTATACTCGTAAGTAGGTATGTATATCGTCGTCTAGTACCCACAGTACAGTCAAGGAATTTAATTTCCGACCCACCTAAGGCTCAATATTGTATAGCAAACTGTCACCATAAGAGCTAGCTAGAGCACGACGTTCCTTTGACATATCGCATGCATTGTTATATGTTAGTAACTAGGCAACCAGATTAACTACGTTGACATGGTGAACTGAAATTTTAAACGTGTTATCTCCTCAATCCCCACTTCCTGGTGTAACTCTGCTATTTCTAGCTCTTAATAGATCACGGTTAGCGGCAGGTATTTTATTTTTCAAATTAATAACGTAATTGAAAATTATTTTTCAGATTTCTCGATTGACACTGACACATGTTCGTAATTAGAAAAGCAAATGATAACTTTTCGCAAAGAGGTTATCTGTAATGTGAAGTGACAAATAAATATGTATTGACAATTTGACATTTCAATACTATTACTGAAATAGAAGTTTCGACCTTAATGCATTGCGAATGTCTAACGACATTTCAACGAAATGGGTAGGTATTTAAATTCCTTGACTGTACAAGCTTTGCTTAGTTTGGGTAATCGGTTGATTTGTGTAAGATTTTCCGAAAATATTATTATTATTAATAATTCTCCCAGCGAACGAAAAATCCATAGAAGTCTAAGTAGCGCTGCAAAATGGCCCCACAAAATGGGTGCCATTGCCATTATGCGGGGATGGGGCGGGGTGTCAAAACGATGCCAGGCAGCCGTTTAGTTCGAACATGCGCATTTTATGGTTTTTTTCATTCGCTGGATTCTCCCCTATTATATTTCGAACGAGGGAGCGAAGCGAACGAAGTTCTATGCTTCAGATTATGCCGAAGATCGTTTGCTGTATGTCCGGATGTCCCGCTTTCCCGCTGTTCTTCTCCAGGCTCGCCACTCTCGGCAGGTCTACAGCTCAACAGAGCCAGTAGGTAGAAGTTAGGTATACGAGTATAACGTATAGCGACTTAAGTCTGATTGTGTCTTAATCTGGGCCCAAGAGAGTCACTCATATTTTGAACGTAAAAGCAAGCAATGGCGTGCCGTAAAAAGCTACTTAGCAAGATAAACCTTTCGATTTGGAGGTACAACGCAGGTTCTTTTGGACACGGCTTCAGCAAAAACGTTTACAAATGAAATTAACGTTGTACTTTAATGAATTATGTATGTGAATGTTCGAGCATACACTAAGTGCTACTGATGGTTGTTTTCCATTCCCATCAGAGGTGTGGTGCGCATACATATTATAATGTAGGTATAATGAAGCCGTTTCCTGTTGTTTGGTTAAAAATATGCTAATTGGTTAAGCCGTGAATTTGCACACGTTAACTTTAGGCATAGACTTTAGTTGGGTTGGTACTAGATAAATGTATTTTTTTGTCATTTTATTATTCATCTGCCAAGCTACGGTATAGCCTAATAGTGACTTATGCACGCGGCTGTCAAGCGGCGGTCGTGAGTTCGAATACCGGCTCGTACCAATGAGTTTTACGGAACTACTTACGGAATATTTACCGTTAGCTTTTCGGTGAAGAAAAACATCGTGAGGAAACTGGTCTAACCCCAATAAGGTCTAGTTTTCCCTGTTGGAAGGTCAGATGGCAGTCGCTTTCGTAAAACTAGTGCCTATGCTAAATCTTGGGAATAGGTGTCAAAGCGGACCCCCGGGGTCTTCCTATAGGGCAAAACTGGGAATAACGCTAGGAGGACTACTGACTATATTCCTCTGTGAGTGTAACGCATTGATTCCTCTACTTGTCTTGTCCGTGTCGAGATACGAGATAAATCAGGTATTATATTTTGCCAAGAGCTATGTAATGATTTTTTAATATAAATTCTATGTACCTATGTAAGTGGGACGTTCTTCTTTTTTACTGACAATGAACCGACGTTTTCCTTTTTTTGATTTTTTAACTACCGAAAATTGTGGCTTTGGTGTGCGATTAAAAAAAATGCATGTTTCTTCATTGGGACTAAGTAAAGTTTCCTTTCCGGCCAATACACGTATCTTTTTAATGTTGGTTTAAAAAACAAAATGTGACAACGTGGACTCTTCTGTGGCGACCACATTTTGCTTTACCACTCTGTCAAGGCATTCTACGAAAAACAAACGTATAAAAAAAATGCTGGCTATAGAAAGTAAAATATTAAATAATATTAGTTAATAAAATAATATGGACGTTCATTTGATTCGAACGTTATAAAACCGTTAACATCAAATCTCAAATGAGATCCGTAATAAGTCGAAGGTAAGGCTATTGTCGGTTGAAAAGAAAATCGACCGAAGTAGCATTGTTTATTTATTCACGAGCCGACGGGATTTTACAGATGTGGTTGTTGGACTTAGGTTGCGTGGTTTGAAGTTGGTAATCGTAAATAGTCCGTTAAAATAGGTTTGTTTCAACAGCTTGGCAGTTCTCTATGAGATGATATTCGCAGACGCCCTTAACGATTACCGATCAGTAAAGTGTGGCCAATGCGACCCGCCCTGTAAAAACCGGCTGAATATAACTAAATACGCAATAAATCATACGCTATCCTCGCCATTTTTCATCAACGGTCTTGTTTTATTATTTACAAAGATTTAACTGGATCTACCACATTCATAAGTGACATAATGAAACATGTTTTCTGTATACTTGTTCCCCTATTCATTTTGAACAAAATTGATATATCCTAAAAACTAAACTTTTATCTCTATTACTGTAAACCAACTGAAATAGAAAGGCAAAGATCGTTTTCAGTTCCATTTTCTTCCCGGTTACTTTTTAAAGTTGATCCGCCCTGGCCACTGGCTAGCCAGACAAGCTTGTGTCAACAGAGTAGGAATTAGTCCAAATTATATGCCCCCGCCCCGCACCGCCCCCGCAGACACCCTCGCACCGAATCAATATTTGTTGTCCGCACTCTTCTGCCTTAATACAACACGCACAATACTCACATAACACAACAAATAAACAAAAAACATCCTTACAACGACCGACTACCATTCATTTTCGAACGGCCCTCCGTGCGCTTCATAGGCCTTTCTGAAGATTCCTGTACAGAACTCACCCCCGATTCGCTGTCTCTTTAAACGCAATGTCATCTCGCTCGCACAGTTTCCCGCTGTGGAGAGTCTTGTAAAACTGAAGATGTTGTTTCAGAATTTCCAACGGTTTGTACACCATGATTTCTAATTGAGTTGTATCAGTTTTATCGGGAAACCATTACATTTTTAAACGATTGCTACAAGGAGTAGGGTAGAGATTTTTTGTATGAAAAACATTGAAATATTTGGTAAAGGGGAATTTCCTACTTATGTTTTAGTTTAAGGTTTTTTTTAAAGGTAGGTTTTCCAATAATCTCATATACTTAAAACTATTTTGAAACAGCAATAGGCAAAATATTAACGTTGACACTCAGTATATAGAAATGAAATATTGACAAACCAGATTGGATAACCAAATTAATTACAAAATTACGCATATTAGGCTGGAGTACCGATGGTAAACAATCTTCATTTTGCTTCTTTAACTACGAATCCTAAAAAAAAAAGAGCAATAATGTTCTTAGAGAATAGGTATTTTTAAAAAAGGTACTTATCGTTATTTGAAATATCTCTAACTTGTATAACTGGCACATTATATAGTGGTTCGGGGATCTAATATTTTTCGAGATTTAAGAGCTATACATATACCTAACCCAGTCATAATATCGATTGTACTTACACATTAAACTGGTTAATTAACCAGGCGATGTGACATCCCAATGATGACAAAGTTATATTATTTTTAAATCTCTCAGTATTCCATAAACACGCCGATCATAAATTGTGCAATAGTAGATCCTTAAAGGTAGATCTGATGATTTCTAACAATACCAAAATTGCACCTTTGTACAGTCTCAAACTAAACTGACGATGTTGTCGACCAAGTTAAATATGTTTTATTCGACTAAAAGCTAAACACATTCCTCGTCCTGAAGACACGCGAAGATCGCCAATTGGTATAAAAACTCTTGAATATTCATAAAGAGCTGTTAATTGCACAAGTCGGCAAATACGACTCCACCGTTCCCTTGCCTCCACCGCCCCACCCAAAAGGCCATCCCGCACACACACGTCCTTAATAATGCCCTGTATCTAAAGGACTTATATACATTGGAAAACTCACAGCGCATACGTCCTTTGTTCGCACATCAACGAAATTCCAATACACGTATAAAGCCATTTTGGATACGAACGGTCGTGCACCTACGCTAATCAATTTTAGACTTAATACGCGTGCGGTAGGATTGAAATTATAATACCCTGTTCTCGAGTTAGTCCGCTTTGGCTTTGGGAAAGGGATGTGTGCACACAGACAAAGGGGTATACACGCATGCACACAGAGACAGCGGGCGCGCGCAACCGGGAAAACTACGGCCTTTTACGTACGAACTGTGTACAAGAACGCGGAGTAGTATATTGCGAGGTTCCAGATGGAGCATCCATACATGGCGGACAGAAAGCAAATCTTTATTTGTCGTCACATGTAGTTAGGATGCTAGAAAGAGATTAATCGTTTTTATCACCGGTTAATAGATGGTATTAGCCATACTGGTGTAGACTGAACATTATTGGAGTGAAAACTTCTTTAGCGGCGCTGAGCACTTTTTGGGATGGGGATGGGTGTTAATACGCGACAGAGTTTTGTGACGTCAGATGTGAAGGAGGTCACTTTTTGCTGCTAGCCGATTCGACTTCATTCAAAACTGAACGCTATTCGTAAGAGTATAAAGCCGTTAAACACTTTTTGCAATAGTATATTCTGCAAATAAATTTGTAACCATACCAACGCATCCTTCACCGTTTTGCTATTGAGAAAATTCGAATAGTTCGAATTTGGGCGTTATTCCTAAAGAGATTTAGATTGATATTGATATTTTGGTTGCCACCGCCGTCTGCTGTTGTGCTGTTCTTGCAAATTCGAATAGTTCGAATGTAGACGTTATTCCTAAAGAGATAAAGCTTTGAAAAATAATTGGCAATGGCAAAAACAAATTGGTATTGTGTTTCCCGTCCGCCTAAGTAATTGATAATTGCGTCAAATTCATTTTTAGGGTGACACCGTGAGATGTCACGCGACCTGATCGAAAAACCGTTACAATGTTATTGAGTTTTCACTTCTGCCAGCACTCCCGGAGTGCAACCCGGTCTTTTTTAATCTATGGCCAAACGGATCTATATATGATTCCCCGTCACTCGCTTGCACTAGTATGCGCGAGCGAGCTAGAGATCCGACTCAATTATTTATGATTATGACCTAGCTGGCACGTTCATTTAAGCAATTTATTGGTAAAAAAATCAAATAGAGCCCTTGTATAATTAAAAATAGTGCACATGAGAATAACTCCGTTAAAATTGTGAAATATCTATTTGATTGGCAATAATAGTATACCTAAAGGTGTCTTATGTTGTCATGCCCGCAACACCCAGAAGGCATACCTAAAGGTGCCTTGGCCTTCAGTCTTTCATTTAATATTTTGATTGGCTCGCTTGTAACAACGATGTTGGCGTGATATGTCTTTTTTGGATTCCTTGATTGGCTGCGAAGCAGTCGCATGTGGAAATTATCTATATACAGAACTGAAAACGCGTGTTGGTTGTGTGCGCATCTATTTACGCGCGGGTAAATATGTACCCGCGCCGTTTGTGGAGGCTGCATTAATAATTCAATTGGTGCTCAGGTAGCGTTTAAACGATTTTTAACTTGCCGCCAAACGGATTAATTGGGAAACGTACTGAGGCGTCGTTCCAAAACGAATGGTGGTTAAAATAGTAGGTAAAATAGTAACGGGGCAAAATAAGTCCGCAATAAAAGCTTGTATAATATTTTTGACAGAAACTTATTAGAAACATATGCGTTTTGCCAGGCGCTGTATCTTAAATCAAAATTTCAAATACATAAATATCGTCCAAATTACAAAAAAAATATGCGAACTCTAGAATCACGGGTTGAGGCTAGTAGCATACACGCTTTACTTCTTTGTGGTAGATTTGGAACTTTTTTTTCAATCCTTAATAAAATTAAATTCAAACTTTTCCAGTCAACTTTTTTCTTTTCTTTATTGAGCGACGGTGCCGGCAAAGTTGAGTGTTCGATTATTAGATTAGGGTCCATTAATAATCTCTAATTAACACCAATTACCAACTGTCCTGAATGGTAATTAAGAAGCGATGGCGGAAATTTTAACAATCAGTTGAGGAATTTAACTTAGCATTAAAAAAAAAAAGTTTCGGTGTGGAATTTTTATGGAAAGCGTGGCTGGAGCCATTTGTAACAAATATCTAACTTTTCATCTATTACTATATAATCTATATAAGTAATTGTTTGTAAAAAAACTTCTGTCACGTAGCTAAGAGTATTGTAGATAACTTGTCTATATTAACTGATAACTTCATAAGTTCCAAGACAGGCTCAGCCTAATAGTTTGGGACTCGTCGGATATAGCTGTTCTATTAAATCGCGCTAACGTTCGCTGACAACTCCACGCACCAATGATGCCGTCCACACAGTCCTGCATGGTAGTAGGTAAGTACAAATTGTCACATAGAGCGAGAAAACCAAGGTCTCTAACTCACTCTAATTCATAGCTTCAACCGCGCTATTCTGTACCTTGTTTTAAGCTCACCTCAACGCTCATCCAAAAATACATCTTGACGCCGCGATTCGTAGTAACTAAGCGTAGGTAGAGGTCTAGTTTCGTTAGGGGTAACGGGTGGGTGAGGCGCATGAGCGCGTAAAGATTAACTGCCCAGGAAGCAAGACAAGTCTTCGAAAATAAACACACGCACCAGCGGGGCTGCGAAGCGAGTCGAGAAAGATCTACCCTCCTCAGTCTAATTTGCACGGTGCGAGTGAGACAGGAGACGCTCAGTCGCGCGCGAAGCGACTAAGGAGCAAGTTGTGCTAGACGTACAGAGCGCTACGGGCGCTTTTCGCTAGACATAAACATTTTCACAGCCAGGAACCCACCTAGCGGCCGCTTACGCCGTAGCCGCTTTCCGCTACTTAGCGGGAAAACCACTGGATCAGCTGTAATGCAATGCCTGGTAGGGAATGCGTTAAGCTGCTATAGACTACGGCTTAGCGCTACAAGCGTAGCGTGGCAGTGAACGGTGCAATAAATCTTCGTCTGTAAACTCGCCGGATACTCCGTGACAGTGGCAAAATTAGAAAAGTTGAAAAACCCCCGACATTTTCATTTCAAAGTCCAATATCTCAAAAACGGCTTAACAGATTTTCATGAAACGTAACTAAGAACACTCGGGATAAAATTATCTATGACACAAAAAAAATCGCATTCAAATCGGTCCATCCGTTTGGGAGCTACGATACCACAGACAGATACACAGATACGCAGTTAAACCGTTAAACTTATAACACCCCTCTCTTTGCGTCGGGGGTTAAAAAAGCATACAAGGTGTAATGAATACAACAAAGAGCCCATCCAAAGCAGGTCGTTAAGTTAACAGCTGATTGGGGTCCGGACACAAACAGCGCCGGGCTCCAATTCTTTGCCAAACACTAATATTTGAAATCTCTCTGCGCGATTAGACGATCTACATATTGTCGCTGCAGTGTTTGCCTGTGTGTCCTGTGCACTGTGTTACCCGGTCAAACGGTTTGCACATTGATCAATAATCTTTCGACGGTATATTGTCTGATATTTTATAGGTACACTTTGAAAGGTTGAAATGATCTTGATTGCTTTTGCTTCTTTTACACATTCACTGCCAAGAATCGCTACGAGCTACGCTTGTAGCCGATCCTGTGGTTTCCCCATATGTAGCGGGAAGATACTACGGCGTGGGCGCCAACTAAGCGGGTTCCATTAGGGGTCTTATAGGTTTGAAATGTGTATCTGTGTGTCTGTGGCATCATAGCTCCCAAACTGAAGGATCGATTTGAGAACGGTTTTTTTAATCGAGTCATATCTGCCAAGACAGTTCTTAGCTTACCTACATTTCAGCTCTACCGGATAAAAGGCCGATAAATTGTTTGCATGAAAGACAACATATTTGCATACCTTACTTACATTACCGATGACAACCGGTTAGCCTAGCGGGTAGTGACATTGCCTACGAAGCTCTAGGTCCTGGGTTCGAATCCCGGTAAGTGCAAATATTTGTGCAATGAGCATGAATATTTGTTTCCGAGTCTTGGATGTTTTCTATGTATTTAAGTAGGGTAAAACCCGGATAGATGCCCCACATTTTGAAATTGCCTCATAATTCCGAAAACTTTAACTATTCATGAATAATTTTAATGAATTAAGCTAGTCTAATCTTTTTTCATTCCCTATGACTTGTTGCTGTTGTCCTAATAATTACAGTTTTTTTAGAATTTAAGTTTTTCGAGAGCATGTTTTTGAGGATAGACGCCTCGCAGGTATGGTATAGATGCCTGAGAATCAAAATGCAAAGAAGGATAGATGCCCTATGGAATAATATAAGTTACAATTTATAATAAAATGTTTATTTGGTCTCGTAATAATACTTTTTTAAACAAATCAACATCATTTATTTCTTGTCCATTTCATGGAAAGCGGCTAGTAGTTGCTCTTCCTTCCAAGATACCACTCGAGCCTATTAAAAAAAAACAACAAATATTATTAAAACTTTGTAAATTTACAATATACAGTCAGCATCACATAGTTAGTAGCAGCCAAAGTAGCCAAATATATCGTAACACATCCTTACTCCTATAGTATAATAAAGACGTGTTCCGATATATTTGGCTAATTTGGCTGCTACTAACTATATGATGCTGACTGTACCTACTAGTAGGTACGAATCGATTAGAAAAAGTAAGTTATTTAGTTCAATAAAAGTAAATTCAGCGGTTTCGATGGATAAAGGGCTAAGGGCAACTATACCTCGAAAATTCGGGGCGACTATCCTTTTCGATATGGATAGATATGCCTTTTAATTTTTTGACTAAAATAAACTCAATGGAGCGAGTATAGGCAGTTAGATATGTACTTAACATATCAGTGTGTTGATATAATAAAAACAGAATCAAAATTATTACTAGTTCAAAAGTTATGCTTCAACAAATACTTACGTTCCAGACTATGCCAACTTTTTTTCGAGTCTCGCGGAGATATCGGAGCCCACACGCAAGACGCGTTCAGCCGTTCATTCCGCGCGGCTGCTTGCGGGGGACTGACTGAGGTGGGTGGCGATGGCGGCTGGCGCGCTATAAAACTTGGGGCACCTATCCCAGTGGGGCATCTATCCGGGTTTTACCCTATTTATATTTATTAAATAAATCGTCGTCTGGTATCCATAACTCAAGCCTTATTAAGCTTACTATGGGGCTAAGTAGTTCGATTTGTGTAAGATTGTCCAGAATATTTATATATTTATTACATTTAAACAGTATACAAAGTTAAATGAAAACTTGTAAAAAGGAAGAAGTTAATTTTTTTTGTTTATATCTATTGATTATTAACACCAATGACTAAACTATATAGCATAGCGACAATAAGTAGGTACTACAATTTAAACTTTAACAAAATATGCGAGCATTTCATATTCCATTGAAATATTATAAATTATTCGCAATTCATTAATACGTACCAAAAACAAGAGCAACTGTGCACACTCACTCGTTTAATTGAAAGCCATTGTTATGGGATGGCATTAATTATGATTTACTGTATCAATTAATATGAATTATTTAAACATACTAAATCATCCCTGTCCAGGTCTTTCATGAATTATACCTGAATGTATTACAACCATGTAGACTCGGGCAAGAATACGGCTATCGTAAAAGGCGACTTAACACGTTCGTTGACAGTACCGTCAATTAAGCGTTGTCAAGCCTACATATGGCCCGCCTGTCGACGTACTGTCAGCGAACGCGGGGGTCAACGGGGTGGCCAATGATTATTGTGGCGGGGCCCTAAGAGTCCGTCGAATTACTTAGCGCAGATAGCGTCTGACGTGGAGTTTTTGGTGGGTTGAAATACCACATAACCCAAACTTCCCCCGGGAGTTGGGCTTCTGGTTCTCTCTCTCTTTCAGAAAAAAGGGGTGAGTAGGTATCCACCACCAGACCTGTGAGACCAGGCCCCTATTTCACCAACTTGACAACTGTCACCTGAATCAGCAATGTACGGAGAATTGTCGTTGTCAGGTGACAATTGTTAAGTTGGTGAAATAGGGGCCAGAGCTGGGAGAGGTAGCGGACCGGTGTGCGAGGAAAAATGCACCAATAGCACTGCTAGTCTTGCTTACGCATCTCTCCCTATGGGTGCTTTTTTAAGGTTCCTCACCCAAAGCGTAAAAAGACCCTATTACAAAGGCTCCTCTGTCCGTCCGTCCGCCTGTCCGTCTGTCACCAGGCTGTATGTCATGAATCTTGGTATACTGCATTTCATTTCGTTCTTCGACGTTAGATAGTTGAAATTTTCACAGATGATGTATTTCTGCCGCAATACAACAAACGTGATTTTTTTGCACACTTCGCCGGTTTTTTTCTCACTCCGCCACCCGCTCACTCGCTCTGATGGATACTCACCTTAAAGGCCACCACACAATTTGTCACAACTTACGATATCATAGCTATATGACAACAATAGGTACGTATCTTTTATTATAAGCCTTGAGCCCAGAGGCCATTATTATTCTTCAACTTGGGATTGTAATAGCTGTTAGTTTATATAAACTTTGACCTCCAGTCACAGTAGGAAAGTGATTTCAATGCAACACGTTAGTTGAAATAGTGCCCATGTTAATCTTTCCCCTAGATACAAAAAAAAGATTCGACATTTTCTTGACTCGGAACTAGGTCGATTTGTGTATAAAATTTGACATCTCCCTTAACAGGCTACATATTTAAATAATTTCTAGGCACATGAGATAGAGACTAGGTATAGTATATGCGTCTATTTGGTTGCTTCGAAAATAAGTTGACAAAGAATACAATTTATAGTTTTCTTAAAATTTAAGTAAAGTAGCTACGCTTTCATGTCCAAATACACATTTAAGAGCCGCTAGAGTAGCCGGGCCCGCGACTTTTCAAGGTTTTAAAAAAAAACTTATGTACTCGTACGTAATATCATTAGATAATGTGGCTTTTCGGTGAAGGAAAACATCACGAGGAAACGAAAACGTAAAGGTCTAGTTTTCTCCCTGGGTTGGAAGGTCCGATGGCAGTCGCTTTCGTAAAACTAGTGCCTACGCCAAATCTTGGGGTTAGTGGACCTTGGGCTTGTGTTGGCCACTACCGGGAAAACGCTAGGAGGATGATAACACATTTGAAATCAATTTCAAAACACAAATAAATGCAAAAGTTTGTTAAAATTATCAATGACATGCCAGTGCTCCTCTAAGATTATTTTTGCGCTCTGAAATCTATAATAACAGTTTTAGGAGCGTCTATATTTTTGGCGTCCATGCGTAGTCCTAGGCGCTCCAAACTATAAAACCCCAAAGAAAAATACAATATTTTTGTGTTTAGCACCGTGAACCCTTGCCTCTGAAATTGAGCACTAGTTGTAATCAATTGGGTTTAAATTTGACGGTAGCGTGGCCAGTATTTTGAGGTTCTGAATCTTTGACATACCAAGAGCCCCAGGGGACCGATTTTTGACTTTCGAGCGCTCGACTCTTTCATTCGAAAATTGACTAGAATTATGAAATGCCAGTGCCTGCCATTTTGACACTATAGGTAAACGCGTTTACCTATACTGTCAAAATGGCAGGCAAATAAATTTTCTATCGCTATTTCAAAATGGCATTTAATAATTCTTGTCATTTTTCGAGTGAAAGAGTCGAGCGCTCGAAAGTCAAAAACAAGTCAAAAATCGGTCCCCAGGATCTTGTTGAAATATAGGAAGAACTAGAACTTCAAAAATATCGCTTCTATATATTTCTTAATAAAAAAAAAGTTAACACTCTTACATTAATAAGGATTTTCTTACAACAAATTTTGTGACACCCTGTAAATAGACAACGCAACGGTTTGCCACGAAGAATTGCACATCTCTAACTATGTAGATAAGACAATTAAATATTAGCTAACGTGAAATCTCGGCGTGTTAAAGTCTTTGTGTAAGTTTATATATATATAGCTGTGATTTCATGTCGCCTTCCTTGTTTAAATAATTCTAAGATATTTTGAATAAGGACGATCTTATCACTTATCAGCACTATCTAACAATCTTTTTCTGCCAAGCGTTATCCCGGCCTTTCCTCTTTGCACGATCCTGCACGTCTATCATGGGACGGCCGCTACATACTCTCGACTTTTCTCGCACTATACCTCTTCCAAGTGTTCTAATAGGAGAGAGACGGATAGTGCGATAAAAATCGAGAGAGCTCGCGCGCCGTCGCGTGATAGCCGTGCTGGGAGTCTTCCCTTGTGAGCCCGTTTTCGCTTATGTCAGCCTTTACGACATCCAGCCTTCGCTTCTTAGGTCTGCCGCGGGGTCGAGGATCACAGGGATCAGCGGTATCTAATAATAGGATCCAAAATTTAAGCTAGATATTACTGACTTCAACTGCAACCGACATCTGCGCTTTCGTGTTACTTAAATGTGATAGATAGGGATGACATGATTTGAGTTTTCTGGGTGTCAAATATCGGTTTTGATTTTGATTTAGATGATCCTGTAGGTACTTGCGTATAGGCAAACGGGTGTCTAATATTGACTTTATAATTCTTACGCTACCTATCGCTATCTTTCGAAGCTAAGGTATACTCGTGGTACAGGCATGCGGCTCTCAAGCGGCGGTCGTGGGTTCAAATCCCGGTTCTTGGAATATTTACCGTTAGCTTTTTGGTGAAGGAAAACACCGTTAGGAATCCGGTCTTATTCCAATAAGGTCTAGTTTTCCCTCTGGGTTGGAAGGTCAGATGGCAGTCACTTTCGTAAAACTAGTGCCTATACCAAATCTTGGGATTAGGTGTCAAAGCGGACCCCAGGCTCTTTTAGGGCACAACCGGGAATAACGCTAGGAGCATGATGAGACTTTATAATTTTAAAATTCTGAGATGATGCCTGAAAATAAGATTCAAAACACATTACTTTTCAACTCATAATTACCCCGTAATGGTTCCACTCGTGACTCAAGCCTGTGATTTCGCAACATACATGAGATACCGTTATCTCTTGTAGAAAAACAGACTAATCCCCATTGCGAAGTGAGACAGAACAAATTTGCTGAACCAACAGACAGAAGGCACCTAGTTGGCGCATGTGTGTAAGGGTAGACTCACAGTTTCAGCAAAAATGCCAAGTTTTTACTTTTTACACACAACCTACTAAACTACAACTACGAGGGGCGTTCAATAAGTTTTCTGTATCGGCATGATGACGTCTTATGATAATAATTTTAGATTATTTTTCATACTGTATCACTATTCATGAATACACTAAATAAGTAAAAAAAATATCATTCATTATTTTTCTTTAACAACTTTAAACAAAGACGATGCAGGGGTAGCAAATATTGTGACGGGAGTAAAATTGAAGGATTTTATTTTTTATTTTAGGGGTGATTTTGGTAAAATTCTGGTGTGGTAATCCAGAATATTGATTTTAAAGTGAGATATATCTGGTTTATCATCAAATTTTCGACCCTCACTTCTTCGAATTTCACTTCAAAGCCAACGTTTCATGTATTTTCATTTCGTCGACAATTCATTTCGTGGAATGGTCATTACAAGTAATTTTAAATCGTCTATTTTTACTTGTCGGATAATTCATTAAATAGTTGAATTATGTCATGGAAAACGTTTTGTGATTTATTGTTTCAAGTATTTTTAATTACCATACAAATGATTACAAGGATTATTATTTAAAATGGAAATAGTTGGCATACACAGTTATCTATGGCAATTATTTTAACCTAACCTAAACCTAACCTAACCGCCATGGTGTCGACGTCACCCCGCTTCGCGGGGTGCCTATTTCCGCTCTGAGGGACACAAGTGAACCCTAACCTAACCTACTTATAATACAGTTGTTACGGTTGTTTGTGTGTTTTACTGCGGGAGGCTTCGCCCCCCGAGCTCCCTTTTATCTGGTTGCCCTAATCTAGTTAAACCCCTGTAATCAGTTGTTTGTTTTTGTAATGATGTAATGTAATAATATTTAGAACAAATGAAATTCGTTGTTTTGTTATTCTGCCAATTAAAATTCATACAAAATGAATAATTTGTCAAATAATATTCCCTTAACGGTTATTCTATGAAATAATAAAAATTGGAACGATCCGGCCATGAAATAAAATTACACCAAACAATAATTCGTGAACTAAACGTTTTCGATGAAATAAAATTCGATGAAAAGTTTGTCGACAAAACAATGGACACCCGATATATCTATTTATAAGCCTGGAAATTAAAAAAAAAATCTCATTAATCATATTTAAATACAGCTCCCTTAACAAAGTTAAAGGTGGGTTTTAATGGCCATCAATATATTTTTTTTAATTTCTAGAAATTGGGCCAGTATAAAAAATATATGGATGTTAATACCAAGGAAGAGTCATACAAGATAATCGTATAGCAATTAAAGGAGGTAGACTAAGAAAAACATTAAGAAAAATAAATGCCAATTTAATGACGTTTCTGTTTGGAAGAGATTGCAGATTACCAGGGGTGCTATTTAGGGACGTAAAATCTATACAATTAACTATCTACCCTTTTACCTAGACCAACTCATATACTTTTACTTCTTATTCTTTGTTACTAAAAAATCCTCAATAAAATGTGTGCAATTGCGTTGATTTAAAAAATGAGCCTCAATTCGTCGAATCATAGTTTTTATTTTTTAATGATGTAAAATTAAATTAATTTAAACACTTTATATATGCACGTAACACAAGAAAGAGTGTGTTTAATCATTAAAAATTATACGATACGAATAACTTCTGTTTTTAATGCCGATACCGAGAACTTATTGAACGCCCCTCGTACTAAGAGGGTTAGGCAGTTTTTTTTTTTCGTTAATCGTATGGCATACATTATTTCGCCTTTAAAGTTTGTCACTCTTTAGCACCACCCAGGGGACACGTGCAGGGTTGTGGTAGGTAGCTCCTGCGGACGCGAGTAACAGTTGTCCCCCGAGTTAGGCAGTGCATATGTAACTTATGTTCCAGTGCCAGTTTTAGCATAAATGTGGGTATAAAAGATTGATAAAATGTCATATCACAGTGATCTGATACTTGGACCCTATGGGTTAGTAGCCCATCCTCCACAATACACTTCAACCCTGCTCCTTTAGCCGACTTTTAACACATTCACAGTGATAAAGGGGGTGGTAAAATTTTAACCCGACAACAAACGGGTTTTAAAAAAGTTAACTTTTTAGTAGGGATGTTACGGAGGCGGCTTTACCGGAGCCGGAGCCGGATCCGGAGTTTATTGTTTTTATTTAACGGAGTCGGATCCGGATCCGGAGGCGAAGTTGGAGCCGTTACCGAAGCCGGATCCGGAGCCGGATCCGGAGGTTTATCGGAGGCGGAGCCGGAGGTGTGAGATGTTTGATTTTTCGTCAACACATCTTGTATTGTAAGGGCGAGTAGCACCGACTTACGGTTACAGACCGATCAACGTTAAATATGGCGCCGGCAGCTGACACCCCATAGAAACTTGTCAAACTTTCCATACATTCAGATTTTAACGAACAGCGTTTACGATAACAGACGATTTGGTACAACCCCGCCTAATTTGTTTTTTTTAACCTCTTGAATAGGCGTAGAATTCGAACCCGAGGACACGGAGCTACCTTTTTTTCTGAGTCTGCTTTGGCAGTCTTCATATTCATACTCTTTATGGTGCAACGATTTTAGGTGGCCCTTATTCGTCCTTTCCTAGAATAATTACACTTTCTCACATAATTCACACTTTCCGAGTTTGTACTTATATTAACAAAGTAATTCCATAGGGCACTAGTTTTAAACGTATTTTTTTAAACTAATATGACGCAACGCAATACCAACACGGAACTAACTGACGGAACTAACTGATTTATATTTTATATGAAATGGCCGCTGTACACATTAGGCCAACGTTGGCGCGTGAGCAGGATGCAGCTATGCAAACTAAAGCCGGCTGTACACATTGGGCCAACGTTTACGCGTGAGCAGAATGCAGCTATGCGTTAAAGGAAGAGGGCTTTATTTCGTTCTCATTAGTTTGCATAGCTGCATCCTGCTCACGCGCCAACGTTGGCCCAATGTGTACAGCGAAGTTAAGACAAAAAGCGGACGATCGTGAGTGATAGGTAAGTGATTCCCGGACAAGTCAAAACTCGTAGGCGTGCGCCGCGCTACCGCGACAAATGCAATAGGTACCTTCAGCTCCGGTATAACTTCGGTAAAAAATTAACGGAGGCGGAGGCGGAGGCGGAGGTGTAAAATAAAAAAAATAGCGAAAGCGGAGGCGAATCCGAAGGTGTAAAACCGAACGGAAGTTCCGCCTTAACGGATGCGGAGGCGAAGCTCCGTAACATCCCTACTTTTTAGCATGTTAAAAAGCCAACCTTTACTTACAGGTTGCAATGTGTGACATCTCAATGCCTAATAATTGACACCTCTATTGTTATAGTGCCTAGAATAGGGTTCGTGTCAAGCACTGGATGATTTCTTCTTCTTTGAGTTTTAGTTGACTAAGACCCGATTTTATAAAGATCCGTGAGATTAAGTAAATCTTTTGTCGATAAGAAATGTCAAAACGTATTTAAAAAATATATTAATATTACGAAATTCTTATACAAATCGAGTTAGCCCTATAGTAAGCTCAATAAGTCTTATGTTACGAGTCCTAGACGACGACATATTTTCGCACAAATATTTACCGGGATTCGAACCTCGGACCTTCAGCTTCGTAGGCAGCAAATATAGTTCAAATTTTATGTTTTGGATCCCGTTAAACCCAAGCCTCAACGTATCGGTTATACTACGATGGTGAGGAACAAGCATACGGTATGCCTGAAAGTAAGAATAATTTAACACCACTACACAATGTGGGAATGGAGCGCCCGAGGATGCTGTTTTGAGAGTAAACCTGCGTATGTCTCTAGCTGTCAACACAACGAATCCTCAAATCGATAAAAAGTCGACAACGCGCTTGTGATTTGTATCTGTAGCCACACGCGTCCATATGCTACAGGCAGTGTCTGCTTACCAAAGTATAGTATAAAAAAGTTTACTTCCAGTAAGGTTGCTTCAAATACCTATGCGTTACCTACAAGCACATCTTTTAGAGGCTAAGTCAATGAGTCTTCATATTAAACAGTAACAAGTGAAAACCCAACTGCTTTTTTCAAATTTTATAGCCTATGTCACTCCCACGATTAAGAGGAATCCAACGACACCTCACATGTCGAAATCCGTCAAACGGTTTAGGCTGCAGGGCGTGCTAAAGAATAAGGTCACATACATACATACAAACATACATACGCTCGAAAAACATAACCCTCCTCTCCTTCGGCAGTTGGGTAAAAATATCCCTTGTCTGACTGTACCACGAGCGGCGTACATAGCAACAACAACAGAGATTCAGGACACACACCTAGCGCACCCCGCATGTGAGCACACCGCACATACTGAAATAACCTTATCAATTATAAAGACAAGTTAAATGACAGTAGCATTATCATAGTTTAACTGATAAATATGTGCGGTATGCACGTTCATAGTTATGACGACTTTTCGCTTCGTACTTTCATACCTGGAACCATGTGTTAGGTATTCTCGTCCCACTGTAGGTGGGGGGGGGGGGGGGTTAATTGGGTTTGGGTTTTGGGTTAGTATGTAAGGGCAAGAGCGAGTCAGATATACCCTGAGTAAGAGCTGGTACCTACCTACCTACATACAACTGACATTACCTGACCACATACAATTATTGCACGGATGATGATTGACCGATTTTGTTTTATGCCAGAACTTTGTTTGATTTTAGGTTTTTATTTTAATGTTATAATCAGTGACATTTCGTTAAAGTCTATTTAACGATGACGATATTCATATATAATAAGTTTCTGTCAAAAATTCAGTTTTTGGTACAAAGCTTTTATTGCCTACTGTACTTTTCTGTATACCATCATGAACTACTTGAACTACTTATTGAGACGATTCTAACGAGCCCAAACTCAACGGGGTTACGTCGGTTAAGTACTGAATTCCCATGGCCACCTTCTGTCTCCATCATCAGATCAGCTCGATGGTACCATAATATTGAATTATCATACAAACTATACTTATACCCAAAATTTCAGCTCAATCGGTCACCGGGAAGTGGGTCAAATTTAACTTGCAAGAATTGATTACAGACAGACAGACAAGGGAACAGGTGAAACTAAATAAAAGCTTGTAATAAGCTAGCTTTAATTTATATTCCCATTGTACACAATATTTTTTTATTTCATAATGTACCTACATATTATGAAATAAAAAAAAAACTAGATCTGATACCTACCGAGTTATTAAAACAGGCTTGTAGGACGTTTATGAATACGGTCGTAAGAATGCCAGCGCACGGCTAATTCAAAAAGAGGTCCAATTCAAAACACTCGAATAAAACCCTCTTATATAACATTATAATATGTTTAAGGTCGGTATTATTGACATGAGCAGTTTTCTTAACGCTACAAAATTCACCACGCCTTACAGCCCCCTTATAATAATAACTACATGACTAAACTCAAACACGGCAATAAAGTCATAATTTGAATTTCCAGTGTGGCGTCGTAACCTCGATCCGTTGGCAAGATGGCCGCTTATCGCCGCCATGTTGTTTGCTCAGCGCCGGCGCGCGCCTATGCGCAAGAGTTTGTTTTCTGGAGACCTGTTTTGTAAAAGGTCTCGGTACTACTTTTATGCTAATAAGGTATTGGGATTATTCGGTTTGCGCAATTGTCATTTTATTTGTGTTGTTACAGGTTATTATTTTGAGGTTATGTGCACGTTGCTTTAAAATTTTGAAAGTTCAAACGACGACATTCGCTAACGCAACTGTTAGCAAACTTTTCAAGAGTTGCAAACATTGCGGATTCTCATAAAATACATTTTTGTAGATACTAAACGATTTGCTCACAAAATCCTGCCTAACATATCGCATATGCGTGCTCTCAGAGCAAGTTTGCTCTGCGATGCGTGCATCAACTGGTAGGTATAGCAACAGAACTCAGACCTTTCTGCAACAAACTTAGGATTTCTCTTAACCTAGTCAGGTTAACACATAACCTAAGACCAAGGGGCCTCTTATTGGACTCAGCTAAATATGTGCTCGACACACAGTACAATACATAAACACACATAATATGTACAGAGCACACAACGCCCGCTTGCAGGGAAAATATTTGGTAACACCGCCAATGTAATCCAAGGAGTTTGCCTTGATAAATTAAATACACAATTTGTGTCGATCGTTATTTTATGATATATTAACATTGTTTTTATGTTAACTAATAGCAGCGCTTGTCGCTAGATTATTTTTCTTCGATACCAACATTGATTTAATTCGTTTTATATGGCAATGACATTGTTAGACATTGTTTCTTTCATAGACGAATATGAAAAAACTTTATTACTAATACAATGTACAAATTAGATTTAAGACTAGGTATACTTCAAACCTGATGACCTGGTAAAGGTTGCGGGAGTCCGCTGGATGCGGGTGGCGCGGGACCGGTCACTTTGGCACTCTTTGGGGGAGGCCTATGTCCAGCAGTGGACGTTTTTCTGCTGATATGATGATGACGATGATGATACTTCAAACCTATACATTACCGTACAATAAGAGGCATAACAATGTATGATGATAATAAGGAAAATGAACATATAATAAGCTTGGATCATAATTTTATATCATCGTATTTTATCCCCCCCCTGGATCCTGTACCTACTGACTTGAGTCTCTATGTAAAAATCTGACGAATACTTTCACAGACCAACGTACATAAATACCTGCTGAAACATACGTGTCGGATAATAGGAGTAGATTTCGATTGCCTAACCGTTCAGGGATCCGTATAATCAAACGTTTTAGATTGAATTCAAATTAACATTTGTTGCGCGCATTCTGATTCGTATGGGTTGGTGCACGTAGAACTAACCGCGCGGGCAAATCTAAATTTGAAATCAATTCAATGCGTTTAGTTAGAACCGTTTGTAGAGACAATAAAATAAATCATAAAATTTAGGTTAAGTACTAACATAAAACAGGAATCTATCATTTCATGTATCGTGTTTATTCGGATGTGTCGGGCAGATTGGAACTGGTGAACACAACATGCTGCCAAGTCGCTAATCAGTGACCCCTGTCTTAACTGCACAATGTAAATTAGAAAGAGAAGGGTAGATTTTCTCGTCTCGCACGGCGTCTGCTGCTAGTCCAGCTGGTCGACCACGTAACGCATTGCACGTCAGGTAGATCTAAATGTCACCTTTTATATGGAAAAATTGTATCGATTAAATCAGATAAACAATCATATAGTCAAGAATCATATATCTGAAAATCAGACCTTATTGTTTCTTAATCTAGTCAGAACGGCGTTTCAAAGCACGTGATAATTTCCAATGCACCTCCCCTAACGCGCGTTTGGAACGTTACGTGATTACTCCTCTGCTGTAAGCTCTGCGTAGCCTGCGTACCAAACAAAAACCTCCAGAGAAATCTTTAGTCCTAGTTCGGGTATTTTCCTTTTAAAATTCGGGTTTGTTAGGCAGTGAACCTTCCGTAACTACGAGTAACATTTTCGACGATGGCAAACAAGCATAAAGCCTGCCTGACTAAGAACCAGTTGCACCAACTTACGATTACTGGCCGATCGACGTTAAATATGGCGCCGGCAGCGGTCATTCCATAGAAACTTGACAAACTTTCCATACGTTCAGATTTTAACGAATACCGCTCACGCGATTACAGGCGATTTGATGCAACAACCTACAGCCCTCACGATAATCCAAAACAACTGAATAAGCCCACTTCTTTTAACCAGCCAGCAAACAACGTCATTCGCTCCGGTTTCCAAATTTGAAATTCCACCCAAAATTTGAAAATGGAACAGTTTCCACTTACGGCCCTGAAATGTAACCCTGACATTGACCTTGAGAACCAGGTTCACCCACACGGCCTGATAACTAGAGTTAATATTGGCACCCAACTGTTTGACGAGCGCTCTACTCTATCAATATATAAACATAATATTTATATTTGTACCGAAAGCACAATTACGACACTGCCACTTGTGTAATGTCACTGAAACGATAATCTGTGTACATTGTTACGTGGGTTGCGACTTGTTTTTTAATGGAAGTAAGGTAGTTGGCAATAAGTAGCGGCACAGTGTCGGTTTTTAGCCCGACTAAGGCAGAGCCGAAATTAAGGGATAATATAATGTTTGTAGCAGTCTTATGTATGAATTAAATTTTATAATTTAATTAAAATCACATATCAATAATATTTCATGTAAAAATTGAATTCCAAGTTTTCTTACTAGTTTTATAAGTATTTAGAATATTTATATTTTGCAGTTCTCGTCAGAGCATTTTACCGAAAATAGTTTCATCGGTTATCGTTTCCTATATTTCTATTCGCAGAATTTTATCATCACTTAGGAATCATTCATCGAACTTCGTTAGATCGCTCATACATTTGCTCGAATTACCTTTTAGGCGACGCGACGGCGATTTCAGTACAACTTGGGCGACTTGAGGCGACTTGATGTATGAAGATCGCCGTCGTGTCGCCAATCGCTCTACCAGTGCGGCCCCGGCCTTATACGAGTGATCGAATTTTACTTTATTATTTTACTAGCTTCTGCCCGCGACTCCGTCCGCGTGGAACTCGTTTATATTTCACCCCCTTAGGGGCTGATTTCGGGGATAAAAACTATCCTATGTCCTTCCCCGAGACTCAAACTATCTCGATACCAAATTTCATCGCAATTGGTTCAGTGGTTTAAGCGTGAAGAGGTAACAGACAGACATACAGACAGACAGACAGACATACACACTTTCGCATTTATAATATTAGTATGGATTTGTCCATCGACATAGTCGTTCAGCCTGTACTATAATTTCGGTTACAAATTTCACAGCCCAAAATTCTTATGTTTTCGTATAAAGATTATAATACAGCGTGTCTCTGACTTAGGGGCTTTAAATGCAAATGTCCATTACGGTCCTGAAACTGAACCACTTTTGTTCCGCAACTTTGTAAAATAACTATTATTTCTATCATTTATTCGTGTTTGAACTTTAACTGTACCATCAATGTATTGCAAACACGGCCTCATTATTTGACATCCATGACACTGACAAGTATGAAAACTAACTAATGGATGATGTACATTGAAAATGTTATTTTATTTGTATGGAATAATGAAAATATAAAAATAACGTATTTTTGAAAAGTTGTAGAGCAAAAGTAGTTCCGTTTAAGGAGCATAATTGACATTTGCATTTATAGCCCCAAAGTCAGAGACACGCTGTATAGTAGATTAGGTCAGGGCAGCTAGAAAAAGGCGGGGTGGGGTGGGGGGGAAAGAACAACACGATCGTATCGTAACAACGGTATTATTTGTAGGTTAGGTTATGGTTATCTTGTGTCCCGCGGGGCGACGTCGACACGCTGTACAATGCGTTAAGTGATCGACTGGTCTTTTTGTTTTTATTTGATATCGACATATTATATATTATATATTTAGGTCGTATTTTAATATCTTTTTACCCCCGACGCAAAAACAAGCTGTGTTATAATTTCAACATGTATTTCTGCATGTATGTCTGTGGCGTTGCGTTGTAGCTTCCAAACGGATAAACAGAAATAAGTGCGGTTTTTTAAAAATCGAAAGTCTTGTCCGTCGAAATGTTTTGATTATTGATTTATGTGGTAAAGCTCCGAATCGCTAAACTTAAGGAGCAGTGGGCGGGGCACGTTGCACGTAGAACCAATGGCCGTTGGGGCGGGAAGGTTCTCGAGTGGCGACCACGTACCGGAAGGCGCAGCGTCGGTAGACCCCGAAAAGGTGGACTGAAGAACTGGAAAAGTTCGCGGGAGTCCGCTGGATTCGGGTGGCGCAGGACCGACTACTTTGGCACTCTTTGGGGGAGGTCTGCCCTGCAGTCATCTGCAGTCTGCAGGACGTCTTTCGGCTGTTACGATGATGATGATGATGATGATATAAGCTACACTGTTTAATCTACTCGCAGTACACTGGAAATTTTGTGCTTTCGCGTACACAGATTGTGAACGGTTTACTTTAAAATGCCATAACGTTTTTTCCCCTAATGATTCGTTTCGCCTAAGCTTTATTTTCCCATACCTAACATTTTTTTTCGAAAGAAGTCCTAAATCTTTCACGCTTTTTATTTTAAACAAACCTGCCCTAATCTATGAGGCTCTATGAGATGTCTGTGACGTTCGTCGTTTTATCGTTTGCGTTACCTGCACGGCTATCACGCGACGGCGGCGACGCGCGAGCTTCTCGATTTTTCTCGCACTATTCGTCTCTCTCTTATTAGAACACTTAGAACAAGAGGTACAGTGCGAGAAAAAACGAGAGTATGTCGCGGCCGTCTGATGATAGACGTGCTGGGCCAATCAACATTTTTTTGTTGCTCGTTGCCTTGGTGACGTCTCCTGGGTCACTCATTAAAACGCCAGAGAAAGATCTACCCTCCTCTCTTTCTAATTCGCACGGCGTGAGTGAGACAGGCGAAGCGACTTGTCAGTAAGCTCAGCAAGTTGTGCTAGACGTGCAGACCCCCTATCATGGTCGGCCTTATCACACGATAAGTGTCAGGATAGAGCGTCCGTCACTGGCTGACACCGTTCGATAGAATGAGACGACGCCCTTGTCACTTATCGCGTGATAAGGCCGATCATGATACGGGGTCTGGACTGTATAATAATTAAAATACTATCGCGATCTTTCTACCAGGGTGTTCAAAAAGTAACGACAGGCGGTGTCGTGACTCGACCGGACGATGTCGGTGTCACACATTTAGTACAGTTAGATTCACACTCAGACCCTCTCTGACGTGGCGGTCGTTTAGTGTCATGAACTCAGGAGAAGCTATGGTAATAGTAATACCGCGTCCGAGAGAGATGGTAGCATACAAACAACTGACAGAAAAGGATATCATTCGTTGTCCTTGTCATAGTTGCAATTTTTTATTTGCCGCAACTGATTTAGTATGAGGTTGCGGCAAACAAACCGTTACCCGCCCAAATTAAGTACCCAAGTTGTTTATTTAGCTACATAGGAGCCTTTCCCTCCCTCATTGTGGCAACGCGTATAGCTTGTGCTGTTATATAGGTCCATGTTTTGTTTCAATCGGCAGAGCGCATCTGAGAGCAACACATCAGTTAATTATTAATCCGGTTTCAATCTTAAAGTTTCTGGCATCACTGCCACGACGGCCTCTCGGAGAAAATGAGCACGCGAGACTTTCAGACCATTTGAAACCAGCGGCTCTGTGAGCTGCTGAACAAGCGAGTTTGTTTTTTTAATAACTGTTATGTCATAAAAATCTATATCTATAATCATCGAACCGGCTTACAAAATTTCACGAGGATCGGTTGAGAAATGCGACCTGTAGAGGATAACAACCAGACATGCGAATTAATTTTAGCCCAAACTGAAACGGAGGACTTCGTTCGCTTCGCTCGCTCGTTCAAAAATATATTTATCCAAGGTCTTTTTGACATTGGGATCTCCCAAGAAAGCGACAGATATTTTCGGCGTGATATCTGCCCCCACGTAAACGACCTCGATTGTACTTACAAGAGTACCGTCTCAAGTACATCTGAGACGTGAATTATCTTGCTTTGGACAGGACAATTATATGTGTATCGCTAAACAAATACGCGTTAGCCGTGGTATCGAATCAGTGCGGGCGCGAATTGAAAACTCAAACAGTTGACTTGCGCTTTTGGAGATGGTGCCTCGTTTACTACCTGCTTGAGTTAGTAGGACTCGCTATATATACTTATATACCTGCTGCCCAGCACGGTAGTACACGTCACGTTTTACGGCGAAAATGTACTGAAACGTTACGTAAAACAACGATAAAAAGTATCATGCTAGGTACCCTGGTCAATTTCATAACGTTCCGTACGGGTCTGCCTCACAAGGGACTTGGAACACCTTTGTGCTGCGTCGTTTTAACGTCATGTTTAAACTGTTATACGAAGTTGAAACGGGTTAAGGCACAAGGTACCAAAGGTGTTCTACTAGGTACTTAAGGGCTCGACCGTACGTTTAGTAGATCTAAATGTAATTTTTGTACGAGAAAATGTTAATTGAGCGGTCCTCACGCTCGTTCGAACTGTTACGCAAGTACTCCAAAGGTCTCGTTGGACTGTGAATACGTGGAAGTATAAGTGACAGTGAGTCGCTATTTCGCGATGAGACCGCCTGTTGTTTTGCCTCTGCTTATAATCGCTGCGTTTTGTACTGTTTCTGTACTTTTATCGACGTGTGAAATAATAACGATAAACAATAGGGGTGTAGACTCGAAAACTATTATTACTACAAAAGAAAGAAGGCAAAAAAATATGCCTAGTGACGAAAATCCCATTCGGATACCTCAAAGAATTACGAAGCTACAACCGTTTTAATATTGCTTGTTAGAGAGAGAAAACGCAAACAGTGTGTGACGTCACATTACAGAATGCTGCCGGGGGGCCGCGTCGACAGAGGCTCCGACCACGACGTGGCGCGGCACGTTGCCGTCGTTAGTGACGTCACAATCTTCCAGCGTCATCGTTTCATATGAAGTTGAGTTTTGCGAAAAAGGGACAGAACATGCCCGTTCTTAAAACTTTGGACACTTATAACTTCGTGATTATTTAACCTTTTGCGTTGATTTTTTCTCCATTTGACTACATTATTCATCCTTTTTCGAGAAAATATGACATTATTGATTATTTTATTTAGTGTCTATGCTATGCTATGCTCGTCGTATGATTATGACTTGCTTTGGAATGCTTGCAGTTGACGAGCGTTTTTCGAGACGGTACTTCGTAGCTAACTTGGGTAAGATTTAGCTGTACCTAACTACTGCTGACCAAACAGAGGAGACAACATTCATGTTATTAGTTTTCCTACGATTTATTTAGCATATTATGAGAATATAGAAGCACACCAGCGACTTGAATATTGCATTACTTACATACACATTGACGGGCGTTTACAATTACATATAACTCTGTTGAATATGTAATGTGTCTCAAGCTTCGACCATCCACTTGCAGCGTTCGGAGGCCGCTAGATGGGTAGGCGTTTTTGTCAGTTTATACATATAGAATAGTTACGAAATGGTTAGCACTGAATGTGTAATCGACCAAGATAAAACCACTAAACATGGCACTAAACGCAGCACCACAGGGCATCAGAGGGTCGCATTACAGTGGACCCGATAATTTGTGTTGTCGGCTCTCTCGTTCATCTCATTAACACGTGCGATGCGATCCGGGTACGAATGTGGAAGACATAATGGAACCGAATCACTCAACAACCAACCTTAATTTGTTTACGTGCAGATTCTTATCACATCGACATAAAGACTATTGTCGTTTGAAATGTATTTCGAATAAATTGGTTGGGCTTTTACACGCGCGCGGCAAAGCGAAGTTCTAAATTCGAAATATACTTTTAAACTGCCAGTGACGTCAGGGTTTGGTCTTTTAGCTATGTTCCACATTTGACCCTTTCATTAATAATTAGTTTCCATTTCAGATTTCGTGGTTGGTCCCATGGGAAAGGTTGTTCAGTATGATCATCTTATTCGCTTTTTGTCATTCCGGATCATGACCCCGTTAACACCCTGTATATACGTTTATCACAGTATGTTTTATTTCTACATACGATGCTATACGCGACTGCGATTGGACTTAAATTGACATAAGAACATTCCTTTCAAAATGTCCTATATGAGTCTTGCGGAGTCAACTTTCTAACCGTGGTCGTATAACTTATATTAAAAGCGTGCTTGGCCTGCAATTCCTAAGGGATCAAGTTTATTGAGCATTCGAAATTAGATTTAGTACCTCTACTCGTATTATCAAGTACTTCCAATAAGTCGTGTTATGCCAGTCCATCTGTCATGATCCAGACCCTATTCAATTCACTGCCTACTAAAGCCAAACGCTTGAATAGGGATGTCAATTTTATATTTGAAGAGTTTTTATTTTTTTAATTAAGTAGTCAACGAAGCTATGCTATTTCTTCAAATGATTCGTTATTTTAAAGTAATACAGTATCACGACCGAATCCTCTTGTGGTACTTTCTGGGGAATAATTAACTTTAAAAACAACGTTTAAACCGACTTCAATTCAGTACTTCGCCAAGGAACACACATTAACATTTCCTTTCCACTTTTCCACATGAACTACTTCCCGAGAGTTGTTGTTGGTTATTACAGAAAAAACTCATTATAGCGAAATGAGTCATGCGTGTCGCTAATATTAGGAGTTCCGTCGATTTGTCATGGATCTCAGAATCGAGAATTGGCACTTCGTTAGTTGCTACTTGAACGGAATCATATCAGAATATGTGACGTACTTTACATCATTGAGAAGTTTTATAAGTAATCTATAGTCTTCGTTATCGTTCCACTTCACCAAATACACGAGATATTACTAGAAAATACCGAAATCAATACACGCGTGCGAAAATTGAGGAGTTCCCTCAATTACTCATGGATCCTATCATCCAACTGCCTTTTTGAAAACAATGGCACCAATCTGAAAGCATATTCTTACAAATAAAAAAAGAATTGTACGAATCGGTTTATAAATGACCGAGTTCTGAGGTAACAAACATAAAAAAAAAACATACAGCCGAATTCAGAACCTCCTCCTTTTTTGAAGTCGGTTAAAAATAGTGTAGACTAGAATATCTATGATTGAGTTATCGTGATAATGTTATGGTGTTTTGATTTTGTAATATTTACAGGTTAAGCTGTAAAAAAAGAAAAACAACTCCACCAAATTGAAATTTCAAAAAAGGAGTGTATAAATTCTTAAACGGTCGGCAACGCGCATGTAACACCCCTGGAGTTGCAAGCGTTCATAGGCTAGGGTAACCACTTACCATCAGGTGGGCCGTAAGCTTGTTTGCCACCGACGTAGTATAAAAAAAAAGAAGAGAACAGCCGGACAGACAAACGATTTTCGGCCCAAGTTTAAGCATAGCACTCTCAATACATTTAAGCCATAAAACAAATAAATTATTCTTCTTATCACTTATCATTACATAAGCCGGAAGATTCACTGCTGGGCATAGGCCTCCGCCAAAGAGTGACACAATGACAGGACCACTCCTGCACCTGCACCACCCGCATCCAGCGGACTCCCGCGACCTTTACCAGGTCGTCAGTCCACCTTGCGGTCGCCACTCGAGATTTTTCCGCCCCAACGGCCATCGGTTCTACGTGCAAAGCGATACGGACAGGGATTTATCATTGTTACATCTCGCGAAGTGTTCCGAACCAACACAAGTTATAGCTAGGTATCACAATTCTTAAATAAGCTTCCCAACCGCGTCGGCAAAGAACGGCCGCTAACAACCAAAACAAATGAAACCTACACTAAGTGAAGTGCTAGTATTATAGTCAACAGCTATTATTCAATACACATTTTACTTAGAAACCGTAATCTCTTGGCCAATAAGTGATCAAACAGTGTACTGGACGTGCGACTTTCGATAATTATGTGTGCTGAAACTGTTAGCGCGAGGTGGCCTCGCGGACCAAATGCTCGTGGAAAATTATGGATAATGGACACTAGGAATGTTTTGTTTACATGTAAATATAAATCACGTGTTTGTTAGGTAATGTCTGTGGATTTCAGTGATTTATAAGATAACACCTTACTAACTTTAGCATCTTGAGAGAGGGTCGCAGTATTCATCATCCTCCTAGCGTTATTCCCGGTTGTGCCCTAAAGGAGCCCGGAGTCCGCTTTAACACCTAAACCCAATTGCTGATTTGGCATAGGCACTAGTTTGTACTAAAGCGACTTCCATCTGACCTTCTAACCCAGAGGGGAAAGTAGACCTTATTCGGATTAGACCGGTTTCTGCACGATGTTTTCCTTCACCGAAAGTTAACGGTAAATATTCCGTACATGTTCCGAAACACTCTTGGTATTGCGGTTGATATCCACATGCCTGGACCACTAGGCTATCGTAGAGGGTCACAGTATTAAGGATGCTAAATTCATTATATATAAAGTATATTTAACTTTAAAAAAAAGTTTGAACCAACTTCAAATCAGAACCCAAATCGCTTCAAGTGTGGCTATAAAATTTGAAGAGTTCCCTCGATATCTGAAGGATCCCATCATCAGACCTGACGACAATGGGACCACTTGGGAAGGATACCCTATAAAACACTACTACCACGTAAATATTGTGTAGAAGATATAGGTACCTTTCAATTACAGAGTCGCAATTATCTGATATTCAAGCCCTGAAAAACAGTGGTCTATTTTCGTTTTTAACCCAAATTGTTGATGCTAATTATACCTACTATTATTATTTTAACTTTTTTTGAAAACGCCTAAATTCAACGAGAATGATTGAATGGAAAAATAATATACCTCCCAGTCACATTTTTGTATTCACGTATCATCAGATTAATATAACGCGCTCCCGTATTGCCTAGTTATACCAAACCAACAAACATTACGCATAACAAACGAACTAATAAGCTAATAACCAACTTACATCATAATATGAATGCAAAGATACATATTTGCCGTGCCTACATTATTGTAGTCTGTCTGTATATTGATTCTATTTATCAATGCTCAATTCGGGCAACATTCTAAATGAATTTGCCGAGTCTTAGAAATTATTTTGCCAGCAAACATGGCCCCACGTTTATTAGGTAAATATTTAATATTTGATTGGAATAAATGTCGCTTTATTGCAGCGGAAACTCCTGTTGACTTGTTTTATGAGTATCCTTTATACTTGTCATCAAATAAGTACTTATATTATTTTTAGTTTACAGTAAAACCCTCGTCCCTCGACTAGGATAATATGTACCTATGAGAAGTACAGAGATTTAGACTTGCGACTTTCTCAGTCTTAGTCAAAGATAAAAGCAAAGTATTTTTTTTGGATGTAGGTACTAATCCGCGTAAACGGTGTCTCCTCTTATAAACCTACCTTAAGGCTTTGAGAAGCTTTTTCTCAAAGCCTACGATATACCTTCTGAGGGCTGGGAGGAGGTCGCGTCTATGAGACCGGAATGGCGTAATAAAGTCAGAAAAGGAGTAAGGTAAAAGCACCAGTCATGTACACTTCCAGTGATGGATCGTTTAAACAACGCCAATAAAAAATAAGCAAACCGTAACGATTTTTTTCCATCGGCAATGCTTTTTGCAAATTGCAACACTTCCGCCACCATATGTTCAACATTTAACAGGTAACGGCCATGGTGTTTGCCTTAGAATCGTTGTTATTTTGCGTGCGGCGAATTTCGAATACAGTATAATGTCAGTTTATTAGAAGGATCACGATGCGTGTAAGTACACTTATTGTAATTTTACTAAAACCATACGCTGGAAAGGTGTTGTAGCTATTTATTTTCTTTCTATAATTATAATATTACTTGTAGATGATTTCTATAACCTTAATGTTTTTAAATTAATTTTGTATTAAGCAGAGCTGCTAACGAAATTATACATTTTTTTAAATAAAGGAAAAATTGAAAAATGTAATGCTCCGAGCCGGTTCGAACCGGCGACCACAGGAATTCATGGCCCGTCGCTACTAACCAACTGAGCTATCGGAACAATCCAGTTCGGGCACCAAATTCTTCAATCAGTTCCTTCCTACAACGCCTTAGGGAGGCGTGTAGCATTAAATTTTCCAATTTTTCCTTTATTTAAAAAATGCTTAATGTTTTTTGATTCTTAATGTATAGCTTGATATAGGTATTGTTTATAATTGGTTCAACCAATCCAGTCATGAACAATTTGTCGATTACTGGATTTGCTTCAGTTTTTATTAATTTCCTTACTATACAGTCGGAGTTATGCGAGGTTTATAGTTCTGTTAAATTTCATCCCGTCCAGTAATGTACATCAGTCCACGTCTGGTTGTCCATAACTGGTACCGTCAAAATGCACTTCTAGTCACGAAAAAAAAAATGTTTTTTGGACCTTCACGCTTTGAGAAGATTCTAGAGATTAAACTATTGAGAATTGACAGTACGAGTATTATTGTTTTTATTAGGGTGTCAATGAGTAGGTGTGTGTCTATAGATGGGTGTCCATGAATGGAGTATGTCCATTATTGGATTTTGGCCTGACCATAGCTGGTTTTCTAAATTGTTTCTGTTAGTTAAGCAAAATAACGTTTTAAGTGGTATGATAAAACAATGAATAATTAAAATTGATTGGCAAAACCGTCTTATATTACTTTCCTAGCAATCCAACATCTATCAGTGCGATGATAAATGAATGAAATTGCTAATACTAAATATTTCACCTTATAGTGTCGTAGTGTCGTGTTAACTGGTGTTCTTACCTTAGCTTCTTTTGAAGTAGCTCGACTTGGACACCTGGACCAAAAGCGCCATTTACGGAAGAATCGACCCAGACCATCCTATACATATACATACTTACAATGGCCAATTGACCAGGGCCAGCTATACTGCACACAATGTAACCGAACATTTAAAATTAAGGTCGTTTTTGCGAGCCATACCTATATTTTTGAAGTGAAAACTTCTTTAGCGGCGCTGAGCACTTTTTGGGATGGGGAAAAATTGTTAAATACGCGACAGAGTTTTGTGACGTCAGATGTGAAGGAGGTCACTTTTTGCTGCTAGCCGATTCGACTTCATTCATTCAAAACTGGACGCTATTCGTACTTTTTGCAATAGCATTATTCTGCAAATAAATTTGTAATTTTAACCAACGCGTCGTTCACCGTTTTGCTATTGAGAAAAATCGAATAGTTCGAATTTGGGCGTTATTCCTAAAGAGATGAAGCTTAGAAAAATATTTACCAACGGCAAAAACAAATTGATATTTTGGTCGCCACTGCCGTCTGCTGTTCTTGCAAATTCGAATAGTTCGAATTTAGACGTTATTTCTAAAGAGATAAAGCTTTGAAAAATATTTGGCAATGGCAAAAACAAATTGGTATTTTGTTTGCCGCCGGCGACGGGCGAGCCGGCCCGTCGCACCCAACGCGCCCGCGGCCCGTCCGCCTAAATAATTGATAATTGTTTATAAATTTGCGTCAAATTCATTTTTAGGGTGACACCGACCTGATCGAAAAACTGTTACAATGTTATTGAGTTTTCACTTCTGCCGGCACTCCCGGACTGCAACCCGGTCTTTTTTTTATACAACGACGGTGGCAAACACGCGGCCCGCGTGATGGTAAGCGGACACCGCAGGCTATAGACGCATGCCACTCCAAAGGAGTAACATGGGCGTTGCCGACCCTTGATATGTTTTAGGATTCGCCGTGTTGACAGCTGAAGGAACAAATTCCCTCGCTCTCAACACAACGCATCCTCGGGAGCTCTGGCGACCTTGCTCACCTCCAGGAACACAACATGCTATGATATTCTGCAAGGCGGAGGTACTTCCCCAGTTGGGCTGCTCCAAATTCGAGCGGGATGACATTTCGCTGTGCCCTACCTCACCATACGTGCTCATCACTCTCATCAGAGAAAATTGTAGGGCTCGCTTTCGTCGGATACGACAAGGAGGACTATATACCTACCTAAAACATAACCCACATGCATATAAGATGACTTAGAAGAAAGAGATGACTAGTTCTTACAGTAGAGTCACAGAATAAATAATATGTAGTACTACATACAGGAGAACTCTGTTAACAAATCCCGTGTTTAGTTATGCTGAACGAGCCTAAACGTGGCCATCCCTTTCTATCGCATGCAACCCGCTGCGATAGAAATAGAACGCGTGCGTGCCGTAGCAGCACTAACATAGGCTAGTGGCTAGTGGCGTCGACGAAATCACGCATTGAAAAGCCCCTGGTAGGTAGGTAGGGTAGTAGGTACGTATCGTATACTGCCGCCGTAAACGACGGGCACGTATGAGGAATGTTATGAAAATAAATGAAGCCGTTGATGTCTACCTTGCCTACCCCTCCGGGAAACGGCGTGATGGTATGTATGTAGGTATTTATGACACGCAGGTATATTATTTTTATTAAAAGTTTCGCTTAAATAAACATGCTTTTCGCAAGCAAGCAAGGTAAATACTGGCTTATCATAACAAGCAAGTCGCTATTTTTAATTCCTCTGACAAAATGAGTAAGGTAACTTTCCATCTGTCATGCTGTTATCATGAAATGTGGGTTTATTGCTCTATTTAACTTGGCTCGGAGATTTCACAGTTTCTAAATGACAAGTGTGTTCACTTCACACGTCATTACAATGCAGAGTCGACAAAACATTTTCGCATGTTTTGCTTCTTCCTCGCTTTTTTTTCGATGTATTCATTTACTTGGAAGTTGTTTTTAAGTAACCTATTAGGCTAAACCTAGCCTGCGGTGTCCGCTTACCATCAGGCGGGCCGCGTGTTTGCCACCGTCGTTGTATAAAAAAAAAATATGGCTCGCAGAAACGAACTTAATTTTAAATGTTCGGTTTACCCTAGGTACGCGACGTTGGAGATACCATTACCAAACTCAAGTGGAGTTGGGCAGGACACCTTGCCAGGCAGAATGATGGTAGGTGGACCAAAAAGGTGTCAGATTGGTGGCTACTTCTAGGTAAAAGGAGCGTCGGCCGACCACCATCTCGATGGGTGGACGATATTAGGAAGATTGCGGGTCACTTCTGGATAAGATTAGCTCAGGATAGGGACGGGTGGCGTACTCGAAGAGAGGCCTATGCTCAGCAGTGGGCGATTACGGGCTGAAAATGATGATGATGATTAGGGTAAAACCCAGGAGAGTCGCCCCGGGGGTATAGTTGCATAGATTGCAATTACTCTAGTTTCGCGAATGAAACACATATTATTTTATTTGTCTATCGAGAGACTCTGCAACTATAACTAAGTTGACCGTGTTGCATGTCTCTGTGCGATTGCATGGGACGGCTAGGTGCGATCAAAGTTTTTGCGGGATAAATTTCCTCTTTCTCGGCGGGGCATCTATCCGAAAGGTAATTTACTTTAGGCAACTATCCCCTACATGGGATAGTTGTCCCAAAATTTATAGGTCCGCAAAAATCGCCAATACTCTGGAAATATCAAAGATATTGTTCATTCCTTTCATAAATTGGGAGATAATAAACCAAAGTACCCACCCGTTTTACAAATAAAGATTCTTGCTTTTTGTACAAAAGATATAAGTTATTCCAAAAAGTGGGCATATATCCTGGTTTCACCCTAAGGCTCGCCACATGTACTCTGAGATTATTTAAGTTGGCCGAAGTGCGTCAAAGTAGTCGATTAAGAAGCTACTCTATCATCAAAGGCAGAAGATTCCAATTCCAATGACATTTTTATAAAAAGTCAGCCACAATAAATACAGGCTGAATTCGATGAATGAATGCAGAACAAGAGATGAACACGTCAGAAATGTCAGTTGGCAGAAGTGCCTCCACAAGACCATACTAAGTAGGAGGAAGTTAGAGCAATATTTTAAATTTTGTACCTTGTATTGTGACATCCTTATTTCTCAATCAATCAATCAATCATTTATTTTACATAAAAACATGGTGTACAAAAAGGTTACAATGAAAACAAGAGTATCACATGTTTTGCTGCTAGTGAAACACGTAAAATGTAAGCTAATATTCATCTAATTAATTAACAATAGATACAATTCTATATTAAAAACTACACTGGAATGTGAGTATGAATAGTTAAAGTAAATTTAGGTAGTTATATCAATGAATTGTCAGATAATAGTAGATAAAATAAAATAATTTTGGAATACAATTGCTATCACATCTTTTATCATAAAATGTCATAATTTAAATATTCATTGACCGAGTAGAAGCATTTTTGCACTAGCCATCTTTTGAGTTGCCCATATCAGGGGCACTTTTTTATAATCTTCTGGTAATTATTTATTTCTCTTACTAGCATATGTATGGGGGTGCGAGAAGAATGAATGGTTTTTGACCGACATAAATGCGATTATATACTCGTTAGGCAGATACTAAATGTAAAAAAAGATTAATTAATAGGTACCTACGGATCATTTTCAGCATAGGTATTGCCTAACTAGCTAAACCAATACTCCAAAAGAATGGCGTTAAAAAATATGCCTAGTGACGAAAATCCCATTGAGATATCTCAAACAATTGCGAAGCGTTTTAATATTGCTTGTTAAAGAGAGAAAACGCTCGCAGATCGTGAGATCAAGATCTGCGAGCGTCATAGTAAATGATAATCGTTTCATATGAAAGTGCGTTTTGCGGAAAAGGGACAGAATATACCCCCTCTTAAAACTTCGGATACTTGACTTTTGTCAATTTTGTGATTATTTTAATGTCCTGCACGGCTATCACAAGACGGCGCGCGAGCTCTCTCGATTTTTCTCGCCCCATACCTCTATTTCTAAGTTTTCTAATAAAAGAGAGACGGATAGTGCGAGAAAAATCGAGAGAGCTCTTGCGCCGTCTTGTGATAACCGTGCTGCTTTACTTTTTTCTCCAAATGACAATTTTTAATAAATTTCGGGAAAATTCGACATGAATGGTTATTTTATTTGGTGTCTACGCCCATATTACATATCATATCCTTTACTTACGAAAATCCTCTACCTTTGGGAATCCGCATTAGTTTAATTCGATGTCTCTGCCGCTGCCGATCGGTTGAGTATGGTGTGTGTGGGAAAGAGTGGATTGCTAATTTATGCAATTCAAATTAACCGCAATTTTCTTTGGTTGCCAGTAAATATATTACATAAACCGTCATTCTACTTTTTTAAGTTCACAAGATTTCTTATTAGTCAAAACCCGCCAGTTATACCGCCAAAGAGGACGTTATTTGATTAACACTAATTAGTTGAACCGGCTTTGCTTCTTCCGACGAAAGTGCCGTCTTTCTAAATACCACCTCGCGTCTACCGATTTCAAAGCATTTATCCACCTTTATTACCAAAGCTTAAGGTTGTTCATCGCAAAAAAAATATTTTTAAAATCGCTTATGAACTCCCAGTACACTTAAATTTAAACTTGGAGAAAGTATAGCTTTCTTTACGTTTAAATGTACGCTCGGAATCATAATTTCTCTGCAATTTTGCGTGATTTATTATAGTGGCAACCCCTGTAATTAGCTAAACTATTACCGGTCCCACTGTGGATATAAATCTATCCCTTGCATCTCGAGCGATTTCACGGGCAATCCCACAATGGAGACAAGTCAAACTGACTATCAAAGCGCCCATTCATTCCTAAACGGGGGCTAACAACATTATACCCGTGTAATACATATTTCATTATTACTCACCTTTTATGGACCTTTAGTTTATAGCGCTGGCAACCCCGGACGTTTTTTTTTTCACTAGCGACGGCGAGTCGGCGACTACGCCGACTACAATGCCAGGTTTGTGTTCAATAGGGGGCGGTGTATTGTTGTACAATATTTTTTCTACTACGTATCTGGAATTCTGGACATTTTTATACGAGTATCATGTGTGTATCTGCAGTTCGCATAGATATGGTAGGCAGAAAAATGTTAATTAAGTATACACTTCTGGTCATTGATAAGAATTATTTTGATTACCTATACGTATAATGTCAGGTATAAAAATTAATTTGATTACCTACGTAATGTCAGGTACAAATGTGATTGCAAATGTGATTGCAATATGCATTTGTGCTTACCCATTTAGTAGGTAAGTTTGGTTTTTTTTTAATCCCTTTGAGTCTCGATCGCCGACGGAATATCTCGTAGCTAAATCGTTGAAACGATTGAGTTTTTAGGTAGAGACAACTGCTGCTTACATTGTCTTTCAAATATATTTTGCTGACGCTACCGCCGTTTTTGCAGCAACGTCTATAGTTCCTGAACGATCCAGAACTCCATTGATCAGGAGACACCGACGTTCACTTCCGTTTGCCCTTTCATTGTGCCATTCGACAAGGCAGCTCGCACCGCCGCCGGCCATACGCAACAATGGCACAATTTAAAAATCGAATTCCAAATTCAAAAGCGCATCGTTGAGGTTTATTGGCTTATCGCTTGATTGATTGTGCGAATGCCGTTTTTTTTAATCGATGTTGCCAGTTTTTGTGCAATTTATAGGTCGATAATATATTTTGATTTGGGCGTGGCGAATTCGCGAGCTTTGTCGGGTGTGCGGAAGTTTTTCGTAGGATGCATGTCCTGTTAACAGGTATGTTTTCTTTTGTTGAAATGCCAATGAGCAGTACGTTCTATGATGAGATTGTAAGGAGTTTGTTTGGTACACTTGTTTGCGATACGCCTGTTTCAAATCAAATTTAAAAATGGATGGGACGGTTTGTTTGTGCTGTGAAATTGTAAATTGTACTGAGTCCTTTGAATTGCGTTTTTCTTAAATAAACTGGCGCGTAGTAGAAGAGGTTTATTTAAGAAATTCTCGATGATTTTACTGACCTTGTTCTAAATCTGAGTCAGCGTGGTTTTCCAGTTAAACCAAATGTGTATTAATATTATTATGAAAGACGAAGTGTATTAGCATAAGCGGTCGTGAGACAAAGGCCTCGATTTCCACTCACGCTCCGAGATCCCATTACGTAACAAAACTGGAGATCTGTCTTCAGAAATTTGGGAAAAGTTGAGAAAATCGACGCATACTAAAAACTGACTTATTTATATTCTACTAAGGTTAAAAATATATCTGTTTGTTGTTTGTGGACTGTAAAAACGTGTTTGTTGATGAAAGGCGTGACGTGTTTGTGCCACCGTGGCTAAACGGACAAAAAGACAAAGAGACATAAAGAAACACTAGCATATCTAAAATACACAAATTGAAAAATACTATTATTGTCTTAACTTTTCCGACTTTCAAAGTTCAAATATGACCAGAGACTAGGGAGACGCCATGGTGACGCCTTAAATGTCAATATTTTTCTCCCTTGAGCCTTAACTTCAAACCGTATACATAAATGGGCTTCCTAAATGATTACATCAGTAATACATAAAGAAATACAAAAAAATACATTAATAATATTAACCTCCCATATGAACATCATCGTTTCTGCTAGTATATTATAATCATCATCCACCTAGCGTTATTCCCAGTTGTGCCCTAAAGGAGCCCGGGGTCCGCTAATGGCACCTAACTTGGCATAGACACTAGTTTTACGAAAGCGACTGCAATGTGACCTGCCAACCTAGGTGGAAAACTAGGTTTAACATGATGTTCTCCTTCACCGAAAAGCCACTATCAAATGATATTTCGTAGGCACATACGTTTTAAAAAAAAACCCAGTGGTAGTAGGTATGATAGTCAGAGCTCGGAAAGAAGGGTTATGTCATTAATGTCATGTGTAGATATAAATATGGATACACCGTGAAAATAATCCTTTAAGGGTTCCGTCGGTTCCTAACCTAACCAAACTAAATTTTATAAATATGGCTAAACTATAATGAAAAAGCATTGCAACAATATTACTGACTAAGTTTTTTTAGTTAATAAGTTTCTGTGTATGTAATTTTAATCACATTCCGTAGATTATAATTAACTTGTATTCGTTTTAACGGCGACGTAACTCTCGTAGCGGCTAGGCAGCATAAACAAAATCATTTAATTAGTCATTGAATTACACATTGGACAAATACAATACCTGCAATTGAATGGAATTGCTGGTAAGTATAATGTCCATGGTACGCAAACTCTCAAAACAGCTCACCCTTTCCGAGCACTGATGATAGTATATTATATAATAGATTCATAATTCATTCATACTCTAAATTCAAACAATACCAAATAACAAGTCATTTGTCTAACAGTTGATTAAATTGGTTACAAATGTATTTTAATTACGTAGGTATCGAATAACTTTTCTCAATAATCTAACCCAAAGTCGGATTTCGCTAACCGCATAGAAAGGGTAACTAGGTACCTATGCCTTGACCGCAGGGGCACTTCTACGAAAATAACATTAGGTGGTAAAGGTTAGTATGTAATTAGGCTTAATCCTGTCCATAAATCTGGGAAAATACTTACTTAGTATATTTTGGTGAGGGGTTGCGGTTTGTTATTAATTTGCTTTAAGGTGCGTCCTTAGAGAAAAACTCGGAGAGAAATAGGACAGCAACTGAAATACAAAAGGCAAGGGCTCAAAGGGCAAAATATGAATGTAACAGCATGCATCTTAATTATTTTTGTTTATATTTTTACAATAGTAGGCGCAATATTTACTGAGAGAAAGGAATATTATCTATTTATTTATTATGAGGCTGACAAAAACAAGTTACAAGAGTCTTTTTGAAGTGGATACTTCTTTGCTCGCGTTCTTGAATAGGGGTACAGTTCAAAATGTATCACGTGACTTCCGAAATAACTTTTTGTAGAGAAGCCTAATCTGATTTCAAATAATTGTTTGTTACATGTTTTAATCCTTCTTTATTTGCCATTAGAAGAGAATCACAAAATGTTATTTAGTTTATGTGGCGGACATGAAAATAATGCTGAAATGACCGCCCTTTTCAATGTATCGCGAGTCAAATGAGCTACGTCAGTCAATGTTGCCATATATACCGTTTTATCTGTTCTTATACAGATTTTAGTGAACTAATTCAGATATACATATATTTTACGGGTACACCATAATAGCAGGCTTGGCCGGTTTTTTTATTAGGGTTCCATAGCCAACAACAACCCGCTCCTTTTTTGATTAAATTTTCCACGGTATGTTTTACCTCTGCCGAAATAATCTTGATCCGACAATGACGTTAGAATTAGAACCGAGCGGCTCAAACGCTAGGAGATTCGTCCAGCAGAGATCTTGGCACCGTCAGCAACCGCCGCGACTAAAAACAAACTAATAATGATGTTTTCCAGAAACTTATTCATAATCCTAACAAAATAAAAATCATTACAAAAAATATGTAATAACTAGTGAATCTACCCATTTTTTTAAGGGGTTCCGTAGTTAACAAGGAACCCAAAAAAAATCTGTCTGTCCGTCTTCGGCTTAGCTCAGTAACAATTACTACTAGAAAACTGTAAATCGGCATGGATATATAAATCAATCACGCCCATAGTGTGGGGTATTGTTGGATAGCTCGTTCAAAAATATTATGGGTTTCTTATAACCATTATTCAAATCAGTGATTCGTTTGCGAGATATTGGGCTTTAAAGCCCTAATTTTTGTTCGTGTCATGTGTCCCCCCCCCCTGCCGGCTAAATGGCTACTTCTGTGGATGTGAAAAAAATCATGGTAGTAGTACATATAATGAATTTAAAAGGAAAACTATCACGGACAAGTACGCATAAGTAGTTACCGAGTAATAGTCGACCAACTTAATGAGTACTTGGAAAGGCCGATTTTCGTACAAATTTGGCCGACGCAACCGCACCGCACGTCGATGTAACTAAGACAGACAGGTAACTACGGAACCCTACACTGCCCGTGGCCCGACACGCACTTGGCCGGTTTTTTTTTAAATTACAATTGTAAAACGAGCGACAATGGAGACAGATAAACCGTACGCGGTTTTCGCTCGCTGTTCGAATCCATACGTAAATAGTTTATAAGTATATTGAAAAAAAAAAAACACATTACTGGGCACTGAGTGAAGGCTCTTTCTCGGCACTACGTAGTTTCGCGGCTTTGCGCCGCGTTAACATGGTAAAAACTAGTCGTAGTTTTACCCAAAAAATTTCGAATGACACAAAATTACTTACTTATAACATTAATGAATGCGTGCATTTTGTTTAATTGTTGAAACTAATTTTATGCCGCTAATATTGTAATGTAAAGTCGGCATACGCATTTTCACGGCGACAGCGCGTGTGGAAAATATGAGCGCGCGCGTGCCTCAAAAAGAAAAAACGGAACCCTTAAAGGATCTTTGTTGTCCGTCCGTCTGTCTGTCAAGACCCTTTATCTCGGGAACGCTTTGAGGTATCGAGTTGAAATTAAGATTATATACTTAAATCTACAGTCCGTTTTATAATTGTGAAAAAGTCAAACTTCTAAGATAATATAAAAAAGATAAGGCCGTTAATGCTGCAAAAACGTATATTTCGAATTTCGACTCTCAATCAAAATGTATAGGGTACCTACTTTCCGTTGACCTAGAACTATGATATTTGGCAAGTAATATCGTCTTATACTACAAGTACAGGAAACAATCTGAAAAACTATACATGTGTAATTAAGTACGGAACCCTCGGTGGGGGAGTCTGACTCGGACTTGTCCGGTTTTCTTTTTTATTCTAAGATTGACTCGTAGAAAATGTATTTATGAAAAAACGATTAAATAATAATCATTAAAAGTTCGTACCTATAGCTTAGAAGTAGGTAATCAGTAGGTATGGGGTCTAAAAACAAAGGAGCAATTCACAACACGGCTCCTAATGAGTTCGAACAATGATATAAGAAATGACCTATTTCAAATAAAGCAAATAACGATAGCGCGCGGAAGTATTTGTCCACGTTGGACTATTCATCAAAAAAGGCCATTAAATGTCCATTATAAACGTCATTCTACAGATGACAACACTCCACAATGGCAGATATTTACATTCGATGTCAGTTTGTTTTACATCCGAAATAACATTTGTATGAAGCGGCGTAACATTTTTCTTCCAACATTCTCGGTTCTTTTATGCTTTTGGATATTATGTCTCTTATTATACTAGGCCCATAGTTCCGCGGACGCTCTTTGTGTGAACAAAGAAAGCTGAATGAAATACGGAATAATAATAACACATGTCTGGCCGGTAGAATTTGAGAATAGGTAACGCGTTATGAAGAAAAAACGTTTAGTGATACAACACCGCCACGTGTTGAAGGAACAATAGAGAATTTGAAATTGGAACTTATTACGGTGGTTTTGCTTTTAATTTATGCCATAATTAAATTTGTTTTTCTTAAACGGACCGTAGAGTTTGACCGGTGTCGCGTTTGTGTTCAGCCAGGCTTGAGTAGTGCATGCCGATTTATAAAGATACGATAGTCCGTTGACACTTCCTCATGTTTCCACTATTACTCCACAAAAAGAGACGCGTAGATATATGTTTCTAATGTCTGCTGCTACTGACAACATTGATGCCCAGTCTATAGTTACGTAGGTACAATAAGATGTATCGGTATATGTTCCATGTTGCTTGGGTCAAGCCGCTTCGTGGGTTGCCAGTCCTGGAAAAGCTGTTCTAGATTGACGGACATTTAGATGTATTCTTTGCCTAATGATGGCAAGGAAATTCTGCGACTAGACTATCTCCAAAACATTGTCTCTAAAATAAAAATAAACGTTTTTATAAACTCGCGCCCTTATTAAATAAAAACTAAAAACAGAATCGATTTTTTTGACACTACGTGTTTTTGACAATTTCCGTTAATTGCATACGTTAGATCAAATAAAGTTAATTTCTCCAAGACAGTAGTATCTTAACTCTTACTGTTATCAAGATATTCAATATTTTAATTTAATCAGATTTGCAGATTTAATCAGTGTAAATGGCTCTTAACTGTGACGTCATAATAGCTTTTTAAATTTTGCAAGATTCCTATACATTACAAGAAGGTTTACCAAGTGAGTTCGTCGATATTAGGCACGAACTGACTCGGAGGTACATTTTTGTGTCTTCTTGGACCTTCTGTGTGTTCATGTGTCTTCTTGGACCTTCTGGTCTTGAATCCTTGTACAATAAGACAATAACTGTTAATGCTACATTAAATTATTTTGTATATTTTTTTTTTCTTTTTTTAAATGATATTGCTAATTTGTTTCTGTGAATGTACCTACTCTGCAATATACCGAAGTTAACGGAAATTCCCGGGAACACCGTGTAATATTGAACCTGCTCACAAAATTTCATAAGAATCAGTTGGTAAATGCGACGTGTAGACGAGAACAGCCAGACATACATTTTGGCCCAAGCTGAACCGGAGAACTTCATTGCCTTCACTCGCTTATTCAATTAAAAAAAGTTTGATCGACGGCGCTTTCCTATCCCATAAAATCCTTTTGCAATAAAACAATTGGAAAGATCAAGCCACGTTAAAAACGTGTAGAGGCACGTTCAACCTACTTACCCGCCGGGACGGTATTTTTCGCAACGGCAATAATTTACGAAGGTATTTATGTATGGCGGGGTCGTAAATTTGCCGCCATGATTTATATGAGGATTAGAGCGTTATCAGGGCCTGAAACGTGTGCTGTGGAAAATTCTATTCAAAGAATTATTAGCCTAATTACAACATTACTTTTATGTATTGAATGTATGTATATTGTATGTATGTATGTATGGTTGTATATATGTCTGCGTATTTATTCATTTATTAGGTATGTATTTTAAAGTGTCCTGTTTAGTAACATTTGAGAGATTGATGTGTTAGTATGCTATTCTTGATGAATTCCTGCACTACCTGTTTAAAATTCTAGTTCAAATATATGTTTCCTGCTGTACAAAGGTTGTCTGGAAGAGATCGCTTTAAAGCGATAAGACCGCCTGTTGTTACCATTATTTATTAAGCAATTTTTTTTGTAAGATGTTTCTCTCTTGTCGTGGTGCAATAAAGAGTATGTATGTATTATTATTATTCTCTTTATTACATTTTCTTCTTAAGCTAGGTTTTTACAATAATTATATAAAAGGTAAAATATAAAACTATACATACAAGACATAAAATCATTATAAAAACCTAACCTAGGGTACCGCCGGCAGCGAGGCGGGGCCTAAGCTGCCGGTGGTCAGGGCGACAGAGACAGGAACCTCCTGACTATCCGCGCAGTATCCAGGAGTACCGCCTTCTGTATCCGACCCTTGATCCAGCCATCTAGCGAGAGTCTCTTGAGTCTCTCTCTCTCTCTCTCTCTTGTCTCTCTCTCTCTCTCTCTCTCTTAAATTATTATTTATTATTATGGAAGTCTTTATAGGGCCTTCTGTTCTCAACTTCGATTCAATATAAAACGTACTTGATTGTGATGTATGTATATGTAAGTAACAAGTTTAAGAAAATGCATGTAATATTAGATCAAAGTACAAAGGTGACCATATCCCTAATAGGATCTCTTCCAGCTAACCTTTGAGAACTTGAGAGGAAGGTAGGTAGAACCGGTAGAACGAGAAGTTTTAATGAACGTAGGTAATTTATACCAGAGGGGTAATCACGTAACGTTTCCAAAAAAGTGCGATTTAATAGGTGTCTATAGGAACACTGTAAAATGTGTATCAACGGTAAGAGTTGATCATTACTATTATTCCCCCCGCTTCCATTCTTTCTTCCTTCTATATGTATATCACTGAGAACCAGGCTAGGCAAGACCAAGTAAAGTGGTGCCTACTTCTGTCACGGTAGCGGTCTCTCTAAGAGCTTAATTAATATAATTTTAGGTATAGGTAGTTTGCATCTTAGGTACATCTTCTGTATCATCATAACTGGGGGGCTAGCACAACTGACGCCGCGCCGCGACGCGAGTCGAGAAAGATCTACCCTCCTCTTTCGAATTTGCACGGTGCAAGTGAGACAGGGGACGCTCAGTCGCGCCCGTAGCGACTTGTCGGCAAGTTGTGCTAGACGTACAGGGAGGACCGTTCTTAATAAAAAAATCTGGTCAAGATTATATACAATACAAGCTTCCACCTGCGACTTTGTCTGCGTGGAGCCGGGATAAAAACTATCCTATATTTTAATCCTGGCTATAAACTGTCTTCGTGCAAGTTATCATCCAAATCGGTTGGCCGGTTGAGCGTGATTGAGTAACAAACATCTAAACATATCGTAGGATATTAATATTATAGTAGGATATTGTAGGATTTTATATAAGTACATATAATATATCTACTTATTATTTACCGAAATTCTGGCGCCTATAGGTAGATGGTGCTTACCTAATACCTATTCATCATGTCAAGATAATCTTTCCCAGCATCTATAGGACGAAGCTATTAAAAATATCTCACACACAACAGAAAATTTATTATTCCTATCCGCAATCTCCCTTAAGTATGTCTAAAAAAAGTGTCTATAGTAAAATATAATCCGTGTGTCACAAAGCCCGTCAGACTCAGTCGCTCTCCACTGGCAACATCGAGGGCCCTCGAAAATGGCGCGCAAACTGACAGTTCCATAGCAAACATAATTATTCTAAGTTGCTTATTATCAGGACCAACTCTCAAGGGACATTAGACCTTATTTTGATAAGTTGAAGAGATAAATACAGGTTTCGAAAATGTTTGTGATTGTATAACCTATTGTGGTCTGTGATGCGACATGGTTTTGATTTGATGCATCAAAAGCAAATGTTTAGTTTTTCTAATATACTCGTAATGTACCGACTATCCAAATGTACAATATATTCATTAAAACCTAAGTATATCAAATAAGAATATAATCCACATTTGAACACTTTCAATTCATGTTATAAAATAAAAGACCGGGTTGCACTCCGGGAGTGCCGGCAGAAGTGAAAACTCAATGTCATTGTAACAGTTTTTCGATCAGGTCACGTGTCCGTCTTACGAATTTCCAATCCCTCGAATCTCACGGTCACGTGACATCTTACGGTCAGGTGACCTGTGGCAAGTTTAACAATTTTTCCCCATCACAAAGCCGCTAAAGAAGTTTTCACTTCAAAAAAACTTACCGCTACAGCGAACTTGCTCATCTCACCACCAGGAACATTTCATACAAAGTAATAAATCTTATAGGTATTTGGCTACAATATTTTGTAACGTGGAGCTGTAGTTGAGGTTATGTAATGTAGCCGACTCTTTATAAAACTGCCATTGGAATTGGAAACCTCCACCGTGAGGGTTTGCTAGTGCCTTTTTGAGTGGACTATTGTTTATTTAATCGTATGGCATACAATACATTATTTTGGCCTTTAAAGTTGGTCACTCTTTAGTACCACCCAGGGGACACGTGCAGGGTTGTGGTAGGTAGCTCCTGCGGACGCGAGTAACAGCTTTGTCCCCCCTTTGTCAAGTGAGTGGGCAACTCGACTGTTAGAAGTTCTTTAAGCCGCCCGAAAGCCTCTAACTCGGTTTAACGACTACTGTCATAAACATCAGCCGGGATCAACTGCTTAGCGTGCCTTCCAAAACACGGAAGCGCTCATTTATGTATACTAACCACTCAAAAATCAGGCGGTCACCCATCCAAAGACTGACCGCTTCCATCTTTGCTTAACCTGCGTTATCGTTTCCGACTCGCAGGCGCCGTTAGGCTATGAGCGCTTCTTCGCTGTATGGACTACTTTGATGCAATTCGGCCAACACAAATTATACTAACTCTCCATTTGGGCTGGTCTTCTATAGTCCTGCCTCTTCCAATCAACGTATTAAAAAAGGCGAAGGCAGTGGGTATCATGTTCTCTGATATCGTCCAAAAACTCCGAAAATTACGTAACATTATATTTTCTAAATGTACAGTTTCGGGGGTACGGGTAATCTAATTAATTAACTAGAGAGCAACTTTCATCGGCCGCCGAGCGATGTTAATATACCAACTTGTGTAAAATTCACAAAAACTTTAAGCCTCACAGAATAACCCAGTAGTTTGAGTTGCCAACTTGTAATAGGTTTATAACTTTGAATATTTAAATTGTCTGCGCGGGAATTTGCGAAATCGTGATCGTTTTTGCATTTTTTATTAGATTACAAAAAGTATTTGTGTATCTAACTCTATTGATACAAAAAATGTCTATGTTTCGTGCGAGTGAGACAGGAGTCGCGTGTGACGCAACTTGGCAGCAAGTTATACTAGACGTCCAGCACGGGTATTACAGTAGCACAACTTGCTGGTTAGTCAAGCCTTTAGAAACTCTCTTATAATAAAAAAATGTACGGGTACGAAGTCCCATTGCAGCCAACCTAACAAACCTAACAAAACACAGAATACATCGACCTAATATATACTCTAATACAGAATATTTTCTTTTGGCAATATTTTCTTTACGTTGGTAGTAGTCACAAGAGAATCTTAACCCTTAAATGCATGATTTTTTGTATAACTTTTTAATAAATTGAAATAGATGTGTCATGTTGTATAGATTGAGGGAAAAATAAAGAAAAAAATCATAGTATTTAAAAAAACATATACAATATACGATGCATATATACATCATTATGCATTTAAGGGTTAAAACAATGTATGAAGTTCCGCCTCTTAAAACGTAGTGGTTATACTCTCTTTGGCTTACAATTAGTCGCTTCGCGCGCGACTGAGCGTCTCTTGTGTCACTCGCACCATGCAAATTAGAAATAGGAGGATAGATCTTTCTTGACTTGCGTCGCGGCGTTGCGTCTGTTGTGCTAGCCCCGCTGGACGGCCCGCGAGCTGTGTCGCGGTGAGATAGACTATCCGTCTCTTTCTAATTAGAACGTTTAGAAAGAGACCGATAGTTCATGTCGCCGCGACACAGCTCGCGGGCCGTCCTGTGATAGCCGTGCAGATAGAAAGCACGTGACAGTTTAGACGGTAATTACGGTTCTTGGATTATCATGAATGCTTAACAGGAATAGTTTTACAACTTGTTCATCATTTGAACTGAATTGTGTTCGAATTGCTGATAGAAACCAAGGGGTGAATATAGTTGGGGTAGTAAACAGAATTTTTATCGGGAATACTTTTGGGTGCTGATGACGGGGTTCTTATGATTATGAGACAGGAAGTAAGTAGTCTCGTAAAACTAGTGCCTGCACCAAGTCTTGGGTTTAGGTGTTAAAGCGGAGCCCGGGCTACTGCCGGGAAAAATGCTAGGAACGAAATGCCTGAGAATAGTATTTTTATAACCCAGAGTTTTTTTTTGAGAATTTGAGGCAGTTCATTATTGGGTAATTAGAAAAGCTTTTCTAGATGTTAATTGCGTACCTACATCTGGTGTCATAATGAATAGCTGACTTGTCATCACCCAATTTAAATTCTATGGTTGGGATATTTCCCCTAAATAAATATTGTTTTTTTTTACGTAGGTACGTACGTAACTTTGGATTTAGCGAATTACAATCATACTTACAAAACGTTTAAAAAAGTATTTAGTAAGACGTCTTTTACAAGTACCTACCTAAGTGAACTTGAAGTACCTACACCTATATTTCAATTCTAAATTGTTAGCCTCGACAAGTTACACATAAGAGCAGAAACTTAGCAGCACCGAACATTTCTAATTATTCTACGAAACAATTTCAACAGAAAATCGCGAGTACTTAACAGTTTACACAGTGTTTTAATTAAAATAATTTAAAATATAATCGCTTTAGACCGGGAATTGTTAACAAGGAAGTTGAGAATTTCCGAAACGTAACAAGACAAAATAATAAAATATTAATAAAGCCCGGAGACTGAGGAAAAGTTTCGCTCGGGGCAAATATTTGTGTTTAAAATAAGGAGCGGGCGATACCGGGCTGGCGCGAACCCGCTACCCGTAACAGTTTGATCGTGAACCCTTCCAATTACTAAGCATTGTCTCTGAGTACAGTCCGCTGCGAATATCTTCACTGCCACTTTAAATATCTTGGCTCTAGTTCAGTCGCAATAGAGCCAACTATGATAAATTATTTTGGAGAAGTGTTATTACTCAATATATTTTGGAGCACGTTAACATCACATTATTTAAAGAATTTTCGCTTAAAATGAATGTCAGTAAAATCAAAATTGTAATAGCATCTAAAACAGAAAATCCATCCTTCACACCAATCTCCTTAAACGGATCCACAGTCGAAAAAGTAAAATCATTCAGATATTTAGGAAGCCTTATCACCGCAGACTCCAGATGCACACCAGATCTAAAGTCCAGAATAGCAATGGCAAAACTAGCTTTCCAAAGCAAAAGACATATTTTAACGTCTAAAATATCGAAGGAAACGAAGATAAAATTTATTAAATCATCATCATACGAAAGTGAAACATGGACCCAGGTGGATGCGGAGATATTAGAAGCGTTCAAGATGTGGTGTTGGAGGCGAATGGAGGAAATTAGCTGAAGAGAGAGAGTAACCAATGAAGAAGTACTGAATAGAGTGGGCCAAATCAGACAGTTCAGTAAACTTAAAAAACAGAAGAGGGAAGATGATAGGGCTCCTCATACGACATGAAAACTTCATAATCAATATAATTGTGATAGAATCGAGGAAAAGGAAGACCTAGAACAAACTACATAGAGCAAGTCAAAAAGAGAGTTGATGTTAGGTCGTATCGAGATGTCAAAGAGGTTGCCTGGGATCGGAGTAGATGGAGGGCCTACTTTGAGCTACACCGACAAGAGCTTAACTCTTAAATAAGAAGAAGAGAACATCACATACCCCAATGATGTAATATAAAACAGAGGTAGATAAGTTGTCTATACGAAATTCCGTGTTTAAAAATGGCCACTAAATCTGACAGCATATTACGTATCCATAGACGACGCGAAGTTGGTGCAATTGACTTAGTATATATCTCTGTTTTTTAACACATCATTGACCTACCCAGTGAAGAGATTTTTCCAACCGTAAATACATTCGAAAAAACAGATTCCTGCTCATGCGGATTTCCAGATAGTTAAATATATGGTTAAATAAAACAATATGCACGGAGTTTATCGCGTATATTAAGTAATGGATACATCCCAATCCCAACATTCCAGACGTTTCCAGCACTTTCCAGTGCCTTTAGTCAAACAGGTATAGGTACTGAGAAAAATGTAAATTTCCTTTAGGCTGAACTGTGTCTAGAAAAGCCTGTCAAACCTACTGTAGGCAAATTTTTATTTCAAAGAGAATTGTTGTATTTAATAGTCAACCGAATACAATATTCAGAATATTCAATACTCACAGTTACTTTGTAGATGCTAAATATTTTTTAGTTTATATGGCAATTATGATTTAGGTATGACAGTAAAACATTATCTACAGCTCATTACCATTTCCAACCCTTACCTACAATTATTATACCCGCCATAAAACCAAAAACCGAAACTAACTGGCACAAAACCGAAGCCAAATCGCCGAGTGGGAAAACCAGCTAAGTACAATAAAAGCGCGCTCAAAGCTATTAAAACAGAGTGTCTAGTACCTACGTAATGAAATATTAAAATAGAGGGCCGCTGGCGGAACGAATCAAATAGAACTAACTTGTTAAAATTCTCTGTCTACTGGAGTCATAGTCGAAGTGCTCATTTCAAATGGATAGCTATCTATACCTACCTATAGCTAGTTTTGTAGGTGACAGGGAATTGCATAAACTGACTATTCAGAGTAGGATGTAGTCCCAAGTTATCACTATACATAATATATACATTATTGAGCGAGCCTAGCGAACAAAGTTCTTCGTTTCAGCTTGGGCCAAAATTCTTTCGTATGTTTGGATGTCCAGGTTGCCGCTGTCCGGCTGTTGTGTATCAGTATGCTACCAATAAAGATTATCTTATCTTATCTTTTCTTATCTGTTGTCCTCTACAGGTCCCATTTCGTAACCGATTCTCGTGAATTTTTATGAGCAGGTTCAATAATTTATGACCTTCAAATTATGTATCTTGGCACCACGAGATCATAGCACAGCAGTCAATGCAGATTTTGAGGTAACATCATGTAATGAGTCATCATAATAGTTTTTGCATTTTTGTTTAAAAGATATTTTTGGGTTTTTTTTGTTTTTTATTATTTTTTAGTGTTCAAAAAAACTACTTGTAAGTTAATTTTGTATTAAGCAGTTACGCTGCTTACGAAATTATACATTTACATTTACATATATTTTTAATTATATATATATATTTTTTTTTAATTTTTCCTTTATTTAAAAATGTATAATTTCGTTAGCAGCATAACTGCTTAATACAAAATTAATTTAGTATTGAGTGGCGCATCGTTACTGACGATTTCTCAATATAATTTGAGACGTTGGTGCCGTTAAGAAGCCTAAGTCTTCTGGTAGATGTCGCTACACGCCTCCCTAAGGCGTTGTAGGAAGGAACTGATTGAGGAATTTGGTGCCCGAACCGGATTGTTCCGATAGCTCAGTTGGTTAGTAGCGACGGGCCATGAATGCCTGTGGTCGCCGGTTCGAATCCGGAGCATTAAATTTAATAACACATTGTACACGCACTATTAAAAAAATTGTCAATGAAATAATTACTAATGAATACACTATTATATAACGTGTAATTTAATAGGTCGAGCTGACGGCAACCCTGGCTCTAAGGCTCCGCCCCCGAAAGAGCGCGTTGCATGCGATAGAAAGAGATGGCCACATTTAGGCACGTTTGGCGTACCTAAACAGGGAATTTGTTAACAGAGAACCTTCTGTACGTAGTAGTATCACCTATTCTGTGCTTACCTGGAGGTGCGTATGGTACTTACCGTGCCGAATTTACATTTAAATTGAGGTATTTGCTCGCAACGAGAATACCGCCGATCCGCACGTCGGTCCGGAGATGAGGAGCAGTGTGATAAGTTGATAACCGTCAAATACTTACCCGCGCGGTTTTGCCTGTGTATTACAATGTTCACAGCCCGTGTTACAATACTCCTATATCCATCTTGAAAATCCGTATCCGTAGCTCGATCCGTAGTTCCTTCTACCAAATCAGGAATAATCCTTCCCGTTCAACCCCAATGAATAAATCGCCAGAATTAGGAACGAAATGAGCAAACAATCGTCATCACCCGTCAAAATTAGCGATGGCGGGAGGTGCTCCACACCGCACGTGACCGCACGTGCTTGCGTGTGCGCGCAACGCGTTGCAATATTAAATCTAACCACCCCCGACCCCTTCAAATCAACTTTATATCTTAAATTATAAGGTTCAAATTGCTCTAGTGTGGCTGTTCGTGTGACAGCAGCAATATTGGGAATATGCGTAGGAGCGTGGCGGGCGCGCTTCGGACATTGTTGTTCGTGTGATTGAAACACTTAATGTCACCGATATGGTTTTCGGTGTTTGGGAACTGGTAAAATCGTTGATACAAATGAGACAGTCGTTTGGCCGTTTCGATAAATAACAGAATCTTTAAAACCCTTGTGCAAAACTAATCTGATTCTTTGTTTTGCTTACGGTTAGCATGCAGTGATAGATTTGAAAAATATTCAATCTACATGCCCATTTTAGCTTTCGGAGGCGATTTAAAAATAGGTATAGGTATTCCTACCCACTAAAACCTTCAGAGCGGCTGCCATCTGCGCTCTGTCATTCGAAGAAGTCTACGGTCTGAAGTAGGGATGTTACGAATGTTCGCATTCGCATTCGCATATGCCAATGATTCGCATCATTTTAAATATTCGCATTAACATTCGCATTCGCATCAAATGATGCGAATGGTTTGCGAATGCGAATATGCGCAAGTCGTGGCGTGTTTCGCCCACGCCTGCCGCCGTGCCGCCGACTCGCGCATGCGCAAAGCGCGCCAACCCGTATCACGTAATTAGTTTTAACCAATAGAATGCACTTTTACTTGGGTAGTGACTTGTGATTGCTTTTTATGCTTGTGATTCATAAATAAAAATATTAAAAAGTGATTACATACGTTGAGTTTTTAGTGTACTTCCTTAATATTCGCATTCGCACATTCGCATCCTAAATATTCGCATTCGCGAATGTAACATAACTGACATTCGTGACATCCCTAGTCTGAGGATACGTGACGGACTCTGTGTTCGTCCCTTCCGATCTCCCAATTGAGACTCTGAGGTTTGAACACACTGTAGTACCTACCAGTTACCAGTACCATACACTAGAGACTTCTTGCCTTGAGTTGACACTATAGGTTCCTTCTAGGGCAATCTCACATACTTATCTGGTGCAGTTAGTCAAGTGCTGTGGCGCCTTTAAGACGGTTAGGATAATCTTATTACCATTCGCGATATATACATCATAAAATATCTGCTCTTCAGCGTTGAAACGACCACAAAACGTAAAAACAAACGCCGTTTTATTCTAAACATCTGAACTCAGCACGTAAAGCGGGCGCCCCTCCTTAATTATTTTATGTTTCTCCACTAAAAACGGGTTAATTTCAGTAATAAAACAACCGGGACGCGACCTCATAGTAAAAGTATTAAAAACAGTTATTAGACTTCCAGATCTAAAGGTGTAATCGATATTGCTGGTTGGCAGCTCGTGAATTTCCATACTATTTGAATATCATAATTTAACAGTCTGCATATTATGCCACTTTTTCCCAAAATTGGCCAAATGATCGTCATGTGCACGTGATCATCAAAACAAGTTGACATTTTCATCACCTGCTATCGGTGCTGAGGCAATAAACAGAATTGAACGAATTGACACAGAAAAAGTAATAGTACTACGTAATAGTGGACAGGACGCCGGGCTCCTCTAGGGCACAACCGGGAATAACGGTTGGAGGATAATGATGATGAATAGTGGACAGGACTTAACCCAAAATTCTATATAGGAAGGATGTTTTAATGTTATTGTTTTTGTTGTTATTATGTAATTGGCTTTTACTAGATTTCAGTTTGTAATAATCGTTGTATGAACATCGAGCTAAAAGGCATGATAGAGTATCAGGCATCCGAAAGCGATGTACAGGAAAGAGCGAAGTGGAGATAACACGGAAAGAGAAAGAAAAGAGTGTAAACATTCTTAAAGGCTCGGCAATGCGCATGTGACAGCCCCGGCGTTGCAAGCGTGCATAGGCTAAGCCGGTGACCACTTACCGGCCAGCCGTAAACTTATTTTTAACCGACGTGTACCTGTACAGGAAAAAAAAAGAGAGAGTTGTATGATGTTAAGATACTGTTTATGGCAGTACTGTGTTGCTATCTCTGTCGCCAACCCGTTTCGTAATTGCGATTCCAGGACAAATACGCGAATGTTAATTAATATTTTTTCAGTGTCTTTTTATTGTTTGAGAGTGCAAGTCTAGGTGGACCAGGAGTTTAGCTGGGTACAAAAGAAAATTATGAGCGTAGATGTAGAGCACAAATAGCGATAATTCAGACTGTGTGTAAAAAGTACTAGAAAGGTCTCTACATTTCCATATAAAAAATATCTGAAATCTTTTAAAGTTTGTCTTTTCATCCTTTATAAACAAAGTATATTTATGTAGTTAGTTACGCTACAAGCATGTATGCAGGGTGCAATGTTAACCACTTAGCTGACTGTACATCCATAAAAGAGTGTCTGTCTCTCTGTTACCTCTTCACGCTTAAACCGCTGAACCAATTGAGATGAAATTTGTCAAAGTCAAAGTCAAAATCATTTATTCCATTGACATACAATATGCACTAGAATATGTCTTATAACTAGGTTTAGGTTTACAATTATGTCAATTTGAGATTAGTAACCTTTTATAATTTTAATTCAGAGTTTAATATACAATTGCATTCACTAATATTCTATAATTTAAATTTGATGTCATAGTACTCTTTTATATTATACAGTGCATTTTCAGTTAAGATTTGTTTAAGGTACGACTTATATTTAATGTCACTTAGTATGGTAACAGAGTCAGGTAAATGGTTATACAATTTAATGTTCTGATAAATAAAACATTTTTTAGATTTGGCTAGCCGTACATTTGGAAGGCAAAGTTTATGTCTATTTCGTGTAGGGTACTTATGAATATCACATAATTTCTTGCTGCCACTGAGGTGTTTGCGAGCATATAATAAGTTTTTATAGACAAATAAAGAGTAAAATGTCATTATGCCACTTTCTCTAAAAATACTTCGGCAGGTCTCTCGTGCAGGAACACTGTAAATATTCCTGAGTGCCCTTTTTTGCAATATGAAAACTCTAGACCCCGTTGCTGCATGTCCCCATAACAGCGCTCCGTAAGACATTAGGGAATGAAAGTAGGCGTAATAGACCGACTTACTAGCTTGGACACCGCACAACTCCCTAATTTTTCGTACAGAGAAAGCCGCTCTTGTAATTTTTTTACATAAACTATCGATGTGCTTGTCCCATTTTAGAGAGCTGTCTATTGTTAGACCTAAGAATTTTGTCTCATTAGTATTTAAGAGCCGGTTCCCATCGTAGTCAACATGCAAGTTGTCTTTGTTTGATAGTAGGCTGTAACGCATAATTTGGGTCTTACTAGCGTTTAGCTTTAATTTGTTAGCAGTAAACCAAGTCTTAATTAAACTTAGGATACTTTTAACATTACATATTGTGTCTTCGATTTTGATGTCAGATGTTATAAAAGTTGTATCATCGGCATATTCTATAATATTACATTTTAGTTGATTGGGGATCTGGTATGGGAGATCGTTCGTGTATATTATAAACAATAAAGGTCCCTCCTTTGGTATGGAAATAGATTAAATCCCGGGAAAGGACTCAGAATAGTTTTTATCTCGATAATCATTCCCTGAGAGGGTGAATTGGGGGTTGAAAGTTTGTATGATTCTACGATATAAACGAGTTCAACGCGGACGTATAGTCGCGGGCATACGCTAGTATTTTAGTAGACACGACACTTAGTCTCGACTCGCGTATCCGTAATCTAACTAATACTCACTGTTTCGCCTTATTGTTGATAAGTGTTGTAAATAACAGCCTTATTTCGTTAAGAAACATGAACTAGGTACCCAGTCATGGGAGGACTGGGTTATGTATGTGGTATCTGTCCGCTAAAAACTCTACGGAGGCCACCTGGGCTAAACGAGTCTTGGACGGAGTCGCAGGCAGAATATAAATGATTTTTTAAATTAAGAATTCTGTATATAACTTGTTAATCTTAATTAAGTAACTATATTCTTTATACAGTAGGGTTAAGTACCTCAATTGTTAATGACTTAATATTAAAATATAACTTTTGACATTCGAATCTGTTTTACTACACGTTTTACCCTCAGGGATCTCATACTGTGCGTGCATCGTAAACACCAGCCCTTCCAAACTCCGCATAGTAGGTACAAGGGCGTAGCCCCGCAATACCTAAACATCCGAATGCAAAGTTCCCTTATTTACCCGGATCAAAATTCGTCCTCGTTTTAAGACCGTTCTTGCGAAGTTGCCTAATCCGGCCCCGCGCGCGGCGGGCACGGGCCCGCTATCGCCGTCGCGCAGCGTCTTGGCTTTACTTGGGACAGTCCACTGATAATGTAGGCCTGAAATTGCGTAAGTTTTCGGACGAGCGTTAAACAAGTCAACTGTAATTTCCGATGTGAAAATTACATTTAGATCTACCTACAGTCGCTCGTCGTCGATCGTGACTTGCAGTCGCAGTCGTATGGTCGCGGGAGTCCGCTGGAGTCGCTGGTTGCGGGTGGCGCGGGACCGGTCACTTTGGCACTCTTCGGCTAGGCCTATGTCCAGCAGAGGCCATCTTTCTGCTGATATGATAATGATGATACACTTACAGTTAGTTACCAGATTCAATCGGGCATGACAAAGCGGGCAAACATATATCACACATTCTTAGGCTATACGGCTCTATAAATATAGTCGTGTCCGATATTAATGCGCGATTTGATTTGGCTGATATTATCGACTCACTTGCTTGTGCAACTTCGCGCACCCCAAAACTGATTGTGTCAACTGTGGTTGCCAAGGGATTATATAAAAAGAAATGCAATTTAGGCTACCTTTTGAGCGATTAACGCTGTACGTACAAAACTTTGACTACCATACCGTATAAACTTTTTATAACATTTCTAATACTGGCCTTTGCATGCCTGGTGGACCAAAAAAGTGATTTAAAGTATATTTTCGATGAGTTGTCACATATAGTAAACACGGCCGCAAGCCAGCGAATAATATCAGCTATAAGTAAATTGCTAAGAAACTAAGGCAACGGGATGCGCACCAACTTGCCTAACAATATCTACCTACGTAGATACAGCCGGGTAGCTATCACGTAACAGAGCTATACAGGGTGCTCGACGTTGAACCTATTTTCTAAAACACTTCACAGTTTATTGGCGTGAATGGATCATAAAGGTGTCATCTGCCTGATCGCTTCTAAAGTAAAAACTAGCCATTATCACAGATATGCTCGCTGTGGAACCACGCGACTCTCGTGGTTCCACAGCGAGCATATGGGCTCTCAACACTGTGTTACTAGCTGCGCTTTATTTGTAAGGTGCGATGTCGAGGTGACCCTTAAACCGTACTGCCTCTGGTATACCAGATATACTAACGTATCTGGTATACCACATCTGTACGAAGTAGCGGCACGGTGTGCGAGGAAAACTTACGCTAACATGTGCACCTTGACTTCGCGCAGTAATCCAGGATTTTAGTTTTAAGAGGGTTTATAGGAACTCAGGAGGCAGATGGTTCTGGGGAGCGGCTCAAGCCAGACTACACTCGTGTTTAACAGTTTAATGTCTATCATAATGAGGCAGTAACATAAACTATCACCAGTCCTTGTCACGTCATAATAATAATAATGTATCCCTCGCTTTCGATTATTTTTGTCTAAAAGGGCCACTGCGCTGTTGGCTTCAGCCCCACGCATGCCTTCCAAAGGTCCGGGGCCCCATGGTTCCGAGATATGTAATAAAACCATGTTACAAGAGTCATATTTTAGGTACAAGGAGTAGGTAGAGAATACACTACTGGATCAGCCTGTGTACAACGCGCAGCGCTTGATGCTTTAATTAATTGGCGGCGGAAGAGACCGAGCCTCGAGTAATCGAGTTAATTATATACCACCCATTACCCACTAAACTATGTATACTTCGAAATACATACTTATATAATTTCCATTAAAATAAGCACAACCAGCTTCTTAGGTTATTTCCACGATGTATCTTTTGTTCGCTATCATACGTGCTCTTTCCTTTGACAGTCAGCATATGTATAACATAAACGTCCCAATTTTTGACAGCTTAATGCCTAATAGTTGACACCTATTGTTCACCTCTACTGTTGTGAGTTAAGATTAAAAGTGTAATAGAAGCTCTGTGTCTAAAAACTTATACATATATTACTCCCGTGTATAACTCAGTACAGATTCACGCTGCGATCTGTCGGTTCGACTTGCGTCGTCAACGTCGTCGTCGTTAAAGTCGTCGTCTGGGTGTCCTGAAATCTGGGTGCCCTGAAAACCAGCGCCTTTAGCATATATTGATGGTGGCATATGCTGAGTGAGTTGCATCCATTTTGGTGTATTTAAGTTTTACAAACACATGTAGGGGAAGTCCCTTAACGACGGACGGCACCTAATGTAATAACTTCCCCTTATAATGTCTCAAACGTGTCCAAATAAATATATTTCTTTCATTCCTTCTTTCTTAAAATATGTTCAACTATAAAAGTGAGTTCGCGCCTTCAAAAAGTTAGTAGTAGTAGTAAATTCTGCTCTTAAAGGATACCTAGCCTTCATATAGCGGGCATATAGATCCGTCAACGAAACTTAAACTGGCCTTTTCTGTAATAACCATTCCCATTAATCTCCACAAATAATGTCCGAACTAAACCGTCAATTGGTGACTATTAGCACCAAGATTTAAACTCATACAAACTTAAATAAGCTTGTCGCACAAACGCAACACATGCTGTCACATTTGTCCTCCCACTATAACAATCAGACATTTAAATTGTTAAATTTACACCACCCCGCCTTAGTAACAAAAGGTTTACTCTTCACAAATGAAGACACGCTTGAGCGTCCAATAATAGACCGTACTCCGGTGCAATAAGAATCACGAAAGATAATTTAACTGTAGTCGATGGTACAGTGTAACAATCATACGACCTTTGGTTCCGAGTTAATTTCTATTAAGGGCAAGTTCACCCTATGATGTTAATCTTTATTAAGGGGCTTATATCTGGATTGGTTGATTTGGACAGATTCGCCGCGCGGGATTTCATCTAGGATTTATGTTTATGTCGACGATGAATTTATTGTTGGATTTATGTGGGGCAGGATTGTTAAATAATGTTGGCTTTATTAATTATTGCAGAGATTTATTTGCAAGTAATAATTTAGGTTTCTAAGTGCACTAAATAGTCACGACTTCTAACGAAAGATTCGAAAATAATTATTACGATGCTGAGTATTTGTTGCCAATTAGTACAAATTTTATATATGACCAGCATTTTTTATCATACGTATGGTTTATAATTTGATGGTAAGCAAGAAAATAATAAACAATATTTTCGAATGCCATTAAAAACATCGTCGTCTAGTAAAGTAACCTACCCATTAAATACAAGCAAATTGAGTTTAATTATTAATTATTAATCAGGCAACAAACGTATTTACGTAGTATTCATAGGGCTATAGTTCGATTAATGTAAGGTTGTCCCCTAATTACCCGTACATAAACATGTATATATTCTAGTGCTTTTTTGTTTAAGAGATAAGGTCAAAGAAACTGAAAATATTGATAGATACTGTACCTAAATCATGTGATATGATTTCAACCGCTCGTTGCTAATATACAGCATTCCCGAAATACCAGATTTTGCAAAATACCACATTCGTGATTTATCACATTACAAATATACCAAATTTTTCAATATAGGGACATACTTAAAACGATTTAGTTCCATGAGTACCTTACGATTTTTTAACCTGGTGTAAAAGTAATGTGCTCAAAGTGTGATATATTGATAATCCGATATTTTGCAAAATCTGGTATTTCGGGAATGCGGTATATTAGCAACGAGCGATTTCAACAGTGTCTACATAAGAGTATATTACAGTAGGTATGTCAATCCAGGATCTAATCGCGGTATTTCAACTTATGGTAAAAAATTACCACAGTAATCAGGCATTAATGAAGCCACATCTTATTGTACGGGCGTTAGAACATATATACCGTAAAAAAAAGGTTTATAATTACAGATGATATGTAACGCTTATTCGAATGTATCACAGTTTCCCAACCGGACTATGCACGTTTAACGTCAATCGATATAAACATCTGCTACATAAAGTCCACATTAAAACCCTAAAACTATATAAGGAAGTTTAAGTTTATGCATATAAGCACTCTATTTACATAGGACTCCCCAAGGACAGCGCAGTCGGCATCTTATTACAGAGCTCCCTGAAATTGCTGGCCCGTAAAAAATAAATAAACCTCCCCTTAGTATGGTTTGATAGACTTCTATGTGGAGAGCCTCGGGTTTAGCGAGAGAGTGGCGATGCAGCTTTATGGTTTGCTATAGATAAGTAATTATTTTTCTTAAAATTATGCACTGAATGTGGTCAGTAAATATGTCTATAGTTGCGTGCTAAAGATACATGGAAAAGTTTGCCATAGTTCAATAAATACACTAGAAAAAAACTAACATATTCTCTTAATGGTAAGAAGTTATTGCATTGCAACTTGCAACCATATTTAAATTCTTATGGCGGAGGAAAATTAAACCGTTTGTAAGTCTCTTTCAACGACATTTTGTCCCCGTGAGCCCCCGAGAGTTCCTCATTTTTAGGGTTCCGTAGCCAAATGGCAAAAAACGGAACCCTTATAGATTCGTCATGTCTGTCGGTCTGTCTGTCCGTCCGTATGTCACAGGCATTTTACTCGAAAACTATAAGGTGTATTTGAATAAAATTTTCAGGATAGGTGTATTTTGTTAACCGCTACATAGTTTTGTAAATAAATTAATAAAAAAAATTTTTTTTAGGGGTGCACTCCATACATAAAACTGAAAGTCAATTTTTTTTTATTGCAAGCCCACGTGTGGCACATCAATCGATAGGCCTTTCAAAATAAATATAAGGTTTCTCAGCAATTTTTTTGATTAAGTGAATAGAGTCGGAGATAATCTCCTCGAAAGTCCCTAAAATTGTGTCGCCCCCCCCTCTAATTTTTGAACCGTGTATTTTAAAAATATAAAAAAAATCATGCTCATAGGGCTTATTAAATTCTCTCAGCGAAAATTGTTTTGAACAAGATCGGTTCAAAGGTTTTTGAGATATTTCAAAAAAACTGCCTTCCTTAAAGAAAAGGACGTAAGTGCCATATGATTTCAGTAACGATACGACCTTTTTAATAGGCACGGAACCCTCGTTGTGCGTGGTCCGACACGCACTTGGCCGCTTTTTATCTCGGTTCTTGAGCGTACTCCTGCTAAGACTTTTTTGAATCTAACAATTTGTTTTTGGATATGTTAAAAATTTTGCTTAATTACAAATGTAGTAAACGCAAGATTTTTTGGTCCAACTGTCACATTCGTCACAGCGGCCTCCAAGGACAATCAACCACATACATCACCCCACTAAAAAGCGCTAAACACAAGCGCCCCAATAAAACAACGATAATTTATTCAGTTGGGCGATAATCCCCGCATCGCGTCCCGATCAAACGGAGAACGCAGCTCAGTGAGGGAGGGTTGAGGGGCTGTACACTGCACGAGTAAAATATGACCAGTCTTCATGGTAATTGCGTAATTTTGAATGCACGTGAAACATATGAACTGTAATTTTTAAAGATGAAAATGTTAAACTTTCACGATTTTCACTCATTATTTTTACTAAACGGGACTTAATCGCGAATAATTAACTGATTTATTTACCTCTCTGAGGTCTCCTGACGTTTCGGAGGTGTCGTAACATCCATGGTCCCGGGACAAGTGGCTTAAGCGGGTAAAAAAGAAATAAATAAGATAATAGGGGCGTAGACACTAAATAAAATAATCAATAATGTCATATTTTCTCGAAAAAGGATAAAAAATGTAGTCAAATGGAGAAAAATCAAAAATCAACGATGACGCTGGAAGAATGTGACGTCACAGAAGACGGCAACGTGCCGCGCCGCATCGCGGTCGGCGGGGCCGTCGACGCTGCCCCCCGGCAGCATCCTGTAATGTGACGTCACGCACCGTTTGCGTTTTCTCTCTCTAACAAGCAATATTAAAACGGTTGTAGCTTCGTAATTCTTTGAGATATCCGAATGGGATTTTCGTCACTAGGCATATTTTTTTGCCTTCTTTCTTTTGGAGTAATAATAATTTTCAAGTCTACACCCGTATTATACGCGATTAAGTCCCGTTTAGTAAAAATTATGAAAATGACAATTGGTATAATATGTCATAACGCTAGTCGCATTCCGTCGAGAGCATTATTTGCTTCTTTGGGTGTTTGCAATAAACACGGCAAAAATACACACTTGATACGAGGGAAATAATCGTGAACCTTCTTCTCTTAAGAAATGATTAGTAGTAGGTATTAATAATACGATTTAGGTGCCTTCAAAACAAGAGTGAATAGGCTATTACTGAACCAGTGAGCTTCATCTTAGGCTCTGTCGTCGCTTGTGAGTCTAGGTTTAATCCGTGGACAGTCTTTTATAAATAAAATATTAAAAAAACCGGCCAAGTGCGTGTCGGGCCATGCGCAGTGTAGGGTTCCGTAGTTGCCTGTCTGTCTTAGTTACATCGACGTGCGGTGCGGTTGCGTCGGCCGAATTTGTACGAAAATCGGCCTTTCCAAGTACACATTACATTGTTCGACTATTACTCGGTAACTACTTATGCCTACTTGTCCGTGATAGTTTTCCTTTTAAATTCATTAGGTATATGTACTACTACCACGAATTTTTTCACATCCCCAGTAATAGCCAGTTAGCCGGCAGGGGGGGGGGGGGGGACACATGACTCGAACAAAAATTAGGGCTTTAAAGCCCAATATCTCGCAAACTAATCACTGATTTGAAAAATGATTCTAAGAAACCCATAATATTTTTGAACGAGCTATCCAACGATACCCCAGACCATGGGTTTAAGAATAAAAAAAAAACACCCTCGCTTTAGGTGTAGGGGAGTCTGTTTGTCTGTCCGTCTTCGGCTTAGCTCAGTAACCATTACGACTAGAAAGCTGTAATTCGGCATGGGTATATAAATCAATCACGCCGACAAACAGTATAATGAAATCTTGACAAAAATTATTTTTACATACCCTAAAAGGGTACGTAGTCCGTAATCAACAAGAGTACCTACCTTAGGTACCCTTGTTGATAACGGAACCCTAAAAATGATCTCTAATAAAGCAAAATTATCCCGAGCGCTACTTCTTTTCTTTCTATTGGTTCGAGAGAACCATCTTAATTCAAAATGTACCTACTTAATTATATGTATCCCTGTAAATACTTAAGTACTTTGGTAAAAGTATTTTCATTGAAATCTAGAACTCCAATAAGGGGGACTACAATTGCGGCGTTTATCAGCGAGTGTGCAACCCCCGCGTCAAACTGCACCGCGGGGCTGCGACCGAAAACAACACGATTTCTATTTGCGTCTAAACCGTTCTTTGTTGTGCGATTAGTCGCATTGTGCTGCAAGTGCACAGCGCGCTTACATTATATTAGTAGGCTAAAGTAGTAGGTGTGAAAAGATTGCAGATGGGAAATCAAATGGCGAATTTATTGGACTGTTTAATTGGGGTAAAATTTGTTCATGTTTAGTCTAAATTTTATGTATGCATTTTTTTTAAATAATATAACTAAAACCTGCGGGCTTACTACAATTTTTAGCATGAAATTCATATATGTAGGTATACGTATTTTTTACCACACCTAATATATGCGCAATCTTTTTCAGGATTATTTCAATGAGAAATTCAAAACTCGATTAGGTACTAGAAAATGTTATTACTTAGGTAACTACTAAAAACTTAAAGATTTTTATATTTTGTCGAAAATGTTGATACGTCACAGCTTATGATTCTGTTTCCGTTTATCCGATTCTAAAGAATAATAAAAATCGAAATAATAACAGCCCAGTTAACATTTTCCTGAAAAACTGTCGCTAAGTCCCACAAAACCCGGCACATTTCCACCTACCCACATATTCGCACAGTCACGCACCGACCCCCACGCGAGTCGCCTGCTAACGAAAGATAATCCACCCCTTACCCAGATACCCGTATCCTATCTATAAATATATTGTATCTGTATTTTTGTATAAATCAGAGTGGTTAAAAAAACAAATGGTTGCTATTTTAATTTTCGAGTTAACTTTTCTTGAATGAGAACTATAAAAATTAAGCGTGAGATATAATTTTATAATATCATTATCGGCAAAAAATCTATCGGACCTGGTGGTCTGCGTGAATGTGGTAGGTATCATTATTTTTATGACTTTTTGTCGTCAAAATAATTATCATATTCATCATCATTTTAGCTGAAAGACGTCCACTGCTGGACATAGGCCTCCCCCAAAGAGGGTACCCACAGCAAAACCAAGGTAAGTAACCGACATGGCCTTCCGAATCGCTAACGCTAGCGCTGGCGTGGGCGGGGCACGTTGCAAAATAATCATACATTCACGCAATGTTTTATAAATTCAACTTTATAGAGAACACAATATGTTTAACATATCAATTTGAATCAATATAATGAAACTTAGTACCTACATATTGTACCTTAAAATCTGCTCAGCTCACTTTTATAGGCAATTAATTAACTTTAATTAACTTACGTCTCACAACACAAGGCACCGGGCAAGAACACTCAGGGATATCTCGTTCAGCAACTAACTTTATTGCACAGCACAAAAAAGTACAAATGGCGGATTTAATTCCAGAAAGCATAACTTTGTTTTTTCTAGTACATAGCCTTTTTAACTCTTCACAAACATATCGTTCTCTTCTCGTGGTACGGGGTCGCCGAGATTTCCAAGGGTCATCCGCAGTGATTCCCATTTCGCACTGGTGGTTCCGCCGCGTCGACACAATGCCGATAATGGTGGATCACTATTTATTCCCGATTGTTTTTATTGCGAGCATAAACACGTAGCTTATGGCCCCTTTTAATTGAAATTGTTGCAATGGTGCAGTGATCACGAATTTGGAAATAAAAAGAATCGACAACGATAGCTATAGAGAAAGACACAGCGCCCGTGAGTAAAGGTATTAGATAGTTACCTACGAGTATGTACAGTTTATGTCCACGAAACTTAACTCCCTTGTATATTACAACTTGATCACCACGGTGGAAATTCAGACCAAAGGTTTTCAGCTATAATTTTTACAAAATCGGATAAAATCACCTGCACGGCTATCACAAGACGGAGCGCGAGCTCTCTCGATTATTCTTGCACTATCCGTCTCTCCCTTATTAGAATACATAGAAAGAGAGGTATAGTATAGGATAGAATAGAATAGAATACAATAGAATATAACCATTTTATTTGCCATATAAACGACGTGCGAGAAAAATCGAGAAAGCTCGTCATCTCGTGATAAGCACGGCTATCTTCTATGATTCTCCTATTTATCTATCCCTGTCTATAGGCTTCTTAGCGTTGCAAATAAATTAAATTCAATTAATATCTATAATTTGCCAAGACGTTTCAGATATGATGTAAATAATATTCGTCTGTATAATATTTCAAAACTATCATATACTCCTTCATTCTCGATTAGTAAAAGACAAACGGTAGGTACTGGTAGCTCTATATTAATCTTAAATTCATCGTTATCAGTGGTTATCAAGTCTCATAAACTTTTTAATCAAAATAGAGAGCATACAACACACTCACTATGAAGTTAGCGGTTCTTTTAAAGAAACCAGACCATGTTTGACGAGCAAACCCACGAGTCGCGGGCAAACTCGGCGCATGCGTCGCGCGCTCATGCCACATCGCGAATAAGCTACAAGTTTCACAATAACCATAGCCACTTCGAAAAAGACGTATATCCCATATGCCTAATGCAGCACATACGTCTTCCCGGGTCTGGGCCTTCGGTTTAAAGTTTTTCGTTTCGGTTTCTTGGAATCGTAAAGTCGGATGTGCAATATTTGTGATGTGATATTAATTAGTTGGTTTGGCGATGTTGTGTTTGCATAGAGCCATGGAGTCATGATATACGAGTTTGACAAGTTCTTTAAGAATCGAGTACGCAGACAAGATGTCACGCACCATTACTTTACTGCGTTGCTCAAAGGCGAGCCGGAAGGGATTCCTTAAATGTATAAGTTTGCCTTTGTACAAATTAATGTTTTCATACTCTGCTATGTATGTACTTGTTTTATACAATAAAGTGTTAACTACTACTACAACTTTAAAGGCGTTCTGTGGATTACCTTGTTGATGTTATTAACAAAATTGAAAATTCATTGAGGATACGTAGAAACATAACATAGGTGTGTTTTTTATTTTTGGATAGATTTAGGGGTTGCGACCGGATTTATTAACTTTTTAAGGTTTGAATTTCTCCGTAGATACTAAGTTTTTATTTAATTTTTAATATTTTGCTACTTTAATGAGCTAAATTTGATGATAGGAAATGAATACTCTTGAATACATAAAAATAAATCACAAATTTTCAGTAATTCATAAAAAAAAAAAATACTGTTATAATTTGGAGACTTTGAATTTGATTTAAAATAAGCGTCGAACATTTATTGAACAATTTTCGTATTTTCTGGATTGTTTATTCCTTGTTCTTAAATAGGTAGAAATGAAGAAAAATAAACTTAGTAAAAAGTTTAAAATTCGGTCGCGACGCCTAAATCTTATAAAAAAAAAACAATTTTATCACTCATTAGCATCACTGTGGATACGACATCCGTCACGCTCTAAGAAGTAGGTATGCGAGTGCGAGAGTGACGGAACAACAACGATACGTAATGAAATGGCAACCATCTTGGTCCCGCAAAATACAACAGGATGAGATGCTGACAGGAGTAAAGTTGTAAATTAAACGTTCTACTATATAATATTACAACACTAGTGTACCTATGGCACGGGCTCTTTATGTCAAAGCAATATGGGCTTAAATCGAACTAAGAGGATTTTTCTTAATTCGAATTTAAGCCATGTGACTTTGACATAGAAGTGCATGCCATATACCTACTATAATGCAACGTCGAGTACTGAGACGGTTACCTTACCTATGCTGATTAAGCCTTCTGAGACTCCTGAAAGCAAGGAAACACAAACATACAACTAACCCATAACCCACAATTAAAGTCATATACTAGGTATAAAAAAATATGCCTCCCAAATAGTTATCAAAACGAAACCGCAATTAAACTCCGACGGGCGCATTGTACGCGCGTCGCTTCGGTATTTAGAGCACCCACTCCCCTTGGTAAAATTGCCTTAACCACCATATTGTACTCGCTAACATACACCCTTTTATATTTTAAGGGCAACACACACCTGCGCATACATCGCCTTGAATTATTTAAGCCCGCGATCTCAAGCTGAATAGCTATTCATAAAGCGATATTCGCCGGTCAGCGCAGCTCACATTATGTAGCAAAGACTCTTTAGTTCGTAACTATGGGCAATCGAAGATCCTTCTTATGCTGGTCTGTCTAAAGAGTTGCGCTGGATATTGTGAATATTGTTCTGGTGAATTTGACACGTGGACAGCTTGTCTTGATAACGGGCGCTTGTATACCTTTAATTAATGATATTCTAGAAATATTTTATTGTGTATGCGACACTACTTTATAAAGGTTTGTCAATGACAAACAGGTGGCCTGACTGATGGTAAGCAGTTTACCGGAGCTTCATACAAACTTAGTTAACATGGAAGTTTCTGTACAAGAACAACGCTATGCTGACGGCCTAGGAGAACCGCGACCTCGTTATCAATTTCCCGGTGAGGGAGGAGTTACAGGTACAGTCAGCATCAAAAGTAACTGCGCAAACGAAGACGTCAAAAGTCTTTATTGCTACGTTTGCATGGGGAGCGTCCTGAGGAAAGGAAATTCTTTCGTGGCTGATGCACATGCAAATGCACCAAAAGGTTAAATTAAAAAAAAATAACTGTTCAGAAATGGAATCATACAACAAAACGAAAACAACAAAAGTCCTCAGTTTTGGAATTGGGTTAAAAATATTTTTAAAATTATATCCATCAAATCATTCATACATCAATTTGTATACTAATGAAAGCATTCATAACCATCCAAACATTATTATAAGTAATCCGAGCGATAAAATCACGAGCTGGCCGGGCATTTTCCGCGCAACTGCATCAATTATGCGCGGCTCACAACATCGACTCCCGCGCACAATACAATGGCTGTCAGCGCTAAACGCCTGCGGCCGCGGATTGGTATACGGGGTGTTTTTGTTGGCTGGCATTTTATTTAACAAGAGGAAACTTAGACAGAAATCCTACCTGCTAACTTCAGCTATCGGAACCCAAATTATATGCACTTTGCCTGGAATTGGACTACATCGTTCAATTATAGTTTTCGCTTCTGTGTAACGCAACATACGAATTATTTTTTATTTCAGTACCGCAAGTCAGTAGAATTATTAAATTTTAATGTAATGTACAAACGGCTAGGTTTTTAAAGCGAACGTGTTAGTTTGAAATTATGGCCGTTTTACGGTAATCTATGCAAACTTAATGGTTTAACCCTATATCGGACCAGGTTAAATGAATCCGTAATTCAAGTCTCTTGCTATCGCATAGACCTTAAAATTCTGCAAAAAAACTAATACAAAAAGATGACCTTAACTTTTTAGTTATGAAATTTAGATTGTTTCTGATACTATAATTAAGGTAGGCACTATTTATATAATAAGAAATCATAAATAAAAAATCGGAACTTGTATACACTTTTTGTTTTTAATTATTTTTATAGGTACTGTAAGAACGAAAAATCCCAAGCTTCCACGCCAGCGGCGCGGAAAGCCAACAAAATATATTTTTTATCCACACTTAATATTGCGAACACGCTCTACCCCTTATCCCTCGCCCGCGGCTCTAATACGCCAAATTGACAGGCAGCCAGTTAATAAAACCGTCCAGTAATGTCGGCCATATGTCCACACCCCTTAGCGTTGTGAATGTTATGATTTAAGCCCTTATTATGAGTTTTAATTACATATGGCGGTTTTCTAGGCTTCCCCTACTGTGGTGTTAGATTGGAGATTAGGTATGACGAGTATTTTGATACTTAGTATCTATTTGACAGTTAAGACAATACGTCTACGTCTGCCTATTTAATTTTCATGCTTAAAAGGGCGACAATAATCCTCTAAATTTTGTCTCGGTCGCTCGCTCATGCTCTGCTCGATATTGCAGCATTTCAAGTATCCCAACTTGTGATACTTGAAATAATATCTACTAAATATTATAACACTTTTCATATTTACTTGCCCTTGACAGCTGTGATTATTTTATCTGGAGATTTTTTTTATCTGGAATCATCATCCTTCTTGCGTTATTCCCGGTTGTGCCCTAAAAGAGCCCGGGGTCCGCTTTAAAACCTAATCCCAAGATTTGGCATAGGTACTAGTTTTACGAAAGCGACTACCATATGACCTTCCAACCCAGAGGGAAAACAAGACCTTATTGGGATTAGACCGGTTTCCTCACGATGTTTCCCTTCACCGAAAAGCTAACGGTAAATATTCGATAGCTACATAAGTTCCGAAAAACTCATTGGTACGAGCCGGAATTCGAACGCACGAACGCCGCTTGACAGCCGCATGCCCGAACCACTAGGCTACTGTAGCTTTCTTTTTTTTTTACCTGGAATATCTCACCTACACGTGAAGACTGTGAAACTAAATAATGAAGATTCGGCAAATCAATAATCATAGAGCACCATAGAGATAATCATAGAGCAAAGAGCACCTTAATTTTTCTACGAAAGAAGAAAATAAAGCTGAGTTGAACTATCTTTACTTCGTCTACGCGAAGTGAAAGTTCACTATCTTGAGAGATCACAAGAAAATGTCTGCAAATAATAACGAAAAACAATTAACGATACGAAAGTTATTTTCCTCGTAAATATTGACGAAAGTTTTCATTAGAAACGTCTAAATCAACACAATCACGCGCAATATAAAATTAACAAACCTTTTTTGGTAACATTTAAATTAATAATATATTCAATTTGGGGCGAAGACAAAGGCGCCGCCTGGGGTCGCAATAAACAGGGTGTACCCTAGGGTGGGGCAGTGGGTACCCTAGGGTATAGTGGTACGGCACGCCACGGGTACACGCTTCCCCATTGGGACCACTTGAGGCATGCTAACGCGAGGTGTTTACTTAACCGGCAATTTGAAGGTTTTAGGTAGTTCAAAGTGGAGCAAATGGGGATAGTAACTTACGTTCATGTAGGTAATTTCGTATTTTAACCTACAGTTGACTATCATTCATTAATATCGCTCAAATTTCAGACGGCACTCCGTCTTACACCCGTCCGATCCGTTCATCACTATGAACGAGAAAAATAAGGTGCTCAAAACTATTTATACATGCTCATATTTCCTTATAATAAAGGCGTGTGTGCATTGTGGCATTTTTGTAAGCAAGCTACTTCTATTGCTGACTATATAGTAATTTTTAATTGGTACCAAAATATTGCATAGTTGCATATTGACCGTTGACATAAAAGTTGCTAACATAAAGTTAAATATAAATTTGACAATGTTTTTTTAATTTAATTTTCAAACATTACATAAATACATACCTACATATTCGCCTGTATTCGCAAAAGGGGTAGGCGGAGCACGTAAATAGTTTTTAAAAAGGTTATAAAAAAATACGTGTACCTGTAAACATAAAAAAATATAATTAGATACTAAGCTTTCTCTAAAACATCTATACAGATACATAAAGAAGAAAAAAATCTCAGAATTCGTACATGAGTAAATTTATTTGGCGAAAATAGGTATATGCGTCATACAATGTGCCACAGCTAGGCGATAACTAGTTTCGGTGATGGATGCCTCTGGCCCACGTCAGCCATACATCTTGCTTGAGGCATAGGTACACATGTTAGATATAATATGCATTTTAATTTAAAATAATAAATAAGAATAGTTATTACATCGCAAAATTGCTAACTCAAGTTTTTATCATGAATTGTTGTAAAGATCGAAATTGGTAAACCATAAACATTCTCTATTTGATGGTAAATTCAAATTCAAATTTAAAATATTGATTTTGGAGGTATACATCCGTAAGGGAGTTCTGTGGTCTTATTTCAAAAGTATAACTTTTCGGCATTTCCGTAAAAAAACATTTTTTAATGTGTAATTTAATTATTTACTTACAATCTATACACATTATGTATTTACTGTTAATTAAACACTGACATTACACTAGCACACATCAATATTCATAGGTATTACGCCCAAGGCCAATTTAAATTACGTTTTTTAGCTATCGATTGGTTACGACCCTCGCCAAGTGCGTGCACAAACGGCGAGCAAGTGGTTTGACAGCAATGAAATTCGCCATGTTTTTGCACCAGGCGCTCCTTGAGGCTGTCAATTACTCCCCTAAGACAAGCACGCACTGCCAACTGTTACTCCGCTACTGCTAAATAATCACTAGCATGAAAATATTTATCATAGGTGTTTGTCGATGCTTCCGATTTCGATTACGTGCCAAAGCGAACAACGGCGCTATCACGAACTTCGAAAGTCGAAGTTCGTAATACATGCATCCCTGTCACTCGATTAAGGGAGTGCGATAGAGATGGAAATACCCGAACTTCGACTTTCGAAGTTCGTGGTAGCGCCGCAGGAGGATGATGATGTAGGTTACAGATTCCATAGCCAGCCTATAACATGCTGAGCTGGGTCGTGACACAAACACAACTTAATGTTTTAATTAAAATTCAAACATTTATTTATTTATTTATTTTTATTTGCAAAGTATCGTCTCGTGAATCCTTTATATTAAAATTATTAAAGAATCACGAGACGATACTTTTAAAATGATGTGGGATCGTAAACTCATATTTTCTTCTTTTTCAAACCGTTTCTTTTGTAAATCCCGATAAGAAAAATAAAGACAATAAAACTATCTATATTTTTTATTTAATTTATGTAAAATACAAACTTTGTCTCTCATCGTAAACTAGTATTGGCTGCCTAGAATAAGTAGCTTCAATTGACAAAAAATGACAGATAGTGTAAACTCCCTAGGTATTTTTTTTAGCTTACATTTTTAATTTTTTAAATGGCTTCATACAGACAGAAAACATAGTAAAGGATACATCAAAGTAATTACCGTTTTAGTTCAGTCCGAACTAGAAACGCTAACTCAATCGTATTTTTACTGCCCCAACCAACCCACACAACAACAACTCAACCTCTAGCGCCGACATTGAAGTAGTCGAACAACAGTAGGCAAACTGGCCAGATGGTGTAGTGTTTGCACCCGTGTTTGCTTGGAACTTTGAATTCTGAACCCCGCGACGCCACGCTACCCCACCTGTCCATGTTTGGGTATTACGGTCATATGTTGTTTAAAGTTCTACGATAATCTTAATTAGTAGTACGATTATTATCTAGCTGTATATATATAAATTAGGCTTAGAACAAGAGCTCATTCTCGGAACGTGTTTTTGACGTATTGAAATGACAATGATAAAAAAAAATCCTTTTATAAATAAACTAGCGACCCGCCCCGGCTTCGCGCAGGTACTATATTATACACATTATAAACCTTCCTCTTGAATCACTCTATCTATTAAAAAAAACCGCATCAAAATCCGTTGCGTAGTTTTAAAGATCTAAGGATACATAGGGACAGACAGCGGGAAGCGACTTTGTTTTATACTATGTAGTGGTAATAAATAACTATTTTGGGGACAATCTTACACAAATCGACCTAGTCCCAAACTTAGCAAAGTTACATACTTATATAGATAAATAGATAGGTACTCAAATACATAGAAAACATCCATGACTCAGGAACAAGTATTCGTGCTGATCACACAAATAAATGCCCTAACCGGGATTCGCACCCGGGAGCTTCAGCTTCGTAGGCAGGGTCACTACCTACTAGGCTACAGAGGTTTTATTACATACACTCTCGATAATTAGCGCATCTAGTCAATTGTGGAGGAAGAATATTGTTTGTTTTTGAACCAATGTGTCATACTGGAATGGGGATTTTGGACAGCAAATCTATCCGAACACATTTGCTTTTGTGATATCTATGTAATTTAACATAATTTACTAGTGAAGAATCCAATGAATAAGGATAACAATCATATTTTTTTTATGGACCAATCACATATAATATGTATTATGTTCCTTAAAAATAGGCTACAAAGTATCACGTTTCTGGCGCTACGAGCCGAGAGCTCCATAGTGGCATATTATACTAAATGGAAGGTCAAGGCCTGCAAAGTGACCTTCTATCGTTTCAACATCAAGTTGTACAACAACACAATGACGTTAAAAAAAATCTAGGCGTTTTTTTTAAAATTGCATTGCATGTTTGAAAAAGCACTATACATAGGCATACTTTGAAAGTAATTAACCCAATTTAGTTATGGAATAGTAATAATTAAGCGCCAATGAGATATGTAGTTAAAGTTAAGGGTAAAACAATGCAAGCATTAGCGCGCTAAACTTTACACAACCTTTGTAATTGCCTTTGTTATCCGTGGCCATTAGATACCGCTTACTGTTCGTGTTGTGTGTCCAAGTCATAGGATATGGCGATTTATACTTGAAAATATAATTAGATTCCACAAAAATAACCTCAAAATTGCCATTAAAATGAAAAAGTAACCGACACTGGCAGACTTACACTCTTCCAAATGTTGGACGTAGCTAGTTTTTACTTACGTCCATCATTTGGAAGAGTGTAAGTCTGCCAGTGTCGGTTACTTTTTCATTTTAATGACAATTTCGAGGTTATTTTTGTGGAATCTAATTATATTTTCAAGTATAGGGCGGGTCGCACAAACATACGATTACAAGCCGATCAAACAAAACTTGTCAAACTTTCCATGCATTCAGATTTTAACAAACGCCTCTTACGATTGCTGACGGTTTGGTGCAAGCCCACCCTTATAGTCGGGTCATTGTCAGTCGGTAAAACAAAAATCATCTTTTCAGTGGGCAATAGTTAAGGGCTTATGTTTATATATAATATGTTTTTATCGCATAGAATTATAGAAGAGGCGACGCCGTTTATGCGGATTCAGAGTTCAACCAAAAATTAGGCTTTAAAGCCCTTAACTTTGGCAATGTCCACCGAAAAGACGCGCACCTAAATCTGACAATGACCCAGTCGTGTCAGTGAGCCTGTACGTCTAGCACAACTTGCTGACAAGTCGCTTCGCGCGCGACTGAGCTTCTCCTGTCTCACTCACGCCGTGCAAATTAGAAAGAGAGATCTTTCTCGACTCGCGTCGCAGCGACTTTATCTTACGACAGTGACCAAATTAAGGTACAGTCGAGTTCTCTAAATATAGAGAACCTTTCAAAAATATCTATACACAGTCTTTATTGTTACTGACATAAGACGCATGTCACGGATTTTTTTTTAATGTCACAGAGTCGTCCATTCGGCATCAGGCTATTAAGGAAAAGCCATGATCCCCGCCGCTTTGATGGGATTTTTTTTCGATATTTTCACAGCTAACCACCGTTTCATGGTCGTTCAACATCCATGTCCGTCGGTCGGCAGCTTGTAGCTCAGCCCCAACAAATACTTTACGTCCGTCGAATTGGTCGATGTTTCCCTTTTTGATACACTACTAGCATCTGCCCCCGACTTCGCCCGCGTGGAACGTTTATATCGTAGTTCCATACAAACTTACACCCCTCATTTCACTCCCTTTCATCGAAATCGTTTTAGTGGTTTAAGTGTGAAGAGGTAACAGACAGACAGACAAATACACTTTTGCATTTATAATATTAGTATGGATAGTATTGACTTCAGCAAATTTGGGTTGGAGTGGCGATCAATGTCATCATGCTGGTAATGACTTACTGTACACGCTATCATCCTTACCTTGTACAACCGGCCTCTTGCCAGGTCGCACGCGATCGTCCAAATTGCCATGCCCGTCCCGATAACCATCAGCTGGACACGTCGAGCCCTATAAAGTGGCCGATTGTACAATGTTGCCACACTTACAGTGTCTTCATCGTATAATAGCTGACACTTTAATACTATCCTGAAAAGAATTGTCCGGAATGGTTTTCGTTGCTTTTTCAGCTTGCATTTCTTGGCGTCAAGGAGATCTGTTTACTTCGGCATTTCTGGCTATTCCGAGTCTTCTCCGCTCAGTGCTTAGTGAGGATTATTGAAAATTTTCTGACACCTTGCATTGCGATCATCCTACTTCCTACTAATGTTATAAATGCGAAAATTTGGATATTTAGATGTTTGGATATAACACAACATTGAACAGCATTGTATACTGATAAAAACATAATAGACACGATTAAGCACGCGCACACCACACACCTGCACTTACGCACATAAAACGCTCAATACATACACACACACACTCTCTCTCACACACACACACACACACACACACACACACGCGCACTCATTTTCCTACACACATTCTCACATGCACTCTGTATCACATAAGTTCCTTATAATATATTAAAATATAAGGAAATTTAATGTATAACTATTTAATTTATAAGTTTAACCAAAGCTTAATAAAAATAAAATTATAAGTAAATTCTATTCTAATATTACCTAATCTAAGTTAAAACTAAATTTAACTATAGGTTTTTATTATGTACTATATTTGGTAGAGCGTGATCTCCTGATACAGGTATCTCTATACCTACTAGGAGACCTCAACCTTCCTGTAATCTGAACCCTATTTCTTAAATGAAAATAAACATTTGTATTTGTATTTGGATGTTTAGATGTTTGTAACTCAGTCACGCTTAAACGGCTCAACCGATTTGGATGAAATTTCACAGAAAGATAGTTTATAGCCTAGATTAAAATATAGGATAGTTTTTATCTCGGGTCCACGCAGACGAAGTCACGGGCGGAAGCTCTAGTACAATATAATTCTCACTAGTCCACAAGAGAGCGGGCAACTGGGGACAGGTGGACGTTTCTCGCATATCATATTATTTTGCCTAATCCGAAAAACCTAGTTTCGTCTCTAAGAAGGTCTGATGGCAGTCGCTTCCTCAACATGCCATATGCCAGTTCTTGGAATAAGGTAGCAATTGAACTACAGACAGTTCAATTTATAATTGCGGCCTTTGCGATCGCATGGAGTTCCATGTTCCACCCCGTAACCCCCTGGTAACTACCCGTTTCATCTGTCCCTAAAAAGACAGACGAACGGTAGTGGTCTGGCCATACAGGACGTAATTCAACATTGATTTCGACAATTCATGCCATCGCCACTCTTACAGCTATTTATTTACTAATTCATTTAGATCGTTCGACGGAAATATTCATTATTTAGTAACAATCAGTACTAGGTATACATACTTACTCAAAGTTATAGTCAAAATATTTATTTGCTTTAAGCACGTTCAAATGCATGCAAATAGGTACAGTCGACTAAAAGGGATGGATACGGCCAAACTTACAAAAATATGTGTGTATACTTATTACCATAATATTAAGGTCGTGTATACATATTTCTGTAACGTTGACCGTATCGATCTCTTTGTAGTCAACTGTACAATTTAATTTATTATACTCTATTGTATTTCGTTATATTATGCACACCTTAGGGTTTTTAAGAAAGCCATAAAAACCTCTATTTTACACACACCCAACAATTTGTAGGCGATATCCTTGTTATATGGTCCTGCACACCCGTACTCGCTCTAGCATAAGTGAAATGCAAGTTACAATGGAATCGTCATATGGCTTTACCCGTGCTGAATACGGAGTCAGGGGCCAGAAGGAGACACGAGGACTGGTCTCAATAATAGCTTGAAGGGCTCTCCACCAGGCTGCGCAGAAACGCAATGCGCAGACTAGCACAATACAGAGACACCGAATATGTGGAGCATTCGTGCGTTTGAACCGCCTGATTTGCCTGTAGACTTTACTGGCATTTTGAGTGCATAATAGAAGTCCTTTTGATATTTATGATGCGCTTAAATTGCTTGGGGGTCGAAGTTGCACCCCGTCCGTAGGAATTACCCACCGCTACCCTACACGTGACCACTGGGCGGTGCTAAAAGTGCACCGTACTGTCTTTTCGAAGATCTCGCGGTTCTAAATACACTGATTCACTATACGAGAAATAAAAATAAGGGTCAAATACGGATCGTGTCTCTCGAGCGATTTCCGCTACGAAGCAGAAGAATGCTAATACGTACTAAAGCGTAGCATACGTAACATTACTTGGCATCAAATGGGTTAAGGGTAAGGAGAATAATCTTCTTCAAGCGTACAATTTGTAACTAAGCGTGTTGCCTCCTGTACAATGGCTGCTGCTACGCAAAGTCTACGAAACATCGTAGCACTGTCTACGCCAGAATTCGCATCAACTTAAGTACCCTATGCTGTCTTGTTCTTATATGTACTTACAGACTTGGATACAATCTATTAATGTATCTCTGTTTTTTTTAGAATAACTAATCCATATTTTATCGTCCTATTTGAATAATCAAACCATTTATTATATTCCAGAATAGGGATGATGACTAAGATTTTTTTGTGACGTCATTCGAACCAGTTTTTGGACAGGAATAAATGTTTCAATGGGAGCAACTACAATTAAAGAACATAAATACCTAAAAAATTGAGATAAAGATTGACCTCGCTGGCGGCAGCGCGAAACGCTTCATACTGTGTGTCTATACAATTGTGACGTCAGATTTGTATATTTGCACTAATCGTAGTATGGAAAATCAGGTAAATTGTTGTTTCAGTCGCGAAATACTGCGTTTAAGTACATAGTTGTCGTACAATTTTGTTTCTAGAAAAGCGTAAGGATTCTATTGGTAGCTTTTAATTTACTCTTGGACAATAAAAAAAAATGCATATTTTTTCTAAACTTTCTTTTTATGATTTTAATTATATTTCATAATTTATCCTTTATTACGATAATTTGATGGTTTACTATCCATTTAGCATGACTATGTTATCAATTTGAAAATGAGGCATCATGCCTATTATCCTATAAATTTCTGTATACAAAATAATCGTGTACATGTAAATTAGTAAACGTAAGTTTGCTCCCACTGACCTTACAGACCATGCGCTGGAATCTAGACTGTAGAGACCGATTCTGCAAGTTCACCTTCGACTCCAGTTTGGCGGAATATAGCTGAATAATTTCGTAAGGACAGCATAAGCGCATTAAAAAACGTAACAAGGTCTACTTTTCTCTCCGCGTAGAAAATTCATATGGCAGTCGCTTTTGTAAAACTAGTGCAATGCCTACGCCAAATCTTGGGTTACGGTATCAAAGCGGACTCCGAGCTTCTTTATGATGGAACTGGGAAAACTGTAAGGCGGACGATGAATTAATACAACTGACGATGGTAATTAGTAACATATAGTAGAACATACTTGATCTACACCATATATTTTCTATCTATTTGTAAGAATCATATTCTACTAAAACTATCTTAGCTACAGTAGTGTCAGATTTTATCCTACTAATATTATAAATGCTCAGACATTTCTCAATCACGCTTAAACGGCTCTACCGATTTGGATGAAATTTTGCACGAAGATAGTTTATAGCCTGTCTTAACATATAGGACAGTTTTTATCCCGAGTCCACGCAGAAGGAGTCGCGTGCAGAAGCTATTATAGTTTTGTATAAATGTGTAACGTACCTAGTTAATTCGCAGCAAGTCCCTCTCTGTACCCACCCTACTCTGCGCTATCGAACCGCCGCCAGGGGCTTTAATATTAAAAATAAAACGAAAGCGATCCGGTGTAGTGGCATTGTGTGCATTCTAATAAACGGCCGAAACACCGAGCTTACTGCGCATTGTCTTCTGCCTTATTAATCCGACAAGTGTTACTGCGGAGTTAAAGAGGTCGAAATTATTACCATTAAATCGAGATACTCAGATCGGTATACCAGAAAAAACTGGCACAAATATGACATGTTGCAAATCCTTGTTTACTTAGATAGTTCATCTTTGCTTGTCGCCGTATACTGCCCCGTTATTCTTTAACTTGTTTTAATCTCACCTCACTGATCAACTACAAATATATTTTGATGCCGCGATTCGTAGTAACTAGGCGTAATCAGCGATCTACACTCAGAGGCAATGAAAACGGGTCACTTCCCATGGATTACTTTACAAAGTGACCCGTTTTCATTGCCTCTGAGGTAGCGTACCTTCATAGTTTACATTGGGAATTACACTCGAGGCAATGAAAACGGGTCACTTTGTAAAGTAATCCATGGGAAGTGACCCGTTTTCATTGCCTCTGAGTGTAGTTTCGTAAGGAATCGTCCTGATACAACGCGACTACGTGATTATCATCGCAAGTTCGCGCGAATTTAATCACGCGAACTTGCGATGTCATTTAGGACACCCATAGGTTATAGGTTACAGGTGTACGCGGGCTAGGTTTCCGCAACTCGACATCCTAATAGCGCCTATTTTGCTTATAAAGGAACTAGGACACCTATTCGAGTCTAATATGTTTGATCGTGCGTTCACGCGAGTAATATTCGCGCGAACTTGGGATAATCGCGTAGTCGCGTTGTATTAGGACGATCCCGAATAGGTGTCGAGTAGGTAGGTCGCGTTGAATTTGGACGATCCGTTAGGCGTGACGGGTGAGATGAGGCGCAAAGAAAAACAGCCCTACATGCGCTCGCAACTATGTAGGTTTGATTTGTGTGACGGTGACACGGCAGTCGTCTTCACAACACGGCCACCACAGGGCGGCACGCGAGCTGTGTCGCTGCGACAAAGACTGTCCGGGTCTTTCTAAGCGTTCTAATTAGAAAGAGACGGCTAGTCTATCTCGCCACGACTCAGGTCGCGGGCCTCCTGTGATCAGCAGGAACATATAGCAGCAGGTACTTACAAACGCCAGCACACAAAGCTGCGCGTAAAGATGAGTCGAATCCATTCATACTAATATTATAAATGCAAAAGTGCTTCAGCCTGTCTCTCTGTCTGTTACCTCTTCACGCTTAAACCGCTGAACCGATTTAGATGAGATAGTTTTTATCCCGGAAATCATACCCTAAGGGGGTGAAATGAGCTGGTGAAAGTTGGTATGGAGCTACGATTTAAACGAGTTCCACGGAGTCGCGGGCAGAAGCTAGTTATCTATACATGTAGCAATTTTATTGTTTTTATTTTTTATTTATTTCATGATAAAAAATTACATTACAGATTTGCATACATGTCAAAAAAATAAGAATTATTATCACGATCGTCAAAAATAATAATTTAACATGTCAAGTCCAGACTCATATACTCTTTAACTGAGTATAATGGATTTTCCAATAAAAGGTATTTAAGGCGGCGTCGAAATGCTTCGTCAGATGGTTCCTGTCTAAGATCAGCGGGCAGTCGCTCGTAGTAGGTAGGCCCAATGACACGCGGGTTCTTGCCTGCAAGTGCCATGCGACGGGGAACTGTTCTCAAACGCCCAGTGCGGCGGAGTGTTTTGCCAATCGCATTTACGGTATCAAAAGAAGAAAGATTGTTCCTTACGAACATTATAATTTCGAGTAGTGCGTCATAATACCGTGCATTGGGAAGTAGCCTCTACACGAAGTCCTCGATAGAATTTAATTGCGCACCGTATTTTGACGTACTTATCAATTGCAATTATATAAAACGACCTAGCGTACGCTAGTAGTTGAAGCGGAAGGCAACCATCAAGTTGTGGATGTCGTATATGGATGAGGAAACATAGTTGGCACCGATCCCTCGAACAATTTCTACGGCGATTCGGTGCAAATTCCGCGAACGAAAAAACGTTTTTTCGTTCGCTGTGCAAATTGTATATCGTCAACCTCCACAGGATATACGATGTCTCGTAGTGTCGAATACCGTCCCTGATGTAATGTAAATTTTGTTATTTCTATGGCTGCTTATATTTATATCTTACTCTAAATATTTAAGAGCAAAGAAAGCGAATCCGTGTGAATGAAAATCTGGTATAAAGTTTCCTAGTTTGCATTCCTCTTGACTGAATTTCCCTGTGTGCCCCATATATGATACATCCATATCCTCCACCGTGCGAAACTGGGGTATGATAGTTGCATAATCAAACACGATGACGCTGCGGGGGCGCCGCGTCGACGGCGGCGCCGAACACGATGCAGCGCGGCACGTTGCGTCTTCTGTGACGTCACATTCTTCCAGCGTCATCGTTTCAAATGAAGTTGCGTTTTGCGAAAAAGGGACAGAACGTACAACACGATGACGAAGTTAGAAAACGCCTTACACGACGGATACCTCCGCAGCATACACAATACACAATCTCATCAAAGGCCTACCAGAGTAGGGTTGTCACACAAAATATCTCGTTATTTCATACTTAACTCACTTTTATTCGAATGTCTAATCGAATTTCTACGTACATTGATTTAAACGCTCACGATTCTCACACAATAAAGCTTATGAAATCAGAAAACATCGTAATTTCAACCGGGATGCCGACGATGTAAGATTTTATCTTCGTGGAATCCGATCATAAGTAAATGCCAGCGTCAAAAAACATCGTCCGCTATATCACCGGATTATTAGTGTTGTGTGTCAGCCGGGTGACAACCCTAGTGTACAAGTGGTTAATAAAGAGCAAATGCGGAAAACCCGCGCAGCAAGAAGATGTTGATACCCGCTCAAGCCAGTTGTCTCGTGAACATGGATGTTGTGACACATCCGAAACGTCGGGAGACCTCAGTGAAGTAAATAAATAAGTCAATTATACGCTAGAAATAAGCGTTCCGTATTTCTGCTTAAAAACGCAATTTTTATTGAATACGCTCAGAAATGATCGCATTCAGATTGAAAATGTTAATTTACCAGAGATCTTATTAACTTTGTAACGTTTCCTCTGCTACTAATTATAAGTATGCCTTGAAACTCGAATACAGAATCGTCGTTTTTTCAGGCTCAGGCCATAACATACCTATTTTCCGTGCCTCGCCCTATGCATGTATACATTCTACATTTATCTTACTTCTAAGGTGCAATAGTTACTTACTCATATTTCAAGAGGTTTGTCTTGAAAACTATGCATAATTTAACCACCGATATATATGCATAAGCGATAAGCAGCCTCAGCTGGAGATGACGACTCATTTCTGCTCTTTTTTTGTCACCAATTAAATTTTAAACAGAAATGGGGAAACATCAATGTGGCAACCCTGAGGCCTCTTGTCAACGTGTGGCGGCATGATCAAAGGCTCTCTGTTTGTGCCTCGAGAGGTCACTGCAGCGTGATCATATGCACCACCTACCAACTAAAAGGCATCATGTAAAAAACATGCCAGTGCAATTTCAACCTTATTACCTGGCTATTTAGTCTATATTTGTAGCATAGTAAACAGTCGTTTGATGTTGTTTGGTAGTGGGGGTGGTACATAATGGCGTTACGTGTTCTATATATGTCACATTGTGATACATAGAGTGGGCGCTGAAGTAACGTTAGCCTTAATGCAATTCATTCAAACAAAAGACGAAATACATCTAAAATGTATAAATGTATACTTACGAACGTAGAACCAAAAATATGTGAACTGAACTTTACTGTGAACGAGAGTTTAGAAGATCCCTTCCTAGCATAATCGCGTTTATGTCGGGCATAAAGCATTCATCCTTCACTAGCGTCTGTCATTAAATGTCACGTATGAAATATTGGCCATGATATTTTAAGGAAGAAAGAAAACCATTTATGCGCAACGTGAAGGTGCCGCGTCGGCATATTTATTTATTTCGATATCGTACACGTATTTTTCGTTTCGTATGTATTTATAACTATGGACCACTGTTGTCTTGAATAAAGAAATTTTGAATTTGAATTTTGAATTATGACTGATAAATCATATTCCTATTACTAAGATCCTTAGGCCTTAATCTTAAAGGAAAAACATTTCCGTTACTTTAGAGAACGAAACACCTAGTAAAAAAAGCATAAAAAGCTAAAATCGCTTTCGTTTTAAATTAAGTCCATTTTGTCCTAGGAGGTCAGCATATTGCTTCAAAAGCTCATAAGGAAACTACAAAGAGCTTTGAGCATCTACTTGCGAGCTACTCGCCCGCTACTCGCCGAGCCACTTGCTTTGCGCGTGATTAGCATGGTCTAATGAGAGTGCGACTGGATTAGCACCTCGTTGCATCGTGAGCCTCCGATAAACTGAGGCTAAGTGGCCTTATGAGGCTTATTGTTCAAGGAAATAACGATACTTTTTACAAGTACTTAGGTATTTTCAGCCATATCAGAGCTCATAATTCTTCGTCACTACATAGTATAAAACAAAGTCGCTTCCCGCTGTCTGTCCCTATGTATGCTTAGATTTTAAAAACTACGGAACGGATTTTGATGCGGTTTTTTTTAAAAGATAGAGTGACTCAAGAGGAATCACTACATAGTATAAAACAAAGTCGCTTCCCGCTGTCTGTCCCTATGTATACTTAGATTTTTAAAACTACGCAACGGATTTTGATGCGGTTGTTTTAATAGATAGAGTGATAGAGTAATATAGTACCCGTGCGAAGCCGGGGCGGGTCGCTAGTTAATAATATGTTAAGGTCGCTGTTATATAAATTAATGCTAACGTCGCTGGTAAGATTATTTGGATTCCTCTTAAGCAACTTGTATATTTTCAAACAGTTTATTATTAAGTCACGTTCCATCGGAATGCTGAAAAATATCTAGACACTACACAGTTCGTTCCCGTTATGATTAAAAAAGAAATGTTTCTTTATTGCATGGCTTCTTCTGTGGCTGTCAGTATATGTTAATGAGTACTACTTAAGTACTACTTACGATAAGCCATAAAAAACACGACAAAACCGACAGTTACAGATCGAAGTTCATTGGGAGTTAGGAACCTTATTAGGGAGAGGAACTTAATTTTCATCACATTCACACCATAATGCGCAGACATACAGAGCTGTAATAGCCTGTGTTACGCCCACGGGCGTAATGGTTTTTTACTTAAATTGTGTCTGTCACTCATGCGGCAGTTTCAAAGCAAAGAGGTTTTATATCAAATACGATGTCTCAAAACGTATTTATAAATAAATTTAAACTTAAAAAACTACTTAAACATGTTTAACTGAATTATTTACAGATTTTATATGTAGTTTTTTGGTGTCTATGTAAAATGACGACCGCTTTAGCCTAGTTGGTAGTGACCCTGCCTACGAAGCAAGAGGTCCTGGGTTCGAATCCCGGCAAGGGCATTTATTTGTGTGATGAGCACGAATATTTGTTCCTGAGTCATGGATGTTTTCTATGTATGTATTTAACTATTTATTTATCTATATAAATATATTTATCGTCGTCTAGTACACATAGTACAAGCTTTGCTTAGTTTGGGACTAGGTCGATTTGTGTAAGATTGTCCGCAAATATTTATTTATTTAATGTTTTTAAGTATTTTCAAATCGTGGCTGTATACCGAAGGGTCTTTGCCATACGCGCCTCACGTCAAATTCAACAAAATAAACGACTGACATGATGCAGTGTTTATTACGATTTGTATTAATTTCATCTAAAATGTATTTGTTTCCTCGCAAATGTGATGAAAAACAATGTGTATAACACGGGCGTAAGAATATTGCAAACTCGAGTCATCACAAGCCCTCCGCCTTCGGCGTCGGGCTTCTGATAGGCTCTTGTTCGCAATATTCCACTTCCGCCCCTCGTTAAACAATGTACTATTATGTTTAAGCTGAATAAAACCGACATTTAGCAATAAAACCATCACATCCACTGACGCTTGTTGTATTAAAGACTTACATTCTCTACACGTATCACATAGCCAAAAACCCAAGAGTAAAGAAGTAATCGGTTCGTTATGTAAAACTACAATATACCTGCAAATACTCGCAGAGGTGGACGTGAAGTCTATTGCGGGGCGAAAAAGATTTGTGGTTGGTACAGTCGAGCGCACAAGTAGTAAGCTACACCACAGAAAAAATAAAAGAAGTAAGTAAGTAAGTACGTAATCTTTTTAACCGACTGCATGTGACAGTTGACTAACAAAAACACACTGGTAAGCCGGTCGACAATATTTTTTTTTTTTGTAAAATATCACATTTTAGGGCGAATTCCAATGTTCGATACCTCGATTTCAATAAATGACACCAGTGCTCGGCCCAGTGTCGACTATTGGGTCAGTGTCAACTCTTGGACATTTACTTTACCGTCGGCAGCCTTCCCTAGTTCCATTTCCTGTGCTTAGGTTCAATAATAAACTTTAACTTCCTTACTAATTCTAAGAATCTTAACATGAACCTAAATTAGGAGCGCACCAAAATAACACGCAATGCAAACAGTATGTGGTACCTAATAGACCTCGTTTTTCGTTCTTACTCATTGAAAGATTGAGATCTAGGGCCGCTATCGAGACGAATGTAGGTATGAAAATTACATGTGTTCATGCGCTTTCTTTACCTGCGGGGCTAGCACAATTAAGGCGCCGTAGGTTCAGCGAAGTTAAGCGAACAGAGTTTTTGAAACAAATGCGTCTGTTTATAATAATATGGTTTCAAATAAATACGAATAGTAATCTTGAGGCTTTTCTGCAGGGAAATCAGTGCTTTGAAACATGATTAAGCAAATTTCGCTCGATAGAAAAAAAATCACGAACATAGGTCTAAAACACACAAAAATACACTTAAAATATTCGTAACAAATTATGCACAAAAGCTATAAATATTAAAATTGCTTCTAAAAATCGGCAATATCATGTTTGAGGGAAATCAGTGTTTTTAAATTTTTATTTATTTAAACGGCCAAAAAATTAAAATTAAAAAACACGATATCCGCGCTTCCGAGCACGCACTTCCATCTCGCTCACGCTTATGCTCAGTGAGAGGGAGAGAAGACCATGAACCTACGGCGCCTTAAGGTCGTACCGCGACCCGGGTCGAGAAAAATCTACCCTCCTCTTTCCAATTTGCACGGTGCGTGTGAGACAAGAGACGCTCAGTCGCGCGCGATGCGACTGAGCTGCAAGTAGTGCTAGACGTAGTGTGTGTACTGTGTACGACTGAGTGGTATCTGGGTGTGTGCGACGCACACTCGCACAGCAAGGCTATCGCAGGACGGCCTGCGAGCTGTGTCACAGCGACATAGGCTACTCGTCTCTTTCTAAGCGTTCTAATTAGAAAGAGACATGTAGTCTGATTCGCCGCGACACAGCTCGCAGGCCGTCCGGTGATAGCCGTGCAGATATCGAGATGGGATTAGAAATAGTTTCAACACGGGGTATCTAGAACGTTTGTTTGCAATAACCTAAAACAATTTCGTAATAAAACCAAATCGTGCCCCGGAGCGCGCGACTGTACCCCGCCAATAACTGGCCAGAGCAAATATTTATGTAAGAGAGACAACGGCACGGTTTTTGAGAATTTCGAATGAAGGTCCGCCGTGTTTGTTTGTCGTCGTGTAATCTCCCTGTTTGTGCCCGCCTGTAAACTTTCCACACTATTGGGGCGCCATATGTCGAGTTGTTGCGTGATGCGTGCTATGTAACTTAATTAAATACCTTCATGAAAGTGAGTAGTCTGGTATATAAATGTTATTTAAAAATATATGATTTTTCTCCGTGTGTGGTTAGAATTTCACTACCCCGTTGCTTCCTGTGGGTGTCGAAAAAGTCGACTAAGGGAGCAGGGTTGAAGTGTGTTGTGGGCGATATCTCATTTTGTTCATCTTTTGTACCCACATTTAAGCTAAAAGTGGCACTGGAACATAAGTTTAATTTCAATTTGTTCTTTCCTATTGCAGGTTTGGTATGTACTTACCTATTATATTTTTTTAAATATGTATTGTTAAATATTTTTCAATTAAGCCGCTGCGGCTGTACTAACTTCTAACTCCCATGATACAGGCCTATCCTAGTGTGGCGAACCGCCGATAAATTGATAATTTTAGTGTTAATTATTTTATGGTCAATTAAATTTTTTTCAGTTTGCTTTTTTTTACTTACTGTTACTCCTTTTGGGAATAAAGGTGTGAATCTATATATGTCTATTTATGTAACTTTTACTAGACTCTATGTGTGTCTCACTACTGGGCAAATTCCTAGCGCCCTAATATTCCGCTTTGGCACCTGATCCCAAGATTTGGCGTAGGCACTAATTTTACGAAAGCGACTGCCATCTGACCTTCCAACCCAGAGGGAAAAATAGACCTTATTGGGATTCAACCGGTTTCCTCACGATGTTTTCCTTCACCGAAAAGCCACTGTTAAGCATCAAATGATATTTCGTACATAGGTTCTTTGATTAACCCAGTGGCACGAGCCGAGGCTCGAACCCGCGACCTCAAGATTGAGAGTCGCGCGTATTACCGCTCGGCTATAGTGGCTTCTTTCCGGAAAAATAGCCGATGAAGGCGTCTAATCATCCCACTATCCCCGTCTAGGCCTAGTCCGTCTGATTTTTACTTACGGCATACACTTGGTGGCTCTCCCAGCCCACCTATCCTGCATACTTGAATACCAAGGCTGGCGACTGGTTAACTATTCGTTCCTAGGATAAATAATTACTATGGGGACAGAAGTCTCAAAAAGCGTATCCCATACCTACTGAATAGTTTGCCTGAAACCATTAGACTTGAAAAAAATAAGAACAAATTCAAGAGACTATTAAAAACGCATTACCTAGATGTACTTATGTAACACCAAGCAAGTTTAGTGTGTATAACTGATTTATGGACAGTATATTACACTGTTATTTATATTTATGTATGTCTAAACTAGAGACTGCCGTTCCCACAGTCAAACTGTTACTACAGTTTTGTGGGGCTATGTTTAAATTTTTAGTATTAATAAATTGTACTTAATAAATAAATCATACGACAGACATGACTGTCGGTCCCACTTGAGCCTGACAGTTTTTTCGCATACGTCAGCTATGCGTGTTTTGGAGTGCGTGGAAGAATCGTATCAAATGAATCAAAGATAATTTATTGAGGAGATTGAGAGGTGCGAGTATTATTGATAGTGAAAATTCGACAATTAAACATCTAAAAAAATATTGACAGCAAAAATTCCATTAGTAGTTGCGGGTAGCATTATGAGTATTTCGATTCGTTTTATGTCACAAGCATTGTCTGTCTTAAGGTAGGGTAGCTTGAGAGTCGGGCTCTAAAGCCACCTCGGCACTAGCCTGCATTCCTCCAAATGTGTGCACACGTCTGATTCTCTGAACTGCGTTGTTAGCGGCCGGGTGCGAGGTCGCCATGTCACAGAAACATACAACAAAAACATCCAAAAATGTGACCGCTTAGCACTTTCAGTGGGTGCTGGAAGTTCGTGGAAGACCACACTTCCTTGCTAGGTACTAGGAATTTTAATGTCGACACTCTTACATGAAAATGGTATTTTACTTCCCTATTTGTGGGCGATTTTTAGAAACTTCTAGCCAGTCTGAACTGACTTCGGTCGAGGTTTTTGTAGTTAATTTAACTAGAATTTAAATAATGTCCGCCGGCTATAAATATGCAATAATGGACTCCAAAATAGTATGCAAACTAATGATGAGATTTGTGCACCTTATCCCTCCACAGTTAAAAGGACCGTCTCAAATCCTAATAGGTATCAAATGTCAGCATCAGCACAACACTGTCAGCATTTAGTATATTATATTAATTTCGCTACGACTGTCACAATTTTTATTCCCTTTGAATGTTTATTAACTTCCACAAAGACCCACTGTTGCTACTTGTAAAACATTGTTGTTTTTCGGCCCCCAATTCAAGTCCAAAGTTGCCATTGACCCTTTTTTAAACTTCCTAAAATAAATAAAACGCACCAAGAAACGAACCTTCCAGAAACAAACAGGATGATCAAGACGGAATCAATGCAGAATTTCTAGTTGAGTTTACTTTCCTCTAATCTGACAAAGACTTCAAAAGCCAACCCAATTTCAACCTTGTTCGTTACAGAACTCGGCTCTAAATGAGTTGGGTGTGAGAGGAATAGGAAATTTCAAGTCGCTCAGAGTACGTGAGCTGAAGATTACTGTTCTATGAATAGTCTAGATGTTGAGCTTCTTGGAAAAACTGGTCCTCGGAAATAAATTGAACAGGATTTTACCTAAACTTGTTTACGAACTTTACGATTCTGGTTAATTCTTTTGACAGCAAAATTAACAAGAATTCGTAATTTGGTGGAATCTGTTTCTCGGAAAAATTGTTAGCGATTTCAGTGACCATATCCATTCAGATACCTACCTAACATTTTCGCTGCCAGGAACCCGTAGAGCGGGCGCCTACGCCGTAGTCGCTTACCGCTACATATACGAGGAAAACCACGGCATCAACAACGAGAGCTTAGCGCGTAGCGATTCTTGGTAGTGAATGTGTTAATCATAGTATGGCAATAAAACATAACCTATACGCGGTCTCCTAACTCCATAGCTGATATTTTTGTAAAACTTAGTGTGTACCTAAAACTTATGTGGTGTAAATGACCTTCAGGGAAGTGATATTTGAGTATATTTTGACCATTTTCAATTACGACACTTAGGTTAAATTTGGTTTTGCAGACGATGTTGTTGGGCAGACGAGTTCTGAGGGGTCATCACGTAAGCTTTCAAACGCACGTTAGGACAACTCAACTGTCATTTTCCCATACAAAAAGTGACATTTAGATCTACCCGACGCGCGTACAATGCGTTACGTGACCGACCTGCTGAAGTGGAGACCGCCAACAGCTCGCCCTGTGGGACCGACGACCTGAAGAGCGCATCCAAGCGCTACCCGCCTCTAAGCCGTTCCTAAATAATTGGCGCCACCATACGGGTATGTACGTATGGTGGCGCCAGTTATTTAGGAACGGCTTATGGCAGTGGACGACTACAGGCTGATGACGATGTTGGTGACCTTCCCACTTAAATGTAAGGCAAATAGGTCCCATCAGTGCTTGACATTCGCACAATTATTGACACTCTAAATCTTAATTCACAACAAGAATAGGTTGAATTGGGACGTTCACCTAAATAGGGGTAAAATAAGTTAGATAAAGATATGAATAATTTAAGCAGCTGTTTTACCAGACATTCTTCATACCACCTTTATAAAATCCAAGCTTAATTCATAAAGTTCACAATACAATCAGTAAACAGTGCACAATTTAAAATCTTATTCCCCTCTACGTAAGTACTCAACGTCTACAACCTGCACGCTGAAGCGCAGCTCATGATAAAATTCTGCAGTATGTAACTTTTTCATACATCCAGACGCATCAAAGGGATGTCCCTGGATTTAATCAAGCTAAGGCGGTGCTATGGTAAGAGCGAGAGCGGGCCAAGTTGTATACATAAACCTAATCAGTCTTGGGAGACTTTCAAGAAAAATCTTCATGCTGGAAATGGATTTTTAATACTACGAGGGTAGCAAACAAGTTTACGGGCTGCCTGATGGTAAGCAGTATTGTAGCCTATTAACGCTTGATGCGACGCCAGAAATCACAACCGCGTCGCCGAACCTTTATTGGTTTGAGGATTCGTTGTGTGCTGTCAGCTCTCTATGTCTCTACATGCACCTTAGGTACTTTCCATTACTGTTAACACAGCTATGGCGACTTTACTCACCACCATACAACACCACATATACCAGAGCAAGTTTTATTATGGCTGCGATCTTCAAGGCAAGGCAGTTCCCGAGTTGGACTGCGCCAAATATATGAGCGAGATGACATTACAATGGGCACTATACATATATATATACACTGTATATCTCTGTCTAAACCACGAATGTGCGTAAGGCTTATGGGGTGTCAGTCAAGGCATTGGAATCCATTCTGGAGGTTGCACCTATTCCAGCTCTAACGAAATTAAATATTGTCAGTATACTGTTTTGAAAAATTATACGTCGCTGAGGATTTTTACGCCGGTTCATCTCGAGGCAGAGGTTTTCTTTCTGAACCGGTGATAGTTTATCGACATTCATAGGTGCAGGGGGGCTAGCACAACTGACGCCGCGCCGCGAAGCGAGTCGAGAAAGATCTACTCTACTCAGTTTCATTTGCACGGTGCGAAGCGAATAAGCAGGAAGTTGTGCATGTAATAAAATGCCTAAATTGAACTATCTGTATACGTATCGCGGCGAATCTTGATCCCTATGGCAGCAGTGACCTCCGTACAATTTATAACCGTAAAACGTAAAATTGTACTGTGATGACAGCTGTCATAGGAATCAATCTTCGCCGCGATACATCTAGCTACATCTACGTACCTCGTTGGCATCGCTCGTCGCGATTGCCTGTGCGCAGTGGCCGGGCTAATTCCTCGCGCAGCCGAGATTATGGGGAATTGAGCCATCTAATATTCCCTGTGTCTCGGCCCGCCTTGCCGGGGCTATTCTCAACGCCGAGACAAGACACGACGTACTTGAAGGTTTGTATCATACTGTACAAGTGTCGTGATTGTCTTTGTTTTATTTTTTTAATATCGCAGGGTATCCAGGATTGGCGTTCAAACATCATGACCTGTATAAAGAATGTAGGTATCATATAGGACCTATCGAATAAGCATTCCAACCTGAATATTCTACTTTATGTTTGGTATCAAATAGTATATTTTTGAAAGGTAAAAATCTATATCAATATTATTAGGTAGTTCATAATTTCACGAGGAGTAACAGTAAGTACCTCTACTACTTACTGTCTCTCCTCGTGAAATTCCGTTAGTCATCTTGATCGACCAAAAAAATTACTATCAACCATCTTATCCCAAATCTTACTCGCTTACCAAGAAAGTAGTCAAAGTGGCATGACTGGACATAGGTATATGCGAAAGCTCATATAGGTATTTATCCATACTTACACCTAAGTCTGCAAATCAATGTCTGTTAGGTAAGTACCACTTACCATCTGCTTATTTATATACCTGTATAAATGAAGAGCGATTTATAGACCGGATTTCCCTGATATTTAGCGTTTATATTTTTTACTGCACACAATGTATGAAAAAAATTACAAAAGCGAAATTATTTCGGTCGTTTGTGGGATTCCGGTTGCAATTCCTACTCGCACTCCAGGCAAAATACGGTTTTGAAAAACATTAATTTATAATAGCGTTTTTTTTGTTGATATCATTTTAAAATGTTATTCTAAGATGATTAATTCAAGAATCCGACAAACTTTCCACCCGGAAGTAATTATGTAGATTTAAATGAAGCATGCATTGTCGAAAGCTTTGATCATTAAAAGTAAGGAAAGGAACGAATTAGAAAGACAAGCAAATACTGACGTTAAGAATGCTATCAAATGGTTAGAAGATAACAAATTAAAATTAAATATTGATAAAACCAAAATCATTAACTTTCAAAATTATAATTCTCCTAATATAGTTCTAAAGATACATTTAAATAATACAACAATAGAACCTGTACATGTTGCATCTTTCCTTGGCCTTACAATTGACAAAAATCTGAATTGGAAAGCACAAATTGATAGCGTATGCACTAGACTGGACAGATTCGTTTATGCGTTACGGCGACTTAAGGCAGTCGCATCTCAGGAAGCAGCCCTGTGTGCATATCATGGATACGTATCATCTGTGTTACGCTACGGACTAATCATCTGGGGTAACTCAGTAGACATACAGAGAGCATTTGTAGCACAGAAAAAGTGTATTCGAGCTGTCTGTGGAAGTCATTACCTTGCCCATTGCCGACCAATATTCAAGGAGCTGAAAATTCTCCCCTTACCTTGCCTGTATATATATGAAGTAGCTAAGTTTGTGAAAAAACATCCGCACTTATTTCCCCTGCATAATGTTGTTCTGGACAAAACTAACGGGAGATACCCGTATAAGCTGTATGTACCCAGGCAATCAGTTACAGTTTTTAGTAAAAATATATATATTATGGCTATTAAATTATACAATAAAATACCGAATGACATAAAACTATTACCGAATATTAAATTTGAAAAAAGACTGTTTAATTGGCTCCTTGACAAGTGTTTTTACACAATGAACGAATTTTTTTTTTTGACCACTAGATTTATATAAGTGCATTGACATAGTATATTGATTAGTTTATAGTTATAATTTAATGTTGATGTGTGCAGCATGCTTGAATAAATCTAATATTGTAATTTAATTCTAATGTAGTAATTTTTATCAGATAATGTAACATGACTAATATTTCCACGCCGATTCGCGGCAGGATATGCTGAGCATAATATAATTATACCATCAACTGTACTGTACCATATTCAAGGAAATAAACATATTCTATTCTATTCTATTCTATTTTTTTTTTGTACGATTTATCTTGAATATTATAGAGCAAATGTAAATGAACCAAAATAAAGACAAACATATTTATTAATATTTTTTCTGACTTTTCAGAAGCTAGTTAGTTTATCATTTTTTTGATGTCTGAAATTTTGTCGGATTTTGTCGCTGGGTAACTATTTAATTGATAATATATCCGTTACACATTAAAAATAAGCTATTATAAATTATTTCCAAATTTGACTTTTTTTCCATACGAGTTGTCAGTTCATTGACTGGACTATCGTATCAACAGAACTTTACATAAAACTTGCTCGATAGTAAAAATGGAATCCATGATCTTGTTTCGCTCGACATTTTCCCGTCCTTTAGAAATGTCGAACGCTCACCAGGATAGCCCCCTGGTCATCCGACGGCGTCTTTGATCTCCTCCCCCGACTGACTGCAGCTCGCACTTAACCGGAATTAAAATAACATGAGCCCGGTCAAACATGGCGCGCGGGCGTTTTGCTGAGTTACTGTTGTACATTGAATTTTCTGATGAAGCGTAAGGGCCAGGGAAAATGATAATTAAATTTATTTCATCATCATCCTAGGTAACCGATATAGCCCTCCGGATCGCTAAACTTAAGTGGCAGTGGGCGGAGCACATAGCACGTAGAACCGATGGCCGTTGGGGCGGAAAGGTTCTCGAGTGGCGACCACGTACCGGAAGGCGCGGCGTGGGTAGGCCCCCGACAAGGTGGACTGATGACCTGGTAATGGCTGGTAAAGGTTGCGGGAGTCCGCTGGATGCGGGTGGCGCAGGACCGGTCACTTTGGCACTCTTTGGGGAAGGCCTATGTCCAGCAGTGGACGTCTTTTGGCTGATATGATGTTGATGATGATGATCATCCTAGGTAAGGAGTTTGGCATCTGATTCCAAGATTTGCCGTAGGCACTAGTTTTAGAAAGCAATGGTCATCTGACCTTCCCACTTCGTTGCCCACTACCTACCACAACCCTGCACGTGTCCTCTGGGTGGTACTAAAGAGTGACAAACTTTAAAAAAGGCCAAAATAATGTATGCGATACGATTAAATAAATCTGACCTTCTGACAATATTACATTAAATAGTAAATTGACATAGATGTACCTACCTCGACACGAGTTTGAGTTCCCCTAAATCGATTTACCTATTGCCTCCTTATCCTTATGTCTCCTTCTTGAGAATCTCTTCGAAAGCCGCTTTCGAGAACCCATTTACAAAAACGTTCGTTGAACAGTCTATACTTGAAACCATAATTAGATTCCACAAAAATAACCTCAAAATTGCCATTCAAATGAAAAAGTAACCGACACTGGCAGACTCACACTTCCAAATGATGGACGTAGCTAGTTTTTACTTAGATACGTCCATCATTTAGAAGAGTGTAAGTCTGCCAGTGTCGGTTACTTTTTCATTTTAATGGCAATTTTGAGGTTATTTTTGTGGAATCTAATTATGGTTTCAAGTATAGACTACATTTATTACTTATCCTCCCACAAGGCGGACTGATGACCTGGTAAGGGTGCGGGTGCGCAGGGCAGGTCATCATGGCGCTCTTCGGGGGAGGCCTATGTCCAACAGTGGAAGTATTTCGGCTTAGGTAACTACTAATATTTTAAAGAGGTAAACTCTGATATGTTGTAGCTTTGTATTTTTTGCCGCTGCGTTCCGTTTAATAGATACGTCCGTTTAGGTACACGCAATCTCTTGTTTTGATTCCTTAATCCAATTTTACAGCATTGATAACTAATACCAATTCTTATTAGACACTGATCGGCTTTAATCTAAAGTGGCATAGAGACAAAATGGACACTCTAAGATAACCGAAGAGCGCCTTGATAGTAAACTTGGGCGCTATTCTGGAACGCGTTTTTGACGCATAGATATCATTTATTGGTCTTGTATAATATACTCAGTTACTTGCTCTGTGCCTACTTGCGCTGTATGCGGGTGGCGCAAGACAGGTCGTTGTGGCACTCTTTGGGCAGCCCTATGTCGTGGATAAGATCATGATGATGACTTGCTTTGTAGGTGGTGTTGTAATCTTGGTGGGCTAGCAGAACTTGGTTTCTGTGGAATTTCTATCCACTAAAAACTCCACGGTGCCCTGCATCTGCGCTCTCTTGCAGGGGACTCCAGGATCTCATGCTGAACGCACTGGAGCCCCCCTCGCGCCTCGCCAGATTTGGCTCGTCCTAGGACAAAGAGATGTTGTCGCTTTCCCTAGGGTTCTTAAGCGAGTGCCCCAGCCCCCGCCAGAACACTACGACCCCGATGATCTCCTTTAGTCGCCTTCTGCGACAGGCGGGGGAGACCGTAGACCTATTCTTGTCCGAGTCTACACGGTCGCGGGTCGCCCTGTGATAGCCGTACCAGTAGGTAGTAGTAAAGGTCGCTCGACCTCCCAAAGATTGTCGCTAGGAAGATCCGAAGGAAGTGCGCTAGCTGTTGAAAAGCTGTCAACACAACGGATAGCTACTCAAATACAATGAAGGGCAATGAGTTTCTGACTCCTCTGGGATTGTAAGCGATCTTGACCTGGGTGTTTGCTTACCGTAGGTATGCTGTTTTACCGTCTAGGTAAAAGATTTTTTTTTAAACTGTGTTACGCAAACGCTAAGTCAAGTGTGTGTGCGCATGAGTCGGGTTACTAATCCATAATTTTATTTGGCATAAATGAAAAATTTCCCATAATCATAACTTGCAATATGTAGTTTTTCTTAGAGACTGTAAACTTTTCAAGATAGTTATAAAACAAAACCAAGAGGGCTCTATACAAATTTAATTTAAATTGTTCTAAAAATGTAACGCTGAAAGCTGCTAAGAAAAAACTTTAAAAAAAAAAACACTACTGATGTATGGCAAATGAAATTATGGATAACCTATCCTGCGTGGATCACTGATATTGAGATGCGTATGGAATTGTTGGTTCTAGAATCGAGGCCCTTGTCGATGCGGGTTCGACGGCCGATTATAGCTTATCACTGACACTGAAAGCTTACAGTTTTAATAAATAGCTGAGTAATTTTCCTTGTCGCTTCATACAGCTTATAGATAAGTGTTACGCAAGTTAATGGTATAGTATTACTTGGGTAGCTCATTTAATATTTCACAACACTTTCCTTCTTTCCCTGGTTCCTGTACACAGAGCAATTGTTTTCATTTGTTTTGTTCCTTTCCGTTGAAATTCCAAAGATTTTTCTTGTGTTTCTGGAGGTTATAAATGGACTCTTCACACTACCGATTCATAAAAGAGCGATTGTTGCCCTCAAATCGGGGATTTCAGTTTTCCTCATAAAAAAATAAAAATAAAAATGAAAATAAAACGCATTTATTGCAGACCAATGTTGTTCATATTTTGTTAGTTAGGTAAAATAAACACTAATACTAAGGTTAACTTAAATAATAGCTTAAATGCAGAGAGGAACAGTGCCGTGTCAGGCCACTCTCCCATCTGTCGGCCACAACGGTCGGTCATAGAAGGCATGAACACGATGACGATGTTTAAATACATAAAAATCAAAGAATGGATTGACGATAAGACGATATAATATATGCCTTTTTGACGATAGAAAATCATGACGTTACTTGTTTCTGTTTGCCTATAAACTTCATAGGTTTTGGCGTTTTTAAACATTACCTATAAATTATATTATATTATTTAAAAAGTATCATATGTAGTAGTGGTTAAAAATCATCTTTAGTCTCCTGTTATCTATTATTTTTGCCCGACTACGGCAGATTCGATAGGAAGGTATATGATTTTATTAGTCTATGTTTGTATTTACATACATACACACAGACTACATAGAGCAGCTCAAAAACAAGAGTTGATGTTAGGTCGTATCGAGATGTCAAAGAGGTTGCCTGGGAGTAGATGGAAGGCCGGCCTACTTTGAGCTTCACCGACAAGAGCTTAGCTCTTAAATAAGCAGGAGAAGAGATGTTTGTATTTGCGTGTGTTTCCGCGGTAGCGTTTAAGATAATTAACCGATTTTGATGCATTCATCGATTGATAAACGACTGTACCCATTATATGAGACCTGTACACCTATGGACGCAATAAACGACATGATATGATATCTCATTATATATATATCAATTGATTCGAAATTATGCTCCGGAAAACGTAGGCTACCTTTTAAGCTTTTGTATGAATAATAGAGAATATAAAAACAGTCGAGGTTTTTACAGTTTTTAATGCTTTTTATCCAAGAAATAAAATTGTAAAATCTTTGCTTTCCAGATTGAACAAGTTTATTTCCAGTTATCATGACATCATTATACTAAGTAGGTGTTAGCGTGTTTTGCAATAACACTAAACCTATAAAGCTGTTATTCACAATTTCGAAATTTCCAACACACTGTTCAGGCCTTGGAAAACGAACTGCATCTTCAATGAAATTTGGACCGTGTTGTAATGAGGTAAAGTAACAAATTGTCTGTTACAGCGAAGGATACGGTTGTGAGTTTAAGGTGTTTGTCCATTAACTAAAGCTTTCATGAGGAGCGAGTTACTATTATGAATCCTACTTAATAAACGATATGATACAGAGAAAGAATATAATGAAAAAATAAACCATCTTCGTCTGTAGCCCCCGACAGGATTCGAACCTGCGACCTTTCTATTAACGCTAGACTGCTCTACCAACTGAGCTACGAGAACAGTGACGGAAGTTGTATATTTTTCCACTATATTCCCGCTAAGACTAGCGCCCTCTCTGTATCGAGTTATAGACTTGTTTCACAGTCTTGGCACCACTCTAATGGGCGAGCTATGCGCCCGCTACACACGAAACAAAAATATTTAATTAAATAATTTGTTTCGTGAAAAGGGTATAATCCTACTTAATATTATAAATGCGAAAGTTTGGATGTTTCAATGTGTGTTACTCAATCACGCTAAAACGGCTTAACCGATTTGGATGAAATTTTGAAAGAAGATAGTTTATAGCCTGGTTTAAAATAAAGGATAGTATTAATATCGGGTCCACGCAGACGAAGTCGCAGGCGGAAGCTAGTTAGACCCATAAGTGCATTAGATTGGGAAATTAGCATTACCTATATAATCCATGTATAATAGAATTCAATCATCTATTTATGACGCATATAAGAATCTTGTATTGTTTTTTTTTATCGACTAAACCAATACTAAATGAACTAGTTCCAAAAATCTCTCACACATAGTGACCTACCTGCCTACCTTATATCAAAAAAGCATCATATATCTGTTCATATAGCTACAAAACTGCATTAAGATGACTGTTGGTGATAGCTTAGCGACCGATGTGAACAGCTGGGCTATTATTCTGTACGCGTTCATGCGCCTCACCTTACCTGTCATGCCAAACGAAAGTTAGTTGACTATAAGTGGGTAAGGACCAAATTCTTGGCCAGTAGTTAGCCTGGTTAGTCAGTAGTTAGCCATACAAACTGAAGAGGTGAAAAAAGTTCCGTCGTGACACAAAATTTAACCATAGAATTGTATGGTTCATTTTGGTGTCACAACTCACAATGGAAAACATTCATAGAAAATTTAATTGAGTGAGTAAAGCTGGCCAATAATTTGGTCCTTACCCAAGTTCGAATCGTGGCGTCAAGATATAATTGTGTGTCATGGGTGAGATGAGGTTAAACCAAGCTACAGAATAACGGGACTTAGCTGCTACCGCAAACGCTCGCAGATGATGGTTCACATATTTCTATCACTCGAAAACAGCAAGTGCGATAAAGATCAAGATATTGGAAAGATTTTCGCGACTAGCTCTGCTCACACTGAGTGGATAGACGACTTAAAGAAAAATTTCATTTTTCTGTATCCGTGTTTTCCTTGAAGCGCACACTTGTCATTATTTGTTCAGCTGAGGCGGCGAGACGAAAAAACTGCCGAAACCGGCTCGCGACGCGGGGCGTCAGCAACGTGGAACGATTGCCAAATACCGTCCGTCCACCTTACGGACGAAGCCAAATAACACTGCTTATTCGTACAGTCATCGTAATATTCTTACTTTTATTGATAGACTAGCTTCTGCCCGCGACTCCGTCCGCGTGGAACTCGTTTATATCGTAGCTCCATACAAACTTTTACCCTCCCATTTCACTTTCTTAGGGGATGATTACGGGGATAAAAACTATCCTATGTTATTCTCCATCCCTTCAACTATCTCCACTTAAAAAATCACGTCAATTCGTCGCTCCGTTTTGCCGTGAAAGACGGACAAACATACAAACAAACAAACACATACACTTTCGCATTTATAATATTAGTATGGATTATTTCTTTTATTACCTATCTAACATCGGAACATACCTTATTGTAGATACGTACAAGCATGCTCAGATATTTTAGAGCATCCTTGCATACGTACAAGCATGCTCAGATATTTTAGAGCATCCTTGCATGGTATGATGTACCTACCTACTATGGGATTTGACTGCTGAGATAGGCACAGTTGAGTTTGATTCGAAAATACGTGCATGGACAAAGACAAAAAAAACAAGAAATCACAATATGTGAACACGACTTACTGTCAACGGCACAAGGTTGCTCAGATATTTTAGAACCTTTGGGAACGTACATATATTTATGAAATTTACATAGAACGCCACACAAGTAGGTAATATGGAGCATTTAGAAGGTCCCAACCGTCTCGTCCCCAGATAACTTTGTTTGCCTGTCTGCGCGTCGGTTCCGGCCCTTATCTGAGCTGATAAGGGTTTTTATAATTGTCGGTTGGCCTGGCACCTCAGGAGGCGCTTGAGAACTTGACTTGAGGGAAGAAATCGCGTTTATTCAGAGTTTTCAGAATAGATTCACACTAGCAGCTAACGAAACTGTTTGTAAATTGACATGCTGGCTAGTATAGCTATACTATTTGTACTGAGAGATTAACACGGTTGGTAAACGACAACGACCGTTCCTTTCAAATTATTTTCGTCCCTATTGCTACTAAGTATGTTAGTGCGTTCTTTATTTCCGACATAAAAGCAATCATGCTAGCTATGCAGATGTACCTTAATAACCCTAATACTGTAGCATATACTTTCATTTTATAGGTGCATAGTCACCGTATATCCTTATAATATGGTCTATTATTTGTTTTAACTGAAACTTCATACTCACTCCAGCTTTTGAACCGTTCCAGTATCATGCGGATTAGCAAAATTACACATTTATGAAAAACCATTAACTAAATAAAACTAAAAAAAAAAAAAAATATCAGATACCAAAATTAACCATACTCGTAGGTATTCTCAGAAACCAACCATCATAAAGTCCCCTAGTGATTACGAAAACAGAATTACGAGCTAATATTACTTCGAAGTTAGCGATTGAATCGAATCACAAAATCAGAATAAACAATGAGTACCTACTCCATTAAATGGACATCGAATAATTTTTTTCAAGAAAATTTGAACAAATTACGACTCCGTCCAGTCCTCTCTTAAATAAAGGTTTTTTTAAATCTACCTTAATTGTTAGATGGATAGGGGTGGACGAGAGCGCGCCAAGAATCTATAAAAAAAATATTAATCCTGGACGTCACTAGACGTCGTCATCGTCAATGAGACCTATTAATTATTAGAGTCAGTCTACCCTCCCACCCCGAGAGAGGTTGACGCGCACGACCGTTATCCGGTTTAAAAATGACTAAGTGTAATTCTTGTAACGTTATCATTAACGAACTATTAGCTTTCATTCAAAACAAGCTTAATGTAATGGACGATGAGAGCATAGTGCTAATATGCAGTCGCGCGTTCAGTGCAACGGAAATTCGCATTGCTAAAACTCTTGTCTACGAGGCGGTCCCTAGCGAGCAACGCCTCACCGTGAGAAGAAATGAGGGAAAAACACAGCGGGAACTCGAAGACATCGTGAAATTTCTAAGATCAGCGGATCCCGACAGTGTCCCAATATTTGTGGCGCAAAAGCTAGCTAAGCTACCCCCAGTGACATTCGATCATATTGACGTGACCCGGTTGTTAAAGGACATCGTGTCCCTGAAATCAGATATTGCGAACATTCACCACACCTATGCCCCACTTGATCAGCTTGAATCACTACAGACGCAAGTAGAACGGCTGAAGAACTGCATGCGTGCACCTATTGTACCCGCGGTGTTGCAAACTGCTAACATGTATAGGACTATGTTAGAAGACAGTGGACCTAGTGGAATCCACGTCGACTGTGATGATGATAAAATAATGGATTCACCGCTCCAAACTAGGCGGGATGTTTTGACAATACAAACGCAGTCTCCGGCCTTAGTCAGCAATCAAAAAAGTCATAATCTTAGTAACGGCAGTGCGCCGATAGCTGACACTACGCAGTGTCTACTTAGTACTAAAACACAGAGCGCAAATGTTCCTACGATACCGCCGGGAAGAGTTGCGATACCTAAGCCTAAACCTAAAGTGCAGCGTCATAAGAAGGCGCCGCAAGATGACATGCCTGTAAAAGTTCAAGCGCCAATAAGTAGTCACTCAGAAATACCGGCAAAGGATACTGCTGACTGCTCGGAAACTGATGCTGATGGTTATGTAATGGCAACCAACCGGAAAAAGAGGTCTCGCAACAAAAATATCGTTGGATCTGCAACGAACATCGTCAGCAGTTTGATTAGAGCAGCTACTCGGACGGCTAACGCCTACGTTGCAAACCTAGATAGTTCCATCTCCACCCAGCAACTAGCTGATTATATAAAAACAATCGGCGTTACAGTTCTAAGAGTCGAGAAATTACCTGCCAATGAAAAAGTAACCTACAACGAATTCAAGGTCATAGTTCCCTGGGACAAACTTAACTGCATAATAAAATCAGATCTTTGGCCTGCGGGTGTAGTAGTTGGCCGATATTATAATAATAATACCCGAAAGGGTGTTCCTAAGAAATCATCTTCGCGAAATTAAAAATAGCGTCAATCAATTGTAGGTCCGTACGACGATCTACTAAATTCATTCATGATCTGTGCTGTGATAATGATATCGTACTAATTCAAGAAACATGGCTGCTGTCGACGGATATTCATTATCTAAACACTATTCATAATGATTATAATAGTGCGGGTACATCGGCGGTTGATAGCTCGGCTGGAATACTACGCGGCAGACCGTATGGCGGAGTAGGTATACTGTTCAACAGCAAACTTAAAGTGGTAACGATAGAATGCGACACACCGAGACTCTGCGCGATAGAAATAAGCACTTCCGATTCCAACACTATTCTTCTTATCACAGTTTATATGCCTACGGCAAGCACGGACAACTTTCCGGAATACTGCGAATTACTGGGCAAAATACACTCCATAATTGAAGTCAGAGGAACGACCGATTGCCTAGTCCTAGGAGATTTCAACGCGGATCCTGCGCACCGTTTCGGACAAGAACTAGAAATGTTTTGTTCGGAATATAACTTAAAATATGCCGACAACCTTTTACTTCCGCCACACACATACTCATACGTCAGCGACGCGCATAACACCACTAGTTGGCTCGACCACTGCCTGGCGACTGAGAGCGTGTTTGGTGCGATAACTGCATTGTACATAGACCTAGCGGTCGACTGGACAGATCACCGGCCTATGTTCGTGGAATTGAAACTCGATTCGCTAACTGCATGTTACAACACTACAAACACAAACCCGCCAAAATTGAATTGGAAGACATGTACGACAATGCAAATTGAAAAATATACGCATACCGTTAATAAACGCATCAGTCGATTAATGGCTGAGAACATTGACTTAGAAATACCGAGCAATATCGATTACTGTTACAAAAAGGTAGTATCGATATTGCACAATGCAACTCGGGCTGCTAGGTATAATCGCAACAAGACGCGAAAGAAAACTAATATAATTCCGGGCTGGAATAGATACGTGGCGGAAAAATATGCCGCTTCTAGGTGCGCGTTGCGTCTATGGCACGAAGCTGGATGTCCCGTTACCGGGGTGGCGGCCGAGCGACGTAAACAATGCCGAGCGCGATTTAAATCGGCCTTGCGTTATTGTCAAAACAATAATGAGCAAGTTGTTATGGACAATATTGCAAGCGACATGGAGCACAAAAATTTTGGAAAGTTTTGGCAAAGTGTAAACAAGATTCTAAAAACAAATTCTAGCTTCCCCTCACATATTGATGGACAGACGGACGACAGTGACATAGCAGAAACGTTTAGCATTTTGTTCACACAACCGAAGCCTGTTATAACCCACCGGGCTCAAGAGAGACTTGACACCGACTCCGAGGTACCATTTACGATTACCGCGACCGACCTAGCTAAAGTAATCAGGCAAATGACGCGAGGGAAGTCTCCTGGCTTGGACGGGCTGACCGTTGAACACTTTAGATACGGGGGACCTGCACTGCTGCATATGCTGGCTTCGCTTTTTACAATGATTATTAAGACCGGTCACTTACCGCAGGACCTAACGGATACTGTGATTGTACCTATTTGCAAGAATAGAAGGAAAAATGTCGCTAGCTCAAGCAATTACCGCCCTATTGCTCTTGCAAATATGATAGCACGACTATTAGAAAGGGTGCTTCATCAGCTCGCCGCTCCTTATCTGTATAGTGCCGACACCCAATTTGGTTTTAAAAGTAATGTCTCGACTACCTCGGCCATCTATGCATTCAAACAAATTGTGGGATACTATAAGTCCAGGAAAACGTGTGTATATGCCTGTTTCCTGGACTTGAGCAAAGCCTTCGATAGGGTCGATCACCAACTCCTTTGGGAGAAACTACACACTCGAAAAACACCCACACCAATCATCAAGGTACTGGAGAAATGGTATTCCCAGCAGAGAAACGTCGTGAGATGGAAAGGCGAACTATCCGAAGCCTCATTATTGAATTGCGGTGTCAGGCAAGGTGGCAGCATGTCGCCAGCGCTGTTCAATGTGTATATGGACGGGTTATCGCAGGCCCTGACACAGACAGGAGTCGGTTGTTCCATTAACGGCACGATGACTAACCACTTGTCATATGCGGACGACATGGTTCTACTTGCTCCATCGGTGGCGGCTATGCGGGAGTTACTCACAGAATGCGAGAGATATGCGAGCCAGCACAATATGACCTATAACCCTGACAAGTCAGAATTCATGCTGATGGAGGCTACAAACATGCCGACACACGTACCTCCGCTGCTGCTGAACGGTGTGCAGCTACGTCGGGTGGATGAAGTCAAATATCTTGGCCACATTCTACTGTCTAATATGAAAGATCACGCAGACATCCAGAGGCAAAGACGAGCTATCGCAGTACGAGCGAATATGCTAGCCAGGAGGTTCGCTAAATGTAGCAAGGGCGTCAAAAGGCAGCTATTCCTGAGCTTCTGTACCAGTGTGTACACAGTAGAATTGTGGTCAAACTTTACATGCGCTGCCGCTCGAGACATGCGCGTGCAATATAATGACGCGTGGCGTGCCTTGTTTCGGTTGCCGCGCTGGTGCAGCGCGAGCGCGATGTTCGCGGAGGGGCGCGCGCCGGGCTGGCCCGCGCTGCTGCGCGCGAGGACCGCCACCGCCAGAAAGGCAATTTACACTTCCTCCAACACACTGCTCTCGGCGGTGAGAGAGTGGGACGCCAGCCCGCTGCATGAGCGCTGGAGGGAGTACCACAGGCCGGTCGTCGCAGGATCGGGGTGACCCGCGGCGTTCAGCAAGCCCAGCCCATATATTTAATGTTTTAATAATTAACAACAATTTGTAATACTTAACTATAATTTAATTTAATTTATTTCGTAACATTTGTATTTAATTTAATCCAATTATTTTGATGTAATTGCTAATATGGACTTGTTCTGGAGTAAATTATTTTCATTTCATTCATTTCATTAGTACTTACCATCATTTATTCACCTTGCTTAGAAAGGTAGGCTTGAAAAAGCCATGTAGAAATGTTCACATACTATTTGTACTTACATGCTGACATGTATTTTTTCATCCACGTGTACACTCACAACCAGTCAGTTATCATGCAGTTATTAATAAAATTTAAATAAGTAACAGTTATTGATTATTTATCATTATCGCCCGGCGTCCACTTTGTTTTTCCTTAATTCCAACAAAACATATAGCTAGTAACTAAAATACTATACAATTACTTACCTATCGAACGTAGCTGCAATTATTAAAATGTTTCATTTACTTATTTTAGGACAAATAAAAGTCCTAAAATATTACGGCACTTTCTTCGCACGGTATGAAACCATCCCAGTGATTACTACGGGTGGATTTTTCCGTTCAATTGAACTTATGAAAAGTCCACCGTCGCCCTCGGTAATCACTATTTGATCTTATTATGTACAATTAAATATGGATTATTTTAAAGTTGCTACAGTTTCAAGACAGTTCGATAAACTCCGGGCGTAGATCTATCCTATCTACATTAGGTAAAAGCTTAAGTAAAAAAAACCGGACAAGTGCGAGTCGGGCTCGCCCACCGAGGGTTCCGTACAAAATTACAAATGTATAGTTTTTACAAATGTGTAGTATTTTTCCTTGTACTTGTAGTATAAGACGATATTACTTGCCAAATTTCATAGTTTTAGGTCAACGCAAAGTAACCTATGAAGTTTGCTATAGTTCCAAGGGATTAGGGGTTAGTCTAGTGGGTAGTGACGCTGCCTACGAAGCTGAAGGTCCTGGGTTCGAATCCCGGTAAGGGCAAATATTTGTGTGATGAGCATGAATATTTGTTTCTGAGTCATGGATGTTTTCTATGTATTTAAGTATTTCTATCTATTAAATATATCGTCGTCTAGTACCCATAACACAAGCCTTATTGAGCTTACTATGGGACTAGGTCGATTTGAGTAAGATTTCCCCCTAATATTTATTTATTCATTTAACAAAAAATCAATTAATATTTTTTTTGAAGTTTAAAAATAAAAAATAAACAAAAATGTTAACGGTTTATTTCTTTGAAATAATATTGTACATAAACAGTAACAGCGTGTTTGGCTTCGTTTACTTAACTAAAATACTATGAACAAAATACAAAAACTTTTGCATAATGTAAACCAAAAATTGATGGAAAATAAAGTCATTTTTAATCCCTAAGTATGACATTAGTACCCAGTGTTCTACCAAGATATGTAATGAGACTAATGAGTTACATGCTACTATATCATGATGTGACATTTCATTACTTATGGATCACAACTTCAATTTTTTTTTTCGAATTCAACAATTTTGAAACACTGGGCCGCTACCTATAGAGATATTCTATGGAGTCATCCTTTAAATGTTTTGCTCCTATTACAGGCCATATACTCGTATATATACTTAGTGGCTTCGGCGGTATATATACTTATCTAGTAAATAGCCTGATGATCCCATTTTTCCTTATTTACCATTACCAGCTAGCAACTTCATCTAATTATCATTCTCGACTAATAAACTCAAAATCCAATATTAATAAAACACAAAGGAAATGAAATCTTTAATTTCATCTTCCGTAAGCAAATACTTGTGTTAAATGTCCTGTCTCGTAAAAAAGCCGGCTAATATTAAATCTGAGTTAAAAGGAGGACTTAGACAATAATGAGCCAACAGCAATGTTGGCTCAGCGTCTCGGGACGAAGCTTGGCGAAATACGTATTATACCATCAATATTGCTTGGCTTCTTGGCGGTAAAAGTTTTGAGTTATTAATCTAGTGTAGGTACTTATCTACTTGTGTTGTAGTCATTTGCAAACGGTAGCTTTTCGGTGAAGGAAAACATCTTGAAGAAACCTGTCTAATCCCAACTAGGTCTAGTTTTCACTTTGGGTTGGATAATCATGGCAGTCACTTTCCTAAAACTTATGCTTACGCCAAATCTTGGCCTACGTGCCAAAGCGGACCCCGGGCTCTATTAGGGCACAACCGTGAAAACGGTTCCTATTTGCCTACAGACTTCTACCAACAGAGTATTTCTGACGTTTCATAAAAAGCTGAATCGACTGTCAGTCACCATCCCTTTTCCTTATGTCTAAGCAAGTACTAACATGTTGTATTCATACACCTACATTGCGAGGTTTGCAGCGCCGAGACTGGGTTCTAAGAAATTCTCGAGAATAGACAGGTAGGGCTGCCGTCTATGCAGGTACCTTACTAGCCAACTATATTGCTTCGCATTCTAAGAGCACTGCAATCATGCTCTTAGAATGCGATTGAGATCAATCAAAATTGATCAGAATCTTCAAATCCAGATATAAATAGTCGGCTGGTAGAGAATACCATTTGGCGTTAAATTCGCCATTCATACATTTCTGTCATGTGCAATGAAGTTTAAATAAATTAAATTGGGCTTTTAATATTCATGTATATAACTGCTTCATAGTGTATTTAAAATTACTACATTTGATTACTATCTTATTACTATACATTTATGCTAAAAGTGGTACTGGAATACAGCTTTGGTTTCTTTTTCATTTTCTCTGTGTTTTTGTACACGGTATAAGTTTGCCCATCTCGTTCTACCTACCTTCCTCTCAATTATCCAAAGGTTAGCTGGAAGAGATCCCTTATAGGTATAAGTTCGCCTTTGTACTTTAATCTATTGTGTGACATGTATATTCTTTAACCCGTTATTGTGTACAATAAAGTGCTTACATACATACATACAGTTTTTATGTGCTCTGCCTACCCCTTTTAGGGATAAAGGCGTGAATGTATGTATGTATTATTACTATTCAATTATTAAAACAAAGTAGACCAGTGCACACGCTCGGCCGTCGACCCCTGATATTAGACTGGGCAAATAAACATTGGGAATTATCAGGGCACGCCAGAGGGCGCCCCGGTCACGTACCGGAGAGAAAACGTATAGGTATAAATAAAACTAGTTTTATGAGATTTTTCACTGGCTTGTATTTGTGGCGCGTGGAAAGTTCTGCCGCCATTGTCACGGATGAAAAATAAAGCATTTCTTTGCTATATCGTTTCATTTTGTATACAGAGCGTATACTTTCTCATGTCTTTATCACGCGTAAAAAGCGTTTCGACCTGCGGAATACCTAAACTTTAAGACCGCAGTGTGAGTGGCGAATTTTCAAATCTAGGTTGTTTCAAACATACCTACTCGACCTAATTCAATCGTTCTTATAATCCAATATTAGTAATATTAAACTGCTATGGGCCCAATAGGATAGCGTCGTCGTGTTCCAAGGTGTTGCAAAACTGTACTATTTAAATAAATGATTAAAACTTTGTAACTACCATAAATTATAGGTAGTCAGACTTTTAGGTAGTCATATCAGGCACATAAATTATCATAATAACTAATGTACATGTCGGGAATTCTAAGTGTGTTTATTTTAAATATACAAATCATTTGCGGTACCAGTAATTGATGAGATTACCGTATTTGTCTAAGCAAATGGAACTGATCTTTGGATAGCTAGCAGCCGGTTGACTCCTACTCAGTCTGTAATGATCTTGTCCAAAACCTCCAGTTATTTGCAAATAAGTAGTTAATGATTAGCGTCTTCGTATTAATATGTTGATTATTGTTAATCCATTCTTACCTCTATTCTACGGATATGAAAATTATATTATTTAATCTTCAGTGTAGGCAAGTAGGTACCTCTTCACGCTTAAACCGCTGAACCAATTGAGATGAAATTTGATACGGAGATAGTTTGAATCCCGGGGAAGGACATTGATATTTTTTATCCCGGAAATGATCCCCTGAGGGGGTGAAATGGGGGATGAAAGTTTGTATGGAGCTACGATATAAACGAGTTCCACGCGGATGGAGTCGCGGGCAGAAGCCAGTTCTTTATATTTCCACTACACACTCTCCTAAAAAAAACATTTAAAACTCGACCAGACCAACAATAATCTATTCAGATTCAAATGCTTCGCAATAGATACATTCTGCTAGAAGCGACCCTCCCCTAGTATTGACCGAGAGTCCCGCGCATGCGCGCCCGCGTAAGACGTATAGCATCTAGATACGGCCCGCATCGCCTATAGTTGTCAACAGGTAGGCTCTTCATGTTAAGAAACGGGGTTTGTCGAAGCTTAATTACATGGTGTAGGATGTTTATGACTTTAATAAAGGCGTGAGTTTATTTGAATTGGTTCAACACTTTCGCACCGTTTTCGAATTACAATAAACGCACACATGTTCTCTGTCAGTCCGACGCAGCACTTTGATTGACACGGTGCGCGAAACACACTGAAATACAAATACATACTTAATAGACGAACAAAAATGCTTCCAGGTTAGCTAACAAACATACTTATCTTTACGTTTGACATAAAGATTCGTCCCGTTATTGGCAAGTACGAAAGTGCGACCGCACGCATACGCAGAGATAAGATCAGCTCCCAGTTTGCTGCAGTACATAAGTACTTAGACTTAACTTTAAATTGTGATGTGATGCGATGCGAGTCGGAGTCGCGTCTGATGCGCTACAACATCATCACTACAGAGTCGTTTCTTTTAGTTCTTATATTTTCTACAAATTTGGATATTGATTTTTCAACATATGTTTTTATTACCTACTGAATCTTAATAAAGAACTGTTAGCTTGTATATAAAATGTTATAATAAAACTTACTTTGCCCCTTGCACTTGGATCCGTGTAAATGCGACGCGCCAGTCTCAACGTTCCATTTCACTGCGAACGAGTATCTATCTAGACACCTCAACAAGCTAAAAAATATTACTAGACCATCATTCATAATATTTAGAAATATTAGACGTCACATTATATCACATTCGTACATCACGTTCTGTGGCAAACATTACCTATCTACCTACATGTTAATGAGCGATTTTTAATAGTACATACGCCTACTAAAACAAATCTGATTACACGGGCGTGGCTGCGGGTTGCACTGACTGATAAAATATTAAATACGTATACGTATGCAATGTTTGATGGCTGCAGAATGCGAAACACGGGGGTCGTGATCCACTGCCAAAGGCAACCTATTACTAACAAAGGTCTCTAGATCCAGCTACCGAACTAATTTATACCAATGCTATATACCTATAAAAAAACAGCCATAACTAAACAAGGTATTAAGTCAAGTAAACCCTATCCAATCAATGCCCTATAAAATTTCCATCAGAAGTGTAAGATGACCCGTATGTACATTGTACATGAATCATCATCATCATCTATGGACATTAAGTAGGTATATTAGGTATAAACTATACAAGCAGTGTCAAATAAACTTGAATAGGTGCATACAATCTTTATAAAACCTTCCCCTATTAACGGAATTCAAAACTATCAAGTCACTTATTTATACTGTTCTCTTAACGAGATGATGCATCTCGTCAATTAACAGCCAGTCAGCGGGCAGGCTAATCGTTATTTATCCGCCACAACAGCAATATCTTAAAAATAAACTAAAAAAGAAACAACAAATCAAAATGAAGAACAATCCATTAACTCGATCTACAATAAAAAAAAACCAGGCCGCTCTCTGATTGGTCCGCGCGTTGGCGGGAGAGCATGATTGGCCGCGCCGCCGCGCTGCGTTCGGTAATCTGATACTTTTTAATAATGGCTCCTTTGGATAATGCGATCCGCTTTTATATTAGATCGTAGGTTAGTATTTTATTACATAAGGAGGGTCCAAATACGGTCTTAAGTGGCCGCTTCCAATTCTGTGGGAAATGGGCTGTGTCGGATTTCTAAACGGTGTGTGGTCGGATGAGCCGTAATAAGCTAAGTAATGGATTTTGTTTCGCTATTTTGGCGAGCCTGGTTTGTAAAGCTTGCGGGTTGGTTAATTACGTTTTGGGTTCTTGTAGGTACAGTCAAGTGCAAAAATATGTATTCTTTCAATCATCTCGTAAATATGTACCGAAACCGTAATCCGCTGACATACTTAGGAGCGATGGGACATTTTTATATTTATAAGTTGTATGCACCCATATTTTTACACTTGATTGTAGGTGCGTAAATGACTGGATTTAGACCAAGTTAGGTATTACTTATATCATATTTATTCATGAAATCTATCTGGAACAAGAGGATTGGTAAGTGACTATTGAGTACCATATTTTATGGTTCGTCTCTTCACCTACATTTTAAATAAATACAATCACATCAGGCATTTTTGGGCCATTTACCGGAAAGTTGTACACTCGACTTTTTATTTTTATTTTGACATAATCGGTTTTTTTCTACTCAGAATCAAGAGCACTTTCGAACCTAATAGGAGAAAAAAACTGTCCAAAATGTTAGATATAATTTTCGGTTTTCCGTTCCGTTACCACCATAACAAGCTTAGTATGGAAACGGTAACGGAATTGAATAAAAAATCTTGGGACGCTTTTTTTCTCGTATAACATTCGAAAGTGCTTACGATTCTGAGTATAAAAAACCCGATTATATCAAAATTAAAAAAAAAGGCGAGTGTACTACTTTCCGTAAAATGGCCCTTTTAAATATCTTTTTCTGGTTGATAAGCTCTACTTATTAACTCAAAATAGAACTGTAGGTACTCGTATGGTCGACGGCAAATATACACGTTTACATCTCATTCATTTTTAAAGACAAAACAATATAAGTTCCTTCCTTAAATATATCTGTGATGTCGACTACTTATACCTACTAAATACTAAAATCTCATTAGAGCAGTTTCGTAGACAACTCTTGAAAGTTCAACTACTTGAAGTAGATTGAATTAATTCCTAAGATAGTATAAACCTAGTCTCTAGCAATGCAGTTAAATTTAATTAAAATCTTTTTATGTACGGTCAGCCTAGAAATTGGTCTACCACTTTTTGACTCTTTTATTTGTATATTAAGGTTCAAAAGTACACCAATTTTTTGGCTTACTGGACCTAACTACTATATTTGAGTTTTTCGTTTGATTCGCTAGGTACCAATAATGGTTATTTACTAGGTGATCAGCTATTCGTAGCTGCCAACTCCTTTGGGCATATTTTATTGACAATTAAAATTACATATAAAACCGCAAAATAAGTATTGCCAACAGTAAGCACAAATTAATCACAACGTCAACTTATCGAACAAGTTATTGCTCAAACACACTCGAGACCATTGATGCGACTGGGCAAACAAAAATATCGACCAGTCGATAACGACTCGATACTAGCGATACTACGAGCAAATAATAAATACTATGACACTAAGATGATAAAAAAGTTGATAAAAACTGAACGCACCCAAGCTTTAACGGTCGTTCCAGCGTTTTTGGCGGGTATACTGACTGTAGCACTTTTTAAATGTGGCGGGAATACGTCGTGTAACGTGTTGGCACTGTTATGCTTTTATATAAAAAAGTTTAATTAACGAACTCTTTTTTAAAACTTACAATAAAAAAAACCCTATTTCCAAATAAAAACATTATTTGCATCATCACTTAAATATTCTATAACCTCTGACATGTAAGAAATCCTAAAGGTACTATTAAACGAGCAATATTTATACATATATATATGAAATCACGTTCTCGAAAACGGCTCTAACGATTTCAATTAAATTTGGAATATAGGATTTTACGGGCGCGAAATATCGATCTAGCTGGGTCTCATGTCTTGGAAAATTCGTTTTCTCCGTATTTTCTCTATTTTCACCCGAGCAGAGCTCGGTCGCCCAGGGGCTATATCAATCTTAAACAGTTTTATTATGCAAACTTTTTAAAATTAGATCATAATAACCGCCAGCTTGGTTATCGGAAAAGGCGGGAAACATTCCTTCACACTGACTCGACACTGGTGTCCACATAACTAATCTACTCGTAGTTATCACACGTCGTATAATATTTGCATATCTACCTTATCGGTACACTACAGGGTACATATCGTTTGCCTATCAATCGAACTTATCCACAGCCTGTTTTGATGACTTGCTGTTTCGCAACTATAAATAAAAACAAACAACAACCATCAGCCAGTCTATGGAATTTACTCAACAAAATTGTCTTATGTTTTGAATCACTGTTAGAAACATTTTGATAAACTGACACACACACAATATATGCATACAAATGTAGAACCAATTCGTTTAACAAAATGGCGGCGGGGTCTATGCCCTCTGTTAAGTGGAATTGATGAGTACAATTAGCTTGAAACTGACAGACTAATTGACAGTTGGTATGAATTGGCATTTTGATCATTTTGTTAAAAGATTTATAAGTCGACATTTTGCGTGAAAACTTTAAGTTCGTAAAACCACCTCGTCTACATTAAGGCTTCATCTACATTAAGAAATCTTTTTCATCAAAACCGTTGTTAAACTTATTTCATAGCGCTGACATTCGTTTATCTAAACTTGTCACTTTGATATTTTTATTATAAAAAAGAGATAAATACTTACCTATCTACGTTTCAAGTTCAAACTTTGAACCACTATGCTTTATGAAATTATTTCATAATCTGCGTAAATAACTGTCTGGACGCTATTCTATTCATAGTTTAAAAATATTTGGTTTTGTTTTTTCGATATTCACTATAGGTATATAATCCAACGTTATAATGACTATGTAGGTGTATTTGAAAACAAAGGACAAAATAACATCATTTAACCCCTTTCAGAATAAAACAATGCATAACTTATTAAAACTTATAATATAACCGTTATCAATGAAAGTTTGCAAGGCGCGTAGCCATTTTTCCGTGGCCTGTCTAACCAAACTAATTCATCTTGCGGCCGGACAGCAATAAATCATCGTCCGACGTCCTTACGCAGAAATTGAATACGGTTCCAGTTTGTAGATCGCTGGAAATTTGGATGGAAATGAACGATTGAATAGTTAAATGTACTAGCTGCCTGCGACTTTGTCCGATTATATAACAAGTTCGTCACCCAGAAATTTCCTCGCCGAAAGCTTTCTTTATTATTTATTCTACCACGGTGGCAAACAGTCATGTACGGCACCTTATGATAAGCAGACACCATAGCCTATGGACGCTTGTGACTCCTGAGAAGTCCCAAGCGGGTTGCCGACGCTTTTCTTTAATGATTTGAGAACTCTCAACTCAACACAGCGCATCCGCAAATCACGCGGCATCAATTTCGCAAATTTAGCTACATGTACCTAATATAAGTCTTATTTGTGGTTTTGACGTAGCTTCCACAATGCATTAAAATTGAGACGCGTGCACAATTTAGTATAGTCGATTCGCATCATCATTATTTAAGAGCTAGGCTCTTGTCAGTGGAGTAACCGCCACAGATTTTTGTCCTCGCCAGCCTCTAAGTCTTCGTACGGCTCGACAGCAACTTTCTCTTTTACTCGTACTTGGCTGGTGTAAGTATGTCTGGGCCTTCCTCTGTCTCTCTTTCCTTCGATCTTACCCTCCAAGATTTTTAAAATGAAGCTGTCGTGCCGTATTTAATGGGCGATCATCTTGCCTCTGCTATTCTGTATTGTTTTTAACAAGCATCGATTTTTCTGAGCGAAAATTGGCTATCTCAACCCAAAATCATTGTAAAAAGCCATTGCGAAGCCAAAACTCACAAACCTTTATTAAAAATGCAGCCGGCCGCGACGGTGTCCGCCCAATACGGCTAAGTGCCGCGCGTGATCGATGGTGTTTGCGGACAAATAGTTTTCGTTTTGTGCCCAAGATTTCACTCACCAAATTGGTAGGGACATGGGGAAATTCCATGGGATCGTTGAAACGTTGGAGGACAAAATGTACATCCATATGAACATTTTGTCCTGCAACGCTTAAATTTGGATTAGGAAACACACGAATAGCGGACGTCAAATATGTTTACACTTTTGCTTATTCCTTGGTAATAAGGCAAAAAGTGAATAGGTACTTATTAACCGACTTCAAAAAAAAGGAGGAGGTTCTCAATTCGGTTGTATTTTTTGTTTCTGTTCCTTTTCTTATGATATCTGAAACGTGGCGTGTTGGTTATATCCGTTGATTGATAATTCTCAGCGACATATGTGAAAAATCAGATACTCTCTGCAAAATTGTCAGTCAGTAACGTTAAAGCAACGAGATTAAAGTAATTATCTCGTATCACAAAATGTAGCCTACACACACCCCAATAAGTTGATGTTCTAACTAAACTAAACAAACTTAGGACCAACCCTTAGTATCCTTAACCACTAAGTCTTATGTAATATCGGAGTTCTGATTTCTGTATACCTATTATTAATTACAATAACAACATAAAATAAAGTATCGATAATTCTGAAGCAACGCCACTTATTATTGCGGACCAATCTTAGACCGTATACCTAAACAGATATACCATGCTAAACAAAAAAGTCCTTTCCCCATTTGATTCTCATAGTGACGTAGGACTTTTTAACTTTAGAGAAGTATACGCTATACCTATTATCGTACCGAATTAAAAAGTCGTTTCTCCAAGCTAGAATGATCGTTATATACGACTTTTTAACTCCGGAGTAGTATTCCTATAGGGGACTCTAGCCACGTCGGATACACCTACACACGCGTTTATTCCGGTCCGGGTAAACACTGATAACGCTGACACAAGCTTCGTAAAAAGGTTTTCTTCCCTCCGACGCACCTACCTATATTTTTAAGGATCCGTACACGAAGGGTACCATCGGGTCCAATTGCCAGGTCCAACTGTCGGTCTGTCAGGTATAAACAAATATAGGATAGGTACATAAGTACCTGCAAGAAACGCGTTCTATGTAACTTTAAGTTGTGTGTCGATCTTGATTTCTCCCTGGATGCAAGACTGAAAAAGTCCACTAAGTTCTAGAAGGTGAACACCACAGATGAAAATATATGTAGGTACGAGAAGCAACGATGATGACGAGGTCCATTAGGCTATTTTGCATATTTTCATGGGAGGAACCCCAAAAGGACCTAATAGGTATTCTAAAACTTCGGACATTCGTTTGAAAAGTAGAAAGGTTGGTACGGAACGATCAAGATTTCGGCTTGTATTTAACGGAATGTATCCACTTAGGTTCATGTAGGCTTAAGGTACGCCCACACCGTTGCTCAAAATACGCTAACGCACCGTAAACGCAGCAAAATGTATGAAGAATACGTGACGCATCCGACACGTCAATGCGTATACGCAGCGTTACGCACCGGTGTGGTCGCTCCCTTACTGTATTCTTGCGTCGGGTGCGGTGCTTTTAGGGAAATTGTATATTAACAGATACCGCCATTTTATCCTCACACGTATAACAATAAAATATAGATAGATAATCTTAGCAAATTCAAGAGCAAAGAACGAGGACACTTAGTTTTTTTTCTCATTAGTGTGTGTAATAGATATCCTACTATACTCGTAATATTATAAATGGGAAAGTTTGGATGTTTGGATATTTAGATGTTTGGATGTTTGTTACTCAATCACGCTTAAACCGCTCAACCAATTTGGATGAAATTTTGTACGAAGATAGATTATAGCCTGGATTAAAATATAGGATAGTTTTTATTCCGGGTCCACGCAGACGAAGTCGCGGGCTGAAGCTAGTCTATTATAAATGTGAAACTTTTGATGTTGAGATATGTTCGTTACTCAATCACACATACCTACTTTAGTTATAGTTTATGACTCGGATTAAAACATACTTTATATCCGAGCGATAGACGTTGACCAGCGAGAAGTTGATTTATTATTTAATGGTGAATTAAAAGGAATCTCGTCAAGTTATACTTAACTATATTTAGTTATACCCATCTACGAACCTTTTAAATGTGATCATTTTGATATTTATTTATTTATTAGGTACTTACACATACATTACGATTCATCAGATACAATGGTTCTTTATGGATAGCAATGATTTTATATGTAATGACAAAAAAATAATTATGACGTCAAGATAGGAATCCTTAACTGTCGAAATAGGTACGTTCAGCCGATGCAATGTAGGTAATTTTTTTTCAAACAAAAAAATATTTGAGAAAACTGCTTGCTATTACTAAGTTAACTAAAATTTTAAGTAGGCACTTATCCAACCAGACGTTAGACTACGATAAAACTTATCAAAGGTTGTATTAAAGCGTGGCGTCATCTGGTTACGAAGCCTTGTGACCGTTACGTAACGTATAGCAGCGATGTGGCGTCGTCGGGATCGCGGGTAATCTGCCGGCAAAGGCGAAACATTGCTGACAACAAGGCAGTACTGCCGGCAATGTTGACTGACAGCCCCTTGTCAATTACATTCCATTTTAATAATATTTTTGTATTAAAGGGATGCCTTGACTCTTGTTAACCGCGCTCCCGTGTAAGAAACACGTTTGCTTACTGCGCACGAGAAAACGAGATGCGACTTTTTATTTTTATTGGGTCTAGTACAAGCCTGGCCAAGGACTACACAGGACCCTTTTGCTCAGCGGGGAATTGGCCTTCTGGCCAATTCATGCATTGGCATGAATTGGCCAGAAGGCCAAAACAGTGAAACGAGATGCGAGGCTCTTCGGGATTAGTATTTTTGGTAAAATATTATTATTATTAATTATAGTAATTTATCATGAAAGACACATTCACAAACATATGATAGTATACTGCCAAACTGCGTAATGGTTTGTTGGCAGCGCATTAATTACATCCTTTATTAATTTTATTAAAATCAATGCGATGTTATAACTTATTCATTCAAATATAATCTTAGCATAGAATGCCTATCCGCAATTAATTTTAACTTATTATTCAGAAAAATCTTTGGTTGAAGTTTCCTCTAAAGAAATAAAAACTGAAGTTGGGTGGGATAGGAAAAACACACAAAGAGAATTTCTCCTATGAGATCATTTTAACTTGATTGTGTCGTTTAATAGGTATTATAATAAGTATTGTTCGTGTAAGCTGAGGTAAAAACGGAAAGTAAAGACTCAACTTTAGTTTATTTTATTTCTATAGAGGAAACAACCAAACGTGTTATCTGAAAAATAAGTTTAAATTAATTGAAGATAGGTTGGATCTACTATGGTTCTATTAAAATCTATTCGTTATAACATCGCAACTGTTTTATTTGAATGAATAAAGGATGCCTACACATTTCTATTGAACAAAACCGGGTATTTATATTTAGAAAATATCTACGCGGAAACATGTTTAGGTATCCAATGTTTTGTTTCATCAAAATTCATTTCAAACTAAAATTGTTGACTCGGAATGTCGCTCTCGTGTAAAATAATTACAAAATGGTAGTTTTATTTGGTCTATCTCACTTGACGTATTGGTTTTATATCTTTACATTTATTGTATGCATTCGTTTTCACATCACCTATTCGGATAAGGGCTTTTTTCTTCCCTGCTAGGAGGGATCAAAGTGGCACTTTTCTGTTCCAGGACATATTGTTGCCAGAATAAAAAAATATATCCCAACGAATACATGAAATTAGTATACACATAATCGATTACTTATTTTTTATAATCGATTACTTGCATATATTTTTTATCTTATAAAATATTACGAAACGTATTAAAATACCACAATATTGGAATGCAGCAGCATGTTTTTACATATGAGGCTATAAATAAATAAACTTTTAGTAAGTGTAAATACATGTGTTTTATTACTGACATATTTCATTATCCTCATAAGTGATGTGATGTGAAAAGCAGTATGAGTCACACGGAAGCAAAATTATTTCCATCTTGGGCGTGAACACTTGAATACCTCACTACGCTCAGGATTCCACGTTAGAATCCCTCACTACGTTCGGGATTCTATTCTGGAATCCTTCGCTTCATTCGGGATTCAATCTACGCCCTCGCCGTAAATATGGCATTTTGCTCCCTTGTGACACAATCTACTATTACACGCTACCCTGTTTTGTTTAATTTATGATTGCTCCTAGGGCCCATTTGCAAAGATGCTTCCACTTGTATGAGGCACAAGACTTTGAGGAACGGGCCCCGGTCTCTGGACAATAGGGGCGTAGACACTAAGGGCCTGTTTCACAATCGCCGGATAAAGTTATCTGCCAGTTAAAATTATTGCTATCCTTTTCTCCCGTCATATAAAAGAAAAGTGACAGCCAACATTTATCTGACGGATATTTTTTAACTGGAGATTATGAAACAGGCCCTAAATAAAATAATCAATAATGTCATGTTTTCTCGAAAAGGATAAAAAATGTAGTCAAATGGAGAAAAAATCAACGCAAAAGGTTAAATAGTCACGAAGTTATAAGTGTCCAAAGTTTTAAGAAGGGGTATGTTCTGTCCCTTTTTCGCAAAACGCAACTACATATGAAACGATGACGCTGGAAGAATGTGACGTCACAGAAGACGGCAACGTGTACGATATCTTGAGCTCCTATTACGATGTTATAGTCAGCATCATAACTATATGACGCTGACTATAAATCTATCTTGGCTGCTACCAACTATGGTAGCAGCCAAAGAAGCTAAAAATATCGCAACACGTCTGTATTAATATGGGAGTAAGGATGTGTTACGATATATTTGGCTACCTGGCTACTACTAACTATATGACGCTGACTATTACATCTATCTTGGCTTCTACCAACTATGGTAGCAGCCAAAGAAGCTAAAAATATCGCAACACGTCTGTATTAATATGGGAGTAAGGATGTGTTACGATATATTTGGCTACCTGGCTACTACTAACTATATGACGCTGACTATTACATCTATCTTGGCTTCTACCAACTATGGTAGCAGCCAAAGAAGCTAAAAATATCGCAACACGTCTGTATTAATATGGGAGTAGGTAAGGATGTGTTGCGATATATTTGGCTACCTGGCTACTACTAACTATATGACGCTGACTATAACATCTATCTTGGCTGCTACCAACTATGGTAGCAGCCAAAGAAGCTAAAAATATCGCAACACGTCTGTATTAATATGGGAGTAAGGATGTGTTACGACATATTTGGCTACCTGGCTACTACTAACTATATGACGCTGACTATAACATCTATCTTGGCTGCTACCAACTATGGTAGCAGCCAAAGAAGCTAAAAATATCGCAACACGTCTGTATTAATATGGGAGTAGGTAAGGATGTGTTGCGATATATTTGGCTACCTGGCTACTACTAACTATATGACGCTGACTATAACATCTATCTTGGCTGCTACCAACTATGGTAGCAGCCAAAGAAGCTAAAAATATCGCAACACGTCTGTATTAATTTGGGAGTAAGGATGTGTTACGATATATTTGGCTACCTTGGCTACTACTAACTATATGACGCTGACTGTACATTCACCTTCTCTTATCCTACAAACGCACTTCTCGGTCTTCCCTGCCTATTCTGCTTTCTATATTCCCTTCATTATGGTTTTTATATAATTTTCATATCGTAGGTAATATTTGACCGCAACAAATGTAAAAAAAGACAAACCAGAGAAACTTGCGTTAATTCCACATTGTGTCGGATATAGACGACACAGGCAATAAAATGATTAAAGGCGTTTTTACCCGTGTTAGCGCCCGGGCTCGAACCCGCGACCTGGGTGGTTTACAGCCTCCATAAACCTAACCACTTCACCGCCGACACCCGGTATACGTTTGCATTGTCTTCCGTTTTTACATTTGCCTACCATTTAAAGCCTGCTGTACACACTGGGCCAACGTTGGCGCGTGAGCAGAAGGCAGCTATGCGTTAGAGGGAGATGGTTATAATTCAATCTCTTTCGTTTACAAAGCTGCCTCCTGTTCACGCGCCAACGTTGGCCTAATGTGTACAGCCGGCATAAGTTTTAAATATTGTTAACAGATTATCGGCAGTTTGACTTTTAGCAATGTACCTTTTTTATTTTGGATTATTAAGTTCTTTTTATGAATACAATTCAATGTTACATGCTTACTATCAAAAACATAAATGTGTAAATGGGAGCCAAGTTCAATTGAAGTAAGAATATGCCTGCTGGTTGTCGACTTCGCCAACACAAGAATTGAGATCTAAATTAGTGCCAGGTTCTGTTTATTACACAAAGCAATTAACTTAGGATAAATTGTAGCTCAAGATTTGACTTGACTTGACACGCTGCCACGTGACGTAGATATAATGAAAAATATATTTAAAAAAGCTAAATTAAAATATTATTAATATGAATGTTATGATATTATAGCATTTCATCGCTGTTTGCTTAATTTGATGAGATTCATTGGTTTGTCAAGGGTTGTGTTAAATACTTAATAGAGTCGTCATTTAATTGAAGTTAAATTATCCACCTACTTATAAGGTAATAGTGAGCAACTGATGGTAGAAAAAATAGGATCTCTACCATCCGTAGCTCAGTTCCGTCACAATGCCTATCCAATCCTATCTAATCCTATCCTATCCTATTAAATATGCGAGTCCTATCACGCTTTGTTCCCATAAGGCACAGGGTCAATGGAAACACACTGTGTGGGCGATATTTTTTACCATTTATATTTCTCGTGTCACTCCATTCAGCTTGTTACATGCTACTGGGCTTGGGCTGATGACCACCTTTAAAAACCTTTCCAGTCATCAGAACGCCACACAAACATAAGCGATGCTACTTCAAAAATATTCCTACTAACCTAAAGCAAACGTTTTAAGAATCTGTTTCGTTTGAAAAGAGATCCTCGAAACGCAACTGTAAGTTGGTTTTCTTGCGAGTTTTATAGTGAATCACTTGAGATTTAGTATTTTTTGTGCTGTGGCTGTTGTGTTTTCGTTTTTATAATGTTTTTATTTGAATAAATGCGATATTATGTCAGCGATGCTGCGGTGGCCATTGTGTGGTTGTCACAATAATGATAGACTATTGTCCATGACCCGAAGTTGCGACATATTGGTATCCATAGTTACTGCCTAATCGTATAACTGTTGTATTTGTTTGGAAGTAAATTGTATTAGGTAGGTACTTGACCACAACACACAATCCTAATTGCAAACTTATAACCTGTTAAGGTCATCTTTTTGTATTTACTCGTATTTATGGTGCAGAATGTTTCGGTCTATACAAGACTTGAATTATAAATTAATTTTAACTTGGTTCCATAAAGGGTTAAATCGAGAATATAATATAATTTGAGATTCGCTCAATGCCTTAACTAAATTATAGCTCAATTAATCGCCCCACTACCTAATTGTGTGTCTACCAATTCCTTAGCATTTGGTCTATGTATAGCGTAGGTAGGCCAGCTATTTATCATTGTGTACCTGTACCTACCCACTGATGGTTTGTGTTTTGTATACAGCGTAGCTAGGACAGTGGCATGTCATCGTAGATTTAACGCCATAAAACTGTGTTAATAAATCTTTTCAGATCAATGTAACAAAACTGCAAACTCTATACCTGGTAAGTATACACGCTAGCCACTTATCTATGATATACAGCGTCGGGGAAACCCTAAGTCACACTTCCTGTTGAGTTATCCTTATTCTACATTTGTGTAGAATATGTAGTAAAAATTAGCATTGTGGATAGAAAAAAATCTAAGTATAAAATTTCTTCTGATACAGTTTTGTTCCGTTCCAAATGTACAAAGCTAAGAAAAAGGGATTAATTCTACAAAAGAGGCCCATTGTGAAAACATTGTGACGCGTACGCTGATGATTCATGGCATTTAAAAATGGAAAGCCTGCTGTCTCACGTAATGAACTAAATTATAAACTCTGACATTCAAACTCGCTTTACGAAACATTGTATCCCATTCATCGGCCCGGCCCATTCATGTATTTTATCGGCAGTTTTGCCGATTTCTCAAACAAATTAACACCGATGGTCACGTGTTAACCCTTTTGTATGGGTTTTATGGTTTTACGAGGCTGGAGGCTGGTCTTGCGCAAGCCGACAAAAGTGAGAACGACAGTAAAAGTTCTTTGTGCAATTATTGTCTTAACGACAGGTTGGCCCTTTGTTTGAAGAAAGGGTTAAGGGATTTTTAGACCGAATGGTTATTACGTTTTTTATCGATAATATTGTATCGGTACGGAAGTGGGTGAATATTCTGTAGACGCCGCCTCTGACGCCGGCGGTGCAATTGGTTGACTTTGTTAAGAGATGTGGAATATTAAATATTATTTAAATATACTTGATATTATTGTGGACCTGTATAGTTCTTCCAAATTGGAATCATAAATAAATACAGTCCCTGGGCGGTCGAAACAGAGAAAAGACGGAGAAAACTAATTTTCTCGTGACGTTAGACGTGAGACCTAGCTAGATCGACTTTTCGGACTTCGGGCTGTATTCCAAATTTCACCAAAATGGTTATATATATATGTACAAATATTGCTCGTTCAATCGTATAGGATACTCCTATATAAAGTATATAACTGACCATTGATAACCACTGCATCTAAAGCAACTCATCTAGTTTCGGTAAAACTTATACTAGAGCCTCTGAAATATTTTTTACTTAGCTTCCACCCGCGACTTCGTCTGCGTGGACCCGGAATAAAAACTAACCTTTATTTGAATGCAGGCTTTAAACTATCTTCGTGCAAAATTTCATCCAAATCGGTTGAGCCGTTTGATTGTATCAGGCATATTGGTATATATGAATAGTTGCACATCTTTACAAAAAATACAAAGTTAAGTTTTTTTATGGGTATATTTTCTGGATTCCTCTGAACACAACGTTTGGAGATCTTTGCGTTGCCAATGGGTATGTTTTCTTCGAAAAATAGATGCTGGAAAAAGTATTACGAGTAGGTAGGTAGCTGATTAATGTTAGATGAATCTTTATATATCGATACTTCACTAGTAAGTACGGGTATATTATTTATTGTGATGAATTATTAGTTCTTTTGTGGTATCTATAGATTGTTGTTGATGCTTAAGGTGTAGATCTGTGTATCTGAATATTTTAACATTTTGAACCGGCGGTAAAATCTAAACATTCAAAATATTAAAATACAATGGAAATGTGACATGTTTAGAAAAGAAAACAATATATATTATTGTAAATACTTAATTTTATTAACTCTGAAACTAACAGATGATCATATAAGTAACCTATCAAGATTCGAGTATGGCATTAATATGTATTTATAAGGGCAAGAATTAATTTAGCATTACTATAATATAATAACTAATATAATTCAAGGTATGATTATTAGTTAAGCAAGCGTTCATTTAAATTTCCTGTGAATAAGTAAAAACAATGCATATCTATTGGTGTAAATTAGCTAGTTTATTAAGATAAAGATGCACTACCTAATAAAGATACTAGCTTTTAAAGATAGAAATGATTTTTTTTTGTTCCGATAGCTCAAGTGTAAAAAGATACTTGTATTAGTTAGTTACCTACCGAAGTAGGTATAACCAACAAGAAAATATCCGATTCGATTGAATTACTGTTTTGTCCATCCAGTTCTTGTATTATGTATGTTGAATACCGGTACAACCAGTAGATAATTTAGTTTGCACTTCACTAGCTGCTTTTATAATAAATTATAAGTAAAGAACTGAAAGGGCCTTTCTATGTAGTTGTGAAGTTTGAATAGACACCACATATTTATTGAAATTTTGTAACTAAAACAAATGCCTTTTCCAACAGTACACAACACCATGCAATAGCGGCTTTACCTAGCTTTTCACGTTTAAAATTACCTCGAAGATCTAATAAAACATTTCACCTTATCGCGAGCACTTGCCATCGGAATAGCTTAAAGAGTGTGTAAATTTACGACACAATATGCGAATAACAATCCAATTCCGATTCCAAGTTACGCAATAAAGCCCGATATCTCAGTATTATAAGAACACAGCAATATCACACTGTCCCGCGGTATCACATATTACGAATTTTGTCAGATACAGAAAAACTCGAGGTTTTTACCACTCGAGTAGGAGGTCAAGCCAAGGCGAAGCCAAGGCGAACTACATTCTGCGCATTTGCTGTCAAATCGGATATATTCCACCATTGATGATGCTGTCATCGTCAGAAATATGATTCAATGTGTAAATTGATGAATTGTCCTCTAAATGACACGTTTGTTTTTCGAGAGTTTACTTTGAAATTAGATATTGATTGTTTATTATACAGTGAACGCTTGCTAAACTATTAATAGCGTAAATATGCTAAATTGACGCTTGCATTATAAATAAATATTGGAATGTAGTGCAGAAGCCTGGATAGGTACCTATCTTACACCAAACACCATTATTTAGAAGTCATATATATTTACCTTAGAGCTATATATACAAAACTTAACTAGACTAATGCGATGGTCGACAGAAATAATTCCATTTCACCTATCTAACGTATATGATACACATTTTACATTAACGACATTGCACAGTTCGTCGGTCCTCGATTTGACGTCACTTCTTTTTTTCTTTTCCGACAACTCTTTTAAATCAATTATTTAATAATTATTATTTTACGAAAAAGAATATAAATAAATAGTTCTATAAAATTCTGACGTATCAATATTAGTATTTCGTGCCAAATTTAGCTCAACGGAACACTTAGGTATGCTTTATCCTCGGTCACTATATTTTTTTTTAATTTGAAGACGACTGTTAATACCCTTATGATTAACAGTGATGAGTCATGTTTTGTCTCTTTGTATCGCACTTTTTTAGTAAGTTTTAAATGGGTTTGGCAGAATTTATTAACAACGTACTTTTCTGTATGATTCAATTGCGTCATTTTGAGCAACAGTTGCTAAGCATGCTACTTTGACGCATCTACTTTGAAAATGCATTGAATTGCATTGCATTTTATAACATTTTATTTTGTAACCGTAATATTTCTGTAACATATTTGTGTATATACAAAAGATTTCAACGAGTACTCTACACGTACTACGCGCGGCTGATAACTTCACAGATAACGTATCGATCGCCTAATGCGGCTGATTAGCCTATTCCAACTTATTTCCTACAACAGACGACTGATTAAAAAGCTCAGCAAACATCTTTCAACTTTCAAAGATATTTCGACTCAAAAGAACCGGCGGAAAAGCTCAGAAGGACTTTAAAGGACACTTTCGCAAGTTCCACAATTAGGCCTAATGCGCACGCGACGCTTCTAGAAATACTTAGGCTTGGACAAAATAATAGCGTATATTTACACAAACCGTCTTAAAATATCACCAGAACACAAATCACGTTCACTCAGGAGTCCAATATCAATAATTTAATGAGATTTTAATGCAGAGTCCTTTGACTTACTTGCGCGGCTATTGCGCGGCGTCGGCGTCAAGCCAGGGGCGACGGGCCTACGCCAGCGGATACTGTCACAAAGGCGGCTGCGCGTGCGCGTGGTGATGGTGGTACAACGACGACTGGTAATAGTTCTCTGCAGAGTGCCCGTAGCCGTAGTTCACGTCGTACATCTTTAGATCTGACTTGGTGTCGGCGCCGGGCAGCAGGCGCGTGATGCTGAAGGGGTGCGGCGCAGGCGCGTAGCCCGGCGGCTCCTGCTTGAGATGAGCGTAGTGCTCGAGCGCTAGCGGCGTGTGCTCGGGCAAGCACAGCTCTGGTGCCGCGTGCAACTGCGCTAGCAACTCATCACGCATCTCCTTGTCATCTCCAACGCCACCGGCCGCCCGCAATTCCCCGGGTTTATCATGCCCGTGCTCCCCACGCTTCTCGTGTCCACCGTGATGCCCGTGCCCGTGCGTCGCTTTCTGCGCTTGCCTGATCACCTCCTTTTTCTCATCTTTGAATCGCTTTTGTCGACGCAGGAAACAGCCGTTTTCGAACATGTTCCCGCTGTCTGGGTGCAGCGTCCAGAACGATCCTTTTCCAGGCTTGTCCGGGGTTCGCGGCACTTTTACGAAGCAGTCGTTGAAGGATAACGAATGCCGAATGGAATTCTGCCAGCGCTGTTGGTTCTGTCGGTAGAACGGGAATAGGTCCATGATGAACTGGTATATCTCCGAGAGCGTCAGCATTCGGGTAGGGTTGTTCTGGATGGCCATAGTGATGAGCGAGATGTACGAGTAGGGTGGTTTCGCGTGCGTGTAGGAGCGGCGGTAGGTTTTGTCGTTCCGGGCGCGCTGGAGCGCCGAGGTCGGTGAGGCGGCTTCCTGTTCCCGCGGCAGGGATCCGTAGGGCACGCCGCCGGCGCCGCCCATGCAGGACGCCATGGTGCTCGGCGGGGAGTACCCCACGCCCGGGGAGCCCATGCACGAGCCGCCGGCCACCATGTTGTTGGAGTACAGGTTCGGGTAGGGCTGGGCTGGCATGCAGCCCATGCTGTTCACGTAGGGCGGCGCGAGCCCCGGCGACAGCGAGCTCAGCGCCGCGGACGTCGGCACGTCGCCGTACGACAGCTTCTGCGAGATCATGGCTAGCGCATCACCCGCGCGTGCACGCCGGCCAGGGGCAAACACTCGCACTGATTGAAAGAGTAAATAGAGGCCAGGGGCCCGGCCGCCCCTCCACGCCGCCGCGGATTGGCGCCTGACGGGGCGTGGACACACATACTCCGCCCCGTCTCTGCGCACGCAAGCCGCGCGCGCCCGCGCACCCCCCTCTACTCCCCCCCTGCGCCCTGCCACCCGCCCCTGCGCGGAGCTTCTGCCGCGCGCGACTTTCCACTGCTAATAATACCGCTACGATAAAAACATGGAATCATAAGTGCGATACATTTTCTTGTGCAAAATTTCAGTTGCTCTCACACGAGAATCGTTAGAATGCCTGCGGGCTCTTATCACTTAGCGTGAGGTAGATAGGTAGGTGTGTTTCGTCTTTAAGTGGTTCTGTTCGGATGCAATCAGAAGCGTACCTAGATAACCAAATCGTCGGTATTTGTATGTGAGTACTTAGATAAAAGCTGTTTTCTCGGAAAACTGCGTAGGTCCGTAATTCGCAACGCGCTTTTTCCTGTTTTATTGCGATTCTACATAATTTATTGTAAACCTTTGCATATCAATTTAATGCAGTTTACTTAATCCTTAATCGTGCTTCTTACTGTTGGCTACTACTAACCTATCTATAACTAAAAGCTAAAACTAAACTAAACTAAACTAAACGAATAATAAAATTTATATGATCAAGCTACTTTAAAGGCGCTCTTTCGACCGACGGAACATTTTTGAGAACTCTACCTACTTAGGTTTAAATAGAGTAGAAATTCACCACCTTCTCAATAAGAATCCAATCAAATTTATTAAAAGTCATACATTTCGTGTTTGGAAATTCAATATTATAAACCGGTCAAAATAATAGAAATCTTCATAAATCTGAAGATACTGCATTCTTTATAATAATAATTGACACCAATTACCTATTTACTTACGGAACCCTACGTCCACTATCATCTTACATAATACCTACCTATTAGGTACTTAGGTAGGTATAGTATTTTAAATAGGAGCATAAAAGATTTGGAAAAACTAAACTACTTGCAACAAAACTGCTCTTATAGGTACTTGCATTGCATTAACTCAATGATAATTATATTAATTATAATATTTAAATTCAGTCAATAATAGGCCGTTTTTCAAAAACAATAAAACGAAATAGTGCCACACAATAAAACTATAACTAATACCAAAAAAACTTCGCTCATTCATATTTTTCTCATTCGATTTTTGTATGTAAGTAACAAAACTAATTGAAATAACTTGTAACTACGTTATGTTCAAAACAAAATCACAGAGTAATCAAACTGTCGACCTTTGTACTTATTTGTTAATTTTTGTCGCGATTTCAATGCACCGAACGTCCATAGATATTACAGATAATAATTCATTCATTAGTTCGAAACGTTATCGGCGTAAACAATACTTACCTAGTTTATGGTTACGCCTAATGGGGCAGCAGCCCTATTGTTTTAAACTCGTTAAGAAATTTGTTTGTCGCATTATATGTACTAATATTCATGTTGACAGTGTATTTTATACCGTACAGTTATTCATTAGGATTAGTAGGTGCACATTACAGTGTTTACAAGAAAACAAAATATTAAATACTTTTTTATATGTTTTTTGTCCAGTTGGATCGTTTTTTACATCGGAATGAAAGTATTATACATATTTGATAGGTAGGTTACCTATGAGCGTTTAAAGTTTAAACTATTGGTTTAATATAATTTATTTTGTTCCGATGACAGAGGTGTAATGATCACACATACTCGTATATTGGGCAAAATGGCATGAACTAATACCTATAGGGATAAACTTCATTTATATATTCGTCCTATTTGGTTGAACTTTTAGGTTCTCCGTAGTCGGTATACGAGATGATTTTTAATTGAATACTCGAAGTTGCACCACGTCCGTAGGAATTACCCACCGCTACCCTACACGTGACCCCTGGGTGGTGCTAAAAGTGCAACAACCTGGCAACCGTACTGTCTTTTCGAAGATCTCACGGTTCTAAATACACTAAATTGCCATACGATAAATAAATAAATTGAATACTCAATCTGATTAAGTCTATTTCACTATTTAGTCTATTTACATAACTAAAAACTTTTGTTAATATTGTGCGGGTGTCGAAGTGGGTAACGGGTGCAGAATGTAAAAAAAAAGTATTAGCTTTTGGCTCAATGTTAAATCTTTTATCTGTAGGTAATTTAACATCGTAGGTAGGTACATTATTCTGTGCACGTAACAAACTACAAAACGTAATATTACGTTGTGATACAAGTGAGGTATGTTGATAATTACATCAGAGGCGGAATTATCAAGCGAGCCGTAGGTGATAAGAGAGCCGAGGATGTAATTATCAAAGCTCACGCGTTTCATACGACGTTTTTCAACACATTTTGCGAGGAAAAAATCCTTTTCATTAGATGAACATTTTATAGACCTGCCAAGTTATTTTCTTTACTTATGGTAACAGGTTTTTACTCACACGTTGTAAATATCGCCAAGAATTTCCAGTGGCGTCCATTCTTTTTATCACTTGTCTAGTCACCACGAGTCAACGTTTTTCTTAACACGCATTAACAATGTTTACTAATATCTGTGAAATAACCTATAATCAAAGAGTACTACCTATAATGGCGCGCAACACTTTTTTTTCGTGCAGTTTGCGCAGTGCGCGCGCAATAGATGAAATCTCTAAACAGCCAAAATAAAATAAATATTTTCGTTTTAAAATGTTATCTTTATTAATTCATGTGAAATATTATCAAAAGTAAAAAGTTTTACTAAATTAAACGTTTCTATATCATATCCAAAAAGGATTTAAGTTGTTTAGTCAAGTAAGAATCCATTTGCCGAGAATTTAAAAAAAGCTGTATATTCTGTACAACCCGGTTAATTTAAGAATGCACCGTGTGCATGCATGCATCTTGCTGCAAGGTGCCAACTTGACTTAATCGGGATATAACCATAACTCACAAGTGTCGTAATGTTATAAAACACGCGTGTTTAATATCCGGGATTATGAGCCTAAAAGCGACACAATAAGGGGTACGTTACGAGCAATTGTGTTGAAAAAGAATTAACATTCGATTAAATATTAAAGATTAATTTAACCCTGACTTCGTTTTACTAAAATAGTTAGGTATCAATTGCGATGGTAAATATTACGTAAAACGATGGTATCGCAATCACTCAATTTCATTTCGCAAAAGTATCGGTTACCGATTCAGATAGGTATCCAAAAACAATAAGTGCACTCTGCACTAAATTGTATTCACAGGTAAACTTATCTATCTACATAGGTAGGTGTATAAATAGCTCGCCGTCGGTCGTTCTCTACCCGATTGTATGTTTGGCCTAGGTAATGTAAGTATGTAAACTGTGCTTCATTTGGTACCATATAGTTGATTGGACTACATATACCTACTTAATACCCTTTACTCAGGAACAAAGGGCATTGGATAACCTTGTATGAAAATAAATACGTTTTTTGCGGCGGCTAAGAATGTTTTTGTTATAATGGTTTAGATGACATCTTAATACGCAGGTGCCTGTATAAAATTAAACGCGTTTAATAATATCGGAGCCGAGATATATAAGTTTTTTGTATAACTTTCATGACCTGTGGAAATATATTGCAAATATCTCGGCTCCGATGCATTTTAGAGTTAGGTATCAAATTTTATAATGCTGCATGCCTCTCTTTGATATTTTTTTTTGTGTTTTAACTGTTTACCATATGTATGTTGTGGAAAAGAATAAAGAATGTATCTATCTATCAGTCTATAACAAAATATGTTTGTTTCAAATAGATCCATGATAATCTAGGCACCACTTTTACGAGTGGCCGCTCACTTAAAAAAAATACAATACCCTTTTACCCTATCCATTAAGGGAAAAAAGGAATGGTGCCTGTTTGTGCTAGTTTCATTATCGTAAGTAGGTACGGTACGAGTACAACAGTGAGCCGAAGACGTAAGTAGCTACGAAAAAGTAGTATAGATCTCTTAGAATTCTTTAAGGTGGTTCGACGAATATACAAAACGTCTTTAGACATTCGCAGGCTAACGGCGTGATATTTAAAAAAACCTATGTAACAATCCATACTATCCATACTTAATATTATAAATGCGAAAGTGTGTCTGTCTGTCTGTCTGTTACCTCTTCACGCTTAAACCGCTGAACCGATTGCGATGAAATTTGGTATGGAGATAGTTTGAATCCCGGGGAAGGACATAGGATAGTTTTCATCCTGGAAATCACCCCCTTAGGGGATGAAATGGGGGGTTGAAGTTTGTATGGAGCTGCGATATAAACGATTTCCACGCGGACGGAGTCGCGGGCAGAAGCTAGTAATATTATAAATGCGAAAGTGTGTCTGTCTGTCTGTTACCTCTTCACGCTTAAACCGCTGAACCGATTTGGATTAAATTTGGTATAGAGATAGTTTGAGTTCTGGGGAAGGACATAGGATAGTTTTTATCCCGGAAATCATCCCCCAAGGGGATGAAGTGGGGGGTGAAAGTTCGTATGGAGCTACGATATAAACGAGTTCCACGTGGACGGAGTCGCGGGCAGAAGCTAGTCTTTCATAAATTGCCCCCTTTCCTAGAATAAAGTTGGATAAACTAGAATAATTTGAGAAATTAGTTTGTCACGTGATACATTGGGAAAACGATTGTTCTCAAATTAGTTTGTCACGTGATACATTGGGAAAACGATTGTTCTCAAATTAGTTTGTCACGTGATACATTGGGAAAACGATTGTTCTCAAATTAGTTTGTCACGTGATACATTGGGAAAACGATTGTTCTCAAATTATTCTAGTTTATACAAGTTTATTATGAAAGATTGTTACATAATTTTGATAAAATATCACGCCGTTATCCTGCGAATGTCTAAAGACGGTTTGTATGGTCGTCGCACCACCTTAAGTAATCGGAAGTAGCTAGGTATCATACAATGTTATGTTGAATGCTCTGACCATGATTGTTAAGACATGGTCAAGGATAATGTCCTAGTTGTTGTCCTATCAGGTTTATTACGTGTTAATGGTCGTACGTCATAAAACTCGGAAACCGGTGTATTGTGGAAACAAATCTTTATGTCCCGGAAAACACAAGAGCTAAGTAATATCACACAAACAAATAGGTGTATTAATGATACAAATAAACGACCATTAACATTAAATAGCGTTACTGGAGTAAATGGAGGTGGATAAGCCGCCTTTGGGTGAACTAGTGGATGTTCATTATAGTTACTTAGATTTTTTTAACAGCCGATATTTGACAGCCGTCATCCCGGTACAATAAACGTCAATGATGACATATGATGACATAAATTGTACTGGGATGACAGCTGTGAAATTTTGGATGTAAGGACATTATAACTATAGTGATTTACTTACGAAGAAGTGTTTTCCAATATTTGACACCTCGCATGCGGCATGCTTGCTTGACAGTTAGGTTTCAAATATATTATAGCTTTGAAAACAAGGCTTCGCACATCGCTGTTGGATATTCACACTAGATTGAATATAATTTAAACGGATCTGAATCCTATAATATTAAACGAGCTGTATTTACGAGTTACATACATACATATATTTGTAATCACGTTATCGAAAACGGCTCAAACGATTTCTATGAGATTTTAAATATAGGGGTTGACGGAGGCTAAAATCGATCGAGCTGGGTCTCATGTCTGGGTACATTCGTGTTATCCGTATTTTCTTTATTTTCACCCGAGCAGAGCTCGATAACCCAGGGGCTATCTAATTGTTAATCTACACGAAGTTCCAGTATACCGAAACCATTTATGTACACTGAAGTCTATAGACGGCTAACGTTCGGCAGGATATAGGTAAGATCTATAATTTGACTGACAAAATCCGACATCATCCGAGTCACACTTTCCTGAAAGCTTCATCAAGCGTCGTTTCCACATAATAACTATGCCAACTGCCTACCCCACGCATCGTTCACTCGACCTCACTTGAGTAGTCCTAATTTATATATCTCTCCCTCATCCTATTGCTACATAATGTAGGCAATATAAATATAATATAAAGCCAGTTACAGACCCCCGAAACAAGACACCACTGAGGCGATGGAGAAAGTTGGGCGCTCCACTGTGCACCGGCACTTCCACCCTCTCTCCGATATTTGATTCCTACAACTTGGGGTGGATCTAAACGTAAATGAAATCGGATTGGAATTTGTTGTGCTTAATCGTTATTTTACATCAGAATTGCGCGGAAGTGAACGTCGGCGTACAAATATCAATTTGATTTCCTTTCAATACGTTTCAAAATTACACTTACTCGTAGATTCGTAATGTGACAGGTTTTTACACGCATACAATCAATCACATAAACGCCACCACCATATCATATCATCACTATCATCGTAAACTCAAGAGCCAGGCTCTTATCGGTAGGGCAATCTTCATGTATGTTGCCCATGTTCATTGCTACAAAATAGGTATACGTAGTGTGGCTCTCCCTTGCCTTCCACACCGCAGCATACAAAATAAGGGATTTTCGCATCTTAATCTAATCGAGGAGTTCTGAGCTACCAGAGGGTGCTACCAGATAGCCCATCCTTGCCACGCGCCAATGTTGATGTCACCACTGCCTAACACCAGAGGAATGCCCATTTAATGGTGGCATTGTTTCGCAGTGACATTGCCACAGATTGGCCACAGAAACAGTCTTCGTGATGTTCGATGACAAGATCGTCCTGCCGACCAGCTACATTCTGTTAGGCCTTACGCTGTGTTGTTCGGTTCTTATTAGAGATGCGATGGCGACTAGTCGGCAAATGACACCGAATATTCGGCACTTTATGACTAACTGTAAAACACAAAAATAAAATAGTATTTTTCTTAAATACAACACATAATCATCATTTAGCAATGGGAAATTTTATAGACATGATGAGTCGGCGACTAGTCGGCTACCTCAGCGCCGATTAATCGGCTAGTCGGCAAAACCCATAGTCGGCCCATCCACAATCTGTGGACCCAAGTAATAGCCTGCAGCTCAGCTCTACCTACTATATCTACATATACTGTTCTGTTTCTAACATGCACGGCACGCTCAACGATTTAATAGCAATGCCGTCGCAAGTGGAACCCTCCGAATAGCTGCAACGCGACACCGGCGGGTTAATGGTGGATGCATGTCGTAACGCGAGCCGCGCCGCGCGACGTAACTGTATGTGCGCGTAGTATTGGACAGAGACGACACGGTAATGAAAAGACATATGTACAATTGAGTTTTATGTGCTTGTGATGTTTTAGGGTAAGTATTCTTGTTCTTTCGATGGTTTCCTATTTCCTTGGTTTAGGGTTAGTAGAAAGCCATTATCATCATCATCATCATCATCATGGCGTCATCATGGGTCATCTATATGGCGGTATAGGCGGATTCATACAGTCGATATGATGTCCTGGGAGACATACTTTTTCCAGGATACGGGAATATACTTAAGGGGCTCCACGCGCTTTTTGGCTAGTTTTGACGAGTTTTGAGTTGATATTCCTCCGTCAAAACTATAGATATATTTATGGCACAAACACTTATCGGTTCTTCAATCCTTTATCTACATTTGCACGAGAGTTTTTTTTTTAATAATGAATAGTTATTTTTTTATGATTTATTCAAACATGGTCCAAAAAAGCTCTCTTTTCGATATTAGTATGTTGTTTATGCACTTTTATATATGAAATCTACATATAACTGCTCCTTATTGGCGTCTCTAAAAACCCACGAGAGATTTTTATTTTTAACTTATTTTCACAAAAGTTACGTCTAAAAAGCGATTTTTTGGCCTGAAATTGCCAAAGTTTGGTGCCATATATCCCTAAAACTGTGAGTTTTGATGTAAATATGGGATACTATTTCGGTAAACCACGTTGTTGTTAATACGATAAGCCATAAAAAACACGAAAAAACCGACAGTTACAGATCGCAGGTCATTGGGAGCTAGGAGCCCCTTAATATAATATGCTTGTTTGCGACCGTCATAGTATAACCCCGCACGAGCGACTTAATCTGTACTAGAGTTGAGATTTTTATCATTTCACTAAACGTGTCAAGTGAAATGATAAAACGAGTTGACTCTGCGAGTTAGTTTCGTCAAATCACTGATGCGTTTCAGGGATTTTATCAAATCACTAAACAAATCTAGTGAAATGAATAAACGAGTTGCCTTTTTTGGCCGATTTCGTCATTTCACTAAACAGAGTCAGAGGTTTGATCAAATGACTGATTTTTTCTAGGTAAATGATAAAATGGATTCGCCATTTTAACATCCTGCGTGATTTGATCATATCCCTTAGAGATTTGTTCAAATCTCTGTTTTGGTCATTTCCCTGCGACATATAACTTTGAACATGTTATTAGGCGTAGCTACATCTGTTGCTGACTGTACAGATAAAGTTAGAAAAGCCCCATTATTATGTCAGTCTTAGTAACATAATGAGGGCGTAGACACTATATAAAATAATCAATAATGTCATATTTTCTCGAAAAAGGATAAAAAATGTAGTCAAATGGAGAAAAAATCATCGAAAAATGTTAAATAATCACGAAGTTATAAGTGTCCAAAGTTTTAAGAAGGGGTATGTTCTGTCCCTTCTTCGCAAAACGCAACTGCATATTGAAACGATGAAGCTGGAAGAATGTTACGTCACAGAAGACGGCAACGTGCCGCGCCGCATCGCGGTCGGCGGGGCCGCCCGGCAGCATCCTACAATGTGACGTCACACACCGTTTGCGTTTTCTCTCTCTAACAAGCAATATTAAAACGGTTGTAGCTTCGTAATTCTTTGAGATATCTGAATGGGATTTTCGTCACTAGGCATATCTTTTTGCTTTCTTTATTTTGGAGTAATAATAATTGTCGAGTCTACACCCGTATTAATATAACCATTCATTATTATTTCAGTCGAAAAACGTCACCTGCTGGACAATGACCGGACCTTCGCCACCCGCTTTACCAGGTCATCAGTCCACCTTGTGGCGGGTCTACCCAACGCTGCGACTTCCAGTGGGTACATCATCGCCACTTGAGAACCTTTCCGCCCCAAAGGCCCACATTGCCACATTGTAACATAAGATTAAACGCAATAAATGAGGAGTAGGTACCTATCTCATACTATTAAACGAGCATTAACGAGCAACTACGACTACCTTTGTTTGTAAATGGGTTTTCTAAAACGGCTCTAACGAATTCGATATGTAGGTACTAGAATATTAATGTTTCATATCAATATCATAACAACAATCGAGTGAAAAGAATTTCCTAAAAATACATTTGGACAAAGACGCAGCACAACACCATAGGTACTTAATGCAAACTGCGAACAAGGAGATAAATGGAACCAAAGAACTAGGAGGGGTGTTCCACATTTTCTCACCATGCGCCCAAAGTACTTCAAAGGTATGGATCAGATTTTGCTTTAAGGTAAGGTCATGCACTTTGCCCGCTGTCAAAATGTGTGGTCTGTGGAATGTCGAAATTTTACTCGTACCGTGACGTCGAATATTCAATGTCTAGGTACATTGATTATTTGACACTGGGCAAACAAAGCTTACGTAAAGTAGGTACGTGTTCTTCCTGTTTCGTCTCTAATTGAAAAAATCACGCAAATTCTCACGTCACTTTCAGCTCCATCTTATCCACAAAGACCTTCGCTGGCACGAATTAAACCAACGCACTTACGTGACCTTATCCTGTCCTGTCGACTTACCACACCACCAACTTCCTACCACCATGCGACGAATTGAGGAACTAACGTATTTGTATACAGAAGGCCCAAGTTGATGAAGACAGTGGTGCCACAGTCAGTTGTATTAGTTAGTTGGTGATGCATTTACCTACCTGAGTTATCTTTCCACGTGCTAATGCAATCCTTTACACTTTTTGTGCCCTCGGACATCCTTTTGTCATCTTTTTTCGTATTAACGCCATACAAAGCACTTCATAAAAGTCTTAAGAAGCTAGAGAGGTCTAGTCGACTTTCAATCTTAATGCACAAGCCCTTGAGCTTAGTTTTAAAGTAGGATTACGAAGTCACGAAAGTTGGGAGTGATGCCTGTTCCCATGGACGCTAATTTGTGATCTGTTGCCGGAACTAAATGTTAAAATTGCATTTTTTTTGAGAAGAGTCATCGGCATGAATAAGTCGAGAATGGATAACGGAAGAAACGGTTTTAAATGTGCATAGGATTAGCTTGAGCTTCTTTGTTGTCTTTATCAACTGATTGTCCAAGTAAATTTTGACCCAAATCTAAAAAGACTTGGGGAAAGATTTAAAATCTTGCGTGATTTAACAAAATATCACGCACGATAGCATTAGTGATCTTCTTCATATTTAAGTTTTCTCGGTATCATCTTGAAGTTCTGAGTTCCGCTTGCTACCTATTGCCATACTTAATCCAAGAAAACCACCATACCTGAAAATACTGAGTTCGACTGGACTCAAAACGACTATTTTCTTGACTAGTATGAAAAAAAAAACGTAATAATGTATACTTAGATAATGAATGCTTCATTTAAATCTATATAAAATTACTCCCTGGTGGAAAGTTCCTAGGACTAAAGCATCTAAGAATATCGTTTAAAATTAAATACACAATAAACACGCTATGATAACTGTATGTTTTACAAACCCGTATTTTTCCTGTACGTACCTACAACTTTTGTCGCGGGTACGACCATCAAAAGTCAGCAGATATTGCTCTATTCATAGAAACATAATACCTACAGCAAGCATTAAGTCTAGGACATTTGCTAAGCAGCTAGCGTTAGGCTCGGCATGCAGATCCAAGGCAATTAGGCACATCATTAAAGAGCGCGTACTTTGTTCCCAGGCAGGGGGCTGGTGCAAATTGATAGAAACCAGCGGCTTGGTTCTCGATCGTATCAGAACGGCTTCATGACACATGAACGTTCGTTTAGACTAACACCGTAATAACCTTAATACCGCTTGGATGCTGCAAGAATCCTATCCTCTATCCTATAGGTACTATTAAACGAGCAATATTTGTATAGTATAAATATATATATAGTTGCAATCACGTTCACAATCAAAAAAAATGGAATATAGGGGTTACGGGAGCGAATTATCGATCTGGCTAGGTCATGTCTGGGAAAATTCTTTTTCTCCGTATTTTCACGCGAGCAAAGCGCGGTCGCCCAGCATCTGTAATAGATGCTGAGGTCAATGATAACCGCAAAACGTCAACTCCGTTCGTGTATGTTCTCTGCGTGGCTTGAATATGCTAGTGCGATAATAAGAGTTACACAAACGAGAGCTATGCTTGCGTTTGGCGGTAGCTTCTCAGGAATATTTCACCAATTTGGCAATTGACTTGACGGACGATTCCTCTTACATTGCTGATCTATTAGTAAAGATGAGCGCTGGTGACTATCGTTACTAGTCTACCCAGAAATGTGCTGCAGTCTGTATTTTCGACTGTTACTGCGTCACTGTGGTAAACCTAAGATTTACAAAGTGAACGGTGGTAAAAGTTCAAAATGAACGATGATTATAAAGCATTTCGGACTTTTTGGTAAAAGTGTCACCCATGTTGGTAAATCTTAGGTTTAGGGTTAACCGCCCTTTAGGCCTTAACAGTAACGTATACTTTAGAAAATGAAATGGTTAGTATTCCGATTCTAGACAAATGATTAACCAATCTTTTTTTCGAAATAAGTGTGAATATACCTACCTCTTTTGGTTTAGAAGCAGTAGCAAATTCGTGAACAGCCTCATTTCAATTAAAGAAATTAATATAACATTTTTTTTTATTAATTCCCCAGCTCATTTAATAGCCGATCCAAAACGTTAATCGGCGTATCACTGCCCTGTAAACACTTCCCGCTCCCGCCCATGACGGAAGCCGCAGCGCTATTTGTTTACGATTATAGAACTCAACTAATTAGCGTTGTTGACTGGAGTATTGAAGACATTCCGGCTGACGCTTGTTTGCCCAATTAGCTGCTGTTTGTTTCTGATAAGTTTTATCGACTATCACGCTTTTACAGCTCCTTTGTGCGTGATCGCTTAGACATAAAGTTGGCGAGATCTTTTACCGATGAAGACCGATGGAGCCAGCGGGAGTTGCCTTGGAGACCTCGGGCTGGGAACCGTAGGGACTTATCACGCGATAAGTGACAGGATAGAGCGTCCGTCTCGTTCTATAGAACGGTGTCAGCCAGTGACGGACGCTCTATCGTGGCACTTATCGCGTGATAAGGCCGACCATGATACGTTGTTTGATCGATTTAGAAATACATGGAAGCGGCACATGTCCAGCAGTGGGAATGAAAAAATTATGCTGAAGAAAGAGAAGAGAGATCTTCTACATTTACATCATCAGTAACCTATACACGTCTCCACGACCTCCTCTTCTGGATGAGAGGAAATGGGCAGAATCCCTTGACTAGCGCAGTGCGGCTTGGGGTCTTATGTATGTATGTATGTAAGCACTTTATTGTACACAATAACAGGTTAAAGAATATACATGTCACACAATAGATCAAAGTACAAAGGCGAACTTATCCCTATAAGGGATCTCTTCCAGCTAACCTTTGAGCAATTGAGAGGAAGGTAGGTAGAACGAGATAGGCAAACTTATACCGTGTACAAAAACACAGAGAAAATAACGGTCTTCACATACACCTTTGTATTTGTTTGATGTTTTCCTTTACCGAAAAGCTTACCTTACCAGCTTTACCTACTTACAAGTTGCTCGTGTGTTACACAGAACTCAGCGGAGACGCTGGTCACAATATAACGTCCGTCCTGAGCGACTCTACATACATGTATCTCAAGTGCAAATAGGTTTAAGATTTGACATTTGTTAGTTATTCAATGCCTCTTTATAATATTTATATTTTATACAATGCCTTGTGTTTATTTGTACCGTTTATTAAATTATTGTCATTTTTTGTAACTGTATTTGGACATTCATTATTGTATTTTTTTAAATCAATAACTAAATAATTTGCACGCCTGCATGCAGGCTGGATACACAGAACTTCTAAATATTGTACACCATTTTTAAACTGTATTCAGCAAATAAACGATTTGTATTTGTACAAACTTATACATTTCAAGACACTTTTAATTATTAGTATAGATAGAGTGTATATTATTATGAATCATAATTTAAATACCAAAATAAAGGTACCACAAACATGAAAAATGCAAGTTTGTAGTATCTAGAATCAGGTTATCATAGTTTTGATCTCCGGTCACGAAATAGAATTTTATTATTCTATTTGCCATGGGTGCGCTCGAGTCAAGAAGACTACTGCCCCACTGGCTGCTGTTTACCAACGTGCGTCAACAGCGAGTTTCTTTTATACATCGATGAACAATTCAGGATATAAAACTAGCTGTAAGTGCACCTACAAACTTGCCTACCAGTTGTTTTAATTTAACGCACTACGCCATTAACCGTGAAATGTGAAAACGTTCTTCGGGTTCAGGAGAAAATTCTGATGCAGGAAGATATCGTTAGTTGTAGTTAGGCATGTCCTTCGACTGGTTTTCATGACATCATCACATTGACTGACACATTAAAACTAGCAGTACAACGTGCCGAAACCGGTCCGAGCGTCAGCCGGTACTTGGTCGTCGAGTTTTCCATACATTCGCCGGAGGCTCGGCCAGTCAACGGTGACACACATGAAAACCGCGAAACTGAAATCTACTGTATCTGAAAGTATTAAAAAGTTCAGACTGCCCCAGACGGCTCCAGAAACCTCTAGATACAATGGCCATTCAGTAGTTCAAGGAATCTTCGAGTGGTACTTCGAGCAGTATTACCCAGAGTTGGTCAACGTTACAGCCGCTGGTATGGTTATGTCAACAGCACTAATGGCCGCTCGTTTGTCGGCCCTTTTTGGGAGAACACGGCTTTACCACGTACGAATGTGTGTGTGGCCTTAGACCCTAATATCTACTAATGCCGAAATAAAGATACTAGTCACTTTGGCACTCTTGGGGCGATGCCTATGTCCAGCAATGGACGCCTTTCGGCTGATATGATGAAGATGAATATATATTATATAGCAAGCCGGAAGGCATTACGGTGATGTAAATAAGATGAAACGTACTTGCGTATATTAAAAAAACCTTATATTCCTAAATAGTTTCGTTTCAAATCAGCCGCACTTGGTATAATAAAAATATATGATATTTAACTAGTAAGAAAAGTGCAGTAAAAGTGGCTTGAATAAATATGTAGTTGTAACCTGTTCAAATAAATACACTATTTACAACGCATTTAGAGTAGATATGTACATACTGTTTACATGATGAACAATGACCATATAAGACATGACTAATATGAAAAACCTTCGAGCTGTCGCGGTACCTTATTTGGAAGTGATACTTATGTGCTTACAATTTGCGTTTACAATTAGCACTACGCAACAATATGACCAAAATCATATTTTTAAACAGTCATATTGAGTTCATTTGAGGCAATTTTAGACTAACTCCTAACTTATAACTATAATTTATTTTATTATGTAACATGTAAGGTGAGTCGGGGCAACATCGGGGGAAGAGGGTCAAAAGCTTCTCCAGCTAGCAGCAGCATCAATATACAACTAAAACTCGATAAAACGTCGAGAACAATAAATATTCAAATGGGTAATTAATTACCTATTAATACTTAGACAAGATATATTTAAAAAATACAATTACTACTAGTTTGCCTTTGTTCATACTTTAGAAAATAAATTTAAATATGTGATTGTTAATACCTGAAAAACTCTTAATTTTTACACAATTTATGGGATCATGTTGACTTAAAATTTGGTCACCATTTCGGCGCCATACCCTCCAATTCCTTTAGTATTTTTAATTCGCAAACACTTAAACTAAAATGGACATTATCCGAATCCTCTCCGACTATCAAAATAAACGTTACTATCACAACACGGCAGGTATTCACGAGTATTTGTCGTAAAAGTGCTGGTTTTCCACCGCGGGTGGTCCCTATAACACCACTTAGCGTGTCACACAAAAAATCACCACCAAAAATATGAAAATATCACACTCATAAATGGATAGGTTTGTGTGGACATGGTTTGAGCCGTGTGGCACAAATGGAAAAGTATTTCGAACCTAGGCAGTAGTGACGTCATTCCAACCCCTAAATACTAGATCTACGAGTATTTCATTTTAACCAGCTGCTCGGCTTCGAACACGTATCGTAAAAAACACAAGTAAACCCGCGGGTTAAAATATAATGTATCCACCTATGCCCATTCAGGAAGTTAGTTCTATACACAGATGAAAAAAATATTGAAATTGGATAAGTATTTCGGAGATGACCCATTCATTACATACAAAGCTAATACAATCTCAAAAACAACACATTCTTTACAATAGTTATTAGTGTAGATAACGATGATGACGCCAAAAAGTGGAACTTCTCAATATTAGGTACTTAAAACTATAAAAAAAGTTATTATTTACTTTTAAAACCTCGGTTCAACTCAAAACGGAGACACGGCAGACCTCGCCGGCGATGCGGGACGAGATAGACTCCTTTTAAAGGATTGATCGGGATGCCTGGAAACGAAGGGGGGACGCCTTTGCCCAGCAGTGGGACACCATAGGCTCCTAATAATTAGAATAATAATAAAACCTCAGTTGTAGTAACTTCGCTAAAACTTGAAGGAATGTCCCCATTAACCTCATCGCGCCGCCATGTTTGTTTTCCTAGGTCAGGTACCGTGCGCGGGCGCACAGGTACGCCGCCCCCCTCCTCCTGTCTCAAGAGAGCTTGTTTCCTGGGCTGTTTCAGATGATAATGAAATTACGACGAAGCGAGTATTTCCGAGATTGAAAATGTGTGAGTAAAAAATTACTATGAATTTTAAATGTGTCATTTTAGCGCTGAAATAGCGTCACGTTAGGTCACGTCTCACGACATAGTATTTTAGTCGTACCACATTCGATTATTTATCTCAAGTCAATAACATCGATATATTGGATGATCAAAGATTGAGGACTGCACAGCTATCATAAGGCGAGACAGCTCGCAATATACTCGTATGTTTTCAGGAAAATTCACCGGGTTTTTTTTCCATAGCGTGCGGTGTTCTTTGACAATTTTCCCGGCATCGGCACATCACTACTCTACTATGACCTAAGTAGCTTACCATCTTTCTCAGTCCAATAAGAGTGCTTGGCTTGTAATACCGCATAAGCCCTTGCAAGTGCCCGCCCCCCGGGGCCATGCTAATGCCCGTGTATTGCCGATTCCCCGCTGTGGGAACGCTTAACAGTCGTAATACGAAATTAATTTGTGGCCGCGGGCAGTGGCGGGTTAAGTCTTGTTTTTAATTAATGTGTAGTGTATGTTATCTGTGGCAGTTTTGTATTGGGGTTATGTATTGTATTGTAGACTATCGTCCCACTACACGCTGAATTCTGCTACCATTTTTTTTTACAGTTCCGATTTGAAAAAAAAATAAGGATTCTTATCATTTCCTACTATTTAGCTATATTCTGATTTTATATTATATATCAAAAATCTACGAAATTCATGCTTTTTTTTTTCTTATGAGAACCAACGCATTTAAAGCTCTGCTGAAAATAACAAAGAAGATTGTTTTACATTTCTGGGACTTCGTTTCAAAGACCGGAGTAGACTACAGTGAAGATACAACGGCATTAACGGCCTCGGGCAGACAAAGCAGCGATTCTCAACTGTTTTTTATCTATCCTTCCAATTAGAATATTCCAATCAGCCTCCCCTCTGATTATTTTTCAAGTGCGCACGCGTCTCGCACAATGAGAGCGTGGGATCGTTGTGAGGACCCTTCACGCTACACCAGGTCCGTTTACAACTCACCTCAGAGCAACCAGTACCAGTGTAAGTCAGACCTTCCATTGCGCGTTGTTATTAGGAATGGAGGGGTCAAGATATGGTGGGGATGAGCGGTGAGGTGAGAACAGAATAGAGCTGGAGTGGTAACTTTAAAATAGCGATACTGAACGGACCCGTTGAGTTAGATTGTTGTTACATTGTGCCAAGGAGGACACTTTTGCACAAGTATGTCCATAGTTCAGCAAGGTAAAGGGGTTCAACCGGCTGAGTATGTTCGCTTTATTGATAATAGGCGTCCAAATTAACTGACATCCGCTTCATAAGTTAGGTACGTAGTTAAGTACAGATTGCAGCGCAGCAATTTTTGGACCATCCCCATTTCAGGGCTTTTCCCATCTATATAACAGGTAGGTACCTACTGTCACGTTTGGCATTACCCCCCTCCCCCGCTGTTGCTGTGACGTAATATGCAGATGATCCCCTAGCTACTATATTACATTAATAGATATTAATCTGAGTGTGAAGCGGCCTTAAATAAATGATTCTGCGTAATATATTGACACTTCTCGTCTACAAAAAGATAAATTCGTACACCATCGATAATGCACTGTGTAAATCGATGAGCAAATTGGAATCGAATGCTGATATATCGATTATGTTCGCAAACAAATTGTGTGCTTAATTAGATACTTGCTGGTTCTGCTAATAGTTATGCAATTGTTTACCTTGGGTTGTTTGATTGATAGATTGCAAATCAAAATCAATAGGCTGCTAAAGACTGATGTCTCTTTCTTTAGAGAAGGTACGGTGTTTTTATCAGCCTTTAATTATCAAGTGGCGTGACAGCAAATATCTGATAGTAATTAAATAAATATTTTGCGGACACTGTTACGCAAATCGACTAGTCTCAAACTAAGCAAAGCTTGTACTGTGGGTGCCAGACGATAATATAGGTGGGACCTACATCCATATCCATACTAATATTATAAATGCGAAAGTGTGTGTGTTTGTTTGTATGTTTGTCCGTCTTTCACGGCAAAACGGAGCAACGAATTGACGTGATTTTTTAAGTGGAGATGGTTGAAGGGATGATAGTTGATGAGAATAACATAGCTAGGATAGTTTTATCCCCGTAATCTTAGGGGATCCTAAGGGGGTGAAATGGGGGGTAAAAGTTTGTATGGAGCTGCGATATAAACGAGTTTCACGCGGACGGAGTCGCGGGCAGAAGCTAGTACGTATATAAGTAGATAAATAAATGACATAGAAAATATCCAATCCTCAGGATTAAATATTCGTGATCACATACAAATAAATGCCAAAATATATATTTATAAAAAAAATCTTAAAAGTCGAAACGACACTGGCATAATACCCCTATATGGCCCTGTATGGCCCTTTTACATATAAGTATTATCTTTTCCAGAATTTAATTGTATGGAAGGATAGCGAAAAACTGCATAATTACGCAAACACACTATAACTGAGACCGCCAACCTAGTTTAAGTCTATATATGAATCAGTTAGTACAATACAAGATTATAAAAACATATGACACTAACTTTTTAATCAGCCATTATTAGCCTTCCATCAGGATGTGAGCACTCATGGTCTATCCTAAGAAGCTTCGCCGTGTGCTTCGGGCATCTAGAGTTCGAGCACGGGTGGTCTAAGCGCGGTACAGACATAGGCGAAAGGGTTCCATTAACTCTAGAACTCTGTTATTTTAAGCAAAGAGGGCTTTTGCTTTAAGACTCTTAAGAGTTCTCAGCACGCTCGACTCTTCATTTAAACGTAGTTTCGTTCTAATTTTAAAACGGCATGCTGGAAATGTTTTTCCGACCTAGATTTTGTGGATCTCATTGCGTAGGTATAAGTACAGAATTCAATGTTTTGAATTTGAAAGATAATGGGCGTCCTTTTATCCCGATAATATACTTATTTCTGAAGTAATTTTAAGAAGTAAACTTCTACTTTAAAAAAAACCATTCAAAACATTGAATTTTGTACTTATACCTACGCAATGAGATCCACAAAATCTAGGTCGGAAGCTTGTTTGTGTTGCTAGAAATAACAATGGTTTTTTTTAAAGTAGAAGTTTACTTTTTAAAATTACTTCAGAAATAAGTATATTATCGGGATAAAAGGACGCCCATTATCTTGAATGAAACAGAAATCCTCTCGAATTAAGTTGATTTATTGACAAGAGACAAAAAATATATATAAAATTTGAAAATAATATTTATAGTTTTTAACATCTTGTTAATGAATTTCTTGGTTCAAGAATATTTACCTCGAACCAAGTATACTTATTTTTTTTCTGTGTAGGTACATTCATAGGAACAGGATTTTTTAATCGAAGTTCGCCAAACATTTGAGTATTTGGTCATGAACCCGAAAATCGATTTATCTGGTAACTACCTATAAGTACAGAACTGCATCTAGATGTTTTAAATATTATGTATACTCACTCAAACATAATCAAAACTTCTATTCAAACTGTGCACATTTTGTTTGCTATTGAGTGTAGGTTTTTGTACTAAACAAAACATTACTCAAACCATGAGAATTTTTGGCTCAAGATAACTCCGCTTTATTTGAGATAATTGAACATCTGGCTAATGAATTTCTTTGATTAAGAACTATGTTTTGTGACTTGTCAAGCCGACTGTACCTCGCAGGGAGAGCCTCGAGTTTATGATGGTTTTACCGCGAGAGGCACTTAACGCGCGCTACCGGGCACCCGTCTCACATTAATTAGATGCTGCCTCCCCCGCAGTTCACATGTTATTGTACTTAACAAGGAAACTGTTGTATGGAAGGATTTTCGTTGTTAGACAGGCAGGGTCTCTTTTTTGTGCAAATTGTACCAGCCGTGATGTCTCTATCGTGGACGATGGAACGGTAACGTATTGTGATAAATTGATTGTGTACCTATTTGAAATAAGAAGTTATGTACCTAATTCATTTGCGTACTCTTCTGAATAAAGAGAAAAATTGTGACAGTATGCACAAAAATAAGAATGGCCCATATGTGTCTTTGTAGTAGCCTAAATAGTTTCGAGATAATAATAAACTGTTAATAGTGATCAGCATTCGACGCACGCTCTTGCAACAGTCACAACAGAGTATGGCAAAATTCTATCGAAATGGAAAAGAAAATATCGGCCATCGAAGCAGTGTCAGATGCAGCCGGAATGACGTTAAGTTGAAAGATCAAAATGCACGGAAAAATAGGCCTATGCCGACTGCGGTTTTTTCACGCGCCGTCGATGCGCGTTCTCCTACTTTCATCCGCTAGGTGTAGGGGAACGCGCGTGTCACATTTTTTAAATCAGGAAAATCTCTAAAAGTGATTTATCATAGTCAGGAACGAAAACTAGGAGACTTTCCTATAGACAATACGAGTACTACAATGTTACGGTTTGGGTTAGCCTACCTACATATGAATTATGTTTCGGTCAAACTTGTTAAAAGTCGCAAAGGCGCGTTACATATAAAATTAGGCATCATATTTTAGTAAAGGGGGTTAGTTTAATTCTTAATATCCTCCCAGTAAGTGTCAGAACCATGAAAGTAAAGGAAATCATAACAGGCAATTTTAAAATTCTTACAAAAACCCACTCATGGAACAAAATGGATCCTAGTTTACTCCATTGGTTTCAGCTAGTTTTTATGCCAGGCTCAGGTGCTAACGACCTGCCCCAACAGGACTCGGCTCCTAATAAATGTTTGCCTAGGCAATTAAAGGAGCCTCCGTGGGTGGTCTGCAAAAGGATTCGTTAAATTTCACGTGACCACGCGTTTTTTGAATGGAGATGTGATTTTGTGATGACAGTTTTATTTTATTTGAGTTAGAGGAGTCCCGCGTGTTTTAAAAAAATGATGAAAATATGGTTTCGGGTCACGTCTAGAGGTGCTACTACTTAATTTACATAGATCACTTTGAAGATTTCTTAGGTATATAGGTAGGTACCTATTCTGTTTGATTTTGATTTACAACTTTTCGCCCATAGCAAAGCACTAACTTATCCAAATGCTATTTTGCGCTAGACTTTAGGTGCCCGAGGATGTAACATTTTTGCTTGTAGTATAACTTTTGTAAAAAATCTAGAAAATTAAACGATAGTAGGTATAGCAATGGTACAATAAGTTTAGATCACAACGCATAATATAATAGTCATGTTTTTACCAGCACAAAATTACTATTAGATTCGCCCATCACATTAGAAAGTGATTCATCACTACAGCAATTAATTAAATTAAAATAAATATTAATAAAAAGCGCGCGTGCCGCACCGTGCGCCCACTCTATGGTCACGGGTGACCGATTCCTGAACGAAACGAAACGCAAGTTTTCCCGCGCAAAAAATAACCTATAAATTCATACAGCTGATACACCCCTTGAAGTTAAAACTAGACTCATGCTCCTTACAACAAAAGGGTCAATTTTGAACGGTATTTATAATCGTAGACGCAAGTATAGTGTGGTAATCGAGTAACAATTGTCCGATGCGTTTAAAAAATAACCTCAAAAGGGTCACACAGTGTAATTGAACCACGATTTGTTTATACTCCAAGATAATGATCAATGCGTTGTTGAGTGAAGTAGGATTAAGCTGTATTGTAATTATGTTGTCGTGGGAAAACTATCTCAAGTGCCTGTACACTTGCCAGTGGTAAAGTGAATATTTCATTATTTATTTAGATGACATAGAAATAGAGTTGTTCAGGTTGTTGCGATGTTTTTCTCTGCGTCCGATTTTTTTGAAATTACAAGTGTAATTTAGGTAGGGTCATTTCGCCGGTTAGCGACCACCTAATTTAATGTGCCGGTGGGCGACCACTTAAGCTGAATTGGTGAACTGAAAGGATATTTTCTCGGTTTTTTAGTAGATTTCTATTCTAAAAGAACAAAAATTCACGTACAAGTGGATTTTAATACCAATGTAACTATAGATAACACAATTACAGTATATTGTACAAGAAACATGTGCATGTGTGTGTGTATGTCTCAATAGGGTGTGTAGAATTGATGTTATCTTCAATAGAAAAAACCTTCTCCTTCAGGTGGTCGCTAACCGAAGGTGGTCGCGTAACCAGCGAAATGACCCTATACCTACCTATTGATAGTAGGTATATCATCTTCATCATCCTCCTTGCGTTATTCCCGGTTGTGTCCTAAAGGAGTCCGGGTTCCGCTTTGGCAGTCCACTCTCCCCTATATATAAGTATACGTTTTTTTGATGAATGATGTTAACATACGTATAATTGGCTAATAAAATAGTAATTTAAGACTCATCATCTGCCTCCTAGCGTTTTCCCGGTTATATCCTAGCCCAGGGTCCACTGACACTTCCCAAGATTTGAGACTGCATTTTCTCATTAATCCGTGGAGTGTCATGTTGACCAATTAGAGAAAATCAATGCAAATGTACTCCGTATGTAAGAAACACAATGTTTCTCTTCTTTTATAGTTGACACGGGCCAGTAAGAGGTATACCGAATAAGGTCTTGCCCTATTTATTTCTTTGTTTATTAGGATCACCAACAGAAAAAAAAAAAAAAAAAAAAAAAAAAAAAAAAAAAAAAAAAAATTAAACAACGAAACCGATCTACCAACTTCATTCAACCCTCGTGCAATGCGAGTCTAATAGCATTTATCTTAACCCTATAAAATGCGGTATCGAATCTGCTAAAGTCGCCGCACACCTGGTGATGCAACCCCACAGTAGGTGTTACGTACCCCATCGTTTAAACGGGCATGTTTGGGCAGGGAAAGTCACGTCTGTTAAGTCCATCCGTGTCAGGAGCAGGAGAGTGCTACACGTTGAGTCTGACAATAACAGGGTAAATGTGAGACATTAATTTGTTAGCAATATGTTTCACGTGATCGGTTCCACGCGCGCCGAGCTAACGTTTCAACGTAGGTACAAATGTAGGTCAAATCTGTCTTGATCCCGGAAGGTAAAATCTGGTAGGTATCTTGCAAAGCGAAATTTTGTTACAGGCCAAAGCTGCGCCAGGGCTGCGTTTCCATTTGTTTCGAAAGGACGTCCTGTTTCATGTCCTCTGTCGTTTTGGTTTGTTCCGTTGTCTTGTACCTATCAATAGCGCTTTGTACTCTTTAAAAGAAAATACTTTACACGAGTTTGACAGGATATTTATTTACCTTTATTTCTGACGTTTTGGTATGGATTTCATTGGATGACGTAGTCTTATGACGTCATATGACAGATATGAAAGTGAAGATATTACACTCGGAACGTCACACTTTAAAACTCGATTCGGGGCCCTGGAGCATAGCACTGAATGCAAATACCTATGGTAGAAGCTAAAGTTAAGCTCTACCTAATATAAATATTTGGGAAACAAAACTATTATTTTCCAGTGTCTGTCAACGTGGGACAACGGTTAAAAATCTAACCCGACCCTCAGTTTGGCAATATTGTAGGTACTCCCAATACACCCCACCCCACAAGCTCATCCCTACCTGATGGTGAGCGGGGTTCCACGCTGTGAAAACATCATTATAATCATATGCACGCGTATGACTTCCGTTGGGCAACAAATAGGGTTCCGTAATGAAACACGTGGAACACAGAGGCTCTAGTATAATAAGCTTACCTGCTGTATAATAAGTTTTACCGAAACAAAACTTTACGATCGCGTTTGCGTTTTACCCTCAATTTGTGTGGGATTTGACAGCTAAACGCAAACGCGGTCGTAACGTTTTGTTTTGGTAAAACTTATAGGTACTAGAGCCTCTGAACGGACTGGCCAGCACGGCCCACGAGTCGCTGCGAGATAGACTATCCGTATCTTTCTACTCAGCAGGCGTAGCATGGTTGCCATTTTATCACTTATCGCTGTGGAAAAGACATCCGTCACGTTTTGACCAGTATGTGAGTGCGAGTGTGACATCCGTCTTATCCACAACGATAAGTGATAAAATGGCAACCGTGCTACGCCCGCTGAACACTTAGAAAGACACAGCTCGCGGGCCGTCCTAATAGCGGTGCAGTAGACATTTTCGATAGAAAACTTGTGTCAAGTTTGTCATAAGAGTATGTTTGATTGAGTGATTCAGCTTGGGCTGATGAACGATGAAATAGAAATATCAAGTACACATTAGCTTCTTATTGCAATGTATGTACTTCAATAAGAAAGTACATACATTGTATTGTTGTTGTTGTTAGGTAGGGTTAGGTGCTCAACACCTAAACCCCACAACACCCCTACCCGAATTGTATTGCTGTTACGATGATAATTTTGCATCTAAATACAATACATACGATTATCGAAGAGACCTTTCACACCCGAGCTCTTGAAATGTTTGCGAGTCATGCATTAAAATTCACTCCGATACGGCAGCGAGGACACTCATACTGAAGAAGTCCCGAAGGGTTCGAAACATGTCGACCATACTGTCTAATTAATACGTGATTTTAACCAATAACCTATTAATACTGCGAGTAGTGACTCTGTGAGCTGTAGAACTCGCGACCCTGTCTTGATTATTTTTTTCATAAATGTGAACACAGTAAGCTCAAACGACCCCAGCTGAAGCATAGAACTTCGTTCGCTTCGCTCGCTCGTTCGATAACTTTTATTCAACCACCATCCATACGTTGAAACTCTACTAAAATAAGAATTTGTCTATCATACAAATCCTAGTCCCAACGAATTGAACCCTCACCAAACGGCTACCCTTACACGTATTGTTAGGGCGGAGACGTCATCAAGCATCCCAATCCCAAAAAGACGTATCTCTCATCAAATTTCTCTGCATATGCGCTCTTTTGATAATTACGGTGATATTAATGTGTAATTTGTCTGATAGCGGGGTGATTGATTCGGAAAGCGTGCGATGCAAGTTGCAGGGTGCATCGGAGCGATAAGCAATGGGACAAGTAGGTGTTACCAAAACTAGACACGTTTTTGATCTAATCTAGTTTTGAGGTTTGTGGTATTTGTTGATAACAAAATTATCTTTAACTAGCTTGTGCCTGCGATTTCGTCCACGTGGAACTAGTTTAAAATATCATAACTTTAGGGATGATTTCTGGGATAAAAAATATCCTATGTCCCCCCGAAAAGACACCGTAGCCTATGGACGCGTTGTGACTCCAGAGGAGAGTTGTGACTAGCGCGTTGCCAACCCTTTGAGAATTCGATATAATTAGATAGCAACTTCCTAAAGTTACTGTTTGTCGCATTTAACTAATTTACCTTGTTTGACTGCTCGATTAAAATATGTAGGCAATTATTACTTCAATGAGAAAATATTTTTTGTTTTTCCTATTTTTATTTTCTATACATACTTTTAATTTCATTAGTGGCCACCTTTTAAGTACCTACTTTAAGTTCCTGCCTAACCCGATGGGCTCACTAAGAAAAGTGACAAACCTCGTCTAAAAAACCGTTTTTACTCCTTCCATAAGCTACCCATCATACATCACATTACACAAATTACAATAACACCACATCGATATTCCAACACGCCTTTTACACGATTATTACACGACAATAATTGCTATTATTGCACCGGACGTGAGTGCACCCTCTGACGTCAGAACCCCACGTGACGTCAACGAATAGCTGGTTTTATATCGTCATTAATACGTAATGTGTCTCATTAATACTAGAGCGATGCGTTAATTGGGGTTAATATTGATGGTGGATGGTAATGAGGTAGCATAAGTCAACTTTACGGCGACTGTAATGAAATGAAATTAATAAACTGTCTGAAAATATCCTATGTCACCTTTGCCCTTGCAAATCCCTGTCCATCCATTGGTGTTCCTTGACATAGCCTTTTCGGGTTATTTTAGCTAAACTGCCACTAAAAAACTGGTCAAATATAAATTTATCTTGCATTTATGTCAGCGAGAAATGGGAAAAAACACATTTCAGTTAACAGAGGTTTGCTAAGTTTTACGAATTAAGGTACGCCCACACCGCTGCTCAAAATACGCTAACGCACCGTAAACGCAGCAAAATGTATGAAGAATACGTGACGCATTCGACACGTCAACGCGTATACGCAGCGTTACGCACCGGTGTGGTCGCTCCCTTAAGGGGTAAGTAAGTCTGCGCTTCAAAAATGGAAAGCACTGTCGGGACGAAACGCCGAAACAAGTTTTTGCTAAACATGTACCTACTCGATTTATTAAAATATAGGTAATGAAAACGGGTCACTCACGTATTTTATATCGAAAATCGATATGTTACGACGAAATACGTGAGTGACCAGTTTTCATTATATTTTAATGTCTGATTCTCACGGGAGTTTTCTGTATAAAATGTGCCCGATTATTACAATTATAGTGGTCCTTAAACTAACCAACTAACATTAAAAGAATCTAATCTAAGTATATATATTTATGATCTATAATCTCAAATATGTGGGTACCCTAATAAATTTAACAGCGCGACATCCGCCTCTTTTTAAAGTTACTTTACTTCGAGACAAGCGTTGCACAATTCAGGGCTGTTATTCGCCACGCGCTAATACGGCTCACCCCGCCGGTCACCCGTCACGAAACTAGACCTCTACCTACGCTTAGTTACTACACATTGCGGTGTCAAGATATATTTGTGGGTGAGCGTTGAGGTGAGCTTAAAACAAGTTACAGAATAGGGGGGGCAGTACGCTATAGCTCGTAGCACCCACTAGGTAGGTATGTAGAGAGGCGGTTTCTTTACGCGCGCAAACGCAGCATATCCGTCAAAGGGTTAGAAAAGAAAAACAATCGGTACCTAATAAAGTTAGTTCTAAGATTAGGTATCTCTAAAAATATCTACAGCGTCAAATGATCAAATCCACCAACCAAATAAAGACGTTCTTTCTTAAAAATCTATGTTTAATTACGATTTCCAACCCTTGAATCATTACTCATATACTTAGTAGGTACGTCCGTGAAATTATAGCAGCTTGACAGCACTGACTTACCACGAGGCAGCTTGTCCCAACGATTTCCAACCATTCCTTTATTAAAACTTCGGAAATCAGAACGCGGAACTGAATCAATCACTTACCGCGTTTTTTGTCCGTCATGCGGCGGGCGTCGCTCCGACACAGGTGCTGTGATCAAATTATACAAATTGCAACATACAATATTCATAGGAACAGGGCCGGGAAGCGGCGGTTAAAATGTATTTAAATTATTATAGTTTTTATGCTGTGCCAATTCTGCGGAGTCCCTTATTTTACCGACAAACGTTTCACCGAATATGGTTTTGCTGAGTTTTCATGTCATCGATTTTCTTATAGTATCTTTTTATGTTATCGTGTAGAACCTATTCGGTTAGGTTAGGCGTTTTCAAATGCGAAACTTTTCGAACGAGCTTTAGGACAAATCATCTATCATTTTACCATACAAAAAATGACCTAACGTACGTACGAAACATTACGCAATCGACCAGCAGATCTTTGTCGAATACCTTCAATATCCATAATTTGGTTTACTTACTATAAAAGTGATTTTCTCTGAAACCATAAATTGGCCCAAAACCATTTTTGGGCCAATTTATAATAACCTAGCTTCTGCCCGCGACTCCATCCGCGAGGAACTCGTGTATATCGCAGCTCCATACAAACTTTCACCCCCCCATTTCACCCCCTTAGGGGATGATTTCCGAGATAAAAACTATCCTATGTCCTTCGCCGGGACTCAAACTATCTCTATACCAAAATGTATCTAAATCGGTTCAGCGGATTAAGCTTGAAGAGGTAACAGACAGACAGACAGACAGACACACTTTCACATTTATAATATTATAATAAAGTATGGATTTGTTTAGAACCCATTATTTTATTTTAAAAACTCCTGAAAAGTTGTCAATGCAATTTCTTAGAAAGACTAATTATGGCAAATGTTACATTTATGGCAAATGAAATTATGAATTTCATTAGTAACTATCCCGATCTTTGTATCAATATTTCTCGTACATTCGTACAAAAATAAAATACTGAAAATATTATATCAGTAGGTACTTTCCCAGCACTACGGAATACCGACAACTTTGATTAATTCATATCGCGTAATGAGGTAGGTTTTTAGCTCTCGATTGATTTGCGCCCAATTTGTCGCGCCGCGGTCGTGAATATTTGAGCACCCGTGTACCGCCGTTATTAATGTAATCGCTGAAATATTACTACTACCCCAATCAACGAGTTCCACAGATTCAATTATTATGTACAGTCTACTGATATTTTATATCCATACTAATATTATAAAGAGGAAAAGTCTGTGAGATTGTAGCCTTGTAAGTTTGTATGGGGAAACCGGGAGACTTGACCAGGTAGGTGAGGTAGGAGACTTGAACCATCTCAAATATTTATATTAAAATATTACTACTACCGCAATAACGAGTTCCACGGATTCAATAATTATGTGCAGTCAGCAGCAGTAGTAGCTACGCAAAACAACACGCTCAAAATGATCTAGACAGATCTATTCTTATCCTCTTGGCATTAGAGTCGTGTCTAACATTTCGAGGATTTGCCCTCTTAGCTACTTTTGTTGCTAACTGTACCTACTGATATTTTATATCCATACTAATATTATAAAGAGGAAAAGTCTGTAAGATTGTTCGTAAATTTGAAGGGGGAAATCGGGAGACTTGACCAGGTAGGAGACTTGAACCATCTCAAATATTTTTATTAAAATATTACTACCTACTACCCCAATCAACGAATTCCACGGATTCAATAATTATGTGCAGTCAGCAGCAGTAGTAGCTACGCAAAACAACACGCTCAAAATGATCTAGACAGATCTATTCTTATCCTCTTGGCATTAGAGTCGTGTGTAACATTTTGAGGATTTGCCCCCTTAGCTACTTTTGTTGCTAACTGTACCTACTGATATTTTATATCCATACTAATATTATAAAGAGGAAAAGTCTGTAAGATTGTTCGTAAATTTGAAGGGGGAAATCGGGAGACTTGACCAGGTAGGAGACTTGAACCATCTCAAATATTTTTATTAAAATATTACTACCTACTACCCCAATCAACGAATTCCACGGATTCAATAATTATGTGCAGTCAGCAGCAGTAGTAGCTACGCAAAACAACACGCTCAAAATGATCTAGACAGATCTATTCTTATCCTCTTGGCATTAGAGTCGTGTGTAACATTTTGAGGATTTGCCCCCTTAGCTACTTTTGTTGCTAACTGTACCTACTGATATTTTATATCCATACTAATATTATAAAGAGGAAAAGTCTGTAAGATTGTTCGTAAATTTGAAGGGGGAAATCGGGAGACTTGACCAGGTAGGAGACTTGAACCATCTCAAATATTTTTATTAAAATATTACTACCTACTACCCCAATCAACGAATTCCACGGATTCAATAATTATGTGCAGTCAGCAGCAGTAGTAGCTACGCAAAACAACACGCTCAAAATGATCTAGACAGATCTATTCTTATCCTCTTGGCATTAGAGTCGTGTGTAACATTTTGAGGATTTGCCCCCTTAGCTACTTTTGTTGCTAACTGTACCTACTGATATTTTATATCCATACTAATATTATAAAGAGGAAAAGTCTGTAAGATTGTTCGTAAATTTGAAGGGGGAAATCGGGAGACTTGACCAGGTAGGAGACTTGAACCATCTCAAATATTTTTATTAAAATATTACTACCTACTACCCCAATCAACGAATTCCACGGATTCAATAATTATGTGCAGTCAGCAGCAGTAGTAGCTACGCAAAACAACACGCTCAAAATGATCTAGACAGATCTATTCTTATCCTCTTGGCATTAGAGTCGTGTGTAACATTTTGAGGATTTGCCCCCTTAGCTACTTTTGTTGCTAACTGTACCTACTGATATTTTATATCCATACTAATATTATAAAGAAGAAAAGTCTGTAAGATTGTTCGTAAATTTGAAGGGGGAAATCGGGAGACTTGACCAGGTAGGAGACTTGAACCATCTCAAATATTTTTATTAAAATATTACTACCTACTACCCCAATCAACGAATTCCACGGATTCAATAATTATGTGCAGTCAGCAGCAGTAGTAGCTACGCAAAACAACACGCTCAAAATGATCTAGACAGATCTATTCTTATCCTCTTGGCATTAGAGTCGTGTGTAACATTTTGAGGATTTGCCCCCTTAGCTACTTTTGTTGCTAACTGTACCTACTGATATTTTATATCCATACTAATATTATAAAGAGGAAAAGTCTGTAAGATTGTTCGTAAATTTGAAGGGGGAAATCGGGAGACTTGACCAGGTAGGAGACTTGAACCATCTCAAATATTTTTATTAAAATATTACTACCTACTACCCCAATCAACGAATTCCACGGATTCAATAATTATGTGCAGTCAGCAGCAGTAGTAGCTACGCAAAACAACACGCTCAAAATGATCTAGACAGATCTATTCTTATCCTCTTGGCATTAGAGTCGTGTGTAACATTTTGAGGATTTGCCCCCTTAGCTACTTTTGTTGCTAACTGTACCTACTGATATTTTATATCCATACTAATATTATAAAGAGGAAAAGTCTGTAAGATTGTTCGTAAATTTGAAGGGGGAAATCGGGAGACTTGACCAGGTAGGAGACTTGAACCATCTCAAATATTTTTATTAAAATATTACTACCTACTACCCCAATCAACGAATTCCACGGATTCAATAATTATGTACAGTCAGCAGCAGTAGTAGCTACGCAAAACAACACGCTCAAAATGATCTAGACAGATCTATTCTTATCCTCTTGGCATTAGAGTCGTGTGTAACATTTTGAGGATTTGCCCCCTTAGCTACTTTTGCTGCTAACTGTACCTACTGATATTATATATCCATACTAATATTATAAAGAGGAAAAGTCTGTGAGCTTGTTACATTATATGTTTGTAGGGGGAAACCGGGAGACTTGACCAGGTAGGAGATTTGAACCATCTCAAATATTTATATTAAAATATTACTACTACCCCAATCAACGAGTTCCACGGATTCAATTATTATGTGCAGTCAGCAGCAGAAGTAGCTACGCAAAACAACACGCTCAAAATGATCTAGACAGATCTATTCTTATCCTCTTGGCATTTTGAGGATTTGGCCCCCTTAGCTACTTTTGCTGCTAACTGTACAGTCGAGGTCATAAATATGTTTACACTTTTGCACCTTATTACGGCCAGTTTTTGAAAACTCTACTTATTTTATTTAATGTTGAATCCTTTAGTTTGGAATTAAAGTTTGTACTGAATATATCCCTAAGGTTCTACGATACGGTTCTAGGGCCGGCAACGCGCATGTCATTCTCATAGAGTTGTGGTCTGGTACGTCATAGGGACGTCCCGCATTTTATGTTTTTATAATGAAAAATTACAGACAAAACATACCGTAACGATATTTTATTTTATTCATTTATTTATTTGAATGAGCGGTTTTGACAACCGGTTAGTCTAGTGGGTAGTGACGCTGCCTACGAAGCTGAAGGTCCTGGGTTCGAATCCCGGTAAGGGCAAATATTTGTGTGATGAGCATGAATATTTGTTTCTGAGTCATGGATGTTTTCTATGTATTTAAGTATTTATATCTATTAAATATATCGTCGTCTAGTACCCATAACACAAGCCTTATTGAGTTACTATGGGACTAAGTCGATTTGTGTAAGATTGTCCCCTAATATTTATTTATTTATTATTTATTAATGAGGCAAAGACCCATGTTGCAAATACCTTAAAGACTTACATACATATTAATATAACTTATTAAAAACTACAAAAAGACTATTACTGCGTATACAGTGTTGCGCAACTTTGGTGTCAGGTAACCGACCGCATTAATATCCTCAGTGAAGGTCGATAGATGGTCTGTTGGAACTCTCACCACCACAATTAATTAAAATGTAAGTTACTATACTAGGGATGAATTAAGACAAATGGAATACCGACCCTATCAGCCCATAAACTGTCAAGCTCTATGCATTGAACTGATTTGATCTGAGGTTTAGGTTTAACCCATTCCTGGCCAATGAGTCCAATGACTCACATATGACCCATGACTCTACGTGCGTATTCCGCAACAGAGCGTAAAAAAGCTGATACGCGCTACGGCGTAGCACGGGTAGCGTAGCGTGGTCTAAGCACTGGTGTAATTTCGCGGGACACGCGCATTCATGTCAAACGCTATGGATTTCCAAACAGTACCTACAGTTTGACAAGCGCGCACCACGTCACGTGTGCGTAAATACAGCCTACGACAGATAATCGCAAATACCACTTTGCCAGGAACCCGCCTAGCGGGCGCCTACGCCGTAGTCGCTTGCCGCTACATACGAGAAAAACTACGGGATCGGCTACGAGCGTAGCGCGTAGCGATTCTTAGTCAGTGAATGTGGTAAATTAAAACTTTACTTTGACAGGAGACACAGGCCCAGTCTAATATATCATTGTTAATGAAACTGCAATGCTGATGTTTCTATCAAATGTAACGTGTTCTATGTGAAAACCAAAACTAATACTATTATGCCTTTTTCAATAAGTCGTATTATACTCCATAGACTAAAATACAAACAAACCTAAATGGAACTCTTCCGATAGCGCACTAATTACCCCACACTATCACACCGATAAGTTTTCCCACAAACAAAAGCGTTCGGTGACGCGTTTTCCGCCGGAAGTTCCCACCCGTAGATTAAAACAAGATGGCGTCACAAAGATGGCGACGGCACGCGCCTGCCACGTGCGCAAACGCACCCTATGCTATTTTACGTGTTTTCATTGAAAATATTAAAGAATAATAGAGAGAATAGCGTGTTGTTTCATTCTCGAGTAAATTGGTTCCGGAAGGTTGGGGTTAAAATGCAATTGAACTGATCATTATTCTCACATAAAGAATTCAACGGTCGGTCAAATTGAGACTCGTGACAAGGGGAAAAGGTTTTCCTAATGGAATAAGTGGCTTGGTAATTTTTTTATTTCGTATAGCCATTACCTTAGGTACCTTAAAAGCAATGAAAATAAAAGAAATGCCATTCAATGTGTCTTTTGATCAGGGCTGGATGACATGAAAGGAAAATTTCATCGAATCCATCGTGAAACGCAGTATTGAGAGTAGGTACTGACATTAAGATGTGCATTCACCTTGCATTCACAGACCGCCATTATTAGGCTATCCTAATGAAAAGGCTAATAAATACATGCCCTAGCGGGATTTAAGTCTAGAAATATGTACCTACCTAGTAACTATCCTATTCCAAACCATACTTTGCAGATATAAGAAGTCTGTAGATCTAAAAGCTGCGTGTCGTTCTGTATTTCTTATAGTTACACAGGTTTTTGTCTAGCATGCAGAATAATATGAGAACCCAGTGTCGTGGTACAGCAGCACGTCTATCATGGGACGGCCGTGACATACTCTCGATTTTTCTCGCACTATACCTCTCGTTCTAAGTGTTCTAATAAGAGAGAGACGGACAGTCCTAGAAAAATCGAAGCTCGCGCGCCGTAGCGTAATAGCCGTGCGGAGTTCATAAATAACGTTCGCAAAGGTCGAAACGTATCCGAGCTCATAACAATAAAGGCGTGTTCACATATTTTTGATCACCAAACCAGGCACAAATTTTCACTCGAATTTACCGCTCTATATGTCCACTAGGGCTATGCTACGGGTTAGGTAATTTGAACTTAATGTAAGGTCTACCAGGGTTAGGCACTTGTCCCACCGCCGGCGAGTAAGCGAGTGTCACTACGTGCTACTCGCTCAAGCGAGTAAGAATTACTATGAGAGGACTCGCTACTCGCCGGCGGTGGGACAAGTGCCTTATTGCGTCAATGGGGTATCAATTAAGACGATTGTAATATTTCTAAAATGTTCAGTTTCGGAGATATCATCAAGAGACGCATTTACCTGATTTACCCCATCGACGCATTTCCCCGGTTGACCTTAATGAATAAAACAAGCTGAAATAATGGAAATAATTTATTTAAACCTCCATCCAATCCCGTTCGCATGTTAACAAAAGATCGTGCACGAGTAAATAAGCCGCCGCAAACAGTGACTATTCCATAATTAATATTAACATCACAAAATTGTCAGCCTAATTACATAAATTAGGCTTCATAACATCGGGTCGTTAGGCGAATTTGAGAGTCAACGTAAGAAAAGCGAGTGCCGTATTCGACTTACAAAAAGTGACCGTCGATTTCGCCTTACCACCTAGTGCTTAATATTTACTTTTCGGTCGACTACGCTGCAACGGCTACTTAAAAAGTTACATGGATTTTTTTCAGAAATTTCAGTTAAAGGGATTTTATCGTATAGAGTAGCGTAATGCGTGCGTATAGTTAGTCAATCGAAAGTGGATTTAAATTTGTTACCTGTAACGTTGTTTACGTCACAGCTGGCCATAATGCGAGTTATACCGCACGCTGCGCGTACGGTAAAACTCGCATTGTGGCCAGGTGAAGACTTAAAATTATGTACGCACCACGGGCGGTAATTCGTAAAGCCCCAGATCGCATATTTATGGCCCTCACCTTCGGTTCGGGCCACAAACACCTGCGATCTGGGGCATTCACGAATTCACCGCCCTAGTTACGTAATTTACTATTATGATTGGTTTGAATGTGACATACTTCGTATTCAATTAACAAAAAAGGAGTAATAATTTTTCGCTGAAAACTGTAGACAACTTTGGTCCATATTCCGATAAATGTGCAATTGAAGTTAACAGGGGGCCCAGACAAGGTTACAACCGACAAGCGATAACGCTAACGCTAACTAATAAAATGTATGGGAATGACAGATGTTAAGGCGCCGTAGGTTTAGCGAAGTTAAGCGAACGGAGTTTTTGAAACAATATAATGCGCCTGTTTATAATAATATGGTTTCAAAAAAATACGAATAGTAATCTTGAGGCTTTTCTGCAGGGAAATCAGTGCTTCGAAACATGATTAAGCAAATTTCACTCGATAGAAAAAAATCACGAACATAGGTCTAAAACACACAAAAATACACTTAAAATATTCGTAACAAATTATGCACAAAAGCTATAAATATTAAAATTGCTTCTAAAAATCGGCAATATCATGTTTGAGAGAAATCAGTGTTTACATTTTTATTTATTTAAACGGCCAAAAAATTAAAATTAAAAAACATGATATCCGCGCTTCCGAGCACGCACTTCCATCTCGCTTACGCTTATGCTCAGTGAGAGGGAGAGAAGACCATGAACCTACGGCGCCTTAACCGAAAAGTGTTTCGTCGGCATCTGTCATTCCCATACATTTTATTTGTTAGCGTTAGCGTTAGCGCTTGTCGATTGTAACCTTGTCTACGGCCCCAGGTGTAACTTATAAAATTCAAGTCGTCTCTTTCTCTCGTAACTTACACAGTTCAAGAGAAAAGCACACGGCGAATGATGTCTTATTTGGTTTCGAAATAGGCCTCCTGGATGGCACAGTTTTGGCAGCTGGCACAACGGGCGGACAGATTACGTATAAGGCACCAGTATTATTATATTCTACAACTTTATTAACTGCTATTCACATTTATAATTGTTAGGATTATTTTCAATTAATCATCATCATTGTTAACCGACTTCAAAAAAGGTTCTGAATTCGTCGGAATCTTTTATTTTTTACTAGCTTCTGCCCGCGACTCCGTCCGCGTGGAACTCGTTTATATCGCAGCTCCATACAAACTTTTTTTTTCTATGAAAGGGTATCCTTCCCAGGTGGTCCCATAGTCATCAGGTCAGGGTCTGATGATGGTAACCTGGAGAAATCGGGGGAACTCTTCAAATAAGGCGAAGTGCTGAATTGAAGTCGGTTAAAACTTTGTTTTTAAAGTAAATTATTTGATTTGATATTATTTGAAACTACAATCAAAGGCGTATCTCGCGAATACATCCGCAGTTAGCTTTTAGGGTCAATATCCACCGGAGATGTGCGGAGCTGTTGTGTTTAGTTTTTGCTCGGTGTTACAAAGATTCGTTAGACCTAATGTTAGAAATGTTAAACAATTTTACCCAAGGATCTGTAATGCAGCATGAAATCAACATGTATCTCGCTATACGTGTCTTGTGGCTTTGCTTCCTCGATTCGCCTCAAGAATGCCCAGTTTTTCTAATGAACACAATATAATATACCTACATATTGAATTAACCTACATTCTTTACATTTTCGTAGGTACATCCGATTAACAATATAGTCATTTAAATCTACGGCAGCGTTCCTATTTAACTGTAAGCGTTAATAAATAATGACGATCATATTATTATCTAATCTCCAATTTGGTATGTTACTTATTTATAAGAATAAATTAATAAAATCAGTCTATACTACGTGTGACGTCGGTGGTTAGTCAAGGGTCTATTAAGGCGCTCTTACACGGCGATTTTTCGGGCAATTATTGCCCGGCGACACGTTGCCCAAATGAATGGAGCAATTAATTGAGCAATATGGGGCAATTTATAGAAATTGCGGCAATATTCCGGAAATTATTTCTCGAATTGCTCCATTCGTTCCGTGTTGCTCCATATCGCCGACTACAATTTGCTCCACTGAATTTCTCGTGTCTGAACGTATTGCCTAGTTTCCCGAGTTGCGGCAATTATGGGGCCAGAATGGCGCCATACTGGAGCAATAATCGCTCCATTTTGAGCAATATTCGAATTGCTTGAAGTGGCCGTGACGTCAAAATTGCCCCGAATTTCCGGCAATTCGGCAATTTTTATCGCTCGTGTAAGAGCACCTTTAAAATCAAAAGGGCATTGATCGTCTAATCTAAAAATGGTCGCTACTCCAATACGTTTACACAGTGGTGGTGGTGAATAGCACATTACATACCTTGGGCGATAAAATACAATGTTTCAGATCGCATGTTGTCGTTTCCTGAGGGACTACCGCGAAGTGAAAAGAGAGAGATACACGAACGAAAGTCGTTTTCGATTCGCAGTAGTCCCTATGTATTACCACCAACTGCGGCCGCTGTTCACACGTTCATCTTTAAATTGGACGATCTAAAAATCACTATGCTTTACTGTACACTATTTTGACTCGTGATATATATTTTTACTATCATCATCTTCATCATCAAAGACATCCACGTACGGACGTAGACCGCCCCCAAAGAGTGCCACAATGACCGGTGCTCCTATATTTTTACTATAATATAACGCAAAATTTTAAAATATGTTTGCATACAACTTAGGTACTTACTCTTAGTTAAGTTGTATGGACCCATATTTTTAGAGTTGACTGCTTGGGCTCAGTAACATTGTAGAGTTATTGCTAGCAGAAAAGGCATAAATGTATAGGTAGATGCATATGTTTTGCGTTCAGAGGCTCTAGTATAAATTTTATCGAAACAAATCGTTACGACCGCGTTCGCGTTTAGCTGTCAAATCCCATACAAATTGAGGGTAAAACGCAAACGCGATCGTAAAGTTTTATTTCGGTTAAACGTAGACTAGAGCCTCTGTATAAAACGAATGGTTTATAGGTTAGATGTAGTACGCACTGGAAGATGATAGTAAGAAATATCACCCTAGTCCGTGGATTTTTTAAGCACAGAGAGTACATGTACGAGTATTAAGTATGGGGTTTGCAAGAGTGGATTTATTGTTCTACAACTATTCTAAATATGTTAGTGGCAGTAGTATTAAAATAAATGTGTGTAATGTATGTGAAATAAATGTAAATTATACATAATATGTCTTGCAAGTAAGTCTTCTAAGCGAGTTGTTTTTGAGTTATAAATATTTAATTTCTGGAACACATAATTTATTTCTTGCCTTTATAATTAAGGTGTATGTTAGTAGATAATATCAATAACAATAAGAGTATTCTGTGGCTATTTAAGTAATTTCCTAGTGTGTTAATTAGAACCATTTTGATCGTTATCAGTATGTAAAAAAAAAGTAGATTTTGCAGTTTTTATACTACACAATGGCATACTTAGTAATGTATACTTTTGAATTGATTAATTTTGAACCACACACACACTTTTTTACAAATGTTCTATATTATATTAGGATTATAGAGAGCACGCCTTAAAATAATGCTAATTCGGTAGAATTTTATTACAAACGAACAACCATCACAAACATGAGCCAGATTAAAAATTACAAATTAAAACATAATTTTAAAATACACAAGAAAACCAAGAATATTTCCTGATCCATAAATACGTTGTTAAAAAAACTTATTCATATAAAATGTTCAAGACATTTTGAGACCACATTATAAAAATAAACATTCAATAAGACTGCTAATAATTGTAATTTTTTGATAACGCATTCAGTTATGCTATAGTCATTTAAAATTACTTCAACAAATAATTGAGCACACCCGACATTGCAATTCACTCCCTATAATAGAAAAAACAAACATCAATTTAGCCGAGCAACGATACAAACATAGTGTTACAACTGTTACAAGGTCCTATGTTGTTCAGTAGCGGCATGTTATATACTTTACATAGTACCTTGTAAAAGTGAGGGAGTGAACTGTACTAGCTATCAATCAATTAGCATTTGAAAGACACAAAAACACGCGAAACAATAACAAGTTGGGTTTGATCAAAAATATCTGTCAAAAGACGTGTGTCGATATTCATCCCGTGAAGCAGGATTCTTAATGTTTTTTTTTTCCCTTTGAAGCGTAACGCATAAGTAATTTGGACCTGATTAATCGAATTGCACAATGTCTTATTATATGTATATTTTGCTGAGCTCAAGTAATATTCAAGTGTTTAAAACGTCACATATTTATTAGAGGTCAGTTTCACGGTCAGGGACCGGAACCAGTTTCCCTAATTAGTGTGTTAGGGTCATGTCAATATCAAACTATCATGCTCATCAGCCAAAAGACGTCCACTGCTGGACATAGGCCTCCCCCAAAGAGTGCCAAAGTGGCTGGTCCCGCGCCACACGGTTCCAGCGGACTCCTGAGACCTTCACCAGGTCATTTGTCCACCTTTTCGGGGTCGACCAACTCTGGGTCTCCCGGTACTATCATATTTGATCATTTAGTGGTTTTTTACAGACCACTGGCCCTAGCGCTCAGATGGTGTCATAATGCCTTTTGACAAACTCATTAAATTAGGCCAAAAACTTATACACCTTATGTCACATTGTTAGTCCTTATCTATGTATTAACATAACTGTAGGTACATATTCAGTAACATGGATTATTTAAAGCACCTGTAATAGGATAATGTTATTGTTAAAGCAATTATTGACTGTATAAATAGAATTAAAAGCTTCAATAATAATGTGTCAAATGTGAGTAGATGAAAATTGTAAACGTCAACACGAACTCACGCAAAGTGTCAGTAAATATTATTTCTACAGCAGAAACCACGTAATCAACGTTATTATTTAACAAACATGTTAAAGAACACAACGGGTTCAAATAGTCGCTTTGGTTTCATTACATCAATTCTATTTCCTTAAAAAAACTTAGTGTCAATAATAATTTTGCATTAAGCAGTAACGCTGCTGACGAAATTTTTATTTTTTAAATTGAAGGAAAAAAATCAAAGTTTAATGCTTCGAGCCGGATAACCTGAACGCCAAATTTTTTGTCTCAGCTATTTTGAGATCTAGAAGTATTGAGTAGCTACTACGGAAAATGAAATTACGTTGCAATGAAACCAATGCAAAAAGTCAGACAAACGATCAAAGCACCACACACAATTTAATCTAGATGACATTATTGTCACATTACGAATATAGATATGCAAGCTATAATTCCAACAATAAATTCGATTACTCCTAGTTATGATTTTTAACATCATTAATATCAATTTTAAACTGTTACTGACATATTTTTAAATATCAGTGAGACTCAAACGGTCCAAGAGATCCCTTTGTATTGTGACTTTTACAAACTGGAAAAAGACGGTTACATATAGGTATAGGTGAATCAACTTTTTTCTTCTTGTTGTTATAGTTACGCCTCTTGCGTCACTTTTTAAATCTATTAAGGTGTTCTCTTGACATGTCTTCTTCAACCCCTAAGGGTTCCGAATAGTGGGTTATCTTCTAAGCACGACAGAAGTCCATTTTTCTAATAAAGTAACGGCTAACGGGACATAGTTGATTGACCCATACGCTAAATGTCTCTACACCTCTTATTATAAAAAAATATCCATTAATAATTTAAATTTAAACTTCCAGTTTGTAAGTTACTCTCGAATCGACGCTTAACTTAATTCTGTTCCATGTACCTTGTTCAGCACAGACCAGAACACATCTGCGGCCAGCACACAGACGTCGTGTCCGAGTGTTCGCTACAAGTCGGTGACGGGTCCGAACACGACAGTGGTGTTCGAGTTGACGCTGGTCCGGCGCGTGCGGCTCGGGTCCTGCTCGGGCTCGCTCGGGAGCGAGTCGGGGCCGTTCGGGGAGGTTTGGAGACCGTTGAATTTGGAACGCAGCTGGGTGACTAGCCGCTCTAGTCTGCAAGTTGAGGGAGTATAAAACGTGATAAGTATTCAGAATTTCAGTTAACCTGCGTGTAGTCTAATGTAATTAATTTCAAAATGCAACGCATGTTTATTTAGAACCAAGCTGATGGAAGTCGATGGGTTAGATTTTGTTCTTAAATTATACCCGCTTTAACTAAAACTTAAAATGCCTCTGCTAAATAAAATGTGCTTTTTCCCTTTCTTGCGAACACAAATGTAGTGACAGATAAAGATAAACAAATTTTAACGCCGTTTTAGTTCAAAATGGCTTGTAGAACGTTTATGAATACGACGTAAGATAGTATTCATAATCATGAATAAATGGCAAACCGGCAGATAAGCCACCTGATAAAGAAATATCCTAACGCCTACTCAATTGTATATGACAATTGGCTACCTTCCTTAAAAAACTGTTTAGTCCGTCAGTTAGATTATCAAAAAATATTGGACACGTATTTTTGTTTTCTCAATCAAACTAAAAATGATGAAGATATAGCCTGTTAAAGTTCCGTGTCACGTCACATTATGGTAAACTTTTTAGCATTTTTTACCCAGGAAAGTACCCAATTGCACCATCTTTATTTATATATTAATTTATCTACTTAATCTTTATTGCACAAAACAATAACTTACTTATAGTACAAAAGTGAAAAGGCGGACTTAATGCTACAAAGCATTCTCTACAAGTCAACCTCGACCATAGCCATTTTCTTCGATGTCAATCCCTACGGTAGATTGGTGATCATCCTTCCAAATCATACTTTATCAAGTCGCTACATTTCTATGCCATTTCATCATCATCATCATATCAGACGAAAGACGTCCACTGCTGGACATAGGCTTCCTCCAAAGAGTGCCACAATGACCTCCCGCGACCTTTACCAGGTCATCAGTCCACCTTGTAATGTGGGGGGCGCCTTCCGGTAAGTGGTCGCCAATCAAGAACCTTTCCGCCCCAACGGCCATCGGTTCTACGAGCAATGTGCTCCGCCCACTTAAGCGATTCGGAGATAAATCAAGGCTCAAGTCTCCCCCTAAGCGTCTGAGTTCTCACCAAAATCTAACCTCAACGAGGCCAAGCCTCCAACCCAAAATCCTGGATCACTGAGACTCACTTGAAAGCGTGCTCCTCAGCGGTCTGCTTGGCTTTCTTCATGCTGTTCAGCTCCTTGCGCAGCCGCAGCCGATCTGTGTCCGAATCTTCGTTGCCGTTCGTGATGCCGTTCTCGCTCGAGTCGCGACTGTGAGGACAATTGCGAATGAAGTATGGAATTATTATTGAAGTGAAAACTTCTTTAGCGGCGCTGTGCACTTTTAGTGATGGGGAAAAAATGTTAAACTCGCCACAGGTTACGTGACCGCAAGATGTCACGTGACCGTAAGATGCCACGTGACCGTTAGATGTCACTTGACCGTAAGCTGTCACGTGACCGTAAGATTTCACGTGACCGTAAGATGTCACGTGACCGTAAGATGTCACGTGACTGTAAGATTCGACAGATTGAAAATTCGTAAGACGGACACGTGACCTGATCGAAAAACTGTTACAATGTCATTGAGTTTTCACTTCTGCCGGCACTCCCGATAGTTTTCTAAATAACTACCAGTGCAGGGGACATATGTCATATCATATCTATACTAATGGCGCTTCTAAACGGGCAACATTTTTACGGCAATGTGTGGCCGGCAAGTATGTGCATCTTGCTCTAGCGTACAAAGTCAGCGTAAGACAGCAATAGTGGCCGGCCAGAAATTGCAGGAAAATGTGGCCCGTTTAGAAGCCCCATAAACAATAAACTGCCCGCACTAGAGCTAAAGGATATAATATAGCCGATGTCTATCCAGAAAGCCAAGTACTTCCGGCCATTTCAGGACTGACAGACTTAGGTTTACTCTCTCTAAATGATGCCACAGGCTAAATGATGCCACATGTCTCGTAATGTTGCCACATGACGTAAGTATACATTGAATTATTTTATATTTAAATTAGCCATACAAATTTTGACCGGAAGTGACAGATTTTCAAAGTTTCGGCCAGTTTTTTTATTTTTTTAGCTTTCTGAGCACAACTTTCTCGACCTGCTGCCATGCATTTTACCATGTTGTCATGAGACGTAGGTGTATTGGGAGTATTGGGAAGTGGGCTTACGGACTGAATGCGCAAACAAAAAGATCAATAGCAAAGACTTTGTAGACTAAATATCCTCATCTACTCGCCTTTAACACTGGAGTCCCAAGCACATTGCAAAATAACTTTTAACGCAAGAGGAAATCACTTTACAAACGTTTTTAAAGAAATAATTGAATTATTAATTTGCGTGTGGCTTAGAATTTCACCACCCCCTTTCTTCCGTGGATGCCATGAAAGTTGACTAAGGGAGGGTTTGAAGTGTCTTGTGGGCGATGGGCTAGCAACTTATCACTGCGTTATCACATTTTGTCGATCTTTTATACCCACATTTATGCTAATAGTGGCACTGGAACTAAGTTTCATGTGCTTTGCCTACCTCTTTTGGGAATAAAGGCGTGAACGTTTACACGTCAAAATTCTACCAGCGTTCCTTAAAGAGAAGAGAAGACCACTGTCAAGAAGAGACCTCCGCTTGTATTCGAAGTTACGAGTTAAAGTCATAAATACATAATGCAGAATAAGGATTTTTTAAGGTCTTTTTAATGTCAATTAAAGCGCAACGTTGTGTAATACTGTGTAGCCTAGTGTACTTAGCAGCTGACTTAATTTTCTAATTATCTTTGCTTATCTCTTCCATTATCGGCAACGCTCTAGATGTTTATTTTCAAGGAAACTATATCTGTTTTATGCTAAATGTAGTATGTACAGTCAGCATCATATAGTTAGTAGCAGCATACTACATTTGACTGTACACTTATCATATAAAAATAAATAATAAAAATCAGCCAAGTGCGTGTCGGGCCACGCGGGTTCCGTAGTTGCCTGTCTTTCGTAGTTAGTACTAAATGGTTGCGTCGGCCGAATTTGTACGAAAGTAGGCCTTTCTGAGTACATTTTAAGTTGGTCGACTATTACTCGGTAACTAGTTATACCTACTTAGCCGCCGCCCCCTTGGTTTTCCTTTTAAATTCATTATATGTACCACTGCCACGATTTTTTTCACATTCCCAGTAGCAGCCATTTAGCCGGTGAAAAACCCACACTAAGGGTTTAATGAGAACAAAAAATTACAGTCCCACTTTAGGTGTAGGGGAAGGTACCCCAAAAAATATTTTTTTCAAGATTTAATTCTTCTGTTTTGTAGGCGTGATTGATTTATATACCCATCCATGCCGAATTACAGTTTTCTAGTACATAGTAATGGTTATTGAGCTAAGCGGACGGACTACGTTGACTACGGAACCCTAAAAAAGGACAAGTAAGTTTAAGGTAAATGCTCCAGTTAGTGTGTACATACCTCGTGGAAACCCTGAGCATCCGCAGCTCGTCTTCCAGCTTCGCGACGCGATCCATCATGCGCCTCTTATCCGTCTCGGACGCGCGCAGGGAACTCTGCAACAACCACGTCTTTTAAATCACACTTCCAATGTTTTTAGTTATTTTATTATGACGCTCAATGATGTAATATAAAAAAGTTAAAAATGGCCACCAAATCGGATAGCTGAGACACGTTTATACGTACCATTGACGACGCGACACTGAGGCAAGGTCATACAATTGACTGAGTTTTAGTGTGCCACTTTTGGAGGGCTTATAACCTATCTACCACTTTTTTATATTACATAATTGATGACGCTGGAGACTCTTTACATCTCTTTATTATAGGACTAGCTTCTACCCGCGACTCTGTCCGCGTGGAACTCCTTTATATCGTAGCTCCATACAAGCCTTGACTACTATGTCCTTCCCCGGGACTCAAACTATCTCTATACCAAATTTCATCTAAATCGGTTCACCGGTTTAAGCGTGAAGAGGTAACACACTTTCGCATTTATAATATTAGTAAGGATAAGTAATGTAATAATACAAATAATACATCTCTTGGCAAATGTGCGCCCAGGTATTTGTTTGTTGTTTCATTGTTGCTGTTTATATATTCAAATTCATATCCAACGTATTTGTACCTATTTGTAAACACTGTCGTGTTAAAGAGCCCTTGAGGGCTATCTACTTGAGGAATCGTTTTAATTTTAAATTTATATTCTGTGTGCACTCAAAAAAACCTTACAACTGACTTGAAAATGCACGCAATTCAAATAAATTGCTTTTACCCTTCATCGTCAGCCTCACCAGAATAGCTTCAAATATTATGGAAGGCCTCGTCAAATCAACGAAAAACATTACCAATACCTATCCTATCCCTTATTAGAGGTATATTTATGAACGGAAAAAGCCTTCCTAGTAGTAACTCATGATGGTATAGCCGGTAATCTAAGACCAAGTGCTAACACAAGGGTAGGCTAGTGTTGCCGGCTTGCCAAATAAACCCGCTACATTAGTTTCAACGACAAATCCATCCTAATATATTATTTAAAGGCGAAAGTATATCTTTATGTCTGTTTGTCACGTTCAAACGTTCAAGAACAAAACCACCAACTAGAAGAGGCAAGATGGGCTAACCGTCTCTTTCTAATTAGAACACTTAAAACTTATAAAGACCCGGAAAGTATCTCGCCGCAAGACAGCACGCGCGCAGTCTTCAGCTAGCCCCGAGCAGGGATCGACACAGGTGACGGGATGCTTTTTAACCATAAAATCATGCCCACCTGCCTACATGCAACCTAATGTGGCTCCCACTTCTACACCGGCGAAGTCACTCGCAAATCCTAGTAAGGCCATATTTTCGAGTAGTAACTCACGTTGAACTAACCCTCGGAACGCTGACGCGACTAGTTCCCATAACAAGGGTAAGCCGGTGTACCGCTGCGCAAATGGACGGGTAATGTATTCGCGGACACGGGGTGCTGACCGCGCGGTGAGCCCGGCGCTAAGATGCCACACGACTTTAGAAAACGTATTGAGGGAGCATGAAAAAATTGGCAGGTTAAGGTTAACAGGTGTAACCTGTCGGTTTTGTTACTAGACGTATCGGATTGACTGTCGGTTTTGATACTAGATACGTTAAAGGGACATACATTAATGAATATGCCCATTAAGTAGATGGTTTGTTATATAACATGACAGTATGCGGTGTTTTAACTTCTAGTGCTAAAAGTAATCAACAATGATCATGAAGATTCATCAGATAGCGCTTGAACCTACAGGCAGTATTCTTGCACGAACTATAGGAAATTACCTAGATCTGCACGATCCTTTCTGTACCCGTTCGGTGGAGCGATATACGCACAAAGGCAATGCAATGTGTAGTTAGGTATGTATACATACACATACAGAGTGTCCCGTAAATGGCACGTTACAGACACCAAAGGTAGGTCAGCTTAAATTTGCCAATAACTCGAAAACCGTGCAACTTTTACTGGGGTTATGTTAGGTTGGTTCGGGTCATCTTAAGCTGACCTACCTACGGTGTCAATGTGACGTGCCATTTACGGGACACCCTGTATGCACATACTTACGTACACATGTTATGATGCATCCCGACACCTGAAACAACAGGAGCCGTCACGTCAAAGCGCATCACATCAGAGTGAATCTAACTGTACTAAATAAGGGTGGGTTGCACCAAACCGTCTATAATCGTAAGCACTGTTCGTTAAAATCTGATTTTATGGAAAGTTTGACAAGTTTCTATGGAATGACAGCTGCTGGCTCCATATTTAACGTTGATCGGTCTGTAACCGAAACTTGCCCTAAATCACCGTATATGTTAGCTTGCCACCAAGCAGGCCTATGCATATCTGTCAGCGACGTGATATAACAAAACAAAAGGTATATGAAACTGATCTCATACAGTGTCAGGACGCGACACAGTATGAAATTTGACCGAACGCCGGTTCAAATTTCATTAAACAGCTGAACATTTTAGCCCCCCAGGCGCACAGCGCTCGTAAAAGGTGAGCGGGCGCTATCGGCCACTCCCACGCGCTGTAAACTACCACTATTGGGTACTGGCGCTGTGACGCGCTTCAACCGATCACTGTGAACAATTGCTTGTTTTGTACACAGGTGGGCTCGAATTGTAACTAGGAACCACTGTTTCTGGTTATTTTCTCCAACGGGACATCTAACCACCCATCCCACTGGGCCATCGAACGAGATGAAGGCCTGTGCCTGTGAAGATGGCCCATCAACATGGGCTAAAAATGTGAACAAAAGCCTAAACTTGGCGCATTTAAACCCATAAAATAAACTTGAAAAAAGCGACTTGATAGACATAACCATCCTAACTAGAAACACAAAAAAGTTGATTCGCCCACTATTACGTTTTTTTTATCGTTTGTAAAGTACAGTCGCTTCAAACATATGAAAATATTGAGAGTGCTTAAAAATATCTGAAAATCACGCCTCGATAATACTCGACTTGCATTGAAATAAGTTTGACATTTATGCAAGCGAAAGGGTAGAACACGAATCAAGCAATTACTTTCCTTTTAATAAAAACTTCTTGAGCACAGAATAAATAATTGTCTATGTTACTAAACAGGTTTAACTGATAAAACACCAAACGTCACGAAAATATCACTCACAACATTTACTCCGCAAATTTATCACAGAATACCGAACCATTCAGCCTAGAACTCTCCGAGGGTATAAGGTTCCTACAGTATTTTGGCTGTTGTATGGAATGGGGAGGGGCAGATAGGTCAGCGTATATTGGAGATCCTAGGACCAACAATGAAGCTATTACATTTTGGTACAATTACACGAGCTAGCAAGGATTGGTTTTGCTGAACTCATTTTTATCAGTTTTATTGCATACAGGATTAAACTACAATATAGGTAGTAATTATACCTAGTCTTACAATGTTGCATTGTTGTATTTAGAACAGAGCCGCGATTCCACTTGTCTTAATGTATAGGACATGGACTCAGCTGTCTAAGAGTAGTTTTAATTGTGAAAGTAGTTTTTTGTTCTTATGAAATGCCGAAACGTCATTGTATATTATTATATTAAGGAGGGTAGCTCTGGTCGGTGCAGTTATCGCCATGCTACATTCAGCTACCGCCTAGGTCGTATTATAAACTAGTAGATACCTACGCAATAAAACCTGGCGATATGGGAGTTTCGGCTCAATTAAAAAATTTGACCTGTTTATTTCTTGAAAAAGTATGATGTATTTGTGACTGAAGCTGTACACAAAAGAATAGTAAGAAATACAAGCAAGTCGTTAATAGTTTTTTTGATTTATAAATATCCAATAAGAAGGGATAGGCCGCTAGGTGGTATATTCCCACCTGTTACCACCACACTTTTTCCCATCTTTTACCACTATAGACACGGTGGTTACCTACTGGAAAAAAACCAGTAGTTACCATTATTTACTATTCCCATTACTTCCCACTGGTAAAAGATGGGATAAAAATGCCACTGGTAATAAATTGGTGGTAATAGGTGGGTATAACCCCGCGCCGCTAGGTTCGATCGCTCCCGCTTATTCCTATGATTTGCGAGGCACGCGTTAAGTAAGATTACACGACTGTGTCTATATGCGCAGAAGCAAACACGCCGACAGGCTGGACCGGCTAATTTTGTTTGTTCCGTTACATGTTGCGTATCAGCTGATCGTTACAGTGGACAATAAGCGATGGTGTAAGCGAATTGCGTAAGATTGGTAAGGATTTCCAGTAAATAGTAATACAAAACGTTCTTTGGTGCGATCATCACTTTTTACGATGAAGCATAACGGCCCGGCCCCGACATTGCGCGGCGGCGGCAGCGGCAGCGGTTTTTCTAGTTCATTGCGTGTGATCCCAACTAACCACAGTGCGTTGCGCGTCTCGACCGCGCAATGAACAGATAAAACGCTTGCCGCGCCGCAATTCGCGCAATGTCGCGGCCCTAGTGCTCGGTGTATGCCGATTACTTACTGAATGGATCACCGCTTTGAGTACCTAGTTACACACTGAGCACATGCGTGCTTTGGAAGGTACGCCGATCCCGGTTGTTGTCTATGACATGTATAAGTAAAGTTAGAGGCCTTCGCGCGGGTAGAGATTCTAACTGTCATGTAGCCCGATCACTTGATGAAAAGTCATCCCAATAAGGGGGACAACTGTTACTCGCGGCCGCAGGAGCTACCTACCACAACCCTGCACGTGTCCCCTGGGTACTACGCAAAGAGTGGCAAAATTTAGGCGAAATAAAGTATAAATGGGTAAGGCCGTTATTTCTTGTTCCCGATTAAGCAGTTTAAATCGTCTACATTTTAATCACTTCCAGTGTGTTACGAATATTAGTAATCCATTTATATGGCTAATTGGCGTAACACACTGGAAGTGATTAAAATGTAGACGATTTAAACTGCTTAATCAGGAACAAGATATAACGGCCTTACCCAAATACCCTTATCACGAAACAAATTATTTTTAATTTAAATACTTTTGTTTTTCGTGTTATTTTTAACGAGGAAGTTACACCGATCATTTTGTAATCGATATGATACTTACAGAGAAAAATAATATAATGGAAAAATAAACCATCTTCGTCTGTTCGTGTGTTTTGGAAATAAAGTATGCCATACGATTAAATAAATAAATCCCAATAAGGTCTAGTTTGCCGTTTAAAATTTTTGGATAGGTGCACCCGGGCCAATCTTCTTGCTTTTGAACCGCTCGGTTCTAACGTTATTGCCGGCGTAAAAAATACCGCGGAAACTTTAATCAAAAAAGACTTAGTACCGGTATTGGCTTATTACGTCTTCATCAAAAGTGGACAGTGATATTCGTATCTTATACAGTGGTATCTGAATAATTGAGAAACCTCTATAATTGTAACTAAATGGCCAGTCCCGGTACCTTAGCGCCAAAAGATCTCTATAATTGAAATTTCGGGACCTCTGTAATTTACATTTAGATTTTAAACTTTTTTTCTTAATATGATCTCCGTAATTGACACACGAGGCATCAAAGACCTCTATAATTGAATGCCAAATAATTAGATTTTTTCTTAAAATTAAAAGACCTCTGTAATTGTTCCACCAGGCATCTAGGGCCTCTATAATTGAAAGGCTAATAAAACACACTGATATTTTTGCCTTTTGGAAGGTAGTTTTTTAATATGTTATTAGAGCGATTTCCATGAAATCAACTGTTCCCGTGCCTAATATAAATTTTCAAGTAAGTACTTAAAACAGTTTAAAAATAATATGAATATCTTAAACACGATCTGTTTTATCTGTAAAATTAAAAACTAAACAAAAAAACTTTTACGTAGTATATGTACTTACTTAGTTTTTTCTATATCATAAAAACATGATTTAGGCATACAATTTGTGTTTTTGTAGTAAACGTGCACCTCCATAAAAGAAATGTGGAGTATTACGACCTCTGTTATTGAGGACCTCTATAAATGAGACAACATTTTTTTAAACCTGGTTGATTGGTACGACCAGGCCCCTATTTCACAAACTTGACAATTGTCACCTCACGACGACAATTCTCCGTACATTGCTGGATCCACAAGTAACCTAGCGACCACCTTAACTTCTAGAACAAGCATGTATGGCGAATTGTCAGTGTCAGGTGATAATTGTCGAGTTGGTGAAATATGGGCCAGGTTAAATGAAATACCTCTTTAATTGACACAAAACTGCTGGCTCCTTGAGATGTCAATTACCCAGGTTTTACTGTAATAGTATTTGCTGTCGAAGACAATGACGAACGAAAACGCCTTAAAAACGCTAAATATTCGCCTACCCGCGTTTCGAAGTAGTATCTGAGAACACAACCGGAAAACGGTAAGATTTCAAAAGTAGCTGTAGTAACTTGTCAGTAAGTAGGTAGGTACGGTAGCCTAATGGTTCAGGCATGCGGCTGTCAAGCGGCGCTTGTGGGTTCGAATCCCAGTTCGTACCAATGAGTTTCTCGGAACTTTTATGTATCAAATCAGTATCAAATGACATTCCTCGTTTGATATTTACCGCTAGCTTTTCGGTGACGGAAAAACATCGTGAGCAAACCTGCATACACGTGCGAAGATTACTCCCCGTTCCGTGTCATCCATGAGAAGCCTGTGCCCAGACCCCGTATCATGGTCGGCCTTATCACACGATAAGTGACAGGATAGAGCGTCCGTCACTAGCTGACACAGTTCGATTGAATGAGACGACGCTCCTATCTTGTCACTTATCGCGTGATAAGGCCGACCATGATACGAGGCCAGCAGTGGGAGGTTCAAATAGGCTGATTTATTAAGTAGGTACTATTGTTGCGTCACAGAAACTACAAATACCTTTCCAAACGATACCTCCAAGTAAATCTCTGATCAATCCACGTCCGTTCCCACCAGTAACCCGTTTAGCATGGCACACGCTAAGCGAGTAACTGGCCCTATCTCCCCAACCCCATTTACAAAAGAGCTTAACTCACTTTGTATTTGTAAGGTTTTGAGTCCCTTTTCGACTGGGATTTTGTATTTTTGCACTTCAATTAACTCATTACTATCGTTCGGAGCGCGGGCGCGCTAATGACTTGAATAAGCGGACTCACCCACGCGCTCGTCTTCCAAGAGACGGTATGTGGGTAAGTGCCTGGCTTCTCACGAAAGGCTGGTGGTTTTTTTAGGAAACGAGTTTTGGAAGCTAACTAGCAAGCAGCTAGCTAGGACAATTTGTAAATAGTAGGCTTAAGATACTATATGTCATAATTATAAGAATAGCCCAATTCGAAGTATTATTAATTACAGTAACCGATTATTTTTGCAGGCCGGTTGACAATACAGACGAGATTCATCATTTTTAAAGTAGATTTAAAATACGAATGATTAGAAGACTGTTTGGAAATCTGATGATATGGTCACCAGGTGACAGGTGAGGTTGAAAATACAGACGAATGAATGACCTGATTTAAGAAGTTAACCGACGAAAAATCTATGGAGAATTCATGACATACATAGTATTTGAAGCTAGCAGTAAATAAAATAGCATGTTGCCTGTGCCAACATTTACATAAAATAGACACATTGAAGAAGTTCACATTATTACACGTAGAGAATCAATCGATGATTTTATTCATGACAGATGAAGATTTGGAACCCAACAGTAAAATAAAAAAAGCATGTGGTCACCAGAGGGGCTAGCACGCTAAGTTTTATGTCGGACATAAAGCATTCGTCCCATTCTGGCCAATATGCGAGTGCAAGAGGGACAAATGCTTTATGTTGGACATAAAACCTAGTGTGCTAGAGGGGCAGATACGGCTGACACCAGACAATATTTATATTTATTTATAATAACTAAAACTTAGAAAAGTTGAGAAATCCCCGACATTTTCATTTCAAATTTCAATATCTCAAAAACGGCTGAACAGATTTTCATGAAACATAGCTAAGAACACTCGGGATAAAATTATCTATCCCTTACAGACCCGTAAAACAAGACCCTGTAACGCAAAATGAAGTATATTGACATATGTTTTGATTTGACAATTAAATGTAATCAACCCGCCCGCACGATAGTATTGGCCGGGTCTGAAAGGGCTAAGACCCAAAAAAACTAAACGAAAATCGGTTCATCCGTTTGGGAGCTACGATACACAGATACACGTTAAACTTATAACACCCCTCTCTTTGCGTCGGGGGTTAAAAGCACGGAAACCTCCTTTCCATAACTCGTAAAGATGATGGATCAATGAAAAGCCTGTTTGTCAGATGAAGAATCATTTGATAATTCACGACAGATGAAGATTTCGAAGCTAACTGTAAAATAAAAAAAACAGCGTGTTGTCACTGTGCTGGCGCCCGCCGCGACGGGGGCAGCCATCCACTTACATCTGCCAATATTTGCGTAGCGCCCCCTCGCGCCCGTTCATATTTCAAATGTGGGGAGACTAAAGACTACAAAATACAAAGTTACGTGCTCGCGACCGCGTTTACACCCCAGCGTAACATAATGGGTGACAAGATGTTTTTAATTTCTTACTTCTCATTGGGTAATGCCAGTCTATATCAAAAACTGGCCAATAATCTGGATCTGGGTTGAATTGAGTTGCATATACTTGGTACCTTAAAATATAATTTGTTAACTAAGTTTTTGGCAATTACACGAACTCCTTCAAAGCAAGCTATAGGAATTTCCTAGTTCAGCCTCAAGTATTATGTATGCACCATGTAGATAAATAAATAAATAAAAAATAAATATTAGGGAACAATCTTACACAAATCGACCTAGATGTAAGACTTTAATGCAAATTGTCATTATTATGTTTTATTAATAAAGATTATTATTATATAACGCGCATTCGACTTATTTACGATAGCTTATAAGCGGGATGCACCAACTTACGGGTAGATACAGTCCGATCAACGTTAAATATCGCGCCGGCGGCTGATATTCCATTTAAACTTGTTAAACTTCACATACATTCAGATTTTAGCGAACACCGCTTACGATTACAGACGGTTTGGTGCAACCCACCTTAAATCAATAAAACATATCCGTAGGTACAGTCAGCATCTTATAGTTAGTAGCAGCCAAAGTAACCAAATATATCGTAACACATCCTTACTCTTATAGTACCTAATAAAGTCGTGTACCGAAATATTTGGCTATACGTTGGCTGCTACTAACGCTATGATGCTGACTGTGTAAACGTACGATTTGACGCACTCATACAGGCACGCGTCGCTGCAATGCATCAGCATCAGTCACATATGTCGCGTAGGACTGTTCTACAGTGAAGCTCATGCTGCACTGTTTTATCGAATGTGTTTACCGTGGCATTCGTTTTTAGGGTTCCGTAGCCAAATGGCAAAAAACGGAACCCTTATAGATTCGTCATGTCTGTCTGTCTGCCTGTCCGTCCGTATGTCACAGGCATTTTACTCGAAAACTATAAGGTATATTTGAATAAAAATTTCAGGATAGGTGTATTTTGTTAACCGCTACATAGTTTTGTAACGAAATTACAAAAAAAAATTTTTTTAGGGACACCATACATAAAACTGAAAGTCAACATTTTTTTTTCATTGCAAGCCCACGTGTGGCAATCGATAGGCCTTTCAAAATAAATATAAGGTTTCTCAGCAATTTTTTGAGTCGGAGATAATCTCCTCGAAAGTCACTAAAATTGTGTCCCCCCCCCGCCCCTCTAATTTTTGAACCGTGTATTTTAAAAATATGAAAAAAATCATGCTCATAGGGCTTTTTAAATTCTCTCAGCGAAAATTGTTTTGAACAAGATCGGTTCAAAGGTTTTTGAGATATTTCTAAAAAACTGCCTTCCTTAAAGAAAAGGACGTAAGTGCCATAATATTTTAGTAACGATACGACTTTTTTAATAAGCACGGAACCCTCGTTGTGCGTGGTCCGACACGCACTTGGCCGCTTTTTTTTACCTGGCTGTTGCTATATAGGCCAAGCACAATAAAGCGACCAGAATGCGTGTTGGGAGCGTATAGCCTGGCCGTACGACGTGGGCAGTTTTAACACTAGAATATTGCTGACATTAGTCCCGTAGCGACTGAGTTTTCACCCGAGAAAAATAAGTACCACCAGCATTGCTAGTTTCGCGGTGGATTTTTCCGCTACCTCGCAAAGCTCTCGTGGAGACGCACCCTTATTGTTACGCTACGGTGTAACGACGGCCACACCAGCACGGTGAATGTGCGAATGCCCCCGCTTAGTTAAATCGATGCGTTCGGGACCCGCTGATTTTATAATCGCGTGCAAGCGCGCAGAACGAATACCTACGCACAAGGTAAGGGTGCTGCATGCTGGTATAAACATTTGGAATTCTGGTACCTACTTCTAATTTTATGTATAGCGCGCCTAACTTATTTCAATCTTATAAACAAGATGAATCTTGAAAGATAATTCTTTTAGTTAAATGATTTTATTGTTGCGTACCAAAAGTAGTCCAAAGGAACTTATTTTTTGTTTAACATACTTTAATAGTGACATAGTGTAATATACACGATTAATATCCAAGTTATTTCAATGTTATTTCAATACGGACGTCTGAATTGCAATATATTTTAGTCATTGTTTGATTTTTTGTTACCAAAATATTACAACTCAAAAATATTAATTGGTTACTAAAATAAAATAACATCTTTTATGGTCTGAAATCTTCGACACTAAAATCTTATTTTTCATAAGTGGGTAAGGACCAGCTTAAATGACTCAATTAAATTTTCTATTATAGTTTTCCGTTGTGACACGAAAATTTATTAGAATTGTATCCATGGTTAATTTTTGTGTCACACACAAGGGAACTTTGTTCACTTCTTCAGTGTGTATGGTCAAGACGCTGTATGGGCAACACCAAAATGCCCTTGAGGATTCGGGATACGGCGCACCCTGTCTATTTGAATCGGAGTAAACGAGAGCGAGTGTTACTGGGCGGCCAGGTCTTAGAAGATGATAATACATAAATATTGAAATAAAAAAGTTGTGAAATATGACTCGTTAGCGGTTTAGGTATGTATGTTGACTTCGTGTTTTTAATTGCAGACCCATACGTCAAAAAAATAAAGACATAAAACCGTTTAATGATGATTTTAAGACCAATCTTTGCAATTATTTTCTATCGAGCCGATTTCGTCCAATTATGTATCGAGTCCGTCCACGATCTTTGAAATATGATGAATATTGATGAATATTAACTTTTTTTTGAAGTGCTAGAACAAATTTTTCTAAAAAACTGCTTAAATAGTATAAATTGCAACAAAATTAGGTCTTATCAGCTTCTTAACTACCGACTAATCAGGCTAACTACTGGCCAAGAATTAGGTCCTCACTCATATGTGTTATTTGGTGTGACTAAAATATATTTCCAATGTTGACTGTACTAGGACATACTCGTATCTATTTCAAATATTTAAATTTTCAAGATATGGGCCTCTTGTATAGATAATTAGTATTACTATGGCAAAGAATCAGCTTTCTTTACAATGTTCCTAAGCAAGTTCAAGGAAAATACGTTTGAACGAAAAGGACAAATTCTGTCTCGACTACTTTAACCTGACTTTCCAACGGCAAATTCGAATTGCGAACGCTATATTTTTAAGCCCCACTCGACCGAAGGCGGGCTAAACAGCCGCGCATAAACACTTTTTTCCATCACCGTTTATTTTTACCTCAATCGGGCACTATTAAGGTCTATTTGTCGACTTGGGTGGTCGAGGGCCCTTCACGCCCGCGGAGGAACGTCACATTCATGGTGAATATAGTTTTTTTGTGTGAGCGCGAAACGCCTACGGCGGCGTGATGGACTGACGACTGCCTGGTATTTGTGTTTAACTTGTCACGCCAGTTTTTAGGTGCGAAAGATTTCGTTCGGTTTAATGTTGATATTGACCCGGAAACCAATAGTTATAACCTAAATAATACAATTGTAATTCAATAGTAACGCCCATGTTACTCCTTTGGACACCGCAGCCTATAGACGCATGCAACTGTTTTTTTAATACAGTTGGTCAAAAAGTGCTACTTTACGTAGCTGTTTAGCGTGCGGAAAGTTGGTTTTCGCGAACAGGGGCCGATTTTTGACTTTCGAGCGCTCGAAAATCAAATAAAAGTAAATACGTTTGTAGTGTCAAAATGGCAGGCACTTACTTTCTACCAATATAATTAATTACGAGTGGTCAATACCACTCGTTTTTAAATTTTCTATCGCTATTTCAAAATAGCATTTCATAATTTTTGACAGTTTTCGAGTGAAAGAGTCGAGCGCTCGAAAGCCAAAAATCGGTCCCCAGGTGCTTTTCACTATTCCCACTCAATAATTGTACTACAAATTGTACTATTAATTATTATGTCAATAAAAATTAAATAAGATAGAACTGTACATATAAAAAAATGGTTTTTGAACAACTTCATTATTTATCATTTGTATTACAATGATGTTACAGATATATATAAAAGTTTTGAATTCCTTACTTGTTGTTTTTCTTATTTTTTCGCAACAGTATTAAAAAACGTCGTTCGATCGATACACGTGTGGAAATGTCATTCTTCACTCGTCCCGATCTCGATCCCGGCTCGTGGCAAGATATCTCGGTACTCGTGGAGTAATGACATAATTTCCGCACTAGCATTGAAATGTACTATTTTGGGTCAATAAACTTTTTCTAGGTGATATTCTGTTCTTATTATTATATTCTATTCAATCTTATTATATTCTATTCAAGAGCCACCAGATTCTTAGAAAAAATACAATAAATTGGCCGCCTATTATGCTATTTATTTGCCCCTCCATGAAATGGGATTGCCAATATTACAAAAACACGTGTTTTGTGGATTTTAACCCCATAAACGTGACCCAGGAGACGTAACCATGGCAACGAGCAACAAAAACTAGTTGATTGGTCCAGTTATTCTGCTTGTAAGGATATAAAGTAATGGACGAATTATTTAATAGGCGATTATTCTATTTGTTTAGTAGGGTTGGCAAAGTGCAACAGGTTCTAAACCATTGCAGGCAAGTCTAACTCTGCCATATCAGCATTCTATCACGAACAGGATACATACGCAAGTAATGCCGATTTAAATCCTTGTATATCACGACAATAAATCATGAGGTTCAGTGATACAATAGGTCTGATTTCATTATAAGCAATGCAGGGAATCTGTGTATCTTATCAACATTATTATAAATACGTAAACAATAAATATACTTAACCGCCATCTATCGGAACCCTGCTACACTTCAATGATGAGAGGCGACGAAGTAAGCGCGGCCACCTCGCTGCGCAAAACAAAAGCAAGCTAGGTGCCTTGATTGTACACGCGGACACCGAGAGGTGGCGCTGTATTCAAAAATATTATAGCTCGTAACTTTACACTAACCTTGATTTCTTCAAGAGTTTTCTCACTGAACTTCGTTTCCGGCGACGCTAATCCGTTCTGAAACAAATATAGATAAAGTTAATATGATTTCAACGATTTGTAGGTATTATCCTTGACTTCTCAATGTTCCGACTACATAATGAGTTCATTCTCACGTGATAATTAATATCTGATAATTGCCTTCATGTTCTTGATATTTCGCACTAGGTAGATATAAACACATGTATGTAAGTATCCTACTATAATATAATAAAAGTGAAAGTTTGGATGTCGTTACTCAATCACGCTTAACTGCTCAAGCGATATGGATGAAATTTTGCACGAAGATAGTTTATAGTCTGGATTAAAATATAGTTTAGTTTTTATCCCGAGGCCACGCAAGCGAAGTCGCGGGCGGAAGCTAGTACTATATAAAGCATTAATAGAAGTTAATGTTTCTATACCCTATTTGGATAGGTAATGAACTAAATGTAAGCAAAAAAAACCACGCGACTTGGTCATTCAGCCAATAAGATAATACCACAGATACAAAAGGTTGCTATAATTGGTTGAATGACCAAGTCACGTGGCTTTTTTGTTTACATTTAGTTAAATACCTATCCAAATAGGATAGGATATATATACAGTAGAGAAAACGGCGCTAGATGCGAGTAGTGCAGGAACGGTCGCTTTGGCACTCTTTAGGGGGAGCCTATGTCCCGCAGTGGACGCCTTTCGGCTGATATGATTTTATTTTTTATCTATTCAATTATACGGGACACCAACAGAGTATATAAGCTGAGTATATAAATTTATCTATAGCACAATTATTATTTGGGATTTTATATACCCCAATTATAGGTGAACACATCATTGTCATATTCACACACACACACACACTGGCATTAGATTAGATAAATAGTGTATAAGCTGAATAGTTTTTAGTTTTTATGAATGTTGTTTTAATACTTATCTACTACCTTGTTTCTAACTCCATTTCAAAATAAATGATAAAAGTGAGTGCACTGTTACTTCCATTGATATATACATCTGAGGTTTGGAGACCTGGCGACCTGACATACAGGTTCAACCTAGTTCGGGCACCAGTCTCCGCCGCACAAGTTATGCACTTATTGTATTTTATTTACTTTAAGAAAACTAATGTACACATTGTATACTTTGTGGTGGAGTCAATAAAAAATACTTATTTCATTTTCATTTTTCATTTTCATATTATTAAGATGATTGCATTTCATGCATAGTTTTAACAATTCAGTGAAGTAGTGTATATTAAGTGTAACAGTATAATTATAAAAATAAATTTAACGCTATTTATTTATTTATATTTATTTATATTCAACGGATAGAATAGAAAAACGGATAGTATTTGACTAGCTTTCATGATGAGGATGATGAGGTAAAAAGTGAACCAGAGCAAATACCATAGTAAATTGTAGATTTTACAAGTTTTTACGTTGGGGGTAATCTGCGGAACTAGTTATCCGATTTGAAACAAGAATCACGTCTGTTTAGAGGTTTGCCTGCGTTCTTAACAATGCGCGGGCAGAACCGCACGGGCATTTTGCAGGTAAGTCATAAAGGAAAACCGGCCAAGTGCGAGTCGGACTCGCGCTCGTTGGGTTCCGTACCTTTATCTATAAAAACGGCAAAATCACGTTTGTTGAATGAGAGCCCCGTTATATATTTATTTTATTCCGTTTTTTAGTATTTGTTGTTATAGCGGCAACAGAAATACATCATCTGTTAAAATTTGAACTGTCTAACTATCACGGTTCATGAGACACAGCCTGGTGACAGACGGACGAACGGACGGACAGCGGAGCCTTAGTAATAGGGTCCCGTTTTTACGCTTTGGGTACGGAACCCTAAAATAGGGGTTCTTTTTTATATTACATCAACGCACCAACGCTGAAAATAAGTTATTGCAACAAGGGCGAATTGCACCAACTTCCGAATACAGATCGATCATCGTTCAATATGGCGCCGGCAGCTGTCATTTTATAGAAACTTGTCAAACTTTTCATACATTCTAATTTTACGCCGATTTGGGGCAACCTTAGGTAGGTACTTAGAACCATATTGAACACACATTTGACACCTTAATGAAATAATGCATCATAAACGCATAATTGTTTTTTATTTCATAGATCGCATGTCAGCATTTGAGGCTCGGCTGCGCTCGCGATTCGATAAGTGCCCATTTACATACACGACCGTGCGCTGCCGAGCTCCGACTATGTAACGGACTGGTTAGTGGTTACCGCCTTACTAGGAATCGACGCCTGTTACGGTATAATTGCCGATGACAACTATGACAGTAGTGACTTTTTACATCAATCGATTTCTAGTTTTCTGCTCGCAACTTAATATTTCTTGTCACTACATACTCCGAAGGGTTCACACAGAAAATGCCTTACAGTTAGAATACAGATACATTTTATTCATCATCATCATATCAGCCGAAAGACGTCCACTGCTGGACATAGGCCTCCCCCAAAGAGTGCCACAATGACCGGTCCCGCGCCATCCGCATCCAGCGGACTCCCGCGAACTTTACCAGGTCATCAGTACACCTTGAGGGGGGGCAACCCACGCTGCGCCTTCCGGTACGTGGTCGCCACTCGAGAACCTTTCCGCCCCAACGGCCATCGGTTCTAAGTGCAATGTCCCCGCCCACTGCCATTTAAGTTTAGCGACATGGAGGGCTACATCGGTTAAGTTTAGCGATTCGGAGGGCTAGCTTGGTTCTGCTGCGGAGAGCCTCATTTCTGATGCGATCGCGCAGAGAAACTCCCACCATAGCCCTCTCCATTGCCCTTTGGGTGACTTTCAGCCTTCTTATGAGGCCCATAGTAAGCGACCACGTTTCCGTGTCATACGTCATCACTGGCAACACACGCTGGTCAAACACTCTCTTCTGGCACACCTCAAACAACAACATAAAATAGAGGTAAACAACAGGCCATAGTGGCAGTAAAAAGTTTCTAAAAACTGTACCTGACTACGGAAAAGAAACTTAAAAAATAGAAGCATAATGTCGAATCGATTGACCTCATTTGTAAAATCGTTTCAGTACATCACTACATAGTATAAAACAAAGTCGCTTCCCGCTGTCTGTGCCTATGTTATGCTTAGGTCTTTAAAACTACGCAACGGATTTTGATGCGGTTTTTTTTAATAGATAGAGTGATTCAAGAGGAAGGTTAATATGTATAATACATTACCCGTGCGAAGCCGGGGCGGGTCGCTAGTACAAACATAAGAGAATATTCACCATTTGTAAAACTACGTCTTATCAAGGAATAAATGAAATGAAATGAAAAATATTAGCATGCTGAGAGGTCCCATCATAAATGGACCGCGGTCATTGATCATGATCATTTAATACAATTTATGGCTCTCTTTTCTCATAGTACATACAATATACAGTTCACTATAATTTAATGCGTGCGTTCATAAAAACTACGCAAGCGTAACGATTGATGAGTTTTACTACAGTGGATTGACTTAGATAGAGCTCGTTCTAAACTAGACCTTACATATAATCGATAAGGTCACCTTTTAAGCAACAGCAATGCCACACTTCGATACGTCACAAATAGAAGTGACAAATGGCAGGATACGAGGGCTGCCTTTTAAGTTGTGTCGTTTGGAAAATCTAAAGACAATTTAAGTGTTAAATGGTATTTATTGTTTTTCAAAGTAATCACCGTGATATGTAATACACTTTTTCATTTGATCGAACCAGTTTTCGAAACACTTATTCCAGTCTGAAGTCGGGGTCTCCAAAATGGCCGTTTTGTATGACTCAACCGCTTCTTCAGGCGTCTGGTACCGTTGACCACGAAGTCGTTGCTTGATTTTTGGAAAAGTAAAAAAATCGTTAGGGCTTAAGTCTGGACTGTACGGCGGGTGTTCCAGAATTTCGACGTTTTGCTCTTTTAAAAACGCAATAGTTTGCCGGGCGGTGTGCGAGCTCGCATTATCGTGGTACAGTCTTATACGACGTCTTGGGTTATTTTTTCGAAACTCGCCGATGACTTCTGGTAAACAGACAGTGGTATACCAGTCAGCATTAACCGTTTTACGATCCTCGAGCACGATGGTGGCAACGTGGCCACTTTTCGCCACAAACGTGGCGACCATTTTTTTCGAAGTGCTCCGTGAGCGTATTACTTTGGTCGGTTTTGGCTCATCTTGGAACACCCAAACAGTCGACTGCTGTTTAGAATCGGGATCGTAGGCATATATCCAAGATTCGTCACCACTGATAATGTCGTAAACATGTTTCGAGTTTCCTCGGTTGAATTGCCGCAGAGTTTTGCGACACCATCGAACGCGAGCCGTTTTTTGGTCTTCACTGAGTAAATGTGGTATCCAGCGTGAGATCAACTTTTTTACGCCTAAGTGATCATGCAAAATACTGTGAACACTGGTCCCTGAAATACTTAAGGAAGCTTCTATCTCACGGTATGTCGCATGGCGATCTTCGATGATCAGTTGCCGTACAGCATCAATGTTCTCCTGGGTTACGGCTGTTTTTGGTCGACCTTCACGATGTCTATCACCAAGACTAGAGCAACCACGTTGAAATTCTAAATACCAGCGTTCCACAGTCCGAAGGCATGGTGCTTTATCATTGAAAACCGTAGTCAACTCTTCGAAGCACTGAAGTCGCGTTAAGCCCCTTTTGAAGTTGTAAAAAATTATCGCACGTAAATTTTCCTTCGAAATTTCCATTTTCACAACTGACTTGTCAACTTTGAACGAACGCTGTACTAAAACGGTTGGGCCGATTTCGAGTCATTCTTTTGTTTTCGAATTCTAAATTCAAGTATTTTAACGTGACACTAGTTCTTTTTTATGCAATCACGGGAGGGTTGCAAACGACAGAACTTAAAAGGCAGCCCTCGTATCCGAAGATGTTTCCTGCGTGGTGGTGCAAGTATAGATGAAGACATAGTCAAGTAAAAATAAAAATAAAAGGTCATTTTAGGCCAATCGTATACGAGAGTTTTATCTCTGTGTAAATAATCGGTCATATTATCTTATCCGGCCAGTGTAGGTAAACGTTTAAGTATTTAACTATTTAGTCGCAGTCAGGTATGAGTTTATATGATGACATGTTTGATTCGGAGTCTTGGATGTTTTCTATGTATTCGAATATGTATATCTAATAAACATATACTTGTTTAGCGCCCATAACACAAGTTTTATTGTCATTACTATGAGGTTAGTTCGAGCTGTGTAAGATTGTTCCCATAATTATATTTATTTATTGATCTGAATGAAAAACTTTATCTAATTTGCATAAGTTGACTTTATAATCAATTCGCTAATCCAGATAAGGTATCAGTGTATTACGGAAGTCAAGGCAATATGCTATCAGTAGAGCAATATTGTTATCAGTAACACTGACAACTGATAGATGACGACTAACATAAGGAAGTATTTTGATTGAACACAAAATTAGAACTAGTACTTTTTACGGTAAAAACAACGTGAGTAAACCGATCCAATCCCAATCAGGTCTAGTTTTCCCTGGCAGGTCAGATGGCAGTCGCTTTCGTAAAACTAGTGCCTCTACCAAATCTTGAGATGAGGTGCCGAAGCGAACCCCGGCTCCTTTAGTGCACAACCGGGAATAAGGCTAGGAGCAAGAGGACAAAAATATTATCTCGTAAGTGTAGTCCTAGCCAAGGCCTGTGTGAAAACCACTGGTGTGTTGTCTCGCCGTAACAAAAGACGACTAGAAGGAAAGTACGTCTCGGAGGAGTAATAATAGCTGAATACGCGACAGTAATAATAGTTCATTACTCACCTAGGCCGGTAACAAAGAATGTCCCAGATCGCAGTTCTTTGACCCGAGCCCAAGGCAAGGGCGATAACGATTAATATGCTATCTAGGCTTTCTTTATTACCGCCATTAGTCAGTGCAACCCTTTACGTCTCCCGCATGGGATGCATGAGGTAATAGGGGTGTCCTAAGATTTTTTTACGATGCCATTCTATTCCCGTGGTTTTTTTTTCAATTTTAACTTTTAACAAGAGGACACTACCCTATCGCCAAATTGCATGAAAATTGCCGGTTGCTAGTTCTCTTAAGAGGCCCCAGCACGGCCGAATTAAGTTGACTCTCCATACAAAGAAAGTTTCGTTCTCAATTCAAAACGGCATACTGGAATAGGGCGTTTTTCAAAAAAAGTGTACAAAACTTTTTTTTTCAGATTTTGTTTTTTTTTTTTGTTTTTCTTACTCAGAATCGTTGACACTATCGATCGTCATACAAGAAAAAAAGTGTCACATTTTTTTTTTATTTTTTTTTATTTTATTATGTAAGTTTGTTCTTCCAGTGCGTCACGACCATATGACGACGATCTGGAATGGAAATTTTGGACTCATTTTTTTTTCTTGTATGAGGATCGATAGTGTCAACGATTCTGAGTAAGATAAACCAAAAAAAAACGAAATTTAAAAAAAATAGTTTTGTACACTTTTTTTGAAAAACGCCCAATAACATGAGACTGTGATGGGATCCGCCCCCGACTTCGTCTGCGTGGACCCGGGATTAACCCTTTTCTTGACATTGTATCATATATGATACACAATTTTTGTTGTTCTTTTTGTATTTTTGTAACAAACAATTTTTTTGGCTCTACAAGGCGCAAACGAGGCTCGAACTCACATTTTTTTTGTTATTTGCCAAGAAAAGGGTTAAAATTCTCCTATATTGTAATCCAGGCATTATAAACTATCTTCGTGCAAAATTTCATCCAAATCGGTTGACTAACAAACATCCAAAAATCGAAACATCCAAACTTATTGTTTAGTAGGATCTAAGGTCGGAAACAAGTTTCTATTAACCTCAATAGAAAAAAAGAAGCGATTAGAGACTTTGTATGAAAAACGTTCTACTTGCCCTATTTTTTCTATTTTAATTTCTAGCAATAATCTACCTACAGTTTCCGACCTAAGTATGGCGGATCCCATGTGTACTATACTAAGTTTCATGTTATGCTAGCATCTAGCATGTCGATGAGAACCAAACTGAGAGACTCAAGCGTACAGGCGGTAGTGTCATTTCGCCGGTTAGCGACCACCTAATTTCATGTGCCGGTGGGCGACCACTTAAGCTGAGTTGGTGAACTGAAAGGATATTTTTTCGGTTTTTTAGTAGATTTCTATTCTAAAACCACAAAAAAATGTATTTACAAGTAATTGTCTCAATAGGGTGTGTAGAATTGATGTTATCTTCAATAGAAAAAACCTTCTCCTTCAGATGGTCGCTAACCGAAGGTGGTCGCGTAACCAGCGAAATGACCCTATAGGACTCATCTCATAATGGTTCAGAAAATACGAGCCCGAAACTGGCTCAGTAAAAATGGGAGACTTTACATAAAAATGGAAGAGAGGTGAAAGTTATTTCATTACGACTTCTACCACAAAATAATCTCAATAACTTTTGCACCGGTACAATAAACAAATCATATTGCTCGCCCACCAAGTCCCGTACAATGATAATTCGATCGGTTCAACTTCACTGGACTGGACAGGTCGACGACCGTAATACGATACAGTCGCGGCTATTTTGGAGTGGCGCCAAAATTCGCCAGCTATCTGTCCAGACAAGGGCGGCTGACCGTTTTACGGGCAATACGGGAAGCCGAAACATATACCTAATCAAACGTTTATATTTTGTTTTCACAGACTACCAAATAAGGAGAGAGCTTCCCTCAATTCGTCGGAATCTTTTATTTTTAACCCCCGACGCAGAGAGTATCTGTGTATCTGTCTGTGGTATCGTAGCTCCCAAACGGATGGACCGATTTGAATGCGGTTTATTTTGTGTCATAGATAATTTTCTCCAGTGTTCTTAGGCATGTTTCATGAAAATCTGTGCAGCTGTTTTTGAGATATTGGACTTTGAAATTAAAATATCGAGGGTTTTTCAACTATTTTTCTTTCAAAAGTTTTGATTACTATTTAATAAAATAATACAATTTTTCTTCACATGTCCAATACCAACTAAGAAAGAGCGGTGCCTCTTAGCACAGGTATTGTATACTTAAAAAGAGGCACCATCAAATAACAATTGTAAACCACTCTGTGACTGAATAAATGATTTCTGATTATGATTTATGAGTTATTGATGTATGATCCCCGATTACTCGAAGACTCGTGGACCGATTTTTTTGTTTGAAAGGGTTGTTGGTTCTATGGGTATCAGGCCAGGATCTGATGATAGGATCTTGGAGAAATCGAGGGAACTACAAATTTTATACCTATGTGGCTTGGGGAAGTACTCAATGTCGGTTTAAACTTTGTTTTTACAGTAAATTATTATACATACGTCTCTCTCCATGACCATGGCGCGTACTCTCGCATACAGCGCCTCCTCGCGGATCCGCGCAGAATCTCGGATCTCCCGCACCAGGTCTGTCACGTAGCCGGGGGAGTACTGACCGCCTACAAGACCTGGAAAATAAACACGTAAACTTGAGGGAGTGTCAACTATCTCTCTCTCATATGAGCGTTTCCTGGTTGCATCCTCAGCGGGGTTCACTTCGCACGCTGTTGGGCATGCTCGGTTGTAAGACCATTGGCACGCATGTCATTTGGGGAGGGTCTACTATATGGTGACTTATCATCATCATATCAGCCGAAAGATCTGCTGGACATAGGCCTCCCAAAGAGTGCCATATTGACCGGTCGAGCGCCACCCGCATCCAGCGAACTCCCACCACCTTTACCTCCATAAAACCTGAATTCCTAGCACTAACACCTGCTCGGAGTCTACAACAGCTTATGTATGTTTCCCCTAGGAAAACAACTATGTCACTAATGCTCTCTAAATTTGCATTAGGGATTAAAAACATTGCAATTGCAGGTCAAAGTAGTTTGAAACAACTCTCGTGTAAGGGTGCTCCAAGGTAAAGATAATTCGTGAATTAATAGCTTAAATAAATCTCTCAAATAGGCCAAACAGAACAATAAAGAAAATAATTATTATTACTGCAGTTAATGGAAAAGTATCACGACTTTGACAACTACCAAGACAGCGAAAAATTTTCTTACCACTAGTAACAATAAACTCAATTTATACAGTTAGGTAAATCTGCCACGTAGGCAGTATTATCAATCCATTTAGAATGAGATTAGAGGTGACAGTTTGGCCATATATAAACGCGGTAAAGTTTATATGAACTGACAGCTAATCCAATTCCAAACTCATCGCGATTGTTCTTTCAAATTTTAATCAGGCATAGGTAACACAGGCAACTAAGTAAAAATAGCTTATTGTCGAGTATTCGCAGCCAAGTTTCTGTTCATTCAATTACGCAACCAGCATTAAACAGAAGCTATCAGCCTAGGTCACGAACGAAACGCACGCGATGCCCGCTACCACCGACATACGAAACAGACACGAAATTCAGAATTAAATTCGATCGTTTAATCCACGAAAAAGCTACGGTAGCCTAGTGGTTCAGGCATGCGGCTGCGAAGCGGCGGTCGTGGGTTCGAATCCCGGCTCGTACCGATTAGTGTTTCGAAACTTATGTACGGAATATTTACCATTACCTTTTCGGTGAAGGAAAACATCGTGAGGAAACCGGTCTAACCCCAATAAGGTCTAGTTTTCCCTCTGGGTTGGAAGGTCAGATGGCAGTCACTTTCGTAAATGTAGTGCGATGTGAGATTAATTTCTAGAACGGAGCACGAATAGTTTCTGTGATAAAATGTTTTGGTACAAGTTTTTAATGCCGACTGTACTTTTTTGTCATCATGTTTGGTTGAGATTTTGATATTAGAATCTTCTACCTTGGACGATAGAGTCGCTTTTTGAATGGAATACTTTGATGCAATTCGGCCAACTCAAATAATCTCAAGTATACGTTGAGATGGTGTTTATCTTGTGTAGTTGAGGAGTTGCTATGGCCACCTTTTGTCTCCATTATCAGATCAGCTCGATGTTGTCATATTAATATCACATTTCAGCTCAAGCGGATACCGGCAATTGGCTGAATAATTATTTGGATATTTTGAGGGCCAAAGTGCAAACACAGACCGAATGAAGTCGAAGACAGATGAAAGAAGCCATTAGAATGTCGCTTTTGCTCTGTCTTTCAAAGGCAGACACTTAAAGTGATATCCCTAACTGACATTCCAGGAACCTAAGAGAAAGAACCAGTAACTAATATAATTTTAGAAATTTTATATTAAAATACCTGTTTGTTTATTAAAAATGTGTAATACGTTTTTATTTTATAAAATATATGATAAAATAGAATAGAATATACCTAATGGAAAAATAAACCATCTTCGTCTGTAGCCCCGGACAGGCCTCGAACCTGCGATCTAGCTAGTGTGCTTTGACCACTAAGCTACAAGGACAGAAACTGAATCAATGATCGGGGTAACTTCCTCGTTAAAAATACACGAAAAAAAAAATTAATGAAATAATTTGTTTCGTTACGATGTAACTTATGTAATAGAAAAATTGGGAAAGAAATTGTGAGACACTAACTTTCTCACGGATGCATGAAGCAGAGATATAATCTGCACATAATAAGGAAAGATAAATGACCACTTATTAACCCAGATAACTTCAATTACGAGATCAAAATAAACAAAATTAAGTACTCAAGTATTTTTTTAAATGTAGGTTTCCTAGCATTTGGTTTATTATTTAGTACCTTACAGCTTACGTTTTGTACCGTGAAATACAAAATAGAGAGTTAGTTATTGCAACTACACATATTTAAGAAAACAATTAAATAATTAAACGTTACAAACCAATAAGTTACAATTTCACAAGTCTCAACTGACAACGTCATTAGACTGATTATTTGTAACCTCTAAATTGGACCAAGGACAGAAAACTTTAGGTATCTTCCTCGACCTTGCTAAGGCTTTTGATTCGGTGTCTGTCCCAATATTACTTAGCAAGCTGGAGCAGATAGGAATCAGGGACAAGCAGCTATGTTTGTTCAAGGATTACCTCAGCAACCACTTGCAGTGTGTTAAGGTTGCCAACTACATAAGTGCAGACCACATGGTCGATTTTGGAGTCCCCCAGGGTAGCATTTTGGGCCCGAACCTGTTTCTCGTTTTCATTAATGACCTGTGTGACCTTCAATTGAACCATGGCTCTCTAATACCATATGCCGATGATACAGTGATATTTTTCTCAGGTAGTAGTTGGGCGGATGTATAAGACTATGCTCAAAAAGTTTTCTGTAAAAGTTACTAATTGGCTAAAGCGCAATTTACCTACCCTCAATGCTGAAAAAACGAAATACATGGCTTTTTCTATGAGAAGATCTGTGCAACCATCACACAATGACACAAGCCGTGTAATACATGTCCTGCTCTATCAAAGGTTGACACCATAAAACATCTTGCCATAATGATTGGTTCGAACCTGAATTTCCGTAGACACATAGCGTTCTTGCTGCTAGAGTACGTAAACTTATTTTTGTCTTTAAAAAAGCTAAGAAGTGTTGCTAACAAAGAACTGATACATCGGATATATTCGGCTTTGTGTCAATCTCTACTAACATACTGTATAGAGTCATGGGGTGGGGCGGCGAAGACCATTCTATTGACACTTGAACGTGCTCAAAGAGCCATTTTGAAAGTGGCTACCTTCCGTCCGTTTTATTTTCCGACCACGGAATTGTACCAATCATGTAAAGTACTAACAGTCCGACAACTATTCATCAGGAGCGTAATTCTAAAACGGCACAAGTTGGCTTGCTACGACCTTAGTATGCACACCAAAAGACGGATGGATATAATTTTTAAGCAATTTCGCACTAAACACGCTTTTACTAACAGATTCTTTTCTTTTCTGGGCCCTTTTCTTTATAATAAAATAAATAAACAATGCTCCGTGTCGATCAAAATAGCAAAGTATGCCAAACTAAAATTACAGCATGGTTGCTAACCCTGACCTACGACGAGACAGAAAATTTGCTTACTATAGTGAAATAGTTCTGCAATCGCAAGCATTCTTTTTGCTAAATATAGTTTTGTTTTCTTGATGCGCGGTAACAAATGTTTAGACAGGCAATATATGTGTAAAACAAAGGCCCTTTATGCCTAAAACACAGATTACAACTGTAACTTAGTTTAGGCAATAAACTTGTATATTAGCTCCCTAAGACCATTTATTTTAGACGCATTGGCGTATTAATATTGTATACCAATAATCCTGCTAGATGTAAGTTTTGTTGTTAATAACTTTATTAGATTAGGTATATCCACTTATTAACTATTCTACCCTAAATAAATCATTTTGTTTTATTATTTTTTATTACTTGTAAGATTGTAACCCCTTGGAGCTCATGTTATGTCTGACAAAAAAATACCCTCTTTTAATAGCTGCAATTTATCACCATTGATAAAGATAAAATAATTAATCATCCTTCTAGCTTTATTCCCGGTTGTGCCCTAAAGGAGCCCGGGGTCCGCTTTGACACCTACTCCCAAAATTTGGCATAGGCACTAGTTCAACGAAAGCGACTGCCATCTGTCCTTCCAACCCAGAGGGAGAACTAGACCGGTTTCCTGACGATGTTTTCGTTCACCATAAAGCTAACGGTAAATATTCCGTACACAAGTTCCGAAAAACTCATTAGTACGAGCCGGGATTCAAACCCACGACCGCCGCTTGACATTCGCATGCCTGAACCACTAGTACCGTAGCTTCCGAAACGATAAAATAATTATGTTGCAATTTTACATACGAAGCCATCCACAAATTTATTATTAGTCCTGTTCCTTATGTAATTTGCAGTCGATCGTCCGATCCCTAGTTACACAACTTATAAAGCTGTACATAGCTTTAGCAGTTGTATGACTAGAACTACATAATTATAGCGCGGTAGATGTGTCGACAACATAAAGAATGTTCTCCTTTTACCAGAAGGTATAGACATGGGAGTGAGAGGGATGAATGTTTGTAAAAATATACAAATTAACACACGCAAGTACATTTTATCCGGCAAAAGTAATCCGAAGGCGGTCTACACCATAACATATAACACCCATGTTAGTTGAAATACACTCTGCACTGCACGTGATTATAGTCGTGACGCTCGTGAGTGTGTCGTGACTTGGATTTCAAGAGGCTTTTGAATCAGTTTTAATTAGACGTCCGTTGTTTTCACCGGACAACGGACCGTTTTTTTTTGCCGGTGTTGTATGGTTTATAATGAATGTGTAGGTACATGCACCGGACACTTGACCGGCGACATAAGCCATACAACACCGCAAGTCCGGCAAAACACGGTCCGTTGTCCGGTGAAAACAACGGACGTCTACAAATTTATAACCGTATATTATTTTGTCACTTTATATCTGCTAATATAAGTAGCCACAGCTAGGAAAACTAGAATGTATTTTTTCCCACGGAAACATCTCGGTTTGAATTTCGACCGCTTTTTGTTGACTATAGTGAACATTATTAATCCTACTGATATTATAAATGCGAAAGTTTAGATGTTTGGATGTTGGATGTTTGTTACTCAATCACGCTTAAACGGCTCAACCGATTCGGATGAAATTTTGCACGAAGATAGTTTATAGCCTGGATTAAATTATAGGATAGCTTTTATCCCGGGTCCACGCGGACGAAGTCGCGGGCGGAAGCTAGTATTATTATAAACGTTTCGTAACAGAAAACCTGCAAACGCAGTGCCACAGGGTCCAAAATTTGCGGCCAAGTCGCGTCGCCCGCGACTCCCGTCTCACACGCACTGTACAAATAAGAAAGGGGAGGTAGATTTTCTAGTCTCGCTTCAGTTGTGCCAGTTAGTATCAAAAACGCAGTGGCACCGCACAAGTACGAACGTTATGTTGTGTGTATATTGTGTGTGTTAGTCCATAGATTAGACGTCGTTATAACTCGTAAACTTATACAATTATCCCCCGTTATTCCAATAAATTTTATCTGCTCGCAGAAATAAAAACGAAACGGTTGTCTGCGAGAGAAAACGAAACGTGAACTCTTAAAGATATAGTCTTATCATATCATGCCATGACTAGACTATTCGGTTTTTATGACGACCGATGTTTTCGTTAAATTATAATTATAAGACAAGTTTACAGACGGACTTATTGTTTCACGCGCGTATTGCAATGAACTCAGGTTAGCCCACAGAATAATCCAGAAAGTCTATTCTAAACGCAGGTGAAAAAAAAAATGATAATTATCCCCCGTTATTCCAATAAATTTTATCTGCTCGCAGAAATAAAAACGAAACGGTTGTCTGCGAAAGAAAACGAAACGTGAACTCTTAAAGATATAGTCTTATCATGCCATGCCTAGACTATTCGGTTTTTATGACGACCGATGTTTTCGTTAAATTATAAGACAAGTTTACAGACGGACTTATTGTTTGACGCGCGCTATTGCAATGAACTCAGGTTAGCCCACAGAACAATCCAGAAAGTCTATTCTAAACGCAGGTGAAAAAAAAATGATACCGGATAAGCGGTTACGGAGATTACCCATTTTGTACAACACAAACTTTTAAACTTACAAAGCTACAATATATATACAGACAATCATCCAAAAATATCTTTACATACGTCATACATCGTCATACATATGTAGGTAACAATAAAGACTGTATATAGATATAAGAGAATGCGACTATACCTAAGTGTTGTTTTTTTAAGATAAAAATATAAGTATTTAAGCCGTTAATTAATACGAATAATGTTCATTTCGAGAAATAATTTAGGTTTCTAATTAGGCAACCAATTCTAGTCTAGACTTCGCTCCTTATTTATTTATTTATTATGTATATCTACCTGAGATTATTACGTTGTACGCCCACATACAGAATACTTATCCATTTAATAATTCATATAGCATGGTGTCGATCGGACTAAAGGTGTTGGATTAAAATTAATTTACATTTAGTGACGTGCACTCGCTTTACGCAGTGAATGCGCGAAGTACGCGCAGAAAACGTTAATTTGATTTAAATCCAATGAGTTAAGTGAGATAGGACCCCAGCTTTCAACTCCATTATTTTAAGAATCGACGGTTAGGTACCTAATTAACCGATACAGTTTAAGATATGTCCGACATCAAGAGCTGTTAATATAATTTTCTCCAATATGCTCGGAAATGTTCGCCTTACTGTAGCAAAAGTAGTACCTGAAGTTCCTCGTTACCGACGAGCGCAAATTTAAAAAGTTAAGTCATTGCTGTACAGTTTTAGCGGCCAGGAAAGTGTATGAAATTCCATTACTGTATACTTTTTTACCTTTTAACCGTGTGTTTTGACTAAGACAAATTACTACAAACAAACCGCCAAATGCTCGTACGTTTAATTTAAAGGCCTAGCAATTTGTCACAACTACTTGCTATAGTTAGACTGGTTAGTAATGTATGGCTGTCTCTTTCCAACTATTGCAAGTTGGTGTGACAAATTGCGCCCGTTAGTATAGTGTGCTTAACGTTTTCCCGCATTTTCTATTTTTCATTGTCATAGACAAAACGCTTTCTTTTGTAAGTGACTGAAGTGACGTTTTTAAAAATGTCTCAAATAGTTTTACATGAAGAAATAAAATTCAGAACGAACTAAACTGCGTTTGAATTTTAATCCCGTTTAATCTTTAAAAAAATAAGATGGGCAGGAACTTGATAGGTTATAATAGTATATTGACAAACTCGCTGTTTTAAGATTATTGAAAATATTGTTTCATTTCCTCACATTTAGAGAAAAGTACTATATCTGTAACGATGCGTGTAACGGAACGTTACACACCAACCTACGGCTACTTTTTTGGATTAATAACAGTCTTCAAATTTTCAAATTTCAAATCCCAATTCCAATTCCACGGCGATTGCGCAGCTTTTTCTGACAGGACAGTTCGATCAGGGGCTGGAAACTTAGAAAAGAGGCGACACGCCGATTTATTGTATGGAAAGTAGTGACATCTCTGGCGAAGCGGATCGCTGTATTTAATGTTGTTGACAGAAAATGGAAATAGATGTCAGTACAATAGACCCACGACAATAAATTTTAAGATTTTGAAATGAAATAAAATATATTTTTATGTTTTGAGATAGAATTTATTAAGTATCCATTTTATTTAACTGAACATGAACAAATATCTCATTAATATGGAATTGTGTTTGTTGTTCGGCCTTTGTGGTTTTAGATGAAGTATACATACCTACGTGTCAGTCAGTAAATAAATGTCAATGTATTGTCTATAAAAACATTGAATGAAAACACATTTAAATCATATTTAAATAAAATCAAGAATAGTTTTAGCCACAGTATCTATTTATAAAAATAATATCTAGGTATTATGTGTGCAGACAATAGTTTGAGGTTGAGTAATATGCAGTGTAGATCGGCTGTACGTGGATTTGTTAAATCTGGTCTAGGAGATTTAATCTCATGTTTTGAAGCTAAATCTCGTCCTTGTCTCGTGTTTTTTGTTAAAAAGGTTGTGCTTTGTTAAGTTCTTGTTACCTAATTTGTTAAGTTGAATAAATAATTTTATGAATGTTGCATGTTTCACTTTTCAGATGCATTTCATAGCTGTGTGATTATTTTGAAACCTACAATGTGACTGGCAAAGTATGTAGGGAAGCGTACTTAGGTAACTAAAATGTGATTTATATCATGTTTTAGAAACGTTTTCTTCCTAACTTTGATAGTCGCATTGTAGGCTTCAAAGTCAAAACAGAGAATACAACTTTTGTATACGTGTGTGCGTGGCGCGTGAATATGTATGTGTGCGTTAGTGTGTATGTGAAGCGTGCACGCTGCACGCATGCGTGCGTCAGAGTAGTTCAATCCACTCGCTGCTAGGCGGCTGTGGGACCAGTAATTTCTTGGTGTTGCCACTCTTTACATAAATATACTTATTATACTCTTTGAGTTCGATCCAGATTCCTGATCGAGACACTTCTCCAGCATTATACATTTAAAAATACCAAAATAAGACAGTAATTAGTACAGTCTTAGTACAGTTTCCAAATATTTATTACCATTGTGATTTTTAATACTGAGCACTAAAGTTTACCTCAAGAGTGTTATCCATCTCCTCAGTTCACCCCCACAAAGGCACAATAGCAACCTATTGTAAGTTACAGTGTTTTAAGTAGTTACCTAATCAAAATCTGTTTATCCAATCGTAGGCTAAGCATTGCCTGTGTTTGTTGCAGGTGCCTTTTCTTTCAAATATACTACTGCCCTGGTCTCCGCTTTTTCCTGTTACCCTGTTCACCACCTCCTTCCATCACCTGCAGCCCTACAGGCTGACAATATCTGCCTTGGCGGGAATGGCAATTCGTGGATTCGTCTCTATTATCGGATTCAGCTTCGCTTCATCTGACAAAATCAACTCATCCACCAATTGCTATTTCCCGGCCTCTGCAATAATGTACTATTAAATCTTCTACCGTAGACAATAAAACCACAATTTGAACGGCATTCGTTAAAGACGGTCAAATCAAATAATTCTAAGTACACGACCGATTAGCAACGCTCATTTTGTTCGGTTTCGATGAAATCACTGCAATTTTACCTGCTTTCAATTTCAAGAGTGCACGGGTTCCCAAACTTTATTCAATCGTTGCTTGAAGCTTTGGAAAGTTGGAACAATGGGTAGAAATGCTTTCTATTTCGAATGAGCCGAGTGAAACACTGGGTCTGTTAGTGCTGCGCGGATTCAGGTCAGTTAATTATAATTACTGTAGGAGCAAAAAAACATTACTTTAGCGGTCTGTGTCGAGCCTCCAGCAATTCAGTTTTATTTTCAAAGGTCCGCTACAATTATTTACCTTGTTGTTTATTTTCGTGACTTAGAAAGTATAGAAACTCAAAACACAGAAATTTGGGAGAATCCATCGGCGAGTATCAGCAGATAGTCGAAGCTGAGAATATAATGAAATCACATCACTCATCAAGTCATCAGTGATTTAACAACTATTTTGGAATTTAAAAATGCTCAATGAATCTTGAATCTCTTGAATTGAAAGCAGCAGGGATACGATTTTCCAAATAAATGTTGATCTTTCTAACCGTTTTTAAGTAAGTTACAGTTCATCAAACTATTGTGCAAAAATCTGCATATAATGATAATAATAAAAAAAATCTTTTATTGTCCATAAGGTAGTGTTTTACATAAATGGGTTTGTACAAATAGGTCAGCATATCTTGACCAAAACTTCCAACCCCTAAACTAGGTGTGAACATATGTCTTAGGGGTTTGTTACCATATATATTACTACTCTAACTAAGAATAGGGTCAATACCATTTCTGGTAGACAATCTTTTAAGGGACGACAGTAATTACTGTCACCGGAAAATCGAAATAAAAGTACCTAACAGTGAAATTTACAAATTATCGAGAAGCAAGTCATGGTAAACAATAGAGTTGGCGCTATCAATAAAACGGTTGTTTTTTGTATGCAGTATTTTTGTAATCATAACTATTCGATTCTACTGCCCTTATATGACAATATATTTTCTTTAAGGTTCATGGAAGACATCCACCCTGTATAAATCCCGTAACTAACTGATTATCTATTCTAAAAATCAATCAATATGGCTTTGTTACGTTTTATATAGAGGGTAATTTCCGGAACTGCTCATGCTAAAAAAAAATCCCAATACATACAGAGTGTACCAATAGCGAAAACAAAAAGAAAAAAAATTTTGGCCGCGTTTTTTTTTACATTTGTATGGAGCAGGTCACCCCAGTCAGCCAACGCTCCATACAAATGTAAAAAAAAAGTCGCATATTTTTTTTTCTCTTAGTTTTTCTTATCAGAACACGATCTGTTATGCCCTTAATCTGTTCACACACCATTTTTGGTACACTCTGTATAATTAACTGGAATGTGTATATTTTAATCCCCTCCCATTCTTTATAATATCGTAGTTATGTGGACGGAGCCGCGCATGTGGCTTGTATGCACAATCACCTCGTCTTCAAGGCATCAAGTTTTTCTTCTGAGATTTATTCACAGCTACTGTCAGTGTTCGTGGGCACGCAACACTACGCTACTTTCCATAGACTTTATTCTATGTATCCACACTTAATTACTAAAACTATACACACGTTCTATTTCATAGATTTACAAATTGAACGTGCGAGCGAAGGGACAAAGCAAACGATGTTCTCTGTCTCAGCTTGGGCCGAAATTCATTCATATGTCCGCCTGTTCAGCAATTCTGCTCTACGCATTTCTTAGCCGATTCTCAGTGTAAAGGAGCGACCACACCGGTGCGTAACGCTGCGTATACGCGTTGACGTGCCGTATGCGTCACGTATCCTTCATACATTTTGCTGCGTTTACGTATTTTGAGCAGCGGTGTGGTCGCTCCTTAAGGTCTGAGTGGACGCTCAGCGTCTATATAAAACAAGTGCAATCTATATGGACGCTCGACGCCCCGCTCTGAGCGGCGCGTCTACTCAGGGCTTATATACACAGGTTCGATAATTATAAGTACTACTTACTTAATTATACCGTTTATTTGGGATTTTAGGAAAAAATATAATGAAAAAACAGCCTCCCAAGTTCCACTAGTACAATCGACTACGAAGAGATCGATACGGCCAAAGTTACAAAAAAATGTATACACGACTTGATTGCCTTAACATTAAGGCCGTGTACATACACATGTTTGTAACTTTGGCCGTATCGATCGCTTTGTAGCCGACTGTACCTATTATAAATGCGAAAATGTAACCTAATGAATACGGCCGTAAATGTTTAAGTGTTTGGTTGTTTGTCACTCAGTCACGAAAAATGTTTGGTATAAAATAGTCTATAAGTAGCTTGGATTTAATAATAATAATCGTTTATTTGCAACCTCTTTTAAATATACAACTAGACTGCCGCGTCTGTCCCCAGATCTGTGGGATCCTTAACGTAATGCAATAAGGTGTAAATTAAACTGCATCTTTTAACATAAGTACATCAAACAATAGCGGTTAAAAGGTTGGCGGTAACATCACACGCATTTCCTGACGCAATGTAAAAACTCAATGACATTTTTTGTTGAAGTCGGATGAAGCGTTACATACATATGCGTCATACAACCTTCCTTATTGCTTCACCGTAGTGGAGCTAAACCTACGCATCGATACTATTTATTCAAATGCTTTTTATTTGTGTTGATAAATAAATCGGCTGATCCGTTTCCGAGATACGACGCCGCAGACAGGATACAGTTGTTAAACTTATATTATAACGCCCCTCGTTTGCGTCGTAGGTTAAACAGCTTCCTTCTAATCTAAATAAAGAGTGCAACATTTTTTTACATGATAAGGTAAAATGGCCCAATGCTGGACACCTTAATGCCTACTAGTTGACATATATTCTACTGACTACTCTATTGTTTCGAGACAGGATTGAAAGTGTCATGTATTGGGCGAGTGTCGCGCACCGAGACGTTTACCTTAAATGACGTTGCATACTGAGGTTGCAGAGTACGAAAACAAAATGTCTATCTAATAATAGCGACAAAGGTGTAGTTCGGATAAGTGACGCCAATTGGCATTGGACGAAAATACGGGTGACGCTGGCTGTGTCATTGGCGGTACGGGTTTGTTTGGATGATTGACAACTATAAAGGGGGACGGGCATTAACTCCTTGAAGAGTGTGACTTGGTTCAACCACAAGTTTACATACATCATGAGAAATGTATGACAAATTAGAATAAAAGTGTATAGGTACAGATTAGATTATTATACCAGAGATGAGTGAGAATGTGTTTTCATAGTTATGTATTTAACACCTACTTAGCTGCCAAGCATGAGAAGTGTCAAATGGATGAAAACACATTTTAATTGAATTGAAAATCTTCGCACATGTGCGAATTGTAAGTTTCAGATTGGCCTCTACGAATGATGTTAATCTGACCCCAACATAAAGTTCAATAAAGGTCCTTGGGTTATCATGGCAGTTTAAATGCATCACGTTTTCTATTTTGTCGTATACCAACTAGTAATATACAGGGTGGGGCCAGTAATAGGAGCAAAAAATTAAACGGTGGCTTATTAAGTTAATCAGTAATTATTTCCAAGTGGTTAAATTGAAAAAAAATAGAAAAAAAAAATAGAAAAAAAAAAATAAGTAAAAGCGTACGTGTGTTCTTTTGCTTAACTGGAATGATATCCATTTTGTTTTACTTCAAAAACACCAAAAAATCTTGTAAAATTGAAAAAAAAAAACAAAAAGAATTAGAAAACCAAAGTTAGTATAATCGCAATTACGAAAGTGCCCAGTGTTCTACCAAGATAGTTAATGACTGGCATGCTACGATATCGAGATGTCGAGATCCATTACTTAGGTATCACAACTTCAGATAAGATTATTTCCGAATTCAAGAATCTTGAAACACTGGTACCTTTACAGAATCACTGCGGATAATACATAGAGTCAGCCCTTAAATTTATTGCTCCCATTACAGGCCACACCCCGTATGATGTATTGTGTATTCTATACCTGCCTACTCAAATGAGAACTCCACAATAGTAATAAAAAGCTCAAATATGTCAAACGTACTAAACAACTAAACCATAGCCTTATCGTATGTAAGCTACCACTCCCATTTATGTGTAACTGTACGGGCGTAGCCAAGTTTTTATATCGACGGGGTTTAAGAAAATGAAACCACAAAATGCATAAAATGACACTGAGATTCACGTTAAATGTAATATTTTCAACATTTCGGGAATGATTGAACCCCCAAAACCCTCCCCTTGCTACGCGCGTGTTTAACTGTACACGTGTTTCGTTAGCCTCATGTGCAGAGCGTGCATGGAGGCGGAGGAAACCAAACATATCCTACTGGAATATAAGCCGGTGGAAGTATACAGGTAAAAACCCCTAGGGTCTCCAGACACCCCAAGGCACTCACTTCTAAGAGGAGCTGGGGAGGTTAGAGTAGCGCTAATCTAGTGGTTAAGCAAGATCAAAATCGTTCATTTCATGACCTGTAGCACACCCCACAAAAGGTTATGTTCTCATCATCATATCAGCCGAAAGACGCCCCCACCCAGCGAAGGAAAAAACCCATTGAAGTCTAAGTAGCGCCGCAAAATGGCCCCACAGAATGGGTGGCATTGCCATTATGCGAGGATGGGGGCGGGGTGTCAAAACGATGCCAGATACAGCGGACTCCCGCGAGCTTTACCAGGTCTTCAGTCCAATTTGTAGATGGTCTACCCACGCTGCGCCTGCCGGTAGGTACGTAGTCGCCACTTGAGAACCTTTACGCCCCAACGGCCATTGGTTCTGTGCAATGTGCCCCTCTTCAGTTTAGCGATTCGGAGGGCTATATCGGTTACCTTGGTTCTGCTGCGGATAGCTTAATTTCTGATGCGATAAGGCAGAGAAACTCCTAGTATAGCCCTCTAGCCCTTGGGGTGACTTTGAGCCTTCTTATGAGGCCCATAGTAAGCGACCACCTTCCAGTGCCATATGTCATTACTGGCAACATACACTGGTCAAAGACACTGAAGGTGTCATCACAAAAATAGTAACTCTTAGTTTTTATAACAGTGAATTGCACTTACCATTATTGCCACCAATACTGGAACTAGAGCCCTTTTGCCAGATGGTATGTTGTGTTCTCAGGTTGTTTAGTTCCGCTAGAACAATTATACAAGTAAATGTAATATAATTTTAGTAATTTAAGATATATATTTGGTTGTGATATAATTTCTTTTGGTTTAATTTTATTAAGAATTTGAATTTCTGGTTTAATATTAATAGCTAGAGAAAATTTATTTAAAATAAAATTTTATATATATTTTTTTTATTTAATGTTATTTTTTTGTTAATTATATTATATATAACTTTTTCTGTAGTAAATTTGTTTATATTTTACTTATTTTTTGTATTTTATTATGCATCAATTGACCAAATGTGCATCAGAAAGTTATTATGTAAGGGTGTAAATGGGTTAATCAACTTTTTCTTGTTGTTGTTCTGTCCCAGGAGACAAAATTTACGAGTTTCTTAGAAAAATACACCTGGGAGCAAAGAAATCGAGCCACCAACTGTATGTCTACCTGATGAGTTAAAAATACATATTACCTATTAGAGAATTTCTAGCAAAAACTGTACAATTAAGGCAACTAATCTTTAGTTTTTTGTTACGAATGTTAATAATTAGCTCCCTTTATGTACGTTTGAGGAAAATGTCTTCAGTCATCAATTTTACAATGAGTACTTCTTGTTTAAGAATATTGCCTCATGTTTAATAACATGGTGAATGCCTTGGAAAATTAATTCAGAGGAATATAAATCAATCATTTTTTAAAACGAATGAGTTAGCTGCAGAGAAAAATGACGTCCCTGCATAGAAGTTTCTATGAAAGGGGGTCATATATCTCCATACCTTTCAAGTTATGTATTTAAAAAGTTGTGCTACTTGAGAAAAACAAGATAATCAGTGTAAAAAAAACAACGTAAATTGTGTAATTATCAATCATATATATAGGCCTTACATCTCCAATGGACTACTTCTAAAGTGGGTGCAGCGGTGGAAAATGCCGAAAATATGAAACGCATGAAATATAGAGGCCTCGGCAGAGAGTACAACTTTGTATCATTTGGCGTTGAGACCCTCGGTCCGTGGGGTCCCAGTGCGCAAAAGTTATTTGCGGAAATCGCGAAACGTCTGGTTGACATAACTGGTGACCGAAGAGCTGGCTTTCTCGCGCAACGCATCAGCGTAAAGCGCGCAAAGAAATGCAGCCAGCATCCGGTACAATGCCTCGAGGGCCTTTATTAGATTTAACCTAATTTTAATTTAATTTGGTTAATGTTAGTTATCAATGTTATCATATAGTATCATATATCAGATAATTACATCTATCTATAGAGTAGCAGTCAAAGTCCTAAATAATATGTGTAATCTGTTATCTCTTACACTAAACTATGTTCATAGATATTTTCGAGGTTGAAATAATTGTATGTATGTATTAAAAACTATGTCAAACATTACTGTTTCATTGTTAAAACAAGGCAACACAGTAACCAAAGCAATTAGTGTCATCAAGTTAACAATATTTTGTATGTCCGCTGTCCAGTTTACCATTTTGTCAAGGTTCAAGTTAACTGCCTTTTAAGGAGGTTCCAGTTAAATCACTTCTCCTTGCTTGTGGGAGGAACAAATCATTTGACCATTCTCCTTGACTTGCTTACTGTGTGGGATGACTCTAAGCATTTGAAAGTGTTTTGAGTGGGTGGCCACTATGTTGCTTAATTGAACACAGATGTTGGAATTGGGAATGAAATTATGGACAATTTTGATACAAATTGCGAGTGAATGTTTTGTGTTTTGGAAGGTTGACTGGCCCAATGAGCCCTATTTTGTTAGAACTATTATCTGGTTCCCCATGAAGATTTAACAAAACTCCTCAATTACTGTAGGTAATAAATTCAGGGTCTATCCCACGAAATTCATGGATAGCTCTCAGAAAACCGCTTGCTAATTTTATCATATCAATCTGTGTGTACACTTGTACAAACGCCAACACAGTTAACTGACCATCCTGTATTTATATTGAACCTTATTACAATGCACATAAAGAGCATGGAATGGATGGTCAGTTAACTGTGTTGCCGATGGTACAGTTCTTGAAAGATTGATGCCCTACACTTAGCTCACTCGAAATTCAATCCCAGTACATGAGCATGAGTACACAAATGCTTGTTATATAAAATTTAATACTGTTAACTATATTTTTATCAGAAGACCTGCATTTATGTAATAGCTTATTGTATTTACATATGTACCTATAGATGTTTTATTACAATAAACCATGATGACACATACATGGACATGCACTGGTTTTCATTAACAACTATTCTATATCAAACTGACCACAACAGAACTGTATTCACTCATGCTCTAATTGCAGAAACAATTGAGGTTCTTTTATTGTTAAATGTGTAATGACTAACAAAGCAGAGATGATGTGAATCAATTCATGGTCATCCAGTTTCAATTTAAATTTTGGTCAATAATTTGGTTTTTGCTGACAACCTCTGTAGCCTAGTTGGCAGTCACCCTGCCTATGAAGCTAGAGGTCCCGAGATTGAATCCCGGTAAGGGCATTTATTTGTGTGATGAGCACACATATTCGTTCCTGAGTCATGGATGTTTTCTATGTATTTATTTATATAGAAAACTCCCGTGAGAATCAGACATGTTAAGATATAATGAAAACGGGTCACTCACGTATCTGGGGGCACGGGAGTGCCCCCGCCAAGACGAGCCAAGCGAAGCGCAAGGGCACTACCTACCTTTTCTCGAAGCGTTTCGTCGTATTTTTGAACCTTCTTAACTTGGGTTCGGATTATACCAGATAAACAAAATTTTCGGGATATGATGTCAGTGGTTGACTTATTAAAACTATAAACTTTCAATCGCATAGCTCTTATACTTTAGATTTTATTGATATCTAAAATACCCCGATTTCGTCACTGACTCACTGATGATCATCAATATTCTTAAGGTTCTTCCTTTGTAGAGCGTGGCTGGTAGTGGTAGAGTTATGCCGTGTGGAGTAGGAAGCTTGGCGCTAATTGCGATTTGATATATTTTTCACGATGAAAGCTGTATGAGCTATGGAGTCTTGGCATCACTTTACATGTAATGTTTTTGGTGGGTTTTATATTAAGAAACGCTCAACACCACGTCGATTAGACGCTAATCGGTTGTTCGAAACATGTCGAGCGTTTCTCGATATAAAATACATGAGTGACCCGTTTTCATTATTTATTTATGTATATAAGTATGAATATCGCTGTCTAGTACCCATAGTACAAGATTTGTTAGTTTGGGACTAAGTTCATTGGTGTAAGACTGTCGCCAAATATTTATCCTTATTTTATTTATCTTCGTTTTAAATAATAGACAGGTACAGTTGAGATTAAAGACATGTTTACACTTTTGCATCATATTCCATTGTCTAAGGACTCCAAGGTGAAAAGTGTAAACATCTCTTTGACATTGACTGTACCGAAGATCTCTATTAAAAGCACAAGGATAAATTCTACACCACAATTTAGCACAGCAGTGGTGAAATGGATAACTCGGTCTGGTAATGCAAAGAAACTAGATTTGATGTCAGGTTGGTGAGGTATGCTCTGCTAGTCTTTCAGTTTTTCTTTAATATACTAGAAAATAACAGTAGCTCTCGTAAATTATTACGATACTCAAGAATAAACCAACTTTTACTCTATGTTAAGACATATAGATAACATTTAAAGAATATGGATCAATCAGTTTTATTATGCTTCTGTGGATAGACATAAATTTAAAATTATTATTTTTTAGGTTCATCCAGTTTAAAATGAGTTGTAACCAGAGATGGGCAAATTTTATTCGAATGACGAATAACGATTAAGAATAACAGAATCATTCGCGAATGACGAATACATTTATCGAATGATTATTCTTATTCGAAATTAGGCAAATAAATTATTCGCGAATTAAATATTCCACGAATTATTTATTCGCGAATAAAATATTCCACGAATAAATTATTCGCGAATAATATTGTCGAATAATTAGCTAATAAAATAACTACCTTCATGCCTCTTTAGATGCAGTTATGTTTTTAATTATATCCCAATCTATTTCAAAACTGTCTTTATAGATACATATTTGAACATGACTAAACTGACACAATACTGTCCCAACTGATAAGATAGATAAGTTACGTGGTTTTCTCGCTCTTTCATATATCCGTCTCATTCTGTCTTCTTAATATACCATGACGCGAAATGTTATATTGTACTTATATCTAAAAATCAGCTTTAATAAAACTTATCTTTATCTTCATTATCAAAGAATACAAACACGAGAGGTAAAAAAATGCGATCTTGAAACGAAGTGAATAGTTGCTTAAATAAATTGATGAAATAATTTTTAAAAATGATGGATACGATGAACTGTACATTTCGAGGGCTTCATGCTAAAGGGGTGTATAAGCAAGAACCCTATTATTGTGTAATGTATTATTCGTGATATTTATTCAAATAAAATAACGAATAAATCATTTATTATTTGAAAATGCAACCGAATGATTTATTCGCAAATAAATCATTCTCGAATAATTTATTAAGGAATGGTTGTTTATTTGAATAATTATTTAGATAAAATATTATTCGAATAATGCCCAACTCTGGTTGTAACCATAGCAACATCCATACAAAAGTTGATTAACTCATTTGCTAGACAAAAGTATGAGTGGCATTACCTCTAGTTTCCTGTAAGTCTTTATTCAGTCTTTCATTAGTCATTTTCAAGCTCGTAATCTGGTCAAGGAGGTACGTCAACAGCCTGCTGCCAACTTGGCTCCCGGATAACCCTGAGCTGGCTTCAGACACAGAGTCAATGTCTCCGTTGGCCGGCCGGGCTATATCAGGTAGTCCTTGCACGCAAGGGTCGCTGTATCTCCGCGCGCACTCATCTTTCTCATTGGTATTCATATCACTGTTGGAATTCGTGTCGGCCACTGACGTAACGATAGGCGGTAAGCTCGCGAAGTCTTGGCTGTCCAAACAGTTCTTTGGTTGGAAGTAGGTGTTAGTGCTGGTGGGTGTGCTGTGGCAGTCATCAGGTTTCTCGCTGCGGCGGCGCGGCCGTGGTCTCTGCACCTGTACGCTCTTATTTACGCTCTGAACGTAACGGTATTCAGGAGGATACAGCGGCGGCATCACGGGACTGCAGTACGTAGGAGGTGTAGGCAGCGACATCGGCTCCGCGTAACCGAACATGTTAAACCTGCACGGGTCGTAACCCGGCGCGAACTGAGAACTCCAATTCATGTTCGGTGTCATGAATGAATCGTACGTGTCCATGCTAGGCGTAGATTCTTGGATGTGGCACATAGTCTTGTCCAACCATTTTGATAAGTACGAGCCTTTGCTTCCTCGAGATTTTTTCCGCTTTCCCAGGGGACTGTTCTTATTCGCATTACCGTTCACTTGCACTGGCGTAGAAGCCATTTGATCGCACACATATAAGCACAAAAAGTTTCTAAACAAAGAAGCACTTGTAACTGTATAATTATTATCTCATCGTTGCCCACACTCAAAACCTTATTTAGTATTCACGACAGAGAAAAACACAAACAATAAATAATTCATCGACCGAGCCAAGGAACGACTATTCCTCTTCCTCGATTCAATTTCGATTGACCAATGAGATGACGTTATCGGCGGCTGTCACAAACTGTCAGTCAGTTGCCCTTACAAGACGAATACTTCAATAAACAACTCATAACGTGTTGTGAAGCAATTTACAAAGAAAAAGAAAGATATATGATGTATGTTTAATTACTTTTACTGCACAGAAAAATGGTATAACAACAATTTGAATTTATTTTAGATTCAATGTTAAATTTAGAACAAAAGTTTAAAGTTGTTTGACATAATATACAACACAAACAAATTACTCTCACGGAAAAACGCGTCAACAAAATGTTGCCATAACTAAAAATATATACGAGAAAAAAGTTTGGATACTTACATATCCTTTAATGTATTACATGAAGCATTTAATTTGTGATATATCGAGATTTAATATGTAATAAAATGAAATAGTGATAATATCAAATCATAATTTATGTGCATACATTTTTGTCGTGCCGCCATCTATGGTATAACTTTCGAACTGAACACCATAACTTCTAAACATTTGCACTAGATGGCGCTATTAGTTGCAAATCGGTTTCAATGTCTAATACTAAAAAACTTGTATTTTTTGTTTTCATGATCATTTCACATTATACAGGATCGCTTAGCAGGTGCTGATTGTAAGTCTTAAATTATTTTGCAATAAATATACTCAGGACTTTGCTACCATTCAACTTTCGTATGTGATGTTAATAAAATCGCGGGGCAAGCCTCGGTCGCGCACCCCATAGAACAAATAAAATCGTTCTTGAAGTATTTTAGGACTTAGGGGACCCTCAACCATGTGACCTTGTTATGAGCGTGGGTAATACAATACAGCCATGACTTCTAAACATCGAAACTACCTTCCGCCGACAAATACCTAATTTACTAATCCGCTGCAATAAACTCATATTTAAGGGGGCATATCTGATGGGATTTCTGCAGTATGGTTTTATTATAAATAAACTAAAGTGCAGTGAAAAAGGGCACATTCAATGTAATTTGAAATTTAAATACAGTGGGGCTTGTAACAGAAACAAACTACACCCGTATTCGTTGCTCATGGGTATACATAGCATCATTGAGGTTACTCTTATTTCATGTTGCGGCTTACTATACACAACACATTAATATTTTCATGTAATTGTGAGGAAATCACTAAATACATTCAAGCACAACTTTGACAAAGTATCTTTACCATGACTAGTTACCTAGTTTTCCTGTCTACTACTTATTAAGATGATTCTAACGAGTCTTAATTACTTGCACAAATAGACTGTTATGGCTACCCCCGGTCTATCATTCATCCGGATTGTCATGTAAATTGCATAAGTGTCCAAATATCAAGTTGCTAGATTTGAACTAAATGTAGATAGATAGGTACCTACATCCAAACTAATATTATAAATGCGAAAGTGTGTCTGTCTGTCTGTTACCTCTTCACGCTTAAACCGCTAAATAGTTTTTATCCCGGAAATCATCCCTCAAGGGGATCAAGTGTGGGGATGAAAATGTGTATGGAGCTACGATATAAACGAGTCCCACGCGGACGGAGTCGCGGGCAGAAGCTAGTAATTAATATACTTGTGCAGCTACTGAAGTAGGTACCTACTAAAGGAGCCCGAAAACTTTTTTTATATCTATATATTTCATACTTATAGGTATAACAAAAAAATGCATAAGGCTCACTGTTTTTAGAGTCCTTTAAGCTCTAAGTCATACAAAATTATATGAGAACGTTCACAAGACGCCGGTAGTATGGGGCGGCCCTAATAGAAGAAACTTATTCCTTCAGGCGGTCGCTAATTGAAGCTAACCTAACCACAGGAATGGGCCTATGTTCTGATTTCAGGTTAACCATAAATAAAACAACGATTAAAGACAGTAATTTTAATATCTAAATGCTTGTGTATTTTATAAAACAATATGATGTTTATTTACAATTTCGTTTCAATATAATTTCACAATTTGATTAAGTTCGCCTTAGCAAGACAGGATCAGAAGTTAGGTAAAACAAAATATTGTGTATGGCACAAGTGCTGACGAAATATTTGAAATAATTCACAAAGAATTGACTATAATTATAATGTACATGCAATAATGTCATTATTAACATAAACGTATACGAAATACTTAACCTAAACTATTTGTTAGACATGAAAATTGGCAGTATGTTTTATTTCTTCAAGAGAGACAGCAAAATCGCCAAAGTTACTCTTAATCATAAACCAATTTTGCCGCCCCTGTTACACGTTAACGGGTTTACTTAATGATTAATGTTATTTCTTTATAATCATTTGCTACTTTATTATCCTCCAAAATCGTTCTTTGACATCCAGGCGGGCATGGTCACTCAAAACAGAAATTAGGAAAATGCTTAATGACGTACACCTTATAACACATTAGAAACAATCCCTTCTTAAAACTAGCTTAAATTATAATCTAATAATAACCAACGAGATTTGATGTCAATGAAAACTTTGATTGCATTTGTTAGAAATATTTCTCCGAAGGATATATTGTACTTGAAGTGTACTCTTCTCTCAGCAGTTTCTGTGGATACTCACAACTTGCTTACAATATTTAATACTACATAGGTAATAGAATAATAATGACCTGTTTTATTCGAGCCTAAACAGAAGCATCGATACTCTAACGCTCTAATGTTTTAAAAATATTTTTCTCTCTTCTTGAAGCGATTAGGAAACGAATAAGGAACAAAATCCTACTAGGTACCTACTGAACTTGATTTTCTTCAGTGAAAAAAATCAAGCCGTTGCCGGTGCCGTTGTTGGCCATCCATAATATTGAATTATAGATAGTTTAACTCATCTTTGCGCGCGGCTGTATATATGTGTGCGCCCGCTCATAACTATGCATGTTTGATATAGCCTATGTGTTGCAGTGACATCTTCCTTACAGGCCAACAACGGCAGTTACATAAAGACAAATTTTTGACGAGCTCTGTGTACTTGGTCAATACCAAGTACACAGAGCTCGTCAAAAATGTGTTTCCCGAGACCTTCTGTTTCGTAGGCAGGGTCAATACCCTGCCTACGAAACAGAAGGTCTCGGGAATCCCGGTGAGGGCATTTATTTGCGTGATGAGCCCGAATATTTGTTCCTGAGTCATGTAAGTTTTCTATGTATTTAAGTATTTGTTTATCTATATAAGTATGTGTAGCTTTGCTTAGTTTCGGACTAGGTAAATTTGGGTAAGATTGTCCCCAAAGTTGTATTTATTAATTTATTTTACATACAACCGCGTGCAAAAATGAGTGGAATCTATTAACTTTTAGAAGTGTGAAAACTTCTTTAGTGGCGCTGAGCACTTTTTGGGATGGGGAAAAATTGTTAAATACGCGACAGAGTTTTGTGACGTCAGATGTAAAGGAGGTCACAAACTTTTATATTTTGCTGCTAGCCGATTCGACTTCATTCAAAACTGAACGCTATTCGTAAGAGTATAAAGCCGTTAAACACTTTTTGCAATAGCATATTCTGCAAATAAATTTGTAATAATACCAAGCCGTCCTTCACCGTTTTGCTATTGAGAAAATTCGAATAGTTCGAATTTGGGCGTTATTCCTAAAGAGATAAAGCTTAGAAAAATATTTACCAAAGGCAAAAACAAATTGATATTTTGGTCGCCACCGCCGTCTGCCGTTCTTGCAAATTCGAATAGTTCGAATTTAAACGTTATTCCTAAAGAGATAAAGCTTTGAAAAATATTGGGCAATGGCAAAAACAAATTGGTATCGTGTTTGCCGCCGCCCGTCGGCGCGCCGACGGGCGAGCCGGCGGCCCCTCGCACCTAACGCGCCCGCGGCCCGTCCGCCTAAATAATTGATAATTGTTTATAAATTTGCGTCAAATTCATTTTTAGGGTCACACCGTAAGATGTCACGTGACCTGATCAAAAAACTGTTACAATGTTATTGAGTTTTCACTTCTGCCGGCACTCCCGGAGTGCAACCCGGTCTTTTTTTTTGTACAGGTATCGCATACTTCTTAAGACTATTTAGTAATTAGGCCATAGTTATTTTTTTATAATCAGTGATATTTTTCACTTTAGGTACGTATGAATGCTGAACGATGTAAACATATACGTAAGCCGAATCGTTAAGTGCTTAGCAAATAGTCTAGTACATTAGGTAAACTCAGTATCATTTTAACAAAATATATAATTCTTAAATGCTAGTTGAGTATAATAATTTTGATCATACCATTTATTTCATATGCATAACAGTTTTTTATGTTTAAAATACAATTCCAGTTTGAAATCAAAACTTCAGAAACATGGGTAAGGACCAAATTCTTTGCATCGTTGGACAACGGAAATCACACTGGAATGTATCACACCGGAAAAAAAGTCGCACAATAAAATTGTTAAGGTACGTGTACAAGGTTTGAAGATGTATCAGTCAAAAACAAATAAAAAAAAAATAATCATGTGTTTTTTAATATCAAGCATGATAAAACCAAAACCTTCAAAACATCTCTCGAAATCTGCTACAATACATCTAAAAAAACTAAACTGATAAATTATTCATATAACTAAGAAAAAAACAGCCGTTTCCAAAATCAAATAATAATAATAACTATAATAAGTATCAAATTATGAACAGTAACTTAAAACAACAAACATACTGTGCTGAGATCAGTAGGAATGGTTGCGTTCATCACGTGGTAAAGACAAGATAAAGCACCTGTCTCGTTCAATCAGGTAGTGTCAAACAAAGCTTTATTTGTCTTGCTCACGCGAATAACGCAACCATCGTAGGCCTGCTGAAAAGACTAACAAAAAATATTGCTCATAAAAGTATTATATGAACTTTTTTTCCCGAAATTGGATTTTTTTAGCTTATCTTACTCAGGATCGTTTGTACATTCGAACTTCATATAAGAAAAAACGTGTCCATTGTATGAAAATAAATTTTACCTGTGAGTCACGTTCATAGACAAAAAAACCTACATACAAAAACGTGACAAACTGGAGTGCAAATGTTCGGACACTTATTTTAGGTTATTTTTTTCTTATATGCGGTTGGTTCGAATTGTACAGCCGATACTGAGCAAGATGAGCCAAAAAAAAACAATTTATGAAGAAATAAAAGTTCATATTTTTTTGATAACCGCTCAAATATCTATATAATAAAAATAGGTTACAAAACGAAATAATGATATTAAAACTTTAACAATCAAGAATGCCGATGCTGTCAACAAAGTAATTCTCTACAAATTATTTATATAATTATGAAAAAAAAACTGTTTCAAAAATCAAATAATAATAATGAGTATCAAATTATAAACAATAACAAAAAACTGCAGACATGGGCTGAGATCAGTAGGAATATTATGGTTGCGTTCATCACGTGGTAAAGACCGAAAGAGAAGTTCTGTAGTTCTGTCAGGAAGTACCAAACAAAGCTTTATAAATTTTGTCTTGATCACGCGATAAACACAACCATCATAGGATTTATGATTGCATGCCTGCTGCAAAGACTAACAAAAAATATTGCACAATTTAACTGCCAATATCTATAAACTAAATACGTTTCAAAACGAAATAATGATACTCTTTAAAAAAAAAATCTGAAGAATATTGATGCTGTCATTTATGTAATTTTCTTCGAATTATTGAGACAATCTTATTTTCGGACTATAATAATAATGATATCGAAATCAATTTAAAAAAATGTTCATAAACAAAATCTTACATACGCAGAATAATGTCTAAAATACTTAGAAATATATTTGGTCAAAGCTATCAACCAAATAAAAATCGTTTGATTGTTGCGATATTCTCATTTTCTTAACAATAGAATCATTAGTAATAATATCGAGATCAGTTTTTTTTTGCTTTATGAATTTTAATTTAGGGGTTTTAACAGTCTTTAGGAATGTGACTGTGTAAAAAGTTTCATCGTCTTTAATTTCTATTTTGTCAACAAATCCTACATAATGCTTCCACGATTTTCTTAAGTAGTATCTAACTAAAACTATGTCATTTATTAAAATCTTTCCTTCGACTTTACTTGACCTTTCCTCTAAATCATCATCCTCACTTACATCTTCTTCATCATTTTCCTTTGGTTTTCCAATGTCATTTATTAAATACTTTTCTTCAATTTCACTTGACTCTGCCTCTAAGTCATTATCAGTTTTTTTCACATTTACATCTGGTTCATCATTTTCCTTTGGTTTTCCTATGTTATTTATTAAATACTTTTTTCTTAATTCAACTTCACTAGACACAGTCCGTAAATCCTCATCACTTTTTTCTTTTAAATTTGCTTCATCCGGTCTCTCTTCAAACTCAGGGTTTCCTTTGTCATTTATAAAAATCGTGCCTTCTACTTCACTTGACATTATCTTTATATCCTCATCACTTTGTTTTTGTTTCCTTAGTGTTTGAATTCCGGATGTGGATGGAATAGGGTTTGTTTGTTCATCAACGTTTTCTTTTTCTTCTTTACTTATGATGTGTAATCGTTGCTTTAAACTTACTTCTCTAAGCGCTAATTTTCCATATGAATGAAGGTCAAAATAGGCTAAGTTTTCAGGTGTATTTCTTACTTCGGCCAAAATTTTTACTCCTTTCCCTTTATAGTCTTTATTTGTTTTTGAGATTCGTTTTTCTGTCACCACTTCTGTACTTAGGTTGTGTTTATTTTTAGTTCCTGGTCTAGTCTCCATATTCTCTGTTTTCTCTTTATGTGTTTCCTGCTCCTCCGAGTCGGTACTATTAATATTTACAGCCTCATTCCTATCAGACATGTCACTTTCAGCATACTGGATCTCCGTGTCCGTATTATCGGAAGAGTCAAGGCTCTTTATTCTCGGTCTTCTGGTGGTGATATTTTTTTGTAACGGTTTTTTTAGACAATGTGTTTTTATGCCAAAGCATTCGCAACTTCCTCGAGTGCAAAAGCAGCTTATAGGTCTATATTTAACAATATGTGTACTTTCAGTCACTATAGCTTGGTGTATTTTCATGGTGGATGGTACTGCTACAATTTTTTCGGGGCTTGATATTATTATTTGTTCTATCTCTTGTTCAGAAACATAAAAAACTTTGACAGATGTTTCTGTTTTCGATAGAAAATCAAACGCCGACTTTGCATCGACAATGTCTTCGCCGTACGCAACTCTTGCATCGAGAGTTCTTTTTATTGCCCCACCGACCCCATCGGCGGCACCTTTGCCATGCGACGCTTCAAAAAAGGACCATGTAGCTTGGTTAAATCCTAATTCCTTTGTTTTTTCGCAAAAAAGGAAAAAGTTTTTCTTTTGACGGTACTGTGTCGTAGGCCCATCAGACCAGAAATGGATACTATCGATTGTGGGAAATGATTCCTTTATGAAATCCATGACTGGTTTTAGGTGACCCCATATAGCTTCAGGGCCGTGCTTGAGTGACGGAGAGACTGTACAAAAACTCATGGGTTTCTTATTATTAATATAGAGTACGCCGGTATGCAGGGTGATTTGTGTCTTAGACGCACCAAAATGCATAGACTGTACTTCTTCGGCCAGCTTACATATATAATTCTCCGAAAAATCACAGTGAAGAATAACTTCGTTTTCTTGTACGTTATCAATAGCCCTTTTATATTCTTTATACTGGTGGAAGATATTAAAATGATGAGCTTTAAATCTTTGAAGTTCATCTTGTACTGAATTTGTCAGTGTACTTAAGATGCCAGTGCGTTTTTCTTTGACAATTCTCTTTGTAACTTTATGCTCATCATTTTTATCATATTCGTGAGTTTTGGTGTTCCACTCAAACCATGAAACCTGTTGGCCGTCATCTACAGTAACATCAAAGCTAAGCTTCTTGTCCGAACATATTTCGCACTCAGAGTACATGCAGTTTTTTGATTTGACATCACACACAATCTCGGAAACCAAGTCAGTCAGATCGGTAGTTTTTATTAGGCCCAATTTCTTCAAAGCTTCGGCTTTAAAAGCCAAGTTAGCATGCTTTACGCAAGCACATGTGTTACGGGTTGTTATTTTTGGCGAAACAGTATAAAATGGGCGGTAACGTTTAAATGTAGTGAAAGATACGCCTCCACCTTCACTTTTATATTTTTTATACAGTTTTGACAGAGTGTTCAGCAAATACCTTTTTTGTTTTTGAATTTTTTTGTAGGTCACATATTCTTTCTTCCCTGCAGTCATACGACTGTTGTCATCTCTATTAAAGAATTTTTGCAACTCTCCGATTGTCTTTCCTTTCTTTTGTTTCATTGTATGAAAACGTCGTACATCACTCTTTAAGCCCAAACATTTTGTGAGGTTCTTTTTCATGTTATATTTATTGGCTGTTACACTTTCCACTATCTTTTTCAATAAATGTCTTTCTTGGTGTTTTTTGCTGTTTTTATATGTTTCCTTCAGTGATGCTTCAAGAACATGCTGCTGTAGAAGTTTCTGTTTAACTTTTTCTTTCGCTTCTTTTGAAATTTCTTTGAGTTCCTCTTCAACGAAACTATTAGATTTAGTTAGGGGAGTGAGTTCATTAGAGTCCTGAATTGATATTGAAGTTGTATTTTGCTCGATTTCTTTTGAATTGGATCGACTTCTGGGTATTACTGCATTCTTGGATTTAATTTCATCCAACTCAAACATAACAGCACATACTTTTTTTTTGTATCTTGATAACCCCTTTCTCAAACTGTCATTTCTTCTGCTCAAATTTCTCACTTTTTCTTTTAGTTTCATGTTTTCTCGCGTGACTTGGCTACGGAAGCGACGACGTAACCTTTCTGCTTGTTCTACCACTAGTGGTGCTCTTTCTGATGGTTTTATCGCTAATGATGCACTTTCAGCATTCTCTATCGCTGGATCTTTCTCTTTTTGTATTTTTCTACGTTTGTAATCCCTCCATTGTTCTCTCATATCTTTTTTTTCATCTTCGTTCATATCAGATATTTTTCTTTTCTTCGCTTTTGTTCTCTCCGCATTTTTTCGTTTCAATTGTTCAAATTTTTCAGGATTTGTTTCTTTCAGTTTTTCGCGATATTTCCGACATCTTTCTGCCGAGGATAATGGCATCTAAAAAACAAAACAATGTTTAACTTTACAATTCCAGCATAATACATTGATTTAAACTTGCACGATTTTCACACATTATTTTAACAAAACGAGACAACCGCGTTCAAAAATGTGTTTGTTTAATTATCTCGACGTTTCGGGCGTGATGTTATGTCCATGGTCTCAGGAAATTCCTTCGAGATCATGGACGTTACATTACGTCCGAAACGTCGAGGTAATTATATAAAAGCCTTTTTGAACGCGATTAAATCCAGTTTTGTTATAATAATATCACTATAATATCAAAATGGTCAAGTGGTCTGGTTCAGTCGAAAAGCCAGAAATAATCCGTTCATGATTGTATAGATTACATTTGAATCACCTTTTGAAGTCGGTGCCAAACCTCACGTTAACTTCTTTATCCAACAGGTACCAACTTCAAAAAGTGATTCAAATGTAATCTATACATGAACGGATTATTTTTGGCTTTTCGGTATTTTTGATGGCGGAAGAATAAAATGATTAAAATGATGTGCACGCACCTTTACGAATTTCCGTTGTGACACGTAGCACACTTTCGTGTCACTTGTCGCACAATGGAACCAAAATGCTTCACGACCTAACCTAAAATGTTTCACACTCAATAAACTAAACGAGTAACACTAGTCAACTTTGGTGTATTTCAGCAATTTACTATCATAGTTCGCACGTAATTATTCACAAGTAGAGAAATCGGGATAGAAAGCATTAAAATTACAAAGCAAAGTCACAGAATTTTAACGCTACGCGGAGCTTCCACCGACACGATGCTCGATTGTCAGTAAAACAAGATGGCGGCACTATCGGAGTTTTGCTTGACAGTTCGGAGTCGGTGTTGCCATTAAAATAATTTAAGAATCTACTGGCTTGGCTTTGTAAATTCCGTGTTATGTCGTCGCACAACTGGAGGTTGCACAATGGAAGGATAATTTGGGACATAGATAAAATACCCGCTAAATTTTAAATTATGCAGGATATCCATATTAAACTATAACTGCTTCTTAGCAAAACCTAAGACTATATATACAAATAAACTGTATAAGTTAAGGCATTCTTATTTTTAAAACAAAATCAATATATTCTCGACAAAGCAGAGTAGGGACATATTAATTTTCTATGGGATCATTAATAAAGATAAAAAAGAATGCTTATGAATAAAATGGTTATTAATTATTTTGAAAATCAATTAATTTATAGTGATTAGGTTTAATAAGCACTATTATTTGGCGTGTTTTTTTACTCGATAAAGTAACAATAAATATTTTATTTTTAATTAGAGAAGAGGTGGACGCTAAAGTGTGACGGCATTTGCAAAGAATTTGGTCCTTACCCACATGGTCACATTAATTAGTTTTGTGTAATGAGTATGGTATGACCATAAAAATTCCTTAAATCACTAATTTAATAATTTACTCCAAGATATTATAAAAATATGAAAATATTACACCTCGCCATTAAATGAGAATTTACAATATTAAAGTAGGTACTTTAAGTAAAATCATACGCCAATTTTCTTCACATTATTTTCTATTCATTTTGCCAGAAGCGATACATCGACGGTAGAACTCAATTTCAATTGTATAATCGTCTGCGAATAAGATTTTCTCTATTGCTATTCAAGGTCTGAAGCGCTAGGCAGCCATTATATGCACCATAATGGCGTTATTTGCGCAGTGTGTAGAGATCTACAAATATTATACTTAAAACAATATTTTTTCTCCTTTTCGCCTTTAAACGTACGTTAAAATTCACAGTCAATTAACAGCGACATTACAAATAGGTAAATTCACTTTTAATAACTATGTTCTTACCACGAACCAGTTTGCCTGCTAAGTCGCAAGTTTCTACGTAATCCGGGATGGCAGTCGACTTATATCGTACACGAGGGAGCGTGCAATTTAAAATTCAACAATAAAAAAGATAACTGTTGTTAAACTTATGGCTAGTAAAAAAGATAACTGTTGTTATACTTATGCCTAGTGTAACAATATAATGCGGTTGATGATACATTACTACGAATCCTTTCGAATTTTTTTTGTTTCTACCCTTTCCGACCCTGTATTCGCTAGAGTGATTCCAACAAAAATCAGACCACATATAAAATGACAGACATTTCGTCTAGGGAGTGCGGATGATTTGGGTCTGAAAGACGAGTTCTCACGATTTGATATTTGGGTTGAATAAGATTCTTAGTCTGTCTTTCGTTGGAGTAATCGCTCTAAGGCCATTTTCTAGATGAGCTTAACTTCGTCTAAACTGAGGAGATCGTTGGAACCCGGCAGTATTTCTGGGTCAGGCCAGAAATCTGCTGAAGAAAGATGCTGCATGTTCGTATCCAGTAACATGTCAACCTGCTGAGGGTAGTTAGGGCTTGGGGTCATTTTGTTGGTCAGATACGGGTCGCTGCCGTGTATGATGCCCATGGGTGAGAGAAGTCTGCCAGGGCTACACATTTGCTTGTACTTGCCTATAGGCGAGACGGATTGGGAGCGACACGGGCTGAGAACGCGCTCCCTTTGAGCGGGACTCATGGCAGGACTATAATTGGGTGTATTAGGACTCGACGGGAGCGAGTACATTGGGCTCCCTATATTGAGAGTTAACGGAGACATGGGGTTACTGGGTACGATGTTACGTATCACGTTTGTGGTTGGCATCATGTTGGACTTGCGTACCATGTTGGATTTCGGTATCAAATTAGAGTGAGGTATCAGATTTGAGTTGTGTATTGGTTTTATGCGGCGTTGCTTCGGGACCCTGGACTGCATGAGGTCCATGACGGGCACCGGTATGATGTTGCTCATTGGCGTCTGGATTGGCAGCTGGTTCAGCACCAACCTGTTCTGGATAGGTTTCCCGTTCAGCATTGGCTGCGGTACATCCTGGAATACATACAAAGGTAGTCATTAGTATAGGAATTGAGTGAGCGTTGGGTTATAAAAGTCAACAGACGAAAAATTAGGGACATTTCTCGCGAAAGTTGTAAACGTTTTAATTTCGCCTAAATTGCTTCCGCGTCCTTTAACTTTTGGGAACAATTGAGAACGTTTTTCGTCTGTGGACGATTTATGAACCAGTCACAACACAGAGTAAATAGTTTTTCGTCGAGATAAGGTATTCGTCACCCTCTTACTGTGACAAATGCTTCATTTCGGCTATTATCGACATATTTAGCCACCTTTATGTGGTAATAGTGCCTAAATGTAGCTAAAACATACAACAAAGTTTAGTTCCGAACGAAACCAACATGAACATCTTAATAAGCATTGTAAATAGGTGCATGTAGTGGATAGGTATTGAGTCAGTATCGGCACGGCCTTGGCTTTGAAAATATTCACTGGTATGTATGTTTCCATAGTGCGACAAGTATTCCTACCGCGATATAAGTTTTCGTCGAGCAAGATCGCATCGTATTAGGACTGCTGGTATTTGTCCATTGACACAGATTCTCCGTTCGTTAATACATATGTGTTTGTTTCTATTAAACTAACTACGTGGTCTAATAGAATGCACTTAGCGTGTATTGGAGCGACGGTTTGCTAAGATTGTTCTGGAATAATATGTGCAGTGAACGACGCTATTAGGTACTAGGATATTGTGTGTTGTCGTAGAAATCGTTTTACTAAAATTTACGTTGTTATCCGTTGATTATTGTATATTTGATTTTAATGCGACTAAAAAAGCATCGTACCTATTCAAGTCATAATCCTTACACGACTAAAGGATAAAAGAAGAGGATCGTAAGTGGACGAGTTTATTTTGAGTTTATATTTAGTTGTCCAAAACGGTATAGTTGCCAAAACCTAAATAACTAATAAACACTCGCTAAAACAGCTAGTAAAATTACCAAACACGACATTGTGTTACATAAGTCTAGTATTAAAATAGTATAAAATTCGTAAGTAATAGAATTAGTGTCGCTTCGCAGCGTCGTAATGATATCACATCTAGGGCAGTAATAAAAAAAGATTCTTCAATTATTGTGGGCTATCATGATTCTGAGCTGGAAATATTTTCGAATGAAATTCGTTGGACAGGTGTGACGCTAAGTATCAAATTAACCATAAAATTTACGCCGCTTGAAAACTGAATTATTTATAACATAACTCTACCTATCTACATACATAAGCAGTATTGGGTGTTTTATGACGTCAATATTGCTGTTTTCCAGACAAGGGGCTTCAATCTAAAATCCGCTACTCACGTATTGAGTTTAGATTATAATCGTAGGTACTCGTGAGTGCTCTCTTGCTTATACAATACCACTACCAAACAGGGACTGCATAACCAAAAAATACCGGTATATTTTATAACCGATATCGGTTTTCAAATAGCGGTTTCGGTAGCGGAACCTTTATATTTCGCTATCGAAATATAACGGTAAGTAATCTTTTTTTTTTTCGGTACCGTAACCGCTTTTTAAAGGTTACCGATACTTCGATTTTGGCGTCGTTGCCAAACCGCCGGCGCCGCCGTTTTGTCTTTCAGTTTTGTCGGTTCTGTTCTGATACTTTTTTGATTCGTTCGTTCGGTCCTATTAGAAGTAGTTGTCTGTGTAAGTGTAAGTTCGCTTATTTTTTCGGTAACCTTTATAATACCGGTTTCGAACCGGTATAACAAAGGTTTTGGTTACCTTTAAATCGATAACGGTAACCGATATTTCAAAACGGTTACGTATGTTGGCGCGGCGCGTGTAACCTTGACACCATTACGGTAACGTAATGGAATACCGGTTTCATACCGGTAAAACCGTAACCGAAATCAGTTCCTGCTACCAAATGACTGACAAAATTACGTAAAATAACGTACAGTTAGTCATATAGATTGTAGCAGCCAAAGTAGCCAAACATATCGTAATTCTTAACAGATCCTTACGAGTACTCCAGCACGGCTATCATGCGACGGCGCGCGAGCTCTCTCGATTTTTCTCGCACTATCCGTCTCTTTGTTAATAGAACACTCAGAACAAGAGATATATAGTGCGCAACAAGAAGAAAAAAGAAGAAATAGAGCGTAAAAATCGAGAGTATGTCGCGCCGTCGCATGATAGACGTGCTAGAGTAACAAAGACGTGTTGCCATTTAATTTTCTACTTTGGTCGCTACTGACTATTTATTTATTGTATTGTAGTATCTAAACGCAGTCTTGTCATTGACCACAAACTGTCACTTTGACAGCTCGCTGTTACCCGACCCCTTGTGGCGGACAAACGCAACCTTGTACTAAGATATTAAGAATACTAAATATTTCCATAAATAAACTACTGAAGATCTCAAGAGCATCTTTTATTTGATTACATAATGATACAACTATATCATACAGACTGTACCTATTATAGGGGTTTGGATATTAATAAAGTTGCCTGCTAACTAAATTCAAAGAACAACGAACGAAGTCTCGGAGTATTAAGCCTTTTTTATTTCGAACACTTCTCTATTATTATTTTCTTTTCAACCCGTATTACAAAAAGTAGGCTGTTTAATTTAACATACCCATGTCTAACACCTAATTAATATACGCTGTTATATAATAAATGCTGCTGTTAAATAAATAAATAATACCTATGACTATCCATACATAGAAAAGAGGTAAAGATGCGAGGTCCTTCAAGGTTACACGTAACATGTATAGTCGAGGAATGAAAAGGTTGACCACTTCTCGGCCTTATTTCAAAGCTATTAAGGTCCAAAAGTGGTCAACCTTTTCATTCCGCGACTGTACTATGTATAGTAAACCAACCAAGTTAAGTTAACTATGTCTTTAATTAATTAGAGAGATACATCTAATACTTACATACCCACACGCTTTACCCAGTTTACCCACCCTTAAAAACACTGATTCCGCACATATTTAAGGCTCAACTTTATTTCACTAGATTTGGAGTTTTGTCATTGATGTTATTTTTGTGTATTTATTTAGTATCAATAAATTCATCATACATAACTAAAATGCACAATAAACAGATTATGTTGTTGATATGCTTTAATTATCTTTAACTATTTAAATACCTATCTATTAGTACAGTTTTTGTTTTAGACATAGCAAATATAATACATTTCAGACGTATTTATTACGTTTAGAACTACAACAGTTTTTTGCCAAAATGATAGTGTCGAAATAAGATTACTCTTAGCACATTGGGTAAGATAGGTATTAAGTAATTAAGTTCCCGAACGTCATCCGATCACAGAGCCTTAAGGCTCATATACCTAAAGTAGTAATCGATTTAAGTATCCTGGCGCAGTTACGGCCACGACTTCAAGCGGTGGCGGCAGCGGTAGCGGTTGTTCTAATTCATTGCGTGTGATCCCAACTAACCACAGTGCGTTGCGCGTCTCGACCGCGCAATGAACAGATGTGGAACAGATAAAACGCTTGCCGCGCCGCTATAGGGAAGATGCAGCTATAATATTCACCATTATTATGTACTTAATAGCTAGGTACTGAAACGTTTTTACTTTAGTTTATACTAATTTCAAACAATAATTACGATTTGAAGTAATGTAAAACAGGACGTGTTTTAATCCACCAATCAGCGTCTGGTGACGTCACTCCTGTTATGACAACTAATGAAAGGTTATAATTTCTATTTTATTCAGTGTCATAGTGCTTTGATTTGTTTATTCATAAAAATATGTCAAGTCAAAACTTATAGATGAATTATCGAGAACATGGAATTGCATTTGTAGTGGTATTACGAGAAAATAGAAAATTCAAATATAGAATGCCTGTAAACATACAATACTACTATATATGCAATTCCATGCTCTCGTTAATTTATCTATAACCAACTCTATGACATCTAGGGACAGACCACAGACAAACAAATGTAGCGAGTGACAACACATGAGTGACGTCACGGGAACTATAGATCCGTTTAGGCGCGATGTTTTGACTATAAATTATAGTATTTTTTATTTTTTTATGATATCGTGGCCTATTCTACATGCAGTTTTTTCAAATGAAAGCAAAAATGACAATATTGCATCTTCCCTATTCGCGGAATGTCGTGGCCAGGCGGTTAAGGAGGTCTTCGCCGCTATAGGCTTAGCGATCACTCCCTTGGGTTCTTCGTAGGTACTCAGATTGCGAGTCTTATCATCCAATCCAGCCATTCTCCTAATTCCAAAGACTCAGATGAAAGACAAGCAAGCCTAGCCTTAATTATAACTCCTCAAGTTCCTTACGCCATCGTTAGGCAGATATTCCAGTACTTATTGACAGATTCGGATTTGTGTGCCAATGCCAATAAAACGGATTCCCAGTTCAGTTTTCAGATGTCATTTGGACGTGGGCTTATGTCGGCTGCGGAGTCGGCTTACCATTGACGGTTGGTATTAGTCTGTTAGTATACAAGTAGATATGTATAAATAATCTATATAGCAATAACAGTTATCTATAAATAACTTGTGATATAATATGCGCTCCTGTCTCCGCAAAACACTCAAACGTTACAATGTGCGTCGTATATAGATAGAGAGTACGTATAGGGCTGTTCAGAAGGACAGAAGGGCAGCCAGAATTTCAAGCGTCAATGCCCTTTTTACTATTATTGTTATCTGCCGAGCCCATAACGCCGCGAAGGGCGGTTGAAAGGATTGTTTCTTTTCAGACCCACAAAATTACAAAGCAACAAATCAAAAAGTTTATTACGCTGTAAACCTTCGTAGGGTTTAAAAAGCGCCAACGTTTTTATTTAATTTAGCCTTGAATTATGTAACGTTTTTTAGTCAATCAATAGCTGATAGTCGTATACAAATTGATTAGTAAATAAAAATCAAGGAAGCGACTATGCATTAGGTACATCTAGACTTATTTTGTTGTTAAGAGTATCGTCAGAACTGAATTGTTTTTGTGCCGCATGTTGAAATACCCTCATTGTTTTCCGTGTTCTTTCGCTTATTTCACATAATATTATGTAATAGTTTTAAGTTATCATACAAGTGAATTGTAAAATTCAGAATGAGTATAAAGAATCTTAAACCGTTATTAGGTGCGAAGAAAAAGAACACTAAATATATTAGCGGCCAATTCCGTAATATAGCTTTTCTGACAGCTGGTGTTCTGGTGATGAAAAAACTTTTCGCAGAGATTACTCCGAACGAAATGGACGGGCCAGCGCTGACTGGGTGAAAACAATTTTCTTGTGTGGCATTCTTTTTCTATGGCTTTTGCTATCTCAAATGAGAACTCTTCCGAAACACTACTGCGTAAACTAGCTCACACAAAACGATGTAAGTAGTTGTAATAGCCGAACTCTTATACAAATAAGGTTACCTTTTTCAACAATTATCAGTAATAAGTACATACAGTCTTCGATGCTGCTTTTCGATTCCAAAAATAATGTAACGTATGCGGAATGAATTTTGCACAATGTATGTAACCTTATAAAATAAAAAAACGACCGTGTTGCACTCCGGGAGTGCCGGCAGAAGTGAAAACTCAATGACATTGTAACAGTTTTTCGATCAATTCACGTGTCCGTCTTACGAATTTTCAATCTATCGAATCTTACGGTCACGTGACCTGTTGCGAGTATCTCTCGAATCTCACGGTCACGTGACATCTTACGGTCACTTGACCTGTGGCGAGTTTAACAATTTTTCCCCATCACAAAAAGTGCACAGCGCCGCTAAAGAAGTTTTCACTTCAAAAATGTTTGATATAACCACTTGTACTTTTATTTATTCTGTGATATAACGATAATGTTATGTATTTTTATAAACAAAATACTAACAAATTTTAATGTAAAAAGTCATTTGGCCCCATGCGTGCTGTTTTTGACAATATGCTGGAACTTTATCCATGGGTGTTGTGTAAGTCGATGTTGGCATTTTGTTTTTTTTTTTTAATCAGCCTGTATAGTTTTTGGCCGGAAATTATTCGCAGCCTTTTTAGATTGGCCCAAAAATCTTCGATCGGGCGAAGTTGTGGTACGATAGGCGGATTTGAATCCTTTGGTACATATGGGATTCCTAGCTCCTTCATTTTAGCCAGGGTCTTTTTTGAATAATGGCTGGATGCTAGATCGGGCCAAAACACAACATTAGTTCCTCTGTGATGTGTTTTCATAAAATCACGTACAATCGGCAAATAACCCTGCATGTATCGTTCAGCATTGACTGCTAAACCAAATTCAAAAAATATCGGTTTCGACATGCCGCGAGGGCTAATAGTCCAGGCAATAAACTGACAACTTGTATGGAAAAAATGTCAATTTTGGAAATAATTTATAATAGCTTATTTTTTATGTAAACGGATATATTATCAATTAAATAGTTACCCAGCGACAAAATCCGACAAAATTTCAGACATCGAAAAAATTACAAGTTAACTGGCTTCTAAAAAGACAGTAAAAATATTAATATATGTTTTTGTCTTTATTTTGGTTCATTTACATTTGCTCTATAATATTCAAGATAAATCGTACAAAAAAAGATAATGCATGCTTCATTTAAATCTACATAATTACTTCCGAGTGGAAAGTTTGTCGGATTCTTGACTAAATCATCTTAGAATAACATTTCCAAATGAAATCAACAAAAAAAACGCTATTATAAATTAATGTTTGTCAAAACCGTATTTTGCCTGGAGTATAATTGCAAGCCATAACAAAACCTTTTTTGGAAACTTAGTGTGCTCCACATATTTTACTGATTCTTCAGTTGGGTCATTGGCGTTTTGGAAATAAAAGTTACCCTGCCATTCATTGCCGTCTAAGGTAAAATAAGATTCATCGTCCATAATGCCGTCTACGTCGTATTTTGCACAAAATATCTTTTTAACCAAAGTTGCAAGTCTCTTCTTCTGGGTAAGTTTTTGGTTATCGGTCACGGTGGGTTTTATTTTTCTTGCTCGTTTCGCAATGCCCATATCATGTAGATACTATTTCAGTGCTTTGCTATCACAGTTAAAAAAAATCCGCGTTCTCTGTAGGATTTAGCTACCCGACCTGCCGTAATTTTTTTCAGTTGGCTTCTTTTCAAAGATCGGCTTAAACAACACACTTTTCCCGAACCTGGTTTTCTAGTAGTCGTATGTCGAAGGGAATAGGATGATAATATATTATAAATCGTCCTCCGGCTCTCCCCCATTCCTGTAAAATGTTTAACAATCCTCGACTTCGGCCAATCTGGATGTGTGTCGCGAAAATCACACAAGTTTTTTCGACGCATTTCTTCGAGATTTGCCATATTTTTTACACAAATCCTACAAGCGAATGATTTTTAGGTACAACACTTTGATAGATAATACAGAAAACAAAAGATACTATCATGTTTTAAATATCGAATCATTTACTCTTCAAATTTTGTATAAAAACTTCATTCCGCATACGTTATTTACATAATTTCTATGAATAGAATTGTGTACCTACTCAACCCGAGAACAGATCCTTTGGTAGCCTACGCTTGGATTGTGGGTAATTTCCTGATTCATAATTTAACAGTTTTGTGAAGACCTATTGTGTTGTCACGAAAATTTAACTTCAATAATTCGTTGTTCGGGAATGTAACAATGAATAGCGTGTGACGGTAAGGTACTTAATAATTTCTTAGTAAAGATTTTATATTTATGACTTTCAATTTTAATTAACCTGCGTGTTAATTACATACTTATTAAGCAAAAGTGTTGATAGCAGTGTTTAAGAATATCATTTAAAGTCGCTTAAAAGATTAATGGCTATCAGAATAAACATAGTTTTGGTATTATACCAAGACTACCTATTACTTTGGATAATGGAACCTATTTTGATGGATCATATATTTCTTAACAAAATCTCTTTTATTTAATTAAATCATAACTGGTTCCTTTTTAAACGTCTTAATTTACGTAAATATACTCATCATCATTCGCCATCATTGGTATCAATGATAGCGAATGAATACCTAATTCATATTTCTAATATAATAAATAAAAACTTTTTCCAGTGAATATTTTCATTAGGTAGGTACCGTTGTGCCGTGAAGGATGGATAACAGGATGGAGGTCAGGAGGAGCGATAATAAAAATCAACATGCACCTTTTACAAGTATACCTTTCGATTTATTTTCAATATATATGGCAATTCTGTCAGTTACTCTGGGCATATATTTTATTAATCGAGAAAAATATATTACTCTTCTAACACATCGTCCAGTTCGACCATACAGTTATTTTATAACAACGATGATAGATTTGTTCTATATCTACACAAATACGTCTTTTACAATTTGATAAGTTAATGACAATGCGAAGCGCTACATTTCCAGTATTTGCTATCCTCCGGCTATGTACTAGTGTCATACAGCCCGCGTTATACAAAATACCATTCTATGCATGACCCCAAATATTCTAATGGTGAAATAATAACTAACGACGTTTCATAGATCCATAAAAACCAAAATAAATGTTCGCGACAATACTATGTAAGTATCCAAAATTCTACGCTACCTTTGTAACCTTTGTAAATGTATAACCAAAACATCCTTATATTGTGAACAATATGGTTTTAAATTGTACTTTGTATCATTTGGCAGTGGGAATAGTTATCTTCTTACTACCAACTAGTGTTTAAAAACTGCCTAAAACTACTCAATCTAACATAGACTTTGAATATAAAAACGCGAAACGATAATATCGAATAAAGTCGATCGATTCGATTGACTCTCATGCGACTCGGTCGAAATACCTCGATGTAAAAAAAACATTACCTACAAATAGGTAACTATAACTTAGATTAACTTACAATAAGAAATAAATAGCGTTACTCGTGACGATAAATCTAGAATTAGTATTGACTTTGCTCGTACTACGAACATAAGACTGAGTGCGCGGCAGAATGCCGGGCGGCGCGGGCGCCCGCCGGTACCGGTAACTACACAACTAGGAACCAACCAACAGTAATCACATAACCACCAAGATATGCGCACTTTAACTAAAGCACTAAACGACTAAAACGAACGATTGCTTCCAAACTTACACCATTATATACATATCACCTACAACTGAGTCTGTTTAACGCCCGCAGGCGAAAGCACAATATTGCAAGTCTGTGGAAGATTACTTACACTACTCATCCGCAAAACCCAATATACACCGCCGTTTTTAAAACATCAATTGCCATCACAGACTTTAATCTGGCCGAGAGTGCACTTTGTGCCGACATTTTATAGCCTGATACGGATAATTAGACGTGGAAAGTTCATCTCTTATTCGATTAATCGGGTGCAAGGTTATCATATCAACTTATCAGACTATAACTATGAAATTCGTTTAAAAATCGGCCAGAAAGGGTCACGGTGGCAATACACCAGGGTAAACGTTCCGTGGCAACTATCGAGTGAACACTGGACGCGCATTATCACAGTTTATTGATTTTCTTGGGAACCGGGCCTCAGGCCTTGAGTTTGTGCCGGGGGCGGCACTGCACCATGCAGATGTAGCCCGCATCCACATCGCAGCCGCTCACCAGGAGGTTCATGAGGACGCTCGAGGACGGCGCTCCCGTGCTCCTGACTTCTAAAGCCGGGGACGGGCTGCGCTTGGCACGTTTGGCCTGTGGCTCCTCTTCCTGATTTAACACGCGCTTCACGCCTGTCTCCCACGACGAGACGCTTCTGCTTGGTATTAAACCTTTGGACAAAAGAAGATTCACGATAAGACGCGTTCCTGAAGTTGTTACATTCCAAATACAAAATTTATTAAATGTTAGGTACCTTGATCTGAGTATATGCTTGTAATGAGATCTTGTGGCGGAGGGCCTGTAGGCGGTGCAGCTAGTAGACGCTGGAGCGCCGGGGCCGGTGAAGCGTTCTGATTAGCCGGGGCGGTTGGCTGTGGTCTAGCCATACTGACGTTATCAGGGAACGCCGCCCACATAACCGCTGGCTCCAGAACTGGAAGCTCATCGGTAAGGGGGATAAACGGCGAGTGTCCATCGTCTATTTCGTTGTCTGACCTTGCGCTATCTAACGCATCCAAGGATAGTTCTGTCAGTATTGACGACTGTTCGCATGATGAATCACTCTCCTGAAACAAATTACATATTAGACAAAATTCCACAGAAATTCCCGCTGTCGCAGCGAAACTCAGCGTTGTCAATTTACCTGAGGTTCAGGCGAGGATAATAATAAAGAGTCAGCGGTCAAGGAATCCACGGGCGAATCATTAGCAAGGTCGTCGCCTAACAGACTGCAATAGTTGTCGCTCAAAATGAAATCGTCGAACATGTCGAACGGACTGTCCTCGAGTGGGATGCAAGTGTCACCGGCCGTGGGTGCCAGATAAGTGAGATCCTCTTCATCAGGCTCGTCTTTGAGCACTGAAAATAAATCCAATGTTCAGTAAAAATACACTCAGAAACATATCAGATCAAGCAATGTTATTAATCTTAACATGGAAGATTCGGAACTCTCAACTCACTTGTATGTCCCTTGACTTGTGCCAGCGAGAGATAACCCTTGTTCATGTTTTTCTCTCTTGGTGCAAAGATTTCTTCTGTAGCAGGTACGACGGACACTATGGCACCGTTAGCTGGTTCAAATGGAACAGGCGGCACAGGCGAAGGTTTCAAGTCCGCATGTTGGAGCTGGTGTGCGGAGAACACCTCATCTTTGCACTCGATAGCACTGTGGACAAAAAAAACAATGCAAATAACCGCCCTAGAGGCAATAAACGTCCTACCTAAAACATACGTGGTTTCGTGTTCAAGTGCAGCACCAATAATACGCAGTTCACGCTAAACAACAATTTCAGTGTTAATTGTTTTTGCATATTCACGGAGGGAGCTAGGAAATGTGAAGAAATACGCTTATGAATAGCAACAAAGTCTTCACTGACTAACTCATTATAGCATGAAACCATTCAATAATGTTCAAGGTTGTACAGATAAACAAAGTATACTACAGCAAAGATCTCAGAAGTCTTCTCACACAAAATAAGGATCAATCCAGTATTAACGATAATAGGGTCTTTGCAAAAGAATGACAATGAAATTAGTCATCAATAGGTACTCATTAATAATGCAGATACTAGACATTTTTATTGAATATAGATAAGTGATTAGATTATGATTATGATTAAGTACACTGAGTGCATTATAATATTTATAATAGTGATTAGTAAACAAGGAAGATGTAGTGGAAATCTTCGTCACATGCAACTGTTATCTTCATCACGAGTAAAGACAGGTGATAATGGTGCTAATATAAACAGCTTACACTAGAAATTAAACGATACATACATATATAGAGAACATTATTTGCCGAAATCAATAAGAATTTTAATTACTGCATCCCCGGATGATTGTATACGATTTAAATTTTCGGTTGAAAGAGAAGAATAAAGCCCTCGTTATACTTACAAGGTGTCCAATTTTGATAGTCAAGAATTTCAAAGGAATTCCGAAAGAGTCTATTAACCCGAGAGTATTACATTTATTAAGATATCTAAAGTATTCGAAGTAATTTAACTTTTAAATTGTTTGAGAAGAAACACGTGCGCACATAGCGAGAGCCGGCGCTAATTTGAATGAACTAAAACCCAACTAACCCGATAAAGTGATACTGAAAGATAATATTGCAGTAAGGATTATTAATTACTTTTCGACAAGTAACGATGTTGACCCGCGAATGGCCTTTCGATATTTGCGTCAATAGATACACAACTAGTGCTGGTATCTCTGTAATACGCAAAGTCGCATCCATTAATATGATAACTTGAATGTTGTTGACAATTATCTAATGCAATATTTATTGACCTTAGATAGATACAGCGCGATCTTCCGTGGAAAGCTACTATAACTTAAAAATAGACCCGTAAACATTTGTAAGGCTCTCGCGATTATGGAGCACACAAAAATAATGACCCATTGATTGAAATTAAATATATTACTCTATCTGATAACGACATGACAGGATCCGTTGCTCCCAATAACAAAAACAAAGTATTAAATATTATGATTGCTTACATCATCTAAACCCCAAAGGCAACCAATTTAATTTGTAATGCCATAAAGCCGTTCAAAACCGCCAGCTCATCGTAGGCTAGACGTATAGCCGTAAAAGGGAGTGCTTTATTTATTTTGGTCAATGCATTTACGGGCTACTTTTAGAGATTTATTTGAGAAGGACGATCTGATGGGCGCGAAACAGGGTGGAGAGAGACGAGGGTATGGTAGTAAGTTCGGCCTTGGTAACGACCTTGCAGCAGCCACCCTCTAGCAGGCTCGTTCCTCCACTCAGGCCATTCACCAAGAGCGTAGTGAAAGTGTATGCGCGCGCAGCGCCAACACGCGTGCCCATATCGATTGCCAGTTTAAGAAATACCAATCCAACATTTCGGCAGGCGTACCTACCCCTAATTCATAGTAAAAATAGACTGTAGAACGCAGTTTGGCGGGACTTAAGCATAAGTAAAGTGGGACTCTAGTATAATGAACATCTGGTAGTAAAGAATAGTACATATACACGTGTAAGCGTATGCAGAAATACTTGTGCGTAAGCATTAGGGTTGCCGTTCGACGTTGACCTTGGCCGTGATCCGTTGTATTGTTAAATTCGGGGGGCAACGCAATTCAACAATTACATCTGCCAAATCGAGGACGTGACATCAGATTTTAACTAACTAGTCCGACGAGATTCACAAAAATATGTAACTAGATTAACTATTTTAGATTTTGTTGTGTTTATCGTTTTCTGTAAAGATAAGATGATATGATGGAACCTTAAACTTTCTGAATGAGTTTATCGTAATATTGATAAATTATGCACCAACCAATCACTTCAGCCAGTAAGCTTTGTTGGAGAAATGATCATATCATATCATATATTATTTATTACATTTATCAATGATAATACGCGAAACATCATTCCGAAGCGGAAAATTATGGCCACGTTGGGATTATGGTTGTGATAGAATCTGTCATGATAATATTAGTATCGGCGTTCGCAGTCATACCAACTCCACCCAGACTGTACATATACTTTTCGTCTAATATTATAATGATAAAGCGATTTGGGAAAGTATCTGAAGGTCGATGTAGATTAGATAAAAGTGAGTTAACATTGATAAAAATTAGAGTTGAAAATAACCTTAGGGATAAATCTACACTCAAAATTAAAAAATAAAGCCGCGCGCTAAAATTTATTCGAAACTGGATTGGAAACGTACGTTGATCTTAGTTTTAGCATTATTATGCACATTTGTAATAAAAGGGAAGAAATAACCAGCAGCTCATTGTATAAACAATACACCAACGATAATAGATTAGATGATTTCTACGATAAGGCTTAAAAATTTACAATGTTGGTAGCGGAACGAAATCTCTCTTAAAAATCGAAATTGGGTATGTGGTGTGTCCTGATATCGATGGAGGATAATTTATGGATGAGCATAGATGGATCACTATTTGTTGGAACACAGCGCATCAGTCTGCCAATAGCGTGGCGGCTGCGCGGGAGTCAAGGCCGCGACGCGGTTATGTAACGCCGGGCTGGGGGGCGAGGGGCGCTAATTTTAGCGGTTTCTTGCAAACAACACGCATCACCGAGCATACGCTAATGTTCCTAAATGCACTGAAGACGTATCGCCACTGTTCCAAAGGAATGAATTATTTATTGTTTACTAAATTGCAATTGAATTGAACAGCAAAACTCCGTTAAAAAGTACGAATTTATAATGTAAGCTGCGCGACGACTGGAAAACCGCATTGAAGTGCAAAAAATAGTTTAAGCATGATCGAAGTTCAAATATTGGCAACAACACACTGAAGAGTTACATAAGCCGTGTTTTCAATGACCATACGTTCTAATTCTTATCTCTGAGGTGTTTATTCATTGAAATAACTAGCAAGTTAAACTTTTATCACGTTTCCGCACGGTCATTAAGTATTGCAATTATTCTGCACTTGCGTACACGAAACACGCACTGTATTCACTTCACTGTCACTGCTTACCATGTTGATTAGATGAATTTGTCGTTAAACAGTATTATCATATATGATTTTCGCCGGTGGACGCGTGGTGGTAACAGCTGATCGCGAGAGTTTGGTCGGCGAAGTAACGTGTACGGTTCAGACGAGGTCCGTGGCGCGAATGGCTAGGCGACGGCGCACTGCCGCTCTTGTTTGCCGTGTTCGTTATCCATTGACACAGAACGCTTTCCTATTCCGATGACATAAGGCTGATAATCTATTGTTTGGCGTGCCACATTGTGGTGGTGTGTGATCCTACTATCATTACGTCGCGATTACTAACCTGACGATAAATTTCGAAGACCCGTGCATTCGACGGCCACGCAAGGAGATAACCGGTCCGCACACCGGTGGTGTGATCGCGGTCGGAACCACGCGATATCATTTCCTGTCGTGACAATCACCAGGGATTGCTGATTGAGTCATTAAATTGTTGCTAAGATATTGTAATTTGTAACTTACCAAAATCCATAGCTCGATGTCTGTTTAAACCACGCTCGGCAATAAACTTAGAAGTGGCGCAGAGCTATTAAATTATTGTATTATTCCATCATATAAAAGTCATATAATTATATGAGGACATAATAACCTGCATCACCAAGTTGTTACAAGGAAAGATTATTTTTATTCTGGGACGCGGTGCATTGAACCATATCCGAATTGTTTCAGCTGTCATATAGGATACTGGATACCTAACTTTAAATAAGGATCGCGACGAAAGAAGTTATTTTAGTGACAGCAACTCCTCGGGAAGTCATTGAACTCTACTCAGAAATGGAACAAATATGCTGCTCAGTTTAGTCTAAACCGTATCGTGATTTTGCAATCTAACCCTCGTATGTAGATATCGTTAGAAACTAACACATTATTACAATAATATTATTCCAACGCATGTTTACTTACATATAATCAAGTTTTCAAGGCCGTTGGGCTGAATAATAGGGTTATCAAAAGTTTTCTGATTCACAACAGTTACTGTGAAAACTTTAGACATTACCTTAATGTCTAAAAATATTTGCGATTGTGGTAAAACTATGGTAGATTTATACACGATGATTTTTAATTCGTGATCAGGAGTAAATTTTTCTAATTCTGTAATTGATACCAAACACGATTAACTCGAGGTTACCTAAAACAGACGTTCTTTTTTTCGGAATAAAACTGAATAAGGAATCACTTTATAATTCAAAATCATTGTCACCCTAACGGTAGATGCGAAAATTTGACGTATGTGTGTTTAACGTATCTACTTAACTTCAAGAAATGTAGGGTGACCAAACATTCAGTGGATATTATTTTTAACATTATCATTAAATTTAATTAACTAAACAGTGATTTAATTGCATGAGACCGACCATTGACATCCGTTTTGGCTGTTTGTCAATATTTTTCGACTCCTGATCATGGATTAAAAATCATCGTGTACTTTAACTGGTTTTTATATTTTGGGTCAGTTGCTTCAAGCCATCCGTAATGAGTAGGTAAGGTAAGTAACGTGTTGGGTAACATCGGAATGACTGAAGTTTGACGTATTTATGAATAATACCTGCTGACGCCATAATGAATGTTAAAGGATTCTCAGTGGTCTTAGCAGTGCCTTTATTGACATTAAATATCTAGTAGAACAAATAGTACATGGATGATTTTTGTAAAAAGAATATTGTATGTCACCAAGATAAATTAATCGTCCATTTGGGTAAGGGCCAGCAAAGATTTCCGGCAAATATTCAATTAAAAAACAAAAGGCTAACTAAACTAAAAATAAATCTAGACAGCAAACATAAACACAATCGTAGCGGTACTAATAAATTATTTTCATTCAACGTTTGCGTAGAATATTATTCTACAAATATTTTACTAGCCAGGCAAAGCAAAAGAAACATCGTTAACCATGTGTGCCAATAAATTATTAATAGGTCCACCATAACATAAAGATCAATGTCGTTCCTAAAATATCGAATCGATATGCTTCAAGTCTTCCTCTGTCCGTCCGCAAGCTCTTGTTTACCTTAGTGTATATCAAAAGTTATCGGTAAACATGGAAGCAATATCAACCGCAGAAGCCGAATACCCATGCCATTTGATTTTCAGGTAATTCAATATTAGTTAGTATCGTTATATTTGCTAACGAGATTGTAATGGTTCTATAAGCAAGGATAAGTCGGCTTCTAAAATGATATAGTTACTTTAATGTGTTGGCCCGATTGACCGTCTAAACGGGATTACATCCAGTTTAACCAGTAATTGCTAAGATTAAGGTCCTTTCGGACGAAACACTAACTAGAGGTATACGACAGCTTCAAGAAAGTCGTTACTAAATACGCAGCAGCATTTTGTGAAGTAAAAGATCACTAAAGATTGGATCCATCACTCACCAACTTTGCAACAATATGAATGTGAATATAAATTCAATTTATACAAACTGATGTGCGTTCGACGATTTTTTCATCTTAGTTTATAATGCCTTCTTGAAAATTACTGTAGGGCAAAAACTTCGTCTGGTAATACCTACTTCCAGTACACCTATAAAACCAAGTCTTTCAACCGATATTTTTAGAGCCAACATTTTTTATTAGTTAATCCTAGTTTTTTTATAACTGCATAAGTTTTCCTGTACAAATATGGAAATATGTATAACAACGGTTCGGTTTAGTAATCCATCAGGCCGTCAGTAGCGAATGGCGACACTCGATACGCGCGATGAAGCCGCGATGTTCCACAATTTAGCCGCGTAACTAAAACCCGGGCTCTAATGGACCGTTAGACAATCTCAAGCTAACGTGACTTGATTTTATAATTTGTAGGTAAAAGTTGTGCTGGCTCAACAGGAAATCACTGAGTCAAAATCAGTGTGAGGTTTAATATGATTGATCCACATAACGCTCTATTAATGACCCTCGCAGTGTCGCGTGGAAAACTTGCGTATCCAAATTAACGTAAACCAAACAATAGATAAAAATTAAATTACTAAATTACAGCACCAGATAATGGAAAAGAATACCTTAAACGTAACGACCGGAAAATAGTGCGAAATGAGAAATTCGCTGGGATATCTCCTCTTGATCAGGAAGGGTCCGGGCAACTGACGACGGGGACTGAGTGCGAGAGCATGCGCGAGTTATTGCACAACCTTGCAATGATTTCAACATTCCCAAAATGATGAAATCCTAGACACAATCAGAATCAATAGATGATGGCTATGCAAAAACTCTAAACACGTAAAATGTGACAAGCTGCTACAGAGACAATCTGGCTAATCAGTTTAACAACCAATTCAATATTTAGCTTATGTAACGTCACTTATTATCAAGGTAACAGGACACAGCTTTACGTGAAGTTATCCTCGATTCCTCGCACCACATACCGACGCAATATGTCACAAATCAAATCATACCAGTTTCTATTTGCATAATTTTCTGTCTCAATTAAAACCATTGAGAAACATCTCAATACAACAACAACAAACATTAATTGGGACGAATTTGACTAACTGGGAGCTGGGAGCCGCATGTTAGATGTGCTAAGAGGAAGGTTAAACACTTATTTTGGACGCACGGTGTAAGTTTATTCGTTGAACTTCGATGTTTTGATTACGATTGGTATGTTCTCTCCAAGAAAATCTCGAAATAAAAATAAATCGCAGCCTTGGTTGGTTCTTCACGTAAACCGCAATTTCAAATCAAATCGCATCTTAAAGGTTTCATGAGAAAATTGTCTCGATCCAATTGATTCGAAATTCTTGATGTGAAGGGATTATGCATAATCCATGTGAAGCTATGACCCTAAAACACAACTGGGTCAACTGGTGGATTAAAGAATGCGAAGAACCCAGAGCTAAATTATAATTGAGGAAGCATTTCCAAAGTATTGATTAACATTACTAAATCACCACTGAACAACTGGAAGGAACAATAGTTCGGTTTTTAGAATCCAAAGAGAAATAGATCGTAACCTAAATTGAGCAAGCATTTCCAAAGTATTGCTTGGTAAGTAACTATAGCTTTTTTGGAAGTCAAAGCTAAATAAATCGTAACCTAAATTAAAATTGAACAAGCATTTACAAAGTACTGCTTGATAATAGTTTTTTGGAAGTCAAAGCTAAATAGATCGTAAACTAAATCAAAATTGAGCAAGTGTTTCCAAAGTATTGCTTGATTTTACTAAGCCTATGGTGGGGCGTGACTCAGCAGGAACACGTAAAGGTCTACGTGAGTGTTCGAGTGTTGGTGGAACTAACCGCTTGTAAGTTTGGGGCATACGTGACGGGCGAAGCGTCGCCGTCGCATTACTAGCCCATTATTGAATCGGTCCCTCAATAATACTGTTAGTATTTTGGTGTAAGATATTGATATTGCAACTAGATAAAATGAATCGAGCTATATGTCACGGAAGAATCGGATTGGGAGAAATAGGCAAGCGTGTAAAAGTGTCAATCTCAAATCTCAATACAGCAGATTTCCCCTGAGAAGATATTAGCCGGTTTAGATTTTAGATTAGAATCATATGTAAACCTCTTAACTCGTCTTTCCTTTCGCTTCATTTGGTTATATTCGATCTGAGTTATAGTTGATTTTCTTTTTATTATCACAACGTCTATGTTTATAAGTCTTTCATAAGTAATGTGAATGTGAATGTGAACGACACAATAACGTCTTTAGCAGATATAAATTTACTCCAACTAATACGCTTCTTTCTTAGCTACTGAATTATAATAAAATGCCAAAATCTTAAAAAATGAGGGTGTTTACTAATGTACTATTTAAAGAAACTGATTACGCGCCAATTCCTGTTGCTCGTGTTGATTTCAGAGTCACGAGTTGTAATTGGCCAACGCGAGCTGAGCAGTCAGCAGGCCACTCGTTGCAGTGCAAGATGCAATTCGCGCTGCAAATCGTTATGCTATTATGGCCGGATGCAGACGGTCGGCGGTCATTGACCCGGTAGCCCCACCCCCAATTTCAACGTTTGTTGGCTACGTGACTCCACTGGCGTTCTACAACAGGTATGCTTTCAAGAGCTGCGTCATAGCGTGTTATACTCTGGGGCTCGAGTCAATGTTGCAGTGCTACATGATGTCATAATTACACAATATTTGCAACTAATATCCATGAGGGAGAGAAATAAAAAAAGCGCACCAAAATTTCAATAGACGTTTAGGTAAGTAGCTATTTTTGTTTTATCACTGTAAGGAAAAAATACACGTCATCATTGCACAAGGAAATAAGCTGTTGCCAATGGAGTTTATAATTCATAACATAACTAGGTACAGTCGCGTTCTCCAATATCTATATAGACAACCCTTCAAAAACATCTACACATGTGTCTTATGTCAGTAACAATAAAGTCTCTGTACCTATATATATATTCGAAAGGTTCTCTGTGTAGATATTGGAGAACGCGATTGTACCTAATCGTCACATTTCATGCTTCATGAATTTAATTTTTAACTGGAATGGAATATGACTATGTGTGATGTAGTTTAAAAATATATCATAAGAACTTTACGTGTCAAGTAGAAAATATTGATTGCCACAACGAAATAAGTCTAAATCGCATCTGTCATCCTCGTCAATCCAGTTATCACACAAGAACAAGAAACCGCTACCTACTAGCTGCACAACGAGAGCACTTTCCCAACATTCTTTAGGACATGCATTCTATTCAGTAGTACAATTTCACTCGAATTCAAATAAACCGGTCAAGTGCGAGTCAGACTCGCGCACCAAGGGCTCCGTTTTTTCAACATTTTCCTTCATTAAATGAAATTCACTGTAAAAAAATCATAGAAAATATAAATAAGTATATGTTTAATGTTTTCCTTTTCCATATACGTGCGTTAGGCTCGTTTACAACTATTCTAAAATTCAAATTGATAGCACAAGTTGTTCTTGAGATATTTAACGTTGTGACAGACAGACGGACGAAGTCGCACCGCACCATAAGGGTTCCTTTTTTACGTTTCTTGTAGGGAACCCTAAAACATACGATACCAGTTTTATAATAAAGAGCTCTTACCTTCACTTTAAAATTACAGAAAGTTCTGAAACACCTTATAGAGTCACGCGATTTGACTATAATTCTGACCCCGATTTACTTGAAAAGGACATTAAAGTATTTTTAACGGATAAAGAATATTAAACACTGTCACGAAAACAATTACGAAAAAGCTAGTCCTGAAACTCTTTGTTTGTAAATAAAGAACATGGTCTGAATTATTGATTTAGGCTGCCTACTAAAAGGTGTCGTTAAATCGATGAAGACTGACGTCGACGACCCCATATTGTTCAGTTGTCAAAGATTATTAATGAGGTGATCGGAAATCGAAACGAACTTAATGTGGATGGCTCGCCGTGCCAGGAATTCAATAATGAACGTTAACTCTAAGCAGATATTCGGGTAAATAAAGGACTCTGTGTCTGTTGGTCTCATTTCTACAATAAATGCTAATTTTGTTTGAAAAGTTGCTCAATAGCTGCAACCTTGCTTTAAAAAAAACAATCAAACAAAGCCTGAGTATTACCAAACTAGAGTAAGGAGTTTTCTAATGCCAAATTTGTATTAGCTTATATCCAATCAGCACAATGTTTTGCTTAAAACTTATGCTACTTTTCAATGCCAAGTAACACGCTCCCAAAATTTTCTGGATAAATGGTGTATCATCTCGGACGCCAAGAACCTTTTTGAATTTACTCTTTCTTACGCAAGAAGTAAGTGTTTCTTTAGAAGCAAATTAAGATAACAGAGCCGACGGTGATATTGTAGGATTTTTACGCCAAGACTTCTCTTCGCAAAGCCCCGGTATTGGTATTGTCCAGGCTGATAGTTTAACAACAGCAGGCAATCAAGCGATAACGGCAGACGTCTGGCGCAAGCCTTGCCGACTACATACACTAAAAACATTTGGATGAAAGTGAAGATACATAAATAAGGACTGTGTTCTTCGTGAATAATTCCTGACTCACATTCGGCCACCTGTGATAGGTATATATATCTTAACGGTTTAATTTTCCGCGTTTTTGAATCATTGTTATTTACTTGTTTTGCGGTCGACATTTTGGTATTCCCTTAGTAAGTATAGGGAAATTCTCAAACGGTGAATGTGTTTCAATTAACAATAAGTGTCATTGTACTAGCGAAGCAAAGTAATTAAGAGCCATAGTGCCTATAAGAACATGACGTAACCTCACAATTGTTACGTATCAAATACATCACATATATGACGTGCATATGTGTGTGAGTGAGCATGTACGCACGTCTTAATAAACAACAAGCCCGAATATCTTTAATACACCTCCAAGGTCTCTGGAGACGAGAGTACATCTACAATGGCTACAATTGAGAGGTCCCCAGCGGCCCCGTACATTGACGTCACAGCCATTGACCCTCTTCCCGGCCCATTTGTGTGTCAATCCCCGCATCTCATAACACAAGATATGAACTAGCAAAAAAGACTTGTATAACGTGTTTAAAATAACAGTACGTTTAGTAAAAACTTTCATTACAAAATGTGCTTTGCCTCGCGGCGGCACGTGATTCTCGGAGAGAATATGCAAAACAAACAACTGAAGCGCTGAAGCTTCACAAAAGATAATGTTACGTTAAAAATTGTTAAACAAAGGAACGAAGCAGATACACGTCAGGTAGCCTGCATAGTTTTCAGCGAGCATTATCTAGAGAGCAGGGACGGGTAAAACAGAGCAGCGTGGGTGTTGCTCCCCATTCAAGCAGAAACGAAAACTGCATCCTGGTACCGCTAGCTGAGGGGTCGTCGACCGAGGGGGGAGGCTAAGGTGCATTCCCCCGCTTCAGTTGCATAACCCGAACGACGACCGAGTATTTTATTCAGGGGAGACTGCACGTGCATTTAAAAAGGTTGCATGAGGACTCGAAGTAATCAAGAGGTATAAAATTTACTTCATGCAATTCAATTTCAGCGGCGATAAAAGATGTGCCAGTAAGAGATCGTTGACATGCGATTTAGATGCAATGCGGATTGTGGCAAGTGGACCGATCGACCGACCGCCACGCAACGCAATATCCAGCATCCATTATAAAACGGATTTGAATAGATAGCCCAGACGACTCTATAGTACCTGTACTAACATTTTTATCTAGTCAATTTATTATTCTGAAAGGCATTCCATTATCCGGATTTATATAGGCTAATTAATAAATCATTTTTTTTCCTACATAATTAATTCTCCTTTATAGCATCTACATTTAGAAACTCGCGTGAGAGAAATTGTAAAAATTTACTGTTATAGATAAACACAAAAAGTAAAAAATCGGCCTAGTGCGTGTCGGGGTTCCAGTGTTGCCTGTCTTTCTTAGTTACATCGACACGCGCACGCCAACTAAATGGTTGCGTCGGCCGAAGTTTTACGAAAGTTGGCCTTCTTTCACACGACTCGAACAAAAATGTGGGCTGTAAAGCCCAATATCTCGCAAACAATTTTGTGTATTTACAAGATAACTGGTTTAACTGAATACCACGAGTGTTGCTACACACTACATAAGTTGGCAGTTGATTCCGCAGCATCTGCTGCAACAAGTCCTCAATCTGTATACCAAACAGACTCAGACTGTATTGTATACCATTGATGATTTTATTTGAAATACGAAAATGGTCAATGGTACAAATATTTGTCCATAGCTTACCAGCAGTTATTATCTGAAAAGCCCACTAGCGTGGAGGCTGAACAGTGAACGTGCATTTTCAACTGCGGGATATTTCTGCAGCAAATTAAGATCAAGACTCAGTGACGTCACATTAGATGCTCTCATGTTTTTAAGGGCTTTCACACTTTCACAAATGAGTTACACTTGAGATGAGTGACATTTAGTACATATTAATATTGACTTTGGCTGAATTTATGGTACTTACCTAATAATTAGTGATTTTCTTTATTAATTATTATTAGTTTCTTTTTGATATATAATATTTTATTAAAAAAAATGATTTTAATTAATAAAGAAAAACAACGCAGGGTTTATGTTGCATTAATACTGCTTATTTTATGATTTTACGTCACGTAGAACTAGATTTATACGTAATTTTTAAAAAACGTTGAAAAACCGATAATAACCGATTATAACCGAATATCGGTTATTTTTCGGCCATAACCGTAACCGAAACCGGTTATGAAGTTAGGCCGGTTATTGCATTCCCTGGCTGTAAAGCCCAATATTTCGCAAACAATTTTTGAACAAGCTTTCCAACGATACCCCACACTATGAGTTTAACGAGAAAAAAAATTACATCCCCACTTTAGGTGTAGGGGAGGTTCCACAAAAAAAAAATCAAGATTTTATTTTTCTGTTTTGTCGGCGTGATTGATTTCTAGTAGTAATGTGACTGAGCTAAGCCGAAGACGGACGGACGGACTATAAGGGTTCCTTGTTGACTACGGAACCCTAAAAAGGCACGTGTCTACAGTTCTCCAAGTAAATCCCTTTTAATGCGTTGGTAAGGGTTTTATTATGGGCCGTATGAGTTCACAACCGACTAGACTATTCTGTGAGTGAATAATTAACAAACCAGGAGACGCTAGTACCTATAGAACGATTGACCGGAGGATTTTGAACAACGTACTCATCTCTGCGCGGAACCCAAGTTCCAAGTTTTCGGGAATATGAGACGCTCCAGTATTATTCCTGGTTATGAAGTATATCGGCATACACTTTAGCGTACTTTTGTCCCTGTATCAAAATTTGTGGATATCTAATGCTATCTATTCTTCGTCCTAGTAACTTGTCACGTAATTCTATTAAGAGGATTAGTAAGGGCGAGATAATTGAGAAATTGGTATTAGTAAAATGTATTGCTGTCGCGCAACTGCAGCTTGGACCGAAAATACCTTTTAAAAGTACATAAAATCAACGCTTCGTAGTCCCCTGATTCCTTATCCAAAACTTGACCTATTTAACAATTTTTTTAAATTAAAAATCAAAGAAAGGCTTTGGCCGTGTTCCTATGTATTCCTTTTTTTTAATAATCTAGTCAAAATTGTTTTCTGGATGTTTGAACACAGCGGAAAATCTAGCATTTTTTTTAGGTTTTTGAAGATTAATATCTCTTTCAAGAAAAAATCTATGAAAAAAAGGAAAACATAGAAACGTTTGTCAATAGTAGCCATAGATTTATGGAAAAAAAAAATTGCTCTACTGCCATTATCCAGGGAGAAAACAGGGGACTAGGTTTCTATGGAAAAACGGCCCTTGTGTTTCCTCTTAAGTCACGCCTTATTCAATCGATGTCTAATGCTACTATGCCATTAATTACAGGAAACACGAAAAACTAATCAGCACTTTCTATGCATGGCCCTTAATAACTGATACCTTTTAATCTAACATTAGACTGCGATGGAAGGTGTGGCCCCAACGTAACGAATACTTAATTACGTTGTTACATTGACCTAGCTGCCCTAGATAATGTGTGAAAATAAACGGCACTGCACGTGATAGCACGCTCACCAGGTGTTGATCTCATACATGACATACATTATATTGTCATGAGATCAGGCTTTACCCAGGGGTGGCATCGCTCGAGAACCTACTGGGAGTAACGGTAAAAAAAGTTCAGAATACATCTGGGCGGATCAACTTTTTTTTGTATAAACGCGTCCCGTTCAGTTTAAAAATAGTAAACCCTACTTTTTATTACATAAAACATGGAATAAGATATTAATTGTTTAATCAGATCTATTATTTTGTGTTTGCCTTAGTTTTGTAAGTCAGACTTTTTCCATTTTTAAAGAAAAATTTTCGTGACTCGGGTGACGAAATTTTTGTTTCATACTAAATCTTACTGTCCCCCAAGGGTACTAACTTACTATTATCGAAAATTCTGAAAACAAAGTCCATTATGACTTTCTATATTTAGAGGTTTTTATATACATATTAGTACCTTTAATTTAAATTCTTATTAACCAGCACGATATTACGTATTTGAATATACAAAATATTTTTTCAAAACTATGTCCCCAAGGCGGTGAAATAACACGTGTCGTCTGAGTCACCGGATACTTTGTTTTGCTAATTGCGAGCGAGACAGCCTATGAACGGCTTAGCCAATAGGAGCTGCATCTAAGTATCGCGTGATGGCGTCTGCGTTTGCTATACGTTCAAACTGACTCGGCCATTTCGTCCGTGACTCGCGAGGTGGTAGCGTGTGTTTATTGTGTGTCGGCCGAGTAACGTTCGAATTTCGGTAAGTGTATCTCTTTCTAATATTTTTTTTTCTTCATCTAGTGTCTTTTAGGTCTAAAATGCTGGAGGTGTATGTTTTTACCGTAGTATATATTGTTTTGCGACCAAAACAACAAAACGATGTTAAAATGTCACTTTAGTCACAGTCACCTTAGTAACGAAAACCGTGACTCAGAAGACTTTTCACGTGACTCAAGAGACTTTTTTTAAGGTATTACCCTTAAATCCTTACATACTGCGTTAAATTGAACAATTTGGTAATTAGTGTTTCAGTTGCTAAACTAGTACAAAAGCGGGATACTTTTTTTTGTGTCTGTTACCTCAAATTTCATAGTTTTTATGCATGTATCCTGTTTGCGGATGTTATGTGACCGTGACACTATAATTTGAAAATAAATAAATAAATTGCATTACAATAATAACATTTTACCTTATTTTCACTATTATTAATATCATTATAAAGTAAAGACACATTGACAGTACCTAGGTTAAAAGTGGGTTCGTTTGTTTCAGTAGCAATGCCGCTTTCAGCTGCAGAAAGACAAAAACGCTATAAAGAAAAACTTAAACTTGACCCTGAAAAGTATGAAAATTGTTAAGTTGTTTTTTAAATATTGAAGAAAGACTTGTGAATTATGATTGATCTCAGAACTTATAGTAATGCATATAATTATCTTAAGTACTTTCAGTTTTTAAGTTTTTACTATTCACGCCTCGTGTGTGAACACGACATTTTGATAATGTTTTGGTTATGTTGTTTTGTAAAACATTTATTGAATAGCTTTTAATTGTTTAAAACCCAACAAAGTTGGTGCTTATTACTTAGATAATACTTTAATCTAAGAATTGTTATGATTAGTAGTTAGAGTTGACTGATTGTTTTTTGTTGATCTCACAATTAAGAATAATAAAAGTTATAATATGGAAGATTTATATAATAATAAGTGTTATTTTGTAACTCGTTTAGACATCTAGTAATAATATTTTGATTCCTAATCTTCAAAGTTACTGGAATTGTGTCTCTTGAGTCACATGTTTTGTCTCTTCGCTAACAATATTGTCCCCCTAAATTGCAACAGATAACGGGCTTTTAAACAGTTTCTAAGAATCACTATTTTAAAACTATATACAAATAATGTTTTGCTTAGAACTTTGTTAAGTTAAGTCATTATACTTGTTTAATTATATTGAGTGCATACTGATTTATGTTAAAAAATATTCACTTCAAACTAGGTATGTGACTCAGGAGATAAAACCAACCCCAGTATTACGAAATTGAGACTGAATTTTGTACCTTTTATTTCGTAACTGTGTTCATTATTAATTACTTTCAATAATAAAAGAAATAATTTTGGAATTAAATGAAGTTTCTTTATCAAAATCCAGAAATCCGTATCCGTGACTCAGTAGACGTTTTACGTGAGTGTGCCATCAAATTTGTGTAATAATTCCATCAAAACACTAGAACGAGCGATGCTCGAGATATATTTGCAATCTCCGAAAGTAATATTATCAATATTAAATAATATTGCGAGGATAAAAGTACTTTTTTTTTTTTCACTAAAAAGTTGATTATGTACAAGGAATAGTTGATCCGCCCATCTCGCCTTTTGAATTTGAAAATTTAAGTTGATCACAAAAGAAAGAGAAAATATTGTGACTAGTTTTCCCACTGGGTTGGGAGATCAGATGGCAGTCGCTTGGCAGGCACTTTTGTAAAACTGTGCCTACGCCAAATCTTGGTTTAGGTGCCAACGCATGAAAGATGATGATGAATGAAAGGAGGAAAGAGAAAACAATTGTAAACACAAAATGATCTTAATATGCTTTGCAGAAATGTAGACAATATGCATACGAGTAGTTAATATTTCTCTGTCAGTTAAGTAGAGTTTGCTATCAGCTAATGATACTCGTAATGATTATCTAGAAGTTAATAAGTTTCACGCTTGTCAAAATGCGAGGTGGTGCAAGGCAAGAGGAACTAATCTCGTCAGTTATAATCCTAAACTGGTAATGTATTCATATATTTATATTCAGTAAAATAACAGGATAAAAAAAGCTACGGTTAGCCAAGCGGTTCAGGCATGTCGAGCGGCGATCGTGGGTTCGAATCCCGGCTTGTACCAATGAGTTTTTCGGAACTTATGTACGGAATTTTACCGTTAGCTTTTCGGTGAAGGAAAACATCGTGAGGAAACCGGTCTAATCCCAATAAGGTCCCTCTGAGTTGGAAGGCCAGATGGCAATCGCTTTCGTAAAACTAGTGCCTATGTCAAATCTTGGGATTAGGTGTCAAAGCGGACCCCGGGCTCCTTTAGGGGCATTACCGGGAATAACGCTAGGAGGACGATGAAAATAACAGGATAAATAATTTTCATCTTATACGTAGGTAAATAGATACGGTAGGTATAGGTAGGTCTTATACGTAGGTAGGTCCAACTTCGAGAAAGAGGTCAATCGTCGAATCCGACTCGGCTGGGCAGCGTTCGGGAAGCTACGGCACATCTTTTCGTCCAATATTCCGCAGTGTCTCAAGACGAGAGTCTTTGACCAGTGTGTGTTGCCAGTGATGACATATGGCACTGAAACGTGGTCGCTTACTATGGGCCTCATAAGAAGGCTCAAAGTCACCCAAAGGGCTATGGAGAGGGCTATGTTGGGAGTTTCTCTGCGTGATCGCATCAGAAATGAGGCTATCCGCAGCTGAACCAAGGTAACCGATATAGCCTTCCGAATCGCTAAACTTAAGTGGCAGTGGGTAGGGCACATAGCACCTAGAACCGATGGCCGTTGGGGCGGAAAGGTTCTCGAGTGGCGACCACGTACCGGAAGGCACGGCGTGGGTAGGCAAGGTGGACTGATGACCTGGTAAAGGTTGCTGGAGTCCGCTGGATGCGGGTGGCGCAGGACCGGTCACTTTGACACTCTTTGGGGGAGGCCTATGTCCTGCAGAGGACGTCTTTCGGCTGATATGATGATGATGATGATGCGAAGGTAAATTGGCAGATTACGGTTTGCTCTATTGCAAAAACATTAAAGTTAAATAAGTGACAGAATAGCCACAATAACACTTTCTACATTGTAAAGAAATGCAAGACATTATTGACTTAATTCATTCAGAAACGCTGCTTTACGAAAATGTTTTGACACTTTGCCTGACCCCAGTAATTTTTTTAAGATGAGTTGAGACTACATTAAGGAAAATTATCCCATTATGGGGAATAAACGCGATAAAATCTTTGACGTGTAAAGAAATTCCTGCACAGGAAATATTTAAATAAGACGTTGAATTATGTCATATCATCTCTTACTAAATACGGAAGACGAAATAAATCATAACCTCGTGTTTCACATTTTCTTCTGTTGGACGACTTTCACGATTTTCCAGTGACCTGGATGAAAGATGCAAAGAAAAGAAATATGAGATTTCTGTATACGTATACCAATTTAGGTATCTTGATTTGACATGACAACCCTGTTATAAAATTTAGATATACCTACGCTTGTATCTACGTACGACCTCAAACTACTATTGCACATGCACGTTGAAAATGTCACAGTAACGTAGCAGTTCATGACTTGATCAGGTAACCCTTCACCAGGTTGTACGCACACGCCTGCTATATCTATACATTTTGAATCTAGTGTCTGGGGATTAAGATTCAAAATGGTGCACATATTTCTGGATTTGACCGTGCGTGCGTTACAGTGAACGCAAGGGCTAGGCGTCGTGATAAAATCTGAATGCTGATAACAAGATTTATAGCGTGAGCTCATTTACATATGTGTTTTATACAGCTATGTAAAAGGACTTATAATTTAAATTAAGTATACCGAAACTAAATGTGGGCCAAAAGTGCTAATAAAATAATATTAATGTCACAGTTTATAAATAATCAAAACCAAACATTCAACACAAATTCAAAACAATTGTCTTTAACGTGTAATTTTCAATAAGTATATGAATAAAAATCGGCCAAAAGCGTGTCGGGCCACGCACAGTGTAGGGTTCCGTAGTTGCCTGTCTGTCTTAGGTACATCGACACGTGCGCGCCAACTAAATGAATTTGTACGAAAGTTGGCCTTTCTAAGTACATTTTAAGTCGGACGACTAGAGCCTGGCAAATGAAAGCGTGACCTGAGAAAACGCGGCAAATTCAAAAAATATACATGTGGTATAACTACTACTAATTATAGTAGGAAAAAAATGTTATGATATCTTCAGATTATCTGTAAACATAAGTAACGGTATCATCATTATCGTCAATATTATTATATCAAATAATCAACCGACAAGGATTAAGATTACAAAGTCATACTAACCTAAAAAGTCCGACATCGCATCTAACCATTGTTGTTTCTCTTGGAAATAAACTTCTTTCTCATCTTGCTTTTGCTTGAACTTACTGATCATAGTATGTAGCAGCTTTCGCACATTACTTTTTACCGTTTTACCCATATTAGGCCAATTATGAATGAAAAATAACCACACTTTAGGCGTAGGAGAGGTACCCTAAAAAACGGACATACGGATATGAGGGTTCCCGAAACTATAAGGGTTCATTGTTGACTACGGAACCCTAAAAAGCAAGGCATATAATAACCGTGTCAAGAAAAATACAAAATTATAATTTGAGAACTTAAGAACCAACAAAAGTCTATTTAAAAATGGTTTAATTCGAACATTGACTATAAATACTAAAAACGATTACCATAAACATAAGCAACAACGTAAAGGATTTTACTCCATTTGATAATGCCCCGAACATCCCTTCAAATTGCGCGATCACATTTAAATTCCCAAGAAAGGTTAAGTAGATTACATTGAAAAACTTTTTTAGCGTTCTACCTAAACAAACAAAGCTCTAAGGATCCATAATAAGTCAGTTAATGTTGTTACGGATGAAAGGCTATAAATTAACTGTAATACAGTTTCTAACTCCGCTAACTTACTTTAATCTTCAGTTAAGAACATAAAATCCGCGAAAGACATTAAGAGTTGCAATAATGTTAATCACCTGAATTGTTTCAGTAAGAGGACAGTTCTGTAAATTAGTTTACAAGAGATATGGATTGTGAAATAAAGAATGATATGCATAGAAAGAAGCATAGCAACCATTTCCTTCTGATAACCTTTGCCTCTGCTGGTTACATTATCGATCAGGCTGCGCTTGGTCTTATTATCTCTAGTACACATAGATAAGATAACCTCACTGCTGAACCGTACACACTCATAATTTACAGCTGATATTAAGTTAGGTCTAACGACTTGCTTTACGCCATTAAAGACTTTATGATTAGTTTCGCAATTAGAAATACTTGAAGATAATGTTGACCAAGATAAACAAACTAAAGGCGACGAGAGGATAAACATAGAAACGTGATTGTGAGAATCGTTCGATGTTTGCCGGGAGTGTGAAGCAGAGTCTACGAGTGAAGTGAACACGGAAAAAGTCAACAAGCTTATTACGCATGTGCCAAACTTTGAAGGCTTTGTTTGTTGAATTACGTAAAAAGATAAGATTAATAAATCTGACTTCACAATCTATAGTCAGAAGAAATGCAATAGAAAGTTTATGGATTTTTTTACGTGGGTGACAATGACAACAAAGAAAGCAATATAATAGAAACATTTGATAGGAAATATTTCAAATTTTTGCAAAGCCACTTATTAGAGTGAGAGCCATAATTCATGGGGGTGACTCTGCTTACAAGTGGTGAATTGTAAGCAGGGTATATAGATACTGGTTTCTTTTTATCCGATTCTGGTTCATATCGATTGTATAATAGCTGATTAATAGCTGACCAATAATGAAATTCAGTGCCTTCTAGAGACTATTAACCACTGCCCCGAGAACCCTTGAGGTTTATTACGATAATACACTGCACGTGCACAATGTCAACATTTAACATAAATATAGCACGATAAAAATAATTTTGATCGAAATACCTAACCTAAAGCGATAATACTCATGTCTAGGTAAAGTCCACCCAGATCCAATTGAGAATATATGATTATTTCATAAATATGAAATGTAGCCAGTCCAGCCGTTGAGGCGAGGCGGCTAGTGCTTGAAATTAATATATGCTCTGAAAATATCGACCATCGTACAGGCCCAGACGCTGTGTTGACGAGATAACAAAAACACGCCAGAGTGAACCAACATAATCCAATGAAGCTGGACAAAGACTTTGAAATAGCTTTTTCTGGGGTTTATCTGGTATACGTAGAGGAAAACTCTCCCTTAGCTAGATATTTATTGGCGAGCGCAAATTCAATTGTTACGACTTCGGATAAAAAACGTGCACGTAAAACTATTCAACCATTTTTAAATATTTAGGTAACTAGAAGAAAAGTTTATCCAATAATCTCATGTTTATGAAAAAATTGTATATAAGTATTCTACTGTTATTATAAATGTGAACGTCTGAATGTTTAGATCTTCGGACGTTTCAAACTTTATAACCTGGATTACAACATAGGATACTTTTTTATCCTGAAAATCATTCTCCAAAGAGATGATATTGGGTATGGAAGCTGATATACAGTTCACGCGGATGACGTAGCGGGCAAATGATTGTAGTAATTAACATATTATTGAATCGTTTTTAAATAATATAATACCTACTTCTGTAAGTAACTTGCTATCTATAGTCCAACGCAGAGTACGCTCTTACAATCTACATCATTACCCAGCTTCTACTTCCTGGTTAATCACTTGAGTTGAGGTGTAACGTAATTTTGCGCGATTCACGTCGATAACCAGGTAGATGTTAGAGATAGTGGCGACAACAGAATTTTTACGTCACACACACACCTCACTCGCCTCGCATCGCGATATATCACGCCACTTGTGCGTGAAATGTTTTTGGATACCTAAAACTAAAATTCCGATGTTATTTGGGAGGCATGCCAAAGATGAATGTTTTGCGACATATTAAACTTGTGATTATGAATTTATGAAGATCTCGTGACACAAAGAAAGCCTCATACGAGCTAAAAAGGAAGCCTGAAACAATAGATTAGAATATAATGGGCTAGTATATAATACAGGCTCTCAAATAAAAGCTACGACCTTGGAGTGCGGGCCATAAACGCGACACGATTTACGAGGGGAAACGGCGAGGATAAGAAAATTCGTGAGTTCACCTTAACTTATATTAGAGAAACTCTGCGACTTAAGCCGGAAGCCAAAATCATACTGCCTAATTCTCAACTTGAAATATTAAGGACGTTTAAAATTATGCTCACTAAATTACTTATTATGAAACGACAACTATAAAACTAATTGATGCCTACATGGATATTGAGACAAAGAAAAGCCATTAAAAGCAGAAACAACCACCCCCCGACAATATTTCTTGTTAGCGATGAGAGCGGATCGAGAGAGAAAGTTATAGCCCAGTGAAATAGGATCGTAAAAATCTAATGAAATGCCGACGACTCGTCGACACTGCTCGAAAATAAACACACATAAAATGACAGTTTTAAAATTATCCCTGAATTCATGAAAAACATCGAAAAATTTCAAGGATGTTGAACAGTCAATGATCTCGTTTGAGATTGCAAAAATATCGAGAGATTAATTTCGGCAGAAAATTTATCCTGCAAGCCACAGTCGTCAAACGCAAGAGTGGGGTATTTGAAAATTCTTAATCACGGATGACCGCGTTTCACTTTAGAAGCACAAATTAAGTATTAAAGTCAGAAACAATGATGGAAGTTATAATTGAATCGAGGGTTTGTGCAAATAACATACCCGCCAAAAATATGAGTTCGTTAGGATTAATGTTATTTTGCCATTCGCGCACATGTTTGTTTTTCGTTGGAATTCAGACGGCCACTGTTGTTTGGAAAATGTTCATAAGACGGACAATAACTTTTATTCCACATTAAATTTAAGCGTCTTTTAGACTTAACATTTTAGCTATACCTCAAATTGTTCTGTGTTTGGCGCCCACTTTTCATTTACACGATGAATCATTAGGTACCAATAAGGACTTGTGTGTAGAATATCAAAGAATTTTCGAAGTTTCAGACTTGATCGTCTGACTTCTCATAGCGAAGATACGATCAGATTATTGACCACAACTTTAGATTAAATTTTACTTAAAAATCTTTCTAGGGGTCAGTTCTGGTAGGTACCCACAAGCAACGGAGTTGGAATTTAATTTGCAAACTCATTTCGGTATTCATGTAACTAGCTAGAGTAAGGTTAGGTGAGCCGTACGTATAATTTAAACTTCTGACCCCGTGTTGTTTTCCCGAAGTATTGTTTACGCTCTAGATTAAGAAAGCAACCAGGATAAGTTTTTGACAATTATTATTACTGCATCATATTAGTAAAAGAACATGTTGATTGTTGTTGAACAACATTTTACTTACAGTTACTCTACAATGTCTCGTTCACAAGTGTTGCTATTAGTGCCAAACATTTAGTTGGATACGCCAAAGAGGCGCCCCTGACATACAAGCCAAATCAGTCAATGCTCAGCTGTAGGCAGATCAAAACAACCTCGGCCTTGCCTACCATTCCTCCTACCATCATATTAAATAGACTAGTGTATGACGCAAACTGTTCCTCTGGGCGGATTCACATTATGTATAAATAAATGGCGTCCCAGCGAGATATAAATACAATTATGGATGTGAATGAACTTGCAGTGAATTGAAAAGACCTCGTGAACAATGTTGAAGTAAAGTGGTCGCTAGTGCGTAGGGCCTATAATTGGTGAATAAATCATACTTCAAAACTGTAATAATACGTCGGCAATGGCTTATTGCCATTGGTGGACACTGCAAGTTACCGCACAGCGTTAGTTATCGAGAAATGTTGCTACAAAAGACGCTCATATCTGATGAAAGGACTTCCTATCTGTTCGTTATCGGAGCTTGGCCCTTTATCGCCAATATCGCCATCGACTTAGCATTCTCGGAAATCAATGAACGGCTGACAGGGATATTAATTTACGCGAAAAATGTCTGCTACATAACATCAAGGGTTTTTTTACACTTTTTCCCTTTGAAACGAATTGACCGTGGACTGCTCGTCAAAATGTAATCGGAGTTATGCCTTTAGATGGCATTTTGAAGCTGTTTGTATGAAGTTGTTCTTTATGTTCTTAGATACATACGATGAGATGAGTAACTTTGTTTAGGATTAAATTAAAAATTAAAAAAAAAAATTTTCGCAGTAGACAGTTAAATCCCCCGTGTAGCGTCGGGTTAGAATAGCACCACACCCTTTCTTCCTGTGGGTGTCGGAGGAGTCGACTAAGGGAACAGGGTTGAAGTGTGTTGTGGGCGATGGGCTAGCAACCTGTCACTGCGATATCAGATTTTGTCGTTCTTTTATACCTACATTTATGCTAAAAGTGGTACTGGAACACAAGTTGAATGTGCTCTGCCTACCTCTTTTAGGGATAAAGGCGTGAATGTATTTATGTAAAGGGAAACAAATGGTTTTACATTAATGCAGTTTTGTATTGTTCATTTCTGATTGTATTGACCAACTGATACTTTATAGTTTATTTATACACAAAACTAAACTACCAAAATTAAACATGAATTTCAACCTAGAGCCAAGAGGCGCGGTGCTGGATTTTATAACCACGTATGTCGTAAAAATAACATACAATTCGTAGACACTGTTTACTTAATAAACGTAGAGAAACAAGATATTAAAATATAATGAAATGGTTACTTACCCCGCATATTTATTAAAATATGTTTACCGATCCATACACTGAAATATATCAAACCTAAAAATGTGACACAAAGATACACAAGATATTGCAATCATTTTTAAAGTTGTCGTAATCCTAGACTTACCTTATGATGTAGTTGACGCAAACGATACTGACAGGCTTTTGTTGCTTGTCTGTGATGACAGTAGCCTGAGTCTGAACCCAGGCGAAACCGCCCGTCTTGGCGAGGAAGCGGTATTGACCGGTCTCGCATTGTCCTTTGGAGAATACTGCAAAGAAAGAAAATCACTCATCATCATCTTCATAAAGACGAAAAACATCTAACAGCTGGACATAGGTCTCCTCTCAAGACTGTCATAATGACGCATCCAACGGACTCCAGACAACGGTGCAAAAATAAAGAAAATACCACTATTTTGACCAAAACTAAAAGATACAAATAGATAGGAATATATCAAAGAACCGTAATTTAATTAATTAATTAATGCATGTAAGCTCGTTATAATATCTGAAAAATAACTCACTAAAGGCCGTAACGCAAATAATGTCTCACGTCTCAGATTGTAAGTATCTTACGCCCGCGCCGAAGGCAATGAATATGTGGTTTGAGGCTTTCTGTATTACCACCCGTAGTGAGAACAGAATGTTACGCTTTCCCCTGTCCAATATGGACAGATGTGACGTAAAATATGATAAAGGGGTGAAATCTATTCCTAAGGAAGACTGTAAATTTCATAATATGATATAATTGTGAACCGAATCGGCTATTTTCGTTCGCACCTGACTGTTATATCACCCAACCTTACCCTAAGATTTTATGGATGGCATAAAACAGAACGTGTTGTATCCTAAGTACCTTTCGGTAGAATTATTAGTCTGTTCTTTCAGTGACATTATCCTTATAAAAAATATGTAAAAGCTTCTAACAAGCATGAAGGAAAAGACGAATAAAGTCCCATTAAAAATAGTTAATCTAAATTTCTACCAGATTTGCTGAGTTCCTATGTAAGTGAGAGTAATCATTTTCGTTATCCTGAACTATTTTCTAATATAGACACAATTTATAATAAGTAAGTATATAACAAAGTACTTGTAAACTAAATTATCATATCGGAGTTGCACTGCTGAACCAAATTAAAAATGGAATTAATAAAATAGCGAAGACGGAGACGGACTAATACAACAATGAAATGTAATTTTCTTTGCCTTCTGCGGTGTGGAAGGCAAGAGGGGAAGCCATCACACTACACTTTTCTAAATTGGAGTAATGGCAATCAGTGGAATAACTTACACGTTACTCCACCGACAAGAGCGTCGCTCTTAAATATATCTTAATTTTCTTTACTCAGCGAAACTTTACGCCGAAATTTCGTACTACCGTGCATTAACAATATGTTAAACAACACTTGGGTCAAAATTCCTTCACGTTTGTCACAATCTAGTGACGCCGTATTTCGTAATCCTAGTAAATGTTCGTGTAAGTTAAACTGATGAAGATAAACTGCCATAGAGCCATGTAACAGCGATGTAAGGCGTTAGGGTCAGTAGTCCCGCGGGATCTGTTAATTTCAGCCTGTTACGGCCTGAAATATTTTTATCTTCCAGACAATTGCTTAAGAGAATTAACGGAGTAACATAGAAACAAGAAATGCTTTGAGTGCATCGAGTTTCCTAAAAAGGCAACAAGGCTAGTACCTATTGGTTGACGTCGACTTCGAAACGCACGACATAGACAGTCTAAGTCTATGTCACCTCCAAAGAAGAATTTATTGTAAGCGAAGTAAAATGTTTTGCTGTTGTTATACGTATAACGTAATATATTAATAACATCGTCTATAAAATCCTCTGATAAGAGTAAGAATCACATGAATATCACTATTATACTATTTAAAATATAAAACGTGTCGATGAAAGTTATATCGCGAACGATTCATTGACAAATCATGAGCTTGAACAATACGTAAAGTTTTTTGTTGTGAAAATATTAATTCAACACTAATGTTACTTACGATATTCTGCATATGGTAACTAAGGACAATTTAACCCCTTAGCCTGAATACAATAGACTGTGGAGACAATTACTTATGAACGTGACACGCGCAGAAAAACCGAATTTAAATGAAGTACCTACGAGTGTGTTCAATCGGTAATAATTATGACTTGCTACACAATGCCTCGCAAAATATTAACCGCCCTTGACAACAGTTTATTATATACGTCTACCGAGAATCAGGCTTCATGGAACATGTTCAAAGAGAGTGGACTAACTTTGATAATGACTCCCAGAAACAGTGTTGTCTGAATCTGTTGAATGAATTTGTGAAAGACAAAAGACAGCGAGAGGGTCTAGATTTTCAAGAAACACTGTTCGGGCCGACCGTCTGCCCGCCCCTTAAACTCCTTACGTGTGTACGCCTCTTGAGTCTGTGGTTTTGACAGTGACACTTCTTGTCAAGGCGGAGGAAAAAATTATAACCTCGTTTTTGCAGACCCGAGAGGGACGAGGGTTTTTTTGGGAAATTTGGAAACGCATTTTCCTTGTTTTGTGTAATATCGCTCGCTTTGAAGACACACGGGTGTCCGAGTGTTTTGTGTGGATATCCAGGTGATATCAGAACAGTTGGTGATTTGACGCCGCGGATTGTTGGCGAGACTGCCCCGGAACACCACGGCTGCTTCTTCAGCCCCGGATACCCTCTTGATTGAACTTGACTTGACCTGACAGTTGACTGAACCTTGACAGATACTAACCGGAGTTGAAGCGAACATCGCGCCTCCCGGAATCAGGTGAGTTGAACAAGTTTTGTAGCCAATCCACTGGCTTATATGACCCGCGAAACGCGTGGCAGTTCACTCCACTCGCACTAGGCGAGGAGTTTGAACAAACACAATGCCACAATGATCACTTTTGTGACCAAATCAATGGCGTCTCTGAAAATCAGCGTCTCGAAGTGCACCACGGTTTGCTTCTAGACATCAAAGCTGAGTGACGACCTTTTTAGCACTTATCGCAATGTATCATTCTTTAATATCTGTGTGAACTAAATAACCGTTCTTCTTTCTTCTTCTTTCTTTATTTCAAACACAAGCTAGGGATTTAATGCCCCATTGCACTTTTTGATCTTTAATATTATTCGTAGCCCAAACAAAATAAGAACTCCAAAACTTTTAATTAAATCTAAAGCATTTGGATACCGGCCAATGTAGCGGTTAGCAACAAAGACTCGGGAAAGAAGCTAGCATAAATATTAGTGAGTCATGTAAAACTGTCAACCTCGTTACATAGCCAGAGTATTACGCCATGACAATTGGGTTTGATAACGCGGGGTTTTCATAAACTCGCTCAATTAACTTTCATGTCTTCACTCGAGGTAACAACTCGACAAAAGCATTAGTTGTTGTAATAAAGATGCCATTCACTCAGAGTCGAAGGAAAGCGCTCCCACTTAGCCTAATTTGATTGGTACAATATTGTACCCACTGATGGTATCACAACAGCCTGGTCACGCGACTTAGTATCGGGTCTTAGGTGCACAGAAAAAGTATTGCTTTAGTGCTGAAAATAAAATATTGTTGAAAAAAAACTCGCTTTTCTTAGTGGGGCTTTTGCCAGCATCTAATTTGAAACGCAGGTGGGCTTTACGCTAAATGAGCTGTCCAATTTTGTTTTGGTGCTGAAGTTTTAATAGGCGGCGACGTTTTTACTAGCCTCCCTTGTAGCAAACATGCAAACTTATACAGATTATGCATGAGCTATTCGCAACGCCACAATGTTGTGTTTAAAGTACATAAGCGGAGTTATCCTCGAGAAATTGTAGATTCAAAGCGAATAAACTATATACCCAGTACATGCATACGTAACAGGTAACTGGGAGCCAGAGTTCCAGTTCGGTGGCATTGCCCCCGACGCTTTGTGATGTCTAAAACCGAGACTGAATGCAGCTCTGCTAACTTTAGTTAGAGAGCTAAAGTCTGAATTACTTCGCCTGGTTCTTTCGAGCTTTATTAATTTAGAAGCGTTTTCAGCGCTCTGGTGATTTTCTAAGTTTGAGTTTCTGTCATTTTCCATGCGGCTTTCCATCGTTAAACACGCGGTGATTCAAGAGTCTTGGTAGTTATTTGATGTAATTAGACGAAGGAAGTCCCGCAGAAAGTAATTAAAGGTAAAGGTGCGGTATTTAAATTAATGAGTAATAAACGGAGCGTGAAAGAAATATAAAGACTGATTGAAAGGGATTCCAAATAGAGGTTATGCAGTATGCAACAGTTCAGGACTTGTGGAACTGAGAAAAATAAAACAGACGACCGTTGCAGTAGAGGAATGATACAAAATTAAAGGAAATTCTATTCTGCGTAGGGAATCCTTGCTAACTACAAGAAAGTGTCGATATATCCCAATACTAATGTAACGCCTTACAATAAATGTAGAAAGAATTAGTAGTATTAGTATGAGACAGCGATTTGCAAGTGATTTACCGTGGAACCAGATTGTGATAGCATCAATGCTTAGCTGTAGACACCCGGGAAGTGGCTGTTAATACTTTAAGGGCCTACAAATAACACGGTTCGCAGAAGGAAACGTAAAATGTGCAGTTTACGAGCGTTAGCACTTTTCCAGTTATGACTTCTTACGGAATAAAAGCAATGTTTCAGGGCTTAGGTTATACTTCTAAGCCCTGTATGGCTTGGAGAACTGGAGATTTTCTCAGGACGTTTTACTACAAAATGAGAGTAATAAAGTAATAACAAGGTCGCAGATCTTTCAATGATTTACAAGTCTCACCCAGAGCACTTCCAGAGACTTTCTAGGGTTCCGTAGTCAACAAGGAACCCTTATCTATAGTTTCGCCATGTCCGTCCGTCTGTCTGTCCGTCTTCGGCTTAGCTCAGTAACCATAACTCCTAGGTAATTGTACTTCGGCATGAGTATATAAATCAATTACGCCGACAAAACGGTATAATAAAATCTTTAACAAAAATTTTTTTTTAGGGTTCCTCCCCTACACCTAAAGCGGGAATGTAATTTTTTTTTGTTTATGGCTACTACTGGGGATGTGAAAAAAATCGTGGTAGTAGTGCATATAATGAATTTAAAAGGAAAACTATCACGGACAAGTAGGCAGAAGTAGTTACCGAGTAATAGTCGACCAACTTAATGTGTACTTGGAAAGGCCGATTTTCGTACAAATTCGGCCGACGCAACCGCACCGCACGTCGATGTAAGTAAGACAGACAGGCAACTACGGAACCCTACACTGCGCGTGGCCCGACACGCACTTGGCCGGTTTTTACTGAACAGATTTAATAAGATGGATTACGATATGAGGGAATCCCTTTTGAATAATACAAAATTGTTCATATCATCCTGATATTTTTTTTTGCACGGGCCGGTGATTTAAAATATTTACCAGTTCATAGAATCAATTTGAATATTATACCAATTAAAAACAGCATGGTCTGTATCACACTAGCGAATTAATAACGAGTTAAGTTTGAGACAAAACCTAAACAAAAATTTCGATTAAAACAGTTCCTGCTTTAATCGAAATAAGGAGTCCTTATCTGGGATTGCAAAAACGTTAATTAAGACAGTCTTCCTGTTCGCTAATTAAGATGATCAGACTGGCTATTTAACCTTTATAAATTGTTTTAACCTTACGTCGTCATTTTTTATTGGCACGCACTTGACACATTTGTATGTATCATGGATCAGAAATGTTAATTGCGTGAGCGTGGTGCACGCATGTAAAGAACTCACTCCTTATCGACTTGAATGAAAACATAGATATACTGACAACATAGCAACAATTAATGAAACTCACACCATATATAAACAATAATATTATGTGGGTCAAACTGTAATCATGAATTCGTATTTGGTAATGCACGTGTCACTGAAAATATTTGGGATGTTATTCAAGGCGTTATTTTGTTTTTATAGATAAGAATAGTTACATAAAAACGATAAATATTATTCTTGCACTGTTTTTTTCAACATAGTAAGCAGTTGATTTTTAACGCACTACTAATTTAGAAAATATATTGAAAGGAATATTTCAAATTGAGCCAATTTTGAAAGAATCGTCCATGATTTTCTTCAATGAAGCAAATGCCTTGATTAGTCAAATTGTGGCTGATCGAATCATTCCAGCCAATTTTCGATGTAAAAAGGGCATTTTGAAATCACTTAACGAACCGTAACTTTTTCATTAAGCCAGTATTATACATTTATCAGACACTGCTGACGAGGTTTATAAATAAACGCTATTTTAACAACATCTAAAACTAAAAATATGGACATTTAATATAAAAAAAATATGTCTGTTACAATAATATTGACAGGAGTAAAGACCGACTAACAACAGAAGCCGCAAAAGGGCGGTTCAGTGTACGAATCACCGAATAAACAAATAAAATTTATGGCGCTCCTGAACTGCTTATCGTGGCGAGCGACATAGAGGCGACACAGTCAGCGACTCATAGTACACTTTGTACGCCATCGACCGGGAAAAGGGTTACATATTGGTTCTTAAATAATGGCATATATGGCCCTTTGGGATAAGTGGTATTTCTATCAACTGAAAACACCACGGCAACTACATTTGTGTGGTCTCTGATCTCAAAAAGTGGGATAGTTGTACATACCTAGACTTTGGGATATATGTATAATTGTATATGCTTATAAGAAAAAGTGCTGACGTTTTGAAGCCGTCTATACCTAAGAGAAATATCAACCCGTTAAATTTTATAATAAAACGTTTTTTACGGACGGCAGCTGTGAGCGGAATTTTTATTGTTAATCGATTCGTTAAATTTTGCTGATGCAATCCGCTTTAAGGCTCTATTAAAGTTAAATAACATAAAAACGCAATTTCACTTTCTGGCTTATTTGCTTTTTTGGGATTTACACACTAAAAAACCGTGTTTGGTCGTACTCAAAAACAACTACGGATTTTTGTGAAAATTCCACAGATTAAAGTCATCACAAATAATAATCCAGGGGTGCGTGACGAACGCAACAATGATGTTAGGTATTCTAGAAAAATCCTGATCGTCCGGACATAAAAGCCTAGCGGGGAGAGGCGGTCGTAAAACTCGCCCAGTTATCTGGCTACTGCGGGCATCGCTGAAATAGCGAATGGACAGATTGTTATTGACTGATATACTGGCATTCGGTGAGAGAAATGTGGGGAACGAAAAGTGATAAAGGGAGCGTTAATATTTAAGAATTTAGACAGTCTGACACGGATTGCGGGTTGCTGTCCGACTTTATTACAATGCTCTAATAATGTCCCAAAGTGGCAAATCTTTCATTCTACATATGTATTACACTGATTACACATTGCTGAAATCCAATGTCGATTTGTTGAAGATATAATATACCTATGTCTAAATCTTGAAACCCGGGACCTACTACGTACATTTTGGGACAACTATAGTATTCCTCGACATTTCCTCTTTAAAACACAAAGCAGCGAAGTATCAAGTCTTGTAATGTATACTGTCTTGTAATGTGTGATATAATAATATGTACGTAGCCATCGCTCCGGAAGAATGAAATATCGTATAAGGGTCACGTACGCTTTATTTAAAGGACGTGGGACGTTTCAGCGAAACGTCGGAAATTCATTACACAAGTCACAATAATAACGATATACCTACATTTGTTACGGGTACCTATGGATTCTTGACGGTATCCTTCGTATGAATGGCGATAAAGGTGCATAGAAGAAACTAAGATTAAGACCAGTGTTTAGGTACTGCAACTAACAAAAAAATATTTATTTTGTAGATTCATCGTGCTTTTCCACCGGGACGTACCGAAGCTACCTATGTTGTTTTGATACAATACCCGTGACAAATAAATTGTATGAAAACATATACACTAATAAAAGAGCGGCTTCAACCAAAATTCGAAGCGCGAAACTAGAAGACTCCGCGGAAAGTTAGGCGGTCGTCACACTGCTCCGCGTCTCCGGACGGAGGTGTGGAGCTGCATACAAATTTCGCCGGACGGAGGTGCGGTGCAGTGTGCCGTACCATACGGAATTTATATACAATCTGAGGTACTTGCATACAACGAGAAACGCACCTCCGTCCGCAAATGCGGCGCAGTGTGACATCCACCTTAGAACATAGTTTTAGTTGTTGTACAAACTATTTTGACATACTTATAAATGGAGTAAGCAAGCGAATACCAGTACACGCTACCTAGTATGTTTCGAAAAACATTATTCTCAAGTTAGCAAATAAATTAAAAGTGACAGCAAGAGGGTCGTTGGATTAATTAAGGTTTGTTTGTTTTGCTTGTTAATTGAAATTGTTGGTTGAATCTTTGATTTATTGTTATGTAACTATTGTTAACAACTTAACAAGCCACGGGATTTCCAGTAAAATGCCGAAGCAATTTCGGCACTAGAAATTACGAGATGAGTAATTGTGTTTTCGCATTCCGCTTGTAACCAGAACTACGCCGAAGATACTATTTTCACATCATTCAGTAACACCTGAAGGTATAGTCGAGATTATTTGAGTTGGCCGAATGTAGTCCATTCAAAAAGCAACTCTATCATCCAAGGTAGAAGATTTAAATTTCAATGAAAGTTTTATAAAAACTCGGCCACGTTAAATAATCTGAATCATACATGGTGTTGCTAGTATAAAAAGGATGAATTTTACACACTGCTCGAAACAAACGGAATTCGCAGCGGCCAAGGTTCAGAGTTCAGGAAATAAACCTGGAAAATAGTTCTACGAATACTTTTTCACTCACATTGCTATAAAGTTTACGAATACATAACAATTAACTGCTTTTGGGTCAGGCAATCAATGCATAAGGAATGAGGTTGAATAAAGAGCTTTCGTTTATAGCCCCGAGTGTAAACTGTTTACTTTAGAAATCTCGCATCATCTTACAAATAACAATTCCAAATTCAACCTTGTTTTATGCAAAACAGGCCTCAAGTTTGAAGATAACCGAAAAGATGAACGATATCCAGAAAGTAAGTAGTATACGAAATGAATTTTACAGAGTACGCCGAATAAGCGCGGACTTTATCACAAGTCAAGACCAAAGCGAAAGACAAATTGAAATGCGCGTCGCATCTCCGTAATGAAAGGCTGGAAAATGACACGTTGAATTTAAAATTACAGTTCGAATTTATAGCCAGCTCCAGAGGATTCAATAAAAGCTTTGCAAGGGATTAGGATAAAAAAAAAATTACCATCATCTGCATTTCAATCAGGATGGCAGATCCGATTCGAAGAATAGTAAAATCCTACTAATATTATAAATGTGAAAGTTGGGATGTTAGGATGTTTAGATGTTTCTTACTCAATCACGCTTAAACGGCTCAACCAATTTCGATGAAATTTTACGCGGAGATAGTTGAAAGCCTGGATTAAAATATGGGATAGTTTTTATACCTGGTCAACGCAGACGAAGTCGCGGGCGGAAGCTAGTCCAACTAAAATTATAAATGTGAAAGTTTGGATGTTTAGATGTTTGGATGTTTGTTACTCAATCACGCTTAAACGGCTCGACCGATTTGGATAAAATTTTGCACGAAGATAGTTTATATCCTGGATTAAAATATAGAATAGTTTTTATACCGGGTCTACGCAGAAGAAGTCGCGGGCGGAAGCTAGTATATTATAAATGCGAAAGTTTGGTTGGACGTTTAGATGTTTGTTACTCAATTACGCTTAAACGACTCAACCGATTTCGATAACATTTTGCACGAAGATGTTTATATACCGGGTCTACGCAGACGAAGTCGCAGGCGAAAGCTAGTAGTAATGTAAGTCAAGAGTTGTTCGCTTACCAGAAGGACGCGTAATAGGAGTATGGTAGCTAGTTCTAATCTAACCCCTATGTAGTTTCCTTTCTGGGTCATATAGTAATAGTAGTGTCTCCGCAAAAAGTAGAGTGAGCAAGTACCATCAAGTAGCAAGGGGACCTCAGGTTCCTTGGATGGAACCGGGATCATGCTAAGATTAGAATAATGGTAGCTAAACATGAATAATAAATATAATCTTATGACCTGGGCTAGGACTGCTGCATCCAGAAGATTACGGAAATCCATGCAAGAAGTATATGTCCAGTTGACGCAATTATCCTGAAGAAGTTTAAATTTACTCAAGCTTTGAGTTATTATAATAGGGATTTCCTTTTGTAAACTCTTGTGTGGGATGTTTTCTAATGAGAGTAAGGTCGGTAGAATCCGAGGGTTCTTATTTGAATAATCCCGGCCGGACAAGAATGTGGGTAATGCGACATTCGTAAGGTTAGACACGTACACTATTGGACCTTAAATGGATAATAAAAAGCGCATCTAGAGTAATGTTTAATAGTTAAGAATACTTGCGTAGTAATAGATGAAACATATATTTATTAATTATCTGCAGACACTATAGCGTATGGACGCTTGCAACTCCAGAAGAGAAAGAGTTGTGCAGTTTTCTGGCTGTCAGTTTGTCTCTAGAAATACCTCCCTCACTCTTAACACAGTGCATTATGCACATGACATAATATAGTAATGAAACCAGACCCCGTATCATGGTCTACCTTATCACGCGATAAGTGACAAGATAGGAGCGTCGTCTTCGAACGGTGTCAGCCAGTGACGGACGATCTACCCTGTCACTTATCGTGTGATAAGGCCGACCATGATACGGGGTCTGATGGTGACGTGCTGATGGCAAACTATAGCGGCCTTTATCACGTGATACGCTCTATGCGCCCTTATATGTCAAACAGTGTCTTGCTTGTCTGAGAACACGGAAAATTTCGAAGAGCCATTTGTCCGAAACCATCACCCGCGAAACGAAAATTTGGATGTTTTAATGGAACGTATAAATAGTTTAGTTTATGTTAGATTATATCCTGAAGAATCTAAAATTCCTTCAGGGGACAATGGTTTTCGGAATTATTAAATTCGAAAAAATATGCTTTCGGACAAATTACTTTTTGGAATTTAAATGTGGTGACCCCCGACCCGTCGTCTCTATAATTGACCAGTATTGGAAAATGTGCACTTGCTTGTATATATATACCTCAAAGGTTATGCATTTTATAAAGTCAATGGTATACAATTCTAAACAAAATGATTTTACTTACCTGCAAGTTTCAACAAGATCTGATATCAGTCTGAGAGAGACACGGAAAGTTAAACACAAACAAAACTTGAAACTAGAATCCAACGGAGCTAAAGGAACAATGTTAACAAGTTCGGATATTGCAATGTAACTTAGCAGTGTCTTTGATGAATGTAATTTTCGTCTCTCGTTTAACCCTTGGCATGCCTGGTAGGGTCTGACAGACCCGGGCTGTTAAAAATCCGTCGTCATTTTTTGAAATTTTATATTTACCGCGTCGCGTTTCTGAGTAGCTTTGCGTCATGAACTACCCGACGTTTTGACGCTGCTCCCGCAGTCGGCCGCGAGCACCCTTTCGATTTGGACGTGCGTAAAGTGCTCGCGGGCCTGAGAAACCCGACCAGGCATACGGCGTAACATTTTATCGCTAAGTACATTTACGTTATTTTTCGTATATATTTTATATACATACGAGTATATATTTTATAGATAGTCACAATGATATATCCGTGCCTTAAATAAACCTAAGACTGACGTTGATCTTAGGTATAAGTTTAATTTTTATGTTTTTTGACATGAGATGGAAATATCAAATGTTTTTATTTATGTAATACGTTCTTATGGAGTTTCTTGGATTAAGCCTTGTTTGTATTTATTTCTAGTAAAAATAATGTACAAAATAACCAAAAACACAAACCAACAAGTTAAAAAAACAATTCATATGTAAAATTTTTTTTTACATTTACGGGTTTGTCAGACCCACCAGGCATACAGTTTGACTTTCGTTCACCAGGCATGCCAAGGGTTAAGTACATATTTAAATACTTTTGCTTTATTTTATTACCTTGACGAGACAATTATCTTATAACTTATAATACACAATTCAACAGCAGTAAAAAAATATGACTAACAAGGTGATCTGATTGATCTAAGGTACCTGAGGGTAATATGGTCATCCGGTTAAATAAACAATAAATAAATAATAATAGTCTAGTAGCCTAGTGGAAACTTGCAAAGTTTTATTGGGACTGCTTTACCAACTCAGTTTTGACAGATCAAAAACACGGGTCGATTCGCAACTACCGCGGTCCTCTAAAAAAGTGTAAACATTAAAAGCCTGCAAAAATCGAAAAGAGACGTGTGAACTAATTATTGGATAGGAGTCAACAGATAATTTATCGTATTTCAAAGTGGTAGTTTATACATTGTGAGGTTTAAAAGAAAGTTTTTGTGTGAGTCGTAAAAATGTTAACAAGTACGCACTTGTTAATATGGACATCAGTCGTCCATATGTTCTGTATGAAAATAGTAACCATGTTTTATGTTGTTTTCGTAAGTAATACCTAACGAATAGTGTTAAATATTATACTTTTAGAATGTAAAAAGTAGATCGAGGGGTAATTGGCGGGGCAGTAGGATCTTCAAAAGTGCGATCGCAAAACGATGAAAAATAAACACACCCTAGAAAAAATGCAAAGTCCCAATGAAAACGATTAAAAGATATTTACGATTGAAACAAACTGAAGGCTCGTCTCGGTCGAAGAATAATCCTCAAGTTGGAGTAAGAAGATAAAATTGGGGATGGCCATAATAACCGCACGTGCCGGAGATATGGTCATTTACCACTTTTTTCTACTCCTCTACCGTTATCTGACATTTATACAGGCTCTAGCTCAAATAAAATGACACCGATAATATGTCGTCGAAAAACTCTATGCTCTATGGCCCATAAACGCACTGTTTAGTGTACTTTTATGGTTCATACATTTTTCATAAAAGCACTGATTACCACGATGTCAAATCATCTAACTTTTTTTCAATCGGCCGCCATATTGCAGTGCTACCAACTTCATAAGCAAATTATTCGAAATAAAAAGTTTTGCTATCAAACATTTGTAGAACATAAATTATTTAATAAAATAAAAATAAATGATCATGAATTGTGTGTATACATATTTTACCAATTATTGGTATTATTTATAAATATAAACCGATCCGATTCGGTTCGGATCTGGATTCAGTTTGGTTCGGATGGCAAGTTCAAGGAAATTAAAAACAAAACAGACCATAAACAAGAGGTGTCAATGTGTCATATTTCTAATTTCCCACCAAAGTTCCAATTCATAATTAAAAGACGAAATATGATAACTATTCATTATTAATAACATAATAAGATTCGAGATTATTAGATTCGTGTTTGTGAATTGAAGAAAACTGTGTACGTTCCTTTTAAAATGGAAAAAGAAGAAAATAACTGCACCGCTGAAGAAATTGCGTGAGTAGTAATAGAACTAACGGAAAAACTACTGCCGAAAAGTCAAATGCTATTTATTTAGATTTAGTCGTAGAAAAAGTATTGTATGCAACGGTGTATAACTTGGTCTTAAAACGCTCGTGGCGTCTTTAATTGCGATTCTCGCCAAGGCTCGCATCGCAACTCACGCCACTCGCGTTTTAAGACCCTACTTATACAACAGTTGCATAAAATACTATTTTTTAAAGGCGTTTAAAAGTTTCTAATTATTGCCAAATATATTTTGTAATCTTTCTTATGGTATATTAGTTGGTTTTAATAACCGTGTATTTTTTATCCACAACCTGCCCTTACTTATTTTTTTACAGAGCGTCAAAGCTTAACGTGTCCATATTACCCTCACGTACCTTATATCCAGGTTGATTGTACTGCTAAGGAAATCTACAATTAAGAAGTTATATTACATGATGATACTGTACATTCCCTATTGGACAGCAATATCAATTTGGCGGCGAGAAAGTAACGTATAATTAATGGATGCATAATATCATGAATGAACTGCAACAAATTGGCTCAATCAGGTACGATAAACAACGTATTATTGAATGAGATGAACAAACAAACAGTAAATCTCCTTTGATAAGTCCTATTTACGACACCGTTATGTGTTATTTTGGTCTCCGCTGACCTAACGTGCTCGTGAGCACGAAGGTCTGACATGACAGTAGACACTCGCGAATCTGCTGAATGCATGACGTTAGTTGTTAGTTGGCTGTTAGTTACGAACGTACTTAACTCGTCATTAATTTGCGTATTGGTTACGGAACTATTCAAGTATGTTGTACGTAAACGACCTTAACTATTAATAATGGTAATCACTTTTGACAAAAGTCCATTTTGTGTACAAAGTACACTTTCATTTCGCTTTGTCCCGGGGTATCCATTGAAATGCTGTCATTACATACAACGTACTTGTGAATTACTAATTACTACGTAATGTTGAACAGAATCCATACTGTATTTGATTTCTGCTTCGCTCACAACTTGGGCTTCCTTGGCAATGTATTCTTCTTTTGTTGTATTTTCTATAATGTGACATGCGATGCGGAAGCTCAATATTAATCCATCATTCTGAACATCCAGATTCTAAATTTAGCCAAAAATTAAAGGATGTATTCCTCAGGCCGATGGAAGTGAAGTTAAACAACTAAATGTGTTTACGCACAAGAGCGTAAATTATTTGACAGAGCTTAATTGCTTAAGCGCCAAACGCGACTGTCCTAAAATGTGAAAATGCGTGTATGATTGAGCATAGGCAACTATGCGAGTTCAAGGTGAAGTCGAGAGAATCACTGCTGTTATTGTAGCTGATATAATAACAATTATTTTAACTGTTCAATTGTCGCTAGGCAAGTGACTATTAAAATTTAAGGGTAAACACAAGAGAGGTCTTTATTGATTTTAAACAAGTATACTTTAATATTTATACAAGATGTAAGCGTCGTAATTTTAGGACATTTTATTATTAGGAATTGTAAGTATATTCTTCTGTTTTTGTCTAAGCTTCTATTAATAAACAGGTAGGCGTCTCAGCAAGGCTATATCATCCAGATAAATCCATGTCAAGTCCGCACTAGTTGTCACATAACCGCTTAGTTTGGTCTTGCATGTTATATGTATACCTAAGGGCCGGTTTACACATTGATTAGTGATTAGTGCGAGTCCATACATTTGCTGCAAGTGCGAGTAGCTTTTGTATGGACTCGCACTAATCACTAATCAATGTGTAAACCGGCCGTAACGACTTCGCTTTATTTCTCATCACGCACAAAGTAAGTTGGAAAGCGTAACAAGCTTACCCAAAACCCTCGCGTGTTCACGTCACTCAACCAATTCTTAACTTAATTTCCAAAAGTATAGTGGGATAACTGTGACAATAGAATACGAGTATAAACTAGCTTTTGCCCGCGCCTCCGTCCCGGTGGAACTCGTTTTTATCGTAGCTCCATAAAAATTTTCACCCCATTAGGGACTGATTTCCGGGATAAAAACTATTCTATGGCGTTCCCCGGGACTCAAACTATCTCTATACGAAATTTCACCGGTACAAACTGCACCCATAGCCGCTTAGCTGTGGGTTTTTCCAAAACCCTAAAATTACTTTTCTTGTATTGTAATAAGGAGTCCATACACAAAGTTTCAAGTCTCTCACTTAAAAATTTATTCCATCCCCATACAAACTTTCAACCCCCTTTTTACCCCCTTGAGGGTGGAATTTTTAAAAATCCCTTCTTAGTGTGAACTTAAGTCATATAAACTACCTATTGTGAAAAAAACAGCTTTCTAGGTTCAAAGTTTTGGGCTGAGCGTTGATTTAAGCGAGTGAGTGAGTCAGTCAGGACTTCTACGTTTATATAATATATACGTATATTGTTACTGTTTCCAGTCTCCGACGCCCAATTTTATTTCGTCGCGACCGGCCAAATTAACGAAATTGATAAGTCGTAAAAGAACGCCCCTGAATCGAGTTTAATTGCTTTTGTCAGAACAATGTTTCAGCAGGTATCAAAAACGGCTAGGCCTGTCTGCCTTAATTTAATTTATATATTACCTACCGGCAGTCGCAGAAGAAGAAGCTTAGAAATGACATTTAAGCAAAATTCAATCGGAACATTAATATTTTGTCTTTAATAAATCAAAATCCCTATTTTTTTAGCTGCACGTCTTTTAGTGCTTTTGTTTAATGCGCAGACTCCTCTAGAATATTATTCCGATGTAAAACTACTCCAAGACCGTCACGCTGCGATCGCCTTGCGGCGTAGCAATGTTTAAACTACACGTTTGTTACACACGCCGCACTAACCACCGACCTCGACCATGAACGTGTCAACCCTGATCGTGACCCGTTCGAAATAATTCCGCTGCAAAAATAGTCACGTGAAATCACGCCACAGAAAATTGGTAGCAAACGAAAGTGATTTTTCCCGTTTGGCAGAATATCTGGGTCATTTTGAGTGAAAAAAAAACACGGCACAGTTAGAATCGCTTACAAAATAACGTGGCCGTTAGATCGAATCTTGTGTTACAGTTAGATGAAAAAAAAAACGTTCTTCATATTATAATGGCATTGTCAGAGATGATGGCAAAATACCTGATGGAGTGTCTCTGGTTCCGTGGAGTTTGGGACGAATGCTTGTGTGGGACGCTACCTGTGTAGACACACTGGCACCGTCCTACCTACAACGGACTACTTCTAAAGCGGTTGCAGCGGCGGAAAATGCCGAAAATCTGAAACGCATTAAATATAGAGAACTCGGCAGAAAGTACAACATTGTACCATTTGAAGAAGGCTCAAGACGACACGAAATACTAACTAAGCTAGTAGTCCCAGACGGTTCGAAGACTCGGGTGGGCGTTACATGTATCTTGTACGTGTCTAATCAGTTTCTCTTGCTGTTACATCAGTATTTTATTTTATATCAAACTTGCTAGTAAACAGTGTAAAACTAGGTACTAAGGCTTGCCGTATGTTCTAAATTACATATAAGTATATCTCAGATCTTTTATTAACCCTCATGTTTTCCGATCGATTACTTTTAAAATTCACTAGCGTCAGTTTTTAGGCTAAATTCAGTGAATCATTACATTATCCTCCTAGCGTTATTCCCGGTTGTGCTCCTAAAGAAGCCCGGGTCCGCTTTGAAAACCGACCCAAGATTTGGCATAGGCACTAGTTTTACGAGAGCGACTGCCACCTGACCTTCCAACCCAGAGAGAAAACTAGACCTTATTGGAATTAGGCCGGTTTCCTCACGATGTTTTCTTTGACATTGGCCTAAATTACATATAAGTATACCTGAGATCTCTTTTTGGGCCTCTATTTTTAGGCTAAATTCAGTAAAATATTATATGTGACCTAATTGATATTCTCTTTTCCTTCACAAATTACACAACGAATATACTCTAGTTGAGTTACATTACAAAAACATTCAAATGATAAGCGATAAAGCGAATAGTGAATAAGCGATTTCCCCCTTTTTATACTTGAAATGTTTGTAATACTAGCCCGAGTAAATAAAGATAATCGATGCCAAAATATTTCAGCGAGTTTATTAATAACTAATAACTATATATAACAAACACGATAATTATAGATAGAGTTACAATAGCATTAGACAAAGTAAACAAAGCGCTCGGAAATTAAGCCAGAGTTACTGGAGTATATCTAATTTGTATTGTAGATACGTGGTTCCAACTAAAATTCCCTTTGTTTCACATTCAGCGGACGAATTTGTCTAGTCAACTTTAATGTGCGAGGGTCCTGACATCCAATTTAATTTTGCTAAGCAAGCCAGCCCCTGTAACCGAGTATATAGTATCTACGTGGCCCGCCTTATTAAAATGAAGGATCTTGATAGTCATGTTATGCAGATGTACGAGGTGCGAGAATTTGGCATAGGGAAGCCACCCATTCCCAAGCCCGTCACTTTGTCCGTCCATACTATAATATTATAAATGCGAAAGTCTTGTCTCTTACCTCTTCACAATTAAACCGCTGAACCGATTTAGATGAAATTTGGTTTGAATCCCGGGTTTGGATAGTTTTTATACGGGAAAATGTGTTTTTTTGGAGGACGACTCCTGCGAGGTGATGTCCCCCACTTTAATATAAAAATGAAAGATCGAGTTCCACGCTCGATAGCAGAAGCAAGTAACCAATAATTTTCACAGCGATAACTGAGAAAATGGCAACAATCGTATGCCAAAATCTTAAAAAAATGGTTCGTGTGATTGAACCGATGGATGATGAACCTTGGCAGAAAAATTACCTACATTCCGAATCTTCAGTAGCCCGTTCGCAATAACAAAGGCAGCAACCGAGAAGAAACAGCAAGCGATTTACATTTGATGTTTCCCGAAATGACGCGGGGGGAAATCCTGCACAATCTCATTTTTTACATCGTCCCATGTTAGATTGCTTTATGGTGAAATAACAATTTGGGTATATCGTCCAAGTGTAGAGAGTTTATCGTCCAAGTGGGAACATGTAGCATGGGGTCTATGACAGTGTGGGTGTACTTGTGAGACATGAATTGAGAGGAAAGAGACTACATTAATACCGCGAATATACTCGAGGTATTGCCTATAGGCGCCGAAGTGTCACGTTTCGGGCGCGGCGAGACGAGAGATCCCGAGTAATGGAATTTCATATAAAATTTAAGTTCGAGGCCTGCAAAGCGACCTTCATTTGTTTCAATATCAATTCGAGACATGACGTCATGGTGCAGGTTGGAGTTTTTTTCATTTAGTTGCACGTTTGGGAAAAGCACTGTACGTCCTACATATCTCGGCGTTAAAAGGGATCCGTATCCGGGGGTCTATATCTACTTGGCCGGCAATCCCTATTTACAAACTGAACTGACTAAAAACTGAATAAAAAAAAAATAAGTTTATGAGGTAACTAAACTGTGCTTAAAAAAGCGAATGTAAGTACATAATGCCTTTTTTTTTTTCAAGGAAACCAAAATTTACCAACATTTTTCCTCTCAGACAGTCGGCTTTGTAACGAGAACCTTGTTAAAGGCTAGAATTTTATACAAACCCCGGAGCACCTAAAAAGGCGGGGTTGGCTTATTGGCTAACTAAATTTGAAGTTTTATATTTAGTAGCACCCAGCTGAGCAGCACACGTCCTCTTTTTAGTGTTCATTTAAAACCGGTGCGTTTTCGTTAGCTATGTGAAATATATTATAATAGAATTATTCAAGTGGGTGAAAATGTAAGTATATAAACGTATTACTGCATCCTCAGAGCTACATATTAAGCTGTATTGTTAACGTCGTCTTTTTAGTGTTCATTTAAAACTGGCGCGTTTCTGTTAGGTATGTGAAATACCTATATTATAACATAATGATTTAAGTGGCAGAAAATCTAAGTAGATAAACGTATTACTTCATTCGCAGACCTACATATTAAGAGGAAACCGGAAAAATCTATTCTTGATTCTATACCATAAATAGGAAATGGTTATTTCTGCACTCGTGCATTACTAATGTAGTAGCGACATCTGCGCTACACAATACCAAGTTATTCCACTGCCTATTCAACCAATATCGTAATAAAAGACAATCTATACGTGGTGGCATAGAATGTGTATTTATTTAAAAAAAGCGGCCAAGTCCGTGTCGGACCACGCACAACGAAGGGTTCCGTGTCTATTAAAAAGGTCGTACCGCTACTGAAATCTTATGGCACTTACGTCCTTTTTTAAGGAAGGCAGTTTTTTTTTAAATATCTCAAAAACCTTTGAACCGACCTTGTTCAAAACAATTTTCGCTGAAAGAACTTAATAAGCCGAAATTTTCGCTGAAAGCATGTCCATGTATTTTTTTCCTATTTTTAAAATACACGGTTCAAAAGTTAGAGGGGAGGGGACACAATTTTAGTGACTTTCGGGGCGATTATCTCCGACTCTATTCACTTAATCAAAAAAATTGCTGAGAAACCTTATATTTATTTTGATAGGCCTTCCTTTCGATTGATGTCCACACGTGGGCTTGCAATGAAAAAAAATTTGACTTTGCTGTTGCACTCCATACATAAGTATTTGTAATTTAATTACAAAACTATGTAGCGGATAACAAAATACACCTATCCTCAAAATTTTATTCAAATACACCTTTATAGTTTTCGAGTAAAATGCCTGTGACATACGGACGGACAGACAGACAGACATGACGAATCCATAAGGGTTCCGTTTTTTGCCATTTGGCTACGTAACCCTAAAAAGCCCGCCGCTCCAAATAATACCAAATTGATCTGCAGGATTGTGGCAAATGAAAAAATCGTTTCTCCCATCCCCAACAATGGCGTCATATTCGTGTCATCGCAAGGCAGACGTAGACTTATAAATATGCAAACCACGTCAAAGTTCGTATCCCGTTTGATTGCGTTACGGCGAGTTGCATAAGAATATGCCCTTCAAAGTTTTACCGATCTGACGAGGTGCTTGTGGTTCGAAAGTGTTTACTTTGACGCTGGCTGAATAAATATTCGACAGAGACGAGTATCTAGAAACGACTATGGACAAGACGAACAGATTGAAGAATATTATGAAGCTAAATGTAGCTTGAACTGTTTACCTGATGAGAGCCAGAGTGATACGTGTCCACGGGAAACATTCTAAATATAGCGGGTGCCATAATTATGAATAACTCTGCTAACGACTTCTCGCACTGTGTTGAACATAATAATTTATAAATACTTGCCTGCTAAACTTTTGTCGCGCTGTTCACTATTCCACAATGTTTCAAACTTCGACTCGTCTTAAACTTAAAAAGTAATCAGACTCATGAGACACTCACAGGCACAAAAATATACTGCCTATGTGGATTTATATGTATTTCGCTCCTTTCCAACTAGCCATAAATAACGTTTATGAGTTTTGTTAGCGAAAAGTGCTTTTTCTCGCAAATAACTGTCGAACATGAAGAAGAATTGATCCTTAGCGCTAGCAGAGGTGGACTTAATTGATACAAAAAGTGATTTTGCGACATTGAAATAAATACATATTCGCATTAGATCCACGAATTTGATAATATAAATTGGAGGTGACGCATAACCGTTAAGATAGCATCGGAACAGTTGAATCGTCAGCTATAATCTTTACGATCATTGAAAGGGTTATAGCGGAACAGCACGGAACCGTCATAACGATAACATTTATTTATTTATCGTACACGTTGCCTTGGATAAATTGTCAGAAACAGTCACATTGAAGGTACTAATGACTTGTTGTCCCCTCGACACGTGCAGACTTTTCAGAAAAGAAATTGTTACGACTCCCTTAAAGTGCGCCGAGTCGGAGACTTGGAAGTAATTAAAAGAATTGTAACTTGCGCTTTATTGTTAAAGTTTAAGTTTGCGGGGCGCTAACCTGCCTTACACACTTTTGAGTGTTTTCGTGCAAAAAAGGTAGCAAGCTAACCATTTCGCTGGCGCGATCTTGATGAAATTTGGTTTAATTCGTCCTAAGGAATTTATCCCGATAATCATCTTCTCTGGAAGTGGAAGTTTTTAATGGGAGATTGGTTTAACGATACAAATATCTACGCGGACTGACCCGGCCGGCTAAGCTAGTGCACTTATACTATATCGCTAATTTCTTATTAGTTAGGAATAATCATGAAAACGTGTGAACCTTATACTATATCGCTACATTTCTTATTAGATAGGAATACAGCCATCAAGAAAACGTGTGAACATCCCCCACAAAATAAACGAATCTGCTGGTTGTCCAGATAAACTAAGAAAAGTGTGTTTCACCTAAAAGCTTATTTGCCATAACTATGTTTCTAACGCGCCCACTTGGCAAAGTATTAAGCGAGTCCAGTTACTTATTCAGTAAACCCGACTTCTTCCGGCTTGGCAAGGAATCACGCAGGGCGGAGAGTATTTTTGTCGGACATTTACAACGGCTTCAAAATGATTGCCAAAAGAAAGAGCGTTGGATGGCTTTTTTTAATTGGGGTATGTTCATTGTTCAAGACCGTTTACCTATAAGTTTGGAACCCGTTCGGTGGAAGTCAGTTACATTTTTGTATAGAGTACGATTTTGGTTAAGTTGTAACTCGCACAATTTACACATCAACTTATTAGTTAACAATTAATGTGTCCAGTCGACTCATTAATTGTGCCAGTTATAATAATAATTAATCAATGATCAAATAAACATGCAAAAGCAGTAAATGGGATCAATACATGCCTGTATTTTAGGAGACATAAATAGCATAAATATTGTATAGTTTTCCTCATTATTATTGTAAAATCGTACCAACGGAAACACATGCGTTGTATTGTAACAGACACTAATTCTAGTCAAGAAACATAACTATCAAAGAACAATATCTCGTATATTAGGTGCGACATCGTCATTCATAAATTTCAATTGAGACGGCCATCTTGTCGGCTTCGATGATTGTAATTTATGTTTAGTAACCTAAATATGCTTTTGGGTTGAGTATTGAAGTTTCATATTGGACCTTATTGGTTAAATTGACTATGAACTCCATACATTCATAGGTTTAAATATAGAATGGATACTTTACCATTGTAAAGATATTAGGTTTAAATATAGAATGGATACTTTACCATTGTAAAGTATCCATTCTATATTTAAACCTAATATCAGCACCTGGGCAGCTAACATGATAGGTTTTATAGTCATGTTTACATCTCGTTTGGGTACGTTTGAGCCGTAAAATGTGACTATAAATCCTACCGTGCTAGCTGGGCTGGTCGATTGCGATTTGTACGTACATTAGGCAGATCTATTATAGTGACATTTTTCTACGGGAAATGATGATGTCCTACCGCTCGGTCGAAAAGTTACACAATTAGAAATCTACTTTTGGTAAACTTCCGCAATCACCTGCTCTATGTCTTGTGTCCAGCGGATTTCAGACATAAAGTGACAGAATTGGTTGGTTTACCCTTGTTTTGACGACAAACGTTTCATCGAATGAATGTTTCGCCAAATTTTATTTTCATCGAAAACATTATTTTTTCAGCAATAGTAAACATTTCAGAATTGTTATAAAATAAACCTTAACCTAATGGATTCTACACAATTAATGGTTTCAGAGAAATCGATGAAATGAAAATTCGACGAAAGAATGCATTCGGTGAAACGTTTTTCGGGAAAATAAGGGACTCCCGAAAAAAATTAATGAGTTTGACTAATCGTTTTACTGGACTCTCTTTAAAGATATTATGTATCTCCAGATTTCTAAGCGACCCTAAAATCTGTCTAGCATTTTGCGAATCGCGAGACAATAAGCTTGTTTTTGATAAAATTATGTCACAAGGGACGTAATGAGGCTTACCTCGGCTCAGAGGTTATACATGTTTTAAAGTAAAGCGTTTTACCGAGGTTTATTATGCGCGATCCTCGTACCACGAGTAGGGCACTCTGGGGGCATACATTGTAAAAGCATGCCAGTTAAAAAGAACATCAAATTGTCTACAAAACATAATATTAATTTAGTAAAAAAGAAAAGATCTTTCGTGGCGCAGGCTAAATTTTGTCGTGGGTGTATATCATTTTATGTTATTAGGGGTGCCTTAAATCCAATTTGATTTCCTGGAAAGAGAGCTTTGATATACTCAAAATACTACAGGGATGGTGAATATATATTGAGTATACATATATAAAAATTTGAAAATCAACATCATCGACGACGGAACATGACTGTGTATAAAAAAACATTTCGCGGTGATTTACACATTATGATTGCATTTGTTTTGTATGTTGAGTCAAATATATTATTTTCACATCGTTTTCACCCCTTTGTTCTCTGTAGGTACTTATTTTAAAATGCATCCACATTACTTGAATGAGTAACAAACATGGAGTCTGCAAATAACAAAATACTTACAAAACGAAAATACTCTTCATAAAACAAGAGTAATCCCCATAATTTCCATCGCACGTAACCTTTTAAAAGCCGCAATGACACTTTACTCTTCAGAAAACGTTCTTAAAAATATGGTTAGAGTAGAGGGTTCGCATAACTGATACAAATACAGGAGGCGCGTGTCGCGCGTGGCTCGAATAACAAAACAAATGAACGAGTAAGGGCAAAGAATGGCGGACGAAAGTTGCGTAACATTTTAAAGATCCCAGTGGCTTACGGGCATTACCTAACTACTTGTAACTCTTTTTGGAAAATCCTATGTAGGCTTGATGAAAGGGACTTGGTTATATGGGGCATAGTTTAAGACAGCGAATGGAAAAACCATAGAAGTCTAAGTAGCGCCGCAAAATGGCCCCACTGAATGGGTGCCATTGCCATTATGCGGGGGTTGAGGGCGGGGTGTGAAAAAGATGCCAGGCAGCCGTTTAGTTCCAATATGCGCATACCGGGTTTTAGGCATGTGTTTGGGTAGAAATTTGTAAGAAGGCATTCTATGGTTTTTTCGTTCGCTGGTTTACGATAATGTTACGGGCGATCGTAACATTATCAGCTCAAAATAATTAGCACTCAGTGCATTAAACTTTACGGGATGCTTTCTTCTCTTTAATACTGTTACTAAACATTCCAATAATTTTCAAATAATTGGATACTATTTTGTATGTATTTCCATGAGACGCGACCAGAATGGGTTGATGTCAGTAATTAATAAATTGACTAATACTACGAGCATTATCATATAAATGAAGCATGCTTCTTAGTATCAGTATTACGATTAACGACATATTGTCAGTTATCTGCGTATCAAGTACATATATGGACGCAAATAATAGTAGTCGACCGATCGCCAGTATCGCCCTGCAGCAATATGGCTACATATTGACGTAAAACAACTGCAGGATAAAATAATAACCGGGGACCATCTCATCTCCGGTTCTATTTTGTTTCGCGCTCGAAGATAGTGTCCCTCGCTTTTAGATAAATTCGTGTTATGCCTTCCAAAGGTCCGGGAAGACATACAAAGTCCCGAGGGGAAGACATACAAATAATTAACCTATTCTTTATTGCACAAAAATAATAAAATATCACAAAACCACACTTAAACTCATAGTTACCAACGTGGGGTCTTATCGCCAGGCGGTCGGTATGCGGAATTGCGGAAGCCAATACAAAACAGTTATTAGTTTATTAGTGTTTGTGGTTAGTTTTGATTTATTTCCCACCCTTTTTGAATTGTAATAGAACGAAAATAGAAACAAAGAAAATATTTTTATTCATCACGTTCTAAAACTTAGGCTAACATAAGAGAAGTAACAGTAAATAGTCATTGACAAACACGTGCCTAAAACCCGGTATGCGCTTGTTCGAACTTCGAACTAAAATTCCCGTAACAATGGCACCCATTCTATAGGGCCATTTTGCGGTGCTACTTAGAATTCTATGGTTTTTTCGTTCGCTGTTTCAAATAGGTTAAGTAGCTAGCGGATACGGTGCGGAAAAACGTTTTAAATACAGTGAGACTATCTCAGGGTCAAGTAGCGGCTTTTCGGGCTATAAATAATAAATAAATGATAAATAATGTTATTTGTTTCCCTCTTCATAGATTTATTATTTCATGAAAATGTAGTTTCGGTAAAATAACGCCAAACACATGTATAAAGTTACAACAGCGTACCTCACGATTTATTCTCCTCGAGTCTACTCGGTTTGGAATATAAATCTATAATAGTTTCAGATGTTGGAATCGGGATTCAAGGATAAATGTAAATTACTTTAGGATATTTGAAACTACAGCATGTTTTCAATATTAAGGAGTAACTAGCTATACATATTGGGTAAAGAGCGCATCGGAATAAAGAATTTGGACTCTTACGACGTTGCATGTGATTAGTTCGTCATTATAAATCTTAGATTGTGCGCAATCTATTCACAAGTCTGTGAGTTATTCTCAAGTATACTTCACCCCGACATTCTTAACAACTACGAATAATCTGTCGTTATTGAACAAGAGACTCAGTTAACAAGCATGTACTGTATCTCTGTGAGATGTAGAACTCAAAGCCTGTCTTTTTTTCAATATTATTTTTACTTTATTTTGGAATAAAATCGACAAAAAAAAAAAAAAAATTTAATGAAAAATTCACGAGATTCGGTTGAGAAATGCGACCTGGCCCCGTATCATGGTCGGCCTTATCACGCGATAAGCTACAAGGTAGGAGCGTCGTCTCGTTCTATCGAACGGTGTCAGCCAGTGACGGACGCTCTGTCTTGTCACTTACCGTGTGATAAGGCCGACCATGATACGGGGTCAGTACAGAGCTGTTATTCGCTACGCGCTAATGTGGCTCACCCAGCCGGTCACCCGTCACGAAACTAGACCTCTACCTGCGCTTAGTTGCTATGCATCGCGGTGTCAAGATATATTTGTGGGTGAGCGTTGAGGTGAGCTTAAAACAAGTTACAGAATAGGGGGGCTGGACACCAGCCGGACCGACGCCGGCTACGAAAGAATTTTGGCCCAACCTGAGGCTCTAGTAGGTATAAGTTTTACCGAAACAAAACTTTACGATCGCGTTTGCGTTTTACCCTCGATTTGTATGGGATTTGACAGCTAAACGTTAACGCAACGTTTCGGTCGTAACGTTTTGTTTCGGTAAAACTTATACTAGAGCCTCTAATACGAAGAATTTCGTTCGCTTCGCTTCTTTCAATAACAACATTGATTGTCATAGGTAACTGTAGTTTCGCGTGTGAATATTGCAGTCAAAACAGCGGGTAGATATTATCGTAGCTCTATACACACTTTCATTCCCCATTCAAAAAAAAAAGGTTCAGCGATTGAAGCTTGAATATGTAAGAGACAGACAGACACACTTCCGCATTTATAATATTAGTATGGATATAATTTTCTTCCTTAAGGGTGAGTATACACCATCCACCGGTGTGTAGCGGAGCGGCGAGGGAAAAAACACCAGTAGGAAGTGTTGCGTGAGTGAGGCAATGCTTTTAGTCGTTTTTTTGGCTAGTAATAACAGTGGTTCTGTGAGCTGCAAAACTCGCGAGCCTTTAAAAAAAAAAAAACCATATTCGTCATTTTTTGAAATTGAACCTGCTCACCTAATTTCACGAGAATCTCTTGAGAAATGCGCCTGTAGATGAGAACAGCCGGACATACGAAATAATTTTTGCTCAAGCTGAAACGGACAACTTTTTTCGCTTCGCTCGCTCGTTCAGTTATTTTATCTGATTGGTTAATAATCGAGTGAATAAAGCAGCTGTCAAAACTTATGCCAGTCAGAAGTAGTACCTAAATAAATTTTGACTACCGGTTAGCCTAATAGCGGGTGAGCACTAATCTGAGTGACACTGCCTACGAAGCTGGACCTGGGTTCGAATCCCGGTAAGGGCAAATATTTGTGTGATGACGGATGTGCATTAACATTTGTTTCTGAGTCTTGGATGTTTTCCAAGTATTTAAATATTTATATGTATTAAATATATCGTCGTCTAGCCATAACACAAGCCTTATTGAGCTTACTATGGGACTGGTTCGATTTGTGTAAGATTGTCCCCTAATATTTATTTATTAATCATATCTTAAAAAAATAAAAAATATGGTACCTACTTGCATTTTTTTCACATTAATCGGTTTAAAAACCATCTATTGTTATACAACCTAATATCATGTCATGTGTACGAACGAGTATTTATACGATGCTGCATACCAAATATCCACACCGAAAGCATTTGTAATTGATGCAAGCCGCGTGATATGGTACCTACTTGCATTTTTTTCACAAAAATCGGTTTAAAAACCATCTATTGTTATACAACCCAATATCATGTCATGTGTACGAGTATTTATACGATGCTGCATACCAAATACCCACACGGAAAGCATTTGTAATTGATGCAAGCCGCGTGTTACAATGTATGGTTGAGATTATCGTGGCAAATTTTTATAAATGTGTCATTGGAATTAGGATCTTCTGCCTTGGATGATAGAGTTGCTTTTTGAATGGACTACTTTGATGCAATTCGGCCAACTCAAATAATGTCAAATAAAATGCAAAAAATAATGGGGTCGTCAATGGAAGGCGTGGCCGGCAGCCAAGAGCGCTGAAATAACTTTGTGTAAGAAGACAACTACGCTTTCACTATATTAAATAGTGATATTACCTAAGAGCTCCAGACGAAATAACTGGGCAGTGATACTCCGCCGCCCCTCATTAGGGTAGTTGACTCATGTTAAAATTGATAACGTAGTGTTGCTAAATGGATAGTAAACCATCAAATAATAGTAATAAAGTAGATAAAAGCTATAATTAAAATCATAAAAAGATATTGGATCTAGAAAGATTAGAAAAAATAGGTATGCATTTTTTTTATTGTCCAATAGTACAGCTACCCATAGAATCCTTACGCTTTTATGGAAACAAAATTGTATGACAACTATAGACATAAACGCAGTATTTCGCGACCGAAACGGTAATTTACTTAATTTTCCATACAAGGATTATACAAATAGCCAGCGGTGACGTCATACTTCTGTGCCAATTTGTATGAAGCGTTTACTTATGTACTTTAATTGTAGTGGCTCAGATACATATGTTCCTCTCTAAAAACTGGTTCGAATGGCATCGAAAAAAAAGCGTATGAATCATGCCTATTGGCAGGGGAGGCTCACTCCGTGACTTCGTTGCGCCGCTACAAGTACATGGCCTACCGGCCCCAGGGGGTATGTTATCGCTGCTTCGGAAAGCGCGCGATCTATCGCAGCGCGTTGCATGCGATAGAAAGGGATGGTCACGTTAAGGCTCTTTCGGCATACATAAACAGGGTATTTGTTAACAGAGAACATTCTGTACGTAGTATTATTTATTCTGTGGTATTGGACAGAACGAGCGAATGAACTAGATTTTTATTACTACGAACTTGGCACATTAGTATACGACCTGTCTGATTGTAAGCAGGCATCGTATCCTATGGACGCTTGTGACTGCAGAAGAGTCACGAGCGCGTTGCCGACGCTTTATTGATTAGAGAACGCGTTGTGTCGACAGCTACACGCAAATGCAGTACCCTCATATCGACTAAGGGGGTGGTGCTTGTCCCTCTATGTTCTTTTTTTCGTTTCCAGTTTTTATTGCAAATATTAACACGTTCGTTGCCAGGAACCCGCTTACCGGGAGGCTATGCCGTGGTCGGTTTCCGCTACTTAGCGGAAAAACCACGGCATCGACTATGATTCTTGGCAGTGAGTGTGCCTTGATTTGAATCGTACACGCCCCCTAGACAGAGACACGCTGATGCCTTCCGCCCACGAGAAAAAGAGATGTAACACTCTTCGGGAATCGCTGTTTTGGACAAATTTCGATAAATACCTAACTTAGTGAAGGTTTATTAAAATTTCATAAAGTGAGATTTTAGATGTGATAAAATACTATAGTATTTACTTGATTTTGTCGTAAAATAATGTATCGTTTGAGTAGGCTGAGTAAAAAAAGGAAAATACAGACCCAACTTTGGATTTTTTTTCTATCGAGGAAATTTTAAGCAATCATGTACCCATAAAATCAGATGAACAATCATATAGTCAAGAATCATATATCTGAAAATCAGACCTTATTGTTTCTTAATCTAGTCAGAACGGCGTTTCAAAGCACGCGATAATTTCCAATGCACCGCCTTAAGCGACAAGCGCGTGTATTTTTTCCATAATTTGAGATTAAAAGCCGTAATAATAGACAAAAAACGCACGAGTAAACATAATCGAATGATAAACAAACTTTCATTATCGTAATCTGTATCGTATCGTAAGACGTGGAATACACATACCTAGATAAAGTGAATAAAACCTGCCTGGCGAAATTAAATCTTATGTCGATGCCATAACTTTGTCAGAGAAAAACTCACTTTATCTCTCCTGTACGGTACTTCGCACGGGTACTATATGATGCATATAAATCTTCCTCTTGAATCACTCTATCTATTAAAAAACCGCATCAAAATCCGTTGCGTTGTTTTAAAGATCGCATACATAGGGACAGACAGCGGAAAGCGACTTTGTTTTAAACTATGTAGTGATTTAGAAAGAGACTTAACCCTCTTATGCTAACCATGCAGACCTTACCCTCGTATTGCTGTCAGTTTTCTACTTTTATAATGCCGTACATTTTTAAAAGGCCGTTTTCTTAATACAATCTATTCATCAGGCGATGTCGATTGCTCGCAACTTCTGTCCGCTCCTCCTAAAGCAACAAGGTGCAAATATCTATTCAGTGTCCCTAGAACTAAGACTAACGCCGGAAAAGGTGCACCGATTTACAGACTTTGCAACCAGTAATAGATTTTTTAATGATAATGAATAACGTTCTATCTAATCTAATATCTCGCGCCCAGTTCAAGGCAGCCATTTCAAAATAAAGATTAAGTAACTCTTATTTTACTATTTCTTATTTACCTTTCTTTTTTTTATATATAAACTTAATTGTATTTACCCACATTGTTAAGTCTTGCTCATCGAGAAATCACAAATCATATCAACAATGTAAATCTTTTGCACAGTGTTACTACTTTAGTTTAAGTTTTCTACGTTCTTAGTGAGAAACGTTTCAGGAAACATATATGTACCTACTTAATTATCTTATCTAAACTTGTTCATATCTCTTATCACACTATAATAGGGTGAATTGCAAAAAAAAGATTACATAGTTTAAGGGCCTTAATCTAATCTATGCTTTAATTTTTCTCCATTGTGTAACGAAAGTTACCCTTGTAAAATGTATGGGTAATTTTCATTATACAATGGAAAAAAGTTAAAGCGTACCTACATTAGATTAAGGCTCTTAACTACGATCGTTTCTTTTGCAATCCACCCATTATAAATGTGAAAGTTCGTAATAAATAAACAAATCTACTTGAAGACCACTGCCTTTTTAAGAATCACGGCAGTATACGAGTGCTGCCATCTATTAAACAGTCACGACACTTGGCCAAGTTTCAGGAGGAACCATCGAGGTGGGAATGCGGCGACGTTCGCTGTGCGTCGTTTCGCAATGTCAACGCTGATACAGAGAGGGCGCTGTGAACGATGACCTAATTACACCCAAATTTCCCCTGGCGAAATCGTTCGGGAAAATTACGGAAATCGATAAAATGTACGGCTTATAATTGCCCGTTATAATAACAAAGTTACTATTTAGAAATAAAACCGTTTTTGAATAATGCCTCTTGGTAAGTATTAGGAATCTCGACACCCTTTAATAATGTCCATTAAACCAGAATTTATAAAGCTGTAAATGTATGACATACTTAATTTACTTTGAAGACACACAATACTTCGAATTTGTTCATACGCAACTCAGATTTAGAAAACTAGGACATTGCGTGACCCCCAAACGTATAAGTGTCATAGGTAGAAAAAACTTTAAAAATATTTCGTACGCACTATACAGGAAATAATTTCGTTAAATACTACATAAATTTGTCAATAATAGGAAGATCATGTTTTTTATTCCATACATAACAGTTATAATATTAAAGTTCCAGATCGATTTTGAGCGTGCGTGTTCAGTACAAAACGACTTTCAAGGTATACTTCTACTACTTGAGCAAAAATCGATTGAAAATTAAAGATACCTAATTCTGGTTTTTTGTACAAGATTATGATAGAATTAAAGATAGTACTCACATGATTTAAACTGGTGCACCAGAGATGCACTGTCAGCTGAGTGGTGGTAGTCGTATAGGGAATGACCCACCAACTCGTCCTTGTCGAAACCAAGCGTAGTTGTTAAACTGTAATAGAAAAAAAAACATAAGAAAACACATTAGTTAAAAAAAAACGAAACACAATAAATGTTAAAACTTTTCAAAGTAATCATCGGAAGGTCTAGGCACAGAGATAAATAGTATTTTCAAGTATTTTGTATATGGAACAAAGGAAGTCCTACATCCTTCGTGAAGGTCACCCGCGAATGGGGCCAGACTTCCTATGTTTAGGTTATGATAGCATCACCGGTAGGTGACCTTGCGTGACCTAGGTAACGCAAATCCCTTCAAACCCTTTATCTAAGCGATTTAATCCATCTTTTAGTTAAATTGCGAGTTTTCAATTATGGTTAATAAGGAATCCGAACAATTTTGGAACTAAACTTACAAAGTAGTTTAAATATCCCGCCATTTCTGCCAAATCCAAGAACAAAAACACAATCCCGCAAAGATTCTTGTACACAAACACTTTTACTAGAACACAGATATCATACACAACACAACACTCGTTGAAACATACAACAATACCGTCCCGTAAGTTTATCTCGGACTATGTACAAAACCGCGAAATCACTCGTGTTTAACCTACAAAATACATTTGAAGGTGATATTTTTGTTGATATTACCCGGCCGTGAACGGAAGAGCGGTGCACGGTGGTGCGCATGTGAGTTCAACAGCCGCTTTCATTCGGTAAGGTAAAGGGGCTATCGGATATTTTTTACAGCGCCACCTTACGCAATGATAAGGTAATATCAGGTATTGTAGTCGTCTGCGGACTGAGTATGGATGTAGTTTGGACAATACTACAAAGATGGCGAAGCGATTACGTTATAAGCTTTTTGAAGTGAAAACTTCTTTAGCGGCGCTGTGCACTTTTTGGGATGGGAAAATAGTACATTGTTTAACGAGGGGCGTAAGTGGAATATTGCGAACAAGAGTCTATAGAAGCCCGACGCCGAAGGCGGAGGGCTTTTTATGACTCGAGTTTGCAATATTTTTACGCCCATGTTATACACATGTTTTTCATTACATTTGCGAGGAAACAAATACTTTTTAGATGAAATGAATACATATCGTAATAAAAACTGCAACATGTCAGTCGTCCGTTTTGTTGAATTTGACGTGAGGTGCGTATGTCAAATACCCTTCGGTATACAGCCACGATTTGAAAACACTTAAAAACATTTTACATAAACACTAAATAACTACATATTAAATCAGTAAATAATTCAGTTAAACATGTTTGAGTAGTTTTTTAAGTTTAAATTTATTTATAAATACGTTTTCAGACATCGTATTTGATATAAAACCTCTTTGCTTTGTAACTGCCGCATGAGTGACAGATACAATTTAAGAAAAAAAACCATTACGCCCGTGGGCGTAACACAGGCTATTACAGCTCCGTATGTCTGCGCATTATGAAGCCCTTTTCGAGCAAGTGTGATGAAAAATTGTTAAACTCACCACAGGTGCAGGAGCGAAGGAGGTCACGTGACCGTAAGATTTTCGATAGTGAGATTCGAGTTTTTTTTTAATACTGATAATTAAAGCAATTCGCAAGTTTTCATTTCTGGCAGCACTCCCGGAGTGCAACCCGGTCTTTTTTTTCAACGTACGTCAATAGAGTTGTGGTGAATGATTACACACCCAGCTACATAGAGTACTAATTGCAAAATAGTACATTACTTAACTAGGGCGGTAAAACAAAGTATGTCTCAGATCGCAGGTATTGGCAAGAGCGATAAATATGCGATCTGATGATTTATTTATTAGCGCTCGTGGTGAGTACAAAATTTTACGTCTCTCTCTGGCCAGGAAGCGGTAATTGCAACTTTATGGCCTGGTATGACGTAAAAGTTAGTGGATGAACGAATGACTGAATGTGTTGTACGATTGTATACATTATTTTATTTGGATTTTACGATGAATATATGCATCTACCCATATATAGTATATCCTGTATTCGTTAAGATACGAACTACGGGGCTATTCATTTATTTTCGCCTGTTGGCTCAGTTCGGGTTGCACAGGGCGGTTTCACAACACTTCGGGAGCTCAAACACCGCGAGCCATCCGGCTGTCTCTTGGATACTGCAACTTTACTACCCGTCATTGCTTTATCTACTAGACTGTAGTCCCAATTTATGCTGTACAATTTGCGCAAAAATGAGCAATTAGCCTCTGACACGAGAGAGCGTCACCGTTTCTTATTCTGCACCACTTCATGCCACCCCCATTTTCACCCAAGGAATAATCTAGTGTCTTCAAAATATAATGAATAAAACCCGTAGACCACAAAGTACGAGGTACGGAGGCAAATATGTAAATAAATTAGCGCTAAACATGTTGAGCAAAGTCCCGGCGTCGATGGCTCCTTAAAATACAGTTGAGATTATTGAATGTGTTCTTAACTGCAACTTTTTATTAAGTGTCATTGGAATAGGAATCTTCTACCTTCGGCGGCAGAATTGATTTTTGAATGGACTAATTTAAAGCATTTCGGCCGACTCAAATAATCTAAAGAATACATAGTAGTGTAATAATTTAACTGCTTCAGGCGGTTGTGGCAGATAATTTTATTTTCAAACAATCATAGAAGTATGTCTCAGATTATGATGAATAACACAAGGCGGTTCAAATGAATACTCCGAGTCAAATTGGCTTAAAAACAAAAACAATATGTATAAAAGATTACATTACACAGACAGGTCTAACGCGGTATTAGACCACGGCCGGAGCGACCAGTGTCGAAAAGCCATAAATAAAGGTAAATAAATATCGTGTTAGACCCGTCTAAAGTAACCTTTTAAATGTGTACACCAGCATTTATGTCTGCCACAAGAAAGGGCGCTTACATATCCGACTTTAATTCAAGAATTAGAGTGACGATCCTAGGGGTCGTTAGGACGGTTCTGTTACTGTGTAATACCCACAAATCCGCGTCCACGTGTTTGTCTCTCTTTATGAATGGGATACAAAGAGACAGAGTTAGTGGACGCGGATTATTGGGCCATGCATTATACGGACCCGTCAACACGTGCCAGATATTTATCGGTCTTGTTACAGCAGATATTAATGCTGCGGGCGTAGCAAGGATGACATTTTTTCACTTATCGCTGTCGATAAGACATGCGTCACGTCTGACAAATACGCGAGTGCGAGTGACGGTCTTATCCACAAAATATTATAAATGCGAAAGTTTGGATTTTTATTATGAAAATTTGCACGAAGATAGTTTATAGCCAGGGTTAAAATATAGGATACCTTTTATCCCGCGTCCACGCAGACGAAGTCGCGGGCTGAAGCTAGTAAGTGATAAAATGGGTTGTCTATCGTTTGCCAGAATTTCATATAATATAATTTCATTTGCCATCATTTTATATTCCAGAACGTTTCATTTTCCATAATATTCATTTGACATTCTATTATTTTCCATTATGTTGTATGCCACATGAAATTCTGATAAACAAACTTATGGCCTTTGACTATTTCGTCTCGTTCTATCGAACGGTGTCAGCCAGTGACGGACGCTCTATCTGGTCACTTATCGTGTGATAAGGCCGACCATGATACGGGGTCTGAACGTTTCATTTTCCTTAATATTCATTTGACATTCTATTATTTTCCATTATGTTGTATGCCACATGAAATTCTGATCAACTTTATGGCCTTCGACTATTATGGCAACTGAAATTATGGCAAATGAAGGTATACCGATAAAATGGCAACCATGTTAGACCCGCTGGTGTCTGTATAAAGCGAGATAGTCTAAACCAGTGATGTAATATAAAAAGAGTAATACGTTGTCAATATGAAATTCCGTGTTTAAAAATGGCCACCAAATCTGACAGCTGAGACGTCCATTGACGACGCGACATTGAGGCAAAGGTCGTACAATTGGCTGAGTTTTAGTGTGCCACTTATAACCTATCTACCTCTTTTTTATATTACATCATTGGTCTAAACAATATAACTCACGTGTCATCGATGTACGTGAACTTCATGTCCAAGCTGTGCTTAGTAAGGAAGGTCTTGCTGTCCAGGGGTATCTCTATATTCGCCGGGTGGGGGATCGGACGGCCTACAGCCACCAGAGACGGTAGTTTGGCAGCTTTGTCGTCGGATTCCGTTTTCTTGTCTTCGCCTTCCGAAGCCCCGTTGCGTTTGGTTTCTGGGGGGACCAGCATGTGGCCGGTTACGTGGATGACCTGGAATCAGAATAGGGGTGTAGACAATAAATAAAATAATTAATAATGCAATTTTTTCTCGAAAAAGGATTAAAAATGTACCCATACTACAAGCCTTCGAGCTTCTATGGGGGAAGGGGATATATGTAAGATTGTCCCCTAATATTTATTTTTATATAAATAACTATTCTAGGTTAATCTCACCTAAATCAACTTAGTTCCCGACCAAAGTAAGTAATGTATAGATTCTAGAAGAGCAATTAAAACACTAGAGCAGCATAAATACGCAAAAACAAGCGTTCCTGCGAAAGCATTAACGGTAAGTAGTGTAGTGTTGTTCAATCTCACTGGCTTTTGAGTCATTTTCAGTCAAAAAAAGTCGGTCTTTTCAGTGGTCATTATTTAACGGCTTATGTTTATATATAATATGTTTTTATAGCATAGAGTTATATAATAGAAGAGACGACGCCGTTTATGCGGATTCAGAGTTCAACCAAAAATTTGGCTTTTTAGCCCTTAACTTTGGCAATGTTCACAGAAGAAACGGGAACCTAAATCAGACCCTTTTATATTTTAAGACACTGAATGTCTTTTGCCCTTATTTACAAAAGTCCATCAAACCCATTCTAAAAAAAATGCCGTTAAAATTAATTTGTCTACACCAGTTTAACATTTATGTATGTGACGAACGGACAAAACATATTTCAGAAGGGGCTTGTTAAGTTTCATGAATTCCGGCTAGCCTATATCATTAAGGGGCTACCCGAGGTTTTCATCGATTTTTGACAAGTTTTGAATCGTATCTACTACTTTCGCACTACAGATAGAATCATAAATCAAACGGCTATCGGTTCTTCAATCTTTTATCTCCATTTTGACAGACCGGATTTTGAAACAAATTAATACTTAATTTTGTATGATTTTTTTAAACATTGTCTAAAAAAACACTTATTTCGCATCTCTATTGACGTGAAAGATCTAACATATACGAAATCTACAAATTTGGGTTCGTCTATGACGTCTCTAAAAACTGGCAGAGGGTTTTAATTTTAAACCAATTAACACAAAAGTTATGGCCAGAAAACCAGTTTTTTGGCCTAAAATTGTTCAACTTTGATGCCAAATATCTCGAAAACAATGAAGTTTGAAGTAAATATGGGATACTATATTGCTTAAAGCCGTTGTTGTTAATATAATAAGCTACAAAAAACATTAGAAAACTAAGGGATTCAGATCGAAGGTCATTGGCGTATGGGAGCCTCTTAAGCATATATACAAGAGGGAACTTATTATATTCCTCATACTGGCGCAATAAGTAAGATTGAGATTATTTAACGTGGCCGTTTTTTTAATCCCCGACGCAAAGACAGGGGTTTTATAAGTTTAACATGTCTGTCTGTGTGTCTGTCTGTGGTATCGTAGCTCCCAAACGGATGGACCGATTTGAATGCGGTTTTTTTTGTGTCGTAGATAAATTTATCCCGAGAGTTCTTAGGCATGTTTCATGAAAATCTGCTTGAGATATTGGACTTTGAAATGAAAATGTCGGGGGTTTCTCAACTTTTCTAAGTTGTACTTATTATAAAACTGTCATTGGAATTGAAATCTTCTACCTTGGCTTATAGTTTCTTTTTAGATGGACAACTTTGGTGCAATTCCGCCAACTCAAATAATCCCAAGTATAAGTCATATAAGACGTTGACCGCCATGCCAGTACGGAGTAATCGTCAATATGTGGTAAGAATTTGGAATATTTATATCAATGCGAAATAAATAAATTATGTTTCGGTAAATTAGATTAAGTACGTTATTTATTTCAAGATAAAAAAATTCATTACAGATTTGCATACATGTCAAAAATATAAATCATATAAAGACAATGTCAACAAAAAGAACACAATAACAAGGAAATAGAAAAAGAAACCAAAAGCAAAATAAAAAAAATATTTTAAGAATTGAGACATTTTACACTAGAATAGGCAACAGAGACAAGCGAATATTATATACAAAATCAAATTCAAGGCGATTTAGATAAGCCAATGTCGGTGGGATCGATAAGAGAACTCTCACATCCGCGAATGTTCTTTATCAAAAAGTAATATTTCAATTCAGATAATTGGACTAGATCCAAGGTTCCAACTGTCATGTAACTAACCTTGCGCAATATGTCTGACCTTGAGAAAGACGAATTGAGATGCATTGCATTCCTCGCTAGAGCCTGTGCACTGCACTAGCCAGCATTTGTGCACCTCGCACACACACTTGAAAATATTGAGGATGAACTCGATAACAAAGTCTCTACTAGTAAGGCGGAACTGTTTTTGCCTTCCATGCAGCTGATTTGAGAATCTTGAGATGCACCAACTTGGCATTAATCCCTTGTTGTTGTTGCTGTGAACTTCAGCCATCTAGCATTCGTCCGGTATATACAGGACTGGGCATCCCAATTAATATTAGTTATTACCACACCGAAATAAAGCTTACCTTGCAGACCGATTTGAGGTGCACATTCCGTCCCTTGCTAGTGAGAGAGCACGTCAGAAGTAGTAACAGGGCGTGTCGCTCGTTGCCGTTCGAGCGCAGCGCCTCGCGGATCTCGTCGTGGTCGCAGGGGTGGCTGAACTCTAATATGACGGAACTGATTTTACCTCAAAGGAAGCCGACTTGAGGTGCACATTCAGTCCTTTGCTAGTGAGAGTGCACTTCAGACGTAGTAACAGGTCGCGTCGCCCGTCGCCGTTCAAGCTCAGCGCTTCGCGGGACTCATAGTGGTCCCAAGAGTGGCTGAACTCTAATAAATCGGAACTGATTTTACCTTAAAGGAAGCCGACTTGAGATGCACATTCCGTCCCTTGCTAGTGAGAGTGCACTTCAGACGTAGTAACAGGTCGCGTCGCCCGTTGCCGTTCGAGCGCAGCGCCTCGCGGATCTCGTCGTGGTCGCAGGGGTGGCTGAACTCGAAAACGCTCTGGCCCATTATTTCCATCTAAAAATAAGAACAGTACATTTTTAATACCGCCTCCAATTCAGGGTGAGAGATCAGGGGCCCGTTTCACGGTGCTACAACTTGACTACACCGCGGTCTCCTCACCTATCCATTTAACCAATTTAGAATAGTAAAATTATAGTTTCCCCCTTTTTCCACAGCTCCCAGACAAAAAAAAAACAATATATAACATTAAACTTAAAAGAACAGGCGTTCTTTTCGCTTGAGGGCGATCTCTTCCAGACAACATTTGGTTAGAAAACATGTACAATATAATGTGTACCTATTTGGTACCTCGCGATACAAGCGAAGCCTAGCGCGTGGAACCCTAATATAATGTTTCCTAAAAAATATATATTATTGTAATATTACGACTGGATGGTTTATTATTACCGCCTGTGGTGAGTGCAGAATACTACGTCTGCGACTTGTCCCTGGCCAGGAACTGGTAATTTTACGTCTGCGACTTGAGCCTGGCCAGGAACTGGTAATTATACGCCTGCGACTTGTGCCTAGCCAGGAACTGATAATTTTACGTCTGCGACTTGACGTTGCCAGGAACTGGTCGTCTGCGACTTGTCCCTGGCCAGCAACTGGTAATTTTACGTCTGCTTCAGTCATTTAAATCAATATAAATTAGCTGAAATCCATGCAATAAACTTGTTTTAGTTTGTTGCATGAATGTCAGATGTCGTTATTTGTGAAATATCTGTAGATCTCGATATGTTTGATGAAAGGCGCGCTTACCCCGGGGCGCACTTGCCCCCTCTGACGTTACATTTATGGAATTTTAGTGAGGATTAAGTTTTCTTTTGAAGTGAAAACTTCTTTAGCGGCGCTGAGCACTTTTTGGTATGGGGAAAAATCAGGCCTTTAAAACGTTATAAAATGAACCGGAATTATAACGGTATATTCCGTTAGTGTTCGAAAATTACGTTATAACAAAATCAATATTCTCCATAACGATATAAATACCGTAACAGAATGAATAACAGAACGATATATAATAACGTTATAATATCGTTTTAAAATACGAGCCGCGCGCTACGGCTGCGCCGTTGCCGCTCTGTGCCAATGCCAACATGCCACCACGTGGGCCGTAGCGCGACGTGCGACGTTGCCGTTATGTTGTTCTAGCTTCTAAATCTTATTAATGCTTGTATACCTCGATCATTTGCAAATTGGTTGTGAATTGTGAATATTTGGTTGGTTGCGACGATAAATGGCGGAATAAAAATGGGACGCAGGAAACGCAACGCTGTCCACAGATTCGTGGACTTGCTCATAAATAAAAAGAAAGAGTGCCAATCTTAATAGCCCCTAGGTATACACTATTACAATATGTAAGAGGGTCAATATTTTTTTATGTTAATTGTTTGTCTCGGCACTAAATCGCAGACTCCCAGTATTAGGACCTATTCCAAACAAGCCCTACGACCGACGGTGTTGCCGTGAGCAAAAAATTATGCATAGGTATGTTGGTATGTGCTTTTGTTCATTAATCGTAATAAAATTTAAATATACTTTTTGTTTCCGACATTTTATTTTATTTTTGATTTAGAGCCATTCCGAAAAGGACAAGTTAAATAAAATCTGATTATGAAACCAAAGAATGTGTGAATTTTCGATTTTGGTTCTTCGCCATAATCTGTTTAGATAGGCTCGCGATAGATAGGGGAGACCAAGGATGATTGGTACACATAAATATGTATCGATTCTCCTTTTATTACGATTCATCCTCCTTTTCTAATTAATCCTTAGTCACTAAATATTAATATAAATAACTAGCTGTTGCCAGCGACTTCGTTCGCGTGGAACTTGTTATGGTCTTAGAAAAAATATTGCTATTAAATTATGTTCGATGCAAGCTATTTATCGCTGTCCCAAACACACATGGTAGCATCTTAAAGATATACAAAAACTATCCTATATCCTTCCAAGGGTCTCAAATTATCTGTACGGGAAATTTCATCTAAATCCGTTCAGGGATTAGACCTACGTAAAAGGTAACAGTGCGATGAGTTCGTTAGTTTAAATTGATAAATCTAAATTGAAAACTTCGTTTTTACAAACATATATATCTTAAGAATCATCAACAGACGTTTTCATACAGTATTAAAGAAAAATATATTTTTATATGTCTACTAAGCTACATTACTGTTATAATAATAAGTACCCAATGTTGATTAAATCTATTCGATTCTGGGAGCATCGCAGTTCTAACCTAACCTATCCTACATTTCTGGTAACTGTTCAAATCTGTAAGTCTTACTTTAAAAAAGGTCTTGCTCTCTATACAACCTTCAAACCTTTTAACTCTCTTAGGGGATGAATAAAAAAAACGCTGAAATCGTTTTCTAATCATTAAACAAACGGTCCATAACCTAAGTAATAAATCTATTATTTTAAAAATATCTTGCTCTTCGTATAAACTTTGAACCCCCTAGAAACCCTCTTGGGGGATGAATTTCAAAAACATTGAAATGTATTTTTTAGTTGTAAACAAACCGTCTAAAATCGTAGTTACACTAATGTTTTACTTTAAAATTGTCTTGACCCTATACGGCCTTCGAATCCCCTTTAAACACTCTTAGGTGATGAATAAAAAAATCTAATAATCTGCTCTCTCTATTTTAAGACCAAAATTAAAAAATCTTACTTAAATAATTATTTTCCCTCCATATAAACTTTCAAGCCCCATTAACGCCTATAGGGGATGAATTAAAAAATAACTCTGAAATCAGTTTTGTTGTCTTTTAACATACAGACTAAGACTGTTTATCGACATTAGAAATATCTTACTATATTTTCTTGCTCTCCATATAAACCTTGAATACCGTTTTAACACTTTTAACCCCCTTAGGGGTGGTATTTTTCCAAGACGATGAAAGATTTTTTTTTTTCTAATAAGTAATCGTACCACAAAGTTGCCCATCTCTAGCTCAAAAAAAATGTTTCTCATCCTAATCTTGCATAAGTACCTTTTTAACCCCCTTAGGGATGGAATTTTTTAACACGTTAAAAGTACTAACTGTTTTTCTATTCTAATAAGTAATCTTTCTACAACGTTTCAAATCTCAAGCTCAAAAAAAGTGTTTCTCATACAAACCTTTCACCCCTATTTAACCCCCTTAGGGTTGGAATTTTCTAAAACGCTGACAGTCCTTTTTTGTATTGTATTTAGTAATCTTTCTACAAAGTTTGAAGTTTCTAGCTCAAAAAATAAAGTTCCCTCCATACAGACTTTGCACCTCTATTTAACCGCCTTAGGGATGAAATTTTCTAAAACACAGAAAGTACTTTGTTCTATTCTAATAAGTAATCTTTCTACAAAGTTTCAAGTCTCTAGTTCAAAAAATAATGTTTCCCCCATACAAACATTGCACCACTTAACCCCCTTAGGAGTGGAATTTTTTAAAACGCTGCAAGAACTTTTTATGCATCTTAATAAGTAATCTTCCTACAAAGTTTCAAGTCTCTAGTTAAAAAAAAAAGTTTCCCTCATACAAACTTTGCACCCCTATTGGGGGTTAAATAGGACGTGCGTAAAGTGCTCGCGGGCCTGAGAAACCCGACCAGGCATACGGCGTAACATTTTATCGCTAAGTACATTTACGTTATTTTTCGTATATATTTTATATACATACGAGTATATATTTTATAGATAGTCACAATTATATATCAGTGCCTTAAATAAACCTAAGACTGACGTAGATCTTAGTTATAAGTTTATTTTTTATTTTTTTTGACATGAGTCTATTTTTGTTGATGGAAATATCAAATGTTTTTATTTATGTAATAAGTTCTTATGGAGTTTCTTGGATTAAGACTTGTATTTATTTCTAGTAAAAATAATGTACAAAATAACCAAAAACACACAAAACAACAAGTTAAAAAAACAATTCAAATGTAATTTTTTTTTTACATTTACGGGTTTGTTAGACCCACCAGGCATACAGTGTGACTTTCGTTCACCAGGCCATGCCAAGGGTTAATCTTTATTTGCTTGTGTAATATATAACTGTGTTTTCGTCGCGGAAATACGCCTCTGTTCTTTTTGATTGTCGATTAAAACGGTGTCTCAAACAGACTTACTTCACTCAGTGTTGCCTGAATGCTAAAGTGGGTTTCCGCTCGGTTCTAAAATAAACCATCCCGGCATTTATAAATCGTACTATTTGATAATTTGTCGCTACTCGGCCTCCTTTCAGCGTTTCAGGCTCCTGCATAATTTATTTGTTTCAAATAGTACACGCCAACGTTTGACGTTAGCGTGATCGGTATGGACAATTCGATACTGGCAACTCTGTTTTTTCCTCTCCGGCGAGAAGCCGGCATTTCATCAAATAATTAATTTCTTTACTTTTTCGTACGTATATTCCTGGTGATTTGTGTTGAATTCTGCTGAGCAATTACCAGTTAATTGGATTCATTAATATTTTAGGTCTGGCGGAGCGCGGGACGAGAGAAATACGTGTCCGAAAAGGTGCACATGGTGGGCACCTCGCCCTAACCTTACTTAGGGTAAGCTGCGGTTTATTCCAGGCGATTTCCCTGGGAAATCGAAAAGATTACTTGTTGAATTGTGTCCGCGTGGAGTAATATTATAGTGTGGTCGTATTGTGGTATTTCAGCTCACCCTGGCTAACGAACGGTGACGTAGCGGTACCGCGGCCCGCGGCCAAAGTCGCGCCAGGAGTTGACATTTGTCAGCTCTCTCCGCCCAGTGGGACAATTATCCTCCAACAGGTAAGCTCCCAACCCGACAGTAGACCTTACGTAGTGATTTTAATCGTACTTTTACCAAATTTAACCCAGCCTTCTGCCACTGGGAACGATCGACGATTCTATCAAGTCCCGCTCTCGACTGTTTCAAAGTCTATAGCCCTTAAGCTACCGGCTGTAGGAAATCACAGCCCCCCTCACTCATATACTTATATGGACGGCATCCTTACAGGAGGTGTGTGGTCAGGGCCGACAGTGGGCCGGCCTCCACTGAGCAGCAGGTGACCTGCTAGCTGCGACGGAGCCTTCCCGGAGAGACTCAGCTAAGCCCGACCCAATTAATTCCCGATTTTCTAAAGCGGCAGGCGGTTCGGTTTCCCCCTTAAATCTAGCCAAGACCGATTGTTACCCTACAATAGAACCTAGCTAGCCGGCAGGCTTAGGTCACCTAGTGTCTAAATATATTTACCTTTCTAACCTAGTCTAGAATAAAACTTAATACTAAGTACCCCGGGTGGGGCGTTTGCTAATAAACTGATGTTACTATCTCTCTTGTTTACTTCCATGCACTAGCAAAAAATAATAAACATTACATGGCGCCCGAACAGGGACCGTTGAACAAACTTACCTCTACTAAGAAAGGTGCCCCACCTTTTCGTTGGTCTTCAGAAGCTGACATTGCATTTAACGAATTAAAGAAAGCCATGACCACGGCTCCTGTTCTTGCATATCCAGATTTTACAAAAAGCTTCTCAGTGCATTGTGACGCCTCGGATTTCGGCATAGGCGGAACATTGACTCAAGAGTACCAAGGCGAGGAACATCCCTTGGCTTATTTCAGTCGTTCTTTAGCCCCAGCAGAGAGGAACTTCTCTGCTACGGAACGCGAGGCCCTTGCGGTGGTCGAGGTAGTACAGCACTTTAGACCCTACCTAGAGGGGAGTAGAAAATTTACGATAATAACAGACCACTCCAGTCTAAAATGGTTCCTTAATCTTAAGAATCCAACGGGTCGCTTGGAGAGATGGGGTTGTCGCTTATCCCCTTATAATTTCGTCATTGAGCATCGTAAAGGCTCCGAAAATGTGGTACCGGATGCTTTGTCGAGATCCGTACCATTATGTATAATAAACAAAGACTTCATTTTGGATACTTGGTACCTAAAAGTCCGCAAACGCTGCGAAGACAACCCGACCTCCTGTCCAAACTTCCTGATAAAGGACGGCCGCCTCTACCGATATACTAAGTCGGGAAATGCTCTACAAAAGGATTTTGAATGGAGGGAGGTTATACCGGCGGATTTCAAGGAGGAAATACTCCGCGAAAATCACTCTGTTCCAATGGCGGCTCATCTCGGTACTGCGAAGACGTACAAGAGATTGAAACTTCGTTACTTCTGGCCGGGAATGTACTCAGATGTAGTAAGTTTCGTCGCAAACTGCTCGGTATGTGCGGCATACAAGCACAGTCAGCAATCTACCCCTGGTTTCATGGGCCATGCGAAGGAATGTTCGAGGCCGTTTCAGTGTCTAAGTTTAGATTTGGTTGGTCCCTTACCGCCATCAAGGAAATTAAATACTTATTTATTAACAGTAGTATGCTGCTTCAGTAAGTATTGCATGCTATTCCCGCTTCGTCGAGCCACAGGGAAGGTAATAGCCCAGCGTCTCGATGACCACGTCTTTATGATTCACGGCATACCCCAGACTATCATAGCGGACAATGCATCTTACTTCACAGGCGGCGACGTACAACGCCTCTTTGCTAAAAGGAACATACCAGAGATACATCTTACACCGGTGTATTGCCCACAAGTGAACACGACGGAGCGCTACCAGAAGACAATTATGACAGCGGTTTCGAGTTTTGTCGAAGCGGACCACCGTACGTGGGATGTACACCTACCGGAGATACAGTTTGCCATGAATACTTCAATAAATGAGTCGACACATTATAGTCCGTTCTTGTTGACCCATGGACGAGAAGCGGTTCCTGACGGCACCATCTACGGTGATGCCACAGACGTTGAGGAAATTGTATTCTCTTCTAGACGTGACTACCTTGACAAACTCACAGTTCTCAAGGATGTTTTTATACGTGTTAAAAAGGCACTACAAGAGGCGCATGATCGAAATATTAAACATTACAACGACAAGCGTCGCGACATTGAATTTGAGGTTGGTGATGAGGTTTGGAAAAGAACTTACAAACAAAGTAATGCGAGCAAATACTTCGCCGCAAAGCTAGCACCAAAATATGAGAAGTGTAGAGTGATCCGTAAACTTTCACCACTAGTTTATGAACTTGAGGATGAGAACGGGAAACTCCTAGGTAAATGGCACGTCAAAGATTGTAAGCCACCTACAAGTGCATCCGGAACCGCTCCGGGTCTGAACAACACCGGTTAGATTCCTGGGACAGATGAAGATGCGACCGCTGTCCTCCAGTCACGTCTGTGGATGATCCCACGTACGCCTAATTCTAACCGCGTTATATTTCATCACACACGTACAAGCGCTTAACACATTTTAGCCTGTATACAGCGACACACCCATTTGCGAGGACTTGAGTGCCTCCAAGTGATACAGAACACTCACTAAGGCGTACCATTGATATTGATCGACTGATACCACGACAGGCCCGCCACCACTAGTCCCTATTAACCTTCATTAATCTGGCCATGGAGTAGGACAAGCCATGCCTTGTTCCTATAGCCTAAAGGTGGCCTCAGTTCACTACCCTACACGGAGTGATACCTACATTTTTTCGGATTGGGGGGGTTTTAAATTTTCTGGTTAACAGTGTCAAGTCGGGCCATGAAACGCTGGTTCCGCAAAACTACAATAGAATACTTTTGTTAGGGACCGTTCCCTGAAACCTGGATTTGTGTAGACTGTAATTATTAGTTAAGATTATCCACTCTGCTGTCGTGTGCTGACCGTAGGCCTAGTTGCAATTGCTTCCAGCGTCGGCCCCGCGGATTCAATTGATGCCAAGGTATTACTGACTTGTGATTCTGGGCCGGGGATCCTTGTCTTAGGTAAGATTTCTGCATGTCATTTGTGCATGACTTCTCGTGGCGACGAGGCATTCTATGCAGCTCGAGGGCGAGCTGGAATTTTACTCGTTTGGGTCCACCCTTCGTAAAATTCTCCTGGTTAAGGGGGTGTAATATATAACTGTGTTTTCGTCGCGGAAATACGCCTCTGTTCTTTTTGATTGTCGATTAAAACGGTGTCTCAAACAGACTTACTTCACTCAGTGTTGCCTGAATGCTAAAGTGGGTTTCCGCTCGGTTCTAAAATAAACCATCCCGGCATTTATAAATCGTACTATTTGATAATTTGTCGCTACTCGGCCTCCTTTCAGCGTTTCAGGCTCCTGCATAATTTATTTGTTTCAAATAGTACACGCCAACGTTTGACGTTAGCGTGATCGGTATGGACAATTCGATACTGGCAACTCTGTTTTTTCCTCTCCGGCGAGAAGCCGGCATTTCATCAAATAATTAATTTCTTTACTTTTTCGTACGTATATTCCTGGTGATTTGTGTTGAATTCTGCTGAGCAATTACCAGTTAATTGGATTCATTAATATTTTAGGTCTGGCGGAGCGCGGGACGAGAGAAATACGTGTCCGAAAAGGTGCACATGGTGGGCACCTCGCCCTAACCTTACTTAGGGTAAGCTGCGGTTTATTCCAGGCGATTTCCCTGGGAAATCGAAAAGATTACTTGTTGAATTGTGTCCGCGTGGAGTAATATTATAGTGTGGTCGTATTGTGGTATTTCAGCTCACCCTGGCTAACGAACGGTGACGTAGCGGTACCGCGGCCCGCGGCCAAAGTCGCGCCAGGAGTTGACATTTGTCAGCTCTCTCCGCCCAGTGGGACAATTATCCTCCAACAGGTAAGCTCCCAACCCGACAGTAGACCTTACGTAGTGATTTTAATCGTACTTTTACCAAATTTAACCCAGCCTTCTGCCACTGGGAACGATCGACGATTCTATCAAGTCCCGCTCTCGACTGTTTCAAAGTCTATAGCCCTTAAGCTACCGGCTGTAGGAAATCACAGCCCCCCTCACTCATATACTTATATGGACGGCATCCTTACAGGAGGTGTGTGGTCAGGGCCGACAGTGGGCCGGCCTCCACTGAGCAGCAGGTGACCTGCTAGCTGCGACGGAGCCTTCCCGGAGAGACTCAGCTAAGCCCGACCCAATTAATTCCCGATTTTCTAAAGCGGCAGGCGGTTCGGTTTCCCCCTTAAATCTAGCCAAGACCGATTGTTACCCTACAATAGAACCTAGCTAGCCGGCAGGCTTAGGTCACCTAGTGTCTAAATATATTTACCTTTCTAACCTAGTCTAGAATAAAACTTAATACTAAGTACCCCGGGTGGGGCGTTTGCTAATAAACTGATGTTACTATCTCTCTTGTTTACTTCCATGCACTAGCAAAAAATAATAAACATTACACTTGCTAAATAAAATTTTGTGACTTGGCAATCACACAATACTACATAATTTTAGGTAAGTATGCAAAAATCTATAAATACAGTTAAGTTGTGTGATTGCCACGTTGCAGAATTTTATTAAGCAAGCAAAAACATTCCATGTAAAAAAGAGGCCAAGTCTCGAAACTCTTCCATCGTAAAAAGTTGTGAGATATTTCGTAGAGCCAAGTCTTAGGCATTCTTTAATCTTTATTTGCTTGCTAAATAAAATTCTGTAACTTGGCAACACAACTTTCCTGCATTAATGGATTTCTGCATACCTAAAGCTATGTAGTATTGTGTGATTGCCAAGTCACAAAATTTTATTTAGCAAGCAAATAAAGATAAAAGAATGCCTGAGACTTGGCTCTACGAAATATCTCACAACTTTTTACGGTGGAAGAGTTTCGAGACTTGACCTCTTTTTTACATGGCATGTTTTTTATGGGATGATGCATTTCCGATTAATGAGGCACAGAGTAGCTAAAGACAATCTGATTTGAAAATTATTAGTCAGGATATTCGTATCGGGCTACAACCTGCGCCGACAAGCCGAGCAAATCGAAAAATTCTGTATTTTACTATGACGTCGTGCACTCTAACAAACAACCTACGTTACGTAATCACATCGCTTACATTGCACGAGTAGGCTATACTGAATGCGAGAAAGGGGTAGCCTATAACGTAATAATATTATTATATCGGTTAAAAAAGTATCGGTTTTATATTAATGGTTTAGATTTATAACGTTATAATGGATATCGCTATACAGCGCGTCAAATATCGTTTTTGAGTATAGCGGTTTAAGGAATAATAACGTTATAAATGATAGCGCTATACGAAAATAGCGCTATTTAAAGGCCTGGGAAAAATTGTTAAATACGCGACAGAGTTTTGTGACGTGTGTTGTGTGAGGTCACTTTTTGCTGCTAGCCGATTCGACTTGATTCGAAACTGAACGCTATTTGTAAGATTATAAACCGTTAAACACTTTTTGCAATAGCATATTCTGCAAATAAATTTGTAATAATACCAACGCGTCCTTCACCGTTTTGCTATAGAGAAAATTCGAATAGTTCGAATTTGGGCGTTATTCCTAAAGAGATAAAGCTTAGAAAAATATTTACCAACGGCAAAAACAAATTGATATTTTGGTCGCCACCGTGCACCGCCATCTGCTGTTCTTGCAAATTCGAATAGTTCGAATTTAGACGTTATTCCTAAAGAGATAAAGCTTTGAAAAATATTTGGCAATGGCAAAAACAAATTGGTATTGTGTTTGCCGCCGCCGACGGCGCGCCGGACCCCGGCACCGATGCGCCGCGGCGGCGCGTTGGGCCCGTCGCCCCCAACGCGCCCGCGGGCCGTCCGCCTAAATAATTGATAATCCATACTAATCCATACTATCCATATCCATACTTCCATACTCCATACTAATATTATAAATGCGAAAGTGTGTCTGTCTGTCTGTCTGTCTGTTACCTCTTCACGCTTAAACCGCTGAACCGATTTGGATGAAATTTGGTATAGAGATAGTTTGAGTCCTGGGGAAGGACATAGGATAGTTTTTTTCCCGGAAATCATCCCCCAAGGGGACGAAGTGGGGGTTGAAAGTTTGTATGGAGCTACGATAAAAACGAGTTCCACACGGGCGGAGTCGCGGGCAGAAGCTAGTTGTTTATAAATTTGCGTCAAATTCATTTTTAGGGTGACACCGTAAGATGCCACGTGACCTGATCGAAAAACTGTTACAATGTTATTGAGTTTTCACTTCTTCCGGCACTCCCGGAGTACAACCCGGTCATTTTTATTTTTTTATAGCGTCGTTAGTGTTACAGCTCACAGACTGAGCCGCTAGTTTTTTAGTTTATGGGACAGATCTTAAAAATTACTAGAAAAAAACATTGATGTCGAAGGCTTATTACTACAGGGTCGAGGACTATCTAACGGACGGAAATGCATGGCCCAACCCAGAGTCCAAAATAGCTTAATTATTCATATACCTAGCTTATTCGGACATGGGTTCTTGTAGAACAACGCATTATGATGATTTTTTTTCTTTGTATTCATATTCAGTTTGACTTATTTTAAGTATGTTAAGAACTATCATTGTAATAAGTTTTTTTTGGCAAAAAATGACTAACTGTTGAGTTTCTTTCGCGTTTCTTCTTAACAGTGGTCTTCTTTTTCAGAAACGCTGGTAGAATTTTGACTTGTAAAAGTGCCATTACGGCCTACTTGCAGAATAAATTTCATTTATTTCAGATGTGACGTAAATATACATATAGAACACCCTTTTGTTCGATAGCAATTGCAAGCTTGGAATAGTGTCACCGGTGTGTTATTTCCCTAACAGGGAATCCCTATTACGACTCATTTAAAATATTTAAGGCTTTCTTTTAAATCTGCGAACCGGTTGCTAGTGTTAATTTTATGTTATATAGGAAAACCATTATAATTATCCTGTTTGTTCATAATATATAATCGAATAAAATAAGGTTTAAATAAGCATTAAATTATTATCCTAATGCAACTGAAATACTGCGAATTAACAGATACCTACTCCTACATTAAAGGAAATATAAATATTTTTCAGTTAGTTGGTTGGTGGTTTATTTTATTACGTAATTCTTTATAATTATATTATTTATTTGTCAACTTTGTGTGCCCCGCTGTTCAACATGTTATATAATAATACATACATTACAACAACAATCATACTACAACATCCAAGAAGCCCGTTAACCTGAATATACTGGTACCTCAGTCAGTACTTTGAATGTACTTTTGGGAGAAAACCTACGTTGTTGTTGTTGAAAAAAATTGTGGCAATAGTGCGTATATTTAATTCATTTAAAAGGAAAACTATCACGGCTTAGTAGGCATAACTAGTTACCGAGTAATAGTCGACCAACATAAAATGAACTTAGAAAGTTAAATTTCGTACAAATGCGGCCGACGCAACCGCACCATTTAGTTGGCGCGCGCGTGTCGATGTAACTAAGACAGACAGGCAACTACGGAACCCTACGCTGCGCGTGGTCCGACACGCACTTGGTCGATTTTTATATATTTGACACTGTGCAGCTAGGTGTCAAATATCCGCCTATCTATTTATATAATCTTTATCGCACAAAAGAATATTTGATGGTACAAAAGGCGGACTTAATGCCATAACATTTTCTCCACCTATGACCCTATAGAAAAAAAACTATTTATTCTACTCCTGTACCGTTATCTGTCATTTATATAGGCTCTAGCTCAAATACAATCACACCGATAATATGTCGTCGAAAAACTCTATGCTCTATGGCCCATAAACGCACTCTTTAGCGTACCTTTATGGTTCATACATTTTTCATAAAAGCACTGTTTACCACGATGTCAAATCATCTAATTTTTTTTAGTCGGCCGCTATATTGCAGTGGTACCAACTTAAAAAGCAAATTTTTCGAAATAAAAAGTTTTTATTTATTTTCAAACATTTGTAGAACATAAATTATTTACTAAAATAAAAATAAATGATCATGTATTGTGTGTTGTTGGTAAAATATACATATTTTACCAATTATTGGTATTATTTATAAATATAAACCGATCGGATTCGGTTCTTCGGATCCGGATTTAGTTTGGTTCGGATGGCAAGTGCAAGGAAATTAAAAACAAAACAGACCATAAACAAGAGGTGTCAATGTGTCATATTTCTAATTTCCCAACAAAGTTCCAATTCAAAATTAAAAGGCGAAATATGATAACTATTCGTTATAAATAACTTATTAAGATTTTATTCGTGTTTGTGAAGTGAAAAAAAATGTGTACGTTCCTTTTAAAAGGAGGAAGAGGAAAATAACTGCACCGCTGAAGAAATTGCGCGAGTAGTAATAGAACTAACGGAAAACTTACTGCCTGAAAAGCCAAATGGTATATATTTAAAACTAGCTTCTGCCCGCGACTCCGTCCGCGTGGAAATCGTTTATATCGCAGCTCCATACAAACTTCAACCCCCCATTTCATCCCCTTAGGGGGTGATTTCCAGGATGAAAACTATCCTATGTCCTTCCCCGGGATTCAACCTATCTCCATACCAAATTTCATCGCAATCGGTTCAGCGGTTTAAGCGTGAAGAGGTAACAGACAGACAGACAGACAGACAGACAGACAGACAGACAGACAGACACACTTTCGCATTTATAATATTAGTATGGAGTATGGATTAGTCGTAGAAAAAGTATTGTAGGTATGCAACGGTGTATAACTTGGTCTTAAACGCTCGTGGCGTCTTTAATTGCGATTGCAACTCACGACACTCGCGTTTTAAGACCCTACTTATACAACAGTTGCATAAAATACTATAATTTGAACCATGCGGTTCGGATAATGGGTTTGAATTTTCATTTGTTCCAAAACCAAACAAGTCGCGAAACAAATGAAAATCAATCTCTTCCTTTAATATAGATAAATTAACGAGAGCATGGAATTGCATATGTAGTAGTATTGTATGTTTACAGGCATTCTATATTTGAATTTTCTATTTTCTCGTACTACCACTACAAATGCAATTCCATGTTCTCGATAATTCATCTATACCTACTTATTTTATTTACATCCATTTCACGAGATTCAGTTAGAAATGAAGAAAGACGCCAGACGTACGAAATAATTTATGTCCAAGCTGAAACGGAGAACTTCGTTCGCTTCGCTCGCTCGTTCAATTACTTGAGAACAACGTTCATTCGCAGACGTGTCTCACTGGCGTCACTGCTTTTCGGTCAAGTCAAATCGGGCTTAAAACACAGAACGCTTGCTTTCCCACTAATTGCATTACATAATCTAATCTAAATTCACGGTGACACTAATACAGCGCAGACAAAGACCGCACATTTTCCGTCCTTCACACACAAGCCTCCGAGTTATTAGGAATTATTCCATCCGTTAATTGACTCGTGCGCCGATGACGTTACGACGACCCACTTGCGACGACGGTGCATGCGTAAACACGTGGTTTAAACCGAGATATTTTTATTCCATGACTGTTGTTTGGGTACACATTTTTATTGGCTGTATTAAGCAGCGTTTTTTTTTTTGTTATAGTTCCTGTCTGAAGGACCCTAGCGACTCTAGAGAGGTATTTGCGTAATTTTTAACACGGGCGTTAGGACAACTCTACTTCCCACGCAACAAAATAACATTATTAAGATCTACCTAAGTACGGTACAGTCAGCAACAGAAGTTGCTAAGCTGTTCTAGTGCTCAAAATGATCTATACACGAACTCTAATGTCAAGGGAATAAGGATCTGTCTGTGTAGGTCATTTTGAGTGTGTTATTTTGCTTAGCTACTTCTGATGCTGACTGTACGTGCGACACGTTACGCAAAAGATCAGCTGGTGAGCACGTTGCCGACCCTTTATTAATTTGACGATTCGGTGTACTAAATATTGGTAAGGTAAGGCTGACGAGTTTGCGTTCCTCCTTATTTTGGAATCCTATTGTTTCTCGACTCCACAATCTGATTAGATTCAGTTTGCTAAGAAAATCGCGCCCAAATAATAGTTATTTACGATACAAGTGCCGAAAATAGGAAATTCGCAACGAGTGGTGATAAATTAAAACGCGGCCGACCGACGGGAGTGTTTTAAATCGACACGAGTTGCGAATTATCTATTCGCACGTGTATTGTACAACGTTTTAGTATACATATGGCTCCTTAAAGTTTCGACATATGCACGGAAAGTGCTCTTTTCGCACTAGTGCGGGAAAGTAGCACCATATGCACTGTAAAAGGTAATAGAGGACATGATAGATGGGTTTGGTTTGTTCGTTGTTCTATTAACTAAAATGTGTTTTGCCTCTTTCTTACAAACACAAATATCAAAGTGACGGATTTCAGCTAAAATAGATTTGACGAACGTTTCAGATGGGTTTGTTTCTATTAACTAAAACGTGCTTTCCCCCTTTCTTACAAACACAAATATCAAAGTGACAGATTTTAGCTAAAATTGATTTGGCGAACGTTTGTGAATAAGACCACATTAAACTATGTACATAATCGAATTTCGAACAATCCGTATAACGGCAACTATCTAATATCAGATCCGATAACCTTGCGAGATAAGGTATTGTATTACCATATAATATTGGGATTAAGAATGATTTTTGAAAATATTCATGCTATCTATATCAACGTTATCAGAAGTGGTGTTCTAGAGTGGAAATAGCGATTTGTTACTATGGACATTTTATGGCCGCGACGAATAGGTACAATTGTAGATGGGTGTATGATTAGATACTTTTAAATACATGTACATTTTATATACATCTGAGAGCAAATCGTCTACGGTGGTATGGACATGTTATGCGGAGGGATGATAGTCATGTTACTACAATAGGGATGATGACTAAGATTTTTTTGTGACGTCATTCGAACCAGCTTTTGGAGAGGAACAAATGTTTGTATTGCAACTACAATTAAAGAACATAAATACCTAAAAAATAGAGATAAAGATTGGCCTCGCTGGCGGCAGCGCGAAACGCTTCATACTGTGTGTCTATACAAGTGTGACGTCACATTTGTATATTCGTACTAATCGCAGTATGGAAAATCAGGTAAATTGTTGTTTCGGTCGCGAAATACTGCGTTTAAGTACATAGTTGTCATACAATTTTGTTTCTAGAAAAGCGTAAGGATTCTATTGGTACCTAGCTTTTAATTTACTCTTGGACAATAAAAAAAAATGCATATATTTTCTAAACTTTAAAACGAAATGTAACGTATGTATTAAAACGTCAAATTCCTTTGGCAAGTTATAAAATGCGCTCAGGCGCGCTCCGGCCCGGCCCGTTCGGTGGGAATACATAATGCGAGCAGGGAACTGAGGGCGGTTGGAACGCTCGTAGGATATCTCAGTGGCTCTAGTATTAAGTTTTAACGAAACAAAACGTTACGACCGCGTTCGCGTTTAGCTGTCAAACCCCATACAAATTGAGGGTAAAACGCAAACGCGATCGTAAAGTTTTGTTTGGGAAAAACTAGGTAGAGCCTCAGAGGCTCTAGTATAAGTTTTACCGAGACAAAACGTTACGACCGCGTTCGCGTTTAGCTGTCAAATCCCATACAAATTGAGGGTAAAACGCAAACGCGATCAGAGTTTTGTTTCGGTAAAACTTATACTAGAGCCTCTGGTGTCGCTTTCACGGACATCATGACTTAAATAGTTCTCACCTGCGATACCCCAAGATGATCGGCGATATTCTCGCTGCAGTACACGATGTCGCCTTGCTGGGACAGCACTAAGACGAATCCGTCCAACGCCTTCATATATGACAGCTCTGAGGATAGTTCCTCTACGCCTTTGGGATTTTCCACCTTCGGCTGTTCTTTTGTAGCGTTGGGTACTGCAAGGAGACAGACGATGCGGTTACAAATAATTTATCGTCTGAAAGTGAGTAATTGTTCCACGGTTCGTCACAATCAGCCATTATATGGCGTACAATATATAAAGACTCTACACGAGCATGTCATTGAAAATAGTCCTAAAAATTTAATTAAATTACACATGAATGTCAATACTAAGAATATGAATTATTTAATAATAAAAAAAAATCCAATAGAAATATCAATGTCCTGGTATGTGATAATACTGATAATGAGAACACAAAAACAAACGAAACAGCAAAAAAAAATTTGGTGTGAACCGATCAAGGGCATAACACGCATTGTGTTCTGATAAGTAAAAAACCAAGAGAAAAATAAATTACGCGATTTTTTTTTTACATTTGTATGGAGCGTTGGTTGACTGGGGCGACGGGCAAGTATTCTTATTTTCAAAATGTTCGTGAAGATTATGATACTGATGATGATTTACTTCTAAATTGAATGTACTCTAGGGACTTTATTTATTTCCCCCTGATCTAATGATGGAGACAGAAGGTGGACATAGCAACTCCCAAACTACACAAGATAAACACATTGTGTTTGGGCTCATTGTAACCCTCTCAACAAGTAGTTGAGGACTGAGCAAACAAAAGTACAGTCGGCAAATGTAACAAAAAAAAGACCGGGTTGCACTCCGGGAGCGCCGGCAGAAGTGAAAACTAAATAACATTGTAACAGTTTTTCGATCAGGTCACGTGACATCTTACGGTGTCACCCTAAAAATGAATTTGACGCAAATTTATAAACAATTATCAATTATTTAGGCGGACGGGCCGCGGGCGCGTTGGGTGCGACGGGCCGCTCGCCCGTCGGCGGTGGCAAACAAAATACCAAATTGTTTTTGCCATTGGCAAATATTTTTCAAAGCTTTATCTCTTTAGGGATAACGTCCAAATTCGAACTATTCGAATTTGCGAGAACAGCAGACGGCGGCGGTGAACAAAATATAAATTTGTTTTTGCCGTTGGTAAATATTTTTCAAAGCTTTATCTCCTTAGGAATAACGTCCAAATTCGAACTATTCGAATTTGCTCAATAGCAAAACGGTGAAGGACGCTTGGACAAAATTACAAATTTATTTGCAGAAAATGCAATTGCAAAAAGTGTTTAACGGCTTTATACTCTTACGAATAGCGTTCAGTTTTGAATGAAATCGAATCGGCTAGCAGCAAAATATAAAAGTTTGTGACCTCCTTCACTGTCGCGTATTTAACAATTTTTCCCCATCCCAAAAAGTGCTCAGCGCCGCTAAAGAAGTTTTCACTTCAAAAAAAATACAGAAACTTCTTTGTGTGTAAGTTTAGATATATTAGGTACATGTATAGATATATCCATTTCTAAACTATCTAAAAGGTACACAAGAGTTATATCCAAAGCTAAACCTTAATTTGGTATGTACTCGCGTGAGTATTAGTCATTGACAACTAGCTATTTATGTAATTGCATTCCATAGAAAATACTCGTAACACATTAATAATAGGAAATGTACAGGAAATAACTTAATTGATGACTATTATGCAGATTTTCTAGTTGAATCGCATAATTTATATATATTAATTTGTCATCAAACAGTTATGACAATTCTCAGTAAGACCTATAGTTTACTCCTGACTTATTGTGGTAATTTTTATTCGGTATCCTATTTCTAGTAGTTATACGAAACAATTTTATTGTCTTAACATGGCATAATTTAATTAGGTATATGGCAAGAACATATTATGGCGTCATCGAGCTGATCTTATCATAGAGAGGGCAAAGCAACTCTTAAACTACACAAAACTAGCCCGTTATGTTTGGAATCATTGGAACTCTCTCAACAATCTCTCTCTCAGCATCAAAAGTAACTGCGCAATCGAAGACGTCAAAAGTTCTCATTCCCTTTTAATAAAGACTTTTGACGTCTTCGTTTGCGTAGCTACTCTTGATGCTGACTGTACCAACATTTTTTCAGAAACATCTGTTGCATAATTCCCGCCTTTGAGAACGCTATATCGCGCGTCCTAAACGCCGGTGAGCTCCACAATCACATATAAGTTGGACGCGATTTATGGTGAACAGCGAGCAGCAGCCAGTGACGCCATTGCGGTTAGTCGCGCGATGGGGACGCGTGCCAACGTTACAAATTAAACGGAAATTTGCGGTGGAGTTAAGGCCTTTGAAGACTGAAGACTCCGGATGAGCAGCCACCAGAACTGGGCTAGGTAGCGGCGGCAGAATAATTCCAATAAAGAATATCTAAGCTGGCCATGAACGGTTTACTTGCGAATTACACTATAGAAATTCCATTAGACACTTATAACTTTAATTAAGGTCAAAACTAGTTTGTACCTAAGTCTATTGTGATTACTAACCTTTATATGGACCCAGAGTCTGAAATAAATAAAATGGAACAAACTACCTCGAGAGCGGTTCGGTTCCTGAAGGCATCATTCAGATATTAGCAAGAGGTCCTGGGTTCGGATCCCGGAAAGGGCATTTATTTGTGTGATGAGCACGAATATTTGTTCCTGAGTCATGGATGTTTTCTATGTATTTAATTATTTATGTTTATCGTCGTCTAGTACCCATAGTACAAGCTTTGCTTAGTTTGGGACTAGGTCGATTTGTGTAAGATTGTCCTCTAATATTAAAAATATAAAATATTAAGCTTAAGCTAACTTCATATTACTTTCAATATATTTTAAAATAATTCCCTCTCTTTATATTAGTTAACGCGTTGACAGGAGCGAGAGCGTCGTTACTAATGCTATGCTATCTACCTTCAATAAAAAAATGGTGTTTGAGAAAAGAGCCTGCGGTCAAACCCGAGTTATATTTGGAACAATAGTCACCATTTATTTACTAACTGATAACCACACAGAATGTAAATTTGTTTTTAATGATTGATTAATTGTGTAACAAATGCGTCAAAAAACAAATTGTTTTGTTCATTTTCGTTATAAGAATTGGTTTATTTGTTTTCTGTGTGTCTGTCAGTGGCACCGTAGCTCCTAAACGAATGCGATTTTAATGTGGCTTTTTTTGTCCGAAAGCTGACGTCATCGAGATAGTTCTTTCTTAGCTACGTTTCAACAAAATCAGTTCAGGCTGTTTTGAGATATTGAACTTTGAAATTAAATTGCCGGAGGTTTTTTAAATTTCTAAGTTGTTAATTATTCAACCAGCTCCGAGAATTGATTAACCAATGAATCTATCTATAGGCATACTAATATTATAAAGAGGATGTGTCTGTCAGATTGTAACTTTGTAAGTTTGTATGTAATGGGTAATCTCAGGAACCGCTTATCCGATTTCAAAAATTATTTCACCTGCGTGTAGAATGGAGTTTCTGGATGGTTCCAGGCTATATTTTATCCGCGTGTTTGCCTGCGTTTTTTCCAATACACGGACAAAGCCGCGCGGGCTGCTAGTTTAATATAAAATGGAACTCACGCATCGTAACCACATCGCGCGCCCTGAGGTAGGATATAGCGAGACGCATCACGGAAGCCTTGTCCAACTGTTCCACTTCCTCTTTCTTGGCAGGCAGTTGTTCCATCAACTCCGAGAATATCTGCATCTCCTTCGTGCGGCGACATCTCGCCGCGACGCGGGATTTCTCCTTGCGCTTCTCATTGTTCCTGGAAATAAATTAAATTAATAAATATAAGGGGACAATCTCACAACTTAAACGTGGCAATAGGCGGGGCACAATGAACGTAGAACCGATGGCCGTAGGTAGGCCCCCGACCACACCACAAGGTGGACTGATGACCTGGTAAAGGTAGCGGGAGTCCGCTGGATGCGGGTGGCGCAGGACCGGTCACATTGGCACTCTTTAGGGGAGGCCTATGTCCAGCAGTGGACGTCTGATGATGATGATGAATTTTACACGAGGCGAACTAGCCCACTCGCATTGTAGGCTTGTGTAGAATAGGTAATTCTTTAAGTTTCACTAGCAATCGAGATTTTGCAAGATTGTTGACGTTTAATACTGAACTCTTTACTGTATCAATGCAACGCTTCAATGCGTTTTACTTTAGTAAAACTCGTAGTAAGTACAGTACACTAATGTCTCGACAGTCATACAGAGAGAAACTGCAGACGAAAAAAGTGTGACAGAGACCGGCTTAGATATTTATTAATTATGTGATTAAAGTGCTATCGATGTTTGAAGTCTTATTTATTTCATCAACTCACAAAGAAGCTAGAATAAAACAAAACTAAATCGTCTTCTAAATTCTATGCGTCTGTGATGACTGATGACTACTCTACAATTGGGAAATTGTTCCACCCCCCCTTAGAGATCCCTTATAGAAATAAGTTCGCTTTGATACTTTCATCTATTGTGTGACATGTATATTCTTTAACCTGTTAGTGTCTACATTAAAGTTCTTATATGCATACATGTACATATTTTATATTTTTCCAGAGACACTGCTGTCTGTCTAGATTCTTAAATTTGTAAGTCGGTAAGTATGGCAAGTTAAAAGTGTGTTTGTATACAAACGTACGATTTAAACAAATTCTCAAAGGAAGCCTAGTCGGGAAACGAAATGTTCGTAAATTTTCCATGGTTTGGTTTTGATATAAAGCAAGACATACCAATGATATGTATTATGATAATTTAGATGCATATATGTATTCCTGCTACTTAAAACTAACTTCATCACTTGTTTCACATATTTCCACCATAAGCTGTGAATGTGTAAACATCACGGTAAATAAGTAATTTGAATTCCAGATCAATTGTCACATGACTAAAAATATTGAGGGCAACGACCAGTAAAGTACGATCTTTGTTATGAACATTAAATTTTCTCTGAAAATAAACACATGTCCTTAGCGTGGTTACTTTATGTTGAAGCTCCAAATATCAACGACTGAAAAAAGAGAGTTTTCGAGTGCAAATGTAAATTTCCCTTTATAAAAAAACCGCTTATAACATTTGAGGAGTTTCATCGATTCTTCTTTTATCCCATGATTATTTAAATCGTAATTTTGAAGGATAGGGGCTACCCCCAAAAGGGTTTGACATTTTAAATACTAAAAAGTCTTGAAAGTCCATTCTATCTCAATCACCTCAATCTTGGAACGACAGTGTTCTGATTCTGTGGTAACACCATAGATAATTAGTCGAACGGAAAACCTCCTCCAGATTCGGGAGTCGGTTGAAAACACCAAGACTATGAACAATCTAGGTTTGCAGGTAAGGCAAGGTAGACTAGAATAAATATACAAAACCAACCTTTCAGATATGGACTGCAGTTTACTTTGCTTCTCCAGAAGTTCAGGAATCCCGGGAACACACATCTTTACAACGATTTTAACATCAGGTGGTTCAATATCTTCAACTGTAATTAAATTGCCACGGGACACTTCTACTCCGAATCAGTAATAAGAATGATGGAATAAGTAATTACAAACGATACCCCATTAATAACTCGTTACGCGTAAACGCAGTGCTATTATCGCTAGTTCCAAATAATACTGAGGATACATCGAATCATTTACTCATTAAATTCCTATGGTCGACCATCGGGTTTGTACAACGATGCTACATTTGGCGCCCATCTTTATTTTACTAGATAAAGTATTGACACTCTAAATGCTGTTTACTGACTATATTTACCTAACAAGTGATTTCAAACGTCTCTGATAATAAATCAAGAGGAGTTTGTTTCAAGAATATATGTTTGCCGACTTTACTACAAGATTAACAAGATTTTTAGAAGTAAAATAGGTATAACGTAATCAGAAGTGTCACTGTGGTTTACGTCTAAAGTAAACACAAGAAGTTGTCAAAGTATTTTAGTGGTCACAGACCGCAACAATAATGGCAAAGAAACTGATAAAGTATAATTCAAATGGGCCACAGCATTAAGTGTATTGACGCACGGCGGGGCTCCTGACGTGACCGCCATATCAAATTAATTTGATCGCAAGACAAGCGATAGAGACAACGCGATGTATATGTCACCGTAATATTATAAATGCCGTTAGATTACAATTTACAATATAACTCGCGAATATTATAAACTATCGAAAGATTGTGATCCGTAACGTACTAATTACAATTTAACGGATTGATTTTCGGTAAATTATAATCTGTCGACGCGAAACCGTCAAATTGTAAATGAGGGATCATATTTTTAGTTTGCCCGCTCTTTTATAAAAAAAAATACCTCGAAGACGAGTCTTCTAACCTATCCGTGATCCGAGCCTGTTTTGCCCCTGAGCCCCTGTTCCCTACTGCCTACGATACACCATCAGATAGCCATTTGACAATTTGACGGTTTCTACTCGACAGATTATAATCTAAAAAAAATAATGCTTTAAATAGTAAATCGTTTTGGGAGTTTTTCGACAGTTTATAATATCGTGAGTGAGATTATAAAATGACGGTGTTCACAATCTTACGGTGACATATACAAATACATGATATGACTATGAATACTATGATGATAGATGACTTCCATTTAAATAAACCAATACTGGCCAGCTATCTCAGTCATTGAAAAATTATGCGACAAGATGAATTCTTCTTTATTAGAGATCCGTAGTCAACAAGGAACCCTTATAGTTTCGCCATGTCCGTCTGGCTGTCCGTCCATCCGTCCTACTTGGGCTTAGCTCAGTAACCATTACTATTAGAAAACTGTATTTTGGCATGGGTTATCGATCAAGCCGACAAAACAGTAGAATAAAATCTAGAAAAAAAAGGTCCCCTTCACCTAAAGTGGGGATGTAATTTTTTTTCTCTTTACAGCTATAGTCTGGGGTATCGTTGAATAGCTAATTCAAAAACATTAGGTTTTCATTTTTCAATTTAGTGATTTATAATAATGGGCGGTAAGGTCCGAAGTAGGTACAGTGTCAAACTGATTTTATTATTTAGTGTTTCGTTTGCGAGATATTGGGCTTTAAAGCCCTAATTTTTGTTCAAGTCATGTGTCCCCCTGCCGGCTAAATGACTACTACTGGAGATGTGAAAAAATTCGTGGCAGTAATAATGAATTTAAAAGGAAAACTATCACGGCTAAGTAGACATAACTAGTTACCGAGTAATAGTCGACCAACTTCAAATGTACTTAGAAAGGCCAACTTTTGTACAAATTCGGCCGACGCAACCGCACCAATTAGTTGGAGCGCGCGTGTCGACGTAACTAAGACAGACAGGCAACTACGAACCCTACATTGCGCGTGGCCCGAAACGCACTTGGCCGATTTTTTTAATTACGATAAAAGTGAGTTGACGAAATAATTTAATTTAATTATTGAACCAGCTCACTAGTGCTCACAAAATTTCACGAGAACCGGTTTAGTAAAAGTAATTTTTGCTTTGCCCAAGCTGAAACGGAGAACTTCGTTCGCTTCGCTCGCTCGTTCAAAATACAAACAGAAGACATAAATGTACATATAAGAGGAAGTAACTAAAACATATTGGAGGTTGAAACTTTATAAGTAGGATTGAACGGCCCTTCGGCTACTAATTAGTGGCAATACAGGTTTGTTTGACTTAAATCGTGCCGCGTAATAAGGTCTTGTATTTCGCGGACGGATTAAACAAGTTTACGCAATCAGTTACTTGAATTTTATTAGTCACTATAGAAAAAGCAAATCGACAGAAATAGAAGTAATGCTAGGAACTAGCGATGGAAATCGATGCCGCCTAGTTAAATGACAAATAGAAAACTTAGAAATTCAGAGCCAAAACAAAACCAGTAAAGGATCCCAGTTATGTTTGATAAGGGCCTGGGAATTTTATTTCCAGTTTATTGTATCTGCACTGGTAACATGATCGCGTTTACGTCCAACATAAAGCATTAGTCCTTTCATACTCGGTAAGTGAAGGACGAATGCTGGACATTCGACATAAATACTCGTAATAACAGGCTGATGTTGCCTCAAGACGGTCCTTAGTTTACACATAAGTCATTTTTATAGGTACATACTGATAAATGGGTTTAAAGCGTGCATATGATAAGGGAAAGATCAATGAGTCTAGCCAGTGCAGTTTTATCAAGATCAGACATACACATAAATATCTTCTGTTACACTATCTCCGTATTTAAATTACCAAGTAGTGAAGCATTCCGCACTCATCTGTTTTGTGTGCCCGCTCATCATCCATGGTAGAGTTAGTTTGGCCACTCTACTCACTAGAAATACGTTATTTATGGCCTAGTCTATGGGTCAGAGAGGGACTAAGCTTGCTCTTCTATATCACAGAAATGTACAGGTTGCAGCGACGGCAAAAAATCACCATACATATGCATTGACCCCGTTTTATAAAACTTAACAAACCGCCGATTAAAATGTTTTTGTCCCTTTTCCAGACACAAAATGTGAAAGTGACAGAACGATGTGAAAATAGGCTGATGACCGTTTATGAGTGGCATTGGTGTTTAGCAATGCATGAATAATTACATGAAAGTGAAATATGTAATAGAAATATGTAGTTAACTATGTCACGATCGTAGTTAAGTGATAATCCTTCAGCTTTAAACACACACACACATTGTTCGTTACACGGGAAACTGGCGTGATTATATATATATGTAATCAAATTATACATTCAAATCTTGAATGCTAATATATTCAGCTCGTAATCTAACTGGATACCAAATGATTAAACGAAATAAATTCCAATTAAGCTCGTTATTACAACTTTTTTGCGGAAATTGTGAACTCGATAACTGCGCATTTCGAAGACATGTTTTTATAACAATTTATTTGCCGGGCCATAGATGTTAAGTATGTATTCATTTTAATTACAATTTTGTAACGCACTGTACTCGTACCATGCCATAAGAATAAATAAAAAAAATACAATCAAACTAGATTACACGCGTGAATCACAATGGAGGTCTCTGATTGGTCGTTGCGACGGTTTGACGTCAGCATATTTAAGTATATATTTGTTTACGTGTAGAAAAACTAACTCAGACGACGTATCATAAAAATACGTAAACAAGATACTATGTTATCTTTGCGCGTAAAATACAAAAGAATAATGTTAGAAAATGCACCATATAAAATTCTCTATGGCCTCCAGTTCACCGTCCATGGCAAATTTTTGAACACTACAACAATAAAACTATCGTAAACTAACATTATATGCCAAAAGTAGGGCGCTAACTAACTATAAACACGGATCGAAAGAAAAACTAGTTTCGGTGCTACGAAAGATAAGGACGGATATACTGGCAGCGAAAGACACTGAGGAAAAATCATATAAAATTCAAACGGGGGAGGAATATCAATATCTGCAATTAGTTCCGACGTTTCTAGTTATAAAAATACGTAACCAGTCCAACTACTTATAAAACAATAAAAAAACCTTTTCAAGTTGTATATTTTTTACGATTTGAAAAGAAACCGGTTTGATTTTACCCGTTACACTAATCAGATGTTTTAGTAGCGAACAGAGAAATAAGGAAAACGAAGTGGGTTGAATGATTGCGTATCTCACGTACACCATGCAATAAAGGTTGTAAAAAATAAGCGCGCGAGGGGGTGAAAGGGGTAGCGGGAGGGGTGTCGCATTTCGGTGCGGCGCACAGATATTGCAACCGGGTAGTAGGTACCTACGTAATTTTACAGGTCTTCACCTTATTTTACAAGTCTTCTTTGCAATGCTTTGAACGATTGTTTGCTTGAATGCTTTGAGCCATGTATTAATTAAGATCAAATTCTTACACGATAATGATGATTAACGATAAGATATTCAAAAACAAACTAGAAAACTTACTTCTTGATAAGGCCAATTATACAATTGCTGAGTTTTAGAATGATCAATCACTAGATAAAGTATCACCCTAATCACAATTTCAATTTTATTTTATAATTTGAATGTATATAATAATATCGCTATTATCCATTATTATATATATTTTTAATCTCATTTTAATCTTTCTATAACATGACATAAGCAATTAATTAAATTTTAATATTATGATCATATATATGTATATTTTGAACACTGTTTCTTTATATAGAAGATAGAAGTAACTTACTTTGTTAGCATGTTAGTATGTAAGATCATTGCAATGCCCTAGCAGGGTATCATGCTACTGTATAAGACGGTCAATGAACATGATCGCAATAAATTAATATGAAATAATCTTCTCAAACTATTGGCTCTGTGATTTGTAGATCTTACGAGTCTACCCTTTATTTTTTTTAATTTTCAACAAAACAAACCATATACTTAACTTTCGACCCTTGCTTACAAAATTCCATAAAAATCGGTACAGAAAAGCGAGCTTTGAAGAACAGCCGGGCATCCGTATCAGGGCTTATTTGTGGAACCGGTATCGTGATCTTGAACCAGAAACCAGATTTAAACTTGGTACCGGTACAGAGGAACAGGTACCAAGCAAAGGTACCGGTACAGCTAAAACCGGTATCCTATATGATACCGATACCTTTAAGATCGGATATTGATGAAACTTAACGATCATTAGCAGTTAAAATACCGGTAATCAAAGATATACACGTGTAGGAACCATAATAAAGAACCGCTATTTTTCTTTTACCGGTTCTCTGGAACCAAAACGAAGAATACCTATAAATACCGTTATGTTACCGGTATTTTCTGTAGCGGTTTCAAACCCTGATTTGCTTCCTTCGGTTCGCTCGCCCGTTCAATAAATGTTAGAACGGACCAAGGAAAGTTCATACACCATCACGCTCCGTATTCGTGAAGTGTATAAAGCCTATGTTAATTCCCGATACAACGTCGACGTATATACGCAATCAAAGACTGGTTGCCGGGGAAATGCAGCGGGGCTTATCAGTTAGATATGAGACTAATTAGAGTGACTTATAAAACATTGACTTTATGAATAAATATCTTGTAATTATGGGCCAAGCAAATTGATAGTGACAACATAACTTCTTTCTTCCTTCTGCAAAAATGACGAATATTAGTAGTTAAATACTATTTTTGAAACTAATACAGTAGGTACCGGTCAAAAGTTTAAGTTCACTCTGCGAAATAAGGTTATCATATTAAATTATGTTCAAATATAGAATATGTTTTGAATTTCAAACGTTTAATTGTTTCCACGACTACCAAATAACAATAAAAATACCTCTTGGAGGAATCGTTTTATGTTATTCGGAAAATTTGATCCATTTAATATTTTTGTTCCGTATTTCCCATGAGATTTCGTGAAGTTAGAAATCATTTAAAATGGGTCGCAAAGCCGACGTGAGTGTCGAAACTCGTGCTGTTATTGTAGCTCTGTCAAATGAGGGCTACACGACGCAGAAAATCGCTGAAAAAATGAAGGTTTCTCAAACCGCTGTCGTGAGTACTTTGAAACGAAAACAAGAAACCGGTCTTAATTGCAGTCGATCTCGATCAGGTACGCCAAAAGTCACGTCTAAAAGCGAAGACCAATTTATTTGCGTGCAGAGCAAACGCCAACGTACTCTAACTGCTCCAGAAATTTGCGAAGAACTCAATAGTCCAGGCAATGAACTGACAACTTGTATGGAAAAAATGATAAATTTGGAAATAATTTATAATAGCTTATTTTTTATGTATAACGGATATATTATCAATTAAATAGTTACCCAGCGACAGAATCCGACAAAATTTCAGACATCGAAAAAATTATAAGTTAACTGGCTTCTAAAAAGTCAGTAAAAATATTAATAAATATTTGTCTTTATTTTGGTTCATTTACATTTGCTCTATAATATTCAAGATAAATCGTACAAAAAAAGATAATGCATGCTTCATTTAAATCTACATAATTACTTCCGGGTGGAAAGTTTGTCGGATTCTTGACTAAATCATCTTAGAATAACATTTTTAAATGAAATCAACAAAAAAAACGCTATTATAAATTAATGTTTTTCAAAACCGTATTTTGCCTGGAGTACAACGCCACCCGAGAACAGCGAGTATCGGTGTCGACAGTGCAACGGCGTCTGCGAAACTATGGTCTAAAAGGTCGTATTGCTGCCAAAAAACCCTTGTTACGTAGTCAGAATAAAGTTAAGAGGTTGAAATGGGCCCAGAAACACAAAAACTGGACGTCTGAACAGTGGTCTAAAATTTATTTTCTGACGAATCGAAGTTTGAAATTTTTGGAGGGAGACGTCGTCAATATGTTCGACGACAAGTATAGGCGAACTAATGATAAAGCAATGCGTGATGCCAACAGTGAAGCACGGTGGAGGATCAGTTATGGTCTGGGGATGCTTTGCGGGTGATAAAGTTGGTGATCTCGTGAGAGGCAATGGCATAATGGATAAGAAAATGTATCATAACATTTTGCAAGGTCACGCTTTTCCATCTGGAAAACGGATTGTAGGCAGAGGTTTTGTTTTCCAACAAGACAACGACCCCAAGCATACTTCGAAGTTGTGCAAAAACTACATTTCATCCAAAGAAAAACAAAAAGAATTAAAATATATGGATTGGCCTCCTCAATCGCCCGACCTCAATACGATTGAGTTGTTATGGGATGAATTGGACAGGAGTGTGAGAAAAATGCGGCCAACTAATAAAGAACAGCTTTGGGAATACCTACACATTTGTTAGAATAAAATTTCAACATCAACACTGCAAAAACTAATTACGCGAATGCCGAAAGTGTGTACGGCAGCATTGAAAGCAAAAGGCGGATATTTTGAAGTCTAAAGTTGGCAAAAAATGATATTTTTTTATTTAATTGTGGTTTAAATTAGAGAAATACCTTTCTTTTTGTATGTAATAGAAGATTATTAAATACTTTTATTAGTACATTGTGTTATAGCTTCATTTAACCGAAATTACAGAGTGAACTTAAACTTTTGACCGGTACTGTATGTATATAGGAAACTAAACTAATAAGGAATCCTCCTTGGATGGAGGGTATGGATTAAGTTAAATGTACTTAAATCGAAATTTTGGTAAATCATTTGTCTTTGCAGCTACGGTAGCATGTCGGCGATGCGGCTGTCAAGCGGCGGTCGTGGGTTCAAATCCTGGCTCGTACCAACGAGTTTTTCGGAACTTTACCGTACGGAATATTTACCGTTAGCTATTCGGTGAAGGAAAACATCGTGAGGAAACTGGTCTAATCCAAGTAAGGTCTAGTTTTCCCTCTGGGTTGGAAGGTCAGATGGCAGTTGCTTTCGTAAAACTAGTGAATATGCCAAATCTTGGGATTAGGTGTCAAAGCGGACCCCGGGCTCATTTAGGGCACAACCGGGAATAACGATAGGAGGATGATGATTTGTCTTTGAAGCTAATGTTCTTTAAATGTACCTACATAATTATTCTTCTACGGGGGTTTTCTATATTCTTGTTTACACAGTCAACATTCTCTCTCGTACCTACTCGTATTTTTCTCTAAAGAATTTTCCCAAATCTAAAACGGTATCAGATCAATTAATAACGGAGCTTTTGGCTCCACAGAAAAAAAAATAGAAGACAAAATTGGCTACGATAAAAACAGACAAAAGATGTAACAAAATTCGACAGTGCAGTTAGTAGTTCTTTAATCCATCGATCTTATTCTTATAAGTACGTTTATTGTAGTTATTTTATTTCCTATCAAATGACTTATTAGGTGTTCCGGCTTTAGACATAAAAGAAGACGTTACATCCATACTAATATTATAAATGGGAAAGTGTATGTGTGTGTTTGTTTGTCTGTCTTTCACGGCAAAACGGAGCGACGAATTGACGTGATTTTTTAGGTGGAGATAGTTGAAGGGATCGAGAGTGACATAGGCTACTTTTTGTCTCTTACTAACCCCCCACTTCCCTAAAATGGGGGGTGAAAGTTTGTATGGAGCTACGATATAAACGAGTTCCACGCGGACGAAGTCGCGGGCAGAAGCTAGTGAGTTATAAAGGTTGACTCGGTGATTTATTGCCATTTATGTCTCTGCTCTTCTTCAAGACAACCGTCAGGGTAATCAAGTTCATATACAACGACGGAGCCGGCCTGTCAATTTTGATGTCTTTGTGTCATAGGTAATTTTATCCCGAGTGTTCTTAGCCATGTTTCATGAAAATCTGTTAGGCCGTTTTTGAGATATTGGACTTTGAAATGAAAATGTTGGGGGTTTTTCAACTTTTCTAAGTTGTAGTTATATCGCTTATCGTTGAGGATAATACATCCATGACACTCGCACTCGCATACTTGTCAGAACGTAACATATGTCTTATTCACAACGATAAGTAGTAAATTGGCAACCATACGCCCGCTAAAAGCCAAATCGGAGAAATCCTGAAGAAAGAAAAACGAACATGTATGAATGAATTATGTAATGAAAGTACATGAAGCAAGAAACGTTTGTCAAGATCGCAGCGAGTGGAAATCCGTGATCTCTGCCTACCCCGCCGGGAAATAGGCGTGATTATATATATGCCTGTTCGCCCGCTGAAGGTCCAAGTGACCTTTTCCATTCGCGACTGTACTCAATACCCTCCCCTCCAGACCCCGTATGGTCGGCCCTATCACGCGATAAGTGACAAGATAGGAGCGTCGTCTCGTTCTATCGAACGGTGTCAGCCAGTGACGGACGCTCTATCCTGCCACTTATCGTGTGATAAGGCTGACCATTATACGGGGTCAGGTTCAGAGTTGTGACTTATTTGAAATACTTGTATTTAAAATGCAAATACAAAATACGTATTTTTTATTTTGTACTTAAATACTTTTTTATTGAAGTATTTTGCATTTTATTTGAAATACTTTTCGTTATGTATTTTGGATTTGTCAAATATAAAATACTTTTTTACTGCCAAGTTTCGAAGGTATTACCTTTACCACTCAAATTTTCAAGTGCATGGGTCGGCGATTCGGCAAATGGCCACTAGAGGCGCTGCAACTTTGAAACTCTATGTGCAAAATGACAGTTAGAACAAAATTAACGTTATCATCTGTGTGCATTACGCTTCACTTTTTAACAAGATTCACTGCGATTTTGTTTCGATTACTTTTTGAAAGTATTTTATTTGAATAAAGTATTTTGAAAATATCTATTGTCCATTAAGTATTTAAATACAAAAAGCAAAAGTATTTTGTGTTTTGCATTTGAAATATTTAATTAGAAAAGTATTTGCATTTTGTATTTAAATACTTTTTTATTTTATTTTTTTATTTCTGACGAGGTATCTCACTCGAACGAAGTGAGTGATTTTCCGTCTGTGTTTTTTTTACTTTCCTCGTATTCGACATGAAAAGTAGAGTGTTTAACTCGGGTGAAAGTCACCCATTTCTGACTCGAACCATTGGCGCAATGGTTTTAATTTCTATTTTCGGCACTTGTATCGTAAATAACTATTACAGTGCATATGGTGCTACTTTCCCGCACTAGTGCGGAAAGAGCACTTTCCGTGCATATGTCGAAACTTTAAAGAGCCATATGTACAGTAAAACGTTGTATGATACACGTGCGAATAGGTAATTCGCAACTCGTGTCGATTTAAAACACTCCCTTCGATGGTGTTTTAATTTATCACCCCTCGTTGCGAATTTCCTATTTTCGGCACTTGTATCGTAAATAACTATTGTACATCAGGTCAGGTCAGGTTTGACTATATATGCTTTCTAAATTACAGGTAGCTCTCGGAGCCAATTTAACAAATAAAAAACACTCGATATTAGGCCAATGCTGGATTGCTGGAACATAACGAACGTCATTTTGCTATCAAGCTTGCAAGTAGTGGGTAAGTGGGCAATTGTCAATGATTGCAAAAATAATGGCGTGCCCCGCCCGACAGAGCCAATTGAGATGCGACGTGATGAGGACTTTATATGTTCCGTTCGCGAGGAACACTGTGCGTCTGCGGTAAATTCATATGACAAAAAAAAATTTCGGTGACGTGAGAAGCTGGCCGATTGGAGACTGAAAAACCTAAAAGAAATCAGTTCTTGAGATCAGCTCGGTTGTTCCAAAACAATTACTAATGGCTCTGTGAGCTGTAGAACTCACGAGTCTGTGTTTTTTCTTTTTAATTTCCAAGAACTAAATCGACAAAAGAAAACGAATTAGTGTAATAAAGTATAAAATACAAAATATAATTTAAATTATAAAAATATATGGACCTTGAAAGTGTTTATTGTCCACGAGTAAATTTATAGCTAATAGAATCCTAACGCTTATATAGAAACAAAATAAACTAAACGGAGTATTTCGCGACAGAACCAGTAATTTGACTTTCCATACAACGATTAGTACAAATAGCAAACCGTGACGTTAAACTTCTGTCATTTGGGTATTTATGTTATTTCATTGTAATTGCTCCCATACTAACATTTGTACCTCTCCAAAAACAAGTTCAAATGGCAACGTAAAAAAATCTTAGGACACACGCCTATTGTATGAAACCGAAATCATTCTGATGCGTCACCATCATCATCATCATCATCATATCAGCCGAAAGACGTCCACTGCTGGACATAGGCCTCCCCCAAACATAGGCCTCCCCCAACGTGCGTCACCATCACGAAACCCATATAAGTATAAATCGGGCTTTGAAACATATGTAGAGGAATAAGATCCCCGTTTCATCACCAAATAACAAAACACGGACAAGAAAAGTTGATTGATGTACACAGGTGCATGGAGTGATTACGATTAACCAAAATAAAGTAGGTACTTAGTACATAACCTAGACATTGTTATTCAATGCAATATCAGATATTGCAAAGTCCAAAATGCTAATCTGGGTGTATACTTCACTGCCGGCAGATAAGATATTTTTTATTCACATAATCACAGCAGACACAATCAACCGCCACTGAATTGCACTATCTCGCGTCACATGTTTATGTTCTTATAGCGTGCGTGTTGCTTTACTGTGTTCTTACAGCCGGCCTCGGTGTGGTGTTGGGTCGGGTTAGAATTTCACTACCTCCTTTCTTCCCGTGGGTGTCGTAAAAGTCGACTAAGAGAGCAGGGTTGAAGAGTGGTTGTGGGCGATGGGCTAGCAACCTATCACTGCTACATCACATTTGTCGATCTTTTATACCCATATATATGCTAAAACTGACACTTGAACATAAGTTTCATGTGCTGCTTACCTACCCCTTTTGGGAATAAAGGCGTGATCTATTCTATGTATGTATTTATTTTTGTTTAAAATTAATTATCCACTAGTTGTTAAATGACAATCCGTAATCAGAGATAGGTACAGTCGAGGTCAAAGATATCTTTACAATTGAGTGTTACAAAAATATCTTTACATTTAAATAAGTTTACACACTACATGACAAAAACGAACTTACAACGCACATGACAGTTTCATCTTTTCACTTAATGCACCAAAGTCCTGTTTACCATCTGTCTTCCATAGAAACATTTTCACACATTGTGACATAATAGATTTACATTGCATGTTACAAAATAAGATTTCCTGTCAATGTGCCATATATATGTTTACATTAGCAGTGGCACTTGAAACTTTGCATTCAAGCGTACTTTTCTTTTGCTTACAGCTATTGCTACATAAATATATTTACAGGTTGATTGAACTGTTCTTAATTTAAATAATGACATTCAATTGTCATTATGGTATGGTTCTTCCTTAATTTCATCATTTGCGTCTTGTATTTGTTATCAATTTCGGCTCTTTAACCGACTTCAACAAAAGGAGGAATTTCTTAAAATCGTTTTTATGGGATCCTGCCGTTTTGCCAAAGTTTTTCATTACCCAAACGAATTTTGGCAACCGTTGTATTTGGTAATGCAATATTTGGAATAATTTTAGTAGGCACATTTTCATTTTTTAAAATTTTCACTCAGCATAATATTACCACGGAAATTAACGGTCAGGCATTTGGTCTTTAGCAAATACTTTATTAAAGCATAAAATGTCTAGACATTGAACATTTAGTCAAATGAATTGTTATGACAAACAATTTAAAGACGACGGAATATTTGAAACAATATTAGAGACCAGACCACTATTTACTACTCACCTAATACGTAAATATTATTTAAGTAAAATTTACTAAGCGTTTTTTTATGCGCCTTGAAAAATCATGCTTGGTTGCTTGCTTGAAAACTGGCAACACAAATCATTTGCCTTATTATACTTGGCGTAAAATATGTTTTTCCAACTGAAACATTTGACTACATGAAATTTGGTCAAAGTAGGTAAGCGAGTAATTGTTTAAACGTTCACTTGCAAAAGATTGGGTTTGTGTTATAATGATGGTAACCCCGTTTTTATATTAGCTCCCTTGTCAACAAGAAACCCAATAGTTTTGCCATGTCTGACTGTCTGTCAATTGGCGGGTTCTTTATATATTCTTTATTATTATATTGTAGTCATGTTCCTATGAACATAAACGTAACGTTGTAATGTACTATTACATTGAGGTGTTACAAGCAAGCATAATAGATGATAGGTGCATGACACCCAGTAAAGGGCACTGAATATTTGTTGATCTTAAATCTAGATTCATATAATTAAACTAGCTGATGCCCCCGGCTTCGCCCGCGTGGTTATAGGAATATGTAACATATTGAATTTTCCCGTGGGAATTAGAGGTTTTCCCGCTGGAAAAAGTAGCCTATGTCACTCTCCAGCTTCTAAACTATTTCCATATAAAAAAATCACATCAATACGACGCTCCGTTGCGACGTGAAAGAAGGACAAACATACAAACACACACTTTCGCATTTATAATATTAGTAAGGATGTATTGAGAAAGTCTTTTATACTGTATCATCTTAATTCTTTACTTAATTCACGTTAAATGTTTACTAATTAAAAATTATAACTTGGTGTTGTTGATCCATACTCATACTTTACAATTATCAATTATGAATGGAACGAAATTAATTAAATTAATGAAATTAATGTCGGTAGATAAATTATTAACAAGATTTCAATATGTTTACAGTATTAATATTATTATATATTATTCTAGAAGATCACAAATTGATGTAAGAGGAATATTCGTTGAGTTTTAAACCTTTATGAAGCCAATGACGGATATATCCGCACCATAGCTCTAACGCATAGCTAATTTCAATTAAAAGCGGTTCAGCCATTTAAATGATTCACTAACTTTGAAGTAAAACTATTCGTTTTTTCAAAAAATTAAGCTGAATGTGTTAAGTAAAACTATAAACTGCACAAAACCAATATATATTCTTACACATAACATACAACAAAACAACATAAATACGTTTAATTAACGGCATAATCTGTATGTACCTATCCTGATTATAAAATAAGTAGGACAAACTATATTTTTGACGCGTAATTTTTCACTTTTCTATGTTGGGTTGACCTTCTCTTCCTGACCTGGGGCCCGTTTCATGAAGCAACAAGTTACAAATTACAAGCGGAAGTATCTGTCTATCAAAAGGTATTGAAAAGAGACTTCCGCTTGTAATTTGTAACTTGTTGCTTCGTGAAACGGGCCCCCCTGCCCCATACAGAAAAAACGTCGTCGTTGACGTCACGCCCAAAATGAAAGAGATAGAAATATTTGACAGTATGGTACTGTTTTCGGTGATTGTTTTTATTTGAAATAGGAACTGTGGTTTGTGTCAAACTGTAAAGATATTTATGTAGCAATAGGTGTAAGTAAAATAAAAGTAAGCTTGAACGTAAATTTTCAAGTGCCACTGCTATTGTAAACATATTTAGGGCACATTGACAGGAAATCTTATTTTGTAACATGGAATGTAAACCTATTATGTCACAATGTGTGTAAATATTTCTATGGAAGACAGATGGTAAACAGAACTTTGGTGCATTAAGTGAAAAGATGAAACTGTCATGTGCGTTGTAAGTATGTTTTTGTCATATAGTGTGTAAACTTATTTAAATGTAAAGGTATTTTTGTAACACTCAATTGTAAAGATATCTTTGACCTCGACTGTACTATTTCCACTTTCTGTATTGACATTTTGAATATTATTTCACTTTTATTGACGAACGTGATAAGGATTCTTATAATTTTAACATTGGATGCGAATCTATACTGTAATTTTTATCTAAATCTATGTATGTATGTTAAGGGGCTACCCGAGGTTTTCATACATTTGTGACAAGTTTTGAATCGTATCTTTTTTGCACTATGCAGATATAATTATAAGTCAAACGGTTATCGGTTATTCAATCTCCATTTTTGTCTACCAGATTTTGAAAGAAAATAATAGTTAATTTTGTATATATTTTTTAAACATTGTCTAAAAATCACTTATTTCATATCTCTATTGACGTAAAAGATCTAACATACCTATACGAAATCTACATATTTGGGTTCGTCTATGACGACTCTAAGAACGTGTCTAGGCTAATTTACACAAATGTTGCGGCCAGAAAACCTTGATGCCAAATATATCGAAACAATGAACTTTGAAGTAAATATGGGATACTATATTAGTTAAAGCCACTGTTGTTAATATAATAAGCTACAAAACACTAAGGGATTCAGATCGAAGGTCATCGGGGCATGGGAGCCCCTTAAGCTGAATTCATATTTGACTGACGTGACGTGTCGTCCCGCAACAGACATTGTATATCGTTTTTTTTTAATATTCACAATAATCAGAATGGGCTCGTGAAGGCTACTGTTATGTCAGGCGTCAGTGCTTCAGACGGTATCGCGACAGATAAGAAAGAATCTGGCTTTATATTCAGTACGGACCAGATTTATATATCCCGTACGTATACCTACAACACACTTCAATTTTATACCTAAAGTCGACTCTCGCAAACCACGCGATTTAAATGGGGTGGAGCTATTCTCATGAACGCCACATGAGCATACTGAGTACATAGGTAATATAAACACAGGATGTTACAATTCTACTTAAGTAGTTAAATCAAAACGGTTCGAGATTTTCCTAGATCGTCAGTAGAATCGATTAAAACATGATTATAAAATATGTCCATTTTTAAAACAATCAAACACGTGACTTTGATGTTCTCGTGTCAGTTGCCAAGCATATAATCTACATTGTATACCATTGTATATTTTATAAGGCAATTAGTAACGTAACCTATCACTGCAATATCAGATTTGTCGATCTTTTATACCCACATTTATGTTAAAAGTGGCGGTGGAACATAAGGCGAATCTCCAACAGCACCGCGTACCGCCGCGGTGCGTGAAACGACAGATTTTTTACACGCGCATTGCCGCGTCGGCAGTATGTTGTACTAGGCGTGTTTTCTGTATATTAAATAATAAATAAATAAATATTAGGGGACAATATTACACAAATCGACCTAGTCCCATAGTAAGCTCATTAAGGCTTGTGTTATGGGTACTAGACGACGATATATATAATAGATATAATACTTAAATACATAGAAAACTTCCATGACTCAGAAACAAATATTTGCCCTTACCGGGATTCGAACCCAGGACCTTCAGCTTCGTAGGCAGCGTCACTACCCACTAGGCTAACCGGTCGTCGTATATTAAATTGAGATTCTTGCATACAATGGTAAAATCTGTCGCTCCGCGCACCGCGGCGGGAGGTTGTGCAGGGGAAGAATCGCCTAAGTGTTATGTGCTCAGCTCCTTTTGGGAATAAAGGTGTGAATGTATATATGTATGTAGTTAGTAACGTACATTTTAGTACGATACACGATACGTAATATAGTTACGCATACATGTGTGAGTGGATGAGATAGATAGCTAGACTAGCTTCTGCCCGCGACTTCATTTGTGTGGAACTCGTTTATATCGTAGCTTCATACAAATTTTAGGGGTTGATTTCCAGGATAAAAACCATCCTATGTCTTTCCCCGGGACTCGAACTATCTCTATGCCTTCCCTCTAAATCGGTCCAGCGGTTTAAGCGCGAAGAGGTAATAGACTAGACTTATTTCGGTCATTTAGTGCTTTTCAAAAATAGCAGTACTATTGTTTTACTTTTCACAATGATTTTCCTTTAAATCGCATGATTTTTAGGGTTCCGTAGTCAACAAGGAACCCTTATAGTTTCGCCATGTCCGTCCGTCTGTCTGTCTGTCTGTCTGTCCGTCTTCGGCTTAGCTCAGTAACCATTACGAATAGAAAACTGTAAATCGGCATGGGTATATAAATCAATTACGCCGACAAAACAGTACAATAAAATGTTGAAAAATATTTTTTTTTAGGGTTTGTAGGTACCTCCCCTACACCTAAATCGGGGGTGTATTTTTTTTCTCGTTATACCCATGGTGTATGGTATCGTTGGATAGCTCGTTCAAAAATATTATGGGTTTTCTAGAACCATTTTTCAAATCAGATTAGTTTGCGAGATATTGGGCTTTAAATGCCGGCTAAATGGCTATTACTGGGGATGTGAAAAAATTAGTGGTAGTAGTACATATAATGAATTTAAAAGGAAAACTAACACGGACAAGTAGGCATAAGTAGCTACAGAGTAATAGTCGACCAATTTAATGTGTAAGTACTTGGAAAGGCCGATTTTCGTACAAATTCGGCCTACGCAACCGCACCGCACGTCGATGGAACTAAGACAGACAGGCAACTACGGAACCCTACACTGCGCGTGGCCCGACACGCACTTGGCCGGTTTTTTTTTTTTAAATCTAATTTGGAACAGGGTATAGATCCGTACAATTTTACGTGATACTAACGGTTAATTAAAAATGAATTAAGTAAATGTTCACTAAGCAGAAACGTCCGCTATCGAAATTCTAAAACCCAGATTTGTTTTTTTTATTCGTGGCGAAATATTTTAAAATTTTCCACTTGCATGAAATGTAATGAATTAAGTATCAGATCGCAGCTACCAACATCGCGGTAGCATTAGATAAATAGTGTCATCAAATCACACTACAATGACGGGTTTCACATCATTATAAGTCGTGTTGACTAATCTCATGTACCTATTGTATTCTAATGTATGTGTGTAAGTATGTAAACATTAGCTCAGGGTATTGTAACGTGGGGTTTGGCGAAATGTCCGATTCTAAAGTGAATGATCCAAAATTATTAAAAAATTACCAAAAAATATACATCACCTCTATTATACATAGAATTAGATACAAGACATCGACGAAGGTTGAAGAACGTAAGGTCAAGCACATTATTCGCGACACCCGATGTTGTAGGTACTGCTTAGAAATCTAGCTCAGATATTCCGGTGGTGACCGTGAATTTACCAGACTGCGTAGCGTTTCATCATCATCATCATCATCATATCAGCCGAAAGACGTCCACTGCTGGACATAGGCCTCCCCCAAAGAGTGCCAAAGTGACCGGTCCTGCGCCACCCGCATCCAGCGAACTCCAGCAACCTTTACCAGATCAGTCCACCTTGCGGGGGGCCTACCCACGCTGCGCCTTCCGGTACGTGGTCGCCACTCGAGAACCTTTCCGCCCCAACGGCCATCGGTTCTACGTGCTATGTGCCCCGCCCACTGCCACTTAAGTTTAGCGATTCGGAGGGCTATATCTGTTACCTTGGTTCTACTGCGGATAGCCTCATTTCTGATGTGATCACGCAGAGAAACTCCCAATATAGCCCTCTCCATAGCCCTTTGGGTGACTTTGAGCCTTCTTATGAGGCCCATAGTAAGCGACCACGTTTCAGTACCATATGTCATCACTGGCAACACACACTGGTCAAAGACTCTCGTCTTGAGACACTGCGGAATATTGCGTAGCGTTTAGCGGCCTGTATTTCTTTGGATATACAACGTGTCCCAAAACTCAACGATAAGCCGGCACCAGAGGATGGAGCTGCTTATGATTAGTCGAGAAAAAATAAGGAAAAAAATATATCTCAATTATTTTAGAAATTACAGAAAAAAAATGAAATACATCGAAAATCGACATCCCTAATGGTATTTTTAACGACCATGTCTACAAATATTCAAATATTACTGTTTTTTTTTTTGTTTTTGGAAACTTAAGTAGCCCTGCTATCTAACACAGTTCTTAAAAATACCAAAATACATGTAGTTTTTACACAAAAAATAATCAAAATTCATTTTGTCCCTACAATTTTGAAAGATTTTTTCTTACAGTCCACTTTCAATCATCATGGTGTAAAACAATAGTATCGACACCACTATGGCAATTATTTTCAAAAGTTGACGCAACTAACCAAGATTCCAAAATGGTATAATACTTTGGGAAACCTAGTCACAACAAAAAACAACGAATTTTTAAACAAGAATCGACATTATTTAATGTTGGCGGTAATCACTTTTACTGTACCCAAAAAAGGATTTTTGTTGTTGAAAAATGTTGAATAAATGCAAAGAAATGGTACAATTTTTTTTAATTTTTTTTAATTCATTTACTACATTATTAATACTACAGTAAATGTTCAAATTGCCTGCCACCAGCATTAATACAGACATGACATCGCCTTAGAAATGATCGTTTTATCCGTCGTGCATATCGCGTCGATTCTTGTTTAAAAATTCGTTGTTTTTTTGTTGTGACTAGGTTTCCCAAAGTATTATACCATTTTGGAATCTTGGTTAGTTGCGTCAACTTTTGAAAATAATTTAGTGGTGTCGATACTATTTTTTTACACCATGATGATTGAAAGTGGACTGTAAGAAAAAATCTTTCAAAATTGTAGGGACAAAATGAATTTTGATTATTTTTTGTGTAAAAACTACATGTATTTTGGTATTTTTAAGAACTGTGTTAGATAGCAGGGCTACTTAAGTTTCCAAAAACAAAAAAAAAACAGTAATATTTGAATATTTGTAGACATGGTCGTTAAAAATACCATTAGGGATGTCGATTTTCGATGAATTTCATTTTTTTTCTGTAATTTCTAAAATAATTGAGATATATTTTTTTCCTTATTTTATCTCGACTAATCATAAGCAGCTCCATCCTCTGGTGCCGGCTTATCGTTGAGTTTTGGGACACGTTGTATAACGAATAAATTATACGTGTGTTGACAATGAATTATCTTTTTATTTATCACTACAGTAGGTATGTCAAAATTTCCAGGTCGAAGTTTAATATGCCGTGTGAAAGAGAATAGGAGTCCTAGAGGATAGAAATATTTGAAATTTGAATATAAATACATATTAAGGGACGATCTTTCACAAATCGACCTCGTCCCATAGTAAGCTCAATTACGCCTGTGTTATAGTATAGTATGGGTAGTAGACGACAATATTTAATTTTATAGATATATATAAATACCTACTACCTAATATAATCACTTATCATAATTATTGTCGCTACGCAATTCAGATGATTATTATACTTGTTCTGAATTGTATACATTCTGATATCCACATTAAGACCACTCAGAGGACAATCGCTTTATACAGTCATCACGGATATTAACAACGCGTTAAAGTGTCAATTAATATCTCATTATGGGAAATAGGGCGCATTCTCAAATATGAGTAGGCACAGGAAGTACCTACCGAGCAACTGTTTGGAAAAAAAAAATTCGCTGAGCCAACATTTTTTTTTCATTTTTTTCCCCAAATCCACTAAACCCGCACCCACCGCCCGCGGCCTGCCAGCACGAAGATTATCGGAAAAGGTTGTTCAGGGAAGTAGCTAACGGAGTTTCAATACAGCGGAAGCCACATGACCGATTTGGTCGCTAGCTCTCCGTCTATGCGTACCACCATGCCAAACAAAAGGCGCTTCTATAAAAATATCACATGGATATTCGCCTATTCTACAGATCGCCATGTTACGATTAAATAAATACAAAATGGCATTGGTATTTGAATCAACTTGCTGTGAACGAAATAGAGTGTACTCGTAATTACGTTTGTGTCAAAAAAAAGTAAGTATAAACAATATAAAAAAAACCTGTAACCTCCTGAAGCTTGACATATATGATTGATAATCAATTGTTTTTTATGTAGTGGAAAAAACTCAGGAAGTTAAGGGTATTCGATGCGCGACTCCGAATGATTCGACTAATAGAATAATTAGCGATAACTAATATCAATAATGACGACTACTAATTAGTAACTACTAATGGTAAGCTAGATAAGCTTGTCTTCGTTGGAATTTATTTTAGTCTAGTCCACTCCATGCAGTTCAACTATTTCAATTCGACTTGGGTCGAGTCGACTCTGCGTTCATTAGTAGTGAGCGACTAATAATCGAAGATTATAAATTGAGTCGAATAAATCGAATGATTATTATAATCGACTAATCGATTTACCTTAGGCGTTCGGTTATTAATATTTATTTCGAACAAGGATATAGTCACAGTCATGTTAATACTATGTATATCAATAACGCATGCGAGGTTACCGGTAAAATCGTGTCCGTCTGAGTTCATACATAATTTGTATACATTTGATAACATAATCAGCTCGTTGAGCGTTTGTCGTCGTTAATGAGTATATACTCACAACACCTCTCAATCCTTTTCCTGCAGGCTAACCAGTATAAAGCTCAACCGACTACGCATAGCTGTTGGAAGCGTAGGGGTCAAACCGGTCAAATTATATTAGAGACGTTCAGAGTCGAGTACAAAACCATTTGCGAATACGCGGGCCATTTTAGAATTAAGGTTATCGCTGGATACCGTCGTTTACAGTCGAACGTTGCATTTGGTCTCGGACACCGGTTCTTCGAACCGGTATTACATTAGACGACACGGTACAAGATTATTGATTCAATTAAGTACTTGTATTTGGAATGTGAACAAAGGTCATTTAAAATTTGGTGGTTTAGTTAAAATTATTGACGGGAGTTACCCAGCAGCGTGATGCATTTGGCTCTCTCTTACTACGCCTGATAGAAAGCGACAGAGGCTTTATCTGGTCGTATATTGCGTGATAACCTTAACCAGAATATGCCTACAGAACATGATTGTTCACCTAGATAATTAATTGGTATTAATGACAAACAACGGATGATGAAGACGACCTATTGACATCTTGGTTTTTTTTAACCGACTTCAAAAAGAAGGAGGAGGTTCTTTTTCGGGTGTATTTTTTTTTTTTTTTTCAATGTTTGTTACCTCAGAACTCCGTCATTGATGAGCCGATTCGTAATTTTTTTTTTGTTTGTAAGTATATGCTTCCAGGTGGGTCCCATTTTTTTTTAATTCAGTTGAATGATGGGATCCATGAGAAATTGCGGGAACTCCTCAATTATATTAGGCACGCGTGCGGTGATTTTGGTATTTTCTATTATAACTCGTGTATTTACACCCGGAAATCATAAATTTGGTGGAGTGGAATTGATGATGAAGACTATGGAATTCCTCAATTATGTACTTAAAAGTACAAAAGTACGTCACAGATTCTGATAAGATTCCGTTGAAATAGCATCTAATGAAGTGCCAAAGGTGATCCTTGTGGACTCGAGGGAAGTCCACTAATATTATCGGGCCACATACAGCGACTGGGTTTTTTTCTCTAATAATCAACGCATTTTCTCTCGGAAATCAGTTCATGCGGTAAATTGGAAAATAAATGTGGAAATATTCTCGTGTGGCGGAGTACTTAATTGAAGTCGGTTAAAACTTTGTTTTTAAAGTAAATTATTGTATAAAAAAGGTCAGGGGAAAATTGTAACGAACCATAACAATAAATAAACAAGCTTCGCTTTTATTGCCGACTGTATACCTTCATCAATTACTCATTGAGACGATTCTAACGAACCCAAACTCAACGGGGTTACGTCGGTTAAGTACTGAATTCCCATGGCCACCTTCTGTCTCCATCATCAGATCAGCTCGATGGTACCGTAATATTGAATTGTCATCCAAACTATACTTATACCCCAACATTTCAGCTAAATCGGTCACCGGGAAGTGGGTCAAATTTAACTTGCAAGATTTGATTATTTGATTACAGACATACAGACAGACAGACAACGGGACAGGTGAAACTAAATAAAAGCTTGTAATATGACGCTTCCTACAATATTATGTGCAACACTGCTAAAACCACCTGCGCCTATATAATATACAAGCAAATGGCAATGAAAGAATCAAATGTAGGTCACAGAGTAGTTTGATTTGCTTTTTTTTTTTATGGTATAGGAGGCAAACGAGCAGACGGATCACCTGATGGTAAGCGATTACCGCCGCCCATGGACACTTGCAACACCAGGGGTGTTGTGAGTGCGTTGCCGGCCTTCAAGATGGGAGTACGCTCTTTTCTTGAAGGTTTGAAGGTCGTATCGGTCCGGAAATACCGCAGGCGACAATCCATTCCAAAGTTTAGCTGTGCGAGGCAGGAAGTTTCTGGAGAAGCGCACAGTTGAGGGCTGCTTTAAAATCGAACGAGAAAAAAACAAATACAACTCTGTTTCAATTCAGAATGGCAGAAATTCCTTGAACAGGAAGATGCCTTTTAATATCCCTTTGGGCGGCTGGTGGTTAATATTAGGAAAGGATATTAACATAGGTACACCTTACCTACAAAGATTCACGCCTTCATTCCCAAAACTTGTGTTCCAGTGATATCGCAGTGATAGGTTGCTAACCCATCGTCCACAACACACTTCAACCCTGCTCCCTTAGTCGACTTTTAGTACACCCACGGGAATAAAGGGGGTGGTGAAATTCTAATCCGACACCACACGGAGAGGAAAGGATATTACCTATTGAAAATAATCACATGTTTTAAGCATGACTCAAGACTGGCATGTCAATGGTAAGACAGGAAAATTAAGGAAAGTTAATACATTAAAGTAAATTGTTGTATGTATTCACAGGGCTTAGGAATGAACTCTAGCCAAGGAAATGTCCCTAAACTAAAATAATTAAATAAAAACGTGTATACACACTAATGGAGCTGTAGAACTCGCGAGGGCGTCCTTTTTAGTTTCCGGAAACTGAATAGACAAAAAAAACTATATAATTAACGGACAGCGGGACATCCAGACATACGAACGAATTTTGGCCCAAGCAGTCGTTCGCTTCGCTCTCTCGTTCAATTATAAAGCGGTAAAGTTTGTTTGTGTTTGAATGTTAATTAGGGGGACACTCTAAAGAAAGAACAAATCATACGAATTAAAAAATCACTCTATCTTCTTATACAATAGATTCCAAATTAGCTACGAGATAAAATACCACCCACACACAGCGCCTTGTACTGTACCTGGCTCGTTGGGAACGGGTTTTTTTAATCTTTTAGGCCATTTTGAATCTATTGAATAAGACGATAGAGTTCATTATACAATGAACATGTTATGTGGCGCTAACCTTTTTCTTGCAAAAAATGGCACGCGTCCGACCACACAGTCCTATGTAACAAATGCTATATTTTATATCGCGACTCTGCTATAATACGCGGGCGGAGTCGCATGTGCAGCTAGTATTATATAATAGTCGAGCATTGTGAGAGGACAATAAACAAATGAACACAGACAGTAATGGTATTATAGTCAGTAGCTGAACTAACTGATATTTCACGTGGCTTTGGTCAGCTGACAAAAAACACGCGACCAGTTGGCGATGGTCCAAGGCGGCCTATTTGTAATCGCATAAACATGCTGAAAACGAAACTGTTACATGACATGATGCCTGTTAAACGCATCGTTGACAAATGCATCATGCATAGAGCGAGCTGCACGAACTCAGGATCGCAGGCCGATCAACGTTAAATATGGCGCCCGGCAGCTGTCATTCCATTGAAACTTGTCAAACTTTCTATACATTCAGATTTTAGCGAACAACACTTACGATGACAGACGGTTTGATGCAAACAACCCATAGTGTTTGTTTAAGGCGCCGTAGGTTCATGGTCTTCTCTCCTTCTCACTGAGCATAAGCGTGAGCGAGATGGAAGTGCGTGCTCGGAAGCGCGGATATCATGTTTTTTAATTTTAATTTTTTGGCCGTTTAAATAAATAAAAATGTAAACACTGATTTCTCTCAAACATGATATTGCCGATTTTTGGAAGCAATTTTAATATTTATAGCTTTTGTGCATAATTTGTTACGAATATTTTAAGTGTATTTTTGTGTGTTTTAGACCTATGTTCGTGATTTTTTTCTATCGAGCGAAATTTGCTTAATCATGTTTCGAAGCACTGATTTCCTTGCAAAAAAGCCTCAAGATTACTATTCGTATTTTTTTGAAACCATATTATTATAAACATACGCATTATATTGTTTCAAAAACTCTGTTCGCTTAACTTCGCTGAACCTACGGCGCCTTAAGAGGGGGCGCTCCGCGAAATCGGGGTTCTTAGATTGAATATTTACCTATGACAAACTAAAGCGAATGCCAGGAAAAAGAACATACCAAAACTACATCATATTTGCAATTGAATCGTCTGAACAAAACCATACAAAACCAAAATTGCCTCGATAGAAAAGAACCGCCAAAACATGTCTTATTTTTACTCAATTCCAATAGTGTGAGGTTCCCGTGCATATAAATTAAGTAAAAGTTGAGTGTATAATAGCTTTTCACATTACCTAATGAAAGTACTAGCGGGGTATTTTTATGTAGTCCCTTTTCAGACTTATTGAGGTGAAACGTATTTGGCGTATAGGCCTTTTTTATTTAGCGCGATACCCTTTCTCCCGTCGCGTGTTTCGTGCGGTTCTGTATATCTTTTGTTGCCGTTCGCGGGCGGAGTCAGTCGTAATCGCTCCGCTGAGACGAGAGGACTACGTTCTGTGCTCTCACGACAGCACGATGAACATAATTATTTCAATAATATTGTGACCCAGTATATTCGTCCAGTGAATGAACGTATCATTACATTCCAGTAGATATTTTGCTACATTTTGAAATAATGTATTTAAAAGTCGACCTTAACATATAGATCTTAAAGTTCAAAATACAACTATAAGATTACGCAGCGATCGGCGGGTGACCGGCTTCTTAGAATAATTTGTGCAGTACATGCAAATCTAGACGAACATTTTTCTGTCGATCGTGTATTTACTTTATGAAATATTATCACTATCACTACATAGTATAAAACAAAGTCGCTTCCCGCTGTCTGCCCCTATGTATGCTTAGATCTTTAAATCTACGCAACGGATTTTGATGCGGTTTTTCTTAATAGATAGAGTGATTCAAGAAGAAGGTTTATATGTATAATATAGTATCCGTGCGAAGCCGGAGCGGATCGCTAGTTGAGAATAAATCCGGTTATGTTCAAAATCGATGTCTGAGAGGAGTAAATACGAATTCATAGTCAGAAATATTTCAAAAAGTGGTCGCATTATTTAAATTTTTTGAAACATTCGTTGTAAATTAATATGCGCGTTTTTTTAAAGAGCAACATACATTGGCAGGCTTCTCGAGGGTGAAGATTCTAGAAATGATGTCCATTTTGAATTCCAAGATGGCGGACATTGCTTTTCGAATTTAAACTTTCGTGAGACGTGTTGAAACAGTACTAATAATTATACGGTTCAACTCACGTATTAAATGTCACTACGGGCGACATGTTTCGAACTCTTCGGGAATTCTTCTTAAGGATGAGTGTTTTCGCGGCGGTGTCGCTTGAATCTTGTCGTGGTTCAAGCGACACCGCCGCGACAACACTCATCCTGAAGAAGAACTTCCGAAGAGTTCGGAACATGTCGCCGTAGTGACATTATTGACATTGTTTTTCTTTAAAGTCATCACGGGTGTCGCTTTTAGGGTTATCGAGAGTGCAGATTCCAACAATTATTGCCTGCGAACTTGGACATTTTGATATTAAAAAAGTGAACATAATTATGCACTTTTTCTTTAATATGTTCAAAATTGATAACTAAAGGGCCAAAGCGTCTCCATTGTCTCCAAGTACGAATCCGAGATCAGAATTGAAAAATTTTGCCGCCACACAGTAGTGGCCTGAAAATCTGACTTTCATAGACATGATCGAAGTTTTCATAATATATTATACTTTTTTTTTAATGCTACTAATAAATTCACGTATTAAACGATACGACAGGCGACATGTTTTGAACACTTCGGGAGTTCTTCTTCAGGATGAGTGTTTTCGATGTTTGTTTTGAAGAAGAACTCCCGAAAAATTCGAAACATGTCACCTGTTGTGACATTTAATGCGTGAATTTAACCGTGGATTTATTAGTAGTATTTTAGACATGTCTCACAAAAGTTTAAATTCGATTATAGCTTTTTTTGGCTTTAGGCTTTTACTAGCCATTATTATGCTAGCTCACAACCCTTACGTGATTTAGTAAAAAAACGGAAGGCCATATTTCAGTTATAGCTCCGGTGGTTTTTTAAGCAACAAAATGTAGGTAGTGGTATTCCTTGGGTAATTAAAGTAATTTGTACTCTATAAAGTGAGTGTTTTCGCGGCGGTGTCGCTTGAATCTTGTCGTGATTCAAGCGACACCGCCGCGAAAACACTCAATCCTGAATAAGAACTCCCGAAGAGTTCGAAACATGTCGCCCGTACTGACGTTTGATACGTGGGTGAACCGTGTAATTATTGTAATTTTTTTCTTTAAAGGTATCACGGGTGACGCTTTTAGATCGTAGACACTAAATAAAATAATGCGATATTTTCTCGAAGAAGGATAAAAAAAATTGTCAAATGGAGAAAAAATCAACGCAAAAGGTTAAATAATCACGAAGTTATAAGTGTCCAAAGTTTTAAGAAGGGATGTGTTCTGTCCCTTTTTCGCAAAACGCAACTTCATATGAAACGATGACGCTGGAAGAATGTGACGTCACAGAAGACGGCAACGTGCCGCGCGCATCGTGGTCGGCGACGACGCCGTCGACGCGGCCTGCCGGCAGCATCCTGTAATGTGACGTCACACACCGTTTGCGTTTTCTCTCTCTAACAAGCAATATTAAAACGGTTGTAGCTTCGTAATTCTTTGAGATATCTGAATGGGATTTTCATCACTATGCATATTTTTTTGCCTTCTTTCTTTTGGAGTAATAATAATTTTCGAGTCTGCACCCGAATTATTGCCTGCGAAGTTGGACATTTTTATATTAAAAAAGTGAACACAATTTTGCAGTTTTTCTTTAATACGAGTATGTTCAAAATTGATAACTAAAAGGCCAAAGCGTCTCCATTGTCTCCAAGTACGAATCCGAGATCAGACCCCGTATCATGGTCGGCCTTATCACTCGATAAGTGACATGATAGGGGCATCGTCTCGTTCTATCAAACGGTGTCAGCCAGTGACGGACGCTCTATCCTGTCACTTATCGCGTGATAAGGCCGACCATGACACGGGGTCAGAATTGAAAAATTTGGCCGCCACACAGTGGCCTGAAAATCTGGCTTTCATAAACATGATCGAAGTTTTCATAATAAATTACAGTTTTTTTTTAATGCTACTAATAAATTCACGTATTAAATGACGCGGCAGGCGACATGTTTCGAACTCTTCGGGTGTTCTTCTTCAGGATTAGTGTTTTCGATGTTTGTTGTCGCCTGCCGTGACATTTACGTTAATTTTTTAACCGTGGATTTATTAGTAGTATTTTAGATGTCTCACAAAAGTTTAAATTCTATTATAGCTGTTTTTTTGCTTTAGCCTTTTACGAGACATTATTATGCTAAATTACAACCCTTACGTGATTTAGTAAAAAAACGGAAGGTCATATTTCAGTTATAGCTCTCGAAACTGACTTAGCTACTAGCGAAAATTATATCTTCAAATATAGGTACTTACAGATTTTGTCTTTCTTTCCACTTATTATAATTATCTATAGGTATTCATCATGTTTCATCTGACTGTCGGGGCATATACTATGCGAGAAGGAGCGGGGCAGCAATAGACGCATCAGCGCGGCAGGTACGGGGCGCGCGGGTGATTTCTGATTTTTCCCTGGCGATACGCCCCCTCTTAAAGAACAACTGCAATTAATCTATTAATAGCTAGTAGAATTACTAGCTATTAAAGATTCAAACCGTTGTTGCCGTTATAGTTATAGTATTTTGTATCTTACTTTTGTTAAGCTCGTTTTATTTACCAATATGAATGCATTATGTTTTCATTCACGATTAACGAATACCATTTCCAATAGATGGCGCTATTGGCGCTATCAAAACATTGACTGTAAAATAACATGTGTAAGAGACTTATAATAAAGGATGTCAACAAATTGTAAGTACGAATATACTTAACATGTCTATCGTCTGTATAAAAGTACGATAGACATGTTATATTCAGTCACAGTACTGTCAATGATAATATAGCAGAAGCATAAAAAGACTTATCTATGCATGGCTTGCGAAGTATTTTGCACCGCGAATCCTATTAATTAAGAACATAATTCCAAATCTCAATCCATATTTAGCGTCAGCTCGATATAAAATTTATCAGCGACAAAGATAATCATTAATTAAGTCTCCATTAATATACTATTAAAGAGAAACGACGAGAATGAACAATCAAAAATATATCAGAAGTTCAATAAGGTTTGATGATGTGTACCAGACGATGAAATATTTAATACATATAAAGATAAACAACATCCAAGACGCGGAAACAAAACATGTTCATCACACAAATATTTGTCATTACCGGGATTCGAACCCAGGAACGTCAGCTTCGTAGGCAGGGTCGGTGAGTCGCACGGTAAAGCACTTACATAAAATCTTCTAAGTCGACAACGTTCGTGTATTGGCAAGGCTGGCCATTCACGTTGTAGCACATACTCCCGTAATCCCATCCTTGCGTTTGGTTACACGGCAGATTAGGTATGACAGGCTGGTAACTGACCGGCTGTGGATAGGGTATTTGGGGCGGAAAATACTCGGGTTTGGGCACGTAATAGTTTCTAGCGTAACACTCCATGGGAGGGATTTCGCGGTAAACACTTGGAGCACTGTGACCGACACTGTTCACTGGTTGCCTGGACCACTGGCCCGTCATCGGACACTGCAGGTTCCATCCAATGTCTTCCATGCGGCCCACAACCGGGCACTGCAGAGGCACAGTCCTGTATCCGTTTATCACCATATTGAAGCTTTTTCCGCTTCAGACGCAAAGGGAAACATGAAGGAGTCCATCTACGGACGTAATCCGCAAGCGACTGATAGCGCTAAAGATGCGCTTATCTCAAATGTTAACTAGCATGGTAGCAAAAAGTCGATATAAAACTTAATAGATAACGAGACTTTATCAATTTCGACCCTGGCAAGACTCGCGAGCGCTGATATCAGGCAACATTTATCAAGATATGTAGTTTTAGAAGGGATTTGCTGTTCGGGACATTTAATTAAACGCGACATTGAAGCAGATATAAAGATAGCGCTATTTATTCAGTACATTATATTCTTGACAGAATCCATCGTCGCAGAAACAAACGACAAGTTGTTTACATATATACAGTTGTTTATATACTTATTGGGTTTTTCATTTCTAAATCATGCTCCTAGAGTTATTCTCTAAAGGAGCCCGCGGGGTCAGCATTGGCACCTAATCCCCAGATTTGGCAGAGGCAATAGTTTTACGATAGCGCCTGACATCTGACCTTTCAACGCAGAGGGAAAACTAGACCTAATTGGGTTTACGGTTACAGTTACCGGTCTACGGTTTCCTCACCGAAAACACACAGTTCGTTTTCTATTTCACAATATTTGCAACATAAGCCCTCATTTATGCGGATGTAAAAAATTAAGTTATCAAAAGATGACCTCGAGATTAAAACTTGGCTCAAATGCTTAGCGCGGTTCCGAACAATCCGAACCGAACCTAAACATACGATAACTAACCACTGAATAAATAATATCTAACGGCGAAAGGGAAGTAATTTGTCATACAGGCAAATAAGATAATTTAAAAGTTTACCCAAAACACCTTTCCTAACAGTGAATTTCTAGACACGCGGCAGCGTGTCAAGCCAAGTTCAAGCAAAGGAACTGGCTAGCCAGCGCCGAGTGTATTTTTATTTACATAAAAGAATAGTTAACTTTATTTATAGTAAATTAGTAATTAACATAAAAAATAAGAAATAAAGATTTAGTAATATATGTACCTATATATACAAATTAATAACCTTTGTGCCAGCTGTTGTGGTTACACAAAAGTTAGATTTAATTTAATTAGATATAGGTAAAATAATTAATTTAATATAAATCACTTCTATATACATTGCGTTCATGTTGTAACAAAATAGGTCTTAAGGCTAGGCTGTATTTAAGTACTTATTTGTCTAAGTACATAAGTATATTTATCGTCGTCTAGTATTGTGATGTTCAGTAGTGCATGTTCAGATATTTTTGAACACCCCGACCGCTCAGATGTATGTGACGCTGACTGTACAAGCTCTCAGCAGTTTAGGACTAGGTCGATTTTTGTGAGATTGTCTCCAAATATTTATTTATTTATTTATGATGTTAATAAAGTAATCGTAAGCAGACTAAATGAATAACAACACTTAAAAACCCATTTACGGTTCGCTTGTAAGCAAAGTAAAATCTGTTGATTAAAACAAGCTATGTACATACAATATCAGCAAAATGTTATACTTAACCCTTGGCATGCCTGGTAGGGTCTGACAGACCCGGGCTGTTAAAAATCCGTCGTTATTTTTTGAAATTTTAAATTTACCGCGTCGCGTTTCTGAGTAGCTTCGCGTCATGAACTACCCGACGTTTTGACGCTGCTCCCGAAGTCGGCCGCGAGCACCCTTTCGATTTGGACGTGCGTAAAGTGCTCGCGGGCCTGAGAAACCCGACCAGGCATACGGCGTAACATTTTATCGCTAAGTACATTTACGTTATTTTTCGTATATATTTTATATACATAAGAGTATATATTTTATAGATAGTCACAATGATATATCAGTGCCTTAAATAAACCTAAGACTGACGTTGATCTTAGGTATAAGTTTAATTTTTATGTTTTTTGACATGAGAGTCTATTTTTGTTGATGGAAATATCAAATGTTTTTATTTATGTAATAAGTTCTTATGGAGTTTCTTGGATTAAGACTTGTATTTATTTCTAGTAAAAATAATGTACAAAATAACCAAAAACACACAAACCAACAAGTTAAAAAAACAATTCATATGTATTTTTTTTTTTTACATTTACGGGTTTGTCAGACCCACCAGGCATACAGTGTGACTTTCGTTCACCAGGCATGCCAAGGGTTAATAATATTTTCATATCTCATGCTCTGAAAGTGGGTCGTTGTTGTTCTAAAAAGTGTGCAGAAAGTGATACGTTTCTGCTCTAGTGCAGAAAAGTAGTGGATTCCAATAAGTCCTCGCCTTAAGCATTATGCGGGAACTAATTCTAATAAATATCAATACTTACCCCACCACTGACAAAGGGAATAATTTTATTCTTACTAGTTCATGGAATTTATTTTATTAAATATAAAATGTGTTGTTAATTCATTACTTTTATTTTAGCTAAAATATTCACTAGAGTTGGTGTCAAATGGAATACACCCACAAAAGCTTTTTTTAACTTAAAGTTAGAAAGGCAGAAACGCATACAGCCACTCTTCAAGTACCTAATACTAATAACAAATACAAATAGTATGAACATATTTGAATAGGCTATTTTCGTCTATCACAATTAAATTATGAAAGTATGTTATTCATATAGTTTTGACTTTAGGAAATACGAATATAATACCATTTGGTTATAAAAACATGAGCAATATTTTTGATTTCAACATTAAAATCGTAGGTTTATCATCTGTATGTCACGTGACCGAATTACACCATCCATACTATATACTATATATACTATAATATTATAAATGCAAAAGTGTGTGTGTTTGTTTGTCCGTCTTTCACGGCAAAACGGAGCGACGAATTTACGTGATTTTTTAAGTGGAGATAGTTGAAGGGATGGAGAGTGACATAGGCTATTTTTGTCTGTTTCTAACCCCCCATTTCCCTAAAATGGGGGGTAAAAGTTTGTATGGAGCTACGATATAAACGAGTTCCACGTGGACGGAGTCGCGGGCAGAAGCTAGTATAACCATAAGCGCGAGCGAGACAGATATTTGCCACTTTCTTTAGGACAGGTGAGATGGGATTAGTCTTTCGGCTCGGATGACGTCACGGTAATGGCGGCTGCCGTTTCTGAATTGTATACTTTGAATTGAATAAACATATTGTTTAATTTTCCGTCTGTGTTGTTTTTACTTTCCTCATATTCGATATGAAAAGTAGAGTGTTTAACTCGGGTGAAAGTCACCCATTTCTGACTCGAACCATTGGCGCTCGAACGAAGTGAGTGAAATATCTCGTCATAAATGGGTGCCTTTCAGCCCTTGGTTAACAATCTACTATTCTTCCTGTTGATGCATTTTTAATGGGCAACTCAAGAAAAAGGAAAATAACCGTTTACGCTATTTCCGCCACCAGATTTAAATAAGGATGAACTTTATTGCGACCTTGACACCCCTACCGGCTGACATAACAAACTCAAGCTGTGAACTGTCTAGTCAATAAATTAAAAATAGCTAAGAGCCATCAGGACCGATAAGACTTTCGATTAAAATAAAAATCGCACTCAAATAGCCGACCGCTCCATTTGGGAATTACGATGCACTCAGATATACCCGTTCTCTTCAAACACCCCTCAATAGCGTCGGGGGTTTAAATACTAACAAGGAAAGGTACCCAACTGTCCGGCTCCGATTTGGTTTATTTTTATATATTTTATAGAGTAGTCTAAAATAACAGACACTTATTTTATTTTAGCTGCCCAAACTCAACCTGTTGGGAGAAATTGTCCTTAAAAAAAAAATATCACGAAGGTATTAGCCTAGATTAAAATATAGGATAGTTTTTATCCCGTGTCTCTGGCGACGAAGTCACTGGCGGAAGCTAAATATTTAAAAAAAAACGATAGAAACATTATCTTAGCGTTGTCCCGGTTGCATCCTTGAGGAGCCGGAGTCCGCCCACCACTAGTATTAGTGTAGGCACTAGTTCTTGCTGAAGCGACTGTCGCCAGACCTTCCAACTCAGAGGGAACATTGTACTTGTGTGTATTAAAATTAAGACCTAATTCTAATCAAGTCAGTATGCAATTTGATCGTTTTCTCAAACCGAAAACGGGAGAAAATAGTGTAGAAGCATAGATAAAGTTTAAATGTTTCCTGCTATACTAAGGGTGCCTGGAAGAGATCGCTTTAAAGCGATAAGACCGCCTGTTACCATTATTTATTAAGCACATTTTTTGTAGTAATAGCGATATTTCTCTCTTGTCGTGGTGCAATAAAGAGTATTTATTATGATTATTATAAAGCATAAAGGAACAACCATTCAGTCGTCTTTCAGTCTGCCTTATTATCAAACATGTGATATCTGCAACTCTAATCGGACCTCGGGCGTCGGCCACCGTCATACCTATACTCGTCGAATAGCAATTCTTTATCTTTTTCAATTTTCATTGTCATCCATATCTAAAAAAGAGATTTTTGCAGTCCTCTTTCTCGTTGCTTAGTTGCGAAGGATACAATTTTAAAAACCATTATGTGAACATTGCAAGTCAGTCGTGAATCCTGATAATTAAAAACGCAGCAGAATGAATATAATAATAATAAGGCGGTCATATCGCTTTAAAGCGATCTCTTCCAGACAACCTTTGTACAGCAGGAAACATTTAAGCTAGAATTTTAAACAGGTAGTGCAGGAATTCATCAAGAAGAGCATACTAACACATCAATCTACTTATCTTATATGGAATATATCAATCCCATAAAAACATTTCATGTAAAAAAAGGCCAAGTCTCGAAACTCTTCCACCGTAAAAACTTGTGAGATATTTCGTAGTACCAAGTCTCAGGCGTTCTTATTATTCTTTAATTTGCTAGCTAAATAAAATTCTGCAACTTGGCAATCACACAACTTTACTGCATGGATTTTTGCATACCTAAAACTTGTAGTAACTATTGTGTGATTGCCAAGTCACAAAATTTTATTTAGCTAGCTAATAAAGAATAATAAGAATGCCTGAGACTTGGTACTACGAAATATCTCACAACTTTTTACGGTGGAAGAGTTTCTAGACTTGGCCTCTTTTTCACATGGAATGTTTTTATGGGATCTCACTTCTTTTTGTAGGTTATTGTGTTATCAATATGTCCCATTCACTGCAAATATAACTTTGTATATGTGGGATTACATATGGTGGGGATGTTTAGTTTATATGGGATTACAAAGTTATTTACGCAGTTTATTGTTTGCCTCATTCACTGCAAATATAACTACTTATATGTTTATATGGGATTACTAAGTTATTTATGCAGTTCGCGTATCTAGAATACTGGACTTAAATTGCGTTTTTTTTTAGTGTTCTCTTGATTTATACACTAAACACTAATTGTATTCTAAATTTGAAGCTTTTATGTGCTTCTATGTCTTCGTGAGTCAGTCAGTGAGTAACAAAATTAAGAAACTTTGACTAGTTATAAATCTTAAACCACTGGTTCAAATTGAATGAAATTAGAAATATTCGTGTTTATACAATGCGTGCTTGGTTAATGAAAATGCAATGAAATGCTTCGAGAAAACGATGGTACGGCCTTGCCGCTGTTTTACTCGACTTGGCGGGGGCACTACCGTGCCCCCAGATAAAAATACTGTATTTATTTAGCATTCTAATCTTACATTCTGCTACCAGTTCATTTCTGTTGGTGTCGCAGTTCTAACCTAGCTCACTTTACTGCTAGAAGTTCGTTTCCTTTATCAGGATTCAGGTTCAAAGTTCTAACCTAGAAGTTTGTTTCTGATGGGGTCGCAGTTCTAACATAAACTATGTACTTGAATACTGCAGATTCTAAGTAAACTGCAGTTTTGTAAAATGCCACGTTTACACAATTTCGGATTCAATGCTGATATGATAGACTGAGACAGTGTTACTTAGTCAATAATAATAATAATAGTTCACATATTTACGAGAAATTATAGTTTAACGAAAAATTTTTGGGATAAAATATTTGCTTACTTATTATTTGTCTTAACGAAGCTTAATAATTAAGTAATATTTTGTCAAGTTGGAATTTGACGAAGTGATGTTAAAGACTGGTTTGTCAGCTAAACTTACTGAAATACTTTGGTTGTAAGCTCAATAAGGCCTGTGATATGGGTACTAGACGACTATATATATGGGTCAATCAACTAATTATTGTTGTTATTTTGTCCCGTTAGCTAGGAGACAAAATTACAGTTTCTTAGAAAAATTGTTACAATACGGACTTCAGACGTGCTGACAGACCTTGACAAGAAAACCCCACATTTGGTGATTTAAAACCCATAAATGGCAACTAGCGACAGAAAATAGTTGATCCACCCTTTTAATATTTAAAAAAAAAAAAATTGTAACAGGTTATTACATGAGATTTTTCGAACCCTCCTTTTAAGTTTGACACTTGTATTAGGAGGTATTCGCTCTTTCGTACAAGGTTATATGATAAAGTTAACAAAAAATAATATTTTGCGTATTTCACTAGTCTTACATTATTTCTTAAAAGTATCCTAACGGCTAAAAGAATATTACATAGTTAAGAGAAGTTAGTGATTATTTGATTAACTATAGAATTATATTAGTTTACTAAACTTAGTTGTGTACATATAACAAAGTAGATTGCTAGTAGTGGAGCTAGTAGCTTAAGTTATTATTGTTTTATTTGTTATTGTGTTTTTAATGTGGATTAAAGTAGATTGTAGATTAACATATTATTATGTGAAGTGCATGCAACTGTAACATGAAATTAGTGTGTTAATGCATGATAGATTCAGCCTCATGATAATTTATGCTTTTTAAGTATGTTGTAATTAGCCTTTTACATTCAGCGAACGTTTTATTATAGATATTGGTTGTTCTGTTCATTTTATTGTAAATATGGATGGATAATGCATTGTATTGTCGTTTTGCAAAAGAAGTTCTAACTGTGTTCGATTGAGTAATTAGTAATTACTGAATAGGGTTTGCGTTTTTTTAATATACAAGGATCTGGTTTAATACATTTGTGAATTTTTAAAATACAACCTAGGATGTACAACATTCTCACCGAGAGAACGTCGGCATCATTGCAAACGTCAGCGGTGCTGTATCTTATATTTTTACCTAATAAAACTTTAAGAACAGCCCGTTGAGCCCGTTCAAGGACTATTAATTTACTCTTGTAAGTGCCTCCCCATACAGGCAAACAATAGAGAAAAATGGACTGTATACGAGGGTTTTGTAAATGATATAAGTACTTATATAAAAAAAACATATCCAAGACTCAAAAACAAACATTCATGCTCATCACACAAATATTTGTCCTGACCGGGATTAGAACCCAGGTCTTTCACTACCCACTAGGCTCCGGTCGTCAAAAATTCTTACGGTCCAATTGATAAGTAGGTACTTGGCCAATATTTTACCTGCGATTCATCCACATAAAGTGGTTATCGCTTATCTCCAGAATGCATTTTGGTCTTTGTTTAGAAAGAACAGGTTTGTTTGATATCTCGTTATCGCTGTTTTACGTCAATGGTTTGTTTCGTTGTATTTCTTTTTAAATGTTACGTAATAACGAAATATCTCCCTCTCTGTCGCACTTGCCATTCGAGCAACAGAGATACAAGAACGAACTTGGTTTTCGAAAAATGCAAAAATACAGTCACCTGCGATAGTATCTGATTTGAAGTTGCTCAAAAATATCTGTCAGGATTCTGTAGGGCTGTCAAATCACGTTAGATATCGCTTTTATGTATTCACATACACAGTAACATGGCCACAGTGCAACAATTAGGTACAACTCAGTAAAAAAATGGAACAATTAGTCAAAACAAAAACTGGCCCAATAACTTTATTGTAGGTAGTAAAGTACAGTCAGGGGTATTAAGATATGTATATAAATCTATATCCATATCCATACTTACTAATATTATAAATGCGAAAGTGTATGTGTTTGTTTGTTTGTCCGTCTTTCACGGCAAAACGGAGCGACTAATTGACGTGATTTTTTAAGTGGAGATAGTTGAAGGGATGGAGAGTAACAAGGATAGTTTTTATCCCCGTAATCATCCCCTAAGGGGGTGAAATGGGGGGTAAAAGTTTGTATGGAGTTACGATATAAACTAGTTCCACGCGGACGGAGTCGCGGGCAGAAGCTAGTAAGGACATAAATATCTGTACACACAATTATGACATTGACTGTTATATATATTTAATAAGAGTCCTGTACAGATATTAACGTCCTTATATTATCACCCCATTCCGTGGATTCTTCTTATACCTATTTGGGAATTTAGGGATGGACTTGTAGAAGTTGTAAGTAAGACCGCTTAGTATGTAAGGCATATTATAGTGTTAAGGACTTTGTGGAAGACAGTGACTTCTTTTAAGCCAATTTATTCTACTTTTTAATTTTTATTATTTTTAAGTGACATTTTATTTATTTGACATAATCAATTTTGATGTGAACTGTGTTCTATAATTTTTTATGTGCTTGTCAGGTATAAAATTTTAATGTGTATTTTAAATTTTCTGTGTAGATAATTTTAATTTTCTTTTGTTGCTTTGTATATATACATATATTATTTGTGACGTCTTTGAGTCTATTTGAAATAAAACATCTTGATTTGATTTGATTTGATTTGATTTGTAGAATAACTATTTAAAATTCTGCAATTTAACCTGTATACCTGATATTATTTGAGTTGGCCAAATGTCTATTGAAAAAGCCACTCTAACATCCAAGGCAGAGAATTCCAATTCCGGTGGCAGTTTTATAAAAAGCCGGCCTCAATAATAATCTATACCAGGGGGTCACCAATTAGTTTCGCTCAGGGTCCTTTTTATTAGGGTTCCGTAGCCAAATACAAAAAACGGAACCCTTATAGATTCGTCATGTCTGTCTGTCTGTCCGTCCGTATGTCACAGGCATTTTACTCGAAAACTATAAGGTGTATTTGAATAACATTTTGAGGATAGGTGTATTTTGTTAACCGCTACATAGTTTTGTAACTAAATTACTAAAAAATTTTTTTTTAGGGGTCTCCATACATAAAACTGAAAGTCAATTTTTTTTTTCATTGCAAGCGCACGTGGGCACATCAATCGATAGGCCTTTCAAAATAAATATAAGGTTTCTCAGCAATTTTTTTGATTAAGTGAATAGAGTCGGAGATAATCGCCTCGAAAGTCACTAAAATTGTGTCCCTCCCCCTCTAATTTTTGAACTGTGTATTTTAAAGATATGAAAAATATCATGCTCATAGGGCGTATTAAATTCTCTCAGCGAAAATTGTTTTGAACAAGATCGGTTCACAGGTTTTAGAGATATTTCTAAAAAACTGCCTTCCTTAAAGAAAAGGACGTAAGTGCCGTAAGATTTCAGTAACGATACGACCTTTTTAATAGGCACGGAACGCTCGTTGTGCGTGGTCCGACACGCACTTGGCCGCTTTTTTAAGAAATGAAATGACCATCGCGGTCCGTACAACATTTTACAGAAAAAAAATGCGGGAGGGATACATCTTTATTTAATTACGTAGGTACTCTGTAGTGCAAGTTGCTGTGTGTGTTCTCGCGGTCCGCACAAAACGGGTCGGAGGTCCGGATGCGGACCGCGGTCCGCCATTTGGCGACCCCTGATCTATACTATACCAGCCTACCTAGCCAAATGATTTGTCCAACTCGCACTAACTTGCTAGTAAGTAGCAATTGCTTTATGACTGACATTAAGGGGCTCCCGTCAAAAATCAACGAAATTTAGTAGTTTTCATTTCGACACTCGTCCTCGTTTTATTGAAGCTAGCTTTCCAGGTGCAGATATGGGAAAGTTTGATTCCTGTTTAACATTTTTGATATTGAATACCTACTTGAAAAATGTTAATACAGAATTAATTATCCATTTTTAAAGAAAGGTCTGTAAAAAAACAAAACCCAACACTTCATCCTCATTAAAACTTTTAATACACCCGAAACTCATACCTACTCATACATACTTAACTTACCTATAAATTTGATATGCGTTTTTATAATCTTACAAATTAACACAAAAGTTATGGCCGGAAAAACAGTTTTCTGGCCTAAAATTGTTCAACTTTGATGCCAAATATCTCGAAAACAATGAACACTGAAGTAAATATGGGATACTATATTGCTTAAAGCTACAAATAAGCTAATAATAAGCTACAAAAAACATTAGAAAACTAAGGGATTCAGATCGAAGGTCATTGGTGTATGGGAGCCCCTTAACAACTTCATGTAGGGAGATCTTTTCATTGGATAAGCCCAAGATGTCATAAATCCATACTTAATGAATAATATTAGGGGACAATCTTACACAAATCTACCTAGTCCCAAACTAAGCAAAGCTTGTACTATGGGTAATAGACGATGATAAACATACTTATATCTATAAATAAATACTTAAATACATAGAAAACATCCATGACTCAGGAACAAATATTCATGTGCATCACACAAATAAATGCCCCTACCAGGTTCGGGACCTCTTGCTCCGTAGGCAGGGTCACTACCAACTAGGCTAAAGCGGTCGTCTGACTTTAAGCCTGACATATAAACACCATCATGCGCTAGGAAGTTATGATAAGAATAACTTTGGGAGCATGAAAACAAGTTCTTTAACATATGCATGCCCTCGATTTCGTAGTGCTACCAATACTGCAGGTTTTCCACTTTTTAAGAGCAGCGCATACACATAGCAGACTACAACCAAGTGTTAAAAAACATAAGTGTGGCATTTTCATGGGCATACCCACAGTGAGCCAAGGTAGGGCACTAACCCCACCCTGCCCTCTGACTTGAGGCTTGAAGCAATATTTGTCTGGGTACTTTAAATAATAACTTCTGCCCCACCCCTTAAAAATTCTGGGTACGCCCATGGATATTTTATGATAGTATAATCTCCAATCATATTTGTTTTTCATAAGATTTCTTACTTGCATGTAAACAAACATAATTCAAGTTTTAGCATTAATTAGTTAGGTACCACAAAAAATGGTTGCCAGATGGAATGCATTGCTCATCAGGTTTATAAAGAACATACAGAACATTTTGCAGTTATCTCTAAGCAAACTGAAACCCAACTTCACAAAAAACCAGGAAAATGATAAAAATATGATAAGTACCAAAATCATTATAAATATTGACTTGTATCCTAATATTGTTCAAGAAAACTTGGTGATTTTGAAGCTCAGTATGCAAAGTGCGTAGAAATTGACTTGAGGTGAATGATTATGTTAACCTTCTGGCTCAAAGGTAATGCATACAAATCATAATTTACAATAGGGTATTCAGGAATGTAAGCAGTAAATAGATGGGTTAAACAGCTTTCAACACTTTTAAAGTTTCAATTTGTTCCATAGACAACGAATAAACATAGATTCTAAAGAACTAAAGAGCAGTTTGTCGAGAGAAAGTTTTTTGCGCCTACATTTTGGTAGTGAAGGAATTATGAGGTTAGACTTTGTATTTCCACGATGCTGTTGCAAACAGCAAATGCTCATGTTAAAAACGGGTTCATTCCTTACCTCCTTTTCTGATTACTCGGCTTTGAAGACATTTTAAATGCTATCTGAGTGACACTATTATGAAACTTCGCGATATGACCACAATCTCAGAACACTGCTAAGGATAGTATCACATCGCTTTTCACGATTATTTTGTCAATTCTGTTCACTTTAACACTACAGTTTTATGTCACTTATCACGAAATATATCATTTTACAATGCACTTCACGAAAAATACACTTTGTTGTTGTGAACTTGCACAGTAGACACGCAACCGCAACACGATCGCATCAGATCAGATGAATTTGACAAAGCATGTTGTCGATTTGTGGTTCACAAGGAATGGGAGTTTTTGATTGGTTGATATAAAAACAAGCGATGACAGTACGTTGTTGTAACCAATACGAGCTGACATCGCTCGAGACGACAATGATAACAAACTCATTGCAAAATGACGTAAAATTTGATTTTAACAGATGTCGCTGTAAACTTTATGAAAAGTGCTTTGACAAGTGTGACGAAATTCTTACGAAAATGTTTGGTTCGTCAAATTCTCGAATTCACACAGCACTAATTATTGGAAAGTACTTTATTACTTTTTTTACTACCAACACATTTTATATCATCTTAAAAAATGTTTTCGTCAAAACAAATTGGTTTTATTTTCTACGAATGCACTAGCTGCGACATCTAGTGACATATTCTGACAACAGTTTGTAAGTAGAGAGAGTAACAAACTAGTCGTATTTCTTTCGGCATAATCTGTAGTTGCTGGTTCTGCGTATAGTCGCTAGATGTCATGATTATTAACCTCTAGAGACCCGGCACCAAAGAGTAAAGTAAGTAAGTAGGTACCTATATATGGCAGCCTGACGGAAGACGTCAAGATAATTAATGTTGTAGGTGGGGACAGATTTTTGACTTTCGAGCGCTCGACTCTTTCACTCGAAAACGGTCAAAAACGATGAAATGCTATTTTTGAAATACGAGCGATAGAAAATTGAAAAACGAGTGGTGTTGATTCAATTCTATCGGTAGAAAATTTTGACACTTCACTTTATCTATTTAATTTTGGACTGATTATTAATTTAATACCTACCTATTTAAATAAAATATTTTGATTCGATGTTAAGTGATTGGCTGGTGTACCTACCTACGATTATATAGGTATAATTTCTTGCCGAATTTTGTGGTTGAAAACCAAGATCGTTAGTCTATTGGCGGGAACATAAGCGTTTCGTTTACTATTACTCTGTAATGGCCGTTTCCAATAATCAATCCACCGATAGTTTTCCTTACCAACAGTTACATTTTGACACATTTTCTACAGGTAATCTGTCAAAATGTAACTGCCGGTAAGGAAAACTATCGGTGGATGATTATTGGAACCGGCCATTACAGAGTAATAGTAAACGAAACGCTAGGAAACAACGGATCGGCCATAATTCATTTATTCTCTCTGTTACTCTCGCTGAAACTTATCTCCAATCCCTTTCATTTCTCTATCCCTTTCTTTCTCAGGTCACGCTCTCATACTGACTCTATCTCACACAATTACGTTTCGTTTTACAATTATTAATGTTTGCACCATACAACTCACTACTTACCTACTTTTGATTTTTTTTTCTGTTATGAAACGCATAATATATTAAAAATTAATCAATTTACTATATTATAGATACACAACTTCCAATAAAGTACTATTCTCTATATTAGGTATGATGAAAATAAAAAATTGAAAAACCGGTAGGTAATTAGCTACTTTTTGCATACAACGCCCTGTTATTATTCCAACTCTCTTGCGTAGTTGGCTTCTCTGTGTCCTCAGTAGTGCGGTTGTGAGTTTGTTGTCACGTTTCGACAAATCTCTTTAGTCTGTCTGCATGTGTCTGTCTCCTCCCAATATCTTTGGTGTATAGGTCCAGTTGATTATATATGTAGCTTTGTGGCAGGGGCATAATTGGCTCTGGTCCGTATGCCGTTGTTTCTGAGCCTTTACTGGCCAGTTCATCAGCTGCATTGTTTCCTCTTGAGCCACTGTGCCCCTTGATCCATTGTATAGTAACGTTGTTTTTATCTGCGCACACCGCTGTGAGGATTTGGTGGCATTCGTATATCAAGCTAGATGTGATGCTGTCACTGCTCAGTGCTTGTAGTACCGATTTACTGTCAGACAGTATCCGTATGTTTGTATTCTCGACTGTCGTCTTTTTATGGCATTGCAGGCTTCAATTATCCCTTCGCATTCAGCCTGGAATACCGTGTTATGTTCACCTAGTGGTTTGGCTATATGTGTGTTTAAATCCTCTGAGAACACACCACATCCCGTTCCCGTGTTCCAAAAACGAACACGGGAACGGGATGTGGTGTGTCAAAAACCCCATCTGTATAAATTCTAAGGTCTGTTTGGGTTATCCCCTCTCTCGAGTCTTCTGTTAGTGATATACCATAGTTTTTCCTGAAGACTGGAGTTCTTGGTATTATGTCGATTGAAGCCTCCATGATAGGGAGGCTTGTGATCAGTCTGTTATGGATCTTTGTGTCTGTTATGGGGTGTGTTTAGTTTTGTCCATAGGTTGAGGCTTTTTAGGCGTATTGCCGTCGCAGCCGCTTCCTTCAGTATATGCATGTGTAAAGGTAGGAGTCCTAGCATGATTTCTAGTGCTGCTGTTGGGGTTGTTCTCATACAACCTGTAGCCGCAACACATGCTAGTCTTTGTTTTCTGGATTTTGTTAATTGCACTCGTGGTTTGGGTGCGCGGCCACCATACTATGGCACCATAGCTTATCATTGGTACAGTCAAGGATTTTAATTGTTGAGCCATTTAGAGCTCACTTTATACTGGACACTTCAAAGCTACTATTGAAAACCAAAATTAGTTGACACCTAAATGGCTCAACAATTAAAGTCCTTGACCGTACTATCACCATTTTGTATAGCCACAGTACGATGTGGGGAGCCAGGCCCCATCTCTTCCCCACCATCCTTCTGCATTACCAGAAGGCTACTGTTGCTTTGTTTAGTCTACTGTCTAGGTGTTTGCTCCAGTTCAGTTTATCATCTAGTGTTATACCTAGATATTTCACCTCTTTCGAGAGTGTTAGTTTTGTGCCGAATAGAGTTGGCATTTCGTAGGTACCCAATTTTCGTTTATTTGTAAAGAGAATTGTGTCGGTTTTATTTGGGTTCACCGATAGGACATTCTCCTTGCACCATTTCTCTATTATTTTCAGTGCTGTTTGTGTGCAATAGTGTGTTTATGATTAGGCCGCTGACCAGTATGACTAGGTCGTCTGCGTATCTTATGGTTAGAAAGCGGTTATTGTTTAGTTTTGTTATTAGGTCGTTTGCTACCAGTTTCCACAATAGTGGCGAGAGGACGCCTCCTTGTGGGCATCCTCTTATAACTAGCGCCTTAAGACTTTGGTTTTCGGATAGTTTTATGATTCTCTTCTTTTTCTTCGAAGGGTTTCTATAATTCATATTTTGTCAAGGAGAAGCCACTTTCAAGCCAGTGCTATGTGAATTTGATTCAGATCTGGGTGAGGACTAGGGATGTTACGGAGGTTCGGCTTCGGCTCCGATATACCGAAACTTTCGTCTGAATTCACACCTCCGGCTTCGGCTTCGGTTTCGTCTAATTTGAAGCGAACACCTCCGGCTCCGGCTTCGGTTTCGTCTAATTTTAAGCGGAGGTTTTAACGGAGCCGAAAGTCAGCGGCCGCGGCGCGCGGCGTGTGCCTAGGAGTACAACTACAAACAGGTTTTGACTAGACTCTCCGGGAATAACCCCACCTGTTTTACGACGATTGTTTACTCATTCGTTTATTGTTTTGGTTCACGGCCTGCAGTTTGTTTTTTCAAAGTGTTAGTGTGACAGTGACAGTAACATTTGACGATGAAGCGGATGAAGGCTAAATTAAGTCCCATATGGAACTACCTACTTTATTGAAGTAGACGCAAACACTGCAAAGTGTAAAATATGTGAGAAAACATACTCAAGAAAGGGCGGAAAGTTTTTAAATTTATATTTAAAAACTAAGTAATATATACTTCACCTCCGGCTCCGGTTTCGGATTCGGTTTCGCTTTTGGGTTCGCTTTCGGTTTTGGATTCGCTTTCGGTTTCGTTAAAACAAATTTAAAAACTCCGGTTTCGGCTTCGGTTCCGATAAAACCACCTCCGTAACATCCCTAGTGAGGACCATATTCTTGGCCAGTAGTTAACCTGGTTAATCGGTAATAGTGAAAAAGTTCCGTTGTGATGTGACACAAAATTTAGCCATACAATTCTATGGTTAATTTTTGTGTCACAACGGATTTTTTTAACTACTACCGATTAACCAGGCTAACTAAAGGAATTTGGTCCTCACCCATCTAATGACGGGATCGACGGATTTATGTGCACAACTATAGCTATTAGGGCAATTACTCTCCCTTCATTTGGCAGTGTCCTGCCGGCTATACAAACTCTATGCCCATCTTTTTGTATTTTTCTCCTGACCAGAATCGTTAGGATTGTCCTGCGTCACCGAGGGTAGAATTATGGACCATCGTTAGGTTCTGTCAATTTAAAAGTTGATAACAACGATAACCCATTGGCTAGCTCTCTAGATTAAAAGGAAATAAGGAGGCGGGTTATGGTGAAGTACTTGAAATCGTGTTTAAGGTTTAAGTTATAAATTATATTTATTAGGTTAACATGTTCTTTTTTAAATATTTATCATCAATTATTATCTGCAGTCTAAGCATACTGGCGGGAATTCGAGTTTGTTTGTAGCGACATCTAAAACAATGGGCAAAAAAATATCACTTCCCCAATTGCTGACGCTGTCGTAAATGTTGCTTGGAGTATACTGAAAAAAAAAAACATTTTATATTTTATACCCCTTTAGAATTCAAGATTTCTTTAGAACTTAAACTGAATGTCAAAAAGTTCCTAATTCTAAAACATAAAAGTGTAATAGGGTCTCAGGTGGAGGCGTTATATTCGCACCTTTTTTACTACTACGGTGGCAAACAAGCATACGGCCTGCCTGATAGTGCACTGGTTTTCGATGGGGATCCAACTTATCTAAACTAAGACAAAGTGACAAGACATACTTACGCCAACGAGCAGTTAAAATAATGAGTAGTTACCTATACTTCTGAAGGTCCTGGGTTCGAATCCCGGTAAGGGCAAATATTCGTGTGATGGGCATGAATATTTGTTTCTGAGTCTTGGATGTTTTCTATGTATTTAAGTATTTCTATCTATTATATATATCGTCGTCTAGTACCCACAACACAAGCCTTATTGAGCTTACTATGGGACTAGGTCGATTTGTGTAAGATTGTCCCCTAATATTTATTTTATTTATTTATTTATACTTACACTACATTCCGAAGAGTCATTTGTCCGAAAGCATATATGTATTTTCCGAATGCATAATTCCGAAAACCATGTTCTACTGAAGGAGTTTTAGATTATTCAGGAAATAATACTAACTCTTTTTTTTTGTTTAGTTAGGGAAAATGCGGTACGAATACCACATGGGTGCTGGGGGTAACCCGAATGGTTATGTGGGACTCCCGTATGGGCTAATGAGACCCACGATGTACATTGTACCCACTATAATGCTGGGGCCACACTAACGAGAAATGCCATTAATTATCGCGATAATGGACGTTAAAGGTACAGCCACACTACGATAATCGCGATAATTAATGGCCCCAGCATACAAACTAAACTTATTTTTAACCGACTTCAGAAAAAGGAGGTTCTCAATGCGGTTTTTTTTTTTTTTTTTTTTTTTTCAATGTTTCTTACCTCAGAACTCCGTCATTGATGAGCCGATTCGTAAAATTTTTTTTTTGTTTGTAAGTATATGCTCCCAGGTAGGTTCCATTTTTTTTTAAGTTTGTTAGATGATGGGATCCATGAGGAATTGAGGGAACTTCTCAATTATATTAGGCACGCATGTATTTACACCCGAAAATCATAAATTTGGTGGAGTGGAATTGATGATGAAGACCACAGATGACTTATCGAATTCCTCAATTATGTAGGGTGATTTCGCCGGTTAGCGACCACCTAATTTAATGTGCCGGTGGGCGACCACTTAAGCTGAGTTGGTGAACTGTAAGGATATTTTCTTGGTTTTTTAGTAGATTTCTATTCTAAAACAACAACAAAAATGCATGTACAAGTAATTGTCTCAATAGGGTGTGTAGAATTGATGTTATCTTCAATAGAAAAAACCTTCTCCTTCAGGTGGTCGCTAACCGAAGGTGGTCGCGTAACCAGCGAAATGACCCTACTTAAAAGTACAAAAGTACGTCACAGATTCTGATAAGATTCCGTTAATAACAGCTAATGAAGTGCCAAAGGCGATCCTTGTCAATCCTGGTGTCCTGGTGTCCTTGGAATCGACGGAAGTCCTCAAATATTATCGGCCCACATACAGCGATTGGGTTTTTTTCTCTAATAATCAACGCATACGAGTATGCGCTCGGAAATCAGTTCATGTGCTAAATTGGAAAATAAATGTGGAAATGTTCTCGTAGCTTGGCGGAGTACTAAATTGAAGTCGGTTAAAACTTTGTTTTTAAAGTAAATTATATACTCACAGTTCTAGAGATCACTTGTGTAATGTTGTTAGCGGGCATATACACCATTCTGTCGAGACCACCAGTGAAACTATCTATTGTTGAAGCGCCAGTTATCACATTTGTGTGTAAATTCTTGTAAATCTGAAATAAAGGAAAGTAAGTTAGTAGACTGTTAACCTAGGATTAAAAGACACCCATTTCCGACGAGATATTTCCGTCAATAGTTTGAGGCTGAAATGTGTGTCTTTTCCCGTGTTAAACCCTCTATACGAGGAAACGATTGAAAGCCAAAAATGCAGATCTAATCATTACCGTCCGATCCTTGGAACCCATATTAAAAGCGTTTGTGTGTGGACCATTTGGGCGGAAGGGAACTCACTCTTGACTGTTGTTTGTATGTGGACCATTTTGTGGAAGAGTTTTCGAAGCGGTTATATTGAATTGACTAATTTCAAATTTATATAACATGTAGTATTAATAATATTTAAGCCCATAATAATCTACACTTATAAATCTTATAATAAATTTGTGAAAAAAAAAAAGAATCGGCCAGTATGGCCAGTATTATTTGAAGCATTTGTTGTGTCACGAAGGATCTCAGCTTCCCATAAACGGAACAACATGATTTTTTTTAATAGGTAGATTATGATTCTGGCGCTGAATTTACTTTTTTGTACTAAATAACTTACTTTTTCTAATCGATTCGTACTAGCAGGTATATTGTAAATTTACAAAGTTTTAATAATATATATTTTTGAAGTGAAAACTTCTTTAGCGGCGCTGAGCACTTTTTGGGATGGGGAAAAATTGTTCAATACGCGACAGAGTTTTGTGACGTCCGATGTGAAGGTCACTTTTTGCTGCTAGCCGATTCTACTTCATTCAAAACTGAACGCTATTCGTAAGAGTATAAAGCCGTTAAACACTTTTTGCAATAGCATATTCTGCAAATAAATTTGTAATAATACCAACGCGTCCTTCACCGTTTTGCTATTGAGAAAATTCGAATCGTTCGAATTTGGGCGTTATTCCTAAAGAGATAAAGCCTAGAAAAATATTTACCAACGGCAAAAACAAATTGATATTTTGGTTGCCACCGCCGTCTGCTGTTCTTGCAAATTCGAATAGTTCGAATTTAGACGTTATTCCTAAAGAGATAAAGCTTTGAAAAATATTTGGCAATGGCAAAAACCAATTGGTATTGTGTTTGCCGACGGGCGAGCCGGCGGCCCATTCGCACCCATCGCGCCCGCGGCCCGTCCACCTAAATAATTGATAATTGTTTATAAAGCGTCACATTCATTTTTAGGGTGACACCGTAAGATGTCACGTGACGTGATCGAAAAACTGTTACAATGTTATTGAGTTTTCACTTCTGCCGGCACTCCCGGAGTGCAACCCGGTCTTTTTTATAGGCTCAAGTGGTATCTTGGAAGGAAGAGCAACTACTAGCCGCTTTCCATGAAATGGACAAAAAAGAAATGATGTTGATTTGTTGAAAAAAGTATTATTACGAGACGAAATAAACATTTTATTATAAATTGTAACTTATATTATTCCATAGGGCATCTATCCTTCTTTGCATTTTGATTCTGAGGCATCTATACCATACCTGCGAGGCGTCTATCCTCAAAAAAATGCTCTCGAAAAACTTAAATTCTACAAAATCTATAATCATTAGGACAACAGCAACAAGTTATAGGGAAAGAAAAAAGATTAGACTAGCTTAATTCATTAAAATTATTCATGAATAGTTAAAGTTTTTGGAATTATGAGGCAATTTCAAAATGTGGGGCATCTATCCGGGTTTTACCCTACGCACTACCTCTTAACTTTTGACCACACGATAGACGAATTTTGTTAATTTAAGCACTGTGTGACCCTTCTACATCAATGTACCATAGATGTGAATTTGACGTATTTATCCTTACATGAAAATGAAACCTTGCCAGAGTGTGAACAAACGTTCCCGTAAACTTGTGGTCTCCATCTTCTCCTAGTTCTGCCAGCACGTCATAACCAATCTGAAACGTAATCGTGCCAGTAATTAATATTAGTGAATACTACTAGGTAGGCAGGCGGGGGGGACCATAGACCTATTCTTTTTCGAGTCGCAGAAGGATAGATGGGGTTACGAGTGGAGGACGCCGTGGCCTAAAATAACCGTAGAGACGGCGGCAATCACCTCTTTTTCGCTCTAGGACAAGCCAAATGTGGCGAGGCGCGGGGAGAGTTCCAGTGCGTTCAGTATGAGATCCAGGAGTTCTCCGCATGAGAGTGCAGGTGGTCGCCGTGGAGCTTTTAGAGGGGTGTAGACACTAAATAAAATATCAATAATAAGTAATGTATTTTCTTGAAAAAGGATTACGAATGTAGTCAAATAGAGAAAAAAGAAACGCAAGAGGTTAAATAATCTCAAAGTTATAAAGTGTCCAAAGTTTTAACAGGGGGTAAGTTCTGTCCTTTTTCCGCAAAACGCACGATTGTCATTTACGACGGCGTCACTGTCTATGAGCGTTTTCTCTCTCTAACAAGCAATATAGACGACCGGTTAGTCTAGTGGGTAGTGACGCTGCCTACGAAGCTGAAGGTCCTGGGTTCGAATCCCGGTAAGGGCAAATATTTTTGTGATGAGCATGAATATTTGTTTCTGAGTCATGGATGTTTTCTATGTATTTAAGTATTTCTATCTATTAAATATATCGTCATCTAGTATACCCATAACACAAGCCTTATTGAGCTTACTATGGGACTAGGTCGATTTGTGTAAGATTGTCCCCTAATATTTATTATTTATTATTATTATTTTATTAATATTAAAACGGTTGCAGCTTCGTGATTCTTTGAGATATCTGAATGTGATTTTCGTCACTAGGCATATTTTTATGCCTACTTTATTTTGGAGTTATAATAATTTATTGAGTCTACACCCGTATTATGTGGTAACATAAGTTAGTTTGCCGTAACCAAACTCATATGGAGTTAGGCAGGACATATTGGCAGGCAGCGTGAAGGTAGGTGGACCAATGGCCACTTACAGGAAAATAAGCGTCGTTCGTCCACCAGCTCGATGGGTTGACGACGTAGTAAAGACCGCGGGTCATTTCTGGATGCGACTAGCACAGGACCAGGATAAATGGCGTACTCGAAGAGAGGCTTATGTTCAGCAGTGGGCGATTACAAGCTAATGATGATGATGATGAATTTGTGGAATGGAATTCGAGGAAAGCGAAGGAAACCATCGTGAGAAAGCCGGTGTAATCCCAACAAAGTCTAGTTTACCCTTGTTCGGAAGGTCAAAAGGCAGTCGCTTTCGTAAAATGTACCTACCTACGCCAAATCTTGGGATTAGGTACCAAAGTGGACTCGGGCTCTTCTAGGATACAACCAGGAAAATTCTAGGATTATTTCATAATGTGTTTTGAGCCTTACACATAATTCATGTATCATGATCATCTTTTAGCTGTCTGAGTAGCGACCTCGGCCCACAGGTCATTCGGCATGCGGCAGACATGAGCAGCCCAGTCCCACTTCAACTTGGCTGACTCAAGAGCTACATAGACTATTTGAGTTTTGGAGCGCAGCGCGCGTTTTGTTGTTTCGGACACGATCCACTAATTTTACACCTAATATGCTACGCTCCATGGCTCGCTAGCATACCCCGAGTTCGGACTTCAAAACGGAGACGTGGCAGACCTCGTCGGCGATGGCGACGGCGAGCCGAGCTAGACACCTTTTTAAAAAAATGGCCAGTGACTGCTTAGAATCGGGAACATTGGGAAGGCCTTTGATCAACAGTGTGATACTACGCTAAGAACCGCGCTCGCGAACTCACGCCCCTCCACAGCACGTTGCACACTGCACATTGATAATAGCTGTGGATGGGCGCGACTTCGTGAGTGAACAGATCTGTATCTAGTGCAACTTCTTCTACCTAAGTATTAGCAAACAGACTTAAGGGTCACGAGAACGGTCGACTCTCCATACAAACTTAGTTTGGTTTTCATTTTAAAACGAAATGTTAGAATAACATGAAATTTTGTAAATATTGGGATCCCCTAAACTAGTTCCCGACCTAGATATGGCGGATCCCATTGTACCTATATTAAAAGTTTCAAGTTGTTCCAGCATGCCGCTATACAGGGTGTATCAAAAATGGGATGTAAACTGATCAAGGGCATGTTCGGTAGCGTATTGCGATTCCAAAAATGCAGTTGTTTATTTTATTTTATTTTTTATTTGTTTTTGTTTACATTACAGTCTTTGTTTTTGTTGACATTGCTAGTGTAGGACATAAAAAAACGTAAAAGCAGTCACCTGCGTGTCGAAAAAATACACAAAACATTTGTTTTCATAACAGCCGTGCGCGCAGCGGTTGAAAATGAAATAAACCCTGGGAGGGTTCACCCTCACGGGGGTAAAGAAAAACAAAAATATCAGTGTAAACAAAAACAAACAAAAAATAAAAAACATAAACAAATGCATAGGAATCGCATAGCGCTACCGAATATGCCCTTGCTCGGTTCACACCCCATTTTCGATACACCCTGTATAATGAGAACCATGTTTGTATGGAGCGTCGACTTGAGTCGACCCTGCTGGGACTCTAAATCTACCACATACCTTCATATCCCTAATGTTTAACCTCCCGTGGATCACCCCCAAGGTTTGGGCGACGCCGTCCACAGTGGTCGTTGACGTGGTTTGAGTGACGTCAGTCAGATCCATCTTTTGTATGGAGACTAAGAATCCGTTTGTGTAAGTAACGTTCCCGATTACGTGCCATTTGTACATTTGTTGACTGTAAAATGAGAATATTATAAGTAGAGAATGCGATGCCGCATGATAATTTTAACCCCAGTATTTACGGGGCAGGATTCATGTTTGAAAAATTCTTGAACCTTTATTACCCCCGAAATTGTCCCCTCAATTTTGATGCATACTAATTTATTTCCAAAAGATCTTTCTTAAGTTCCATTCCACAATTTGTGGCACAGCATCACGATGTTCAGCCATGAAAATTAAAATCTGATTTCTTGGAGTTGTATTTTTTATTTAACTGCGTGTTTGAGAAAAGCACTATGCAACCTCGGCGTGAAAAGGGGTTGCCAGCCTCATAACTAACCGTCTATATGCATGCTATATGCAAACGGAATTTCTCACAAGAAATATAATTCATGTCATTCGTTATTCTTCACAGACCTCTCTAAGAACTAAGGTTGGTTCGAATGACATCATGAAAACAATTGAAAACTAGCCTATTATTAGGTAGTACATGTTTTCATAGTTTTGGAAAAAAAACCTAAATTTATGACGAATAGAGTACATTTTCCCAGATAGCGGCCGTTCTACGAGGTCCTGCCCCGGGGACTTTTGCGAGACGAAAACAAGGCTTACAACGAACATTCGTACTTTTCATCAATCTCCCCAGGATTTCGAGGTTGGACAATATCGACTGTAAGGTAAACGTCCGAGTGCTCGACGCTGTACTAGTATATGGCATGGGCACTCTATGTCAAACAATATGGGTTAAATTCTAACAAAGAGGATTTTTCTTCATTCGAATTTAAGCCATGTCACTATGACTGCCCATGCCATATACTAGTACAGCGTCGAGAAACGTACTATAGGAGGATGATTGTCGCCATCTTGGCGATAGTCACGTCTATTTGATTTTATAATGGTTTAATTCGTTATTCGTAGTTAATTTATACACTTACTGACTCTGGCAAATGCCCTCGAGGCTGCCATTTCTCTTTTATAATAATAATAATAATAATAACGTACTAGGAGGAAGAATCGCTTTACATCATAACATAAAAACATAAGGTCTAAGAATAATGGTGAATTGCTGTCGTGAAGAATTGAGTTTGCACAAAATTGCGAATAGAATAAGTATAAACACTTTTCTGAAATGCCCTAAAATCCTGTAAAATCAGTGGACGCACCTTATAGTTTGTTTTGAATCGTTAAGTTTTAGATTGCTGAAACCCTTTGCTTCCAACTGCAATACAGTTTCCTGTATCACTCTGTCGAAGTAATTCACAGCGTCTACCAAATGCACCCGACTGGCTGAAATCAAGCAAAGTGAGATTTAAAAACCTCCAGACTACGTCAAATATATTTTTATCGCCTAATGGCCGGTTTCAATAATCAATCCACCGATAGTTTTCCTTACCGGCAGTTACATTTTGACCGATTACCCGTAAAAAATGTGTCTAAATGTAACTGTTGGTAAGGAAAACTATCGGTGGATTGATTATTGGAACGGGCCATTAGACAGTTAGGGTTCAAACAATGATGTAATATAAAAAAAGCGGCCAAGTGCGTGTCGGGCCACGCGCAGGGTAGGGTTCCTTAGTTGCCCGTCTGTCACAGAATGTGGACTTAAAAGGAGCTTTTGGGGTTTTTATTATAGCTTACCTTCGTAAATAATCGTAAATATTAGATACTATATGGGGGCAAGGGCATGTCGCAGGGCAGGTCTTATGCGCGCTCGCCGCGGGCAAGAAGCACCGTGCCGTGATAAAGCAACTCTACCGTCCACGGTAAAAGGTTCAAATTCCAATGACAATGTATATGCACCCGAAATTAAGTGCATTTCTTACCAGTTAACTAGTTATGTCTACTACTCGTTAACTAGTTATGCCTACTTAACTGTGATAGTTTTCCTTTTAAATTCATTATATGTACTACTGCCACGATTTTTTCACGTCCCCAGTAGTAGCCATTTAGCCGGCAGAGGGGGGGGGGACACATGACTCGTACAAAAATTAGGGCTTTAAATCCCAGTATCTCGCAACGCATAACTGAGTTGAAAAATAGTTGTAAAGAAACCCATAATATTTTTGAACAAGCTATCCAACGATACCCTACATTATATGTATTTAGGATTTTATTCTACTGTTTTGTCGGCGTGATTGGTTTGTATACCCACGCCGAATTGCAGTTTTTTAGTTGTAAGGGTTACTGAGCTAAGCCGAAGACGGACAGACAGACATACAGACAGACAGACAGACAGACAGACAGACAGACAGACAGACAGACAGACAGACAGACGGACGGACATGGCGAAACTATAAGGGTTCCTTGTTGACTACGGAACCCTAAAAACCGGCGAGTCGGGTCGCCCACCGAGGGCTCCGTGTAAAATTACAAAAGTATTGTCAGATACTGTGTTTGTTAGTCACGAGTGACTGACATGACAGCCACCGTGATAAGAAATTAAATCCTATAAAATAATGTCAAAAAACTCACCCCACTGTCCATATGTTACATTAGTTACAAAAGCAAGCAGAAAAAACGTGCTAAGTTTCATTATATAGTCTTGTTAAAGTTGTTAAATACAAGCGTTTATAGTAACGTCAGATCATTTAATGATACGATAGTCGTCGCATTAGTCGTCATACAAAGGACTTGTGCCAGTCTGTGCACTAGGTACTTACGTGTATGTACATTATCTATATCTCGAATATCTCGATCATTTGCTTTGAAACAATGTAAGGCATTTCAGGGCAACATTTTGCAACTAACAATGTCATTGGTTTTTTTTTTTAATATTATTTTATGTTATAGCATTATTTGAGAATATATAGTAGGTAAGTACTTACACGTTACGCACGCACGATAAGTAATTTGAAGTAGGTACCTAACGATAGCTTTAAGTGCTGTGAACGGTTTTATATAAAAAAAAAACAATTAGGTACCTTTTCTAATGGAGAGGTATTTTTTTGTTTTATTCTCACGAGCAGCAAAGTACTGTAAACTTTAATTTGACGTTTCAGAGAGGCAGAGCTAGTTTCAAATGTTACTTTCATTACTAATTATAACATGTTCTTATGGAAGTCACACACTGTATAAATGTAAGTAGTTATTTAATTTTATTGCTATTTTTTTTCTCTTATTCTGTGTGCCCTTTGGCAAGGCCTCCCCCAACATTTTCCAATTTTCTCCCTTCCATGCCAACAGTCCAGGTTCTAGCAGCAGTCTTAACTCTATTATACTCCCACCTTCTTAATGATTTCCATTACAGTATATGTCTATAAAGGAAAATCATTACAAGATGATAATTTACATTTACTAAATTAAATGAAGACTTAGTTAAGTATAAAAAGGCCCTCGAGTGCTTTAGGCATGGCCATGATGCTGGCGGCATTTCCTCGCTGAATTGCAATGCTGAAAAGCCGCCAAGATCTTCGTTTTCATTTATTATTCCAATCCATCTCAATATCAGTGCCTCTCGCTCATACGCTTTGTCTTTGTGCTAGTTTTTTGTGCTGTAGGTAGGTACCTTGCATGTAGTGGATGTAGTATTCGCAATCAATTCAATACGTCAAAAACGTGCTCGGAATCGAACTCCATAGGTATAATCAATTGAATTAGAATCAAATCTATCATGATATCGCCAATTTTAGGGATTTGCAGTAAAAACAACGAGGGATCATTACACGATAAAGAATCTCTTCAGCAATTTCGAAGTGATGTCTATGTGACTTTGAAATGCATTGTTCTAATGGTTTTAAGACTTATGAAGATACTAATCAATGAATTACTAATACCTAAGTACCTGATATGGCATGACTTTAATATAGCTGTTATTTACGTGCACTGAAGTGTGTCAGTCAAGTCTGTAAAGAAATTTAACTTTAAACGATATGATACAGAGAAAGAATATAATGGAAAAATAAACCATCTTAGAAGAAGATGGTTTATTTTTATAAAATGATCGGGGTAACTTCCTCGTTAAAAATAACACGTAACAAAAATATTTAATAAAATAATTTGTTTCGTGAAAAGGGTAAATTTAACTTTGTAAACAATTACGGATTCGGTGGTTCTATTCTAACCTTTTGTTTGTAAATATTAATGATTTTTCTCTTTTTTTACAAGCTTTTATATATCTTGACCTTCGTTTGTTAGTTTGTGAGTGTGGGACAAATCGTAGAACTGAATTTTGTACCAGTTATCGTCAACCATTGAGCTGAAATTTTGGGTATAACTATAGTTTCGATGACGATTCAATCGAGCTGATCAGATGATAGAGACAGAAGATGGAAGGGAAGAGAGGTAGGGCACACTGGAATGTCAACTCGTTCATATTTGGAGCAGTTCATATCAGGACCTTCCAAGTGGGTATGTGGTATAGTTCCCTGTGATGAGTAAGGTTGTCAGAGTTCCCAAGGATGCAAGTGCAAGAGACCTGCATTTGTCTCTAGCTGTCGGTACAATAAACACCCAAAACAAGAAAGTTGTAAGGTAAACGTCCAAGTTCTCGACATTGCACAACTTGCACTATAGTCCGACCGCTTCACTCAGTCCTCGCCTGCAAGGCGCGCGGGTTCAGGGCTATGACGAAAACGGTAAGAGGGCGTTGTGCGGGAGGCGAATCCCGGCGCCCGCACGCAGCGAGCTTCTTTATCGTCATAGGCCGGGTGACTATATTGTATAGCATGGGCACTTTATGTCAAGTGGCTTAAAATTATAACAAATTCGACTAACACATTGCTTTGTCATTTGTGTCGAAGTTCACGATTTACGACCATTTTAGACGTCGTCGGCATTCTAAAGGCAGGGTTTTTCGTGCAACAATATCTCGAGTCATACCTTTTGTAAGGTCAGTCGGGGCAAGAGTAACGTCGGGGGAAGAGGGTCAAAAGCTGCTCCAGCTAATTCTTTTGAATTGAGTGCCTTTTTGTACCGTCGGTAAAACAGACAGGCGTGTATTAGTTCCATCGTCAAATCATAGATGTCTCTTTCACACGCCATATTAAAACAAATCGTGGTTTATTTTGACTGGTTATGACTTGTGATAAGTGGAAGTGCACGTGTATAATTCAAAAGCGGTTTTGTGTGATTTATGGCTGTCAATTCGGATTTGTTTGTTGGTGAGTCATATATTTATAGTTTATTTCTTATGTTACATCGTTATTTTCTGTTATTCCTATCGGTTATAAGTTTTTATCAAGCCAATAAAATTTGAATCTCAAATTATTTACGTGGGGAAGAGTGCCAGTTCAGTCCGGGGGAAGGGAGTCATATGCTACTCTTACCCCATGTCAGGGCTGTCAAACCTTTTATAAATTGTCATGTTTATTACAAATTGGCACTGCTTAATTCAGGAATGTGCGTATGCGATTTTTCGACATTTAAGGATGCGGATGTTGGGTTCAAGCACTCAAAAACATAAATAATCAACCATATCGTGACACAATTACAATTGCGAACAAAACAAAAAAATCGCCTCAGTTCTTGTCACCTGATAAAATGCGGCAAATTGGTATATGTATAACAAAAACAAAATAAAAAATTTAATTGATTAAAGACGAAAGTAATCACTAGTGGCTTTAATACTAAATACTACTACTGTAATACCTACGAGTATAGGTACTCGTAAAAAGTATAGTTTTCAAAGTGAATTAAAAAATTCAAAGCTTATTTTTTTTTATTTAAGTGTTAGGTGGTTTGTCACCCCTGATAACACCTACTATGACACTCTTGCCCCAGAATATGTATAAACGCAGTTTCTCAGAATTTTGAAGAGCTTTTCAACTTATTAAGGTATTCATTTTCTTGACAGCGTCTACCAACTGTGTTACTAAATACGTAAATCCACTGAAGCTAACCTAGTTCAAGTTAGGTGAGGTAGGGCACAGCGAAATGTCATCCCGCTCGAATTTGGAGCAGCCCAACTGGGGAAGTACCTCCGCCTTGCGGAAGACCACAGCCATAATAACACTACTACTTGCTCTGTAGTAGTGTTGTGTTCCTGGAGGTGAGCAAGGTTGCCAGAGCTCCCGAGGATTCGTTGTGTTGAGAGCGAGGGAATTTGTTCCTTCAGCTGTCAACACGGCGAATCCTCAAACATATCAACGGTCGGCAACGCCCATGTTACTCCTTTGGGGTTGCATGCGTCTATAGGCTGCGGTGTCCGCTTACCATCAGGCGGGCCATACGCTTGTTTGCCACCGTCGTTGTATAAAAAAAAAAAAGTTAGGTACGTACGATACTCTTACCCCAGTCATGGGGCAAGAGGAACAGACATGCCGATTTTTATTTTTTTACAAATTAGTGCATGTTTTAAAAGTTTATTTGCTTGATAAGTAGTTTCAATTAAAAATATATTCAATTTACTTATATTTTATCGCTTTATTATACGAATTAATGCAATAATTAGAACACAAACACTATTTGAATCTAACTTTCAAAAAAGTATGATACTCATACCCCGACTCACCTTATACAAGGAGTACCAAAAATGGGGTGTTTGATTGGTTTGACTTTAAAAGTAGGTACTGTTTTTTTTAACTGAAATTGAACATTACTTTCATACTTACAGTTCGCACGAAATAATAATCGATATAGCGCTAAGAACAGTAGGTTCCTTTTCGTATATGCGAGCAAGCCAACAAATTGGCAACATTACTGCCAAGTCACGTTCCAGTGAGCGCTGCCAGGACCCAACTAGCTATTTGCATCACTATAGTTTAGTGTACCGAATTGGTGATTAATTCTGACAACCATATGCTGGTAGATTATGGTAAATTCATAAAATCAGGCCAATTAGACAAGCCACATACTGGTCGAATTCCCCGACGGTCGCATTCTAATATTGAAGAACCAGAGAGTATCTTATTGGTGCCAAAATCAAAGAAAATATATCAAAGATAATTCTGTAGTAGTTTTTAAGTTGTTATGTCTTTATTTATTTAATTCATGTTTTGAGGTGTGCAATTTAAAAGTTCATTGTTGTTATTATGCTATATTATATGCTCAACACAGACAATATGATTGTAACGACACTTTAATGTAAACTAAACTATATTATAAAAAACTAACATAGGTTAGTTAGAATCAACTGTAAGTGAGGGTAAACATTGCATATATGAAGTTGAAAAAAATATAATGATAATAAGTATCACACATACATAAGTAAATTCTAATAATATTAGTTCGTCAGAAGGCTTCATGTTGAGGGTGCTTCAGCTGCGTTCGCGCCACAACGTGCATTTCAGAGGGTCTAGTATAAGTTTTACTGAAACAAAACTCTACGATCGCGTTTGCGTTTTACCCTCAATTTGTATGGGATTTGACAGCTAAACGCAAACGCGGTCGTAACGTTTTGTTTCGCCTTTTCCTCTGCTCGTTTGTGGTGCGCGTGCCGCGGCCGCTGCAGCCCCCCTATTCTGTAACTTGTTTTAAGCTCACCTCAACGCTCACCCACAAATATATCATGACACCGCGATGCGTAGAAACTAAGCGGCGGTAGAGATCTAGTTTCGTGACGGGTGACCGGCGGGGTGAGCCGTATTAGCGCTTAGCGAATAACGGCCCAGGAGACCATCGCGAATGCTGACTTCTGGTCAAAGGGTATTGTGTTTCGGCGGTTCCGGGGCAACCTACCGAACCTACATCGGAGCTGACGACGCAGCGGAGCGACAGCATTATGTCGCCTAAATTATATCTTTAGAATTAGTTTTTGTAATTGTATGTATATTAGTCTTTAAGGTATTTATTATATTATTATTATATTACTATATTTTTATTATATGTTCACCTTAAAGTTTAGAATATGGAAAAGTCAAAGGGTAACAGGATACATATCTTCAATATATATATTTTTTAAATTGGAATTTTGATATAAGTATTTACGAGTATATTATTTTCACACTCTAGACAAAATCCAAATTCCTGATATTTCTTTTGAGAATTCATATTGACTGGTAATCCTAAACAGCCTCGGTATTAACACATTCAGGGCCAATGACGACAAATATGCGTCAGACCGCTGTAGTCGCTTTCCGCTACATACGAGGACAACCACGGGATCGGCTACGCTACGAGCGTAGCGCGTAGCGATTCTTGGCCCTGAATGGGTTAAGCCTGGAACCAATGGCCTGCTTGTCCTAAAATAGATAGTAAACAGACTTAGAGGTAGTCAGGCCTTGACGACGCAACGGAGCCACACTGTTTCGTCGCCTATACAACGTGTTAATAAAATAACGCAAAACCTGAAAACAGTTTGTTCAGAATCGAGCATAGAATACGAAAAAAATAAAAAATAAATTTTTTGACAAGATTTATTTTTTACATTTGTATGGAGTGTTGGCCGACTGGGGCGACCTGCTCCATACAAATGTAAAAAATAAATCGCGTCAAAAATTTTTATTTTTATTTTTTTCGCATTCTACTCTCGATTCTGAACAAACTGTTTTCAGGTTTTGCGTTATTTTATTAACACGTTGTATAATAATTAGTGTTTCAATATTATATTGTATGTATGTTAGTCTGTAAGGTATTTGTAACTATGGGCCTTAGTTGCCTGAAATAAATGTTTTTTTATTATTATTATATATTAAGGTTACAATTAGAAAAAAATAAAAATTATGATATACTTTATTGACAATACATTTTGAATGAATATATTCATTTCATGTTTCATATATTTTAAATATTCATTTCATATATTTTCAAAGTCTGACCCTATTGAAACAATGGCCAAGAAAAAGTTGATCGAACCTTATGATAGTATGTGATAATCAGTCTTGTATTACACAGGGCAGTTGTAGCAGATCTCAGGGAACTGAACCTTGTGTGTGGCCACGCTAAGGAGGATGGGCTGGAACAATTCTGGACCCCAGTTCGCCATGCCTTCTGCTGCACTTGTGACATCATACTGGTAAACAGACAAACATTTTTAGATGAAAAGTCCCCGCTTAAAAAACTGACTGCAAAAAATTAACGCTCTGCGTCGATGTTTTGGATTATTCATAAAAAAAATAGCGTTTGTGACGTTGTGTGAAAAGTTGAATGGATCAACAGTCAACATCCTTATTGATTTTTTATTTTATTGATTAGTATTATTTATAATAAGGCTTCGCGAAGTATCACGTTTGGGGCGCGGCGGGACGAGATATCCGATGGGATTTCATACACAATTCTCAATTTGGTCAATTGATTTGGAATTTCATACAACATAGCGAAGCAGAGCAAGCGAACTTCTTTTGTTTTAGGAACAATTCGTGAACGAACATCGGGGCGTTCACGTTCACCCATTAAAATAAACTTGGGAGTTTTTCTTTTTTCCATGTTTAAGAAAAGCACTATACATAGCTCGGCGTGAAAAGGGCTTGCCGGCCTCGTATAACAATCCGGCCTTGCTACGCTCATCCGTCTAGATTTTCCCGGCCTCTGCCGTAACTAACTTTATCTAACTAACTAATTACCTACCGAGTGAGATAAGACTTGTGTGAGCGCAGTAGCAGGTGCGAAAACCATCTTGTTACTGCTTCGCGGTAATGCAGTCATTGCTACAGTGGCTGAGAATTCTTCGGTGAACATATTGTAAATTACCTGAAAAATACGTTTAGTTTTATATTGTGGCCTTAATTATTTATTAGAAGTATTTTCAAGATAAAAACTTTTGTTTAGCAACGTTCAAAATATGCAGTTAATCTCAATTTATTTCATTTGTATGGACATAACATATACGAATGTAATTACAAAAAAAAAGAAATCGACATTAAATAAAGGACATAAATATCTCTACAAGACTCTATTATTGTCAATATCAGGCGTATAGTATAGGTACGTAGGTATAGTACTGGTATATTATTGTGCTTTTTTATGTACGTATACCCCTGTGTTTTTTATGTACGTATACCCCTGTGTTTTTTATGTACGTGTAACCCTGCCTGTACTTATTTTTGCACAATACTGTACTTGAACATTTTACTTTTTGTACTTTACCGCAAACGGAAACTCAGCAGTATTGTGTTTAAAAATCCCGGTAAAATAGTGATGATTGCCGTTTTCCAGCTCCATGTGGATATCATAACCCAGCGCCACCTCCACCATTCTTAGCGTAGCCTAAAAAAAAACAAGTTAAATTAAAATATTTTATAAACTGTCTCATTTTAAGTATAGTCTTTGACATTCTCACGACTAAGATGAATCTATAGACGCCTTACACGTTAAAATCTATCAAGCCGTTTAAGCTGCAAAATGTCTGCCATAAATTAAACGTAATTTTATTTTTTTCTGGTGCAAAGTAAATTTTATGATCAATCTGATGTATTCGCGGATAAAAATAATAATGCCGTGTTGACAGCAATATACAAATGCAGACACCTGTCATTTTACACGTCATAAAATGTAGGTTACTGCAAGCTGTAATATACAGGATGTTAACGGGGTCATGATCCGGAATGACAAAAAGCGAATAAGATGATCATACTGAACAACCTTTCCCATGGGACCAACCACGAAATCGCAAAAAAAAAGAGCCAATTAAGAGTTAACTGTGAGTTAACTGCGATTTAATTGAGAGTTAATGTATGGAATACCTGGTTTTTTTTTGCGATTTCGTGGTTGGTCCCATGGGAAAGGTTGTTCAGTATGATCATCTTATTCGCTTTTTGTCATTCCGGATCATGACCCCGTTAACATCCTGTATAGCTGTAATAATATAACATTGACTTTTCATCGGGCGGGGACTATTTTGTCGTAAGACTGGTCATCCTTTTTGCCATTTTTGCGCAAGCTCTGCTTCTCTTTTATTTTTTAATTACAGGTATGTAGTATTGCTCATCATCATCATCATATCGGCCAAAAGACGTCCACTGCTGGACATAGGCCTCCCCCAAAGAGTGCCACAACCTTTCCGCCCAACGGCCATCGGTTCTACGTGCAATGTGTTGTACCTATTGCTATCTCCCTCTATCTATAGCTGCTTCTGTGTCGGTTGTAGCGATACATTGTGACGGCCCTTAGATAATCTTTTGAGTTTACCTGAGCGAACACGCTGGTCGTGTTGTCAGTGTTGTCAAACCGCCAAATTTGTTGGACGGTGTGCTGGATGATGTCGACATTTTGGATGGACGTGACAAAGGCGTTTTGGAAAGTTACGTTGCCTTTTACGTGCCAATCAAAAACGTTTTCACTGTTGATAAATAAAATATTATTATACGAATAAAAAAACTTATATGTACTCGTATTGCATAGGGCATTGGGAAAAATTGACGATTAAGTTTTAAGTTTTGTAAATAACTTTTCAATATGGCCTGTGGAAATATATATTGCACATATCTCGGCACCGATGCATTTTAGAGTAAGTATTACATTTTATATTAAAATATATTTGTTTTTAGTAGATCTATCATAATCTATCACTTTTACGAGTGGCGGCTCACATAAAAAAAAAATCTGGTAGTTATATGAAAGCTTGAATAAATGCCTTTAACAAAAAGCCTCTGTTATGTTTATCGGTTAAAACCGGTCTAGTATATTTCTGGTGATAAACTAATTTTATCGCCATGTTTTTTTTAAATAGTTTTATGGATATGGATACGCATAAGTATTTTTCCTCAGTCTTGGCGTGCTATTTACAATCCTATTTTATTGACGAAAATGTGACTCACTGATAGCCAATTTTTACGCCAAGTACAAGTGCGCCAAAAACTAGATTATCAGACGTAGGTAAGTTCGAGCAGATAATGTAAAGGTGACATTAAACATAATTAATTACATTATACATATTATCTTTGTCTTTATTTTGTCTGGTATATGACTGGCTGGTACGATAGGCTTTTTCCAAAGGAATAGGTACTAGATTAAAAGAGGAATCTATGAATTTTGCAAAGAACATGGCAAGGTAGATAACCTGCAACTACAGCTTAGCCAAACTCGCACCTGTCGCAGTAATGTAGGACGAAATGTTATTGTTAGATGACAATTGCCAAGTTTTCACCCTGCCAAAGTTACCGCTTCATGTATTCTCGATTTCTTACAAATTGAATGCATATAGGTACATGTTGATAAACGATTAAAGCTCGTTTTTAGAGCCTCCCGAGGATGTATTGTGTTGAGGGAGGGCCTCCGTTCGTCGTTGTCATCACAACGAATCCTCAAATCAATAATGGGTCGGCAACGCGCTGTGATTCTTCTGGAATCATAAGCGTCCATATCTGCTTACTAGGGCGGACCGTGTGCTTGTTTGCAATAGTCGTATTATAAAAAAAAAGACCGGGTTGCACTCCGGGAGTGCCGGCAGAAGTGAAAACTCAATAACATTGTAACAGTTTTTCGATCAGGTCACGTGACATCTTACGGTGTCACCCTAAAAATGAATTTGGCGCAAATTTATAAACAATTATCAATTATGTAGGCGGACGGGCCGCGGGCGCGTTGGGTGCGACGGGCCGGCTCGCGCGCCGCCGGCGGCGACCAAAATATAAATTTGTTTTTGCCGTTGGTAAATATTTTTCAAAGCTTTATCTCTTTAGGAATAACGTCCAAATTCAAACTATTCGAATTTGCTAAATAGCAAAACGGTGAAGGACGCGTCGACTAAATTACAAATTTATTTGCAGAATATGCTATTGCAAAAAGTGTTTAACGGCTTTATACTCTTACGAATAGCGTTCAGTTTTGAATGAAGACGAAACGGCTAGCAGCAAAATATAAAAGTTTGTGACCTCCTTCACATCTGACGTCACAAAAATCTGTCCCGTATTTAACAATTTTTCCCCATCCCAAAAAGTGCTCAGCGCCGCTAAAGCAGTTTTCACTTCAAAAACACATGGAGTTTTGTAAAATTAAAAACCCTTACTCAACTGCAACCTCAAAACTAGGTATCTTCAAGTTGCACCAGCCGTATTCTTCCATGTCCTTCATTGCAGTCTCCATAAGCTCCAGAATGTAAGGAACATGGTCGACCAAACGGACATTGTTAACTGAAAATACCAGATTCATACTTAAGGGTCTATTGGACTTAGCGTATTCCATTAGCTTCGGTTTTGTATTTCTAGCACGCGCTCTGTTCCCCGCACGTCAAGCCTACTGAATACGGTATTTGACAATAGTCAAATCAACTTCTTTTTATGAAACGTCAAAAACGCTCCGTTAGAATGAAATTTGTAGAGATTACTTCATTGTGACGTCACCAGCAATGTCCTTATTGTTAGTTTATATGAATTGAAAAATATTAAAATAGTACCTAAACTCAAATGACAGATTGATGCTTTCCGAGTATTTTCGTAATGTTTATCTCTTGCTAATAAAAATCTATTTATGTTCACTGTTGTCAAATACCCTAGAGCATGCTCGTCGGACAACGAAGCCAATTCCAATTCCAACCAGTAAGTATAACAGAGTATCTAATAATATACAATATAAGTACTACAAAACCATCATGACATTTGGACATTGCCAAATCCTGTCCAACGTTTCATTTGTGCCACAACCAAACAGGCGTCATAAAACTTGATTTTATTTTCTACCCAATCTGTCTTTGCTATATCTACCTACATATGAACAGGGCAATGTGAAAAAGTTTTTACTACAATGACAACTTCCAGTTCCGCCATTGCAAACGTCTCATGAACGATTTTTAATCTTCAAGTAACCTATTGACAACCATCATATTCACACCCTTTTCCAACCAATACCTATAGCAATTCCGAGAGTCATAACAACTATGCATGTTCGGAGGTCAGCCTTTCACTGGTTTTGCATTAATGTGAATTGTCGGTAAACGTGAACTTTCGCTGTCAATTAAGTACATTCAAATCCATCAAATTCTGCATAACATAAATACATTTTGTTTAACACGCCATTATACTGCTTATCGATGGATGCATAAATGATTGAATGGCGTACCTATTTATCCACGTCGGTTTGAGTCACTTTAATTTGACATGTTAAAATTGTTTGTAAACAAAAAGATAACCTCAAAATGACATAATCAATTTCAAATATCTACGTATTCCCTGTATAATTACAAAATAAAACTTGCTGTAGTGGAAGAGTAGTTTATTGTCCTCAAAATACATTAGGTTTGCATGAGATACAAAGAGTTTTGTGTTGGTACTTACTATGGATGTGCGGCAATGTCCTTTAGAAGAGAAGGTTAATTGTGTAACGTTTCGATGAGTTTTGGGCATATCGACTGTCATTTTCACATCCATAAAATTACAGTTGATATCCCAACGCGCATTCTTCAACTACGCAATAACACTGCAGAAATACGAATATTGATGTCGCCTTGTAAATGTATTGAAAGCTTTATTTTAAAACGACAGATATATATACAGAAACCGACCGATATTTTGAACACAAACTTTTGTATGTTTCATTAGGTGGATATTAATTGACAAAGTTAACTGTAAAACAAACTTACTGCAGTAGTATTTTATGTCTTTATTTGACATATTAAAATTACTTACCCGTAGTCAACAACTGTGGGTAAACTAGTATCCCATTTAATAGTAAAATACAGCACAGAAACACTCTCTCCATTGTTTCAGTCAACCAAAGACGTCCACAGTATATTTGCAGTATTTGCCACGATTGTCGCTGCTGAAAGGTTTTGTCCGAATTATTAATAATGCTATCAAGAAGTGATTACGATAAGACATTATTAATTTATTATCTGCCTCATAACTAATTTATTATCTGTCACAGGATACATGACTGATGAAAGTAATGAACATGCATTGTACTTATACTAGTCGCTCGGTGAGCTGTAAAACTCGCGCGACTAACTTTTTTAAATTTGAAAAAAAAAATGGACCGATACATTTTTTGTTTTTGTTTACATTACAGTATTTGTTTTTGTTGACATTGCTTATGTATACACAACAATCGCCCGCGAGGGTGAAGGGTGGTAGGGTTTATTTCATTTACAACTGCTGCGCGCACAGCTGTGTTATGAAAACTAATGTTTTATGTTTGTTTTTTTGACACGCAGGTGACAGCTTTTACGTTTATGATGTCAAACACAAGCAATGCCAACAAAAACAAATACTTTAATGAAAACAAAAACAAAAATTTCAAAGTATTAAAAAATACGCTGCGCGCAATACGCTACCGAATATGCCCTTGATCGGTTCACACCTCATGTCTGATACATCCTGTATAAAGTAGGTGTCAAAGCGGACCTCAGGCTCCTTAAGGGGCACAACCGGGAATAAAGTTGCGGAATGATGATATAAATATATAATAGTAGGTTAAGTACTCGTATTTTTGATCGATTCAACATGAATATTCATGGTAGTTAAGTTTATTTTGCGTATTAAAAAAAAACCATTATACGTAGAAGGAATGCCTTACTTGACTTAAGTTCCTCAGTCCCTTGGATGGGGCAGAGGGCATCCATAATGCGTCGCCAACCCGATCGGGCTTGAGCTTCACGCTTCAGTTTGCTCGTGATAGGAGGGTAATTACGTAATACTATGAGAATATCACCTTATCCACGTTAATCACCTAACCACGATCACCCAGGGGAACCTAGCGGCATGTTAAGAACAGCGCCATCTGTGTTTCCCGATGGTAACCAATAGATGGCTTATTTAAGTATCACCTGGTATCCTCTTATAGGATACTAGTAGGAGTAGTAGTTAAGGATCAAGTTGACAGAGGGCGCTGTAATAAAAGCCCGTAATTATAGGTGCTTAATAATTTAATGATTAACTTTTCGACAATACACGAAGAGAAGCACACGCTGGTCTTTTTATATCTTCCACCCCTGCCCAACGCACCCCGAGAAGTCCGCATCCCTTCACGGCAATTATTTTATATTCAACTAGGAAAAAATAATAATGTTCGGTTATGGCGGTTCGCCGGACGCTGCCGCGTCACGGTCGCTCGCTCGCTCGGCTCGCGCGCTGCAGGGTCGCAGTTCACCTAACACTCCTCTTCACTTCGCTCCTCGTCATACCTACACCGACCTGCCATAGTCTACGAAAAATATGAAATAGGTAATTAAAATGAAAAAATAATTAATTTTGTTTTTTTTCCCCTGGGGGATCAGGCTAGGGGATTCTAGTGGACAACAGCGATATTATGTAAAAACCTGTATGTGAAAAGAGAGTCAGTTCTATAGGGTTCAATTTTAGGTTTCACTCACACCTTTTTTTTTAAATTCAATTCATTTATTTGTCTGTAAAACATAGGTACAAGTACATTGGTGTTACAAGAATCAGTCTAGAATCACTATGTTCTGGCCATGAGGCGTATAAACAGTCATTAACAAATGACAAAAGTTATAGGTAGGCATTTGGAATGAGGTATTAATAAATTATTATAATATAAAAAACTAAAATATTGAGCAAAAAAATATAGTCAATGAGAAAATAAATGTCTAATGTCAAAATAATTGAGGATACATATTTAAATTCAATCCAATTAAATTAATAACCAATGTATGTGTCAGATATTACTAATTGAACATATGTCGTTTATTAAAAATTCCGATATTGAATAGTAGGACTTACTAGTAAGTAATTTAAGTACAAAGCTTATATTTAAATTCATGTAAAGGCAACAATCTTAAAGCTAAGGGCATATTATTAAAAAAATTGGCCTTGATGTTTATATCATTGGCTAAATAAATATTAAGTATGCTGTTTCCAAATTAAAATAGTAGGTACCGAATAGGTTTCTACCTACCAACCTAAGAATCATGAAGTAACATAGAAAATCGTTTTTATACTTAGTTTCATCGTCTTGTACAAGTTTCGTATAGACGCTTTGGATATTTTATGTAATTATTAATTGCATTAGCAAGCTAACATCTTTCAGAGGCCATTACTTAAGAATTAATAAATTTTGATGATACCATAAAATCGCATTAGGTCCGTTTCATCCAAACGGATTACCCTGTCAAGTTTGTCTAAATCGGAGTGACAAGAGAGCTGTCAAAGCTGTGTCAATTCGCGGACCGCTGTCAAGTCGGGATCTATATCACGGGACTTCAAGAACAGGGTTGCGTTGCGGTGCAAGCGAGAGCGGTACGCGACAGAAAGAAAGAGTTATATGTAATTATTTATTTATTTAATCTTTATTGCACAAAAGAAAAACTTATCATACAAAAGGCGGACTTGATGCCTTAAGCATTCTCTACCAGTGAAGCTTTGGGCAAAGCAGACCAATTGTGGTAGGTGCAACTTTTATCTTTTTCTTTTGAGGATAAATAAAAGGGACGGATAAAGATAACCGATTTCTTTTATTTAAAAATTAAAACAATATTTTGTTATTTTTTCTACTCCTGTACCGTTATCTGTCATTTATATAGGCTTTAGCTCAAATAAAATGACACCGATAATAAGTCGTCGAAAAACTGTATGCTCTATGGCCCATAAACGCACTGTTTAGCGTACTTTTATGGTTCATAAATTTTTCATAAAAGCACTGTTCACCACTATGTGAGATCATCTAACTTTTTTTAATCGGCCGCTATATTGCAGTGGAACCAACTTCATAAGCGAATTTTTCGAAATAAAAAGTTTTTCTTTGCTATCAAACATTTGTAGAACATAAATTATTTACTAAAATAAAAATAAATGACCATGTATTGTGTGTTAATATACATATTTTACCAATTATTGGTATTATTTATAAATATAAATCGATCCGATTCGGTTCGGATCCGGATTCAGTTTGGTTCGGATGGCAAGTGCAAGGAAATTAAAAACAAAACAGACCATAAACAAGAGGTGTCAATGTGTCATATTACTAATTTCCCACCAAAGTTCCAGTTCAAAATTAAAATACGGAATATGATAACTATTCGTTATTAATAACTTATTAAGATTTTGTTCGTGTTTTTGAAGTGAAGAAAAATGTGTACGTTCCTTTTAAAATGTACGAAGAAGAAAATAACTGCACCGCTGGAGAAATTGCGCGAGTAGTAATAGAACTAACGGAAAACTTACTGCCTGAAAAGTCAAATGCTATTTATTTAAAATTAGTCCTAGAAAAAGTATTGTATGCAACGGTGTATAACTTGGTCTTAAAACGCTCGTGGCGTCTTTAATTGCGATGCTCGCCAAGGCTCGCAGCGCAACTCACGACACTCGCTTTTTAAGACCCTACGTATACAACAGCTGCATAAAATATTATAAATATGCACATAGTTGTGCTTTATAATGATATACTTAGCTAAGCATAAAACATAAAGCGTAGCATAGAACCACCACGACAGAGAAACCTTTGGATTAAAAAGAAACATTATATTCGGTCCATCTGTTCAGGAGCTACTGTGCCACAGACAGCACAGCACACACATGTTAAATTTGTTATAAGTTCGCCTACGCAATCGAACAGCCGGTCTAATTTGAAAGCATCTAAATGAAATTATAGATATAAGTAGATGAAATCATTGTGTTATGCAAAAGTAAAAAAAACCGGACTAGTGCGAGTCGGACTCGCCCACCGAGGGTACCGTACTTAATTACAAATGTATAATTTTCCAATTTTTCCCTGTAGATGGGTTAAAATGATATTACTTGCTAAATATCATAATTCTATGTCAACGAAAAATACCATATAAATTTTGATTCCCTTGAGATTGTCGAAATATACGTTTTTTGCGGCATTAACGGCGGTACCTTTTTTTTAGATTAACTTAGAAGTTTATTTTTTTTCACAGCTTCAAGGGACCTGAGTATAGTTTTAATTTCGACTCGTTGCCTCCACGCCTTCCCAAGGGTCTCGAGTCTTGACAGACAGACACGAAGCGCTCATAGCCTAGCGGCGCCTGCGAGTCGGAAACGATAACACAGCTGGTTAAGGGGCTCCCATACGCCAATGACCTTCGATCTGAATCCCTTAGTTTTCTAATGTTTCTTGTAGCTTATTATATTAACAACAACGGCTTTAAGCAATATAGTATCCCATATTTACTTCAAAGTTAATTGTTTTCGAGACATTTGGCATCGAAGTTGAACAATTTTAGACCAAAAAACTGGTTTACTGGCTATAACTTTTGGGTTAATTAGTTTAAAATGAAAACCCTGGACCAGTTTTTAGACATCGTAGACGAACCCAAATATGTAGATTTCGTATATGTTAGATCTTTCAAGTCAATACAGATACGAAATAAGTGTTGTTTTAGACAATGTTTAAAAAAATCATACTAAATTAAATATTTATTTGTTTCAAATTCCGGTGAACCAAAATGGAGATAAAAAATTGAAAAACCGATAGCCGTTTGATTTATAATTCTGTCTGTAGTGCAAAAGTAGGAGATACGATTCTAAACTTGTCAAAAATCGATGAAAACCTCGGGTAGCCCCTTAAGCAAAGATGGCAGCGGTCAGTCTTTGGTTGGGTGACCGCCTGATGTTTGAGTGGTTAATATAAATGAGCGTGTGCTTTGGAAGGCACGCTAAGCAGTTGATCCCGGCTGCTGTCTATGACAGTAGTCGTTAAGCCGAGTTAGAGGCCTTCGGGCGGCTTATATTAAGAACTTCTAACAGTCGAGTTGCCCACTCACTTGTCAAACGGGGCACAACTGTTACTCGCGTCCGCAGGAGCTACCTACCACAACCCTGCACGTGTCCCCTGGGTGTTACTTAAGAGTGACAACTTTAAAGGCCAAAATAATATATGCCATACGATTAAATAACAGACAGACAGACAGACGGCAAAGTCATCCTATAAGGGCACCGTTTTTTGTTTGAAGTACGAAACCCCAAAAAAAAACTGCTTACATACATACATTAAAACTTGCAAGCTAAAGCAAGGCTGGACAGCATTCGAAAGGCTACAGCACATCTTTTCGTGCAATATTCCGCAGTGTCTCAAGAAGAGAGTTTAGAGAGTCTTTGACCAGTGTGTGTTGCCAGTGATGTATGGCACGGAAACGTTGTCGCTTACTATGGGCCTCATAAGAAGGCTCAAAGTCACCCAAAGGGCAATGGAGAGGGCTGTGTTGGGAGTTTCTCTGCGCGATCGCATCAGAAATGAGGCTATCCGCAGCAGAACCAAGGTAGCCGATATAGGCCTCCGAATCGCTAAACTTAAGTGGCAGTGGACGGGGCACATTGCAAGTAGGACCGATGGCCGTTGGAGCGGAAAGGTTCTTGACTGGCGACAACGTACCGGAAGGCGCAGCGTGGTTAGGCCCCCAACAAGGTGGACTGATGACCTGGTAAAGGTCGCGGGAGTCCGCTGGATGCGGGTAGCGCCGGACCGGTCATTGTGGCACTCTTTAGGGGAGACATATGTCCAGCAGTGGACGTCTTTCGGCTGATATGATGATGATGATGATGATGATGATGATGATGATGATGATGATGATGATGATGAAAACTTACAATGCATGACTCTCACTAGAATTATTTTATGAAAAAAAGTTCTCGGTTGGTGACGTCACCGATATATCGCGCTGGTCTAACAGATTTCACTTTCTGTATCTGACTTTGAAATATGCCAGGCCGATCGGCAATAAAATCCGAATAGCATCTCTATAATCGCCATCCTCTTATGCTTTGAGCTGCCAGTATAAACACCTGAGCCTTGGAATACTAATGAACTTTTTGTATAAACCCTCTGAATTTGAGGGGTTAAGTTGTCAGATTGGACATTTGAAATATACAAATGCTATTGCGTAATTTAATACATCATTTTACGGTAGGTATACATTTACCAGATCGAGCCGCAATGTTATTTTAGTGGCGTATTTCCACATTTATGCTGGACCCATTTCGAATAAATCAAATTGAAAAAAATTGCAACAAACGAGAACAAGGTACGGCAAGTAAACTTTCTGTCATTTTCCCAAACAAAAAAAAACATTTAGATAGACAGGTACCTAAAGAAACAGAACAAGAAACTTCAAGTTAAGATCGGACTTACGCATAAACTGAGAGCCTGTTTATGTAAACCTGGTTCAGAATTTGACAAGGTAAGTTAATAAACGTTTTTTTTTTCATGTTTTAACACTAGCCGAAACACGTCCACTGCTGGACTACGGCTGCCTCAAAGATCTCCACAATGACCGGTGTTGCGCTGTCGTCCAAGATCAGATCACCTTTCCAACTTCTCGGGGGTCTTCCTGTGTAGTTCTGGGTTTACAAGGACCGGAGATCAGATAAACGGCAGTTCGGGAGGATCCCTTTATTCTGACAGTCAATACTTGACAGGCGCGTAGCAGTGTACAAAGTAGTTTGCTGGCCAGAGGCCGCATACACAACACTTCCCACGTTGCGTCTTCCGGTACGTGGTCGCGACTGGAGTAGCTTTTGGCCCCAACGGCCATCGGTTTCTGCGAGCAATGTCTTTTAAGTCTGGTAACTCTCTGTGTTTTGTCGACGTAATCGTTTTACCGAAAACCCTTTCCTCGATACTTACCAATATTTAAGAAAAAAAAAAATCATTGTTGATTGAGAACCACTGTAAAAAAACCTGATACCTACTTTTAAATAATGTATGTTTAGTTTTTTCCATGGAACGAAGTATGCTAGGAGTAAGAAAAGCTGATCGGATAAGGAACCAAGTCATTAGAAGCAAAACCAAGGTGCAGGACATTATCACAAAAATTAGGAGGCATAAATGGAAGTGCTCAGGCCACACTATTAGAGGCATAGACAAGTGGAGTAAAAAGGTAAGCCAGTGGTATCCAAGAGGCTGCAAAATAAAGAGAGGCAGGCAGATCAAAAGATGGGACGACGACATCAGGCCTGTTGCTGGTGTCACCTGGAGCAGGGTTGCCAGAGACAGACATGAGTGGAGAAGGTTGGAGGAGGCCTTTGCCGACTGGCAAGCGAACACCCAAAATAAATAAAGAAACCAAATAACGAATCAAAGAAGAAATACAACATTTGCATGTCATGAACAAAGGCTATAACATAACATGTTTTGTTTTTAATGATATTCAGTATTTGACAAGTTATACAATTAAACTGTTTACCCCTAGTTATAGCATAATTGTATGTATTTACAGCAGATGAAGCAAAGAATGAGTGTTATGTACTTAACCCATTCGCCAACAAACTGCTCCGCAGTTTGTCGAAGTTTTTTTAGTACCTAGTTTTAAGTTTTTAATGTATGTGAGCAATAAATAAGAAAACAAAGGGGAACCTACGTATGATTCGCAGAATTTTAATTTCATCAAAAAAACACTTTTTTCCGAAACACTAAACTTTTCAGGATTGCTATAAAATAAACCTAACCTAACCTAATGGGTTAGACAGAATTACCTTTTAGCTGTTAACAAAAAGTTTCTGAGTTTTTTTTCCGATGAAATGAAAATTCGGTGAAACAATGCATTCGGTGAAAGTTTGGGATTTTGGGATTAGACTGGTTTCCTCACGAAGTTTTGGGGGATTACAGCAGATAAATACGGGTAGATATGCATTTGACTTACACACAAGAGGGGTATTTTGTATACTTTTCGAACGAGCGTTACGACAAATCAATTGGTATTTTCCCATGTAAGTACAGAAAAATACATTTTCTCAAACATGCAATGAAATATTGACGTTGTGTTCTTCATAATGGGCTTCGAAGTGTAACGTTTCGAGCGCAGCGAGACGAGAGTTCCGTAATGCATTTCATACAAAATTTGAGGCACAGCATCATGGCGTTCAGTCAGCCATGAAAATTAAAGTTTGATTTCTTTATTTTTTTTATCTATTTCATTGCATGTTTTAGAAAAAAACACTATACATCATACCTCGGCGTGAAAAGGGGCTTCCAGCATGGGCATGAGAGTTATGAAACTCTCTGTATGTAAAGTATATATGTACTCGGCCGGCAACCCCTTACTTCCCGGCCTCTGTAGTAATGTACTATTACATCTACCTGAGGCTCTAGTATAAGTTTTACCGAAACAAAACGTTACGACCGCGTTCGCGTTTAGCTGTCAAATACCTTAAAAATTGAGGGTAAAACGCAAACGCGTTCGTACAGTTTTATTTCGGTAAAACTTATACTAGAGCCTATCTCGATCACTCGATCAGCAGGATCAATGCTTTAATCATTAAAAACATTTATACAGCTTTAACATTGTAAGGTATATTTACTGCTTTATTTAACAGGCGCTTAAAAACTCCGTTAAGTCGATCGAAAACCGATAAAATCGAGCAAATTTTATTTCCTCGGACTTGTTAAGCGAATTTACGAGTTTAAGAACATTTCTCTTATATTGCAGGTAAGTAAGTATTTTTATGTGGTGGACTAAAATTTGCACAATAGGTACAAGTAGCAATACAGTGGATCTTTGCGAACATTAAGCTGCATTACACGAGTGCAACACTCACATGCGTTTCATTACATTACGGGTTGCCGCGGTGTAATGAGTTCAATCGATCTATTAAACTCAGTAGTGTATAGCTAAACTGGCTTGCGAATTTTGCACGCGTCTAAATGGCGTTTTATAGATGGGTATGACAATGATTGCGTTTTCATTTTCGTTTTTTAATGCCACTGAGTACAAATTTATACCTGTCAAGTTAGTTTTCCGCGTGTGAAATCATCTTCCCGCGTAGCACCACCCACGTAGGTTTTTCAGAGAACCCAGTCAGCGTCACGGGATAAAATATAATATAGTCTTATGTCCATCCAGGAGGCCCTCTGCATATTCTGGTGAATGGTGATAATTCAATTTAAACTTTCGTGAGACATGATGAAATAATGCTAATAATTACACGGTTTAACTCACGAATTAAATGATACTACGGGCTACATGTTTCGAACTCTTCGGTAGTTCTTCTTCAGGATGAGTATTTTCACGGCGGTGTCGCTTGAATCACTGCCCGCACCCGCTCCGAACGGGCGGGGGGAGGTGGGCACTCTTGCGCTGGAGTTGTTGTGTGACACACACAACACACATCCAGAAAAACAACTCCCGAAGAGTTCGAAACAGGGCGGCGTAGTGATACGTGACTTGAACCGTGTAATGAATAGCATTATTTCTGGTGATTTTTTTTTTGAAATCGGTCCTTTTACTAAGTACCTACAACTGCAAACTTGCATTTCACAAAACATAATATTTTTATTATGAGTGAGTAGGTATAGAAGATATGACCTTATACTAGTTGCCCAGTACAAAACCATGTCCAGCCAATCAAAGAAATGCCCCAGAGCGTACTACCTACTGACCTAATATACGCAGACCCCACTTAAAGTTAAAGTGCCACCAGTGGAACATAAAGCCACGAGGGCAAAGGGGAAAAAACGTCAAACGCACGTCCTTTTTAACGTACAGGATGCAAAACTGCCACTTTACGTGTCGTTTTAAAGCACTTAGCATAATGCATAGAGCTCTGTGTCAGCTATGTGCGTTCGAAAGATGCTGAGGATGCGAATGTGTGACGTCAGGGTTAAAGGGGCCGTGTTCATGATGTTTTAAAATAGATAGTGACATTGATTTCAGTGATAGTGATTTTGACGATTCACCGACATTAATTTTACTAAACGGGACTTAATCGCGTATAATTAACTAGTTTATTTACCTTACTGAGGTCTGCCAATGTTTCGGATGTGTCGCAACATCCATGTCCAACTGTCACCTCAGTTTGTTTACCAAAGATTTTAGAGTTTAGCCAATTAGGTCACTAGATGTCGCTGTTACGTATATGAGTAATCCTGAAACACGCTATTAAGATTTTTCCTGGAATAATGACCCCAGCGTCGTAACTACTTCAAGTTGTTCTTGTACATTAGCTGAATAAATCGTTTTGGTTCATGAAGCAGTGAATCATTTTGGGACCCAGTTTTTCATCCATATTCAACAGGCTGCCCGTTGAAACGTCGGGATACGATACGATAAGTTTTATACGCGATTAAGTCCCATTTAGTCTATCTACACTAATATTATAAAGAGGAAAGATTTGATTGTTTGTTGGTTTGTATTGAATAGGCTCCGAAACAACTGGACCGATTTGAAAAAATAAATTTATATCTTATAGCCTTTATAATATCGACCGCTGACGCCCGACGCCGACGAGCGTGGGTCGGGCTGGTACCAGAGTTTTTCGGAACTTATGTACCTACGGAATATTTCGGTGAAGGAAAATATCGTGAGGAAACCAGTCTAATCCATGTCGTATTATCCATAAGCTCTAGTTTTCCCTCTGGGTTGGAATGTCAGATGGCAGTCGCTTTCGTAAAACTAGTGCCTACGCCAAATCTTGGGATTAGGTTTCAAGCTGCCCCCTTTTAGTGAGATAATGCCCCCATCTAAATCCTGGACCCACCACTGAACTACAATCTCACAACCTTTCCCACTTTATAATATTAGTATAGGTAGTTTGGATCACTGAGCCAAAATAGTTGCATAATTTATTATTTTGGCAAGTAGTCTAGATTATGGTACGCTTTTATTCTCACGTCATTTTATACCAATCAGACCATCCCGAAACTCCTTTAGCGAACGGGAATGCAGAATTAAAGACCAGACGTACGCGGAAATGTTCCATTAATGTCGTGTATGAATATGTATGTCGAATGACCGTCCGGCAGTAATCAAGTTTGCGGCCGCTCGTACCGGCATGACGATGATTTTGAGAGGTAATTTTGAGTACCTTGTGTTTGTGGGGCCGTCTCTTCAAGTGCTAAAATCAGGTTGAATCGTTCGCTTTCATTCACGCATTTAAATCTGTAGCGGCACAAAGCACTTATAACACATGGGATATACTTAGTTAATTAAAAACTGAATTTGGGAGAGAAAATCGAATGGGGACAGTTTTATTCATGGTTAGATTAGTTGATTTCCGAATTTACAACTGAAATGGATCGAGGATTTAATGAAGTGTTTCGAAAAGTAGTGTTTGCCAAAAAGGTTTCAGTCAAAATAAATTGGGTAAAAGGTAAAGGACCTAAAGTTTTGACACCTGTATGGCAAATACTTGACACTAGAGTATTTGTGCTTAGTGGTCATCTCAATCGTTATGGATTTAAGATTGAAAGTTGCTACAATTATTGGGACACTGTCAAGAACTGGGACGTTTACGTTACTGCGTCTAATTCCATGTTATTTTAGTAGCCACCATAATAAAAACAACTGGCCAATTATATTACATTCATTCTACCATTTAACCACGAAATTAATCACACGGATCAAAATTCAATTCCCGTCATCTCCAAAGAACAAATAAAATGATCGACATTTCCCTATTCAAATGTATGCGACAGTTGGTCGGATAATCGCCGGGTCGCAATTAAAACTCGTGCGATTGGATGTCGATGTCGCTCGGTGTGAATATTTATCAGTGATACCACAGCTATGAAAATTTGGGACTCCGGGTAAAGTTTTCGGATTTGACTCCCTGCAATGTTCAATAACAAAGGGACAAAAAGATTAACCCCTTTATTAATAAAACTTAACAAGCCTTTTTTGGGGGGTTACGCATACATATGTATATATATATGGTTATGTGGGACTCCCGTATGAGCTGTGAAGCGTATACTAAGAACGTACTCGTAGACAAATCAGCTTTGATAGCTCACTTAGTTAGAACAATCTACCCGATCTGTCGAAAATAAAAAAACAAAGGTTTCCCTGCAATTAAAAATGTAATTTGCAGTTGCTTGTACTAAGTAAACTAAAATTAATATCTAGTATGCATGTTTTTTTAGCCATTTCTTATACGTGGATTGATGCGAGTGGCGCAGGCCCGGTCATTGTGGCACTCTTTGGGGTGGGCCTATGTCCAGCAGTGGACGTCTTTCAGCGGGTGTGATGATGCATTTTTCCTGCGAAAGTCTTAATGACATTAACATAAGGTTGAATTTCATATGGCCCATGGAAAAGATTTTTTACCTCAATGCATGCGTCCGAGTGCTGTTTCCATATTAATACTCAAATTTGTTGGCATATTCCCAACGGGTATAGAGTTCACTGTCACCGTGTCAACTGGGGGATGAATACTAATAGGAAAAGTCCGTTTTAATTTGGCCACAGTATTAACTATTGCATATTTCGTTTATTTTACAACATAGATACTAGTGAGGATTTTCTGAATTTACATAACAACCCTTTTAACTCATACCTACAGATCCAACCCAATCACAGAGGTAGTTCCAAGTCCAGCTCATTGCGTAGGGATTACGATAGTTTTGAAACAGTAGCATTCGTTGAAAACAGCCTCTTTTCAAGAATTATTAATGTAGTGTCCTATAGGTATCTTATGCTCGAAAAGTGTGTCATATTAGGCTTAGCAAGCGGGGCTAACTAAAATATGCATGATTTTTAAAATTAATTTCAAACATTAGGTGCTTTTCACAATCATTAAAAAAGTCATGTCAAAGCAGTTTATTTAAAAAACATGCCGCTAAACGAAACAATCTTTTCGCCGTGGAATTTATTATCGATTGTGTATAATCTTTGTTTTTACTATTTTCTCGCAGTCGAAGTGAAAAGTAGAGTGTATAACTCTGGTCTAAAAGCCATATTACCCCTCGAACAATTTCCCCTCACTTCGTTCGGGAAAATAACCATCTCATGGTAATACGGTTAGACCCTTGTCATACAATCTACTATTGTATCCCGCGATGTAAGTGCGGGCTGAAAAGCAGTCCTGTACAGCCGCCAGGCTAGCAGCAAGCACTGAGCCCCGAGCCTATTGACGCACCTAAGCTAAGTATAACCTACATTTTATTTATTTTCTGTTCCATTTTATGTTTTTTTTTTCAACAATATTTTTAGTAGTATATATATTTTTTTATATTTAATGTGTTACAAGAAAACCAAGACTCAAATGAAACATTCAAGATTAAGTTTTTTTTTCAGATATTTTCAAAGTCAAACATAAATTCGTGACAAACAACGTAGTTTTTGTCTCATTTATGAGCATTTGGCGTTCCAAAACCAACATCGTTATACTTCAATAAGGATTAATCCAAAGACAATAAGACGAGTGATAAAACCAGCAGCAGATGCCGTCTAGACGATTCCGTAGGTTATATTGTGGGGAGGTTTTGTTATTTTTATTTATCATCAATATCTCGCTAGACGTCAACAGTTTGGCTGAGTTTTAATGATAGTTCGATGTTGAGAATACCATTTAACAAGGAAGGTACACGTCATCATCATCGTCATATCAGCCGAAAGACGTCCACTGCTGGACATAGGCCTCCCCCAAAGAGTGCCAAAGTGACCAGTCCCGGGCCACCCGCATCCAGCGGACTCCCCCAACCTTTACCAGGTCATCAGGAAGGTAAAGGAAGAATAAATGTAATTATCCTCCGCATGAAGCGGAGCGGACATATTCATATTCATATTCATATTCAATTTATTCATAAAGCCAATTTACATTTGTATGGGAGACCTGACCGCATTATGATTTATTATTATTGAAAGAGATACTCTTCATTAACCTGTCTCCATCACTCGATTTCCAGTGCTGAGTTTAAGATTGTTTTAACAGCCTTACGATATGTAACTTTTTTATATCTCACACATAATAACTAAGTACCTCATTTTCTAACTCCAAATCCATGCGTCGCTCTATATCTTGCAGAGTCATTTTTAAATCATCAGGTAACTGACGGAATAAGTATTAAGCATCCTGCAAACAATTCCCGTAATCTAATTGGAAAATCATCAAAAAATCTTTAACAATTACATATCAGTGTCTGCCACTGTTTGGATTCTGGGGGCACGGCAGTGCCCCCGCCAAGACAACCAAGCGAAGCGCAACGCAAGGGCACTACCTACCTTTTCTCGAAGCGGTTCGTCGTTTTTTTGAACCCTCGTAACTTGGGTTTGGATTATACCAGATAAACAAAATTCTCGGGATATGATGTCAATAGTGGACTTATTAAACATATAAAGTTCCAGTAACATAGCTCTTATAACTTAAGATTTTATTGATATCTAAAAAACGCCGATTTCGTCACTGACTCACTCACTGATGTTGATCATCAAAAACCTCTAGGGTACTTCCTGAAGTCCTAGAAAGCTGAAATTTGGTATGTAAGCTAGTATTAGTACACAATCAACAAAATAATTCAAAAAATTGGAACTTCTACCCCCCAACCCCTTAAAGTAGGGGATGGAACTTTGTATGAGACTTCCGCAAATTTCGATGCTAGGGGTCTGAAAATGTATATAGGGACTCCTTGTTATAAATAATAAAATACGTATTTCAGGATTTTTAGTAAATCACCCCCCCACTCTTTAAATTAGGGGATGGAAGTTTGTATGGGTTTTCCCATTCACTTCTTTAGAAATTACCTTACAAAAAGGAATGAGATCCCACCAAAAACATTACATGTAAAGTGATGCCAAGACTTCATAGCTCATACAGCTTTCAGCGTGAAAAAGATATCAGATCGCAATTAGCGCCAAGCTTCCTTCTCCACACGGCGTAACTCTACCACTACCAGCCACTCTCTACAAATTCTATATCTTGGCTAAAAAGTATAGACCCGTCACTTATTAATATCATCATAAATTCATTCGGCGTGAAAGTCTATGCGGCGACCGGGATGTGCCCAACAAAGCTATACTTTTTAGCCAAGATGTAGAATTTGTAGAGCGTGGCTGGTAGTGATAGAGTTACGCCGTGTGGAGTAGGAAGCTTGGCGCTAATTGCGATCTGATATCTTTTTCACGCTGAAAGCTGTATGAGCTATGAAGTCTTGGCATCGCTTTACATGTAATGTTTTTGGTGGGATGTAATATGCCTAGACCATTTTAACTAAGAATAAAATTCACTTACCTATTTTACTATCTTTGTCATCATCAAAAATCTACGCGGACCAAGTCGCGGGCGGCCGCTAGTATAATATAAACTTCGTCTTCATAAGAACACTCATTAGTCTAAGCGACACCAACGGAAAGGCGTAACTCTTGAATATTATGAATTAAAATACCATTTAAATACTAAAAGCGGCAAAGGAAAGTAACGAACCGTACAAAATGCCCACTGAGACCCCTTTTCATTACCGTTTTATCCATTTAAACATTTTGCATGTAAAGCTGAGTGACACGCGTGCACTTAAAAAACTAGCCAGTACCAAAAGCAACAACTCATAAAACAATAGCAAGCTAATAACAACCTTAACAAAAGTAGCATAAGGTGTTAAATTGAATGAGTATTGCAAACGACTTATCTCTCCTGTTTTGACAGCGATAATATACAAACTTATCTATACGGTCAGAAGCGCTGCTGTCGCCTATGAGAAAACACAATCTCTGTACGCCGAGTCGTTAGTTAACGTTTTGTCCGCCCGCATAAGCAACTTTGCATTTGGCACTCTTCTTTGGGAGCTAACGAGGCGTGGCTGGAAAAGCTTGAGAGGTGTTTTCCCATATTTGCTCTAGGAAGAAGTGTTTATTTTTTAATTACAAAAGCTGGCGCTCTGTCAAAAGTAAAGTGAAAAGGATAAGATTGAAGTAAATGAAATGAATAGTCATATTTAATGTAATGAAACGGTTTACTCTCGTCACGTCTGGTCGTATATCGCTAGCAATGTTTCGAGCGAAGACGTAATTAAATTCAAACTCACGGGAGTTTAGAACATGTTTAAATTTTTTTTTATAGTTTCAAGTTGCCCCATACAACATAGAATTATTACGCAAATTACGCAATATCAAATTCAGTTATTTTCGCACTTATTAAATTTAAATCCTGAAATATTTTTTGAAATCCGATAAGGGGTTCCGGATAACTTTACATAATATAAATTTAGAAAGCTACAATGTTACCTAGACTTCTTTTGTATATGGATACAGTCAGGGGTAATAATATATTGTACATAAATAAGGACATGAATATCTGTACACGCCTTTATGACTTGACAAATTAGAGGGCTGTATCTAACAGATATTTTACGTCCTTAATTTATAACGTATATTAATAGCCCTGACTACAGTTACTCTAAGCATACTCGTAAGTATATTCTTACAATTTTTAGTACGACACATATTTTTTTAATTAATTTATTTCCTCTGCTTCAGCAATTTTGACTAAAGTAGCGTATTATATATCCTTAAAACCCGTCTTTATACTATAAAGGATCTTTGCACAGGCCTCGCTGAAGATTTTCAGAAGCACACTTAACAAGCAATTAGGTTGTCTCAATTAATTAACCTGTTTAAACCAGTTCACACGGACTGTTACCATGAAAAGTGATTTCCCCAGAGTTTACATATACAGTAGGACAGTATAGGTACAGTCGAGGTCATAAATATGTTTACACTTTTGCACCTTATTACAAGGCAATAAGGTGCAAAAGTGTAAACGTATTTATGACCTCGACCGTACCTACACGTGTCAGTGCGTATCCGGGAAAGACAATGGTAAGAATAACCTTCACTTAAAAATTAAATCGTGAGTGGCTTAGAAAAGGGTAAGTACAGATGTAGTGCATAATGGTTTCCCATCGTATTTTCTCGGAAACGTTCGTATTTGTCATGCTACTTCAGTCAACCTCAGTACTTTTTGTACCGAGACTGACTGAAATAGCAAAACACGTTCGTACTTCGTACGTTTCCGTGAAAATACGATGAGAAACCATTATAATATATGCACTACATCTGTACGCGATGTGTAATTTTTTATTTTTTTTATTTATTTATTCAATTATACGGGACACCAACAGAGTACATAAGCTGAGTATATAAATTTATCTGTAGCACCATTATTATTTGGGATTTTATGTACCCCAATTATAGGTGAACACATCATTATTATTATTATTAATTAGGATTTATATAATTAAGATTATTACATTTCACGCATAGTTTCAACAATTTAGTGAAGTACAGTGTATATTAAGAGTAAAAGTAAAATTAAAAAAATAAATTTAACGCTAATGCTAACGCTACAATTGGATTATCATATTCAACGGATAGAATTGAAAAATCAATCAAATACTTTTAAATCACCCGTTATTGGGTGTCATGTATTTGACTAGCTTTCCTGTATGGGTTAGTAAGTTGTCGTGATATATGTCTATATAAGCATGCATCATTGGCGATATAATTGAAACTAGTGAGTAGCCTGGTAAATGGTGCTTGTCGTTTAATAATTGTTCGTGCTAGTGGTACACTAAGAGTCTGTGCATGAACTCTACGACTATTTAGACGTGGTACGGAAAGGTTAATCGTATTTTGTATTTCGTATTCATAATATAATAGATTAAAAGAATAAAATAATAGATTTTGTTAAAAAGCAATTCTTAGCTAGTACTAACCTCTGACTATCAGCCATTGCATTGAAGAATTTCACCTTATGGCTCCATCATTAGATAGAATTGACGGTACCAAATTGTGAAATTATTGAATGTAACTAATTGTGGACTAACTAAATTGGACGCTCAGTCTCGATCGTGGGAGGGTCAAATGTAGGCTTGGTTTGACCACTTATTCCACAAACGAGAATAGGGATGCGGAGTAACAAATGTTTGTATGGGAGCAACTACAATTAAAGAACATAATTACCCAAAAATTTGAGACAAAGATTGACGTCGCTGGCGGCAGCGGAAAACGCTTCATACTGATGACGTACCCTCGTATGACGTCACTTGTACAAAGTAGTTGTATCATTGTATGGAAAATCCGGTAAGCTGTTGTTTCGGTCGCGAAATACTGCGTTTAAGTACATGGTTGTGATACAATTTTGTTTCTATAAAAGCGTAAGGCTTCTATTGGCAGCTTTAAATTTACTCTTAGACAATAAAAAAAAATGCTTCATTTTTCTAAACTTTCAATGTTCATATCTTTTTATGATTTTAATAACAATTTATAATTTATACTTTATTACGATAATTTGATGGTTTACTATCCATTTAGCATCACTACGTTATCAATTTGAACATGAGGCCGCATGCCTATAGAGACACCAGCCCTGCTATCACACCTTTCTACATATAATGTTTAGGAAGAGACGGATCAGTCTATGTCACCGCGACATAGCTCGCGGGTCCTCCAGCACGGCTATCACGCGACGGCGCGCGAGCTCTCTCGATTTTTCTCGCACTACCCGTCTCTATCTTATTAGAACACTTAGACCAAGAGGTATAGTGCGAGAAAAATCGAGAGTATGTCGCCCGCCGTCCCATGATAGACGTGCTGTGATAGCCCTGCAGGCCAGGTGCGGTGCACTCCGTGAATTGGTCGCACCGCTACAAGTACATTACACCTACCGGCCCCAGAGGGTATGTTAGTTCTGCCACGGCACGCACGCGTTCTATTGCAGCACGTTGCACGCGATAGAAAGGGATGGTCATGTTCGGCATACACAAACAGGGGATTTGTTAACAGAGAACCTGTGCGTAGCACTATTATTTATCCTGTGGTGCAGCGCGCTACTGCATCTCCTATAACTCTGTATACGACCTGTGAACTGCGTAATTCAGAATCATACCTACTATAAAATCACTAAGAAAGTATTTATGAATGACAAGGTAGCCGTAGACTTAAATGAAGGAATGAAATGATAATAACATCAAACATGACAAGCATCTATTGAACAAAAAATTACGATAACAAATATTCGTTTCCCGTTTATTTCATCTAAAAAAGTGTCTCCCAACCTCGGATCCGGAAAATTTATGAAAACCACATTTACACCGCAGAATGGTATACCTAACTTGAAATTTCCAATGAAAACATTTATTCTTTGTTGGGCATTTTCGCTCGCCACTGAGGCATAGGGCTCAAGCAATCATTTTATAGGCATTGTGTATGACAGGGACTTAATTGAACGGTTTTGGAGGGCCATTAGAGATCCGTGCAAATTAACTAGATAGGTTTTTAAAATAAATTACGAATTATACCGGGACGACGAATAATTGGTATTTTACAAACATAAACACCTTTAGGACACGCAAACAAGCTATAATAATATATACTTAAGAGAAAGTGTTTTAGCACACAATAAACACAACAATGTCAAACTCTTTCTTAGAAGCAATTAACTCCGAATGACAGAGACATCGAATTCAGTTTACTATTGACCGCCACTGCAGGCCGCGTCAAGCCTAAAGCCTGCCTGGCTATCATGGTCGGCCTTATCACGCGATAAGTGACAAGATAGAGCGTCCGTCACTGGCTGACACCGTTCGATAGAACGAGACTGACGCTATATCTTGTCACTTATTGCCTGCTACTACCTGCGGTAGCCGTCAGTAGTAAACTTGATATACCTAGGTGTAGTTGCTACAGTTGAGGAGGGTAATTAGTTGAGGACCCCTTCGGGTCCCAACTTAGGAAGATAGGAGGACAAAAAAAAACTAGAGTTGAGGTCACGCTATTAAACAACATGTCATATAATGACAGCGGGATTTTGAAATTCGTGTTCTTCTTTCGTACCGATAGCAAATTGCAAGAACTAACATTTTCTGCAAATTTTCCGATTCAAATAAATGGATCTTGCTAAATATTAACATTATCTGTTTAAAATATCATTCATTTAATGAATGTGTATGCATGAGTAAAGGATAGATATGGTTACAATAATATATCAATCGTAAAAATCAAACATAAAAAATAAATATTTCATTCGTTCATTCGCTACCTTTTTGGCAACGTACGTAGTACCTACTCTGTGTAGCTGTTTGTGTAATCATTCAACTCAACTCTCCCGCCGATACTTAAACCTAGCTATTTTGTCTAATCTACCATTGATCGCTACCGCAGGCCCTGCTTGTCTGTGAGAGGTTTAATGTAATGATAGTTGAAAACGCCAAGAATCATTAAAATGTAAACGCAACTGTCAGCTTATACAATACGAATGGCTATATAAATAGTTGTATTGTACGTGTAGGTATTTAATAGAAGGGATGATGAGGTACAAAAACAACGTAACTGATATATTTTAAGAAATCGAGTTACATATGTATGATTATGTTCGTCTATGAAGACGCTACAATTGTGCAGTAGACTTGTTTAATAAAGATCCCGTTCGCCGAAAATTACCGCTTTATTTCTGTTAAATGAAATTACCCAGCTCTATGGATCTTATAGTACAATAATATGGATTACATCACTATATAGTATAAAACAAAGTCGCTTCCCGCTGTCCCCTATATATGCTTAGATCTTTAATACTTAGTATAAGATCTTTTTCGTAAATCCAATAATGATTTTTACTATAGGAATGTAAATTGGTTTTGCACAAAAATATCATAACTACCAATAATTTTACAAAAACAGCATTAGTGACAAAGTAATTTTTAATATTTTTGAAGACATAACCGATTATTAATCGAATCTAAGATGCAAGTGTAACTCGACCATACTCCTTCTTGACAAATGAAAGGTATTGTTTAAAGAAATAACATTATAGGAGAAAAGTTTTTTTTTGCTTCCTGTCAAATCGAAACCAATGTATTGTTTTTGTAAACTTCCCTTCAATGTACAATGCTCCAGATCCTTAGTTCAGTGCTTGAAGGTGAAAACTGATATTGATTGATACGAGTGTCTAAGGCTAAGTAGATTTCCATTAGTATGGATAAGTTGCATCTGTCAGATACGCAAGATTGAATGCCTGCCTAATGCACAGGCTTACAACATAGGCATATAATACCTATTTGTGATCTATTTTGGCTGTATTGGGTACAGAATATCAAAGGAGAAATTCTTACGAAGAAGGATATTATAGGTCTTTGGATGGCTGAACATTATTTTAGTAACATTTTGAAATCGAAGGGGAAGGAAAACATCCAGAGAAAACGCTGTTGTCCACGTTAATCCCTTAGCCTGATCCCCCAGGGGAAAAAAACGGTTAGGTTGTTAGGTGAACCGCGACCCTACAGCGCGCGAGCCGAGCGAGCGAAGCGAGCGTGAAGCGGCAGCGTCCGGCGAAGCGCCATACCGAACATTATCATTTTTTCCTAGTTGAATATAAAATAATTGCCGCTAATTCCCCTGGGTGATCGGGGTCAGGTGATTAACGTAGATAACGTGGAGAAAACCGGCCTTATCCCAATAAGGTCTAGTTTTCCCTCCGGTTTGGAAGGTCAAATGGCAGGCGATTTCGTAAAAAGTAATGCCTATGCCAAATCTTAGGATTAGTTGCCAAGGTGGACCCCGGGAACCTAGGGCACAGCCGGGAATTACGTTAGGAGAATGGAGTAACGTTTTGTAATTATAGATCATATATTTTTTAACACCACGTGCTGGCAAACAAGCGGGCGCCTGATGGTAATCGGTCAACGCAGCCTATGAAAACTTGCAACTCCAGGAGTGTTGTATGCTCGTCCCGACTTTTTAAATTTATTTTGGCTAAAATTGAATTTGAAAGCATAGAATGGGCTCGAGTTTCCAATTACTAGATTACGAAAAAAACACTTTATCGATATACGAGCCAGCCAGCTGCTGCCAATGTGCATAGTAACGGACGTCTAACCCTCACACCGATGCATTCAATACGAGCGCTGTTTCGCAGCATGTTATTTACCGTTTTTCCTGTATATTTTCAAACAAAAAGGTTATTTATCGTCCAAATATTGACTCGATTGCCCATCCCCTCGCGGTACAGTCGACAATGCACCGTTTATCCGGCGCTGAAGATCACGCGGCAAAGATTAAAAAGACCACTACACGCCCCTTGCTGCAGGAATGACGAGAGCGCCTTCCCGTTAGGGATCGAAAATCGTACCCTAAATAATATTCAGAGCAATGACGCGTAGTTGTGTGTGTCCAACAAGCAACCGGATGGCTCCAGGTGTTTGAGCTCCCGATGTGAAACAACCCTGTGCAACCCGGACTGAGCCAACTTGGACTGGGGCGGAAATTGGAGACGGGGTGAAAAAAAAATTGTCGCCAAGTATTCGATTGAAACAGCATTTCATTATATAAACAGCGTTCAGCCTGACTAATAAATAATCGGGATTATAGAGATTATAGATTATGGACGCTTGCAACTCCAGAGGGATATGTGCGTGTTGCTGATAGGGTTGCCATTACATTGTTCTGTCCGGTATGACCATTTATTTTTTACCGGACAGGCCTCGAAAATACCGGACTGTACGCTTAAATACCGGACATCTGGCAACCCTAGTTGCTGACCATTAAAAACCTGGTCACTCCTTTCTTGAATAAAGAACTTCCTTTCCTAGGTATTCTTAATCCTACTGATAGTTAAGACGTCTTGTTTTAAGAAATAAGCTTGTGTTCCGTACGATTAGTACCTAATATAAATTGTCTGGATTTTCTGGTCGTAACTGCTCAAAACGAGAATTCAATTGGAAATCCAGCATTATATTTTACGACGGTACCTATATTTGTAACGGTATTTTGATTTTATTATTTGACATTGTACAGTTGATATCCTTTTATTGCTTGATCAATTATTTTATATTATTAGTTTTATTTTAAAATCAAATGAATGTTTTTTTGTATTTATTTGTTTTAGTTACTTAAGGTACTTCTTTGATTGACTTTACTGTGATCTAAGCGACGGACAAAAATAGGGTTTCTGTTACAGTTAAAGTGACAGGCCACACCAGTAACAGCCCCTATGACTTAGGGGTCCTTGGTTGGTGCCGCAGGGGTGTTTTAATAAACGGAAAACTGATTTATAGCTCTCGAATAGGAATTTTCCGGCGCGGTGAAGGCGGTGGTTAGGGTGCCGGCTATTTGGCACGACTAGACGCAGCGTTAGTCGCATAGCGGATGGTGCGCGCGAATTAGATTATACTTTTATGATCAAATTGTCATTAAAATTTAAAACGTTAATTTACACAAACTAAAACAATGTTCTTCATTTTTTTAGGGTTCCGTAGCCCAAAAGGAACCCTTCGGCATGTCCGTCTGTTCCTCTGCCTGCCTATAATGTCACAGGCAATTTACTCAAAAACTGTAAGGTGTACTTGGACTAAGTAGGTACCTATAAACCTATAAGTGTAGTCATAACCCAAATATTTTTTGAGAGCACTCCTTACGTGTAAATTTGGAACAGTTTTAATGAAAAATATGGAAATAATCATGCACACACTCGTACATAAAGTGGATAAGTAGTGCTTTTTAAATAATTTCATTAAAAAATATTTTGACCAAGATTGGCCCAAAGGTGTTAAAGTTATTGGTGAAAAACTGCTATCCATAACGAAAAGGACGTAAGGAAAACTTCATTTCAAGTTGTGTCTTTGGATAGGTAGAACGCACTAAAGCCTTCCTCGCATCTTGTCTTTATTTACAGTTGACCTTGAAACGTCATCACCTGCTCTGGAATGCCCAAGGTAGTCAAATCCTTGAAGCGATGTGGAACTTTGTAAACAGAAATTACTTTGTTTCATAACAATTGACAATCATACATAACCCATAATGCGCGCAAGTAATTTATCATGCGCACTAAAGAAACGGTAGATTAAAGCGATATTTGTAATTGCACAGTCATCCGCGAAGGAATTTAAGGGATCGATTTCTTTGAGATTTTTTTGCGGTTTTTTAAAGAAATTATAACGCTCGAAGAACATTGGGCAGAGGCTGAAATTCACTCACTGGTTGGATGAAACATAAAATCAAAGGAGACTGGTTGACGGGATTTTTTCAGTTCTTTCAGTTGATTTGTATCTATCTACACAAATGTGTAAAGGTTGTGTCGTAAAATAGAGAGACGCGAGCCTTATCGTGTTTGGTTTTTGTATTATAGGTGCCACTAACGACAACAGTTCGTCATACAAATCCGCAGAAACTTTCAGACAATTTCTGTAATCAAGTAGCTCTGCTGACAATTCACGGATGAAGTGGGTATGCGACAACTGTAGCCTTTTTTCGATTCAACATTTAACCCAAAGTCTAGGGCGCCTCCGCTTTTTTTTTACTATCTTTTGTTTAACTTGCACTGTATGTTTGTTCGGGTGGAATCTTGCAACTCTATTTTGAGGCAGATATCTTCAACCGATTGCTGAAATTTTGGGTTTAGGATTAGTTTCGATGCCAAATCAATATTATGGTACCATGGAACAGAAGGTGGCCATGGGAAATCAGTACTTAACAGACGCAACCATTGAGTTTGAGCTTGTTAGAATCGTCTCAACGAGTTATTGACGACGGTATACAGAAAAGTACAGTTGGCAATAAAAACTTGTACCAAAAATGAAATCCTTGACAGAAACTTATTTCAAATTTCGTTGTTTGCTAAAGCGAGGTATAACAAAACTTCATTCCTTGAACAGGACATATTGGCTCAGAGGGTGGCTGACGCAAGAACCGTTACACCGCGATTACACGACGGTTATGCTCGCAAGTCGTCAGCACCACCAGCACCATGCCCTCCCAACTCGAACAAAGTATAATTATTACAAAAAAGAACTCATAGATGGCTACACAGGTACTGAGCGAAACATTTGAACCAGTAATCGTGAAGTTATAATGTTTTTTACACCTTAATAAATTCACCGTACCTTAATTATATCGCAAACATCCTTCCGTACATAAAATAAAGGTAAATTGTATAAGTTTAGTAAATGCAATAAAATTGGTACTAAATCCATGTAACTCGTACATACGTGTGAGTTAAGTAAGTTTGCTAAGTTTGCTACACGTATTATTGGGTACTGTCACTAGCTGGCGCCATCACTGGTCGCGAAAGTTCTATGGAACCACAGGCTCCAAGCGTTTGGTTATGTATAATTTTAGTGTGATGTGTAATATTGTCTCGAAAATACTACTTTTATATCAAAAAAATCAAAAATACTCTATTTGTTGCCCGGGAAGTCAATGCCATCTGGTGATATCTCAATGTATTACTAAAACTATCAGGTAGGCTGACAGCGTCATAGCCGTGGTAGCTCGGATACTGCATCTATTGGTGTAGCTACGAGAAAATTGTATACAGAATTGCCTACATTAGGACGGTACGCTTTTGCTCTATGAGATTGGGTATCTGTACTTGTATTCTTTAATCTGTGCCAGCACCAACGAGCCGCGAGTAAAACCGCAGTATACAACATCAAAAACAACAAACCAATTGACAACAAACACGTGGTAACAAAATTGACTTGAAAGTGTTATACTTTTACCTATAAAATAATTGAATGAATACGGCTCGTACGTCGATCACCCACTCCAATCTATGCATTACCCAGAGGTTTAAACTTCAACAATTGTGAAATGGAAGGTTTAAGCACTTTTCATAGTATCAGTATCTTCATAGGTATTTGCCGATGTCACAGATACTTAGGCAAGGAGCGACACGTTCCTGAGGTTCCTAGGTTTACCTAGCCGAGACTGCTGAGGAATTTGCTAACCGTACCGATATGTATAGGCTGATCTTTACTTGAATTAATTGTGCCTTTAAACTACTATTGCCGAAACAGTATTGTTACGTTTTCAGTTAGAATTTTTTATCTGGCAACATTATATGTCCACGATTGACAGATCTAAAATAACTGTCGTGTCACTTTTGTCGTTGTTTTGAAATACAGTTGAAGAAAACTGAGCTCCTCGCGAATAGACGTGCTAGTTATTGGGAGTTCAGACACTACGTGCCTTGAGGAAGCGGAGGACATCTGACCCGCTGCGTATACTCAGGTGCCAGGTAACCTTGGAATCGGGTAAGAGCAGTACGAGCCAGGTCCCAGGGTCCTACACCTGACGAAGGAGCATCGCAGCAGCTCCTTGCAACGGTGAGTGTCTGTTAAGTTTCTTTAAGGCTCTGTTTTCGTTGGATTCATAAATTTATTCTCGTTAACGAAAAACCTACAGTCCGTTAATTAACAGTATACTAAATAAACAGTTCAAAGAACTGTAACCCGACTACAGAAAAGTCCCTGTTTTATTTTTCATACAATAGGGTGCCTTTGTCGCCCGAAGTATAATTTCGATTCGATTGACACCTCATTTATCAAAATCGGTTCAGTATATTAAACGCAACGGCGGACCACACGTAAATACAAACATAGACTGCTAAAGACATATTCCTTCCTTTCGGTTCTGCCGTAGTCGGGTAAAAATAAAGTGGAACTAGAGCCAAGCGAGTGTAGTTTAGTCCAGCAATGTGTTCTTTGAAATGATAAAAATAAAAGATTTCAATGAGACACCAACAAAAACTGCTTTGCAGTCAGGCGAAAGCATACATTTAAATAATTTTCTTATCAGAACACGATACCTGTTATGTCTTTGATCGGTTCACACCCCATTTTTGGTACACTCTGTATAGTCGCAAGTATCCTATTCTTTACGATTCATACTCTTATGACGGGTTACGACTAAGTGAATGAACCAGGATTCTAGTCTGTTGAGAGTAAATTTGCCTAGGCCGATAAGTGGTATTTGCAATTCGATTTTCAATTTGAGCGAAATTCTTATAATTGTGTACCTAAGCATTTAGTAGCATTGCGCATTGCTACCTGACGTTCCGAACTAATAAAACTATTAAATATTACACAATTACATAAAGTTCACGCGATATAATATTGAAGCATAAATACAGAAAATTATCGTGGGCGTACCATTGTTTACCATATTAACCTTCTGAATTCAACAATAAATACTCATTCGTACCTACTTGCAAAAATACCACTATCATGTTTGCAGTTTTTGAAACCTTCTTCAAAGTTTATTTATGTTATTTAAATGTTAAGGTTACACTTAACAAAACGTCGTAATTTTTCTTAAAAAAATAACGATTTGAATCATTACACTAATTTGCATCTGCAAAAATGTGCGATATCATTACAGTTTACACCCTCCCGAATACTGAATGTCCGTACATCATCATAATAACATACCCGTCTCATCCTCAAATTCTTCGTCAAAATTATATATCGAAAATTCCAACTATGAGAACTATTCGAGTCATCCTGTATGGCAGTATCGAATGCCGTCGATCGAATGACAACGTGGCTGGAGTGCCGAACATTCCTTTGTCGGGGGTTGTTCGAGTTACTGATAATTACTTAATTTACTGGGCATTGTTAACAGTAAACAAGAAACTTAGATATTCAAGTCGGATGTGACTATTGACTTGGAGTTCGAGGACTAATTTAAATCCTATTGAAGGCTTTTTATGCAAGACTACGGCAGAGCCGAGAGGAAAGGATATGTTTTAGCAGTATGCTGTAAAGAGAGAAGAAAAAAACTGTGGAGATTGACTTCTTTCTTGCACCTTTAGAAATTTGAAAGAAATACGGGTGTAGACTCGGAAATTATTATTACTCCATAAGAAAGAAGGCAAAAAAATATGCCTAGTGACGAAAATCCCATTCGGATATCTCAAAGAATTACGAAGCTACAACCGTTTTAATATTGCTTGTTAGAGAGAGAAAACGCAAACAGTGTGTGACGTCACAATATCCGAGGCGGCCGCGTCGATGGCGGCGCCGAACACGATGGGGCACGGCACGTTGCCGTCTATTACTGACGTCACAATCTACAAGCGTCATCCTTTCATTATGAAGTTGCGTTTTGCGAAAAAGGGACAGAACATACCCCTTCTTAAAATTTTGGACACTTATAATTTCGTGATTATTAAACGTCTTGCGTCAATTTTTTCTCCATTTGACTACATTTTTAATCCTTTTTCGAGAAAATATGACATTATTGATTATTTTATTTAGTGTCTACACCCCTGTTTGATGACCTTAATAGGTGTCTGAAGAGTTCGCCGGTAAAATATTTTTTCTTAAGAATTTCCTCAAGATACTGTTAGAAAATACCCCGCTTTCGCAAATAAACTTCACTTCATAGATAAAACTCTAAAGAACCCCGAAAATACACGGCGCCCATAATGACTGTCACAACATTTCATTTTTCTCTCCGCGAGTTGTGACTTTGACACTTATAAATAGGCTCCGTTTATCTACGTTGTCACCTGTGCCACTCGGATATATTATACAAAATCTCTCGTCATCTGGAACACTTTAATTCACTCCATTCTGAACCTTGTATACCATATAACAACCAGTATAAATTGGCATTTGAAAACGCAAAACTGTTAGTGTAACATTTACGCAACCACAGGTCTTATTAGCTTGGCGATTCCTTACGCCATTGTAGTTTCTAATGAAAGTTGATAAAGACCAAAGTCGCATCAAAACCGAACCCTTCAATAGGGACAACATTTTGCAACGATCATCTGTCAAGCAGTCCTCTGGAGGTTCACTTCCACGATTTAAATTTGACGGTTTGTAAACTTTGGGGTTGAATGTATAAGCGTATTATTTCGGGGTGCAAATATTTGATTCGGTTCAGGTGAAACTTTACAAAGTTTGGGCGAGGTATTAGATTGTCGTGCATAATTGTTGTATAATGTTTAACAGATATGTAATCAGGGTTTACATTCCGGGACAGTGATAAATAAGCATTTCTAGAATTATTTGTACTTACCAATTAAGTATGTCAATTAAGACATGCGTCTAATCTTGCAAATATTTTAAATGTATCTCCCATTTAAATTCACGGGGCGAACCCCGGTCAATTGGAAGGCGTGCGTGGGGATCTAGATCCAACACGTAGAGGCTTATTTTTTTTTTTTTATTAAATAGCGTGAAGTATTTTACTAGGTATTTTTGAAAATGAAGGTTCTGTTATACTTAACTTCTACTTTCTTAATTACAAAGATGCTCAAAACGTTGCATTGCTGCACAAAAATAAAGATGATGATGATATTAAAGTCATCTTGCGCTCGCAATCGACACTCTAATTTATGACATTCTAATAGAATCTCTATTAAATATATTGTCGTCAAAAGATACATATCACCACAAGCCTTTGAGCTTACTAGGACAAGTTCGATTTGTGTAAGATTGTCCCCGAATATTTAATTTTTACATTTATTAAGTTCAAAGAATGGTTGTATGTACAAACGCCCATTTGTCATGTTACAATCCGAAGACTATTAAGTTAAAATTAAAACGCCTCTATAGTGCGATACATCTTGGTGATTCTACCTAAAGCCTGCTATACACACTGGGCCAACGTTGGCGCGGAGCAGAATGCAGCTATGCGTTAGAGGATGAGTGCTTTATTTCGTTCTCATTCGTTTGCATAACTGCATCCTGCTCACGCGCCAACGTTGGCCCAATGTGTACAGCCGGCATAACAAGAAATAGTCGTTTGCGTGTACGCCTTCGCTAAATATGACGACTACATAATATCATTATTACTACACTCTCTGTACGTCCTTTGATTTGGGTGGGTAGCACTAAACCGTCTGTAATCTTAATCTAATCGTAAGCGGCGCTCGTTAAAATCGGAATGTATGGAAAGTTTGACAAGTCTCTATAAAGTGACAGCTGCCGGCGCCATATTTAACGCTGGTCGGTCTGTAATCGTAAGTTGGTGCAACACGCCCTTAGACTGACAATAATATGTGACTTTTCAATTCAATCATATGCCAAAGGATTTTTGAAGTGAAAACTTCTTTAGCGGCGCTGAGCACTTATTGGGATGGAGAAAAATTGCTAAATACGAAGGAGGTCACTTTTTGCTGCTAGCCGATCCGACTTCATTCAAAACTGAACGCTATTCGTAAGACTATAAAGCCGTTAAACACTTTTTGCAATAGCAAATTCTGCAAATGAATTTGTAATTTTGTCCACGCGTCCTTCACCGTTTTGCTATTGAGCAAATTCGAATAGTTCGAATAGTTCGAATTTGGACGTTATTCCTAAAGAGATAAAGTTTTGGAAAATATTTGGCAATGGCAAAAACAAATTGGTATTTTGTTCGCCGCCGGCGTCCGCTGTTCTTGGCGCCGAACATTCATTCAAAATTATTTTTTAGGGTGACACCGTAAGATGTCACGTGACCTGGGGACCGATTTTTGACTTTCGAGCACTCGAAAATCAAATAAAAGTATATACGTTTGTAGTGTCAAAATGGCAGGCACTTACTTTCTACCAATAGAATTGAATACGAGTGGTCAATACATACAATATATAGAAAATTTAAAAATGAGCGGTATTGACCACTCGTATTCAATTCTATCGGTAGAAAGTAAGTGCCTGTAATTTTGACACTACAATAGCATTTACTTTTATTTCATTTTCGAGCGCTCGAAAGTCAAAAATCGGCGCCCTGATCGAAAAACTGTTACAATGTTATTGAGTTTTCACTTCTGCCGGCACTCCCGGAGTGCAACCCGGTCTTTTTTTTTCAAAGCACGTTATTTACGACGACTTAAGACAAATACGGTTTCGTTAATGACTTAATATCGAATTTTTGCGTATATGCCCAAAAGCTTGAAGCCTTGGATATGTTTTAATGTTTATTGGGGCAACCGACAGTACAAAATGTATAAATAATACTTAAAAATTACAAAGTAACAATAATACCTCGACTAGCATCGTTATTCTGATGAAAATTTCCGGAAAACTTTATTTAATTCCATTTCGTTCCGTTGTACCCAGTAACAATATAATTGCATTGATCGCACATCATTAAACGAATTTAAATTGAATGTTGCAACATTTTGCTAACATGACGAAAGAAGTCATCACATTGCAAAATATGAACTGTTTTGTAAAAACTTTATCTGTATTCAAGTATTTTTTTACTTAATCTTGACGTCCCGCCTACCGTATTTTTATTATTATGTATTCATTCATATTTCGATAGCAAACAGAAACTAAAACAATTATAATTTTGGATGTTCAGGAATGTGGTCCGTCGACAGCCCTATCCACTCTACGATTTTCTATTGCCAAAAAAAACAGCTAAAGTCATCAGCATCACTTAGGCAGTGGATCTTCTGTGCCTTTAGGTAGTACTATGAATTTATTATGTGGCTCCGGTATGAATTACACGTTGCAGGGCCCGTCAGCCGTATAGCCTCGGTTACCTGCTTATGTTATGGCATAATTTATTGTTGTTTATTGTTACCAAATAAAGATTTTACAGATTTATCAACAAAATGGTCATTAGTGTAATTTACACACTTAATTAATTTGGATCCCATTTACTTAGGGTTTGGATAAAAATTAAAAATAACCAATAATATTGCTGTCAATAACTACACCTTAGAAAAGTTGAGAAACCCCCGACATTTTCATTTCAAAGTTCAATATCTCAAAAACGGTTGAACATATTTTCATGAAACATGGCTAAGAACACTCGGGATAAAATTATCTATGACACAAAAAAACCGCATTCAAATCGGTCCATTAGTTTGGGAGCTACGAACAGACAGACACGTTAAACTTATAACACCCCCCTCTTTGCGTCGGGGGTTAAAAAAGGAAATTAAAAGCATGCCTAAATTAACTTACTTAATTGAAACTAACTATTCTAGATGTGCTCTTTAACTGTTCTGTGCATCCGAAATCGAGGTTTAAAAACGTCAGTGGCAATAATATGTCTCATAATAACCAAATAAATAGTAACGATATCTCATTGAAATAAGGCATACACTTAGTCATCCAAGTGTATTTTCGTTTACACAAGTCACGCGGCGCGCGAAATATCGCACTTTTATTTATCCACCCTTTGTCGATTTTGACTCACCCCTCAAGATCAATATTCTTTATTGAAAAATTCAAAACGCCGCTTTTTGTACTATGTTAACCCTTGTGTAGCTTTAGGTTATGCTGTGGTTTAAGGCAAACACTTCATGCCAGTGGCTTTGTGAGCTGCAGAACTCGCAAGCCTGTCTTTAAAAAAAAACAATCGAAAAGCTGTATCGACAAAAAAAGCACATGCTGAAACGAAGCTCGTTTAATTAAGAATACCACGGGTCACTTCTGCTAGTCTATTACGTAACGTTTTGTACTTATGTTAGGTAGATCTAAATGTAATTCTTTTGGGAAAATGACAGTTGAGTTGTCTTAATGTTCCTTCGAAATGTTACGCAATTACCCTTCTGGATTAACTAAGATTAGGGTAGAGTGGCGTAATAGTATTCAAAGAGAGTGTCTACGGTGTCTTTATACAATAAATCAAGTGTTAACTCATTGTTATTTGGTTAATATACTCGTAATAGTGTTTTCATTTGATATTGAACTTTTAATATCATCTCGTTCATACATTGAGCACATTAAAGTTGTCATAGATTTTTTTCTTCCATTGTACTTTAAAGTCCATCTGTACATACTGATATGCCTGTAAATCGATATATTATGCATGAAGTGACTACAAAATTATAAGATATACAACTAAATCGGTAAATTTGAACACAAGTGACTACGGTACTAATTGCTTACATCATAATAAATAAATAAATAATAAATAAATATTAGGGGACAATCTTACACAAATCGACCAAGTCCCATAGTAAGCTCAGTAAGGCTTGTGTTATGGTTACTAGATGACGATATATATAATAAATATAAATACTTAAATACATAGAAAAACTTCCATGACTCAGAAACTAATATTCATGCTCATCACACAAATAATTGCCCTTACCGGGATTCGAACCCAGGACCTTCAGCTTCGTAGGCAGCATCACTAAACCTCGTTGCTGATGACCATTAATTACCAGAGACCGTTAATTGTGTAGCCTTTTCAGATCAGCACGGAGTTGGCATAGACATTAAGACAATATTGAATAAAATTCTTAATTAAGGTTACGATTGCAATTGTTTATACCAATTCTGCACACGATACTATACGCACGGAAAATGCTACATTTACGATGTCTGATCACTATGAAGTGATCAGTATTCAACTGCAAGAGAAAATTAGTTTTATTCTCATACTAGTAAAATATGAAATATAAGTAGCATTATAAGTAGAAAAGTTTGTAATTTTTATGCATAATTTATTATTACTAGTAAATTTTGATTTTTTTTTAAACTTTGACCATTTAGCATCTTTTTAGTGGTATTCCATAAATTTGTCGATGCACCATGCACCAGGCGGTAAAACGCTCAAGAATTTGACTTGAACCATGACAACACTGTGACTGACACCTCCAAACAAGAGGGCCCCTTCCCAATATCTACGAGGGATAACAATTTACATGCGCGCATTCTCGTTAAGTATGTATATTTGCAGATAATACGTATAAAATGCTTGGTTCTATGGGTAGCCAAGAAGGACTGCAATCAAGTACTTGAAAACTTTCATACACGATCAAGAAATCGGTTGCCACGACAAACCGCAGTAGTTTTGTTACGGAAATTAATGAAAATGATGTAAATAATACCATTCTATAAGAATATTTAATGGTGCCTGAACCTTGTATCTGTGATTACTAGAAAGTGACATATTTAGCGTACCTATCTTAATTGATTTCCTTGGCCGATATATACCTAAAAGTACTCTATAGGCAGACTGCTTACCTAGATATTTATATTTTCTTGGACGACGTCTTTACAACGTCAATTAAGACCCAATACGCACTGTCGACTAGTTGCCGGCGACTCAGTCGACGGCGACCGTGACTTTCTACAGTTTATATGGGCGTTTACGGACTTAGTCGCCGGTCGCCATTGTATACATAGAACATACGTTTTATAAGTAGATACGGTATCTTATCATTTTTGATGTGTAAAATTTCCAATTTTATTAATAAAGAATCTGAATCTGAATCTGACTAACCCCCTAATTCATAAAACTTAAAATGCCTCTGCTAAATAAAATGTGCTTTATCCCTTTCTTACGAACACAAATGTCAAAGTGACAGATAAGGACTAACGAATATTAACGCCATTTTAGCTAAAATGGGCTTGTAGAACGTTTATGAATACGGCCGTAAGTCGCCGGCGACTAGTCGACAGTGCGTACTGGGTCTAAAGGCTAATTAATAAAACAATTTTTTGAGTTTACTGGATCCAAGGTAGATTCATATCATAATGTAACTGATTTAATAAAATGAGACTTGGTTTAATTCAAAGATCGGTTTTAGTTTCCCTGTTTTTCATCGTGGGTTCTTTTGCTTCTTTAGTATTTGGCACAGATTTTTCTGCTGCGACCCTTACAGTTTTGTGCTCAGGGACTTGCAATTTTCTTCCTTTATCATTATCCGACAATATTTCATCTTCTACCTTAGGTTCATACTTGACAGGTTCGTGTAAAAGAGTTCTGTCTATCTTTTCTTCTGAATCTTTGCTCTTTGGTTTACTTACATCTTCCTTTATTTCATTTTCGCTTTTCTTTACAGGTCTCGGTTCTTCAATAACAATTTTCGGCGCTTTTGGTGTCAAATAATGTTTGGCATAAATTTTATCCCAAAACTTAAATCCTTCTTCAAGAAGATGTTTACTTATTACCAGGTCATCACCGATTTGTAAATACTTGGGGTCTTTAGCCATGTACTCGTGCCATTTGATGTCAATTAATTGACTTTCATATGCCGTTGGATCCCTGAAAAGTGAGAAATTTAACTATGAAAACTGTAATGTACATATCATTTATATTTTTATTTTGGTGCTTTAAAACATATTATTATTATTGTTCAAATCACGGATTTTAAAGCCCCATTTGATAGGCATGCGTGGGGATACAGATCCAACACCAAAAGGCCTATTGGAGAAGTTTAATGTTATCTCCCCCACGGGACAGGCAATGCCTAGTGTGGGGGTCAGTATTATTGTAATAGATTAAGTATGTTTTGAGAAATAAACTATTTGTATTTTCTATTTATTTTTTTATATAGTACACCTGCTTGAACCCATTTACGGGTACATCGGTAGATATACCTGTGAATCGGTGCCAACAGGCATTTTGGGGCTATTTTAGGTTAAGTGTTTCCACTTGCGGGCTATGGATGAAATTTGGATGTACAAATGAATGGGCTATTGCAAGAGTTCCGGACACCTGCTATAACATTGTGAGATGCTATCGAGGCAGGCGGTGACTAGCCATTTGCTAGATGGGCCCCTGAAAGCGCCGTCGAAAAGACGGCCGGGGGCGACACTGGTTTGAGCGGCTCAGGGGTGTCGAGAGGTGGTGCTGCGCTTTCTCCGTGGTTACTCGCGAGCCTCGCAGCGTTATGCCCTTTAACAATTTCACTCATGGAGCATATAGCATGTGGCTCTAACGACTCCTCTCTGGACGGCCAATGAAGCCAAGTCAGACCTGAGAGTCATGCGGGCCCCCTTTTGTGTTCCACTCCGGCCGACGAAGACACGCCGGAGACGGAGGCCCTGACCGACCTCGGGAGCACTCGGGTCGGTGGGGTCGTTACTCCCCACTAGCTCGCCACAAGCTGCCCTGCGGGCTTATTATTATTATTATACTAATTCTAAAGTGTATATTTCTTTCTTTCAATCAATTATAAATAAAATATTTAGACACGGTGTGTACACATTATATACGTGTACTATTTAGTTACGTAAATATTGTTCAAATTGTTTAGATTTAGTTTATAATTTAAGTGATAGGTGTTTCAATTAAATTTATTTTCATCCCAATAAATCTATACATAGAACAATTCGTGGATGCAGTTAGGTTTAAACAGAGGTTTCCAATCGAATGATCTCTTTCTGGGAGCATCCATGTGAGTGAACAAAAGTACCTACTCCTGGTTTGTGCAGTGTACTAGAAAATTTAAATCTCGGCTTTCCGGAATCCGACTTATGTTTAATATTATGTGGATTTAAATGATTAACGTATTAGAATAATTCTATATTTCTTTTAATTTTAACGGAATGAGCAAAAGCATGCGAAGATTATGAGTTGGTTATGCCTACAATTATAAGTAACAACTGCAAAGGTAGGTACCTACTTGAAGATATATTAAGAAATTATTTAAATATTCTGTTTCGAACGTACTGACATGGCATTGAGTTTCACGTGGACTGTGTGGATTTTGAGTTTACTTGTACGTTTGCATTAGAATTGGTTATATCTAATACTCACTCATATTTCACAAAATCAGCCCACATCATCGTCATTCGGTCCCTTGTGTTGAGGTCGCTATACTTATTTGTAAAACCGTAGAAATCCAGTATATACGCCGTCTGATCTCTGTGACTTGCTCCTTTTATTTTGTCCATAAAATAATGTTTCGTGTTCAATTCTCCGACATATGAAAATTCGTACAAATAGAGCGGTCTTTCAGTGTTTCCCGCGTGCAATTTCGCTGATTTTAATATAGAATATTTGAACATTGAATCAGAAAAGTAATCAACATAACCTTGTAAAGTATCATAGGATACTTCTTCACCTTTGAAATATTTATCTATTATGTCCTTGATAAAGTTTTCTTTTAATTTATCATCATTAAAGGATAGGTCAGCGGGCAAAAAGTCATCGAATTTCTCAGTCATTTTTTCACTCCATACATCGAACTTAATAGACCTGCTAAGTCCTTCCATATTAGCAAATCCTGTCAAAATTGCCACTTTTTTGTTTTTACCTTTATTGATAATGTCTAATGGAGATTCAGTCAAGAATGCTTCAGTGCCACCGTGAACATTTTCAATACAGGGCGCAAATCCAAATGTACTGTTTGTCAAAAAGAAGTTATGACCTGCAGAAGCTAAGATCTCGCTCGATGTCTCCAAATAAAATGCTGTCAAGTCTCTAAGACTGCCAGTATCTTTGAAACCGATTGCAATGGCCATGTTTCTCGCTGTGCTAACAGGATCTCTATTAATAGCAAACGGAGATAGCGCGGATCCACTTTCAAGGATAATTTTATCGATTAATCCATCGGTAGTGTCAGACAGAGCGAGTAGTTCTGCCATCGCTGCTCCAACACTGTATCCGGCAACGGTCACTTTTTTGGGGTCTCCACCAAACTTGACGATGTTTTTATTAATCCATCTCAGTGCAGCTACTTGATCTTTTAAGCCAGCATTGCCAGGTATTTCTTTGTTGCCAAGACAAGCAAATCCTAGGGCACCTAGTCTATAATTGTAACTGATGACAAGAACATCTCGCCTGGCCAAGTATTGATACTGTGCCATATTACTATTTCCGCCAGAAAATGCTCCGCTGTGCACATAAACTACTACAGGTACTAAGTTATCTTCAGTAGCTATTTTGGGCACTAGAAGGTTCATGACTAGACATTCTTCTTCGCCGTCAACTATGGTTGGTTCATCTTCATCAGTCAGGTAAGGTTGGTGGCATCTGGTACTTCTGATTTTTGCTGTCATCACTCCGCCCCATGGTTCAGGTAGTAAGGGAGCCTAAAAAAAATCATATTATATGTTTTATTATTTTAAATTGGCAACGTGACTGTCATAATGAATGTACTACGTGTAACATTATCATCGTAATAATGAATCGTAATATTTTATTTAAAAACTCGATGCGTTAAATATAGTAAAATAATAAGTAGAAAAAACAATTATGTTTTTTGCGTACTTGCGTTCTTATTATATATAGGTACTCTGAGAAGAATACTAATATCAATAAATTTACAAAAATATCTCTTATACCCAAGAATGAATTATGCAGTGAATTACAGACATAGGTACTTACCGCCGTATTATTAGTAAATACAAATTTAAACTAATTAACTTATATGTATAAGCAAGCTTACCTGGAACCGATCTTTCCCCTTCGGTACACTTGCATACGGCACTCCATAGAACTCATAAAAGTCTCCATTCCAATACTTCTCCCCTTGCACACCTCCTTCGTCCAAAATCACCACTTTTGTATCTTCTATACATAATGTTAGATTTACCAAAAAACAAATTATGAGAAAACTGAACATGCTCGTAAAAATCTGTTTCTAGAGTGTTCTTATCACTAATTACAGTTACTAACTGATTGATAGTGAGTATTTTGTATAACGTTTATTATCGCTGGGAACTCCTTTATAGATAATGATTACTTTAATCTAAATCAGAGGCGGCCTGCTGTTACATACAAATGTAATAACAACCATTATTTATCCTTAAAAGAGGAAAATTAAACAAATTCCCTGTTTATGAAAGTTTAAAAAATATTGAGTACGGCAAACGCAAAATAAAAAAACCGGCCAAGTGCGAGTCGGACTCGCGCACGAAGGGTTCCGTACCATTATATATAATAATAAGTTACAATAGAATTTGTACGAAACTATTACTTCTTGAAGTACATTTTATAAGTTGGTCGACTATTACTCGTAAACGTGTAAAGCCTACTTAGCTGTGATAGTTTTCCTTTTAACTTCGTTATATGTACTACTACCATGAATTTTTTCACATATCCCAAAACAACCATTTAGCTAGCAGGGGGTGGGGACACTGGAGTCTAACAAAAATTAGCACTTTAAGGCTTAATATTTCACAAACGGATCGTTTAATCGAAAAATTGTTTTCACAAACCCCCAATATTTTAAAAAGACCTATCCAACGACACCCCACACTATGGGGTAGACGACAATAAAAAAAATCATCCCCACTTTACATGTAGGGGAGGTACCCTAAAAAAAATGTTTTCCAAGATTTTATTTTACCACTTTGTCGGCATGACTAATATGTATATTCATGCCAAGTTACAGCTTTCTAGTACCAAGAGCCTCTGAGCTAAGCTGCGGACGGACGGACGGACGGACGGACGGACGGACATAGCGAAACTATAAGGGTTCCGTTTTTGCCATTCTGGCTCCGGAACCCTAAAAACGGGTAAATGTACGCTGGGTTTAAAAAAAGTATATTTCTACAATTAATTAGACGCCACTTAAGGTCGACAGGTTTATGTATTGCATTTGTTGATATTTGTTGTCGCAGTAATTATGTGTTTTGTAGTTATTAATAAGTTTATATTGATATGTATGTTAGTCTTTATGGTATTTGTAATATGGGCCTTGTTGCCTGATTTAAATAAATAAATAAAACTTTTTAGAAATAAAGACACTTAACAAGATTGAGGCTTTCATAAATATTATCTCTAAAATAGTAGTTAAATACTTATATCCCTACTTAGGTTAACTACTGGTTCTATATAAATCTAGCTACAATTCCATATAACTTGACGCGTGCGGTGCCACCCGGAGACACCAGCCTGAGGCATTTATAAAAGAACGAGTAATATATGAATAACAACATTATTCGAAAGCAAAGCCGTTAATATTTCCGCATATCATCGGAAAAATTCCGTCACGTTTTAAAAAACCCTTTCGCTGCCCCGACTTCAAAGGAAATCTTCTGAAATTCATTAATAATGCAGCAAAAAGCATAAAGCCCCAAACCATGGGTATGAAGCATATTTTATTATACAGAATAGCAGTTGGAGAGGAAATAACACAGATAGGGAGTGCAAAATATATATTACCATAAGAAATCCGTTGCGGACACATTTCTGGTGTCCGGCGAGCAAGGGGGTGCTTTTACGCGATACGATTGCATTTATGGCTACTATGATGTCGCATTGTAGTATTATAGACCAACGATTACACACACAACTTAAGTTTGTTATTCTTAAATCTATGTAGATCCGACTACCTGCCTGCATGGTTCCATCTGTGTATTACAAAGAACCCAGGCAGGATCACCGGATAAAATATAGCCCATAGGCTAAAGTCCGGTGATTCTATTTACCTTTTTTATATTTATTTTTTATCGTGGAGAAAACCTGCGAACCAGGTACCCAATCACCGGGGGATGACTGGGTTATGTGGTATTTCTATCCACTAAAAACTCCACGGTGCCCTGCATCTGCGCTCTCATGCAGGGGACTCCAGGATAGCCCCCCTCGCGCCTCGCCACATTTGGCTCGTCCTAGCGTAAAGAAATGTTGTCGCCTTCCCTAGGGTTCTTAAGCGAGTGCCCCAGCCCCCGCTAGAACACTGCGACCCTGATGACCCCCTTTGTCGCCTTCTACGACAGGCGGGGGAGGCCGTAGAGCTATTCTTGTCCGAGCCTACACGGTATGATTCTACATACCTACTGGTGAAATAATTTTGACAATGCGGAGTTCACCTATGTTAACATTTCACAGGCATCAGGAACCTCTTTAGCGTACCGCATAGCGTCTTTAGTAGTAGGTATTAGTGTAGAAATCGCGAGAATGTAAATATCGAACGATTTACAATAACGAAATTTGCAAAAGAATCCATGTAATTATCGGATCAGCGTGAGAGAATCGGTAGGGAAATGCGACATATAGACGAGAACAGCCGCACATCTGGACAACCGGACCCAAGTTGATAACTATCTATACCGAAACGGAGAACTTCGTTCACTTTGCTCGCTCTTTCAATTAGAGTCTATTGTAGAGTATATAATAGGGCAATGAAATGCGGTTCTCATATGAAAAGTGGAAAATATCCTCTTCCCGTATCCAATTCGTACCATATAAAAGCAAACAGCATGCCTCTTTATGCGGAATATATTCGGTTTAGTAGGTTTCCATGTAGACCTGTGCATAAAATATGGTGCTCGCTACTTTTCACCGTCGACTTGTAACAAATATTATTTATATTTCGTGTCTAACGCATTCTGACACTCGGAATTCAATTTCGCACGGGGATTGTCAAGGTATTTTTCTAGAAACGTGCTGAATCTCGGTTGTGAACGCGTTCTTGAAGTATTGAAATGATATGTGTAACAGCTGGTTGATTGCATAACGCTTCGGACGTACGCTAGATAGATCTAAATGTATTATTCTGATGTTGTCCTAACGCTCGTTCGAAAAGTGACTCAATTACCCTTTTGGACATGTTGCCAGACAGAATAGAGTAGGTAAAGGGTCGATGCATCAAAACGTTATAGGTTTGCCTGTAAGCGTCTAGAAGCGTCGGTCTAACAGCAGTTCGATAGGTCGACGTCATAAAGATCGCGGTTTACTGAATATGGCCACTTCCGCATTTGGCGGTGCGGTACTGTTAAGTTGTCAGCTGTCAATTCAGAATCTTTATTGGGCGCCTTAAGCAAATCGGCATAAGTGGGCGGCTAGGCCGTTACAGGAATAACTAAAACAACAATGAAAGATGTAGGTACTCTTTAACTACTTTTTGTGCAGTATCCGTTTTTTTTTCTCCTGGGATATAATGAATGATACAATAATGAGTTAATATTGTTGATTTCTGTTACCTAAATATGTCGTAGTAGGAAATTTACAAAAAAATGGGGGGTAAATCGGTTCGTATCATGTTCACCGTCTTTCTATGTCGTCCATTGTTTCACAAATCGATGATGCATACTGAACCATAATAATTATATGCAGTCCTTTGGATTTTTATTAATCTTATTATCACATGTTGCTCATGCTCGACATCAACATCATGATTATTTTATGCTTCGCTAAATATAACAAATGCGTGTATTTATCGAGTTGTTGTTTATCTACTGACTTTGATTGATATGGAGAACCGTCCATATCTCAGCTCCTCCATGAGCCAGGCCTACTTATAATTTTTATACCGAAAATATCTTATATGCCAATCTAAAAATAGGCAAAGAACCATTGATCTAACGCTTGGGCCAAAGGGATGGATGTTTGCCTATCTCCTTTCATTGAGTGCTACAGACGCCCAAATAATAATAATAGTAATTATAAATCAGCCATTAAACTTCCCACTGCTGGGCACAGGCCTCCTCTCATGGATGAGAGGGAACAGGCAGTATTCCACACGCTGGCCCTGTGCGTGATGGGGACTTCACATACACCTTTCAATTCATTCGCCGATGTATGCAGTTTTCCTGACAATGTTTTTCCTTAACGGAAAAGGAAACGGTAAATATGAAATTATATTCCTTACAAAAGTTCCGAAAAAAATATTGGTACGAGCCGGGATTCGAACCCACGACCGCAGTTTGACAGCCGCATGCCTGAACCACAAGGCTACCGTAGCTTCCCAAACAATGCTACGTTATTTAATATTTTCGGGAAAGTCCCTCGTCTCGCACACGGTATAATTTAGTAACATACCTTTATACCAAGCATTTAGATGAACTTAATACCGTTAATGACGGTTTCCAAAGCCTGGCAGCTCACGCAATGATTAAATTTATGTCAATCCCTTCACAAAGAAACAGCCCCAATTACGCGAAGAAACGGTTAATCGTAATCAAAAGTAACCCCATTAAGGCGAGTCATTAGCAAATAATTCAAGCGGTTTGAGAATTATACTATCGGGTGACGGGAGTGGGCCGAGTTAGAAGAAATCGGATTTTTTTACTTTTCATCAGGGTTTCAGAAAGGAGAAAAATTCTCGATTGGACTGTGATTCCCAACACAACTGAAAGATCAAACCGAATCGCATAGCAGCTGTAAGACGCCATAGGCCTCCCCCGAAGAGTGCCACAATAAAATATATAAATAGCTTGAAAATTAGTGCACGCCAAAAGTACACCACAGACATCGCCAAAATTGAAAATGAATAAAAGCTTGTAATAAAATATTTTTTGATGCTGACAACATCACATATTCCATAAAAAATATTTTAATTTACGTACAGTAAAGTGTAAAAATATGGCTTACAGCTTACTCATTACATTACAACAGGCAATATAACAAGGCGTCCCCATCGAAATTAACGTGGAGGTCGATGTACAAATTGAATTGAGTATTGTTACAGATAAAGTTGTTGCTAAAAGTGGCGCTGGATCATACGTTTCATGTGCTCTGCCTACCCCTTTAGGGAATAAAAAACGTGAATAAACTTAACGCTATCTAATAGAATCAGTCTGGGTAAAGAACGCTTGATATTTGAATATAGAACAGAATAAAAAAAAAATCGTGACACACTATTTGATACACACCAAATAGACAAGATAGGGATGGAAAGGCTTTTAAGTAAGTATTCAGAGGAGAGTAGATACGAGTACAGTGAATAAAAAACGAAGCAGGCCAATAACTATAGACCTTTAATAGACATTAAGAGTCCTTACTCCTACAGGCGAGCATATTTTGCTAAATGATTTCTTTTTCATTTTAAGATTACGACGTAACTATTAGTACCTATTTATTCAAAAACTGATAACGTACTAAAATAATCTTTAACCTTAAGGCTGCTCTTAGCGCAGTCTTTGAATCCGTCTTAGGAGCAATATGTATATCGCTTAAAGTCAAGGATTTTTTCATGAGAATTTATATTAGTTTTCGACTTAATTTGCCGCCTAATGTTGCAGACTAAAATATCTATATTGGAGCCAATAGCAAAATACACTCGAATGGCATATTTCTGGCATAATAATACAACATGCTGGCCCGTACATTTTCCCGTTGTGCACGTGATGTTAAAATAACTTTGTTCAGATCTTTCTGCCAAACATTTTACACGAGCAGCCTATGGGTTAGTTATTGCACGACGAGCTGCGCATCTTCTACAATAATTATTTCAAAGGCTGATGAGACTGCCCTGGCGATGCAGCGCGTCCGGTATGTTCGTGAGCGCGCGCTTCCAGCGGCTTCCACGCTATTATATTATGCGCAAGAAGCACGCGTCGCTGCAGCAGCGACTGAGGGACAGCATCACATCACAACAGCATTCTGTAAGTGATTGCGGACAGAATGTGTGACTGTCGCATTCAAAAACAGTGGGTCGATTGTCTCAGAGGTTGTGTGACATACGTCAAGAAGTTTTTTGAGAATTTTATTGACAATTTAATTTTATTTATTTTAGCAAAGAACACTAATTTTATATTTTTTATTGTGCTGTTCATTTTATATGGATCTGCTTTAATCATCCAAAATAGATAATAATAATAATTATTATTATAACTCACGTCATTGTGAAACAATCCTTATACAATTTCAAAAAAGTGTGTTAACAAATGTATTCCACTTGCATCTCCCAACTTGCGCCCAGCGGTCCTACGGGAAATTACCGCTTCTACCAATTAGAGCAACCTCGAATAAATTGTAAGCTAACACTCGGAGATATTTTTTAATTATATGCCGTAACTCTGGACCTATTCAGTGATTTGTTTCGGCCATTCCTTTTGTTGGATTAAATTTTGAGGTTTGATTTGAATTTTGATTAGGGCAGGGATTTCTCATGTATATTGTAGTGAGCAATTTCATTGAATTCATGTGAGTACTTTTTACATTTATTACGTACCTGTTTTATAAAATTGTATTCTTGTCAGACGAGTGTGATTAAATGCACATTCGTAACAGTTAATCGCAAAAAAAGAAAATGAGTAGGACTACCTAGTGCTTAATTTTACAAATAGAGTAATAAGCACCCAAAAAAAATGAGTTTAAAAATGTTTTACCAACTTATTCATATATATTTTTGACATTGCGATAACAATTAACGCCTTAAACGGATCGCTACTATTTTTGTTACACCTGTAGGTATATCTAAATATTGTAAACATACAACATACGACACGTTGTATTTTCTATAAGTCTGTATTATACGAATCACATTTTTACCAAAAACTAGCAAATAAAATAAGGCACAGAGCACACGAGCAAAGTTACAACAAAGCCTGTTTGCCGACTTAAGCCAATTTTCCGACCATAAACTCTGTACACACGAATGCTCTCCGCCGAGGCATAAACCATTTCTGTTTACACCTGCCTAGGTATTACTAGGGGTTTGCGCTAAGAACACTAACCGAGTATAATAAAAGTAAATGTGAGCTGCGGAACTTTTAACCACAACTGTTGCAGTTATACTTAAGTGATGTTTTTCAGTATTTCTAGTAGTTTGCTATTTTAATGGTTTCGTTATTTAACATTTTAAGTAACATCAGAAGCTAGCCCTATTTAATCGAGAAAGACCGAGAGATTTCGACCATCACGATAAGTAGTGTTATTTTTTAACCATTTTTTTTATGTTTTGCACGTATCAGCTGCGTGCCGTCCAAAAAACTCGATTCCTTATTCTGTGACAATAGAGCCCTATTCCTCACAAGACTTTAAAAAAGTAAATCAAAGAAATTCCGACTTGTCCAAGTCGACTCGTGCAATAAATCGTTTCTCAATTGTAATAAACGTCGCGTTTCTCTAAGCTAGTCAGCAGTAGTCGTTTTAGTATTTTTGGGTTCAATATCGAGCATACATCCAACTTCAAAAATATTCTTGAACTATCCCCGCTGCGGCAGTGACCACACGTCACACGGACACTAATTAAATTCGGTTACTTCACGAGTTCCCGGCACCTGCAAATGTTGTTACCCTAGTATTTACCGCGGGCTGGTCTTCACGACGTGTAACCAAACTCCTGAGGGAGACCAGTTTAATGATGATCTCCGATGACGCACAGATCTTATGGATATCAGGATCAGATATACTAGTGTGAAGTTATCAGACAGATAGTGGTCAAGAATTAGGACTTGAATTTGATAATTTATATTTTGGTGATATTTCGTTTTCACTTGTTTATGTTGTTCGAATTCGCTCAATTTGGAACGGGCTACTCACGTAATGATGAGATGGTAAAAGTATTGGTTGATGCATCTTGATGCGTATTTGCGCTTGCGTGTAGTTAAGTTACTGAGAGCGCGACGTACTGACACAGATTTTATTTAATACGAAGCTGAAGGCTTTAGGTCGACTAAGAGTCTAAGGGAACAGAACAACAGCACTGAGAAATAGGTCATCTTAGTAAATACGAAATGTGCTAGATATCAAACTTATTAAGTTGCAACTGATTCTTATAAATAAGCCTAAGGCTGCTATAAGGCTTCACTAAGAATAACATAAAGAGCATAAGTTTGTATTTTTAATAAATTATGAAAATAAAAAATATGTTATTGAAAAACCGATCTCAAAATAAGCTTCGCACTTATACACTCTAGAATATGCCCTAACGCAAAAGCGAACGCATGAACCAAGACATATTAATTGTGATATTAGAAACACGAAACTAATTTGAGCTACATAACACAGACAGATTCAATTAAATGAATAAGGTTACAAAATATTTAGTATATACATAAAAAAGGTATCACTCGCGGTAACATCGCTTTGGTCACTTGAAATAAGTAAACCAATTTTTCCAAGTCCAATTCCATAAACCCGCGTATATCGTTATCGCGCATAGCGTTTAAAATGTGTCTTACCAACCTATATATAGTCTTAAAAGGATCGCCACCGATTTTGTTACACCCTGTATAAAATTAGCATTTAGGTACGCATTGGTGTCATTTCTCCCACCGACTACCGACAAAACCACATGCCTCTTTCAAATCACCTTCCCGGATTGAGGTTACATTTTCTCGCCGTCTTGGCTCACTACATAAAGGCGGTAAACAAAACTCTACTTATGAGTGGTGGGCCCGGGGGAAATAAGAGGTGCGACGTCCTATCTATTTGCACTACTCTGACCTCACACGTGAGTGTGACACGGTTCTAATGTGGAGTTCGTGTGTTGTTTATAGTGTACTTTTTTCTGGTATATTTCTTTTATATTTGTACTATGACGGTGGCAAACAAGCATACCGCCTGCCTGACACTTTCGACTTCAGAATAGTCACAAGCACGGTGACGACCCTTTATTAATTTAAGGATTCGTTGTGTTAAGTTAACTGCTACAGACAAAAGCAGTATCTTCACTTTCAACACAGCGAAATGGGGGGGGGAAGCGGTATGAATGCGGTACTGCATGCGAAGTTCACTGCTAAACATAGGCCTCCCCCAAAGAGTGCCAAAGTGACCGGTCCTGCGCCAGCAACCTCTACCAGGTCACCAGTCCACCTTGTGGGGGGCCTACCCACGCCGCGCCTCGAATCATGCGCACGTCTGCGTAATACTGTACCATTACGCAAATGTAATACGGACGTCACCAATAACTAAGGAAATCTGGGCCACATCAATAAGCTTAAAGTAAAGTACTAAGCAAGTGCTATTCGGAGAAGCAGCAAGGTGACCGATATCCCTCCGAATCGCTAAACTTAAGTGGCAGTAGGCGGGCCTGTTGCACGTAGAACCGATCAGCGTTGGGCGTAAAGGTTCATGAATGAAAAGAAGGAAACGACATTTTATGTATAGGTAAACCAGAACTTTGGGAGTATTGTCAAGAGGGCGCTCGTTTTGAATTTTATATAGCAACAATTTGTATAGTGGGGACAGTGGAAATTGGCAGATGATTTTTGTTTTATTCCGACAACTTTAATAAGTGCGAAGTTTGATGATTGGATATTTCTTCGGTTTTTACGCTATAAAATTCGTGAATTTTACGACGTATGACACATAAATCAAAATCATCCAAATCTATTTTCTTTTTTTGTTTTCTTTTTTTTAGGTTTGGTCGTTTAATTCCGCCCTTACGCCCTTCGCTAGCAATTCGTGATACCGATGCATGCGATACACCTAATACACAAATCAAATTATTACAAGACATCAACCAAATCGTGACGACCTGACTATAGTGACATTTGTCCATAAGTTTGAAACTTACCCGTCAATTCAGATGCTAATTTCGTTATGTTTTTTAATGGAAGAAATTTCTCTCCCGCACGTTTTTTTTTCCAATAAATAACTATATACACTATTTACAACTTTTTTCTCTGTAAAATCTAAAACTTTCGGCATGATTATTGCAGTCTAGTAATAATTCACACGAAACTAGACAAAGCAATGTTTACATTGTCAATATTGACAACTATCATAGAGGGTAGATGTTGTCTATTATTAAAATTGTTGCCATTGCTAGAAATTTGTAACAACAAATTTCCGTAACATGGCGCACCCTCAATAGATCCTGGTTCACCTTTACCAAATAAGGAGCTATTTGCCATGACATGTGAACCATTGTATATATAGAACATAAGTACCGTACCTTATCATTTTTTGACGTGTAAAATTCCCAATAAAAAACAAAATGGCAACCACGTACCAGAATGCGCAGCGTAGGTAGACCCCACAAGGTGGACTGCTGATCTGGTAAACTACGTGGGAGGCCGCTGGATGCGGGTGACATAAGACCGGTCATTGGGGCACTCTTTGGGGGAGGCTAGATGTCTCTCTGGTGATATGTTGATGACGGTGATGAAAACACTAATACCGAACGAATTTGGCCGCCAAATGTGGAAGCGGCCATACTACCTACACTGGATACAGAATGGTTTAACTTCCCTCTCCCAGCTAGTGCACTGCAGTTAGCCAGATCTAAAGGCCGCTAAATTTAGTTGTACCAATATATTTTAGCACCGATCCAATCTTGTACCGCGTTGTACTTGGACTCGTGGAGTGTTATTTATAAATGGGTACCCACAGGACCGTAGAGGTAGGTAAATACTAGGAGTGCCAGAAAGGCCTGTTTGTAACTGTTATTAAGCCTCGTAACTATGTATAAAAATATTGCACGAATATTCAACATCTCGAGTATGTACTTTATTGTCTCAAGCTACATTTCTGAACTTGTCTTTTAACGGATGATTATTTCGGAATAAGTTACATTACAATTTTTTATAATTTATTTTAGATTGTGTCGACACGTGCCGAGGTTCTTTCATTATTAGTGGCGGTTTTTTGTATTTATTTGCATGTTTGCGCGAGCGGAGAGAGGGTGGTCATTGACTGTGTGCAAAAACACGCAAGTAGAATACATATTTTCTCATTGTCAGTAATAGAACAGCACGATCTTTAGCAGAATAGCAAAGGAATATATTGTTCTAGAAACTTACGGCGTTATTTTGCGGAAATCTTTGACACACGTCAAAGATTTCCGCAAAATAACGCCTGACTCCATCAATTTCTCGAGGGCAGTGTACTGAATTCTGAGCGTAGCGAGGAATACAAGGAGTTATAAGTATCACGTGAGGTATAAATGTTTATGCTGCCAAAAATAAGAAACAAAATCTTGTTTTGTGAACGATATGTGTAAATCTATTCATATTACCTGCATTCAATATAAAATCAAGCGATCGATATGCATATCGTTCCAGGCTATTAAAATAGCCAAAATATTCATTTATTAAAAATACATATCGCCCGTTGGCTCATATTGAAAGTAAATTTCATTTCGAAATTTAGTTGAAAATCTAACCGTATTTTTATGACATAGAGTTGATAATTGGAATTTGCGAAATAACGAGACACGTCCTTGTGAAAATTCCTCAAAATAACGTAAAATTTTCCGTGAATCGTGATAAAATGCGGAACCATAATTGGTTTTAGTTTGGATAATCTGTTTGTGTGAGGCGAAAGGCAAATTGATGATGCGTTTTACGTGGTAAAGAATGATTTATTATTAAATTACTAAACCTACACAGATTTTTCAGTATTGAATAATTTGTAATGGAAGTTTCACTAATTTCCACCGTGACGTCTTACATGAGTGATGTTTGACGTTATGTATATGTACTATCAATTATCATTTGAAATCTTATGTACCAAATAATATTAATTTCTTATGATTTAACCGTGGCCTTTCAGCGAAGTAAACTCGCAGAGGGAAACTGCATTTGTCAAGAAATTCATAGTTGCAGTGAAATCTTCGTAGCAACTACATATCCTCTTTGTTATAGGATGCCTTTGCAGAGGGACGTATAAGTATACCTAGACCGATGGTGATTATGATGATGACAATGATAATAGTAATAATAACGACTATCGTCGAAACTCCCAGTACAACTCGAACGTGTATTCAAACGTTGTACATTTCTGCAGTAAAAAGGTATAAATCAACCATTTCGAAACATCACTAAAAACCTCACTCGAAGTCCGTGCTTTTACGACATAATCCCGTTGTTGGCACTCTATGGGCGGCCATCAAAATAATCGACAGTTGTAAAAAACAAACGATGACGATAAAAAAGCCTAAAAAGGTGCGTTCAAAAACACCAGTCCTTAATGCAAGTAATCTGATGGATGTTGACCTTTTCCACCGTAAAAGTGAACGCTTCCGTGCGAATCAGCCAGATGGTGGTATTTTGGGTAGATCTAATAAGAGTGCACCTATCGTTGTGATGAACAAGTACGCAAATAACTTATGTAAGTACTGGTTTAATATTTTCAGTTGACGAGCTTAATCTACCTGTTCGATTTTCTACCTTAACAGCTATTTGTTTTTTTTTTATTACAAAGAAACACATCCGTTTATAATATATCGCTACTAGAAGGCTACAAGCATAGACATTTCAGAAACGAATTCCTCCATATTTTATTTGAACATAAATAAAAAAACGAAACTACTTTTACACCCGATACTTGAAACGGACAACTTTTGATCGTAGACGTCACCATCACAACAGCATTCGTAATGGCGGCTAGCTTTCGCTTGAAATGTAAATGTAAGTGGTAATAAAAAAATATTTTACGTGATTATGAATGAATGTCAACTTAGTTCGACTTATTTATTTACAAATACTATACTATACTATTTTACGCAATCGTCATTACCCCAAAGAACAGATGCCTTGGCCGGATTATAAATTTAAAGTCTACCTCACCGACTGTCCTCTTCCATCAAATATTTTTTTTAATTTAGAATCCTCTCTGTCATGATTGATGACGTATTTGCAGGGCGGACTGTGATTGGCTGATTTTGAATTTCGAAAGCATTCGTTCTAAAACTGAATGGCGAGAATGGAACGTCTTGTTGAATGTTCTGATTTGGGAATAAGGGATTCATTAGGTTCCTTTATTGCGAATGAATTTTATATTTCGAACGCGTATTTTTTCGTGATTGCGATATGAAGCAACGATCAATAATATGCCTCTTGGGTTTAAAATGCCTAAAAATGTCAACTGTGTTGTTTTTAGGGTTCCGTAGCCAAATGGCAAAAAACGGAACCCTTATGGATTCGTCATGTCTGTCTGTCTGTCTGTCTGTCTGTCCGTCCGTATGTCACAGGCATTTTACTTGAAAACTATAAGGTGTATTTGAATATTTTTTGAGGATAGGTGTATGTTGTTAGCCGCTACATAGTTTTGTAATTAAATTACTTAAAACTAAAAGTAAAAAAAAAAAAACATTGCAAGCCCACGTGTGGCACATCAATTGATAGGCCTTTCAAAATAAATATAAGGTTTGTCAGCAATGTTTTTGATTAAGTGAATAGAGTCGGAGATAATCGCCCCGAAAGTCACTAAAATTGTGTCGTCCCCCCTCTACATTTTGAACCATGTATTTTAAAAATATGAAAAAAAACATGGTCATAGGGCTTTTTAAATTCTTTCAGCGAAAATTGTTTTGAACAAGATCGGTTCAAAGGTTTTTGAGATATTTCTAAAAAAACTGCCTTCCTTACAGAAAAAGACGTAAGTGCCATAAGATTTCAGTAACGATACGACCTTTTTAATGGGCACGGAACCCTCGTTGTGCGTGGTCCGACACGCACTTGGCCGCTTTTTTGTAGTACATATAAAGACTGTGATTGATATAAACGAGTGGCTCGGTTAGCTGCTAATCCGCGATCCTATCTTTTTTACAAAAAAACGAAAATAAAAAGAACATTTGGACGTCCGCATACGTACGTACATACGAAATAATTTTGGTCCACGCTGAAATGGACAACTTTGTTCGGTTCGCTCGTTCGTTCAATAAATGAACTGGAAAAAATCTTACAGAAATAAATAAATTATGACTACAAACAGTTGTTACCAACGCTAAGCTTTATCGTAATTCACATCCTTTTTGTAGCGTAAGGTACTCGAGAAGCTGTGACCGTGGCTTTTCCGCCATGTAGCAAAAACACGTTGTGAATAGAACTCACCGAGCTCTTCAAAGACAAAAGACAAAGACAAAATATTTATATAATATTTATATTCTTGGAAGCAAAACTCTATGTTCAATGTATAATTTTGTACTTACACAATCATTTAAATAAAAATCATCTGCAATAAGACCTCCGAAGCAGATTTTGTAAGGCTAGCTGGGACGCTCAATTCTCCTTAAAAGATAAAAAAGAGAAAAATTAAAAATAAAAATCGGGTTTGAATTTTGAATTTACTATCTATTCCATTTTGATTATAATTTATAGACTGAAACTAGTTTTCGACCTAAATATGACTGATCCCATTTTGTATAAAAAGTTTCATGTTATTCTCGTCATCATCATCATCAGCATCATATCAGCCGAAGGTCGTCCACTGCTGGACGTAGGCCTCCCCCAAAGAGTGCCAAAGCGACCGGTCCTGCGCCACCCGCACCCAGCGGACTCCCGCAACCTTTACCAGGTCATCGGTCCACCTTGTCGGGGGCGGACCCACGCCGTGCCGTGCCTTCCGCTACGTGGTCGCCACTCGAGAACCTTTCCGCCCCAACGGCCATCGGTTCTACGTGCTATGTATGTGTTATTCTCGTATGCCGTATTAAAATGAGAACCAAACTACGTTTGTATGGAGAGTCGACTTAAGTCCACCGTGGGTCTTAAGGGCGTGCATTGGAAATTATCGCATGCTTTGTAACGCCGAGAAACAATAAGGTATTCGTGACTATATGATTGTTTATCTTATTTAATCGATACATGATTGCCAAAACTTTCCTCGATAGAAAAAAAATCCAAAGTTGGTTCTTTATTTTCCTTTTTTTACTCAGCCTACTCAACAATACATTACTTCACGACACAATCAAGTTAATACTAGTTTTTTATCTCATTTAAAATCTCAGTTAATGAAATATAAATAAAATTTCAGTAAATTAGGTATTCGTCCAAAAAAGCCATTCCCGAAGAGTGTTGCATCTCTTTTTCTTGTGCGCGTAAGGCATAAGCGTGTCTCTGTCAAGAGGGCGTGGTCGACTCGAATCAAGGCATCCCCTTAAGAGCAGAAATTAATTCAGGAATCGTGGACTTGAGACTACTACGGTTGACAGCGATATATTTACGACTCCAAGTAATTAAATCCAACGAGTTTTCCCTTCCATTTAAAGCTATTTATTATGGCATTTAAAGCTATTTATATTTATAGGGCGCTGGCAGTAAGAAGTAACATGTTGATTTGTAGGTTCGCAAGGTGTACTACCTATAGCAACGTTAAAATCACCCTTTTTAAGGCGTACTGTCAATCATTTTACACTTGCAGCCTATGGATCAACTTTATTCAAAAAACTTACAGCGCCCTACGCGTGCAATATAATAACGCATTTAAGATGCTTTTGGGGTTGCCGCGCTACTGCAGCGCTAGCGGTATGTTCGCGGAGGCACGCACCGATGGCTTCCACGCTATCATGCGCAAGCGGGTGGCGTCGCTGGTGCGGCGCGTGCGCGTGCGTTGCAGCGCCAACAGTCTCCTTGCCACAGTCGCGGACAGAGTAGATGGCGCTTTCTGGCAATATTGGAATAGCCTACATGCTTGCAATAGATCAGATCACATATAATCATACTTAATTATTTAATAGTAAAACTAACATAGGTTAACAATTTTAGTAATAAGCTACTAATACAATATGGAAAACTCCGAAATAAATGATTATTTAATTTAATTTTATTATCCGACATTAAATTTTAAAAAGGAATCTAGGTTTAGTTGAAACTTATTAAAATGCTCCCCAGTGTGGTGTCGGGTTAGAATTACACCACCCCCTTTCTTCCTGTTGGTGAAAAGTCGACTAAGGGAGCAGGGTTGAAGTGTGTTGTAGGTGGTGGGCTAGCAACCTATCACTGCCATATCACATTTTGTCGATCTTTTATACCCACATTTATGCTAAAATTGGCACTGGAATATAAGTTTCAAATGCTCTGCCTATCGCTTTTGGGAATAAAGGCGTGAATCTATGAATGTATTATTAAAATTCTTTAATTAAAATCAATAAAATTTTATATTAGTGGCGCTGTGAGCTATAGAACTCTCGAGTCTGTTCTTAGGGTTCCGTAGTCGACTAGGAACCCTTATAGTTTCGCTTTGTCTGTCCGTCCGTCCGCGGATAATCTCAGTAACCGTTAACACTAGAAAGCTGAAATTTAGTACTAATATGTTCGCTACTAGACCGGGCTTACAAGACTCTACTCGGTTGATGCCAGGGCTGGGCCCGACGAGTTCCTGACCCAAATAGAGGCCTGGACTAGAACGACCGGTATAACCCCGCTAAGCTATAGCTTCCAAGAAGCGTGGCATACCGAAGATGCGCCAGGTATCCGTCCGGTACAAAACAAAACGTGCTTTTACCTTGATGGAAGCTTCATCCGCCGTTGTCGCTCGGCCGGCGTCTAGACAGGGCGGCGTCGATATGTGTAACTGAATGTATGTGTATTAGAGTGTGGGTGTCGAGGCCGTCGCGTGTCCTGGTGAACACTTCCTGGCTCCTTGATGATAGCCCACCAAGTAGGCGCACCCGAATCCAAACTACCGACCTAAATTTATCACTTCACTCACAGGCAACAACAAAACTCCTCGATAGGAGCGCCTGGCCTCAATTACGAACTGATTCCAATTAACATAAATCATATGTCCCGAATGCTTTCACAAAACTCAAGAAAACCAATCAAAGCATGGGTTCACTCCAACAAACGACAAAGTGGTAAAATAAAGTGTTTTTTTTATTGGGGTAGTTTTTCATTTCAACCCTAACGTGTGATATATTGTTTGATAGGTATTTAAAAATTAATAGGGGTTTGCTAAAATAATTTTTTGATAATGTTGATATTTTCGGAGATAATCGCTTCAGAAGTAAAAAGAATGTGTCCCTCCCCCTCTAACTTTTGCACCATAAGTTTTAAAAATATGAAAAAAATCTCAAAAGTAGAACTGTATCAAAACTTTCTAGGAAAATTATTTTGAACTTGATAGGTTGAATACTTTTTGAAAAACATTACAAAATAATTTCTGGACGAAAAACTACGGAACCCTACACTGAGCGTGGCCCGACACGCTCTTGGCCGGTTTTTGTTGGATAATTTTGAAAATTTTCCAAATACTGGATCGACAAAAAATCCATATAGTTATAGAATCTGCAAAAAAAAATTCACGAAGATCGGCTGTGAAATGCGACCATTAGAGGACAACAGCCGAACAGCGGGACATCCCGACATGCGAAACGGAGAACTTCGTTCGCTTCGCTCGCTTGTCCAACTATACTATTGACTTTAAACTTTTGTGATTCTGTTTTTTTAGGGTTCCGTACCCAAAGGGTAAAAACGGGACACTCTTACTAAGACTTTGCTGTCCGTCTGTCTGTCTGTCACCAGGCTGTACCTCAAGAACCGCGATAGCTAGACAGTTGAAATTCTCACAGATGATGTATTTCTGTTGCCGCTATAACAACAAATACTAAAAACAAAATAAAATAAATATTTAAGGGTGCTCCCATACAACAAACCTGTTTTTTTTGCCGTTTTGTCTGTCGCCAGGCTGTATCAAATCAAATCAAAGCAAATCAATTATTTATTCTGCAAATAGGCCACAACGGCACTTTTACATGTCAAACGGTAATTTACAATAAAATAATAGTAATCTTACACAATAATAATTTAAAATTAGATTTAATTAGATTTAACCTTATTCTTAATTTTTTATTTAGCTTTACTTTTTATTTTGTTATTAGTCTTAAAAACAGACCATGGGTGATTCGCATTGTCCCCACTGTCCTAACTCCTCGCGTACCTTCACCTCACGTGGGCTAAAAATACACATAGGACGCTTACACAAAAATGTGCCCCGTTTGACCATCCCTTCTGGTCAGTCTGCACAGCTGCCATCTCAACCTAGTACTAGTAGTCTAGATCTCGACGACCTGGCTACCCTCAAGCAATCAGTGCGTGTGTTGCGTCACATCCCCAAGGGCGCACGGAATCTGGCAGCAGGTAAACTGAGTGAGATAATAGACAAATGCATTAACTCTAATGAGAAATCTGACTGGTTTTGTTTGTTATCTTTTGCTTACTCAGCCCTTAAACCTCCTACCAATTCTGACACCGGTAATTTAACAACCAAAGTTAAGAGAAACATAGAATCTTCTAGGGTTATTGATTCTCTTTTTGTGGAAGCAGAATCTTCAGCCTCTAGGCCACCTTCAACCCTTAGGACGATTGAGTCCAAAGTTTTTGAGGGTGATCTCAGAGGTGCCGTACGGATGCTTATGTCAGATGATAGAGTAGCAACTCCCAGCCCAGAAACCCTTGCCAGCTTACTTTCTAAGCATCCGTCTCCATCCCGACGACATCCGACTGAACCGAACAGATTATGTCCCACTCACTCCGCCAAACCGGAGGAAGTTGCACAGGCACTGGGCCACTGGGCTCGTTTAATAATAGCTCTGCTGCTGGTTTGGATGGTATCCGACCATCACATTTAAAGGAGCTTACTTTAGGATCAGCTGGCGACAATGGCCCACGGTTGCTTGACTCCTTAACCAAACTTTGCAACTTCCTCCTCAGTGGTCAGTTAAACCCAACCGTATGTCCCTACATTTATGGAGCCTCTTTGTGTGCTTTATCCAAAAAGGATGGTGGTCTAAGACCTATCGCAATTGGCACCACCTTTCGCCGCCTAACAGCGAAAATCGGGTGCCATGCTGTGCGTGAAGAAATGGCGCGTTATTTACAACCACGCCAATTAGGTTTCGGCACGAAACTAGGCTGTGAGTCAGCTATCCACGCCACCCGAGCCTTCGCAGTAGACCCAAAAAACTCGGATTGCATAATCATTAAGCTCGATTTAAAAAATGCTTTTAACTCTGTCGAACGAGATGTACTTCTTTCTGAAGTAAAGGAGAAAGTGCCGACACTGTACCCTTTCTTATACCAGGTCTATTCATCCCCTTCAAACCTTTTTTACAACGAAGCTCTCATTCTTTCACAGGTAGGGGCGCAACAGGGGGATCCGCTTGGTCCTTTGATCTTCAGCCTTGCAATCCAAAAAGCCATTTCTAAACCCAAAGCTCTCTTAAATGTCTGGTATCTAGACGGCGGCACTCTTGGGGGTAAGCCTGAAGAAGTCAAACAAGACTTGTTAGCACTACTTCCACGGCTCCGAGAAATTGGTCTAGAGGTAAACTCTAGCAAGTGCGAGTTCTTTCCCTGTAGTACTTTATCCCTGCCCTCATTTCATACTTTCAGTTCCATACTTCCAGGGCTCAAGGAGCTGTCATTTCCAACTTTCAACCTCTTGGGCTCTCCTATTTTCCCCGAAGGTATCCCAGATGCCTTCGAGCTAAGAAGGCTGCTTCTCTTATCCGCAAAGGACAAATTAAAAAATCTGTCAGCACATGTTGCCCTAGTTTTGCTGTGTTTCTGCTTCGCCGTCCCCAAGCTCACGTACTTCTTGCGCACTGTTCCCACCTGGCTTAATCCTCCACTTTTCGACTCCTTTGACTTGGTCTTAAAGGAGTCTGTGGAGTCTCTACTAAATGTCTCCCTCGACTTTGATCAGTGGGCCCTGGCTTCTCTTCCCATACGGAACGGTGGATTGGGCATTCGCCGTGCACTCGATGTGAGTCTTCCGGCCTTCTTGGCTTCGGCGAGTGGGGTTGTGGACCTTGTCACTCAAATTTTCTCTCCAGACGGTGACAAGGCAACCATTCCTTACTCCGCTGACGCTGCGGTGGCCTGGGGGACTCTCAACGCGGGTGCGACAGTGCCTGACAAACCTGACCGTCAACGGATGTGGGATGACATATGCGGGAAACGAGTCTTCGACGACCTTATGAAAAAGTCACTGGGAGCAGACAGGGCAAGGCTGAATGCTGGTTCCAGGCCAGAATCTGGGGCATGGCTTCATGAGCTTCCCTCTCCTCATTTGGGTACCCTGCTCGACGACAACTCGATGCGGGTGGCTGTCGCTCTTCGCCTTGGCTGCGATGTCTGCGAACCCCACACATGCATCTGTGGAGCCACGGTCGAGAGTAATGGCCACCACGCGTTGAGTTGTTGCCGATGTGCGGGCAGGTTTCCGCGGCACCATGCTCTTAATGACATTATTAAAAGAGCTCTCGTGTCTGCCAATGTCCCTAGTGTATTGGAGCCACCAGGTCTAAGTCGGTCGGATGGGAAAAGACCTGACGGTCTGACCCTTGTGCCCTGGGAGAGAGGCAAGTGCTTGGTCTGGGACGCGACGTGCGTGAGTACTTTTGCTGCTTCGCACATTAGTCGGACTGTGCGAACGGCAGAATGAGACGATTCTCAGAACCAGCCTCAATTTTAGAGTAGAAATTGCTCGCTTTAAAGAAGTAGGCGTTTTTCATTGGGACTGTTATTTAAATTATGAGGCAATTTGAAGGCTTAACGGATGTTGTTATATTATGAGAGTATTATTATAATTCAAATTAATAATTTAGAATAATACGTAGTAAAAGGGAACACTTGTGGGTTCCATATATTTGGTTTGTTTAGGTCAAAATCTATTGGTTCTAGTAAATGCTAGTTATCGCTATAATAGAGTAAATATCATTCATTATATATTTGGGATTATGTAAAGTAACGATGTTGGTTGACATATTAGAAAATGCTATTAATTGAGGATTTCTTGAATATTTGAGGGAATTTACATCATTAAGTAAGCTTTGTTTTAACTGTAATTTGTGTTAATTATATTTAAAATAGATGGAAACATTAAGTATGTCCTTTCGACTAAGAATAGGTGAAAAGGTTGATCTAGGGTTTTATAATATGAAGATGTCATTATCTAGTTACCTTGCTAATTGCTAGGTTCGTTGATAGTTAGCTATTATTTATAAATTAACGCCGGTTTAGATGAAATTAGGAGGAATCTAAAATAAACGTTGTTTGAACTCAGAAACCAACTTTAGGGTGAGTTTAAATGTATTCCAGTTAAATTTCAAGGTGGGTTTGGCTGTTGTGTGGTAATTTTCATTGAGATTTTAGGGTTCATAATCACAAATATTTTGTAATGTTTGAGGTTAATTTTGGTATTGAATATCAACATACAGCGTGAGCTAGTAATTGTGGTGCGACGGGTTTCGACTTGTGTGGCGTGGGCCAGACATAGTGGCGCCAACGATAGCCACAGAATAGGAGAAAGATGTATGATTACGACGACGCCGTAGGGGCGGTGCAAGCGATTGAATAAGCTATAACAATGACCATAAGGGGTTATATCGGTTGAGAGTTCATGTTACAGTGGTTCTGGTGTCGGCGAAGGTATTTAAGGCGTTGAGCGCGGAGGAGCGTCACTTCTTTTTCTCGGGACCTGTGGGGCGACACTTCACTTCTCTACGGACACGAGACGGGACTCCAACTACTACGAGGCAGCGACGGAGCCAGAGGCAGAGGCTAGCAGTGTATGGCAGAGCTGCAAGGTCTACCGTCGAGCAGCATCTTCGGCTGTTGTGGTAAATTGGGTGGTCCCAGCGAGCCCAATCTCTGGTAGGATTTTAATCTAACTTTATTTTACTGATCAGTGAGTGTATTGTCTGTGTCTATTTCCAACATTATCATATCTTTCTATTAACAATCAATATCGGTTGTCAGCATAAAGTATATACCTATGCGAGTGTTTTAAATGTGTAGCGGTATTGTAACTTTGTAACTACCTCCATTCAAGAGTGCGGTTTATCTCTAAGCGATGCATAATTGATGGTTAAGGGTTAAGCCTAATCAGCGAGCAATTATTAGTAATTATGTAGGGTTATACTATTAGGAATACGGTTATATATAAGCTATTTTAGTATATTACGTACGACTGTTGCCGTACTATTTTTCATATGTAATTCAGTTATTCGAATGCGTTTATTTTAATTAAGTTTCGCGAGGTGTTTCAGTAAATTAGTGTAATACCAAATTACACTAGTAAACATATGTAGTGATTTAGTATATACGTCAAGTACCACTGATGCATTGAAGTAATTCATGAGTGAGGTTTATTATTAGGATATTATTATTATTGGGCTATTTTATACGGAACTCCTTTTGTTAGGTAATTGGTTAAAAGTGTTAAAACCGAGCAGCTTCTTTCAGGTAACAAACTATTAATAGAAATGTTGCGAGCCAACATGATTCCACACGGAAATATATAAGAAATTAGGGGTAGTCGGTGTCATGAGGAATTAGTAGTGTGATTTCTGAGTAAAGTCGATACAATGTTGTGTGTAAGCATTCGTGTTTGAGTCTCCTTAAGTAAGCCACCCATAGCTGCAAGTACACTGTCAACGACCCAGACATAGGTGGTTCGCTCGATAAGAGGTTCCCAATCTGGAGAGACGTGAACTACTTTTGACGAACCCTACATGGAATGCATTGACAAGGGCGAGTGGTCAAGGGATCTCGATCTTGCTAATTGAGGTTTCTTTCCGTTTGTCTGGTTGTCTAGTTTTAGATTGACCCTTCTGTTAGAGAAGATTTGTTATCGATTTTACAAGGGATGCATACTTTACCTTAATATCTAAATTCTACATTTATGAAAGTTAGATGTCAGTAGTTCAAGTTAACATATGTACCGAGGAATTTTGTTATGGAATTTTCAATAAATATGGTGTGATTGGAATGGTGGTTAATTGCCAGTTGTCAGGCTCAATTGTGCATCGTCGTATATCTATCAATCTCTCGACTATAAAGGTGCCTTTGGGTCCTGCAAAGCTGGGATTGTTCGCTAGACCAGTCACACTACAACCTTTGAAATATCTCTATAGTAAAAATCATTCTGTAAATTTTAAGCGATTTAATTTATTCTCCGATTTAATCTTAATAACTAATCATACGGATGTGAATATTAGGAAATGATTTATAATATAAGTTGTACGTAATAAATAGGTCAAAACGATAGTCCACTTTTAACCATTTATTTCTGTATCTCAACGTCATCATCCAAAATCATCATCATCATCAAAATCTTAATATTTTAAGATGTAGGTACATCATTGAACGAACTCCTTCGAAGGAGTGACAAAAATCTAACTATGTGATTTATATTTATATATAGCTTATTTAGATAAGTAAGTTATTCCATAATAAGTTGTGGATTTTGTTGGTTTGAAGAAGCAAGTAAGTTAAGTTGTAGGTGTGAAAATATACTTATGGTATGATGTCAATTAACGTGTAACTTTTCCTTTATAGAATACAGCCTCCATTCTTCTCGAAAAGGGCCTGGGTCTACTCACGCAATGCGGGATCTCCTCCACTAGACGCTATCACACGCCAAGCCACTTCACCAGCGCGAATCACGTATAGCTTAGGTCTAAATAGGTCTTCGAGGTCAGGTTCCGGAGATAATCATTCCTAGGTTAGATTACGGCATTGTAGGTCTGGAGTCGGATGGTTTTTTCTTTGACCGAATCTCTTTCCGTCCGACAATATCCTAGGAGACGATTTGGTCTGTTAAAGTACTCAAGCTCGATTACTTTAACATAAATAACCAGAGATTCTGTAGCCGTAGGATAGATTTATCTAGACTAGAATAAAACTCAACCTTTCTAGTAGGATCGGCCGGAACTAACTCGGTTTTTCTATTCGCTTTGGTACGAGTTAGTATTTATAGGATCAAAGTGGATATCCAGCATAATCGAGTCTTGATTTTACTGGATTAATTAATCAAAGGTTCTTTAGCTTCAAAACAACCAAACTAATTCGATATTTCTATGATAAATAAATGATTTATTTTCTCACTACTATCAGTTTAATTTTATTCAATAGCTTTTCCTTCAGGTAGGATTCCATTTTCAGACGACTAGAGGCTTCTCAGGAGCTTCAGCTTACAGCTAGGGGTTATTTTAAGTTCAGAATAGGTTAGCATAAAGAGTCAGCCATTTTAAAAGGTTGAACCGTTACATTTTGGTTAGGCCGTGACCACGATGGAAATAGGGTATTTAAATAGACATTTTAGTAACCCGGGTTACTACGGAATAGAGTATTTTCGATTTTTAAGAAAAAAATAATAATAAAAGGAAAAATATTTTTTTTATTACGTGATTCGCTTGGTGAAAGGGCTAATTAAATTTATTTACAGATTTTTCTGTGTGTGGGTTATACAAATAACCCACATTTTGTTGCCGTGGAGTAGATAGAGAGATGGAGTTTGTATTTTTTATTTTGTGTTATGTATTATTTTCAGGATTTTCTTCCTATATATTTAATTTCAAAGGGATTTTCACGCGCGGTACGTAGGTGAATTACTAATCAATAGGGTTTTATCGCACTAAGCTATGAAAAATATGCATAGGATTAATTTTGTTATGGTCGGAGGGGTAATATTATTTTGACAAAAATTCATTTTGGGGTACACATTTTTATCCCCGACTGTACTTTTCTGCATATTTTTATCAACTGCTCATTGAGACGATTCTAACGAGCCCAAACTCGATGGGTTTGTGTCATTGTATCACGAAGTTCCTATGCCATCTTCCAGCTCCAGCATCGGATTAGTTCCTTGTCATCATAACCTTACTTTGTCATGCGATATATACATACTTGCGAAATTTTAGGCCGAACGGAAGTCAGGAAGGGGGTCTAATTTAAGAATTAAGTAAAGGCGTAATAGTAAACACTTCTTTTCATCGGACAGTCGTGTAAAAATAGTACCTACGGGAAATTTGTAAAATAGGGGGGCAGGAATGGTATGCGGAATGGCCTTACAATCTGCTATTGCCATAGCGCAGTTGTGTAGGATCCATATCCATCAGGCGGTTGATGTAGTGGTTATAATAATGTTTAGGTATATTGCATTTATTCCAAAATAAAATGAAATTTAAAAAAAAAACGGATCTAGGTTACCTAAAATTAGTATTTTACTAGTTTAGCATCTTATGTATTTTAGTTACGACTATCTCACCCTTCATATTCAATTATTGCATTCCAGTTGGCAAAATAGGTTGAGGTCATTGACATTTTGTCCCACGGTTTAGGCTATTATTCGTTACAAAGCGGTTAGGAAAGTACCGGTTAATGTATATATAATCAAGGACTTAGGTATATACTTAAGAACTCATCACATAATAGGGGTTAGAATTATAGGTAACTTTCGTAAGTTATGGGAGAAAAGTAGGTACATTTAGTTGCATTATAGTTAGTTGACCTAGTTAAATTGAGCAGAATTTTCGGCTTTGTTATTGTCGAACTACGTCTCGTTATAATTATGCATAGGATCGTCATTGATTTGGGTATAAAAATTGGGGGTTTTAATCTTATAAAGGCAAAACTAGTTCCGACGTAAAACTTGTAGAACTGGGGGGCAGATCGGGTTCTCTTGTGCCGGGGAAGGACGCGTTTCACTCGCTTAGTCGTGACCACGTGAGTAATTGGGTAAAGGGTTAGATAAAATTAGTGCCTACGCCAAATGTATGAAGTTGGGGGGCAGATAGGGTCTATCCGTGCCGTGTGCCCACATTGTGGCCGCTCGCGCCGTCGCGCCGCGATAATGTTAGGCATACTTTGTTGACATTTTAGATACCTAAATATTTTAATAACTATCTATGTTGCACCTAGCTAATATTTCATTATTTATGCGTCCTTTATTTACTTAGCTACGCTTATCATTAATTCAAATCACTTATTTAATTTTGTAAATGCAAAGTTTGCCATTTGAATCAGAGATCGACAACCTTTTCGTTAAGGTTCAGTTTTCTTCTTGGTAGTTAGTAGTTAAATATCTTAAATCTTTAAGAGGCATCATCTAGAATCTATTTAGAACTAAAATTTGCTATCAGGACTTTGAACAATTGCTATGATTCGTGATTTTATGTGAAAATACACTAGAAATAGTTTATAGTTAGAAGTTTAGGTAGTTTAGACTAGCTAAACTAGAGTCTGGTCTATCGTGCTAGGTATGTGGTTGTTAAGTTAATTAATAGGACGTAGCTTTCTTAGCGTTGTATGATTTGCTAGGTTTTAGATTTTGGAATTTTTGAGATAAGTTGTATCAACTTGAAGTAATTTTAGTAGGAATCGTCTCCGTTTACATAATAAGGATAATTATTCATTAATATATATGAGATTAGGAAATCTATCCCTCTAATGTTATTATTAGCGTACAAATATATCGATTTTCTCATAATCTATGGCGCGCCATTTACCCGCGAACGCTAGTTGCAAACCCCTGCTACAAGTAAAACGTAGGAACATTAGGTAATTTCACGTCACGTTTCCGTTTAAATTCAAGTATAGGTGCATATTTTTGTATTAGGTTGCTTAATTGTTTTCTTATATCAATACATTATTGTAAAAGTAAGGTTCGGTGTGTATTGTTTATTTTGAATGAGATTTGGTAGCGAAATACCTAAATAGTCGTTAGGAAACGGTATTCATAATTATCATTGTTTGTGATTTGGTACAACATACAATGAGGTATGTGCTAGTATAATTAGATCAAATATCTATTTAGTAAGTAAGTAGGTAAGTACCTATTTCATCAGGGTCAATGCACTTTACGGCATAACGATTTAGTGTAGATTTGGTTAGGCCGCGAACGTCTAGTTAGAAAGTAAGTCATTAAGGTAATACTACGGGTCGTATAGATATGGTAGATTATGGATATCGGAAAATATCAAAGGATTTCACGTCATAATGCAACGTGTAAGTTACGTAGGTACGTACAAATTTGTATAGCACGCAAGGAGTTTCTATTTTTAGATACGTATGGGTTATTTAAAGCTAGAATTAGTGTCAAGGAAGTCATCATTGAGTGACAATACCTGTTATCGGTGCCGAATCGGATATTCGCTTCCAAATTCTCAATAATCATAATGCAATCCTTTTATGTTCGTAGCTATGATAACATCACTTATTTCACACACAACTTTCACTATCACTGCTTATCACTGATTTAAACTACGCGTATCACTGCTTTAAACATTAACAGGTAGATGAATAGTCAAAGAACAACGAAATAACTTCATTTAAAAGCCAAAATCTAGCGGACAATAGTCGCGCGCATTGTATCAATATGAACTGAGGGAAAACGTGATAAAAATTAAGATGCCACTTATAGAAGTTGCATAATAGTAAAATTTGACTATTTAATTTAGCCGCATAAAACTTTAAAATTGCGAACGCTTGTCCTTCGGTCGTATGACTCGGCGCCTTATAGTCGGTTGAGGGAGAAAGAAAGAGATGGCAGACGTTCGTTTTTGAAACGCGGGAGTTAGGGGTCAAGTTTGAATGTGGACGTATACGTAAAGAGTTTGATCAGATACAGGTGGTAATAGATAAGTATGTATGTGTGTTCGTTATTTATACTCGTAATTTTGAAGTTATAGGTATATAATGATTTAATGTGGTCGACAATTATAAAATTGTTATAGGATTTTGAATCTTGTGATTTGCGTGATAGAGCTGCTTTTGAATGGGAAATTTTGACGTAATCCGGCTGCTGACTCAAATAAGTAAGTATGGTATTTAGCCGTGCTTGGGGAAAGAAATTTAGGTATTAGTGTCTAGTGAGGGGTATGAAGATCGCGCCACTCCAGGTTCCAGTATAGGTATTTGCGTTGCATTTCTGCATTCTAGACCAAATATTGCATCAATGGTTTTAAACATAGGGTGTACTATTATTTTCATACGGCTCTGTAGGACAGATGTAATTATCGGTAGTTATCTGGGATTTGACACGGTCGATTAACGGTTGTTAGGTACCTACTGTAGCAGCGAATTTATAAAATAATCGATTGTAAAAATGGGTTGATTGTGTTGACATGAGACTTGCTTAAATCGATTTTTCGGACGCAAAGACCGTAGTATTGCAGATTTCATCGAAATGGTTAAAGCTTTTCCGAGAAGTGTAAACAATATTTATTCAAAAGGGTACCGTTTGTATGAAGGTAAATGAAAAACTGTAGGTTGTAGGAAATTAAATTGGCTTCAGGATGAAAGAGTTAGTGAATGGTGAGCTAGGGGTTGTTTGCCACCATGGTGGTAAAAGCTGTTCTGCAGATAAATTTAAGAAATTAGTTCCATGAACATTTAGTGACACACATGTTTTAGGTATTTTACTTTTAGCTTAGAGCTTGTAGGATTTATAATACTTTACGAAGAGTAATAAAACAGGCCAGCGGAGCGAACGAAGTTCTTCAAATTGGCGTGGCCAAGGATTATATAATGTGTTCGGATGTCAGTCTGTCTGTCTGTTCTCCTCTGCAAGTAGCGTTATTTTTAAATCGTGAAATTTTAATGATGTACATAGGTTCTAGAATAAAAATGATTTTGTCAAAAGACTTGTTCGTGTATTCTACAGCTCACCGAGACACTAGATATAAAATAATAGTATCGGACTTGATCGTTAAAAATTTTAGTGTTAGTAAATCATAATTATTTAAGTTGGATTTTAGTTCACTTCCCGGGGGGCAGCCTGTTTGAATCGTAGATTCCATGTTTGATTTGAGGTCTCGCTTGAGTGATGCAGTTAATTATTTACCTGAGTATTTTATTTACCTATGTAATTCAGGCAATTACTAGGGGTGTGTTTACTAATTTTCGATATAGGTTTTATGACATTAGGTCGTAACACAGAGTAAGAAATAATAATAGGATACAGCTTTATTTTGCAAATTGATTTAGGTTCATCTCAATGTTCACGCACAAGTATGTCTTGCTTGACACCGCGATGCGTAGTAATTAAGTGTAGGTAGAGGTCTAGTTTCGTGACAGGTGGTCGACGGGGTGAGCCGCATTAGCGCATAGCGAATAAATGATACAGGATAACGTACTCCGTTCGTAACCACTTAGCTGTCAATTTTACGACATAAATTATATCTTTCGTTTTCTTCACAATCAAAATAGTTAACTGCAGCAATAACTAGATGCTTTTGTTCTACATAGGGAGATTACCATAGATAGGTTATTTTGCGCCAAAGTAGGAGTGTAATAGGCCGGGTTTGCACTAGATATAACAATGGGAAATAAAAGGGACAGATTTTTAGGTCATAATTTTAGGTACTCATAACTTATAATATATATATGATATATTTGCTATAAATAGTAAGGTTAATGTATGTATGTGTGTATTGACACAGTAGAATTTGAGTGACCTTTTCTCATGGACATGTAGATAGTATGTTTAATAATAATGTAGGTCACCCGGACGTATAATTGGGATGCATTTACGGCTTTAAATAAGTTGTGGCAATACGTATGTTTAATTATGTTGATCATAATAACCAAAGTAATTGCGATTTAATCAAAGGATTAGCGAAAGGAGATCTAGATGGGTAACAGACTTGTATGTGACCGGAGTGGGAAAGTCATTTTTTTATGATTGATGAGAGCATCACAAATATTAAAAATACCGATTGTTCGAATGTTTTAGGTTAACTATTATAATAAAGTGTATTTAGGAGCAAAATTAATTCTGGGCATTAGATTCGAGATATTGATTTGTATTGACTTATTCATTTAAATTTACAACAACCAGGAGTTGTAGCTCGGGTGAGTTATATGAGTGTGCGTCTTGCGTTGTACACGTATTGTGTTTGTTATTAATTTAAGGGGGGTTCAGTTGGAGACTTAAAATCAGATCAGTGGTGAAGGTGTTTAGTAGTAATTATTGTGATCCCACATAATATGAAAAAAAAGGTACATATTCTTCTCGGGGTTAATAAGTTGAAGGGGGGGTTTATTAAGGGGAAGATAAGTTTTTCCATAAATATTATTACAGAGGAAATATAAAGATTGCCAATGTAAGAATTGGGCAGGTTAATCTTGTTTAAAGTAGTTATTTAGCTAATGATTTGTAAGGTTGTCCAACTAAAATTGAAAAAGGGAAGTTTTGATTTATGTTTTGTTGTTTTATATATTTAGTACGAATTTTAATTATTATTAGAGAAGCAAGTATGTTCAGTTAAAAGTGTTATGATTTTATACTACTTACGTTTGATTAAATTTATGAAAGAAAAGCGGGTTTCCATTGAAAATCTTAATTTATTGAAAAAAAAGAGTTTGGTAAAGTAAAATGATTAAAAAAAAAAAATCTGCGATTAAATTCGGGATCTGAAACAAGAAAAATTATAAAGAGTTAGATGGATTCGTCTAGGTTACCTTGTTAGATATTTAGACAATACTAGATCGGAGGTGTCATAATGATTTCTTAAAAGTGGAGAAGCTTCCATTGACAAACCAGCACAGCTTAGTGTTTAGTGAGGGTTAAATTTAATGTCCAAGACTGATTTGGGGGGTATTTCTTTAGGGTCTAATACTCTATTTTACGATTGCAAACGACTAGGTGCAAATAGTAGTAAATAAATGAAGTGGGGTTTTAGAGAATTAAAACGCAAATTATACTGGTAAATTACGAATATCCTACTAGTATTATAAATGCGAAAGTTTGGATGTTTGTTATTCAATCACGCTTAAACGGCTCAACCGATTTGGATGAATTTTTTTTACGAAGATAGTTTATAGTCTGGCCTAAAATATAGAATAGTTTCATATCGGGTCCACGCAGACGAAGTCCCGGGCGGAAGCTAGTGTAATAATAAATACACTGAAAAGTTGTCACTGAAAACTTACTAGGGGTGCTTTGTTGTAACAGTCATGTAATAGGGAGAGTGATTATTTTATGCTATCATGCAATTTGGAACAATATAGAGTAGAACATTCAACTAGGAGTTACTTACCAAAATTAGTTATGTTACCAGCTGATGGGGTCATCCAACTCTGATGTAGCGGGGCTAACGGTACGAGTACTTGCATTGTCTTGACTATGGATTGACGTCGAGGAGATGGAGTAGTGGGAATCGCCGGAAGAAATCAGAATTGGTGATGAAGGTCTGGGTGCGTTGATGAATGGGGGGGAGTAGGTACACGGTTTTCTTCTAACGGAGGTGGGGGGTATCGGAAGTTCAGAAGGGGGAGTGGTAGGTTGAACAATTGCGACTTTGCAGTTACGGGGGGCGGAAAACATAAAAAGATAGGGTTCTGTTTGTGTAAAGCTCAATAACATTGTACTTAACAGTTTTTCGATCAGGTCACGTGATATCTTACGGTGTCACCCTAAAAATGAATTTGGCACAAGAACAGCAACAATTAATAATTATTTAGGTGGACGGGCCGCGCGCCGACGGTGAACAAAATATCAATTTGTTTTTGCCGTTGGTGGATGTTTTTCAAAGTTTTATCTCTTTAGGTATAACGTCCAAATTCGAACTATTCGAATTTGCTCAATAGCAAAACGGTGAAGGTCACGTGAACAAAATATATGCTATTGTAAAAAGGTGTTTAACGGCTTTATACTCTTACGAATAGCGTTCAGTTTTGAATGAACGAAATGAAATGAGTCAAATCGGCTAGTAGCAAAATATAAAAGTTTGTGACCTCCTTCACATCTGACGTCACAAAACTCTGTCGCGCATTTAACAATTTTACCCCATTCAAAAAAAAAAAAAATGATCAGCGCCACTAAAGACGTTTTCACTTCAAAAATCTAAAAGGAAACAGAGCAAACGTATAGTGTGATCAGAAAATAGTTTAGAAATTAGCTACTAGATTATGGCGCCAATTAATTGAAGGAATCATAGGTTACAACAAATGTTAGTGCAAATTATTGGGGTGCAATGTATGTCGGAATTCAAGATTTAGTGGCGTACATTTATTTGCAATATTGACTTACCTTATCTTGTGCACGATTCATTTTCGACAGCTAAAATTTAACGATTTATCAGCGGGAGAGTAATTAAGTAATTATGAAGGTTGCGTAATGTTTATATGAACCTTTTTGTCAGCCAAGGTTGTGAGTTCGGAAGTTTTGTTGTTGTTTAAAAGGGAAAAAAGAGTAACGTGTTGCGTTGTATTTATTTTTAGGTGTAGAAGATTGTCCGGCAATGTAACTAAAATATTGTTAAGAGTTATGAAGGGGTATACAACAACGATTTTGGGCTTCGGGATAAATTGTTTCATATATACTCGAAAAATGGAGATGCTCACATCTTTTTTTCTCGCTTGCGCGCAGACTGTCTCGCTCGTCCATAGTTATTCTTCACATATTTGTTGCGTTGCTTTAGAAGTATTATTTTAGGTAATTAAAATCCAGTTAGGTTAGGTAGTATAATGCTGTAAGTAAGTTAAGGAACGTTATTTAGATAGATGCTCACATGTGGTAAGTGTATAGTGGTATATAAAAAACTAAGTAGGTTTGGAAGATCGACGAGTTGCTAGAAATGGGGTAGGTTTTCTATCACTTTATCGTCCACTGTAGGGATGTATAGGTATTTCGTCATGTTGGCCGTGATCGTCTAGTGGTTAGGATCCTGCGAAAATCCTTAATGAAGAAGGAATAATGAAGAGGTTATAGTTAAATTAATGTAGAATTATTTCACCGAGGTAACCTAGGTTTAAGATACCATGTCTATCTATCATGATTGGATTCAATGATTTTGGGTTTTGCCATATTTTGTTGGAATTGGCTATGAGAGTTTAACAAAGGGTTTAATTTAAATTACGATTTTTTTTTTTTTTTTTACTAATTTTAACAAGTAATCGCTAATTCTTGTTAAGAAAAAAGTATTAGTATTCTGTAGATTTAAGGGTTTATTTGTAAAAGGTTACTATTTAATGAATTGTTTATTGTTTATTTTCAGATATTTACTAGATGTCACATCAAAGGGGCGTTGGTTATTGTTAAATATTTGCAGTTTAGATTAAGAAGGTAAAATGAGTTTGACTTGCTGTCCTTTTATAATCTATAAACGGATGAGGGCCGAGTTGGTTCGCTGTGTGTGTAGGGTTTTACGAGTCAGTTTAGTAAGTGATCTTGGTTCTATTAATAAAATAAGTAGTATTTTTAGCATAATATGAAATTCGTGATGGTATAACATCAAAATTTTCGTATAAAAATTAGAGTAAAATATATTTTACATCGTATCATATTATTCATCTTGCTTCATAATCATTTTGTTTCAAAATATATAATATTGACTACAGATAATGTGTTTAAAATATATATGTCAATTCACTTAGTGTATTAACTTGGGAGAAGCATTAATATTAATGTGATTGTACTGTCGAGTTCGATTGATTGGGTTAAGTCAAGCGGAAGGAAATGGTTATTAGGTTTAATGGTTAGGTTTAGAACCATTTATTTAAAGTGTGATTAGTGTGTACAGGAATGAAAGTGATGTATGCGACCGCATGGCAGGCAGCGCTGAGAGGAATTATGTTGTGTGATGAATGGACTTCGGCCAGTTGATCGAAATTCAAGGTACAATCTAGGTTTATTGGTATTTGATCTCTCCAAAAAAATATTTACACCAGTGTTTCCACGGTTATAGTTGGTTAGGTTACAGTCAATTTTTTTGACAAGGTCCATGTGTGACTGATCGTGGTGACATTATACTCCACAAGAAGCTGCGCTTACCATTCATCTTCCGACACATCTCTTCTTGAAAAAGGTATTCCCGACACCAATTTCGTCAGAATGATTTGTCAACGAACAGTCATTTTGAAATGATTTAATATATCTGGTATATTTTAATTATTTTAAGCCACTTGGAGGGCTTTTAATTGGTTCCTAATTCATTTGCAAATCAGGGTTGCAACCTTGAGGAAAGTTCTATGGACTTTGGTTATTTAATATATTTTAGTAAGGCTGTTATTTATGCGAGATGGTAGGGTGTTGCGATTTTTATCTATGAAGTAGTTCCGAATGTATAGTAAAGTAGTCATGGCATTTTTACAGTATTGCTGGACGGGACTTGACGAGTATTGTTGGATTCTCTAAGGATATCATGGCATATCCAAGGCCTAGAGGAGGTTGATGAATGCAGCTATGCGCGGCTGAGTCACGTTTGGTTGCTAGACAGGGTGTTGACGCGTGTAGTCGGATTCTGCAAGATGTCACGGCATATCTAAGACCTTGAGGAGGTTAATGAATGTGACTGTACGCGACTGGGCCATGTTTGGTGTAGTTTGCAAAAACGCGATCAACAAATGTTATAGTTTAAATTTTGGTTTGATGTTCTGGCGGTATTATCATTATCATTAATGATTTGGTGGTATAGTCGGAGCATTAAATGGGTTAATTTTAAGTAACCCAGTAGTTATGGACATCTTGCCATCTGTATGAAAGCAGTCTGAAGTCGGATATCTCAGTCAAGGTGAAACATTCTCCATGAAATTGTTTGATATTGTGATTAATAACGTAAACCAGAGGCCTTCTGTTCGTTGGGGGAGGTATTGCGGTATCATCGACCGAGATATGTGGTCTAACCTGGGTCAACAATAGCCTGAAGGAATTTGGGGGCACAGGGTGATATTGTAACATCGGATCACGTGTGTCTATCGGATTCACAACCTGGTACTCTTGGCGAGTAGAGGCGGCCTGGAGAGACGTTTTCTTGTTAAGTGGGAAGGTTTTGCATATTATCGACCGAGATATGTGGTCTAACTTGAATCAACGAATGCCTGAAGGATTTCGGAGGTTTGAGGTAATATATAGAATCATTGTATATAGTTTGGGGGGGGTTTTGTGTATCATCGACCGAGATATGTGGTCTAACTTGTGTTGAGGGTTGCCAGAAGGTATCCTGAAATTCAAGGTGATACTATAATTTTTTGCTAAATCGCTGTCAAACGATGTTATGGTTAAACACACACCACACCTTAATATGCACTTGTTGGAGAGATTGATATATCAATAAATTGAAATTTTCCAAGTTAAGGGGTTGAATTTTGTCAGTTTCCACTGAGGGGTTAAGTTATTAACATAGCGAATGGACTTGGACTTCAATTAGATTTTTTGTTAAAAATACTATGGGAGGACGGCAGGTTAAAAAGAGTTAAATGTAAGTTTTTTTGTGTGCACAAAAAGGTCGCAATTTCTAGTCAACTGTTATGTGGTATACTAGTGTTGTGATAATGCTTCGTTTGAAATCGTAGATTTCACGCTGTGCATTATCATGGGGCAGAATGAGACGATTCTCAGAACCAGCCTCAATTTTAGAGTAGAAATTGCTCGCTTTAAAGAAGTAGGCGTTTTTCATTGGGACTGTTATTTAAATTATGAGGCAATTTGAAGGCTTAACGGATGTTGTTATATTATGAGAGTATTATTATAATTCAAATTAATAATTTAGAATAATACGTAGTAAAAGGGAACACTTGTGGGTTCCATATATTTGGTTTGTTTAGGTCAAAATCTATTGGTTCTAGTAAATGCTAGTTATCGCTATAATAGAGTAAATATCATTCATTATATATTTGGGATTATGTAAAGTAACGATGTTGGTTGACATATTAGAAAATGCTATTAATTGAGGATTTCTTGAATATTTGAGGGAATTTACATCATTAAGTAAGCTTTGTTTTAACTGTAATTTGTGTTAATTATATTTAAAATAGATGGAAACATTAAGTATGTCCTTTCGACTAAGAATAGGTGAAAAGGTTGATCTAGGGTTTTATAATATGAAGATGTCATTATCTAGTTACCTTGCTAATTGCTAGGTTCGTTGATAGTTAGCTATTATTTATAAATTAACGCCGGTTTAGATGAAATTAGGAGGAATCTAAAATAAACGTTGTTTGAACTCAGAAACCAACTTTAGGGTGAGTTTAAATGTATTCCAGTTAAATTTCAAGGTGGGTTTGGCTGTTGTGTGGTAATTTTCATTGAGATTTTAGGGTTCATAATCACAAATATTTTGTAATGTTTGAGGTTAATTTTGGTATTGAATATCAACATACAGCGTGAGCTAGTAATTGTGGTGCGACGGGTTTCGACTTGTGTGGCGTGGGCCAGACATAGTGGCGCCAACGATAGCCACAGAATAGGAGAAAGATGTATGATTACGACGACGCCGTAGGGGCGGTGCAAGCGATTGAATAAGCTATAACAATGACCATAAGGGGTTATATCGGTTGAGAGTTCATGTTACAGTGGTTCTGGTGTCGGCGAAGGTATTTAAGGCGTTGAGCGCGGAGGAGCGTCACTTCTTTTTCTCGGGACCTGTGGGGCGACACTTCACTTCTCTACGGACACGAGACGGGACTCCAACTACTACGAGGCAGCGACGGAGCCAGAGGCAGAGGCTAGCAGTGTATGGCAGAGCTGCAAGGTCTACCGTCGAGCAGCATCTTCGGCTGTTGTGGTAAATTGGGTGGTCCCAGCGAGCCCAATCTCTGGTAGGATTTTAATCTAACTTTATTTTACTGATCAGTGAGTGTATTGTCTGTGTCTATTTCCAACATTATCATATCTTTCTATTAACAATCAATATCGGTTGTCAGCATAAAGTATATACCTATGCGAGTGTTTTAAATGTGTAGCGGTATTGTAACTTTGTAACTACCTCCATTCAAGAGTGCGGTTTATCTCTAAGCGATGCATAATTGATGGTTAAGGGTTAAGCCTAATCAGCGAGCAATTATTAGTAATTATGTAGGGTTATACTATTAGGAATACGGTTATATATAAGCTATTTTAGTATATTACGTACGACTGTTGCCGTACTATTTTTCATATGTAATTCAGTTATTCGAATGCGTTTATTTTAATTAAGTTTCGCGAGGTGTTTCAGTAAATTAGTGTAATACCAAATTACACTAGTAAACATATGTAGTGATTTAGTATATACGTCAAGTACCACTGATGCATTGAAGTAATTCATGAGTGAGGTTTATTATTAGGATATTATTATTATTGGGCTATTTTATACGGAACTCCTTTTGTTAGGTAATTGGTTAAAAGTGTTAAAACCGAGCAGCTTCTTTCAGGTAACAAACTATTAATAGAAATGTTGCGAGCCAACATGATTCCACACGGAAATATATAAGAAATTAGGGGTAGTCGGTGTCATGAGGAATTAGTAGTGTGATTTCTGAGTAAAGTCGATACAATGTTGTGTGTAAGCATTCGTGTTTGAGTCTCCTTAAGTAAGCCACCCATAGCTGCAAGTACACTGTCAACGACCCAGACATAGGTGGTTCGCTCGATAAGAGGTTCCCAATCTGGAGAGACGTGAACTACTTTTGACGAACCCTACATGGAATGCATTGACAAGGGCGAGTGGTCAAGGGATCTCGATCTTGCTAATTGAGGTTTCTTTCCGTTTGTCTGGTTGTCTAGTTTTAGATTGACCCTTCTGTTAGAGAAGATTTGTTATCGATTTTACAAGGGATGCATACTTTACCTTAATATCTAAATTCTACATTTATGAAAGTTAGATGTCAGTAGTTCAAGTTAACATATGTACCGAGGAATTTTGTTATGGAATTTTCAATAAATATGGTGTGATTGGAATGGTGGTTAATTGCCAGTTGTCAGGCTCAATTGTGCATCGTCGTATATCTATCAATCTCTCGACTATAAAGGTGCCTTTGGGTCCTGCAAAGCTGGGATTGTTCGCTAGACCAGTCACACTACAACCTTTGAAATATCTCTATAGTAAAAATCATTCTGTAAATTTTAAGCGATTTAATTTATTCTCCGATTTAATCTTAATAACTAATCATACGGATGTGAATATTAGGAAATGATTTATAATATAAGTTGTACGTAATAAATAGGTCAAAACGATAGTCCACTTTTAACCATTTATTTCTGTATCTCAACGTCATCATCCAAAATCATCATCATCATCAAAATCTTAATATTTTAAGATGTAGGTACATCATTGAACGAACTCCTTCGAAGGAGTGACAAAAATCTAACTATGTGATTTATATTTATATATAGCTTATTTAGATAAGTAAGTTATTCCATAATAAGTTGTGGATTTTGTTGGTTTGAAGAAGCAAGTAAGTTAAGTTGTAGGTGTGAAAATATACTTATGGTATGATGTCAATTAACGTGTAACTTTTCCTTTATAGAATACAGCCTCCATTCTTCTCGAAAAGGGCCTGGGTCTACTCACGCAATGCGGGATCTCCTCCACTAGACGCTATCACACGCCAAGCCACTTCACCAGCGCGAATCACGTATAGCTTAGGTCTAAATAGGTCTTCGAGGTCAGGTTCCGGAGATAATCATTCCTAGGTTAGATTACGGCATTGTAGGTCTGGAGTCGGATGGTTTTTTCTTTGTCCGAATCTCTTTCCGTCCGACAATATCCTAGGAGACGATTTGGTCTGTTAAAGTACTCAAGCTCGATTACTTTAACATAAATAACCAGAGATTCTGTAGCCGTAGGATAGATTTATCTAGACTAGAATAAAACTCAACCTTTCTAGTAGGATCGGCCGGAACTAACTCGGTTTTTCTATTCGCTTTGGTACGAGTTAGTATTTATAGGATCAAAGTGGATATCCAGCATAATCGAGTCTTGATTTTACTGGATTAATTAATCAAAGGTTCTTTAGCTTCAAAACAACCAAACTAATTCGATATTTCTATGATAAATAAATGATTTATTTTCTCACTACTATCAGTTTAATTTTATTCAATAGCTTTTCCTTCAGGTAGGATTCCATTTTCAGACGACTAGAGGCTTCTCAGGAGCTTCAGCTTACAGCTAGGGGTTATTTTAAGTTCAGAATAGGTTAGCATAAAGAGTCAGCCATTTTAAAAGGTTGAACCGTTACAAGGAGCAGCGGCTGAGTTGGCGGCTGTGAGAAAGACAGAAAAATACGCGGCACTCACCAACTATTTGTTTGTCCCTCTAGCCGTGGAAACGTCGGGGTGTTGGTGTGCCGAGGCGAGGACTTTTCTAAGGGAGTTGGGGCGGCGTCTTTTTAGAAGTAGTTTAGACCCTCGCTCAGGGTCATTCCTGAGGCAAAGGTTGTCCATCGCGATTCAACGGGGTAATGCCGCGAGCGTGATGGGCACCTTTGCCTCTGGGGGTCGCGGCGGGAGCCATTAGCTTGTTTAAGTTAGTTTCTTTTTTTTTTTAAACTTTAGTTGTGATTGTATTTAAACACTACATTTAAAATTATATATAAAAGGTTACCTAACAACCTAAATGTCACTAAGTTAATGTACACAAAACAAAATTGCAAAATATGACCATTACATTCGATATAAGATCTGTATCAGCATTAACAGAAGTTAATTATATTAATTCAGTATTCCAGAGATGTATAAGGTCTCTGAGCGTCCAAATACAATTAATAATTATTCTAATATTCTAAGAGATGTATACGGTCTCTAAGCGTCAAAACAAAAAAGGAACATTAATGTTATATTGTCAGAGATGATATTTCAAGAACCGCGATAGCTAGACAATTTAAATTCTCGCAGATGATGTATTTCTGTTGCCGCTATAACAACAAATACTAAAAACAAAATAAAATAAATATTTAAGGGAGGCTCCCATACAACCAACTTTTTTTTTTTACTGTTTTTATAGATAAGAAAAACCGCCCTAGCGCGAGTCCGACTCGCGCTTGGGCGGTTTTTTTCTTTTGGTCTGCTCTGTTTAGCCGTAGTCTCGCAGTTGCTGTAATTTTGTCTGTATTCTTTCCATGTCATGGCTTCTTGTCTCCACATTGAGTCGGACATGTGTGCGTTTATATAATAAATAAATAAATGACAGTGGGAAAAATCCATTAAAACTGCAGACACCTTAACCTATGGACGCTTGCGATTCCGGAACCAGCGCGTTGTCGACCCGTTATTAGTTTGAGGATTTATTGTGTTGATAGCTAGAGATAAGTAAGTCCTTCGCTTTCACGACAGCGCACCCTTGTGAGCTCTGAATAACGCAAGATTTGAACTAATAATTTACTTTAAAAATAATGTTTTAACCGACTTCAAATCAGTATCAAAATCGCTTCAAGTGTATTTATATAAAATTTAAAGAGCTCCCTCGATTTCTTCAGTATTGATGGATGGGAAGGATACCATTTCTAACTAAAAAATAATTCTCCAAATTGGTACAGGCGTTTTCGAGTAATCGGGGAACATTTATATACACGGTGTTTTTTTAACCGTCTTAGAGCCAAAGCCCAGTTAATGTATACATTACAAAGAACTTAAAAGGTTTTTTTTTTGGATTAATATTAATTTTAATCATCCAGGCGAGTGACCGCAGTGACCGCTAGCCGCCATCTTATGTAGAAAGGTACGACCTCTAACCGGGTGAATGAACTTCGCGCCGTGCGCCATACTGGATTTTTCAAACTTAATTACGTTTTATTACTAAAAACTTAACTATTTTTTTATCACTAATGATTAGTACGTTTTGGATACCGTGGGTTTCGGCTCTAAGACGGTTAAAAAAACACGTTGTATATAAAAAGATTCCGACGAATTGAGAAGTCCTTTTTTGAAGTCGGTCAAAAAGTAAACAGATTTTATGCTAAATTATGCCATTTTAGTATTAGATCATAAAGTACACAGTGTGGCATAAAGTCACAAGAGAAGTGGTGGACTGCATATTAGGTTCTTCTACTACTGCCCCGATGCACCAAAATACCCACGAAAAGGGAAATCCCACTTACCAGCAACATGGTAGGAGCACCCCTCTGTTGCTCCCACTTTACTTAGTAGATGGTCTTGTTCTATTTATTTTATACTAGCTTCTGCCCGCGACTCCGTCCGCGTGGAACTCGTTTATATCGTAGCTCAATACAACATTTCAACCCCCATTTCACCCCCTTAGGGACTGATTTCCGGGATAAAAACTATCCTATGTCCTTCTCCAAGACTCTGACTCTCAAGCTATCTCTATACCAAAAATCATCTAAATCGGTTCAGCGGTTTAAGCTTAAAGAGGTAACAGACAGACAAACAGACACACTTTCGCATTTATAATGTTACTATCTTCTGCCCGCGACTCCGTCCGCGTGGAACTCGTTTATATCGTAGCACCATACAAACTTTCACCCCCCCCTTCATCCCCTTTGGGGATGATTTCCGGGATAAAAACTATCTCTATACCAAATTTAATTCAAATCGGTTCAGCGGTTAAAGCGTGACACACTTTTGCATTTATAATATTAGTATGGATAGTATATTATAGTATAGTTTGGATTATGGTTTTTAATTTGCCCGACTGCGGCAGAGCCGAAAGGAAGGGATATGTTTTTAGCAGTGTACTCGTATGTTTGTAATTACGTGTTCCACCGTAGCGTTAAAATACTGAACCGATTTTGATAAATGTGGTGTCAATCGAGTTTAAATTATAGTGCGGGTGACGTAGATTACCTTCTAACTGAAAAAAAAAAAACGTATTTTTCAGTTACTTTTTCGTAAGCAATACCTTCAGTTTTTGAACTGTTTATGCTTTTAAAAAAAGCTGTTTGCGTAATACATTTATTTACATTTTTAATTTTCTGTACGATATATTTTTATTTTCTAGTTCTATTTAATATTCTATTTCGAAATAGCGAAACTAATTATTTAAATGGTGCTCGGCTGTAGCAACACTGTAAATAATCTAAGCCAGCTGCAGAGATCTGGGAATACATTTGGTTCGTCACTTCGCATCTTAATGTGATGTGTGTCGGAGAAAGTTTGTATCATTGATTTAGTTGTCTATGCCATGACATTGACAACAGTTTCTTTTTCCCTTTTGTAATGCGATGACAATATATCGCTTTGGAATATATTTATTTATTTCTATAAATTCATAAACGTTTGTTTCCTTGCCATGCTGCCGAAACTTGGGGTTCGATTCGACCATAAAAGATATAAAACATAATTATACTGCATGAAATTATACTAAAAGGATAATTTCATGCATAACAATTATGTTCTAAACTCATAGTAAACGTTTACCGTAAAAAATATCTAATTTTAGTATTAGCATAATGCTCTAATACCTACTATGAAACACATTTCACATGCAACACGTAAAAACGAACTTTAAAATTATACAATTTTTTTATGCAACATGAAGTTATGACAACTGATTATGATGATAATTTATTTATGCGGATCGTTATTAAACAAGCTGAAATTACTCATGAAATACGTTTGATGCTAAATTAAATGATATTTATTTCTCTTTTTTCCCATTTTCTCTGTATACGCTCCGTGTACGCTATTCATTCCAGTTTAATGCTAAACACCATTATAAATCAAACAAGAACGCAGGTACAGCAAAAACCGACTCTGTTAAACGGCAGGCTCTATATTTTCCTTTCCAGGAGCGCTGAACTAACACTTGAAAACGTTGGACGCAACATAGTTAAAATATCACATTGATATGTGAAATCATCATCCTACCAGCGTTATTTACGGTTGTGCCCCTAAAGGAGCCCGCGGTCCGCTTTGCCACCTAATCCCAAGATTTGGCATAGGCACATTGATATGCGAAGGGATGACCCGAATTGATCTCCTGACCCCTGACCGAACGAACGCTTGTAGCTGTAGATTTCTTCACGATTTGAAAATACACGGAAGGAAATCATGATTTTAATTGCCTTCATCATTGCAAATCATCGGCTTTGCTATCGGTGGGAACCTGTAATTGGCTTTTTGTATTTTATCTATATAGTATAGTCAATATGTTTCTGTAGCTGTTGGTTCTCCAAATAAATAAATAAATCATAATTTGAATGCTGGACTTAGAAATATATGTCCTACCTACATTATCAGGTGATATCGTACTATAATATTATAAATGCGAACGTTTGGGTGTTTGTTACTCAATCACGCTTAAACGGCTCAACCGATTTGGATGAAATTTAGCTCGAAGATAGTTTATAGCCTGGATTAAAATACAGAATATTTTTTATCCTGGGTCTAAGCAGACGAATAAGACTGACATACTTCGTCATCTAGCAGTGAAAGCTTTGCTTAGTTTGGGGCTAGGTCGATTTGTGTAAGATTGTGCCCTATTTTCAAAGAGAGAGTCATGAAAGTAGAGACATCCGCGTTTCATAATATTTCGAACGAACATTAGGACATCCCACTGATATCCATACTACAAAGACATTTAGATACCCAAGTTCACAATCGTAGTAAGTAATTAATATGATTAGTGCACTTTCATCTTAATTACACTATTGTTGTTATTTGTTTAATAGGGTATTGATTTAACAGATCTACCTAACGTCCCTACTTTTGAAACGTTACCCAATCGACCAGCACGGTTAGCACAAGACGGCGCGCGAGCTCTCTTGCACTATTCGTCTCTTTCTAAGTTTTCTAATAAGAGAGAGGCGGGTAGTGCGAGATAGCTCGAGAGAGCTCGCGCGCCGTCTAATTCTAACCGTGCAGGCCCCGTATCATGGTTGGCCTTATCACGCGATAAGTGACAAGATAGAGCGTCAGTCTCGTTCTATTCTATCAAACGGTGTCAGTCAGTGACGGACGATCTATCTTGTCACTTATATACGGGGCCGGTACGGCTATGACAGGACGGCCCGCGAGCTGTGTCGCGGCGACATAGATTTTCCGTCTCTTTCTAAGCATTCTAATTAGAACGAGACGGACGATCTATCGCAGCGACACAGCTCGCGGGCCGCATTGCGTTAGCCATGCAGTTTCTGTCAAAATATCGAAAATGGAAAGCCGGCCGTGACCATAATTTCCTTAATTTTTTGCAAGCGAGTCTTACGTAACGTTTCGCCGTGTTGCCACCCCTCACAAAGAGTTGTTTGATTTGACAAATTGCATCCTTTGTCGATCGAACTGCCGATAACCCCACTATTTGTCGATCCGCTGGCGTTAAACGATTTCGTCCCGGCGAAATATAGTTTTCTGTATGGTCTACGTCCCAGTGCTTGACTATGGCTAATACCTGATACAAAGTTCAAGAAACTGTATCCCGCCTACGGAAGTACGGAAAACTAACTGCTTTTTTAAAATGGTACACATAAGGTAACTTATGTCATCCGGAGCATAGTTTCGAATCGAATAAGTAAAGTAAATAAATATAGTACATTACTAGCCGTGCGGACAGCTAATAAACAATAGAGCAAAATTAAGTCGCGCTGGCGAGCGCAGACCTGTGACTCCATTGCCATAAGTAAAAAAACTCCAAGAAATCAAACTTTAATTTTCATGGCTGAACGCCGTGATCCTGTGCCATAAATTGTGGAATGGGAATTAAAAAAGACCATCTTGCAGGCCTAGGCCTCCAATTTTGTGTGAAATGCCATTACGGGTCTCTCGTCTCGCTGCGCCCGAAACGTGACACTTCGAAGCCCATTATGAAGAACACAACGTCAATATTTCATTGCATGTTTCAGAAAAATATTTTGAATATTTCTTACAGTAATCGACCTAGATCCAAACTAAGCATAGCTTGTACTATGGGTACTAGACGACGATATACATACTAATATAGATAAAGAAATACTTAAATAAAAATATCTAGGACTCGGAAACAAATATTCATGCTCATCACACAAATAAATGTCCTTACCGGGATTCGAACCCGGGACCTCCTGCTTCGTAGGCAGGATTACTACCAACTAGTAGGCTACAGAGGTCGTCAAAAATGATACCTCATTCATCAAAGTTTGTCCAGTATTTTAAACGCAACCGTGGAACTGACACACACACACACAAACATACACACAAACATATTCTGCTAAAATCATTTCCCTGCCTCGGCTCTGCCGTAGTCGACCTAAAAGCAAATAAGTATAATGGTAACAAGTGTTACAGAAACAATCCAAAACATTATTCTGAAATATACATAACCTTAAAATTAAACCGTATCTTTTAAATGAAATAGGAAATAAGTTCAGTTACAATTAAGAGTAGATAGGAGATAAATATTCTCAAACAAATAAACTTAAAAATCTATGGAAATCTTCCGTTTGACTTGAATACATCGGCAAATAATTTATAGCGAGAAGTTGTTTGCTTTCAGGACAAGGGAATTCTCAAAGGAAATAAATAGGAATATTGTGCCTTTGTGCCGGGTTGTAACAGCGTCTACCTACTACATGTAAACTTTAGCTCCTTACAACTGTAGGTAATCTGTGTCTCTTCAATAAATAAGGAAACATGTAATAATATTGCTATACTTTATACTCGTACTCATCATCACAATGACCGGTCCTGCGCCACCCGCATCCAGCGGACTCCCGCGACCTTTACCAGGTCATCAGTCCACCTTGTGGAGCGTCGCTGGTAGCCACTCGAGAACCTTTTCGCTCCGACGGCCACCTGGTCTAAGTGTAGTGGTCTAATTATATCCAAATTTCCCAACCCAGATTGACGTACTCTAAATTAAACCTTACTTTCCTAGTTTGTAATGATGTGTGTTGAAATGGAAGTTGCCATAGTGTGCCTGAGCCCAAGTCATGGTTCAATAGTTAAGTTAGCAAACATTGACAGGCAAAAGGAGCCCGTTCCTTTGGGACGTGATAGTCCGAGGGCTTTCAGTCAATTTACTGGCACTATTGAACAAAAAGATATCAGATAATGAAGAATATTAGCAAGTACGGATTCTCTGTAAACTGTTGATACAATAAGCTCTTGGAATAAAAAAAAAAAAAAACCTACACTACAGCTTTTGATAAATTTTTGCGCCAATTTCTGAAGTGAAAACTTCTTTAGCGGAGCTGAGCACTTTTTGGGATGGGGAAAAATTGTTAAAATCGCGACAGATTTTTGTGACGTCAGATGCGTAAAATGGGGGGGAAAATTGTTTGATGTCAGACGTACAGGGCTTGGGGGCGGGGGCGGCCTGGGGGAGGGGGTGAAGGGAGCTGTGTAGCGAGGCCACTCGCGTGCCGGGGCGGCCCGGCGCGGTGCCCTCCGTCAGTTTTCACTTCTACCGGCACTCCCGGAGTGCAACCCGGTCTTTTTTTTTTCTTGTTCAGCACAACTTTCTTGACCTAATTTCATGCATTTTATCATGATGTCATATGACGTAGGTGTATTAGGACTGGGCCCACGGTCTACTATGGGTTTATCGAGAAAAATTACATCCCCGCTTAACGTGAGAGAGGTACCCTAAAAAAAAAAATGTATTCCCAAGTTTTGTCGACGTGATTGATTTATATACCCATGCCGAATTACAGTTTTCTAGTAGTTAGGGTAACTGAGCTAAGCCGAAGACGGACAGAAGGACATGGCGAAACTATAAGGTTTTTTTGTTGACTACGGAACCCTAAAAATACAAAAAGGATTGGATGCTTATCAGAATTTAGCTTGTGTATTTCAGCGACGATTACAACACATAATACCAAGTTCAAATACTGTTTTCTCTTGTCAAAACGCTTAAAACTTCTCTCACTAAATAATTTACAATGTACATGTGTATGTTAAATACCCTCCGTCCCTCAGAGTAGGATTGATTGAAGTTATAACCGTAACATTAGTAGCCGAAGTTGTGTTATTATTCAATAACTGCCCCGGTGGACCGGATTTCAATTACGCAAGTTTGCCTAGTTCCAAACAACGCCCTTACTGTAATTAGGTACTCTCGGTAAGACACGCTCTTTAGACCCTACCATTATTATTATTATATCCACCTTTGGACGGGGCAACTAAGGCCAACCATACAATACAAAAGGTATTGAAATGTGGATCAGTGTAGGAAATTGAGTTGAATTTCTTTAGTTTCAAAAACGACCGTAACAAGACAAATGCTACTCTATAAAAATGGAAAACGATTTAAATTCCCTGTGAGAACAAGTCAAATCAGTAGGCCTCTGGGTCTAAGGAGGATATAGCTGTCTAAGCCGTGGCCGGCGACCGCAACCCCTTTTTTTCGTGGAGAAAACCTGCTAAACCCAATCACTAGGGGATGACTGAATTATGAAGTATTTCTATCTGCGCTCTGCGCTCTCATGTGGGGGACACCAGGATATCATGCTGAACGCACTGGAGCCCCCCTCGCACCTCGCCCCATTTGAGTACCCCGGACCCCGCTAAAACACTGCGACCCCATTGACCCCCTTTAGTCGCCTTCTACGACAGGCGGGGGAGACCGTAGACCTATTCTCTTCCGAGCCCACACGGTGACCGCGACCCTAGCTAGTTCCGAGCGTGAGCCGTGAAAACCGAATTTACTCTTTAAGGCCGCGGCTTAAAGCTTTGACAGAAACTTATTACGGGATCAGCTTAGCAATAAGATTCCGACGACACCCTTGAGGTTCGGCTTTAGTGAACATTCATCGTCCTACCGTTATTCCTGGTTGTGCCCTAAAGGAGCCCGGGGTCCGCTTTGACACCTAATCCCAATATTTGGCATATGTACTAGTATTACGAAAACTGCCATCTGACCTTCCCAATCCAGAGTGTAAACTAAACCTTATATGGATTAGACCGGTTTCCTCACGATGTTTTGTATAAGTTCCAAAAAAATCATTGGTACGAGCCGGGATTCGAACGCACGACCGCCGCTTGACAGATGCTTGCCTGAACCACTAGGCTACCGTACCGCACCTTAGTGAATAGTGAAACAATAATAATAAAAATATATTAAGCAAAAGTATCCAATCGTCCATCAATACAGGAAGTTGCAAGACTGCCTGTAGGGACGTCACAAAGTTAGAGCAGGTGTGACCGCCACGGTCACGAACCCCGACTAAATTGTAATAAAATATACTTCAATAATAGAGGAACTAGTTGGGGACACTTGGAATTGGTACGGAATATTACGTTGATTTCTTGATAGCTCTAAGTTTGATTAGCCGTTTTGGGATAGAAGGGTTTGAATAGGGTTAGTGACAGGATTAAAAATATAGTGACATGGAGAAAAAAGTAACACAAGACATTAAATAATCACAAAGTTATAGTGTCCAGACTTTAAAGAGGGGCTCTGTCTCTTTCCCGCAAAACGGTTGTCATTTGCTATGACGCTCAAGGTGTGACGTCACGGTTCTCAGAGATCGTTCTAATACAACGCGACTACGCGATCTTCGCAAGTTCGCGCGAACGTGCGATCAAACATATTGACCTCGAATAGGTGTCCTAATTGACAATCGCGCGAACTTGTGATTGTCACGCGCGAACATATGATCGCCTAGTCGCGTTGTATTAGGACGATCCCTCAAGCGTGAGAAAACGCATAACTTTTTGAGATATTTGAATAATATTTTCATAATCGGGCATAATTTTGCCTTCTTTCTTTTGTAGTACCTATTAATAAAGTTAAAAAAGTCCACAACCCTATTGAAGCAGCCAAGTAGCTACTGGCTATTATATTCTATTATTGAAAAAATATATAAGAGTCATTATAACAAAACGGGTTACTATGTCAATAAGGTCGAATATCGCTCGACATAATATGTATCGAATCGATTTACTACCACAGATGATTAAGAATCGCGTCGAGTCGAAATATTTTACACAACTTACAGGGTTAACATTAAGTGGCAGTGGGCAGGCCACATTGAACGTAGATCCGATGGCCGTTGAGCGGAAAGGTTCTCAAGAGGTTACCACGACGTACCGGCAGGCGCAGTGTGGGAAGACACACACGGTGGACTGATGATAAAGGTCGCGGGAGTCCGCTGGATGCGGGTGGCGCAGGACCGGTCGCTTTGGCACTCTTTGGGGGAGGCCTATGTCCAGCAGTGGACGTCTTTCGGCTGATATGATGATGATCACGATGACGATGGGGAGAGATGTTATCTCGATGGTTAATCACCCTAGTACAAGCGGAAATATCTTCATAAATAAAGGGGCTTCCGCTTGTATTACGACTTTCAAGTATTTTTATGCAATAGGGCATTTTCAATTAAACGTGTAGTCGTGTACCCAATTCGCGTGCGTTGTTAAATAAAAATTAACTCAGTGTCAGTTTTGTGACGACTATTAAGCATACAAATGATGTGAAAATGAACTTTTATCACATTTAACTAACGTGTATATGCATATCATTTATAAATTAAACAGAAAAAGTGAATATTTTTACAAACTGAATGCTTACTTGTCGTCACAAAACTGACACTGAGTTAATTTTTATTTAACAACTCACGCTAATTGGGTACACGTTTTATTGAAAATGCCCCTGAGCTATTTTTATGTTAGAAATGTACTGTATGTAAAGCCACGATTACTCTAAATCCAGTTAAAGTTTGAACGGGAAAGAGTGTCACGGTTTAAGTATATTATAAATCGTGAATATAAAAGTAAAGCTTTTCCTTATCATGCCAATATACACTATGATTTCCGAAATAAGAAGCTATGTATTTTTCTCGGACTGTACCGTACCTATTTACAACAATGTGAACTAAACCTACAATGTGAAAACATACCTACAAATAAAGTTAGTTATTTACCTACTCATTTATCATAGTAGGCAGTAGATGATTTCTCGACACAGTGTGTTTCTATCTACATATATTAAGCATGCCTCTTAAAACCACACCAAAACAAAACGTAACTAAGCGTAATATCAAAAACCAAGAATTTAATTTATTCTCATAATTAAACAGCTTTGAAACAAAAAGTTACGTAAAAGAAGGGGTTTTATCTCGCCTTGTTTACGAGAAGCATAAAGCTAATACCTTTTGTCCTTTAAAAAGCAAAGGGGAGGGAATCTTGAAAAAGTGTCGATTTGAATGATAAGAGTTTCGCGGGGCAGAAAGGACGCCCTCGGAGCGACCGTGGAAAGAAAGGAACTGTGATTGTCTTTTGTTTTGACTTTGGAAATAAGTTTTAACTTTAGGGGTTCCTAGCACGATGAAAGCAAGTTCACTCTCAAAACACGAACGTAGTTTGGTTTCTAATTTAAAACGGCTAACTAGAATAATATGAAACTATTTATACAGAATCGAAAACCAGTATTTGTTGCTATAAATTAAACTGGAAAAAATAAAAAAAATAAGCGATTAGAGACTTTAATAAATCATAAATCAATCATTTATTCGTGACAGCTAATACACACTAACACATATGGAAAATAAAAGTTAAAAGTATATACGGCGTCACGACGAAGTGTCACGAAATGGACCCGGCTCAGCATGATGATGATAATGAGAACCAAACTATGTTTGTAAGGAGGGTCGAGCATCTTGGCGAGGTGCTCGACTGCGTTGAGGCTTCAACAAGCCGGATGGAGCAGCTGCGCGCCATAATCGGTCCACGAATTTGATATTCGTGGACCGATTTTGGCGCGTAACTGCGGCGTTTGAAGATAGGCTCGTCCCGTTGAACGTCTAAACGGATGGAAAACCAGCACGACGCGCCAACGAAAAAGTCAACGTTGGAATATCAACGTCAACGTCCATCTATCTATCGCAGAATCAAATGTACGGGAGTGACTGTCTGAGCAACCACGGCCAAGTGACAGCTCTGTCACTTGGCCGTGGTTGCTCAGATTTGAGCTAACGTGGCGCGCCCGTGAATGTCCAATTCATTTTTGAAGTGAAAACTTCTTTAGCGGCGCTGAGCACTTTTTGGGATGGGGAAAAATTGTTAAATACGCGACAGAGTTTTGTGACGTCAGATGTGAAGGAGGTCACTTTTTGCTGCTAGCCAATTCGACTTCATTCAAAACTGAACGCTATTCGTAAGAGTATTAAGCCGTTAAACACTTTTTGCAATAGCATATTCTGCAAATAAATTTGTAATAATACCAACGCATCCTTCACCGTTTTGCTATTGAGAAAATTCGAATAGTTCGAATTTGGGCGTTATTCCTAAAGAGATAAAGCTTAGAAAAATATTTATTAACGACAAAAACAAATTGATATCTTGGTCGCCACCGCCGTCTGCTGTTGTGCTGTTCTTGCAAATTCGAATAGTTCGAATTTGGGCGTTATTCCTAAAGAGATAAAGCTTAGAAAAATATTTATTAACGGCAAAAACAAATTGATATCTTGGTCGCCACCGCCGTCTGCTGTTGTGCTGTTCTTGCAAATTCGAATAGTTCGAATTTAGACGTTATTCCTAAAGAGATAAAGCTTTGAAAAATATTTGGCAATGGCAAAAACAATTTGGTATTGTGTTTGCCGCCGCCCCTCGGCGCGCCGACGGGCCCGTCCGCCTAAGTAATTGATAATTGTTTATAAATTTGCGTCAAATTCATTTTTAGGGTGACACCGTAAGATGTCACGTGACCTGATCTAAAAACTGTTACAATGTTATTGAGTTTTCACTTCTGCCGGCACTCCCGGAGTGCAACCCGGTCTTTTTTGTCCAAGTAGTTTCGGAGTCTATTCAATACAAACATACAAGCAAACAAACAAATCTTTCCTCTTTAGAAGGTTTAGATGTAGAAAAACCGTCGTCTTAGAAGATGGTGGATGGTATCTGTCCATCTTTATACAACTTTGTATTTAATGGTTTTTGTCCTTTACATTCCACATCCCATGGCATTTTGAGTAGCTAGATCGTAAAAACACTAGGCCAATTCGTCCAAGCGATTAGTATACTTTGCGCAGCGCCGGGCGACGCGAGTAGCAGCTAGTGGCTGCGGCATCGCTATCGTGTTCCGCTTCCCCACTTCCCTGCCTACCTCACTCACTGCCGTGGAAGTGAGTTGAATGTAAACGGGGTAAAAGACACGCCGTTCAACTCAGCTTCTGCGGTAGCCAGGTTACCGCGGTGGTTGCGCGAGGTCGCTAGCGAAACTGGCACTAGATTGAGTTTAAAGACCATATAAACCCCTCTGACACCGCGACGGTACTTAAAACAGCAAACCCTTTCAAACCCTTTCAATAACCCTTTGAAATATGAGCCATTCCTCTGTGAGCGATTTTAGCTGGAACGCGGAAAAATTGTACCACGCGCACACGTTGGATTACTTGGCCTCTTGGAACGGGTTTAAACGTTCTCGTAAATGCTGACTAAAAGGCTTAAAATTAAATATTAAGGCTCATTAAACTAATAAAATAATTCGTGTCATCAATAAAAATTTTGGTACAAGCTTTTATTGCCAACTGTACTTTTCTGTATACCGTCATAAGTCTACTCATTGAGACAATTCTAGAAAGCCCGAACTCAACAACGGGGTTACGGCTGGTAAGTACTCAATTTCCATGGCCAGGTCTCTATCATATTTCGATGTTGAATTCAATTCGTACCATAACATTGAATTGTCATACAAACTATACTTATAGCCAAAATTTCAGCTCAATGGGTTGAGGTTAACCGGTTCAGTTCCGAGACTTGTCCTATACGGACAAAGTAACAAACGAACAGGTCAAGTTAAATAAAAGCTTGTAATAAAATATACACTCACAGGTCTTCAACCGTGCAAGTTTCATCTATGTTCCGCCAATATCTTAAAATCGTGGGAAAATCCGCGGAAAAACTTAGTTAAGTAAATCGTGGTTCGCGTATCGTACAGCCCGCAGAGCAAAAGAAAAAGAAAATTTTTGCCCTTCACTAAAAGGTTGAAGACCTGACCCCGTATCATGGTCGGCCTTATCACGCGATAAGTGACATGATAGGAGCGTCGTCTCGTTCTATCGAACGGTGTCAGCCAGTGACGGACGCTCTATCTTGTCACTTATCGCGTGATAAGGCCGTCCATGCTACGGGGTCTGCAACATTTATATGGAAGATAAACCATGAAGCATTAAACGTACCCCTGCAATAACGTTAAAGGTAAGATGAATGAAAAGTAAAATCTTATTCGTCTTACAAACTTGCTGAATCGAATTATTTTTCATCTCATTATGACGCTAGATGCTGCTCTGTCATAATGTTGTGAGCTAGTAATACAGTAGCCTCAAGTGTTATTTTATTTCTATATTGATGTGAGATTTATATAGTACATAAACACACGCATGCCCGGCTTAAGGATTCCACAAAATCTACACCGTTCCACATCTTGAAATCTACTGGCGCTGCCGTGCCGGGCGTATTCTCTTAACTTTCCCCTTGAACGCCGGACCAACGCGTGTCCGGCGCGGTAGTAACGCGGGCCCGCGTTGTTACCGCGGCGGGCCCGCGTTACTACCGCGTTGGACACCACTCGACACACCGGCCGCCTAACGGTGTGAATATACCGCGTCAACCGCGCTGCTGCTGCCCTCGTGTATGCCAAAGAACCCAGCCAACTTACAAAGATACAAACTCACAAACTTTATTTGTTTGTTTGTTGTTAAGGTATGTTTTTTATACACTTATGAACTCGATAAAATAGTCCAGCAATATAGCTTATATTATCCGAAGCGCATGGTTTAAATTACATTTTATTATTTTTGTGTGCAGTCTCAAAAGGCTATGGCAATATTAAATACGTTGGCCTTCTGTGAGTTTGACTCCTGCGCCAGCAGCCAGGTGCATTTAATATCTGCACCGCGTCCCGGCGCGCGCATAATTCCCGGCAACCCGGAACAAAGTCCGGGAAGGACACGATAACTACATAAGATTAGGGGCAGGGGTGGTATAGCCTTGTTAAGAAATAGATAAGATGTCTGTAGGTAAATATTTATCTTCCTGTGTACAAATGATCAGGAATGGATTACTCTACTAATTACCCTACGAACAGTATGGTTTTCCAAGAGCTATTTATTGTGAATTTCCATCAAAGTGGAAAATTGAAAAAATATTCAACACGAGCGGGAATTGAACCGCGACTCTGGAATCCGTCCATCGGTCTTAACAAACTATAACTAAAGCTATTTAGAATTTCGTTAGCGGACGTTTAGGCTAAGTAAACATTTACTATTTATTGTGATTTAACAGACCAATGGATATAAAGAAATCTCAACCCCTTTATTCATAAAATATAACCCGTCTCTGAACGAAAATATGTTACTATTTTTTACTAGTTAAAACAAATACTTAAAGATACACGAATTTTAATGGCATTTTAGTCAAAATAAGTTTCATTGTCTATGAATAACGGCATAAGTCTAGTTGCTGCCACGATTGATTTGGTTTGGGTACGTACATAATGATAAAAATTAATAACACATTAATTTGAATCATGTGTGGCGGGCGCAATGTTGCTTGATTAATTGCAGCGGTCTGCTTTTGAAAGTCGAATCAATCAGTACACTTATCATGAAACCATTTTATTAAAAACTCTAGCTGTCCGCGAGGTTCCGCCTGTGGTGTATTTACTACAAAGAACGCAGTAATGCCGCGGGATAAATATAGTATATTTCCACCTACACCAGATATATGGAGTGGTAAATTAAGTTTTCAAATTAGATGAGTAGTTCCGGAGATTACCCTTTACATACAAACTTGCATAGTATCATGGACTTTTTACAAACTTTTATTTAACTTGATCTTAGTTTGTTAGTGTGGGACCAATCTTGGAACTGAATTTTGAATCAGTTAACCTCAGATTCAGATTCAGATTATTTATTAATAAAATTGTTTTGTCGAAATTATGGTTCCCTGCGTCCCACAAACGGTTCTGGACCTAGTTACGGGTACTTAAACTGGTAAAAAAATTATACGGCGAATATTATTGTGTATAAACTGTTACATGTTATTCCAGAATGCCGTTTTAATATCAGAACAAAACTACGTTTGTATGAAGAATTGAGCTTCATGGGCACTCTTAAAATCTTACGCGTAATATTGTTAGCTAACCGTTCTTATAGATTCTAAACCTATAAAATAATCTAGAATCAAACCGCTTTTGAGCAATAACTCCTCTATATAACATAAATTCCAATTCTTGTACCGCATCATCTCTTCTCGGGAAGCAACAAACGAAGCAAATTGATACAGTATTGGGAATTCGCTTCCTTAACGACAAGGGAGGTGCATTCTACTTACAGTAATAGGCCATTAGTTGCACCCGGTTACTGTATTAAACGAACAAGGACCTTCAGCCGCTTAGTGTGAGACATACCATCAACAGACCATCTATCGATCTTCACTAAGGAAGAATTTTGGCCGAAGGGAGTCAAGTTCCGGCGTTTTCGCGTTCGGTTAACTGACTCCACGAAGTTGCGTAACAATCGCAGTTATAGTTAGTGTTTTTGTTTAAAATAAGTTTATATCGATATGTATGTTAGCCTGTAAGGTGTGTGTAAAAATGGGCCTTTGTTGCCTGGTTTAAATTAAGTCCCTGGGTGACTTAATAAATCTAGTTTAAAGGTAGAATTATTAGTATTAACTGCAACCTAGATATAACCTAGTTATAAGCTTCTTTGCTGTGCCCTTACAGGGTCCATTTTATTACTTGTAATATTATGTGTGCATTAAATATTTTGAGTTTTACTTTGACCGAGCTCCGGAGAAAACGTATTTTCCCAGACATGAGACCCAGCTAGATTGATTGTTGGCCCCCGTAAACCTCGATATTCCATTTTCATTGAAATCGTTAAAGCCGTTTCCGAGAACGTGATTTTACATATTTATACACAAATATTGCTCGTTTAATAGTATAGGATAGGATAATAAGATTCATGTTTCGATTTGATTTCAATGTGATTCGCGCGCGATTTTTAACCACCGACGGAAACGAGGGGTGACATGAGTTTAACATGTGTGTCATCTCTGTGTCTGTCTGTGGTATTGCAGTTCCTAAACGTATGGTTTTTTTATCGAAAGCATTGTATGTTTAGATGTGCATGTTTGTTGAGTCAGGGGTGTTTAAATTAAATGTAGATACTGCAGTAGAAATGGTGAAGCAATCTCGTACAAAGATTAGATTTAGAAACTGAGAATGCCAAGGATGCGTCAAAACAATTTTCAAATGGAGGTTCCGTTAATTCTGAAATGCGAGTATGACCTGAGAAAAACTGCATTTTCTCGCCAGAAATATGCTAAAATATTCTCACGAACTTCTTTTAACGTTGCACACGCAAGCAGAAAGAAAGAAAAAAAGGCAACGACTGCTCAACGAATATACACGTCATACGGAGAAAGAAGCATGGAATTTTAAGGCTGTTCGTAAAAAGGTGGAGGTATGAAAAACGAAGGCGGCAATCTATAAGGGCGGGTTGCATTGCACCAGCTTATGATTACAGACCGATCAACATTAAATATGGCGCCGGCAGCTGTCATCCCATATAAACATGTCAAATTTTGTCAGAATTTAATGAACATCACTTACGATTACAAACGGTTTGGTGCAACCCACACTAATAAAATAAAAATATTAATATGTCTGCGGTTTTTCCTTCCGTTAGAACCGATTCGAAATACAATCAGCTGTGATATGGTTTCAATAAAAGTAAGTAGGTACTTATTGATTTCTGTTTAAGTACTTCCGAACTCCGTCATTTATGAATTGATTTATAATAAGTACTTATTCTTTTAGTATTTGAAAGTATATGCTTCCATATTGGTTCCATTGTTACCTACATAAGTAATTGAGGGAAATCATCAATTATATGAGGCGCACATATAGTGATTTGTGATGACCTGATGACGACGTCTGTAGCAGAGTTGGTAGTGACTCTGCCTACGAAGCCGGAGGTCCCGGGTTCGAATCCTAGTAAGGGCATTTACTTGTTTGATGACCACGAACACATGGGTTTGCATAGTTTGGAAATCAGTCGATTTGTGTTAGAACGACCGCAAAAAAAAATTCGCAAAAAAATAATATTTTGGTATTTTCAGTGTACTTATAGCCGCTTTCGAAAACCAATTTTGCGAAGTGGAATTAATTATGAAGACCACGTTTGAGTTTTGGAACTCCGCAGTGATGTAGGTACAACACAGATTCAGATGTCATTCCATTGATATTATAGCAACTAATGAAGTACCCAAGGTAATTATAGGATCCTTTAGGAAGTCGTTAATTTTTTGTTATAATATATCAAATAAATATTAAATAATAATATTTTCGTAAATGTAAAAAGTGCCGTATCCATATTAACAAGCATCACGTTATAAACTTTTCTGCAGCAGCCTTCACAAAGAAATTTCTACAAAATGAAAACAGTAGGTAAGTCATGCGTCGTACAACATCCCGCGACTTATGGGTTTTATTAACATATACGTTTCTTCAGAATTGCAAAATTATCACGTAAAGAAAGAAAATGAGGGAGTTATGTTTTTTGCCCGATTAGGCCAGCGCTATCGGCGGCGGGCAGCGGTGCGACGAGCGGTCATAGATTGATTGAACTCGATCAAATGTATGCGCTGCCGCTCGTCGCACCGCCACGCTGCCCGCTTGCGTCCAGACCGCGACCAGTGCCAGTCACAACACACAATGCATCAGAGCGCTACGAACGGTTTTCGCTACATACGGAGTTTAAGCTGCTACGGTATAGCGCTATGAGCGCAGTGTGGCGGTCAATAGGTAAAGTAAGTATTATTTGTAAGGGTTGAAGACATTTTTTTCAACGTAATTATAAAGAAATGTTCACTAATATGATTATGCCATAGCACTGGATTCTATCAATGAATGACACTTCCACTGCTATGGCATAATCATATTGCCTGGCCTGTTTGAAAATTTTGAAATTCTCTAACCTAAATATAAGACCGAAAACTTTGCGTCCACTTAATAGTTTTTAGAATCCAAATCCAAAAACTCAATCAATAAAGTTTTACAACGAATCAATCATTGTTACAACCCTAGCAAAAACCAATTTAGATACACCATCGGTTCAATCCAAATTCAACCGTACGTCCTAAGCATTAAGAATTCACACGGCTGTAATAGTCACGTTTGCGGTGCGGAAGCCATCTGTCACGGAAAATGATGGAATCGGGCATTGGTGGTGAACTGGCATCCTTGATCGAGTAATGTCAAAAGTTACTAAAGGCCCTGTGGGTACATGTGACATTGTTGAACGAAGAGTGACAGACAGTGATCTATAGTCGTGTTTTGATTGGGCCTTCCGAGGTAACTTAATCATCTGAGAATTGCATTGTAGGGGTGAAATACTCAATTTAATACGAGGCTAAAAAAATCTTTTTGTGTTTGCACCAAATGCTTTTTCTAACCCCCGACGCAAAGAGAGGGGTGTTATAAGTTTAACGTGTCTGTGTATCTGTGTATCTATCTGTGGTATCGTAGCTCCGAAACGGATGGACCGATTTGAATGCGGTTTCTGTCATAGATAATTTTATGCCGAGTGTTCTTAGCCATATTTAAGAAAATATGTATAGCCATTTTTGAGATATTGGATATTGAAATGAAAATGTCGGGGGTTTTTCAACTTTTCTAAGTTGTAGTTATACATTCCAATGTTTGACTGCACCTTCATGCTTTCATGCACCATTTGTACTTTATCACTTTTACTGCCACAAATCCGCCTAGCGGGCGCCTACGTCGTAGGCACTTTCGGCTACTTAGCGGAAAACCACGGGATCGGCTACGAGCGTAGCGATTCTTGACAGTGAATGTGTATCGCATCGCATGCAATTTGTAAAATACTCGTCTGTATCAGAAGGGTTGTTTTTCGAGCGTATTTATTAATGTGGACAAGAAATAAATAAAAACCGGCCAAATGCGAGTCGGACTCGCGCACGGAGGGTTCCGTACCATTATCTATAAAACGGCAAAAAAAATCACGTTTGTTGTATGGGAGCCCCTGTTAAATATTTATTTTATTTTGTTTTTAGTATTTGTTGTTAAAGCGGCAACAGAAATACATCAATTTCAACGGTCTAGCTATCGCAGTTCTTGAGATACACCCGGGTGACAGACAGACGGACGGACAAACGGACGTACAGACAGCGAAGTATTAGTAATAGGGTCCCGTTTTTACCCTTTGGGTACGGAACCCTAAAAAACACGGTTTACAGTCGGAACTGCTGGATGGATTTTGACATAATGATGTGTTTAGATAGCAAAATGGCGTGTAATACGGCGTGGCGTGTGTTGTATTGTATTTGTACTCCCTTTGTCTCTGTGTGTCTTTTGCGTAGTGAATAAATGTCTTCTTTCTTTCTTTCTTTCTTTCTTAATAATTAGAAATATAAATCTTATTGTATAACTGGGTAAGTAGAGTGTACAAAGTTGAAATGTTAGTTCCAATTATCCACAGCTACCCACTTCTTAAAAAAAAAAAAACAACATTGTAATTTTCTATATCACACACACACCTAAATTGAAGTACAACTTTAAAAATTTGATGGATTTTGACATATGAGAAGTCTCTAGATTAGTTTTCGTCTTGGAAGTGACGTGGGTTATAATATTAGTAGAAAAGCAGTCAGGTAAAAAAAAAAAAAAATTGGTAATTATTTAATGAAGTGCCCTCATTACTAGTGATTGCCTCTTCAAACCTAAAAGGAAAAAGGTAAGAACTGACTAATTGGCCACAGGAAAATTGAACTTGTCACTGACAGGCTTTCTTAGAGCCACTAGCGTCGCTAGCATGCTGGCTTTTATCACGGGAAAGAAAATGGTCATCATTTTATCGACGAGGATTATTTTAAAGCCAATTAATTTTACGACTAAAATAACAAAGTATGTACCCATAGAAAAATAAAAAAACAGGCCAAGTGCGAGTCGGACTCGCGCACGAAGGGTTCCATCTATAAAAACGGCGAAAAAATCACGTTTGTTGTATGGGAGCCCCCTTAAATATTTATTTTATTCTGTGTTTTAGTATTTGTTGTTTAATGTAAAATGTCAAATGTCTAACTATCACGGTTCATGAGCTACGTAGCCTGGTGATAGACGGACAGACAGACAAACAGACTGACAGACAAACAGACAGACATACAGACGGACGGACGGACTGCGGAGTCTTTGGGTACGGAACCCTGAAAACATGTTACATTCGGTCGTTAGAAGTGGCAAAATATAAAGTAGGTAATTAGTCTTCTATAAAAATAAAATATAGCTATACCTACCACTACTCTTGTAAACCTGGTGAAAACCATTTTCTCTACTGGGGGCCTAGACAAGGTTACAATCGACAAGCGCTAACGCCAATAGAAACTTATTAAATGTATGGGAATGACAGATGTTAACGAAAAGTGTTTCGTCGGCATCTGTCATTTCCTTACATTTTATTCGTTTCTATTGGCGTTAGCGCTTGTCGATTGTAACCTTGTCTACGGCCCCTGATCGGTAAACGTTAAGGGTCGCCAGGATTCTCCACTCTCCATACAAACGTATTTTGGTTCTTATTTTAAAACGACCTAACATGGCGGAACCCAATGTGTATAAAAAGATAAATGTTATGCACAAACACACACACACACACAAACACACACACACACAAAAACACACATACGCACACTTATACACTCCCTAATGTTTTAATTTTACTGCATGTCTTAGTTAAATTATATAAAATTGTATTTGTAAGTAGATGAAATCAACATAAACCAGAAAGTGACAATTACCCCGGTAGCCAGGCGCCACTAAAAATCGGCGCTTCGAAATGTAACCTTACGGCTTATTTCGTGGCACAAAGCTGAGTGGCGACCATTTTAGCATGTTTTGATTATGTCTGTAATTCCTTGTCTTTTATTTCTTATATGCTAAATAAGCATATTTTCTTTCTTTTCTTTCTTATTGTATAGAGAGTCGACTTGAGTCGACCCTGTTGAGGACTATTAAATGGTACTGGGAGCTGTCATGTCATAGAGAACTGGCAAACTTCCCATACTTTTCTTTTCAAGAACACATTAAGTTGGTCGACTATTAGTTAGCTGTTGATGGTAGTTGGCCTACTTAGCGGTGATAGTTTTCCTTTTAAATTCATTATAATATACGTACCAGACGTAACTCTCACATTCTCGCCCACCTTTATGGAATTCTTTTTAACCCTGCAAATCCTCGCTACCTCAAGGAACGCTTTAAATTTCTTTCTTCTGCTAGGTCTGCTCAGAAGTTGCTACTGAGTGTTCCCCCATCAAACTCTAAATTTAACAACAATTCTTTTACTTTCCGTGCTGTTCGATTGTGGAATTCTTTGCCTATTGAGATTAAACGTGCTACGTCTCTTCCCATTTTTAAAACTAGACATAAGGATTACTATTTTTCTCTTCCGTAACTAGTCATTCCTATTTGGTGTGTGCTGTTTGTTTTGAGCTGTAAGTGATACTGTTTCTATGACATTTAGTTATTGTATGTGTATGTAGGTTTATATATATATATATGTATTTATGTAAGTGTATAGTCTTTCTTATAGTTAAGTTGTTCTTATATTCTGTTTTTCTGTTTTCAACTACTCAAATCATATATGTTCTTGCATCGTCTCCACCATCCAAAGGTTTTCTGGAAGAGATCGCTTGTTAGCGATAAGACCGCCTGTTGTCTACCACTGTTTGTGTTTAATTTTACCTCTATTTTTCTATTTTGTTTTTACTATGTCTGGTGAACAATAAAGAATATTTGTATTGTATTGTAATATATGTACCTACCTACTACTGCCACGTTTTTTTTCAAATTTCCTAAAAAAAAATTTTAAAGAGTTTATTGTACCGTTTTGTCGGCGTGGTTTTTAGACATGGACATTGGGTTTCTTTATTACATTGGAACAGTCCATGTTATGCTTAAAGATTAGGATTTCGCCGTAAACTCGTCATGCTAGCACCAGATTCTTAATGAATTTATTCCGTCAAAGTCCTGATTTAATTAGATTGTAATTAATTCTTTCACCGGCTAAGTCAACTGGTTCGCGCGGTAATTGAGTTCTGTTCTTTTACAGGTGTTTTTTATTGATAAGATTTCAAAGGATATTTGTTCCATTAGACTCCATGATGTTGACCAATGACCAACTTGAGTCTTATGAACAACTGCTTTGAAATTTCTTAAATGATAGTGATGATCAATGCCTATCATCAACTGCGCCTATAGGCGTCCCTTTGCTTAGGCACAGGTTTCCATGAGATGAAGCCCACGTTGGCTCAGTGCTGGTTGGAGACTTCACAATACATATTGGAATTTCTTAACAGATGAATGGATGTTGTCTTTATATACAGTTCAGTACATACTTACTTACATAGCTATAAGTGAATACCTACCTACTAACCTAATATGATTTTTTTGTAGTCCGAAATAAATGGTTTTTTTAAACACTCCAGTTCCTTAATCCATTAGAGACCAAAAAACGGGACGTATGCATTTTTCCGCCCTGTGTATTGCAAATCACTAGGAGAAGCATGACTCATATTATAATGATTGGCCGCAAATGGGTTTAACATATTCACCGATACGCTACGCTCGTAGCGCTACGCCGTAGTCCGTAGCAGCTACACACAATCTGCCAAGAATCGCTACGCACGCTCGTAGCTGATCGCGTAGGTTTTCTGATAAGCAGCGAAAAGCGGCTACGGCGTAGGCGCCCGCTAGACGGGTTCCTGGCAGTGAAACTATTGAAGTTGCGCGGCAGCGCTTTATCGTATACATATGTGTGTCGTGATTGGCGCTGAATGGGTTAAAGTTGACATTTGGCCAATATCTGCCACATGTAGCAGTTTGAATGAAGGTAGTTTTAAAATGATACCTTAATTAACTAGTGTCTCTGTGAGCTGTAAAACTCGCGAGCCTGTCTTTTTTACCCGATTGCCGAAGGAGACGAGAGTTATGTTTTTCGAGCGTATGTGTGTAATGTCTTATCCTTTGGCACGCCCTGCAGCCTAAACCGTTTGACGGATTTCGACATATGAGGTGTCATGGGATTTGTCTTATTCGTGGGAATGGCATGGGCTATAATATTAGTAAAAATGCAGTTAGTTTTTCTAAAAATATTTGAATTCAGTTGTTACAAGCTTTTATTTAGTTTCACCTGTCCGGGTGTTTGTAATGAAATCTTGCAAGTTTTTGACCCACTTACCAGTGATTGATTGAGCTGAATTTTTTGGTATTAGATAGTTTGGATGACAATTCAATATTATGGTACCATCGAGCTGATCTGATGGAGACAGAAGGTGGCCATGGGAATTCAGTACTTAACCGACGTAACCCCGTTGAGTTTGGGCTCGTTAGAATCGTCTCCATCAGTAGTTGATAACAGTATACACAGTAAAGTAAAGTCAAAAATATATTTTTTCGAAACTAATTTCGTTTTTTTTTTATTACCGAATTTCACAAGAATCGATTAAGAAATGCGACCTGTAAAGACAACAGACATACAAAATAATTTTTGGTCAAGATGAAACTCGCTTTGCTCGTTCGTTTAATAAACAGACGTAGCTTTAAGAGCCTTATCACACTTGCGATTTGCGAGCGTATTTTCTATACAATTATCAGTCGCGGCGTACAAGCTGCGTCAACGCCTTCATACAAAATACGCTTGCAAATCGCAAGTGTGATAAGGCTCTTAAAGTAAAATTATAAAAAAGGACACGTAACCAGCAATTGTTATTAAATTAATAGCATGCACCTAGCCATTTAACTACTCTGAAGCAATAACGTTCAATTCTAAATAAAAGTACTTACCAGTTTAGGTATAAGTAAATCCTAAAATATCTTTTCCTCCACAATAATTTCCATCAGGCAGTAATATCGATAGCAAAACGCAGCGACTGGCGAAAATAGTTGCTATCAAATCCAATACAATTTTCCGATGAATTAAACAGCCAGCTTAGCGGATTTGCGTTATGAGAAAAACACAAATAACACAACAGATAGTGATTTGATTGTATCGGAAAAAACCTCCGTAAGCGCGTTTCCGATTTATTTATCAATTTATAAACGCACGATTAAGTTTATGGGGGGTCTTCTCGTTTGTTAGGTTAGTTAGGTTAGGTGCTAAAAGTGGAAATAAGTAAAACAAATACTCAGAAAATCTGGTAATTTGCGTATCAGGTGATTTGCGATTAAAAATCGAGGCATATGCGTATCAAGTCATTTACAAAACCAAATCAGGTAATTCGCGTATATGGTCATTTGCGAAACCGAGTCAGGTAATTAGCGTATCTGGTCCTTCGCGTTTCTGGTACTTTGCGTCGAAAGGGTTCAGACTTGGGCGTTGGGTGACATACTCGTACAGTCATCATAAATTTATATTCATATTACAACTTCTGAAACGGTACTGACGTGTCAAGTTACATTGAGATAGGTTCGCGGTAGATGTCGAGCCTCGCTAAGATGTAGTTAGAAGAGTGGAAGAGATTTAATGATCTACCACTAGGAGCCCACGGTAGCTCAGTTGGACAAGAGCGATGGACGGTTTCCAGATGTCGCGGGTTCAAATTCCGCTCATGGCGGATAATTTTTCATTATTTACAAGATTGTACGGTAGAAACGTCTGATGTGACGTACCTACTCGCACAGAAACGCATCGTTACAATAATAATAATCTAGGGTTACTTTGAATGGCGGGGTGAATCTGGTCAATACGGTTTGTAAAATCTTCGCAGCGTTATTCCCGGTAGTGCCCCTAAAGGAGCCCGGGGTCCGCTTTGACACCTAATCCCAAGATTTGGCATAGGCACTAGTTTTACGAAAGCGACTGTCCGAGCGAGGTCCGTTGGTGTTAAATAAAAGAGTATACTGTTGAATTAGAATCCGAAATAGCAAATTACAGAAAAGTGAGTGTGATTAATATAGGTAAGTAATTGAAGGGATGTTTAGTTTACAAAAACAACGATTTTACAGGAAGCGAAAAAAAGAGATACTTGCATCTTGCATTCCACTAATAATCTAATATCTATAGGAAAATATGAAAAATAACTTCGCTACTTACTGTTTTTGTGAAATTAGTGGCAGTTATGTTATATTTTTTTTTCGTTGCTATACTAAAAATAATGATTGAATTTACGAAAACTGTCGCAGTACCAAATGTATTCCATCTAAATTATACATAAGTACATACAACGTGTCCCAAAACTCAACGATAAGCCGGCACCAGACGATGGAGCTGCTTATGATTAGTCGAGAAAAAATAAGGAAAAAAAAATATCTCAATTATTTTAGAAATTACAGAAAAAAAATGAAATTCATCGAAAATCGACATCCCTAATGGTATTTTTAACGACCATGTCTACAAATATTCAAATATTACTGTTTTTTTTGTTTTTGGAAACTTAAGTAGCCCTGCTATCTAACACAGTTCTTAAAAATAACAAAATACATGTAGTTTTTACACAAAAAATAATCAAAATTCATTTTGTCCCTACAATTTTGAAAGATTTTTTCTTACAGTCCACTTTCAATCATCATGGTGTAAAAAAATAGTATTGACACCACTATGGCAATTATTTTCAAAAGTTGACGCAACTAACCAAGATTCCAAAATGGTATAATACTTTGGGAAACCTAGTCACAACAAAAAACAACGAATTTTTAAACATAAGATATTTGTTGTATATAAGATAATGTAACTACACTCGCGGTCAAAGAAACCGGGTCAGTACGAAAATTTGTAATATCTCCTAAAATAATAAAGCTAGGGACATGAATTAAACTGCATATTGTAGATAATTTTATACTGAATTAAATAACATCAAATGGTGGAATCGTAATTCTTTTGTTTAATAAAATTACATAGGAAACAAAAAATCAACCAATTTTACGTACAAAAATAAGCAGTAGGTACTTCACATACAACACAAAAAATAAAAATTAATACTTCGTATTGCCTCCTCGGGCTCTTCTTACAGCTTCTAGACGATTCGGCATGCTGTTTATTAAGTTCTTTATGCGTTCTTGCGGGATATTGTCCCATTCTTCCACTAACGCCGGTTTCAGGTCTCTAAGTGTAGCTGGGGCGGGGTTTCGAGCTCTTACACGCCTCCCAAGCTCGTCCCATACATGCTCAATCGGATTTAAGTCCGGACTCCTCGAGGGCCAGTTCATACAGTTGATACCAACCTCCAAAAAATAATCTCTGACAATTTGAGCTGTGTGTGGCCTGGCGTTGTCATGCATAAACATAGAATTTCCACCCATATTAATTAAGTATGGGCCGACATGCTCATTAAGAATCTCTTCTACATATCTTGCACTCGTTAATGATCCATTTTCTATTAAAACTAACTCCGAGCGACTCTCTGAAGAGATTCCAGCCCAAACCATGACTGACCCACCGCCGAACGCCACTTTTTCCTCAAAACATGCTGGAATAAAACGTTCACCAGGCCGTCTGTAAACTCTTTGCCACCCGTCATTTGCATAGAGCATAAATCTGGATTCATCGGAAAACAAAATTCTTGCCCAATCTTCGTCACCCCAGTATCTGTGATCGCGGGCATAAAGTCGTCTTGCTGTTCGATGTATTCTTTCAAGTTTTGGGCCATTGGCCTATGTGGGGTCAAATTTGCTTCTTTGAACCGCCACCTGACAGTCCGCTCGCTGATGCCGTCCCTTCGGGTCTCTAAAAGCTGATTTTTCACTTCAACTGCTGTGAGGTGCCGATTTCGGAGCATGGTTGTAACAATAAATCGATCTTCTCTAGCTGTAGTACATCTTGTTTTGCCGGTTCCTGGTCTTCTAAGGTTCTGCCCAGTTTGTAGGTAACGTTGGAGGACTCGCTGCACTGTAGAAAGTGACACACCTGTTCTTCTCGCTGTATACCTCTGACTTCTTCCTTCTTCTAACATAGTGATGATACGAGTACATTCATCTCGTGTTAGCGGCATGATAGACATTCAAGAATGACCACAAAATAAAACAATGACAGCCTTTTATCATAGTTCTTTGACAGATTGAAAATAATTGCTTAAAAACAAGCAAAAGTAAAACGAACGCAATTTCAAATAAGTACCCAATTGGTCTTTTATTTTCAATTAAACCTTTTTCCAGTTACTACGTAGAACATTGAAGGTTGGATTTAGAAGGATATTAAATTCTCTATAAAACAGAGTTAGTTTCATGCAGATACGACCAACGATTTACAAAATATTGAGGTTTTCGTCACTGACCCGGTTTCATTGACCGCGAGTGTATTATTGTACTATAAGTTCCGTAGAGCCGAGTTATTACATTGTACATTTATAAAGCGGTAATTTTGGGCAAACGGGATCTTTATTAAACAATGTCTACTGCACAATTGTAGTGTCTTAACCGACGAACATAATCATACCAATAACTCGATTTCGTAAAATATATCAGTCATGTTGTTTTTGTAAACATCGGGTCAATTGAATAGTTTTCATAGGTATAATTACAGAAATGTTTGGTTCCTTTGTTAATTAGTGACGCCGTAACGAGCCCACAATTTTACGGAGATTTGTTAACTTCGTGAACAAACTCAAACTCAAAATAATCTTTATTTAAGTAGGCCTAGTAACAAGCACTTTCAAATCGTCAGTTAGAAACATAATCTTAAGCTAATTTCTTAAGGGGCAAGGCAGGCATTTCCCATACGCCAATGACCTTCGAACTGAATCCCTTAGTTTTCTAATGTTTTTTGTAGCTTATCATATTAACAACAACGGCTTTAAGCAACATAGTATCCCATATTTACTTCAAAGTTCATTGTTTTTGAGATATTAGGCATCAAAGTTGAACAATTTTAGGCCAAACAACTGGTTTTCTGGCCATAACTTTTGTGTTAATTGGTTTAAAATGAAAACCCTGGACCAGTTTTTAGAGACGTTACAGACGAACCCAAATATGTAGATTTCCTAAGTATTCATTTGTTTCAAAATCCGGTGGGCCAAAATGGAGATAAAAGATTAAAGAACCGATAGCCGTTTGGTTTACAATTCTATCTGTAGTGCAAAAGTAGGAGATACGATTCAAAACTTGTCATACATCGATGAAAACCTCGGGTAGCCCCTTAAAGCAATTTATTTAACAATAAAAGTAAAAATTATATGAAGTAAACATTTTATACAAAATAGTCGTCTAGATTGTTTCTAGAAAAACAATCAAAAGTGAAAAAAAAAACCGAGGATAATAAATTAAAAATTCAGTCACAATTTGTTCCATGGAGTTTTATTATTCATGCAGTTATTTGTTATAATAAGCTTTCGAAATAAGTTTACGCTTCACATAGTTCTTGAATTTATTAATAGACTAACTCAGTTACGTTTCCTGGAAGTTTGTTATAAAACCTTACACAATGAATAATTTTATTATTTTTTGGAGCCGAATGGTGGGCACCGCGAGCTTATTTCTAGTATTAATATTATGTACTTATGTCACAGTTTTTCCTAAAATTGACAATGTTTTTACGTACTACATACACAATTTTGTCATAAATGTACTCGTATTGACAATGTAATGTCATTATATTAATATCTTTGTCTATTGAACCGTGTCTATTGAATAACTTTCATTCGTTAGATAACCAAATTAGGTTTTTGATATAGTTCTATTCAAATACTGCTATAATTGAAACCAGCTAGCTAGTTATTAGCTACGTCCATCATTTGGAAGGGTGTAAGTTTGCCAGCGTCGGTTTTGTTTTCATTTTAATGGCAATTTTAAGGTTATTTTTTTGGAATCTAATTATGGTTTCAAGTGTAGGTGCTTCTAGGAGCTGTAGAACTTTCGTTAATTTCGATAAACTGAATCGACAAAAGAATTCTATTCTACTATAATATATTATAAAACGTGACATCTACATTGGTAGTGTTTATCGGAGATACCTTAGGATGCACCGAGCGGGACGTCACCAAACTATGCGAGACTTTAAGTGAAATTGACCAACAAGATGTATGCAAAATTATTTTTTGCGCACTGCCGTTTTCGTGGACCATGTCGGAGAAGCAATGTAAAAAAGTAGATTATTTCAATTCAATATTCTTTAGACTATCGTTGTACAGCCGTACGATTTCGTATTTTGACACGAATAAATTTATAAAACATTTCGTCCTGACTCGTAACCGTACCTAATCTACCGAGGAGGTACTTACGCGATTGTGCTAAGCTGTTAGCATACAATATTGTAGACTCCGTCGTGACTAGCACGATGACTGATAGTTGTAAGGCAGACCCCGTGTTACGTTTTAGTAGTGTGGGATCTGGAAGGGAGCCGGAGCCGGCGGGTAATTTAAACTGACCACTCCGACAACGCGTGCTTGTGCTTCCACCGGCTCCCAACCCCTTGATAGCTGTAACACTAGTATTCATAAAGACAGTCATGTTATTAATATGGTACACCAAAATATACAGGGATTCCCTAGTAAGGAACTAGAAATTGACTTGTTTATACAATGCTCAAATATCCATATTCTTTGTATAACCGAGCACTGGCTTAAGGGTCATGAATTTATGTTTAATTTTAGCAATCATTGCATAGTAAGTTCATTTTCTAGAAAGACATGTAGGCGTGGAGGGTCTTTGATAATGGTAAAACACAATTTGAAAAGTAAGGAACGTAAAGATATTGTTGACAAATCCATCGAGCGCCAAATAGAACTCTCTTGTGTTGAATTGGATCAATTCATAATTGTATGCGTATACAGACCTCCATCGGCGGATTATAGTCTATTCGAGTCAGTTATGGATGAAGTGCTCAGTAGTATTTTTCTAAGTACAAAATGTGTTGTTGTGTGTGGTGATTTTAATGTTAACTTACTCGAGAAATCGCCCATGTGTGTGAGTCTAGTGAATACTTTTAAATCGTTTAACTTAGTGAACCTGTTTTGTGAACCTACTCGAATTACAGCAACCAGTGCAACATGTATAGATAACGTTTTCAGTAATGAGAATGCAATTAATAAATCTATTATAAACAACTTAAGTTCTGACCACTGTGGACAACAAGTCTCCTTCAACGGGAAAACGGACGAAGTTCCACGAGACTCCATGTGCAGACCTATTTCCGAAAAGAGATTAGATTTATTCAATCGTAATATTGCGAAACGATTACGTTATCTTCCATTTACTCAGGAAAGTCCAAATCGTTTGTGTGCTCATTTGTTCAACTGTATTAAAATGGAATTTGATGCCTGTTTTAATTTAAGGAAAATTCAAAGCAAGGTCAAGAATAAATTTAGTGACTGGGCTACCCCGGATATTCACGAGAAAAGACGCCGTCTCTACGACTTGTATGATTCGAGAACTACTGATAAAAGACTCGAAATCTTTTAAGTTAATGTGTGTCGCCGCCAAAGCCGATTACTTGTCGAAAAAGATTCAGAACTCCAATGATAAGGTTAAAACTGTATGGCAAGTTATCAACACTGAAACTGGAAAACGCAAGATAAGAGATCCGCACTACAGCCTACGAATTGATGATACTTTAGTAAGTTCTGACCATGAAGTAGAGGATCATTTTGAGCGGTTCTTTTCTAACGTACCCGTTGAGACCACGAAGTCTTTAAACTCATCACCAGATGTCGCTGAATCGTTGTTGAAAGCAAATGTAACTGAATGTACAGAAATCTTTAGATTCACTCACGTGACCCCACCTATTCTTATAAAAGCGTTTAAATTGTTGAACTTAAAGAAGACTGAAGATCTTTGGGGCCTTTCAGTCAAAGTATTACATTCCATTGTAGAATCAATTGCACCTTTCTTAGCTGATATTTTCAATAAATGTATTGACACTGGAGTATTTCCTGACCTCATGAAACACAGTAAAATTATCCCGTTGTTTAAATCAGGAACGAAAACTGACCCTAACAACTTCAGGCCAATATCAATACTACCGGCACTAAGCAAAGTTTTTGAGAAGCTTATTCTTCATCAGCTTATGTCCCACTTTAGTTGCAATAAACTGCTCAATACCAATCAGTTCGGATTCACTAGGGGTCGCTCTACCACTGATGCAGGGGTAGTACTAATTAAACATATTTTTGATGCCTGGGAAGAGGCTCAAGATGCTATTGGAGTGTTCTGTGATTTATCAAAGGCATTTGATTGCGTTGATCACGAGAATTTAATCAGAAAGTTGAGACATTATGGGATTAAAAACGGTGCTCTTGATCTTGTTTCATCGTATCTCTCGGAGAGAACACAACGAGTAGTCATCAATGGGACCTAATCAGCAGGGACAACTGTTGCTCTTGGTGTTCCTCAAGGCTCGATTCTGGGTCCGTTTCTGTTTCTGATTTACATCAATGACCTACCAAATGTGTTGCAAGATAAACATGATATAGTGTTATTTGCAGACGACACGTCGCTTATCTTCAAGGTAGACAGGAAAGAGAAAAGCTTCGATGGTATTAATGATGCTCTCAACACTGTTGTGAAATGGTTTACAGCAAATAATTTACTGCTAAATTCTAAGAAAACAAAGTGTATCAGATTCACTTTACCTAATGTCAAGCAGGTAAATAATACCAAGATCCAATTAAAGGGCGATGAGCTGGAATTTGAAGATGTAACAGTGTTTTTAGGTATTACCTTGGACTCAAAACTGCAATGGCATGCGCATATCGCCGCCCTAGCCGGAAAACTTAGTTCGGCAGCCTATGCAGTAAGACGCATAAGGCAGTTAACAAACGTTGAGACGGCTAGGCTGGTGTACTACAGTTACTTCCACAGTGTTATGTCCTACGGAGTCCTGTTGTGGGGGAAGGCGGCTGATATCCAGACTATATTCGTGCTGAAGAAACGAGCGGTTCGCTCCATATACGAACTAAAAGCTCGAGATTCTCTCAGGGACAAATTTAAGGAGGCAAACATTCTTACTGTAGCATGCCAATACATTCTTGAGAATATCATGTATGTGCGGAAAAACCCTCATGAGTTCAAACTCAACAGTGATATCCACGACTACAACACCAGAAGTAAAAACAAGATCGCAGTGAAGGCCAGTCGTCTCCGCAAGGTTAGCACGTCGTTCGTGGGGAACTGCATACGTTTTTACAATAAAATACCTACTGAAATTGTTAATTTACCTTACGGTAAATTTAAGTCTCATGTTAAGAGTAATTTGCTAAGCAAGGCGTATTATACTGTCAACGATTTCTTAAACGACAAAAATGCCTTTAAGCCAGTAGTAGTCTGATTCTATTAGGAATATACCTAAATACATGTAATCATTATAAGTACCTACCTGAAATAACTGTACCGTTTTATGTAAGAAGAGAGCACGTAATGCTGTTTCTCGCCGAACAAGTCGCTTAATCTTTGCTATTATCAATGTCCGGTGGCTTGAATATGTCATGCTCGCTTAAAGGGCTTTGCTTACGGTGGCGTCGTTGATCGGGTCGCCACCTTCCCTAACATATGGTTGAGGGAGGCGATGGCTGAGATATGCGTCATACTCGTGATCGGGTGCTGTTTGTGGAGTCCGGACTACCTAATTAACTACTTAAATACTAGTGTTATTATTATTATTATCGTATTGACGAGAGACATCATTCTGATCTTGACACGTTTTATTGTTATTGACCCTGTACATCTCTGACAATATAACATTAATGTTCCTTTTTTGTTTCGATGCTTAGAGACCGTATACATCTCGTAGAATATTAGAATAATTATTAATTGTATTTGGACGCTCAGAGACCTTATACATCTCTGGAATACTGAATAATATCATTAACTTCTGTTAATGCTGGATACAGATCTTATATCGAATGTAATGGTCATATTTTGCAATTTTGTTTTGTTTACATTAACTTAGCGACATTTAGTTTGTTAACCTTTTATATATCATTTTAAATTATTATTGTGTAAGATTACTATTTTTATTGTAAATTACCGTTTGACATGTAAAAGTGCCCTTGTGGCCTATTTGCAGAATAAATAATTGATTTGATTTGATTTGACATGCTGTCTTTCAAAATCGACCCCGTGAACTGGGAAAAGCAATCTCAGGACCGAGACCTTTGGAAAAAGACACTATATGAAGGCGTGACACTACACGATATTGCCTGGTTTGACCTCTTGTCCCACAAACGAGCATTGAGACACCAGCGCGCTGCGGGGGTCACTGTCGCTCTCGTATTGGCCTGCCACGTGCGTAAGTGCCGCACTTTAATGAACGCTGCTTAAATCATCTTTTATAGATGCTAAAGGCCAATGATGATGATGATGAATTCAATATTATAATTTCGAGAGAGGTAGGGCACAGCGAAATGTCATCCCGCTCGAATTTGGAGCAGCCCAACTGGGGAAACTACCTCCGCCTTGCAGAAGACCACAGCCATGATAACACTACTACTTGCTCTGTAGTAGTGTGGTGTTCCTGGAGGTGAGCAAGGTCGCCAGAGCTCCCGAGGATGCGTTGTGTTGAGAGCGAGGGAATTTGTTCCTACAGCTGTCAACACGGCGAATCCTCAAACATATCAAGGGTCGGCAACGCCCATGTTACTCCTTTGGAGTTGCATGCGTCTATAGGCTGCGGTGTCCGTTTACGATCAGGCGGGCCGTACGCTTGTTTGCCACCGTCGTTGTATATAAAAAAAAAATGCGAAAGTTTGGATGTTTGTTACGCAATCACGTTTAAGTGGCTTAACCAGTTTGGATGAAATTTTGCACGAAGATAGTTTATAGCCTGGATTAAAATAAAAAATAGTTTTTATCCCTGGTCCACGCATACGAAGTCACGGGCGGAAGCTAGTCCTACTAGTTTAGTATAGTTAGATGTTTGGATGTTTGTTACTTAATCACGCTTACACGGCTTAACAGGTTTGGATGAAATTTCGCACGAAGATAGTCTATAGACTGAATTAAAATATAGGATACCGTGAAATAGATTACCTAAGGGAAAAATGGGGCTACTTTGATCTTTTAGAATATAGTATAAAAGCAGATCTATTTGAAATTAAGGAGATTTCATCGAGTAAACAGCAAGATACTCGTAGAATACTAATATATTCAATGCCACTATTCACCCACAAGTAAAATAATAATTCCAGAGAAAAATCTATTTGATCAAAGTCGCCCCCCGAATCAAAGTATTAGAAAGGTAGTTTTTATCTCGGGTCCACGCAGACGAAGTTGCGGACGGAAGCTAGTAAAGTACTGTTTAATTATTGAACCTGTTCACAAAATTTCACGAGAATCGTTTGAGAAATGAAACCTGTAGCGGAGAACAGCCGGACAGACGCCAGACATACGAAATAATTTTGGCCCAAACCGAAACAAATAACTTCGTTTGCTCGTTCAATTGGGCGTGTGGTATCTTCGAAACAACTAATCCGAATTTATTTATTCTTTCATAATGGACCTTTAAAATGTATCTACTTATGCTTTTGTTTTGAGGTGTGCAATAATAGTACATTACTACAGAGGCCGGGAAGTAAGTGGTTGCCAGCCGAGTAGGTACATAGAGACGGCCGAGCGTAGCGAGGTCGGATAGTTATGAGGCTGGCAACCCCTTTTCACGCCGAGGTATTTATAGTGCTTTTCTCAAACATGCAATGAAATAAATAAAAAAAAACTCCAAGAAATGTGAAACTTTTATTTTCATGGCTGAACGCCGTGATCCTGTGCCACAAATTGTGGAATGGAAATTAAAAAACCGGCCAAGTGCGTATCGGGCCACGCGCAGTGTAGGGTTCCGTAGTTGCCTGTCTGTCTTTGTTACATCGACGTGCGGTGCGGTTGCGTCAGCCGAATTTGTACGAAAATTGGCCTTTCCAAGTACACATTAAGTTGGTCGACTATTACTCGGTAACTACTTATGCCTACTTGTCCGTCATAGTTTTCCTTTTAAATTCATTATATGTACTATTACCACGATTTTTTTCATATCCCTACTATAGTAGCCATTTAGCTGGCAGGGGGGAAAATTAGCGCTTTAAAACCCAATATCTCACAACCTAATCCAATCTATGGGTTTAACGAGAAAAAAAAATTACATCCCCGCTTTAGGTGTACGGGAGGTACCCTAAAAAAAATTTATATTCAAAATTTTATTGTACTGTTTTGTCGGCGTGATTGATTTATATACCCATGCCGAATTACAGTTTTCTAGTAGTCATGATTACTGAGCTAAGCCGAAGACGGACGGGCGGACAGACGGACATGGCGAAACTATAAGGGTTCCTTGTTGACTACGGAACCCTAAAAAGATCATCTTGCAGGCCTAAGCCTCCAAATTTGAATGAAATGCCATTACGGGTCTCTCGTCTCGCTTCGCCCGTAACGTGAAACTTTGAATCCCATTATGAAGAACACAACGTCAATATTCGTTGCATGTTTGAGAAAAGAGTATTTGTTTTGTATTGTATGTCCTTATTCATAAACCTTCATCAAACCTCATCATCATATCAGCCGAAAGACGTCCACTGCTGGACATAGGCCTCCCCCAAAGAGAGGCAAAGTGACCACTCCTGCGCCAACCGCATCCAGCGGACTCCCGCAACCTTTACCAGGTCACCAGTTCACCTTGTGGTGGGCCTACTAACGCCGCGCCTGCCGGTACGTGGTCATCAAACCTATTTTAGATAAATTTCTGTTAAAATTCGTTTGTCTTTAACGGTCACTTTCACATTTATTTTTGTAAGAAGAGGGATTAAACGCTTTTTAGTAAGTTTTATAAAGAAGGGGTCCTAATAGGTCTATAATAATTTCGTCTATCAGCTCCGCCTGGGTAATTTGTAAGCTGCAGGCGAAGCCGAGGAGGGCAGCCCATGTTTCTACAAATTTAAACTATTGCATACAATCCGTTTATTTAAACAAAAGACGTGCGCTGCTTGCATTCGCAAGCAACCTGTCCAGTACTAAATCAGTATGAAACGTCGAATGCTCCCTACTAGCGGCGACAGTTCGTAATGAACGGGGAAATTGTGCTCGACATCTGGAATATTGTCTCCGCCGGCCTGGGCCACAATTCGGTTCATCATCTTCACATCGCATTCACATTTGGATGTGTTTAATCTGTTCGTTTGTACACGTTAGCTCAGTGCGCGAGCGAAACACATTGAAATCAATGCTCTAAACTCTTACGTTTTGTACACACATAACTTGCTGAGACGTCAGTCAGTAATTTCAAACCACGGCCGGCCGGTGTAATCCGTGTCGAAACGTCAGAAATGAAGATAGACAAATATCGCGCTTGACCCGTGCAAAGAAATATTTTAAATTCAAATTGGAATGCAAAGTATGTCCCAGATTGACCTGGGCTGCAATCCTACAGGCGTAACAGTAACATAAACCTTCTCGTTGCCTCTCACGGCTAACGTAACCTGCGCTGTTAACTCGTGGAAATGTGGTGCTGCCATCTCGGCAGCACAGTTTTGCTAACAGTTCATTCACAAATCATTCTAATATCAGGAAGGCAGGCATGTTTAGTGCTTACTATATATTCTTTCTTCGTTCGTTAAATATCTACTAATCCACGAATTTTGCTTGTACCGTCTCCTCTGGCTGAGTCAACTTCGCCGACAAAAGACTTGAGGTCTAAATAGGTGCCAGAACATTACATTTCTTAGCTTTTCTACTACAACAATATTTGCTATATATGTATAACTTCTTTTTGAACAGTCTAATTATTTACACAAAGCAATTAACTTAGGATAAATTGATGCTCAAGACTTGACTTGGCTAGTAGCCAAATTTTTCGAAAAGTAAGATCTACACATTACCCTGGACGCCAAATTTCAACTTTCTAGGTCATCTGGAATTCTGAACAACTGGGTTAGGTTTTTGATCTATCGGTCAGCTAATAACTAAGTCAGTGATAAAAATGCCGATTTTAAGACGTTTGTATCTCAAGAACCGTTTTATCTGTATATATGAAGTTTCGGGTTCTAGTTATTCTTATGGGTTTTAAAACATATACAAAATGTAATGTTTCTATGTTAAATATATTTTGAGTTAGTAAGGAAAGTGGCTCCAATGGTTCGTGTAATACACACAAACACACGGCTTCTGCGTCGCCAGTTCCTTTTGGCTTGAACTTAGCTGGACACACTACCGCGTGTCTACTTTTCGTGTCAGTCTGATACATAAACCAGATTACATTCAATCTTTTAGATTATGAGATAAGTAAATCAGGATGATTTCAAAAAGCACTCGCAGCCTCCAGTGCCTGTTTATCGCAACAGAAAATTTCATAGATGCACTTTAATGCACTTCCCGGCCCGGGCACAAAGCACGAACTTGGTTGAATATTTACGGGTGCAATAATCTTGAGTGGGGCTTTGCTGTTATTACTGAGCTCATGTTATTTACGTAGTCGTCGCACTGAAGCAATAATGTAGCCTTGTTAAATATTGTTTCCCAGCTAACCTTCATAAAGGTTAACAAACCTCTGTCAACTAAAATGTATCCCTTTGGCACATTACACATAAACCAATGCGACATTACGATTATGGGTACTAATTTTCTATAGTGGCAGGGTTGCGGAACAAAAATAATTACTCAATTTATTGCTCATTATTATACAACGTGTTAATAAAATAACGCAAAACCTGAAAACTGTTTGTTCAGAATCGAGAGTAGAATGCAAAAAAAATAAAAAAAAATTTTTTGACGAGATTTATTTTTTACATTTGTATGGAGCAGGTCGCCCCAGTCGGCCAACACTCCATACAAATGTAAAAAATAAATCTTGTCAAAAAATTTATTTTTTATTTTTTTCGCATTCTATGCTCGATTCTGAACAAACTGTTTTCAGGTTTTTCGTTATTTTTAGGGATGTTACGGAGGCGGCTTTACCGGAGCCGGAGCCGGATCCGGAGTTTATTTTTTTTATTTAACGGAGTCGGATCCGGATCCGGAGGCGAAGTTGGAGCCGTTACCGAAGCCGGATCGGGAGCCGGATCCGGAGGTTTATCGGAGGCGGAGCCGGAGGTGTGAGATGTTTGATTTTTCGTCAACACATCTTGTATTCTAAGGGCGAGTAGCACCGACTTACGGTTACAGACCGATCAACGTTAAATATGGCGCCGGCAGCTGACACCCCATAGAAACTTGTCAAACTTTCCATACATTCAGATTTTAACGAACAGCGTTTACGATTACAGACGATTTGGTAATGAAATAAATTAAACTATTGAGCTGATATTAACATATTCTTGTATTCAATACCAAACTGACATTCCAGACTGACAAGCAAATATCTAAAGAGTCAATATACCACAATCCTCACCACTAAAACAACAAACATAAATAGTAAACAAACCTCAAGTTAAAACTAAAACTTAACATTTATACACAGGATTTCTATTCCTCGTACAGCGAGGTTCAGGACGGTTCAATACCGGTGACATATCTAAACTTTGCGGGTTCCCACTCCCCCCAATACTCTCCCCAGGGGAACAAGAAACGACCGCAGCCTGAGCTGGCAACTGCGCCACAGCATCACTGGACGAAGTGACATCGTGCGAAGGCAACGGCTGTGAATCCAACACCGGAGATCTGAAGCTTGTGGGACAGGCTAGCAAACTTAATTTTCTCGGTCTTAGCTGGTCAATATGCCTATGAGCAACCCCGCAACTACTCGACGAAATCGCGTAATCAGTGGTTCCAAGGCGATCAGCAACTACCCCAGACATCCACTTGTCTCCAGAATTGTACTGCCTAAACCACACAGGCTCACCAACACTAACAGTCCTGTGACTACCGCCCGCTTGCTCTACCATTTTTCCCTGCGCAGACAAAACTCTACTCTGCCTATCAGGTTTTAAAATATCAAGCCCAGTCCGCAGTTTACGACTCATAAGGCACTGCGCCGGACTCTCACCTGTGGAACAGTGTGGAGTATTCCTATAATGTAACAGGAAGGTATGTAAAGCGGCAAAAACCATGATACCCTGTCTGATAGCCTTCTTAATGACCCTCTTGACAGTTTTCACAGCATTCTCAGCTGCTCCATTCGAAGATGGGTGATATGGGGCAGAAAACACATGTTGAATATGATTGCCAGAAGTAAACTCGGCAAACTCCTTACTCGTGAAAGGCGGGCCATTGTCCGACACAATTTGCTTCGGAAAACCAAAACGAGAGAATACCTCAGTTAGCTTTTCAATCGTACCGCAAGCAGAGGTGCTCGGTACCTGGAATACCTCCAACCACCTCGAAGTAGAATCAACAATTACTAAATAGAGTTTGCCAAGTATTGGGCCCATGAAATCGACATGGACTCGTGTCCACGAAGTGCTAGGGTACGGCCAAGGACAAGGCGTATGACCCCTGGGTGCATCCTGCTCGACCGCGCACACCTCACAAGTCTTACACTTTGCTTCTATTTCCTCATCCATACCAGGCCACCAGACATAACTCCGAGCCATTGACTTAGTTTTAACAATGCCCATGTGAGGCTCATGTAACATCTCTAACACCGTGTGTCTACAAGACTGGGGAACCACGACCCTATGACCCCACATGATACAACCCTGCTCCGAGTACAACTCATTCTTCCTAGTAAAGAATGGTTGTAAATTCCTCACATCATTCGCATCAGGCCACCCATCACAAACATAACTCAGAATCCTCCCCAACACCGGATCTCTAAATGTTTCACGTTTCACAACCTCGCTATCCAAGGCCAAAGCATCTTGAACGTAATGTAAATACGTATGCTCCGGGATAGACTGCTCAATTCCAGCATCATTCGGAATTGGTAACCTTGACAACCCGTCTGCCAAATTTGCCTTGGTATTGATGTACTCAATATCGTACGAGAACGCCGACAAAATGAGGGCCCATCTTTGCATACGGCTTGCAGCCATTGCCGGAATACCAGTCTTTGGGCCAAACAAACTCACCAACGGCTTATGATCGGTCCTCAGAGTGAAATGCCTGCCGTATAAGTACTGGTTAAATTTCTTTAAGCAGAATATGATCGCTAAAGCTTCCCGATCTATTTGCGAATAGTTTTTTTCCGCATTGCTAAGTGAACGTGACGCATAAGCTACGGGGCGCTCGCCCCGTGCGCTCGGCTGTGTGAGTACACCGGCCACCCCACGCGAGCTCGCGTCGCAGGTCAAGATTAAAGCCTTATCCTGGTCATAGTGTGCAAGCACCTTCGATCCCGATAAGCGTTGCTTAATAGCCGTAAAGGCTCTTTCACACTCTGCAGACCAATGCCATGCGACACCCTTCTTTAATAACCTATGCATAGGACTCAAAATAGCACTCATGCCTTTAACAAACTTCCCATAGAAATTCACCATCCCTAAAAAGGATCTTAACTCCGTTACATTTTTAGGAGCAGGCACTTTCAACATCGCCTCGACTTTGGCGGGGTCCGTAGCAATGCCATCCTTAGATACAACATAACCAAGATAGTTCACTTGGCTCACAAGAAACACACATTTACTCTTTTTCACTTTCAACCCAGTTTCATGCAACCGTTTTAGCACCGCGACAAGAGCTTTCAAATGGTCCTCCTTAGAATGTCCCCCAATAATGACATCATCCTGGAAAATACCAACCGACGGATGAACCCCCTTTAACAAATTGGTCATGGTTCTTTGAAAAATCCCAGCACTGGACGCCAAACCAAATACGAGACGATTGTACTTAAAAAGGCCCCTATGCGTATTAATGACCGTTAAGTCCCTTGAAGCCTCATTTAAGACAAGTTGATTGTAGGCTTGTGACAAATCAATTTTGCTAAAATACTGGGAACCATTCAAAGTAACAAGTAGATCTTCCACCCGCGGTAAGGGGTATCTGTCAACCAGCAAGACCGGGTTAAGCGTAACCTTATAATCCGCACAAAGCCTCAAACCACCATCTGACTTACTCACAGGTACCAAAGGCGTTGCCCAGTCCGACCCGTCAACAGGCTCAATAATGCCGTCGCGCAGCATTGCGTCTAACTCATTGTCCACCCGCCGCAACAGAGCATATGGGAGAGGGCGCGCACGACAGTAAATAGGAACTGCGCCGTCACGAACTCGCAACTGTATCTCACCGCCATTGAACCGTCCCAATCCACCGTCAAAGAGCTCCTTATACCTGTCGAGCAACACATCAACATTCAGAGATACATTCTCTTTAACAACATTATTCACAAAATCTGTACGACAACATTTAACTGCAATTTGCAACTCAGTTAACCAATGCCTACCGAGCAATGAGGTTGTTCCGCCGTCAATCACAAACAATTCTAATTCTTTAGAAACACCTTCGTATTTAACCGTAGGCCTGAACACTCCGAGAGGTGTAATTTTTGTGCCATTATAGCATTTCAGCCTTAATTTACACGGCTCTAACGGAATGTCGGAAAACATGTCATCATAAGTGCCCTTATTGACACAAGACACCGCAGACCCCGTGTCCACCTCCATACTAATCATCTTACCATTGACCATCAAGCATAAACTTACCGGCCTATAATTGCTCAGCGACAAATGGTTTACACCATCGTCGTCACAACTTGAATAATCTGTCTCGTCCACCATCAAGTTATCAGTTGTCACCGTGTCACCATCAACAAAGTTAACACCTCTTATTCTTTGACGGCCGCTCACAGACTCCCTCTTCCTTGTAAAATCGCCTGTCGCGGGGCACACCCTACGCAGATGGCCAACATTCTTACACCTACTGCAAACAAGCTTACGGTACTTGCATCCAATAGCGGTATGGTCACGCCCGCCACAAACCGTACAAGGCTCTTGGCAAACTGGTTGCGCGGGCCTTCCGCCGCTCGTCGAGCACGCCGCACCCTGCCGACCAAAATATCTGTCGCTGTTGAACCGCGCGCTCAACCATCCGAATCCACATCCACCGATGCCGCATCGCGCTCCGCGGATTCCAGTGACGTAGCAAGTCTAATCGCCGCTTCATAAGAAAGCGTTTCCTCTGCAAACAACCTCTGACGGATTACGTCACTGCTGACGCCGCAGACAAACTGATCCCTCAGATTCTCTTCCAACGACTTCCCGAAATCGCAATACTTGGACAATCGTTTCAGCTCAGCCACATAACAAGCGATCGTTTCACCTGTCATCTGTCGCCTCTGTCTGAGTTTATACCTCTCTGCCATAATCGAAGGCTTTGGCTGCAAATGTTCTGACAAAATAACGACGGCACGGTCGTAAGTTAAATCCTTAGGCTGCGTGGGACTAGCCAATGTGGTTAACAACTCATATCCATCTTCGCCCATCACCGAAATGAGCGTAGCCAATTTCTTGTCATTCTTCACGCCATTTGCGGAAAAATACATTTCCAACCTTTCCGTATAATTTTTCCAGTTCCCATCTTTAAGATTGAACTCCCTTATACTTCCGATGGACATTTTTGGCTTTAAATATACTCGTCGCCAATGAAATAAATTAAACTATTGAGCTGATATTAACATATTCTTGTATTCAATACCAAACTGACATTCCAGACAGTGACAAGCAAATATCTAAATATCTATCCCATCCTCGTCGCCAATGAAATAAATTAAACTATTGAGCTGATATTAACATATTCTTGTATTCAATACCAAACTGACATTCCAGACAGTGACAAGCAAATATCTAAAGAGTCAATATACCACAGGTACAACCCCGCCTAATTTGTTTTTTTACCTCTTGAATATGCGTAGAATTCGAACCTGAGGACACGGAGCTACCTTTTTTTCTGAGTCTGCTTTGGCAGTCTTCATATTCATACTCTTTATGGTGCAACGATTTTAGGTGGCCCTTATTCGTCCTTTCCTAGAATAATTACACTTTCTCACATAATTCACACTTTGCCGATTTGTACTTATATTAACAAAGTAATTCCATAGGGCACTAGTTTTAAACGTATTTTTTTAAACTAATATGACGCAACGCAATACCAACACGGAACTAACTGACGGAACTAACTGATTTATATTTTATATGAAATGGCCGCTGTACACATTAGGCCAACGTTGACGCGTGAGCAGGATGCAGCTATGCAAACTAAAGCCGGCTGTACACATTGGGCCAACGTTTACGCGTGAGCAGAATGCAGCTATGCGTTAAAGGAAGAGGGCTTTATTTCGTTCTCATTAGTTTGCATAGCTGCATCCTGCTCACGCGCCAACGTTGGCCCAATGTGTACAGCCGGCTTAAGAAGTTAAGACAAAAAGCGGACGATCGTGAGTGATAGGTAAGTAATTCCCGGACAAGTCAAAACTCGTAGGCGTGCGCCGCGCTACCGCGACAAATGCAATGAAGGTATTGCACTCTGGTATTGCTGCTCCGGTATAACTTCGGTAAAAAATTAACGGAGGCGGAGGCGGAGGCGGAGGTGTAAAATAAAAAAATAGCGAAAGCGGAGGCGAATCCGAAGGTGTAAAACCGAACGGAAGTTCCGCCTTAACGGATGCGGAGGCGAAGCTCCGTAACATCCCTAGTTTGGATCACTGAGCCAAAATAGTTGCATAATTTATTATTTTGGCAAGTAGTCTAGATTATGGTACGCTTTTATTCTCACGTCATTTTATCCCAATCAGACCATCCCGAAACTCCTTTAGCGAACGGGAATGCAGAATTAAAGACCAGACGTACGCGGAAATGTTCCATTAATGTCGTGTATGAATATGTATGTCGAATGACCGTCCGGCAGTAATCAAGTTTGCGGCCGCTCGTACCGGCATGACGATGATTTTGAGAGGTAATTTTGAGTACCTTGTGTTTGTGGGGCCGTCTCTTCAAGTGCTAAAATCAGGTTGAATCGTTCGCTTTCATTCACGCATTTAAATCTGTAGCGGCACAAAGCATATACTTGGTTATGGGATATACTTAGTTAATTAAAAACTGAATTTGGGAGAGAAAATCGAATGGGGACAGTTTTATGCATGGTTAGATTAGTTGATTTCCGAATTTACAACTGAAATGGATCGAGGATTTAATGAAGTGTTTCGAAAAGTAGTGTTTGTCAAAAAAGTTTCAGTCAAAATAAATTGGGTAAAAGGTAAAGGACCTAAAGTTTTGACACCTGTATGGCAAATACTTGACCACAGGTACAACCCCGCCTAATTTGTTTTTTTACCTCTTGAATATGCGTAGAATTCGAACCTGAGGACACGGAGCTACCTTTTTTTCTGAGTCTGCTTTGGCAGTCTTCATATTCATACTCTTTATGGTGCAACGATTTTAGGTGGCCCTTATTCGTCCTTTCCTAGAATAATTACACTTTCTCACATAATTCACACTTTGCCGATTTGTACTTATATTAACAAAGTAATTCCATAGGGCACTAGTTTTAAACGTATTTTTTTAAACTAATATGACGCAACGCAATACCAACACGGAACTAACTGACGGAACTAACTGATTTATATTTTATATGAAATGGCCGCTGTACACATTAGGCCAACGTTGACGCGTGAGCAGGATGCAGCTATGCAAACTAAAGCCGGCTGTACACATTGGGCCAACGTTTACGCGTGAGCAGAATGCAGCTATGCGTTAAAGGAAGAGGGCTTTATTTCGTTCTCATTAGTTTGCATAGCTGCATCCTGCTCACGCGCCAACGTTGGCCCAATGTGTACAGCCGGCTTAAGAAGTTAAGACAAAAAGCGGACGATCGTGAGTGATAGGTAAGTAATTCCCGGACAAGTCAAAACTCGTAGGCGTGCGCCGCGCTACCGCGACAAATGCAATGAAGGTATTGCACTCTGGTATTGCTGCTCCGGTATAACTTCGGTAAAAAATTAACGGAGGCGGAGGCGGAGGCGGAGGTGTAAAATAAAAAAATAGCGAAAGCGGAGGCGAATCCGAAGGTGTAAAACCGAACGGAAGTTCCGCCTTAACGGATGCGGAGGCGAAGCTCCGTAACATCCCTAGTTATTTTATTAACACGTTGTATATTAATTTGCTTGCTAGACATTGGAGGCACTAACTTTCGTGTTGCAGCCAAAATTGATGCCGTAACAATGTAAGGGAGGAATAATAGAAAAACACTATATTTAGCAACTTCAACAACTTATTTTGGATCCTCTTATGAGTGTATACCGCTGTGGCGTAATATGACTGGTTCATGCTGGAGTCGAATGCTTTTCTTAATTTGGCACTTTGTTTGTATTCACTTTTTGCTGCATGAAATGCGTAAAGTAATGATGGAAAAGTAAAAAATTGGCTCTGAAACAAAAGTTGTAACAAGCCAAAGCTCAAATGACGGTAGCGGTAAAAGTGTTTCGGACAACTGAAACATTTGGATAACATGAAATGGTAAAAGAAAAACGTAATGAATTGTATATTCGGAGAACTCATAAAAATACGAAAAATTTTCGGACAAACGATATTCGGTCAGTAAATTTTAGTGATTGCGATAGAAAAGACTTTGGAGAAAATGATGGCTACTCACTGGTTTCCCAAAATACGAAAAATGCAATGTTTTGTAAAAAAAGTACGTCCGATCATGTTTAGCATGTAGTTACGCTAAATCAAGGGGAGGTAAGCAGCCAAAATTTTCGCATCCCAAATGAAGAAATTACAAATCATGCTTCCTTGACACCGGTAGTCCTGCACTGTTACCCAAGGTGCAAAACCTAATTAATTCGCGACACTCGGAATAACAAAATGGCGTTCGTACGTGCATTGAATAACGGCGACCTAAAGACGGGTCGGGTATCAATCCGCGCGAATTTATCGTCCTATCTGCATGCCCGACGGGCGCTGAATTATGCCTTTTCTTTCCGAGGGACAATTGGTGACGTACTTTGATTTAGTTTTGGGAGTCGGGTAATGTCGCTTTTTAACCCTTTGAAACGTATGTTTCTTAACACATTCAGTGTCAATTTCGAAGCACTATGCTCGTAGCCGATTCCGTGGTTTTCCGCTTAGTAGAGATTTTTAATTGAGTCTTTGTTCGTAATTTGCTATAAAATCTGTGTAAGTATCAATACTAACTGTTGGTAAACCTTAAAATAAATAAAGAAATAAATAGAACAAGTGAAGTAATTTGAAAAGAAGGAGTTCTTTTTAAATTAAATATACACAATCAATGGCAATTTCATATATAGAGTATTTTTTTCTTGAACTAAATATTTATTAAATAATGGAACTCTAGGAATCGACGACAGAACTCCTCAAATCGAGATTTCGGTATTTTCTATAGAAACCCATGCACCTGCTCTCGGGAAGCATTTAATATGGTTAATTGGGACTTTGTGATATAGTGTAGTACTTAAACAAACGAGCGAACGAAGCGAACGAAGTTCTATGATTCAGCTTGGGCCAAAAGTCGTTCGTACGTGTATGTCAGGATGTTGCGCTGTTCGGCTATTTTCCTCTACAGGTCGTATCTCAACTGATTCGCGTTAAATTTGGTGAGCATAGAATTATATCCATATCCATACTAATATTATAAATGCGAAAGTGTGTCTGTTTGTTTGTCCGTCTTTCACGGCAAAACGGAGAGACAAATTTACGTGATTTTTTAAGTGGAGATAGTTGAAGGGATGGAGAGTGACATGGCTACTTTTTGTCTCTTTCTAACCCCCCACTTCCCTAAAATGGGGGGTGAAAGTTTGTATGGAGCTACGATATAAACGAGTTCCACGCGGACGGAGTCGCGGGCAGAAGCTAGTTTATGTAACCTTTATAAATATATGTTTTTGTTCTATTCAGATATTATTATTCGAAATTTAAAAATAAAATCATTTGGTTTAGTGATGTCAAATGTGAAAAACGTGTAATTGAAGATGATTTGACATTGCTAACGTGTTTTCTTAAAGAGTTTCGATCAGGTCTGGAGGCCTATTTTTGTTTGTCACTTCGCATCTGTTTCGGGTTAAAATATGCTTCGCTCTCACTGACGCACACAGACTTAATGTGTCCGAACGAGCGCGAATATATCGAACCGTAATAATAGAAGTAAAGCAATGAACATAAAGGCCCTGCTGGGGATAAGTACTGTATCCACAATAATGTTCACATTCTAAATGAACACGTCAAAACAAGCGAATCCCAATCGGCGTCACGGAGCCAGCGGTGACCTATGGGAATACCCATCACAAGTTGAGACGCCGAGCGAGTGAACTGGCATCCGCCCGGAGACCTACTTTAATTGGACTGCGCATGCTATTGCGAGGGACGATTGTCTTGTTTTACAAGACAATCGTTCGTGCTGCGGTGTGCTCCGTACCACGAAGCATGTACTTATAGGTTTGCTTTGTACATGGATATTACTCCAGGCAAAATACGGTTTTGAAAAACATTAATTTATAATAGCGTTTTTTTTGTTGATTTCATTTTAAAATGTTATTCTAAGATGATTAATTCAAGAATCCGACAAACTTTCCACCCGGAAGTAATTATGTAGATTTAAATGAAGCATGCATTGTCTTTTTTTGTACGATTTATCTTGAATATTATAGAGCAAATGTAAATGAACCAAAATAAAGACAAAAATATTTATTAATATTTTTCTGACTTTTTTTTTTTTTTTTAAATTTATTTATTTAGATAGGGTTTACATTATAATGTTTACATATGTGCCACTATTGGAAACCCCCGTGGGTTTATTTAATAGTTGGCGAGATCGCGCGGTTCGGTCCGCGTGTAGGTACTAAATATATAAAGGTATCATGCTAATATTACTAATTACTAACTACTTAGCATTGAGCTTTTCAGAAGCTAGTTAGTTTATCGTTTTTTTGATGTCTGAAATTTTGTCGGAGTTTGTCGCTGGTTAACTATTTAATTGATAATATATCCGTTACACATTAAAAATAAGCTATTATAAATTATTTCCAAATTTGACTTTTTTTCCATACGAGTTGTCAGTTCATTGACTGGACTATATTAGAACAGAGGGATGGAATCGATTCCCGGAAGAGCAAACTACGTGTTGGGCATCAATCAAACAAATGCAATGAAGTAGAATACTAAAGCTTAGGTATTATTAACTTTCAATAGTTCAAAGCAAGTATAGTAAAAGTATTTGTACGAGAACGCCACTATGTCAGTCCGACTCCAGGACCAGAACTCGAAACCTATTCCACTGCAGCGGGGAGTCAAGCAAGGAGATGTTATTTCTCCAAAACTGTTCACCGCTGCACTGGAGGACTTTTTCAAGACTCTGGACTGGAGAAGGCTAGGCATCAAAATCAACGGCGAGTACATCACCCACCTTCGGTTTGCTGACGATATAGTAGTCTTGGCTGAGACCATGGAGGACTTAAGTACGATGCTCGATGACCTCAGTAGAGCTTCCGAGCGAGTTGGTATAAGAATGAACATGGATAAGACGAAGATCATGTCAAATGCCCATGTAGTACCAACTCCCATTACAATCGGACACTTTACGCTCGAAGTTGTAGATGATTATGTATACCTAGGACAGACTATCCAGTTAGGTAGGTCCAACTTCGAGAAAGAGGTCAATCGTCGAATCCGACTCGGCTGGGCAGCGTTCGGGAAGCTACGGCACATCTTTTCGTCCAATATTCCGCAGTGTCTCAATACGAGAGTCTTTGACCAGTGTGTGTTGCCAGTGATGACATATGGTACTGAAACGTGGTCGCTTACTATGGGCCTCATAAGAAGGCTCAAAGTCACCCAAAGGGAAATGGACAGGACCATGTTGGGAGTTTCTCTGCGTGATCGCATCAGAAATGAGGCTGTCCGCAGGAGAACCAAGGTAACCGATGTGGCCCTCCGGATCGCTAAACTTAAGTGGCAGTGGGCGGGGCACATAGCACGTAGAACCGATGGCCGTTGGGGCGGAAAGGTTCTCGAGTGGGACCACGTACCGAAAGGCGCGGCGTGGGTAGGCCCCCGACAAGGTGGACTGATGACCTGGTAAAGGTTGCGGGAGTCCGTTGGATGCGGGTGGCGCAGGACCGGTCGCTTTGGCACTCTTTGGGGGAGGCCTATGTCCAGCAGTGGACGTCTTTCGGCTGATATGATGATGATGACGATGACAGTAAAAGTGAAATGCTTTGTTTTACTTAAAATGTAGATACTTAAAACAAACCCATTTAACTTTACTTAAATTACGTACCTTTCATGAATACACATTCACCACCACGCTACACTTGTAGTGCTACGCCGTAGTCTGTAGCAGTTTAATGTCCATATTAGTATGTAGCGGAACCATCCATACCGGTTTGAAGCATGAGTGTTGTCATTAACGCTGAATTGCCGACAAACTTTTAATAGAATATCACTTCAACTGCGACGTATCAAAGATTTTCATTTCACCGACAATTCATTTCGTCGAACAGTCGATACAAGTTAATATGGGTTTTTATAAATAAGTCATTTAGTAGGTGTATTATATTACACCTACGCACTTTTCGCAATGTATTATTTCATATATTTTCAGTGATATTAATCACCTAACTTGGCGTAAAATTATTTCAATATGTAATATTTCGTAGGTATGTATACAAAACTACTCGAGTTTTATAAAACTAAACGCAATCGAATATTCAGAAGTGATGTTACTAAAATGCTTAGCCACGACATAAAAAGGGTAATTAACTCATAGATAGCCATGAAAATGTTTTTTTCTTGTCTTACAATAATTCTTAAGTTTTCATTGGATTTTTAAATTTCTCAGCCAGTCTCAACTCTCATAGAATATCACCAAAAACGAATTTATTATAAATATTAGTAAAAAAAAGGTCGGTTCCTAAAACTAACACACGTATTGACCCTTACCATCACTTAATAGGCAATGCGTTAGAATAGTTGATACGTCCCAACGCGCGTTAAAAGATTAAAGGTCACAGCTCAGTTGAGCCACCCGGCGTCGGACCCGCACCACCTCGCCTCGAGCGGTTAGTATTCTTTATATGGATTTGTACGGGCATGCGGTCACTTCATCAACTCCGTAGTTAGTACATTTACGAGGCGAGGCGGTGCGGGTCGGGCTCCGGGTGGCTCTAATGAGCTGTGACCTTAAGGTAAACGTCGGAGTGCCCGACGCTATATATGGCATGGGCACTATATGTCAAAGCAATATGGGTTAAATTCGAACTAAGAGAATTTTCCTTCATTCGAATTTAAGCCATGTCACTTTTGCCATGTTTCCCGTACGCAATTACCCGACAGGTCGTCAAAATGAGGTCTCATAGCCTTTATGACGCACCCTAATTACTGGACCTTAACAAATAATCGTGAAAATTACTTGTCAAACAAACAAACTCACCTTGCATCTTGTAAACCGTCGTTGTCATAAAAAGAGACCAATTCTGCATTAACACAGAATACATTAATTTGCCACCCCATGCATTATCAAAACAAAGTATACAAAGTAGGTAGACAGACTTATGCTAATGGGAACCAATTTGTTCGCCTAATACCACGCTGAATTAAGAGAGCATATGAGTTCTTGTCTTCTGATGCTCTAAAGGCCTTTTTGAATTGGGCGGTGATCCCATACCAAACATTTAAGCCGGCGACGGCTTTGGCCAAACATTGGTGTAGAAGCCTGTTTAAAAAGCATACTGAATAATTCGATACACAGTAGAGTTATAACAGTAAAATATAGAGTGGCGTAGAATGTAAACTTTGTACTCCTAGTATCTTACAAATACAAAATAAAAAATACAAATTAATTTAATAAATATTTTTGTTTCGTGTCACTTTTACGTGGAAATTACCATGATCAAAATTCAAATCCCGTCTTGGGCTGAAGACGATGATGGTTTATTTTTCCTTCGTATTTGTTCCCTGTATCAAATCATTTATGTACTTCATGTGTTTTATTATACCCACTACTGGTACAATTAAATTAAAAAAAGGAAGTTGTTGTAAAATATGTTAATTGTTTTGGTTTTAACCGCCGACGTAAAAAGGGGGGGTGTAAGTTTGACGTGTCTGTATATACTAAGTATACTGTACGAAGTGAACGTGTACTGATGAGTTACAAGTCGTCATTAATAGTACATTACTACAGGGGCGGGCAACCCCTTTTCATGCCGAGGTATGTATATTGCTTTTCTCAATCTTGCAATAAAATAAATAAAAAAAACTCCAAGAAATAAAACTTTAATTTTGGTGGCAGAACGCCGTGATGCTGTGCCACAAATTGTGGAATAGAAATTAAAAAAGACCATCTTGCAGTCCTAGGCCTCCAATTTTGTGTGAAATGCCATTACGGATCTCTCGTCTCACTGCGCCTGAAACGTGACACTTCGAAGCCCATTATGAAGAACACAACGTCAATATTTCATTGCATGTACGAGAAAAATAACTTGAATGCGGGCTGCAGGCAGTGACGGGATATTCCGGTGTTTTTAACCCCCGACGCAAAGAGAGGGGTGTTATAAATTTAATGTGTCTGTGTATCTGTGTATCTGTCTGTGGTATCGTAGCTCCCAAACGAATGGACCGATTTGCTCCGGAAAGCTTATGTGATCCCGAGTGTTCTTAGCCATGTTTCATGAAAATCTGATCAGCCGTTTTTGAGATATTGGACTTTGAAATGAAAATGTCGGGGGTCTTTCAACTTTTCTAAGTTGTAGTTATTATAACGTACGTTTTTTTAATTAATATTTAATTATTATGTTTGCTTCTGTAGCCGACTGGTAACTCTTAATCTGGAGGCCAACATGGGTTCGAGTAATCGAGTCCATGGCACTAAATTTCAAATTAAAGGAAAGATTGAAAAAAAAAATATTCCGAATCGGATTTGAACTGGCGACCACAGGCCTATACATGGCCCGTCGCTATAGTAACCAACTGAGCTATCGGAACAATCTGTTTCGGACACTAAATCTTTCAATCAGTCCCTTCTTACAACGCCTAAACTTTAGCTTTCATAATGACACTAGGTTTAAAATAAAAAAAAAATACAAAATATTATACATAATTTATTAATTTATTTTGATATTTAACAGTTTCGTTAAAATAAAACAACGTGAGGTTGTTGAGACTGGCCTAATCTAAACACTGGCTAGTTTTCTGCTCTGTCACTTTGGTCAAACTAGCGCCTACGCCAAATCTTGGGTTAAGGTGCTTTAGCGGACCCCGGGTTCTATTAGAATACAACCGGGAACACGGAGAATAACATCATTATTAATATTAGCCATGGATAAGAACGGGTACGGCCTGCTACTGTGGGTTGGTGAAGTGCGGGTAGTAGGAAGTTTGACAACTGTACAGCATGACGCGCGGATTAGTGGAGTGTTGAGAGACAGCTCTGAGCGCAAGTGACGGGCTGTCGCGGGTATCTAAATAAGTTTATAATATGTACATAAGGTCTTCAGTACGGATATACGTTTAAACGTACCACCTACCTTGTACTACTGCAATCATTCGTGAGATTTTGACGACCGGTTAGCCTAGTGGGTAGTGACGCTGCCTACGAAGCTGAAGGTCCTGGGTTCGAATCCCGGTAAGGGCAAATATTTGTGTAATGAGCATGAATATTTGTTTCTGAGTCATGGAAGTTTTTCTATGTATTTAAGTATTTATATCTATTATATATATCGTCGCCTAGTACCCATAACAAAAGCCTTACTGAGCTTACTGTGGCTAGGTCGATTTGTGTAAGATTGTCCCTTAATATTTATTTATTATTTATTATTATTTATTATTGAAAATACTATGAAACGAGTCGGAATATAACAAATATGCAGTACCTCCGTCTCCTTCCAAAAATGTAACACATAATACAATAACTACGTAGTAAGTATTATGCTGGATGAATAAATCATTGAATCTTTGGAGCGCCGCGATGCCGGCGCGTTTAGCATTGCGAGCCTGTGTTATGTTATGAGCACTAAGCAGCTGAATGGATGAGCACAGGCCCGCGGCGTCGCGAGCGCTCATGAAGTCATGACTACACCCGTGTATCGGTTTGAACCATGTCGAGCGAAATTTTTTGCTGTTCAGAATTCGGCCTGTGCCAAGCTCTGAGTCACTCACGCGCTTGGCGGACATTAATTTTAAAATTATAATTTTAACTTATTTATACAATTCACTGGACTCGACATTTTCTTTCTTCTCTTCTCTTCTACCAAACGGCACTCTGTGAACAAACGGATTTACTTCCCTTCAGAGCCCAGTGATATTCACTAGCGAACGACGTCACGAAAGAGATACCGCAACTCGGCAAACCAAACACTCGCTTTGAGTGTGACCAATGATAACGATTTTACAACTTTACACTTGCACGACACAATGAACATCTAAACCTCTCGAACGGAGTACAATTATGTGTTTCCAAAAGATATTCAATAAACAATATCGTAGTGTCAAAGCCAGGGCAAAAGTGAAAAGTTAATAAGACAAGCAAAAAGGTGTTGCCATGTTAAAAATTCGAACAGCTAAGGCCGTCTACACTGCGGCCGTCTACGCTTTGCGGCCTTAACATTTGCCATAAATTATTTTGTCGAGCTAATCTAGACTTTATAGACATAGACTTTATCGACGAAAGTTTAAATTCGATGTCTGTTCTTATTACTTGGGCCACAAGCAGACAGCACCTTGTGTTGATGCGATGCAAACTTCGCGTGGTGTCGCTTAAAATTATCGGCGGCGAGAACCCGCTCGAAGTTTCGGCGCCGCCTGCTCGGTAATACAACAATCGGGGGAACTTGGGGAATTATTGTCGTATATTAGCAGATGGCGCCTCTGAGATTAGAGTTTAATATATGTTTTAATTGCTCGTCTGCGATTTGAGCCAGTTTAATCTATTGTGTTCGGATTTCTATGTTTTCGAAAGCTTTCGAACGGGAAAAAATGTCGGAAGACTTATTCGATGCATTGCGGATTTTTTTTTACTTGCATCTTCGTCCATGTGACCTCCCATACCAATTTCCATCTTCTTAGAGCAGGATTTCAGAAATATTAAGTATGCGTTAATCCAGGGGACCGATTATTGACTTTCGAGCGCTCGACAATTAAATAAAAGAAAATGCTATTGTAGTGTCAAAATTACAGGCACTTACTTTCTACCAATAGAATTGAATACGAGTGGTCAATACCGCTCATTTTTAAATTTTCTATCGTCAGTTCAAAATAGCATTTCATCATTTTTGACAGTTTTCGAGTGAAAGAGTCGAGCGCTCGAAAGTCAAAAATCGGTCCCCAGATCGTAAACTATCAGCGTGGATTGAATAAATGTACTGAAACATTTAAGCCACTTATAGCTCTCAAGCTAATATACTACTCCTATACTATTAAACGAGCAACATTTGCATTTTATTTTGTTTGTTTGTAATTAGGTGTTAATATTGGATCCTAAGATTTCTGTCAGAATTAAATCTCCCTCTCATTTCCGAGAAAATTCAGGATTGCAGTCACAACGCCAAGCTAAGCTCGATCTCTCAGGTACAGCTTTGAACAGTAGCCTGTTGGCCTATGTTATTTATTATTATGTACTTTGTTATTTTGCCTAGGACACGTACGGCCCGGCGCGACCATGACATTGCACGAATTGCGGCGTGGCAAGCGTTTTATCTGTTCATTGCGCGGTCGAGGAGGCGCGCAACGCACTGTGGTTAGTTGGGATCACACGCAATTAATTAATTAATTGCTGCCTCCGCCGCCACCGCGCAATGCCGGGACGTTTTCATGCTGTAATATGCCTAAGCTGTCAACCTAAATTGTAGTGGGTACCAACAGCTAATAGGAATATTATCGGTTGAAAACGTATAATCAGAAACCTGTGCTAAGCTAAGCCTAACTGCCGCCTGACTCGGCCTGATAGAGCCGCTCATGGACTGGATGTAATTCGATCCAGTGTCCATCCAAGCCGAAAAGGACATTACAATACTCGAGCAGGCCTAATACCTTCTAATTAACTGTAGTCATTTAGGCGGAAATAGACTCCTAAGGCGGTAATATTATAATATAATAATTCGGGTTAAGCTGCCTTGTGGTAAGACAGTATTTTCTAGCTGGCCTAAATAGACAGACATGCAGATGTACTCTTTGAGTAATGATTCCATGGATAGTGCATACATGTCAATACAAAGAGTGCCTCTTGGGGGTAATTACGTTGTAACTTATCGAACGAGCGTTAGGAAAAATCAACTGTCATTTTCCCAAACAAAAAATTGCGTGCGTTAGGTAGATCTAAATGTCAGTTTTTGTATGGGAAAATCGAAATCAAAATCAAAAATGGAGGAAAAGGCAGCCCCGGCTTTGAATTTGTTTCCCAGTTCAGACAGTAGGTACTTAAAAACCTCATAATTTTCCAATTAATTCCCTTAACAAATAAAAAATATAAAATAAACCGCACAAGTGCGAGTCAGACTCGCCCACCGAGGCTTCCGAACTTAATTACAAATGTAAAGTTTTCAGATTTTTCCCTGTAGGTACTTGTAGTATAAGACGATATTTATTTCATAGTTCTAGGTAAACGGAAAGTACCCTATAAATTTTGATTCCCTTGAGAGTGTAGAAATTTAAGTTTTTTGCGGCATAAACGGCCGTATCTTTTTTTACATTAACTAAGAAGTTTATTTTTTTCACAGCTTAAAGGGACTGGACTTAGATCTGAGTATATATATATATGGTTTTAATTTCAACTCGATACCTCCACGCGTTCCCGAGATAAAGGGTCTTGACAGACAGACAGAAGGACCACAAAGTGATCCTAGGGTTCCGTTTTTAGGGTTTCGTACCCAAAGGGAAAAAACGGGACCCTATTACTAAGACTTCGCTGTCCGTCCGTCTGTCTGTCACCAGGCTATATCTCAAGAACCGCGATAGCTAGACAGTTAAAATTTTCTCAGATGATGTATTTCTGTTGCCGCTATAACAACAAATACTAAAAACAAAATAAGATAAATATTTAAGGGGGGCTCCCATACAACAAACGTGTTTTTTTTTGCCGTTTTGTCTGTCGCCAGGCTGTATCTTAAGAACCGCGTTAGCTAGACAAATGAAATTTTCACAGATTATGTATTTCTGTTGCCGCTATAACAACAAATACTAAAAAACAAAATAAAATAAGTATTTAAGGGGGGCTCCCATACAACAAACCTTTTTTTTTTTGCAGGCTGTAGGTATCTCAAGAACCGCGATAGCTAGACAGTTGAAATTTTCACAAATTATGTATTTCTGTTGCCGCTATAACAACAAAGACTAAAAACAAAATAAAACAAATATTTAAGGGGGCCTCCCATACAATAAACTGTTTTTTTTTACTATTTTTATAGATAATGGTGCGGTACCCTTCGTGCGCGAGTCCAACTCGCACTTGGCCGGTTTTTTCCTTTGAGAAGATATATGGTACCGGTTCTTGTTTGCACCTTGCATATTGTATATCAGCAATATCATAAAGTACCGTTTATCATTTCCTTTGTCAGTAACGTGGTAAGTCCACATAGCGTCTGCAGTGCAAATATTGCGATACGTTCTACCAGTGATTTGTTTAATTGATCGACATAGTAAAGCTATTAGATAGCTACTGGGTGTTGTGTTACGTATAGGGCCGGCCACATATCCAAGGCACAACGTAAAAACCTACAGCGCAACGTGGATGTTTACAACGTGCCGTGCGCCATGGCGTGGACATGTGGCCCGGCCCCCTATGTCTATCAAATAGTTAGAGAACTATTCTGCCGTCCTAAGCCAAAAGGACTCATCTGACTACGAGTCTCGTAGTCAGATGCGACCTTTTTGCATAGGACGGCAGTATTCTACCGACCCTCAAGGTTTCGGATGTATGGACGGATTTGGTGCTAAAGGATTATACATTTTTCGTTTCGGTCATAGTCAGTTTTCGATGGCAAGAATCAGTGATAAGTCATACGAAAGGTTACGTTAGGCTACTGAGTACATATTAACCAAAAACTACCTTTTTGGTATAGCTACCTAGCGTTAAGGTAAGAGTAGTGCTGCTCCCAAGATACGAGTTAAAAGCGACTGTACCATACTTCAAACTAGACTTTTAGTCGTCGCTACATCTACATACATACACAGAGAAATTTTCGATTAAATAACGCAGTGAAATTATCTTGAGACAAGATTGTTTTATCTTGGTTGATGATGATTTCAAAGAAGTTTAGTTTTTAAAGGTTTAGCTAATCTTTAATGAATGCCCGCCATTTTCCATAACTCAGCACTGCCCCATTCATGCTCCAAATTGGCCATTAATACAAAACTTGGTCTTGTTTACAAACTCGATCGCAAGTTTTATTAATTGTATTGGTTGTTGCGTAATACTTAATTACTGTTTAGCCCTTTGGTGATTTCTTGCTAACTTTATATTGGTTTTCGTAACACGATTAGAGCACACGCAACATGGAACGTTTCTTGCAAAATATAGTATTTTATGCAACTGTTGTATAAGTAGCGTCTTAAAACGCGAGTGGCGTGAGTTGCGATGCGAGCCTTGGCGAGCATCGCAATTAAAGACGCCAATAGCGTTTTAAGACCAAGTTATACACCGTTGCATACAATACTTTTTCTACGACTAATTCTAAATAAATAGCATTTGACTTTTCAGGCAATAGTTTTTCCGTTAGTTCTAAACTACTCACGCAATTTCTTCAGCGGTGCAGTAGTATTTTCTTCTTCGTCCATTTTAAAAGGAACGTACACAGTTTTCTTCACTTCACAAACACGAATTAAATCTTAATAAGTTATAAATAACGAATAGTTATCATATTTCGTCTTTTCATCATTAAAATGGGCCATACAGCATATAGTTTTTCGACGACTTATTATCGGTGTCATTGTATTTGAGCTAGAGCCTATATAAATGACAGATAACGGTACAGGAGTAGAAAAAATAGTTTATTTATTCGACTTAGTTTTACTAAACGGTACTATTATAAACTTTCTTTTTAGAATCGTGATGTATTACGTATGAGTTTTATGGAATTTATTTGTTTTTAAATATTATTATACATATTATAGTTGATGAAGTAAATGTCATTCCGTGTCTTAAGACATACTCGTTACTCTATTGCAGGGACTGGTAATTTGCATAATACACATTATCAATTAACAATTTTATATAGAAAATCCCCGTGGGAATCAGACATTTTAAAATAACTAGTATTTCCGATCTAAACTTACATCACAAGAGATTTCAATCCCCCTATACAGCGTGTCTCTAACTTTGGGGCTATAAATGAAAATGTCAATTATGCTCCTTAAACGGAACTACTTTTGCTCTACAACTTTTCAAAAATACGTTCTTTTTATATTTTCATTATTCCATACAAATAAAATAAAATGTTCAATGTACATCATCCATTAGTTAGTTTTCATACTTGTCAGTGTCATGAATGTCAAATAATGAGGCCGTGTTTGCAATACATTGATGGTACAGTTAAAGTTCAAACACGAATAAATGATATAAATAATAGTTATTTTACAAAGTTGCGGAACAAAAGTGGTTCAGTTTCAGGACCGTAATGGACATTTGCATTTAAAGCCCCTAAGTCAGAGACACACTGTATAGTGAACTTTATAAATACAACATTAACTGAACTATGAAATGACAAGTCTCTCGTTGAACTAAGTTTATCAGGAATCCCCTTGTTGCGTGTGTTTGATCTCATTTATCATTCCGCAAGTTACGTCGTTAATATTCGGCACAGCCTCCGCAATCACTGATACCGTGCGAGATATTGTTAATGTGTCGCTTTGGTTTTGACTGACAATGTGGAAACTGGCCTTATCACGCAATAAGTGACAAGATAGAGCGTCAGTCTCGTTCTATTGAACGGTGTCAGCCAGTGACGAACCATGATACGGGGCCTGAACTTAGTGTAGGTACCTACAGAAAATGTATATGAACGTAATAAACATGTGGGGGGTGAAAGTTTGTATGGAGCGACAATATAAACGAGTTCCACGCGGACGGAGTCGCGGGCAGAAGCTAGTTTAAATATAAGGCGATAACCTTACGGAAATCGGACTAGTAAGCTTATATAAGACGATACGTTTTTAAAATAAATAAGGGTCGATACATAAAACATCCAAGCCTTCAGATATCCGTTGTTCTTCCCTTTATTTAAGCTAAGTTCGGTCATTTTGTATGAATTTTATTACCTTTATAAAATCAAAAAAATCAAAAAATTGCTTTGGAAGACACTATAAAAATCGTTACCAAAATGGAAAAAAAAAATCATGCCTCAATTGACGTACTTCAACTACATAATTGCCAATTATTTATTAATTCATACTATTCTAGAAATGAAGCGATGTAAAACAAAAGCAATAATACATCATGGTTATCATTGACATTATCGAAATAATTATGTAAAATTCTCAAAAGCGTAATTAATGAATGACATTCCACGTTACAGAACATGATATCCTGATTTATCCTCTGTGCTTTAAATCGCGACCCTAGATCACATAGAGACTGTGATAAAACATTATCTCCTACTTGATTTTTATCGTTACGGACAGGAAAACGATACTTTATTCCGGACGGATCCTCCCTAACAAACTATTTACATTATTAATTATGCCATCTTCCGTACGCCGTATCTTTTCTACTAATATTAATGTCATTTGGTTTGATTGGTGTTTACTATGGTACTAAATGATTTAAATAGAACCGGAAAATATATTGCATCAAATAACAAGGGATAAGGAAGTCTCATACTTGTATGTTTGGATAAAACTGTATATTAAACAAGGTCTTTTAATCGTGGTTTTCGGTTTGTATAAATAGTTTCCCAATAGGCATGTTGACTGATAATAAAATGCTTTTTTTAACCAAGCGTAGTGAATAGGGATACGAGGCTGGCAATCCCTTTTCACGCCGAGGTATGTGCAGCAGCTTTTCTCAAACATGCGGTAAAATAAAATAAAAAATCTCCAACCCTTTTTAATGGCTAGACGCCGTGACGACGTCTCACGAATTGATATTGAAACAGAAGAAGGTCGCTTTACAGACTTATGCCAAAAACGCTCTGTTAGTTTGATAAGTGACGTCGCCGTCGTTATATTATATTATACAGGGTGTTAACGGGGTCATGATCCGGAATGACAAAAAGCGAATAAGATGATCATACTGAACAACCTTTCCCATGGGACCAACCACGAACTCGCAAAAACAAAGAGCCAATTAAGAGTTAACTGCGATTTAATTGAAAGTTATGTATGGAATACCTGGTTTTTTTTTGCGATTTCGTGGTTGGTCCCATGGGAAAGGTTGTTCAGTATGATCATCTTATTCGCTTTTTGTCATTCCGGTTCATGACCCCGTTAACACCCTGTATAGTAAAACAGTGTCCATTTTTGTGATATTTTCCGATTATTTGCGTGAGTTTTGTAAGAATAGGTAATTTAAGAATAATTTATTTTTACTGTTGAAGTGACAACTACTGTATTTTCACGTAGTTTCAGATGCGGCAGATATTTTGATACAGATATACACTCAAGAGCAATAAACTGGTACAGGTACTTTGTAGTCAACCTTTTTTTTTATATTATTTGTGTGCATCGTTCAATTGTTTGTCATGCATAATTCTTTGTGTTTGAGAAACTCAAAAATCAGCAATCGTTTCAACTGTTCAAACCTCCTAGATCAAAACTCCTAAAATTAATCAAGGTTACGTAGGTACAAAAACGTCCCGGTGAGCAAACACAAGCAGTCATTACCGCTGATCACAGGGGCTGGCAAGTGGTCTATTGTTGTAACCCCTTCCCTAGGGACCTAGGGCACAACCCTAGCGCGGAGCGTAGTGCGGTTGCTGAGGATTGGCGCTGGAAAAAAAGCGTCCTCCATTTTTATTTATAATTTCATTCCAAACCCATAAAATATCAGTGTGTTGAGCCTCAGTTTCTTCGCATGCAACAAGAAGATATTCAATAGGTTTATCAAAAATACATGCCCTGAATTAGAGTCCAATTTAATTAATAGGCACTGAACCGAATGAATAAGTGTTATTTTTCTCTTAAATTATCGTAAACTATTTGATTGACCATTTTCTCAATATAAAATAGTGATTATAAAATATTCTATGGCCAATACCAAATCTTCAGAAAGAAATCAATCGTTTTTGGTATGTGTTTAATGGGAGACGGATGCTTTATTTACGGAAATAGATTTAACCTAATAAGAATCCTATATACAAATGTATTACTTTCAGTTACAGCGATACTTAAAGGTTTAAGCTATTGACACCTCGACATAACCCTACAACATCGTGAAGTGTGAATAATCCATTTCTAAAAATGTAAGACTGTTATAAGTCATATTTAATGTCGATGTCAATTTGAAAACTATAAATATTTTATGTTCGTCACGACTGCACGGCTATCACGCGACGGCGCGCGAGCTCTCTCGATTTTTCTCGCACTATCCGTCTCTCTTTTAGTAGAACACTTAGAACAAGAGGTATAGTGCGAGAAAAATCGAGAGTATGTCCTGGCCGTCCCATGATAGACGTGCTGGAGTAATTCCCAAAAATGACAAAGTTTTCATGAAAAGTAATTTGTTTATAAATTCAGGCATCGAAACGCTTGACAAAAAAATATTTGGAGTGTATGATTATAGAATTGTGAAATGATCCACCGATCATGAAAATGTGAAGGTAAACACAGGAGCCATTTCCTAATATTGCGACTACAGCTGCACTAACATTTGGTAATTTTAATCAGAGCCGTTTCATTTGAGCTGTAGGGGTAGATTTTATTCGTCCATTCGCTCCCTTTCATCCTCAATTTTACGATTACAGCTTTAAGTCAAGGCTTATCGTTGTCAAACTTTTTACTTTGGATTATGATTTGGATTTATTTAAAGCATGGCTCACTTGGCTTTAAATAGAACGATATATATTAGTTCTCTTTTACATTGATGTTTTTACATATGGTTGATTGTACAACAAGTGCATAAAACGAGGCGATGAGACGTTTTATCCACCCTAATCACCGGTTTAACGCATACACACTGCTTTTCACTGCGACTGCGAGATAATAACAAATATTTGCAAAATTGAATAAAACAGCAGTTCATTCCCGCCTCTTATCTTTTTAAAGTTTTTATGTTTAATTTTCGACACGTGGTATCAGACTTATACAGACATATGTAGTACTTCATACTGCCAAGTCATTTAATATTTTGATACTTTTTTAAATAGTAATTTACTTATATTCTGTCTGGTTTTATTAATTTAGTAAAAGAAAAAAATACTTTGTGCACTAAAGCTTAAAAGTGACATTTTGTGCAGCTTACATCCAGCACAAAGGCGAACTTTGCAAGCATGAGAAGTGAAAATGTGTTTTTATTCATGCATTTCATGAATATATCGGTATTTCCACAAATTTGCCCAGGACTTTCGCAGCTTCGCAGGCCGGGTAAGCTAAACATATCACTTTAAAAAAACACTCCTAAGTAGGGTTTTCACTTGTTATTATTACTCGTTGACGATGTTGCCCCTCCTATCCCGCTATTTTCTAAGTTGTTTTAACCTCGACTCACCGTTCACCCACCCACAAATATATTTGATACTTCGATTTTTAGTAACTAGTGCATTATCAGAGGTCTAGTTTCGTTAGGCGTGACGGGTGAGGTGAGCTGCATTAGCGCGTTCTGAATAACAGCCCTCAAGTTTTCAGTTATGTGGTTGAACTTACTGATATCTTCAAATAGTATTTTTGCAGAAATTCAAACAACAGTCATAACATCAACGTGGTTATGTATCATAGATAGAATTGAAATAATGTCAACATTAACTTGCCCTTATCCCATTTACCTGATAACTATATCTCTTCTTTAGGTAAAGTCAGTATCACTCTGTTGGTGAAATAATGTATCTTTTTCCCTACCCTAATATACACTTCTTTGCCACTACTATTGGTCCTGTATTGGAAAGTAACTGCAATAAATAAATATTATGATAATAAGTTATTGCTAAATAAAGTAATGGTTCAAGACTACCTCTTTACCACATATTCGTAAACTGCTTTTAGAGCAAAAAAAATGTTACTAATAAAGACAAAATTATTAATTACCGGAAATATAAGGTTACTGTAATCACAATATCAGGAAAGTATTCAAAGTGTTGACGAAATGTGATTTCCACCGACTCGGTGTAGGTACATGATGCTGTTCAAGAATATGAAAATTACTTTTCGTCACTCTTAAGTAAGTACTTATGAATGAGCATTAACTTCCGTGAGATTTCAACCTACGAACTCAGGAACGAGATCTTAGGATTATCCTCTAGACCGTTCAGTATACGCCCGCTATCTGGAGCTAGTCTTATAAAAAATCTTCTCAATTTCCTTTTCAGTTTCCTCATATAATAGGCTAATTATCTGTCCGCATAATGGCGGCCGGTCGTAACGTCGGCAGCAGACAAACGATTTATGGTAATGTAGACTAATAATTAGAACGAATCGTCCGTTAGTACGTGGAAAAGAAATCAGAGCCCTTGCGTGGGATATTAATTGTTTTGTGAGTCAGATTATAAGTAAATAGTAGCGAAAATGCTCAAAGCAAATATATATTTATTATAATATATATTTATATGATTTCTTCTTGCAATCTGTTTCGTGCGAACATTTAGCATAGGGTTAAGAGTTTCTCAATTTGTCTTGAAGGACACAGTCCATCGAGGTGCCTCATTATCTATAATAATAATCCCTATAAATCTCTAGGGAATTTCTTTTAGCCTTTAAAATGTTTAATTACTATTCATTAAGTGCGTGATCAGTACGTTTAGATGGTTGTATAGTCAATTCCTGTAGGATTTTATTGTGTGTTTAATGTCCTCTTCAACTGTTCTCATTTCACGGTCGTGGTGTAATTGTTTGTTTGTTATAAAATAAGCAAATATATGTTCCATAATTTACATGGTCTATGACTTATAGACTTGCCATAATGTAGCTGTTACAGGTGGACTAATGATCTGGTAAAGGTCGCGGGAATCCTCTGGATACGGGTGGCGCAGGACAGGTCATTGTGGCACTCTTCGGGGGACGCCTATGTCCAGCGTCGACGTCTTTCGGCTGATATGATGATGATGACTAATGTAGCTATCATATCGACTACCGAACTTAAAAAAAAGGTTTTTTTTTAAATGTATTAATATTGTTTTTTTATTGTATTAATATTCATTTTAATCACCCAACCGAGTGACCGCAGCGACCGCTAGCCGCCACCTTATGTAGATAGGTACGAACACTAATCAGGTGAATGAACTTCGCACCGCGCGCCATACAGGATTTTTCAAACTTAATTAACTACCTTTTATTACTAAAAACTTAACTGGCTAGTACGTTTTGGATACTATAAGTGGGCTTCGGCTCTAAGACGGTTAAAAAAACACGTATTACTGTAAAATCTCCCGAAGTGCTCCAAACTCAACTCATTATAAATTTACCAAGGCATAGTAATACCTTTGTTATCCTCTGCGGAAACCGCATTACGTGGCCGTAGACAAGCGGAAAACTTCCCTAGATAAGGCAGATTAGGGAAACCATAGAGAACAGAATGAGCGACTGCATTAGCACCTTGTTTTTACCGCTCGGACCGAGTCTGAAGGCGATTTGCATATTTATTGCCTCCCCGTCTGTATTAGTACTCCTCGACTGCTGTGTAAATGGAATTGCTATCGCTATGGCCATCATCTGACTGATTGAGATAGCAAGATGCGCTACCGTTTGCGTTGCAGAGGGGTTGCCCTTTTTCAGGAATCGAATTTAGGCCAGTATCACACTGAGGCCGCACGCTTCTGCGACACTGAAGCACTGCTGACTTGCTGAGTTAAGCGAGCGGTGAAATATTTTATGGCCGGAGATCGGATAATCGGGTAGATTAACGCCTAGAGTTGGAATATTCCCGGAAAATATAAGCAAGTATGGAATCGGATTCTTAAAAAAATATTTTAATTTAACAGAAATTAATATTGCTTGTCCGTATGATTGTTTTATATTTAGAATGAAACTCAACGTTAATTTAATTTGCTACTAATACTTCGTTGGTTGAATAAATTGCAGGTAAATTAAATAACATTTAGTAGATTACATGGAAAATAACATAAAATATTCATTACACTCACTTATCTATTTAAATACGCGTTTTACTGATAAATTAGTTAATTTATAAATCCTCAGGAATTTAATCGATATAATTGAATTGACTCCGCCTCCATACAACTCAACATCAACGCCGCCGCCTGTGTACGAGAAAAAAATATAATATTTTGATGGAGGGTTTTTAGCTGTCATGAACCACAGTTATTTCTAATATTGTTATTTATAATAAGTAGTCGGCTGCGCGTTTATAATATATCTATTATTGGTATATACTCGTACTGTACCAATCTGTAAATATATGAACAAACGTTACATAAAGTTATTTTAGAACCCATCTAACTAGCAAATACTCGTACAGAACATTCTATGGCGTATATTTTAGCATATTCGGTGAAAACATGTGAAAATAACTAAGCTACAAAAAATTCCCGTCCCTGATATTTGTCCAATAAGTTAATAATGCTTTTGTAAAGAAAAAAAACAACTAGCATAACTATCTTTAATTAAGGGCAGTGGATTTGATGCAGGATAATGAGTGTATACTGTATAGTGAAGTGTAGGTTAGCAATAACAATAGCGATGAAATCGACACGTAATACCGACTCAGGTGATACTCGCTTTTATGCCCGGGAATAACGCAATTTCTGAACGAATGGCCGATTAACAGGGCAATTTGGGATCGAGTTATTCGAACCGATTCCGAGATACTTACGCTAAAGATGTTTGTCAGAATTTGCATAGCTCTAGAGGGCTTTTGAGCCAAGCGCGATGACACGAGCTTGTTTGTAAAGGTGAATAAATTGTGGCTCAGATTTGATACCGGTATTATGGTAACAAGATTAGTGGAGGTATTGAGGGTTTTCGCGAGAATTTGTAGATTCATGCGGGTTAATATCAATGGCGTTTACGAGGTTAAGATCACTCTGAACCGGCTGTTTATCTCTCATTGCTGAGGATTGCGGCATCAGCACCGTGATCAGTGGGTGCGTTCATAAGAAGATGGATGCACGACCGTCTTCTGTGTTATAATAATAACTACTAATAACTTCGACTTTCGAAGTTCGTGGTAGCGCCGCTGAGCACGCATGCCAATCGCTCTCCCCGGAAATTATTATTCTCATCTGATTGTCACTTCTCTCGCCACCTATTTACCCTAATGCCTAAAAAAGGCTGCCTGCTCGTCTATCATGAGACGGCCGCGACATACTTTCGATTTTTCTGGCACTATACCTCTTGTTCTAAGTGTTCTAATAAGAGAGAGACGGAAAGTGCGCGAAAAATCGAGAGTATGTCGCGGCCGTCTCATGATAGACGTGCTGAACTAGCAATAGTACATTGTTTAACGAGGGGCGTAAGTGGTATATTGCGAACAAGAGCCTATCAGAAGCCCGACGCCGAAGGCGGAGGGTTTTTGATGACTCGAGTTTGCAATATTCTTACGCCCGTGTTATACACAATGTTTTTCATCACATTTGCGAGGAAACAAATACATTTTAGATGAAATATAAATACAAATCGTAATAAAAACTGCAACATGCCAGTCGTCTATTTTGTTGAATTTGACGTGAGGCGCGTATGGCAAAGACCCTTCGGTATACAGCCACGATTTGAAAACACTTAATAAACATTTTACATAGACACTAAATAACTACATATTAAATCTCTAAATAATTCAGTTAAACATGTTTAAGTACCTAGTTTTTAAGTTTAAATTTATTTATAAATACGTTTTCAGACATCGTATTTGATATAAAACCTCTTTACTTTCTAACTGCCGCATGAGTGACAGATACAATTAAAAAAAAGAAACATTACGCCCGTGGGCGTAACACAGGCTATTACAGGTCTGTATGTCTGCGCATCATGAAGCCCTTTTGGAGCAAGTGTGATGAAAAAAATATTATTATTTTCGGATTTAATGTATCCGGACTGAATAGTCAGTGACCAGTGTAGAGGCATATCATATCAATATATATGGCTGCACATTGATTAAAATTTTCAATTACGTTATTTGAATGACGTAAAACTGTTTTTTTTTATATGTTACTATTTTATAGCATTTTTTTTTTTTTTTTTTTTTATGATATAGGAGGCAAACGAGCAGACGGATCACCTGATGGTAAGTGATTACCACACCAAAATCATCATAAATCATCATTTTAAAACGTACCGCTTCTATGAGTTTTGACAATAGGGAATATGCATGTGATTTAGAAATGGACAAAAAAAATCACGTGTAATCTATATTGCTTAATAAATATACACACATGATTATTTTTTCAAATTATCATGTTTCTATTGATAAAATAAATTGTTTAAAAGTACTATTTTTCAAATTCCCTCGCAAATTTCCAAAACGCAACGCTATTGGCGGAGCGAAACGTGACGTCACCGTGCAGGTCCTTAGTATGATTATTGAAAGTTATTCGCATTGTTTGGCCGCTGTTTATGATAAATAATCAGTGTTTTTTGGTAATTATTAAGTGAAAAAAGACTCGCCACAATGACTGAAGGCGGTTTTGTCAAGGCACAGTCGGATAATCTGCCTAAAATTGATGTGTTCATGATGACTAAATTTAATACATACTTCGCAAATATTTGTGACTTTACGTCCGCTGAACTAAGAGGAGTAAAAGCTGCAAGGTAAATAAGTTACAGATATTCAATAAATTTTCATATTCCTTGTTTTTATACTCGTGAGATTGGTCAATTAAATAATTATAACCTATTTTGGCGATTCAAATAGCTAGACTTTTAAACTACTTCAAATAGGTGTCTTTGTTAAATAAGTGGAATAAAAAACTAGTAGATATTTATCCATACTATATACTATTTTACTATACTATAACTTTATATATTATATATACTAACTTCTGCCCGCGACTCCGTCCGCGTGGAACTCATTTATATCGTAGCTCCATACAAACTTTCACCCCCACTTCATCCCTTTGGGGGATATGGGGGGAGCTACGATATAAACGAGTTCCACGCGGACGGAGTCGCGGGCAGATGCTAGTTATATTATATATTATATATATACTTACTTAATAATAAATTATAAATGCGAAAGTGTGTCTGTCTGTCTGTTTGTTACCTCTTCACGCTTAAACTGCTGAACCGATTTGGATGAAATTTGGTATAGAGATAGTATAAACGAGTTCCACGCGGACGGAGTCGCGGGCAGAAGCTAGTATTATATAATCAAAGATATGTAGGTACCTATTAGGAATGTTAAATGTTGAGAACATCTTTATGAACTTTAACAAACTAGGTTGTTTTCGTCAAGGCTTATAAATAAAACAAATTTGTGTAGGTCACTCAGTAAAAAGGATTAAATTCTTTTAACTTTCTTCGATCAACAGTGCAAACAAAGAAACTTAGCTAAAACGTTTCTTGATCAAAATCAACACTCGTAGTCAGCTGTTGATCAACAAAAATCATAATATTTGTAACATTAATAACTAAAAAAATTGGGAATCAGAATAGTTTTATGAATAAGTATATAATACAATTTTGAGGTTGGGTTATTGTTTACCTATATTGTTCGCGAGTCGTAATAAAAAAGATTTTAGGTCCATACATATTTAATACTCACGTCGAAATGATCTTCACAACAATATAAACTACTCAAGCACGATACATTATCTCTCCTCATCGCCTTACACCACTTTATCCTTATATTTGCACCTTTGGGCATATGAAAATATTTGCAGTTTTAATGTGATTTTCACACATAGGGACAATACAATATTTATAATAAGCTTTTGTGTGCTCTTCCATTACAATAAGTTGATCTTATAAGCTTTAATCACTCACATTTATTAAAAGTGTGAATCAAACACTTTGTTGTTAATTTGTTTAAGAACCGCCGTGCACTAAGCTGCACGGTGACGTCACAAATGAGCGCGCCAAAATGGTGGCGTTTTGATCGTCCGAAAATGATAGTAATTTTAATTTTTTTTTTTTAGCTTATTTAATAATATTGTGAAAGTGTTATATTTTTTTCCGGTTATATAATTACTTATAGAATAGATAAAAAAAATAAAAAAATGTCATGAATATTCCCTATTATACGATAATTAAGTCATATCATGGAATATTCTGTGATGAACGAATGTAGTTCGAAACACGTTTACCTTGACGTGTGTTGTGTATATCCTTATATAGTTGTATATGAAACTTAAAACAAAAATGAAGCATAAATGAAAAATCCAACGAAACTGACGAAGTTCATAGCCAGTAAACAGTTCGTTAGAATGTTAATGAAAGAGCTAAATATCCCAATCTATATTTACTGCGCACTTAAATTAACATAGTCTAAATTACCTTTTGCTGAAAACTTAGCACTTAACTGCTTCTGTAGCACCTTTACTGAGCACTTTGGAATATTTATAGAAGTTGTTATCTTTGCTTATTATTGTTTCTACCTTTACAGGTTTTATGACAAGAGAATGACATGCGTAGCGCGTTATATCGTCGTCGAGCGCTACTGTGCAACGATTTGACAAACAAGCACCCGAATATGACCATATACTCGTACTTACACTAGTGTCTCTATGTCAGCTGTAGAAGTCGCGAGAATATCACAAAAAAAACGAAAAACATAACCTACAAAAAAATATATATAATAGCGGTGTAGACACAATCAATAATGATGAAATTTCTTGAAAAAGGATTAAGAATGTAGTCAAATTGAGAAAAAACCAACGCAAGAGGTTAAATAATCACAAAGCTATAAGTGTCCAAAGTTTTAAATGTTCTCTGTGTGTGTTCTGTCCCTTTTCCGCAAAACGCACCTTCATATGAAATGACTGTCATTTACCATGACGCTCGAGGATCGTGATGAAGTCACGATTTACTAGCGTTTTCTCTATCTAACAAGCAACATTAAAACGGTTGTAGCAGAATGTATTGAGTTATTTGAATGGGATTTTCGTCATTTCAATGACGAACATCCCATTTAATGTGCCAAATGTCTTTTTGCTCAACTACGGCAGACCCGAAGGAAGGAATATGATTTTAGCAGTCTATGTTTGTATTTACGTGTACCACCTTTTAGGATATTGAACCGATTTTGATGAATGAGGTATCGATTCGAAATTATGCTCTGAGAGACAAAATACTTCCTTTTTAACCCCCGACGCAAAGAGAGTTTAACGTGTCTGTGGTATCGTAGCTCCCAAACGGATAGACCGATTTGAATACGGTTTTTTAGTGTCATAGATAAGTTTATCCAGAGTGTTCTTAGCCATGTTTTATGAAAATGTAGTTTTTTTAACTTTTCAAAGTTGTTGTTTTTGTAGAAAAAAAAAAAGTTTTTTTTTCAGTTACTTTTCCATGGTCGGGATACAATTTTCTGCACTCTTATGCCTGCTTCTTATAGTAAATTTGACTAGTTTTAATTTCCCTACAAGCCTCGCGCTGTAAATATTGAACGTATTCCTTACTGAACCTACATTTAATTACATAATAAACAGTTTCGAATGCAGAATCCCATGATGATAGGATGCTGGGAACTGTTTAACAGTTCTACCGAGCACGTCAGACACCGACAAAATTAGTTCCCAAGCCCTGATAAAGTTCCAGACAATTTATAGCGGTGCAAACAAGTTATTGTTGCAAAGAAAAGACAAAGAGCGTCTCAGAAACCGCTGCGGAACTACAGCGGAACTTCGCGGTACGTCTGATGCAAATTAATAACGCCACACACACGCGGGCTGTTCTGTTCTCGACCAATTAGTTAATCAATCAGCTATTAATTAGATTAACCGGAAGATATTTTTTTAATTTTTTTTCGAAAAACTGAAGCGACACTAATAACATTGCATGATGCGGGAAGGACGTCCACTGCTGTACATAGGCCTCCCCCAAAGAGTTGCACGCTGAGCCTTTTTACAGTGTCTCTCCTCACGATCACAGGCAAAGAAAAGGTGGGAGAAAATGTGATATTTATCTGATAGTTTGCTAGCCCATCGTCTACAACACTCTTCAACCCTTTCCATAATACTCTTACAACACCCACGGGGAGAAAAGGGGTGGTGCTATTCTAAGTTCTCCAACTTCACACGGGGCACCAATTAGTTAATGATGATTAATGAGTTTACTTAATGACGACGGAAACATGGTGATATCGGATAATGGGACGTGATATTCAATAATTAAATGAATGGTATTCGGCACGAATGTAATTAATATCGTTCAAAGTGAAGTTACTCACAACAGAAACGAGTGAGAATCAACACAAGAACATTTCTATGGTATTTTTTTCATTGAACGATCGAGCGACGCGAACTATGTTCTGCGTTTCAGCGGCGCTACCACGAACTTCGAAAGTCGAAGTTCGTAATACATGCATCCCTGTCACTCGAGTAAGAGAGTGCGATAGAGATGGAAATACCCGAACTTCGACACGACAGAATTCTTTCGGCGTTTGCCCGGCTGTTCTCCTCGACAACAGGTCGCATTTCTCAACCGATTCCCGTGAAGCGGACTCAATAATTATAATCTTTTGTCGATTCTGTTTTTTCAAAAAGACTTGCGAGTTCTTAAGCTCACAGAGCTACTAGTTTTAGACTGGTTAACCACGTCCTAACCGTCTTAAGGAGCGACCACACCGGTGCGTAACGTGGCGTATACGCGTTGACGTGTCGTATGCGTCAGGTATTCTTCATACATTTCGCTGCGTTTACGGTGCGTTAGCGTATTTTGAGCAGCGGTGTGGTCGCTCCTTTAAGCAAAGAATAATAAACGATGCAAAAATATCGTGAAATTCACGGTTCTTGACTTTTCTCTCGTCCTTTATGTCCTGACGAGCATATTATGGTCACTGGTCTTTTGTTTCATTTTACTTTTTGTTATTTTTACCATGTTTTATGTTACGTGTGTTACGTTCCGTGTCCTCACTGGATGGACCCAACGGAAGACCAGCGCTGGCTGCAAAGCCAGCATCATGCTGAGTTGGGTCCACTTCGTGACACTGCACAGATTTGCTTCTTCTTTTGTCTTTATCTTGTAATACTGTGTGTTTTGTTGTGTTGTGTCATGAATAAATATTTGATTCTGATTCTATATTTTGTTATTGAGTCTTGGTTTTTTTTTGTATTTTAGTATTTATATATGTCCCTATATTGTCGTCTAGTGGCCATAACACAATGTTAATCTTAACCTTATTTATTAAGCTAACTGGCTAGTTCAATTTGTGTAAGATTGTCCCTTCACATTTATTTATTTATAATTTGGCTGTGCGGCAAGCTCCACATTATAATATATGTAGTGCGCTCCAGAATTGAGTCCCGTCCCGTGCTAGTCTCATCCGGGAATGACTATTTAAAATAATATTTTTATGAAAAACATGGTTTACCTCATTTCTCTAATACTGAGGGTGAAGTTGGTACCCGCCCGCAAAACTTCACAGAGCGATCTCTTGTAAATTAGTTAGAACAATGCTGTAGTTTTGGAGCCGCGGCAACACTTACATTGTAGGTCTAACATTCAACATTTATTCGGTGACGTAGTACAATGTCGTTTGAGGAAGTGTGGTTGCTATTGTTTGGTTTTTGACATAACATAATTTATGATCGGAAACGACGTATAAATAGTTAATAGAGGTGTAATCCGAGTTTTTTTTTACGATGCCATTCGAACTATTTTTTGGAGAGGAACAAAATGTTTGCATGAGAACTACACTTAAAGAGTCAGCCGAAACGCTTAATACTAATTGACATAAAAGTATGACGTCACAGTCTGCAATTTGTAATACTTAATCATTGTATGGAAAATCAACGCAATTGCTGTTTCGGTCGCGAAATACTGTGTTTAGGTCCATACCATAGTTGTCATACAATTTTGTTGCTATAAAAGCGTAAGGATTCTATTGGTATAAGCTATTGGATAGCTTTAAATTTACTCGTAGATAATAAAAATAATAAAAAGACCGGGTTGCACTCCGCGAGTGCCGCCAGAAGTGAAAACTCAATGACATTGTAACAGTTTTTCGATCAGCTCACGTGTCCGTCTTACGAATTTTCTCTTATTTATAAACTTACTAGGTCACAGATAAAAGTCCTTTTACCGAACTTTTTAAGGTTAATGCGCTCACTAAGTTAATTATCCTTTTCCAGTATGCCTGGAAATACATTATTCCTGAACTGTCTCACGTCGGCTATTTCGAAAAAACTCTAGGGAATTGTCGAAACATTTTCCCCGAAGAATATTATATCAGCTACAATAGAAATAGTTTTGGTTGTCTGTCTGCCACAGTGGAAAATAAACAGTACGCAAAGGAACCAGATTACGCAACTATTCGAACCTAAGCACATACTTCATCATCATCTTATCAGCCGAAAGACGTCCACTGCTGGATATAGGCCTCCCCCAAAGAGTGCCTAAGTAACCGTTCGGTGGTACATGCATTAGGTCAACTCAACTGTCATTTTCCCAAACAAAAAGTCACATATAGATCTGCCTGACGTTATGCAATCAACAGAAGTGGAAATAGCTTTTCCATTTTTTATACTTCGATGGTGGCAAACTGGCATACGGCTTGCCTGATGGTAAGCAGACACAAGCACGTTGCCGACTTTTATTGATTTAAGGAATCGCCGCGTGGACAGCTAGACAAATGTAAATCCATCTCAACACAGCGTGCCCTCGGGAGATTCGTCGATTCGAGAAAGATCTATCCTGCTTTTTCTTATTTGCACGGTGCGAGTGAGAAAGGAGATGTTCAATCACGCGAGAAGCGACTGAGCAGCAAGTTGTGTTTGACGTACTGGTGACCCTACTCGCCACCGGGAACACAACACCACATAGTACTTACTTACTTCCGTTGGCACTACAACCCTTTGTGGCTCTTGGCCTTCTCGGTTTTCCTCCAAAGCAAATAATGGTGTTAATTATCGATGCGTTCTTCTGTACGATACTTCCTAATCGAAATACTCCAGTAGCGTAGCGTAGCAGTAGCGAGTAGACATTCTGCTGTGCCCTAACTATTAAATAAACTGAGATTTAGGTAAAACATGTTAACGAAGGTTCAATAGAAAAACGAATACCTAAGAGAAAATCTAGTAAATACGTAATTTGAACCAATTTGTTGCTGGAGTTCGCTGGATGCGGGTGGCGCAGGACCGGTCACTTTGGCACTCTTTGGGGGAGGCCTATGTCCAGCAGTGGACGTCTTTCGGCTGATATGATGATGATGATGATGAATTTTAATCATACTGATTATTCAAGACTATGGGCACGGCAGCAAGCCCGAACTTCTCGGCAAACTCAGGTCCCCTTATTTCAGTTTTGTTTGAACCTGACTACCCATGACTGCATAATTAACCTATGCTTATTTTTAGCATTTTTATGGAATTGCAGTGTCAAATGAATTTCAATTACTTATCTTATCATCAAAATACATTGTGAAAATGTGTGTTAGTTTAATTAAAGCGCGAATTCAATTATTATTAAAATAAAACGATACACGGATGGAAGCGTTTTTTAAGGTGGCCAGCTAGATGGTTTTTATGGTCGTAAATACCTATTAAACCGACTTTCTTCGTGTATCGCTGCGCAAAGTGCACTGGTTTGCAAAAGTGTAACACATAATCAATTAATAGCACTCACGCACAGAAGAAACACTGTCTAACCAAACTGACGTTTGACAGCTAAAAAACTTAAATCATTACACCGCGGTCTACCGCATATCACGTAAAGTCTGTTTTTTTATTCCGTAGACTAAAATGACAACCACAAATGTCAAACGTAGAAATAATGTGACCAGCTTTATAGAAACAGTGCTGATCTTTGATATCGGTTTGTGAATAACCGATAAAATCTTAAATTAATTTTAGATTCAAAATAAACAATAAATAAAATCTACTCACAAAATGATAAGAAATAAACAATAAATAAAATTTAATCATTACTAATGTACTCAAACATTTAAAATGATATTGATGTATCGCCAACCTGACGCGACGCCATTTTGGTTTACGAATACCAAATATGGCATTCGTTATTTTAGTCGTATAGTGATCGGATGTTTTCAGTGCGTGTTCTCTCGTTTTTGTTGACTTTTGTTGTTACGTTTGTTGAATTTAACTAGTTATTTTTCTATTACGTTTGTTGCATTATTAAAATGGTGACATTTTTACCTACACTATATCACCCTTTTTAATACCTCTCCTAGAGTCCCCTTTCAGCACGTCACGGATTATCCATTCATTGTGTTACAACAGCTACGGTAGCCTAGTGGTTCAGGCATGCGGCTGCTAAGCGGCGGTCGTGGGTTCGAATCCCGGCTCGTACCAATGAGTTTTTCGGAACTTATGTACGGAATATTTACCGTTAGCTTTTCGGTGAAGGAAAACATCGTGAGGAAACCGGTCTAATCCCAATAAGGTCTAGTTTTCCCTCTGGGTTGGAAGGTCAGATGGCAGTCGCTTTCGTAAAACTAGTGCCTATGCCAAATCTTGGGTTTAGGTGTCAAAGCGGACCCCGGGCTCCTTTAGGGGCACAACCGGGAATAACGCTAGGAGGATGATGATGTGTTACAGACGCTTCATCAACAAATATAAGTATCTCCCAATCGTTTATTTTCGGTTAGTACCGGTTGTAGCACATCACTATTTATAAGACGTAAAAAACTAGCAATACATGAAATGTCATTTTAGTCTACGGAATAAAAAAATGGACTTTAGTACTCTTACTCTTACTTAGGGTCGTCACGTTTGCCGTCATCCTTGTAGCCAGCGAGCGAAAATACCATAGAAGTCTAACCTGGTCTAGTTCCGGCGCTACTTATAGCGCCGGAACTAGGCCCCACAGAATGGGTGTCATTGCCATTATTTGGGGCTAGGGGCGGGCTGTCAAAATGATGCCAGGCAGCCGTCTAGTTTGAACATGCGCATACCGGGTTTTAGACACATTTGGGTAGACATTTGTAAGTACCTCGCATTCTATGGTTTTTTAGGTTCGCTGCTCCTAGCACAATGCCGGCCAAGCGTCGATGAGTGTTCCTCAACCGCTCGGGCGAATAGCCACGAAACGCGCTAATGTGCCTCACCAGTCACGCCTCTCATTACGCTTGGTTACTACGAATCGCGACGACATGATATTTGTGAGTGAACAGCGAGGGGAGTCAGAGGTGCGCGAGAGCCGAAGCCGCAAGTGAAACAAGGAACAAGCCTGGTATTAAAACAAAGACAAAAGTTCGGCACGTTGACGTGGAACCAAGGAACGTCACGAGTGCAGTTACAATGCGTAGTGCACGTTAAGCCGTCTTAGTTTCAATGTAGTTTTATTAAGGCACGTCGTTTGGTACTACTGAAACTCGACTGAAACTTCATAACTGAATTTAGTAAACGAATCTTAAGTGTTTACAGTTACCGTATATCTGGAGCAGCTCAAACTTGATGGTATGTTTTGACAATGATTATTATTTTAATTGAAAACAAGTGACTGAAATATAATGATGTGATATATTTTTAGAATCGGCTTAGTAAGCCCTTTCATTAGGTGGTCGCTAACCGGCGAAATGACCCTACGATGCCATAGGTGTCTGTGAAGAGCCAAACCCGCGGATTTTAATAGTAGACCAGCACATAGGGTGTCATTCCCTCCAGTCCATATTTAGAACTCTGTTCCACAGTAGGTACCTATTACAGTGGAAATGTGTAATGCTTCTGGCGCGTCGAAAATGTGACATGACGACACATGGCAGACAAGTTGCTAGCCAATCGTCTACAAAACTCTTCAACCCTATCCCAAAAGTAGCACAAAAACTTCTTAAGTGTTTTAATGACAAAGGCAGCTGGCCCCTATTTCACCAACTTGACAATTGTCACCTGACACTGACAATTCGCCATACAGTGCTTGTTCTAGAAGTTAAGGTGGTTACTAGGTTACTTGTGGATCCAGCAATGTACGGAGAATTGTCGTTGTCAGGTGACAATTGTCGAGTTGGTGAAATAAGGGCCTGGTGATGGTAAGGTGATGGTGACTTAGAGTACATAGGTTTGCTTTTACTTCAGGAATGTATGGATGTGATCGAAGTAAAATAAATAGTCATGTATAAGGACATGAGGAAGGAGGAGTGGGATTTGGTTTATGCCAAATCTTGGGATTAGATGTCAAGGCGGACCTCGGGCGCCTTTAGGGCATAACCGGGAATAACGCTAGGAGGATGATGATGTATAAGTACCCTCGTACTGGGTACTTTTTGGTCTCTGCCTAGCCCAAGAGTATACGCGCGTGAGGATACTAGTAAGAAATCGGATAGGCAAATGGTAGTGGTGATAATACGGCAGGCCATGCAGTTTTATCGCTAGCTTTAATTCAAGCTAACGTTTGTACTGTTAACAACCGGGTGTTGCCCAAAAGTGTTGTATTGTTAGTGTTATACGACAGCCCACGTACGCTAACCGTTGAGGGCAGGTTTTGGAATAAGCGAGTAACGTCGACTCGTTGAATTGGCTACGACTTGAACTCATCGCTACAGCGCCGGTATTCTAAAGGCGTCATCCGATAGAATGCGACCCAAATATCCTGTCTTTCAAAATAAGGGCCGGTATGCCACGGTATTTGATGAAGGCGGTAAGGATATGACTCCCTTCTGTTAAATATCGTAGATGGAATATAAGCTAAGGTGCTACCCGACAAGCAACTAAGACGACGATGCAACGTGAGACGTGAGCAAGTGGTAGCGTTGTGTTGCAGATACTTATTAAATCTAGCACATATTGTTTATTTAACTTGTGTGACCTCTTGACGTGATCGCACAAAACAGTTAGATGAAGATGATGCTGGACCGTTAATGGAAGTCTCGTCAATCCCATTACGGGTCAGAAGAAAGGGATACAGCCAGTAATAGTACATGGTTTAACTAGGGGCGTAAGTGGAATATTGCGAACAAGAGTCTATCAGAAGCCCGACCGACGCCGAAGGCGGAGGGCTTTTTGTGACTCGAGTTTGCAATATTCTTACGCCCGTGTTATATACAATGTTTTTCATCACATTTGTGAGGAAACAAATACATTTTAGATGAAATTAATACAAATCGTAATAAAAACTGCAACTTGTCAGTTGTCCATTTTGTTGAATTTGACGTGAGGCGCGTATGGCAAAGACCTTTCGGTTTACAGCCACGATTTAAAAACACTCAAAAACATTTTACATAGACACTAAATAACTACATATTAAATCTGTAAATAATTCTGTTGTCTGTTGACATGTTTTACTAGTATTTTAAGTTTACATTTATTTATAAATACGTTTTCAAACATCGTATTTGATATAAAACCTCTTTGCTTTGTAACTGCCGCATGAGTGACAGATACAATTTAAGAAAAAAACCATTACGCCCGTGGGCTTAACATAGGCTACTGTAGCTCTGTATGTCTGCGCATTATGAAGCCCTTTTCGAGCAAGTGTGATGAAAAATAATAAACTTACGTTTGTTTACTCTACGAAAGGATTCACAGTTGTTTTTTAGACGCATTGTGGTAATTAATATTTGATCGACGATCTTTAGAAATAGCTGCCCCATCGGTACAAGATTTGAAAGTGCTTATTACTAGGCCTACTTGAATAAAGATTAATTATAAGTTTTTGAGTTTTGAGTAATCCATGTAACGGCGACCATATGATTATTGTTTCCCTTTGTCATGGTAAATCGCTCAGCTTGAGAAACCCCATGCCCTTACCCTTATAGCCCGGGCCACGTACATCGTCGGTCGTTGGTAATTCTCGAGGGTTAGACTACAGCTGTCTAGGCCAAGTGGGGGCTGGCGAGTTAACCTACTGCATATTAGCTGCTTCATTTAGTTTTACCATCACTTATTTTATTGAAACAAATTATCTGCTACGTACATATTACATTCATGGATCTTGACCCAGAAAGATGCGGAGATATTAGAAGCGTTCGAGATGTGGTGTTGGAGGCGAATGGAGAAAATTCGCTGGGGAGAGAGGGTAACCAAAGAAGAAGTGCTGAATGGAGTCAGGCAAACCAGGCAGTCAATGAGAAACTTAGAAAATAGAAGAGGGAAGATGATAGGGCACCTCATACGACATGACAAGTTCATACTCAATATAGTTGAAGGAAAGAGAGAGGGGAAGCGAGGAAGAGGAAGACCTAGAATAAACTACATAGAGCAGCTCAAAAAGAGAGTTGATGTTAGGTCGTATCGAGATGTCAAAGAGGTTGCGTGGGATCGGAGTATGTGGAGGACCTACATTGAGCTACACGTATAAGAGCTTAGCTCTTAAATAAGTAAGTACTTCGCCAAGCCACGTAGGTACATGAACGTTTCCACACGTCCTTTCCACTTTAACTGCTTTCCGAAAGCAAATGCACGAGTCAATATAAAAAATAACCAAACCGCTTCAAATGTGCCTATAAAATTTTAAAAGTTACCTCGATTTCTCTAAGAGCCCATCATCAGATCCTACTTGATAACCATGGGACCACCTAGGAGTAGGATACCCTTTCAAACAAAAAACTAATTTTCCTAATTGGTCCAGGCATCATCGATGACCTTTCAACTCTATGGGAAATCTTGGTTTTAAACTTTATAAACAAAGAGGCAGATATAATACATGTTTGACTTTATCAAACGTTTAATACCTACGTATACTTCCATAGAATAAAACCGACACATCAAACAGCTCAGAAGTCAGAACCGTCCCGGCAGACCAGATAAAAAATTAACTAACATAATACACCAGTTCAACCGAGTGGGAGTTATGATAACACAAGCAGACACAAATATACACTAGGAGACTCATATATACACGTGTTAAACTTATAACATTCCTCGTTTTCGGTAAAAATAGTAATAAATTATGGCAGATTATTCCAGCAATGTTGCAAATGCCTAACCTTCTTCAAAGTAAGACGAGATTTTCAAATATCGAACGAGCGCCTGCTCGCCGTGTCTGAGCAACCAGCCGGCTCTACACCTTGTGCGAATCAATCGGAAGGCGTCTTTGTACCCTAACTAGCCGCGCTGACATCGAGGTGTGTTGGAACTTGTGAAAGTATAACAATATATTTGTGAGCGACGCAATTACAGTTTTATAAACTACCTTTTATTTATTTGTCAAAGCTAGGGGCGCGCGGAGAGAGCGAGATGCGCGGGAGGGGTGCGACCGTTACTTTACCTCACCGTAGCAAATTTAAACCAGTCGATATACGCTAATGCACTCGCCGCACGCTCCTCCAGCTAGTAATTTTGTCTATGTACCGACCATTTCCAAAAATATAAGTTTGTCGCGTAATTTGCCTATTTTTTCATCGTGAATCGAACCCTGAACGCTACAAAGTGGTCTTCGAACCGAATCTTGATGTATTTCACGCCGCCGTCGAAAAATATGGTTAAAACACGCAGCACCGTAAGGAAAGAACAAGAAGAAAATAAAGTTACTGCTACTGAGGTCGACCCAGGCAAGGCAAGTACAAGTGCAGCTCCAGATGTTGAAGAAAAAGTGCAACCTGACAAAACAATAGTGATAGATGCCGGAAGTGTTAAGTCCGAGATGCCAAAACCGAATGAGCCTACCTTCCAAAAGTCTTTGTCAAGAAAATCTTCATCATCCTCCGTCGCAGCACGCAAAAAGAAGCTGGAATTACAAGCGGCCGAGGCAAAAGCACGAATTGAAATGCAGCTTATCGATAAACGCTTAGAAGCGGACCTTGCTGAATTAGAAGAAGAATACAGTCCACAGTCTTCAGTTACCGATAAACAAAGTGATGTTGCTAGATGGGTAGAACGCAGCCAAATAGAATTGGAGTCACAGCATGCCACCAAGCAGGACGAAACTTCAGGTGTGCTGTGCCCGCCGGCGAACATGGACGCCGGCACTGATGGTCCAATTCAACAGTTAGCCTGTGTACTTAAGGATATGATAACTACCTCTGCATGCAACAGCAACAATAATAATAATTTACTTACCCGCATCAGCACACCCAAGGATCTGCCGCTGTTTGCTGGTGACTCAATGGAATGGCTCCAGTTTAAAATGGCCTACGAAGAATCCACCCGATTGTGTCAATTTAGTGATTCGGAGAACTTGTGGCGCCTACGAAAGTGCCTTCGTGGCGCAGCCAAGGATGCTGTCCAGGCGTTACTTATCACGGCTACTTCTCCTGAAATACTTATATCCACGCTGGAACTGCAGTTCGGGAACCCAGATGGAATCTTGTCTCGTATAAGGCAAGAAATCAAGAAGTTAAATCCAGTGTCTACAGAATATCACAAAGACATTATTGTGTTTTCAAACAAAATAAAAAATTACGTCGCCGCTGTGCGTGCCCTTGGCCGTGAAAATCACCTTGAAGATTCGAGTCTAATTACCGTTGTGTTATCAAAACTGCCTACAATCCTGTTGTCTAAATGGGCTGACTACAGTTACTCACACAACACTGAAAGTACCACGACTAGACTCGACCAACTATCGGATTTCCTAAACCAAGAAGCCGTTAAAATATCTAAGTGCAGTGTCGCGTTAATAAACACACCAAAGGACAATTATAGGCGTAAATATGCGGACAATAATGCTAACTCACAAACAATCTTACTGCAAAGTCAACAAAGTTATTCAAAGTGCCGTTATTGTCATGGACCTAATCACAATCTATCTGACTGTAAAAAATTCAAGAAGTCATTAAGAAAAGATCGCTGGAGTTATGTTAAACGGTTCGGACTATGTTATAAGTGCTTATTACGTCATCACGATCGACAGATGTGCCCGGCACCCGTGTGCGATATTGATAACTGCGGCCTGGCGCATCATCGCTTGTTACATTTCGTGCCTAGTGAAAGACAATACGAGAACAATAACAACAGTGCTGTCCAAGTGACAGAGATTGAGACTGAATCTGATCCCCAAGTAGTGGCCCACATGAAATCATCTTCGAAAGTTTTATTAAAAGTAGTGCCGGTAAATATCCACGGACCGCGCGGTGTAATTAGTACTAGTTGTCTCCTTGACGATGGATCTTCTGTGACTGTAATAAGTGCCAAACTCGCAGAGCGGGTGGGGTTGCGCGGCCGCCGCGAGTGTATGCGTGTGCGTGGCGCATGGGACAACACTGAACTAGTGTGCGACTCCTACCTGGTCGATTTATCTTTATCTAACCGAGATGGACAAATGTTTACGATTAATGCGCGAAGTGTTAATGAACTTAATTTACCTAGTCAAGGCCTGAACTTAGTGAACTGTGATAACTTTATGCACTTGCAAAGACTAAAAAATGACTTATGTTGTGAACAATTAAAACCCGAGATTTTGATAGGACAAGACAATTACCAACTACTGTTGCCGTTGGAAGTTGTCACTGGCAATCCTAACGAACCTTGTGCCACACGATCACCGCTTGGTTGGTGTTTGCACGGAAGGGCTCCTGTGCGTATGACGTCATCTGCGCACGCGCCTCAGCCTCACTCAACATTGTTTATCTGCGATAGTGACGTCAGCGATGACGTGGCTGAGAACAAACGATTGCTGCAAATTTTACATGAAGATGTTCGTCGGTCCTTCACATTCGACTCATTGGGCGTCAGTAGCAAGCCACGTGAGAACCACAACGACGTATGTGCCCTGGAAAAGTTAGACAAAACTTCTAAACTGGTTAATGGGCGATGGTACGTCGGATTACCCTGGAAGAATGAAGATTGCGTGATGCCAGACTCCTTTCCTCACGCACTGTCACGACTCAAATCAGTGGAGAGAAAGATGGAGAAATGCGAAGGGTACAAAGACAGATACAACGATCGCGTCCAGCATTTGTTCGACAACGATTACGCACAGGAATTGCACGATACTGAGGCAACTAGCAAATCATGGTACCTCCCTCATTTTGGAGTGGATAATAAAAACAAGAAGCGCCTGCGTCTCGTATTTGATTGTGCTGCCCAAACTAACGGATTGTCGCTGAACGATTACATTCTTAAGGGCCCGGACCTACTGAGGTCACTGTTTGGAATAATGCTACGGTTCCGAGAGCAAAGAATTGGTGTAACCGGCGACATAAAAGATATGTTCCTGAGGGTGAAAATAAGAGAAGAAGACCGAGATGCGCTACGATTTTTATATAGAAGCGAACCTAAGGGACCCGTGAAGACATATGTCATGACTTCTCTTATATTTGGAGCTACATGCAGTCCCTTTGTAGCCCAATACATTAAAAATAAAAACGCTGAGCGTTTTGAACCAACGATGATGCCTGCATGTCAAGCTATATACAACCAACACTACGTTGATGATTATATAGACAGCGTCCCGGACGAGAAAACTGCAATCGAGTTGATAAGAGATATAAAAACAATTCATCAGCAAGGTGGCTTCGAATTACGTAACTGGACTTCTAATAGTAAACAAGTTCTCGAGTCTATGCCAAAAGAAACTCTCGGCGAAGCGGCAGTAAAGTTCAAAATCGGAGAGCAATATGAAAGCGAACGAACACTTGGGTTGATCTGGTTTCCACATGAAGATGCACTGGGATTCGATGTTTCTTTTAAGAAGATCCCTGAAAGCATAATTAACGGAACACAACGGCCGACAAAGAGAGACATGTTACGTGTTGTTATGTCCATATTTGACGTCTACGGTTTTTTATCTCCGTTTACTATTAATGGGAAAATTATTTTACAACAATGTTGGCAACAAAATATCGATTGGAACGACCAAATACCAGATTCATTATACGAAAAATGGTGCAAGTGGATAAGTTGTCTGAAATCATTACACAACATAAGGCTACCCCGATATTACTACAATGCAGCGAACACGGGGGTGAACGAGCCCGATTCGAACCCGGCGGCCGCCACGACCAGTCAGCGAGATAACGCGCCCGCGCCGGTGCGCCCGCTTACGTCACAGCCTCAGAGCGTCGCCTGCTACAGCAACTTGCAACTGCACACATTTTGCGATTCGTCCTCTAAAGCCATGTGCGCCGTTTCATACTGGCGCTGGGAGAATAACGCGCAAGTATATATAGCGTTTGTGGCTAGTAAGTGCCGCGTGTCGCCTAACAAATTGCAGACTATACCGAGACTAGAATTAACTTCAGCCATTATTGGTGCTAGATTGGCTGATACTATAATAAAAGAACACAAAATAAAGGCAGATCGTAAAATATTTTGGAGTGACTCGAGCACAACATTACACTGGATAAGAAATAAGTCTCGCACTTACAAGCCATACATAGCCAATCGCTTAGGCGAAATTGATGAACTTACCTGCAGTGACGAGTGGAGGTACATTCCGACGCACCTTAATGTAGCGGACGTAGGAACACGGGAGGCATACGATGTGACGATTCTGCAAAATCAATGGCTTCACGGACCGGTATTTTTATACAATGATGAGCGCACCTGGCCAAAGGATTTTATGCAACCTGCAATAAACGACCTTGAATTAGAATGCATATCTATTGTACAAACGGTAAATAACAAAAGCTTATTACCTGTACCCGAGCCTACACGATTTTCATCATGGTTGCGCCTGCTAAGAAGTACTTGTACTTTTCTAATGTTTATAAAGAAGTGTCGAAAACTTACCGATGACCTCAATTACGAAACAATGGAAGAAGCCGAGCGCCTGTTGATAAGATATTCGCAGGCACAGACGTTTAACGATGAGATTAATAACCTAAAAAAAGGTAAATATATACAGAAGTATAGTAAACTACTTACCTTATCACCATATCTTGATGAGCACGGAGTCCTGCGTGTCGGGGGCCGAATCGATGCTGCTGCCGAAGTGTCACCTGAAACTAAAAGACCGATAATTCTAGACGGGCGAGATTACATAACCAGATTGATCGTTAAATCTTACCATGTCAGCGCTGCTCACGAGAACCAGGAGTCTGTAGTGAATAACCTAAAACAAAAATATTGGATTATTAAAATTCGTCCTACTGTTAAAAATGTTGCCTCTAAATGTATGATCTGCAGAATTAAGAAGAGTAGACCTGAAATCCCAAGAATGGGTAACTTACCTGAAGCACGGATGGCTCATCACCAGCGACCCTATACTTTCTGTGGAATTGACCTGTTTGGACCGTATGAAGTTACGATTGGGAGACGACGGGAGAAGAGGTACGGAGTGATATTCACGTGCCTCACCGTACGAGCCATTCATTTAGAGACGGTTGCTTCTCTCACGACCGATTCCTTGATTATGGCCCTACGACGTATGGCCGCGAGGAGGGGATGGCCGAAGCAAATTTTCTCTGACAACGGTACGAATCTCCGTGGCGCCGATGTTGAACTGAAAAAGGCAATTCAGGAACTGAAAAATGACGAAGAGCTTCATAACACAGCTATCAATCATGGGACTAAATGGACCTTCATTCCGGCCGCAAGCCCACACTGGGGTGGGGCATGGGAACGGCTCATTAAGAGCGTAAAGAGCTCGCTGAAAGTCGTCCTGAAAGAACGCGCACCTAGGGAGGAGACCTTTAACACTTTCCTCGCTGAGGTGGAAAATATTGTTAACAGCCGACCCCTAACCCACGTCTCTGTCGAAACTGGAAGCAGAGAAACACTGACCCCAAACCACTTTCTCTTGGGGTCATCGTCGAACTTACCTCAGATGGGCATTTTCGATGACTCTGAGTTTTATCTACGGAAACAATGGCGGATCGCGCAAAGGCTTGCCGATTCATATTGGAAACGATGGGTGCGAGAAGTGTTGCCCGATATGCTACCACGACAGAAATGGAACAAGGAGCAAAGGCCCTTACAAGTGGGAGACCTAGTTTTTGTCGTCGACCCTGATGGACTCCGAAATATTTGGCCGCGAGGCATTGTCGAGCAAACTTTACCCGGCAGAGACGGGCGAACCAGAATGGTTAAGATAAGGACGAAAACAGGTGTCCTTACCCGATCCGCCGCGCGCGTCGCTCGGATACCTATTGGAGAAGAGTGCTGCTAGAACAGCACTGGGGTGGGGCATGTGAGCGACGCAATTACAGTTTTATAAACTACCTTTTATTTATTTGTCAAAGCTAGGGGCGCGCGGAGAGAGCGAGATGCGCGGGAGGGGTGCGACCGTTACTTTACCTCACCGTAGCAAATTTAAACCAGTCGATATACGCTAATGCACTCGCCGCACGCTCCTCCAGCTAGTAATTTTGTCTATGTACCGACCATTTCCAAAAATATAAGTTTGTCGCGTAATTTGCCTATTTTTTCATCGTGAATCGAACCCTGAACGCTACAATATTTTTCACTTCTCATGCTTGCAAAAATCGCCTTTGTGCTGGATGAAAGCTGCAAAAAATGCCACTTTGCACAACGTGTTTTGTAGGACTAAGCGCGCAATAAAGCTGCGTAGCATAAACTTGTTAGGTATTCTATTTGATTTACTTCAATCAATCTCACTTAAATTCATAAGAGCAGATAGAATAAAAGTGAATTAGTATTTATTCATTATTTGAAAACGTATCAAAACATTCAATGATAAGTACGATAAGGTTTCTTTTGTGCAATAAAGTTTAAATAAATAAATAAATGATTTAGCAGTAGTACTGTCGACATCATATACATCGGAGCGGACTAAGTGCTCACAAATGTCTGAACACGTCTCTATTGTCGAGGCGTTAGAGACGTGTTCAGATATTTGTGAGCACTTTGGCCGCTTGATATATCTGATGATGGCGACTGTACCTTAGTCTAATATCACGTGTTGAAAATTAAACATAGGTACTTAAAAGTGAAGTAAACGGAAACGCTCATAGCTAAAAAAAATGTATATTGTATAAAATTTTGCAAATAGGTATATTTGTTATTTTCTCGCGATCAAAGTGAAAACTAAGTTTAATTTTTGGTACAAGCTTTTATTGCCGACTGTACTTTTCTGTATATCATCAACTACTAATTCAGACGATTCTAACGAGCCCAAATTCGATGGGGTTACGTCGGTTAAATACTGAATTCCCATGGCCACCTTCTGTCTCCATACAAACTATATAAATACCCAAAATTTCAGCTCAATCGGATAGCGGCGGTAATCGCTTACCATCAGGTGAGCCGTCTGCTCGTTTGCCTCCTATACCATAAAAAAATAATAATAATAACGGCAAGTGACTAAAAATAGATTGCAAATTTTGACGGACAATTTACATATTTACATACGAATAGGTCAAGTTAATATTTAAAAGCTTGTAAAAAACAGACTGTATAACTCCGGCATAAATGTTCCATTTTAATTCTCGCCGGTGAATAAACGTCTATCTTATATGCACTTGTTGTATAATCTACTATTTATTGCATTGCATGCGCTCCGCTTTGACATGGCTGAATCGTTGTTCAAGTATGTACTCATATATTTCGTTAAAATGGTAACAACCTTGGGCTTTTATAACTACGTACACTGAAGGACTTGTTCAAAAGAAAAACTGAGACCGCCCATAAAGTCTAGCTTGTATATCATTATTAATGAATTAAGTCCAAGTTTCCCCAAAGAGGTACATAAGAAGATATACGTAACTTGTTTAGCATTAATAAAAACCTCTATAAGGGAAACATAAAAATATCTGGAAAGGTTTAACTCCCCAGTTTTAGTGGTACCGAACTCAAAAACAGCGCTGCAGTGTCTCAAATTTTCTTTTGAACATCCCCTATATTAAGTGCTATTATTTGCAAGGGAAATGTGCTGTAACTAGATGGACTCATCTTACAAGGGGCGTGCTATTTCATAAGGAGTCCTGTTACGTCTTGTCTTAAAAGACGGTCGTAAAATTATTAACACTCACACTCTATGGTAGATAAAATGTATATTTTTGCATTTATTTCGGGATTTAGAGTTGTTATGAATAAAATCTTGAAAGATGTTACAACGAAAGTGAGACTTGGTTTATAAAGAATATACAAAGATGATAATTAACATTAACTAAATTAAATTAAGCCTAAGTTAAATCTTAAAAAGGCCCTCGAGGCATTGTACCGAGGATGCTGGCGGCATTTCCTCGCTGAATTGCAACGCTTATGCGTTGCGCGAGAAAGCCGCCAGCTCTTCGGTCACCAGATACGTCAACCAGACGTTTCGCGATATCCACAAATAACTTTTGCGCACTGGGACCCCACGGACCGAGGGTCTCGACGCCAAATGGTACAAAGCTGTAATCTCAGCCGAGGCCTCTATATTTAATAAAGATAGTTGAAGAAATTAGAGGTAATTTTCAAGACACCATGACGTTTGCCAAGTTGACCTGATAACCAGGTACAGGTAGCGGCAGTCCGCTGGATGCGGGTGGCGCCGGACCGATAATCTTGGCACTCTTTGGGGGGGCCTATGACCAGCAGTGGACGTGTTTCGGCTGAATATGATGACGATGATGATGTCCTTTTGGCAGTAGGCATGTCCTCGCAATGTTATTTGAGTCGCATTTTTAGAACCGTTTCAGCTTGGGTCAAAATTCTTTTGTATGTCTGGACGTTCAGATGTCCTGTTCTTCACAGGTTGCATTTCTCAAGCGTTTCTCGTATAATTTTGTGAGCAGGTATAATAATTATAAAGATTTTTTGTCGATTCAGTTTTTCGAAATTTGACAATAGTACATTTTGATGCTAGTGCGATATGAAAATTACATTTCCGCACGTGTATCGAACGACGTTTTTAATACAGTTGCGAAAAAATAAGAAAAACAACAAGTAAGGAATTCGACACTTTAATATTATTAATTCTGTCACATCATTTTAATACAGTTGAAAAATAATGAAGTTGTTCAAAAATATGTTTTTTTAATACAGTTCTATCTTATTTATTTTTTATTGACATAATAATTAATGGTACAATTTGTACAATTATTGAGTGGGAAAAGTGAAAAGCTCTAGTTCGCGCCAACTTTCCGCACGCTAAACAGCTACATAAAGTAGCACTTTATGAGCAACTGTATTAAAAATATTTTTTTAGATTTAGGTTCGCGCGTTCTGCAGCCCACAGAGCCTAGGTTGTGTCATAAGTAGTCATAACTCAATAAATTGCATGTCTGTACTTAGCAAAACATCTTTGACTGTAACACCGTCTTCAATTACAACCATTAGCATACGCCCATTAATCCATACAAGCCATATACAAGTAGGAACAGTCCATAAATAATTTCATACTGCTACGGAAGGCCCAAACAAACGCCATAGCACGCCTAGCGCTTTGCATAATTCCACCGTTTGTATGCCTGTGCTAACGGGCCTATAGTCACCTATGCCTGTGTGTGCGGTGGTACTAAGGGTCCTATTAAACCGTAGCTCTATTCTGGGCAAAAACATCATCTGCCCGGAAGAGATCTAAAATCCTATAATTCTTGAGATAGCAGGTTTTGACCAAGAATTGTAAGTGGTGATCACAATAGATCAGCTATGGTCGCAGTGATACAAGAGCTTAGTAGCACGGAACAGCCACTACTCGAATAATAGGAATAGAGAATGCTTTATAGCATTAAGTCCGCCTTTTGTACAATAAGTTATTCTTTTGTGCAATAAAGATTAAATAAATAAATAAATAGGTAATATAATATATATTCTTTTGTGATGTGACTACCATGTCTAATTTAACTTTTCGTATGACTTCATTGGTATATATTATTTCAATAATTGACAATAGTTTCAAGAAATATTCACATGCCTATCGGCCGAATATATAATGGATCAATGTATATATTATAAGTTATAACACCTTATGTACCATATATTCTGATGAATAAATTATGATTGATTGATTGATTGATTGATTAAAATGAACTCTGCGGCAGAAATAAACAATATTTAATCCTTCAGGACATTATCGTTTTGGATATCATTCTATAAGTTTCTGAACCAAAATTGACGGTTTCTTTTTTTTGGATCATGAATTCCTCTAGATTACAGTGGATTTATAATTAGTTAGTATGCATGATTTATGTAGTTTATTGTTAAATAAGTGTATAACTTTCAAAAGTATCTAAATAAGAGAGCGCGTCACTCACCACTGTAAATACTGTTTGGCGAATTCAAATCTGTACCTACTCGTATAAGTGTATTGAAGTTTTTTTTTGAGTTCAATAAATAAATAATGTAGTGAATTTTCGTGGTAGCCCCGCCGCTCGATGTCGGGAATGCGGGCTGTTCGGCAAATTTGATAACCTCGTACCGAGTCAATCGGTAGATTAGTATTGAGCAGAACCGAGAGGAAATGGCAGCTCAACCCTGATTCTCAGAGCTATTATGCTGTAGATCAAAAACAGTTGTTCGGAAAATCAGACTAAATAGCGTTTATGGCTTGGGGATATTTATAAATGTTTTTTATTATGAGAAAAGTATTGATAGTTAGAAGTGTTAGAACAAACTGATTGAAAAATTGTTACAAGCTTCCTTCTTCTCATTCCTCCCATTTGAGTGAAAAGTAGATGCCTTTTTTTGCTTTAATTGCGTGTGATGCAAGTGGGAAACATCCGTTTTTAGATAGAAAATCGATTTGGGATATTTGAAACAATATATCTTTATGAAAAATCCTACATATTCATGTCAAATCTATGTAATTCGTAAGCCACAATAGTTCTGTTCAGGATAGTTACGAAGAAAAAATGTTAAAATACATGTCAATGTACACAGAAAGTAGCCTGAATAGATGAGCTTTTGTAACGCATATGGACCCGGCAAAAAACTTGTTGGTGACCCCGCCTACGAAGCAAGAGGCCCTGGCTAATAACCACGAACCCCGAAAGTCGAAGTTCGGGTATTTACATCTCTATCACACTCACTATACTGGAGTGACAGGGATGCATGTATACGAACTTCGAGTTTCGTGGTAGCGCCGCTTGGTTCGAATCCCGGTAAGGGCATTTATTTGTGTGACGAGCACTGAATATTTGTTCCTGAGTCTTAGATGTTTTCTATGCATTTAAGTATTTAGTTTATCTATATGTATAAGTATGTTTATCGTCGTCTAGTACCCATAGTAGGTACAAACTTTGCTAGTTTGGGACTGGGTCGATTTGTGTAAGATTTGTCCGCTAATATTTATAAATTTTATTTATTTATATATCATTATGTGGTTGGCAAGGCACATATGGAAGTTACGGGCGGCATTCACTTGCCATCGAACGGGCTGTATGCTTGTCTTTATCAATATATAAAAATCTATATGAAAGTGTCAGACATGCTAAAACAGGCCAGTCTCGTTACTGGTATCTTTTATAACATTAATCAATCACGATTATTTGAAAGCGGCGTAAAGTAAACGTCCGAGTGCTCGACTCTGTACACGTATGGCACGGGCACTCCATGTCAAAGTGACTGAAGAAACTCCTCTTAGTTCGAATTTAACCCATATTGTTTTGAAATAAAGTGCCCATGCCATATACCAACTAGTACAGCGCCGAGCACCCGGATTACCTTACTGAAATGAAATCCTAAAAACAAACATACTGTTATTACAAATTTACATTAACTTCGCTTGTTAGAAAATGGAATGGAGCATACAACAAACACAACAGTTTGAAGATAGTATTTGGCCTTAATACAGAATCTAGGCACCGCAGTGTCAAGTTTCAATGCCTATTTTACAGTGACAATAAACTCCGTACCCCAAATAATGGACCGTAAGCTCCTTACAGAACAATGCCACGCAGGATACTTCGTCGTGAGATATTTGGCAGCCCGAGTTCCTTGAGGTAAGACCGTTATGTCGTACTTAGTTCCACAATGGAAGACACTGAATTTGCTGACAGTCTATACAAATTGTTGCAGTGTTTACTAGCTTTGAAGATTCACTCACAAAAGATAATACTGTTAGTTTATCATACATTTTATTTAATTGAAAGCGACTGTACTGTAACCCTTAAAAATTTGTCTCACTTATATTAGCTTCTTGTTGTACTCTAAGCCCGCGACGCCAGCCATATTCTGATATTTGAATTAAAACATATTGTCAAAACTAATTATTACCTACCTACCAACAGTGAACGAAAAAACCATAAAATGCGAGCTCCTTACAAATTTCTACCCAAACACGTGGCTTAAACCCGCGCGGTATGCGCATGTTACAACTAAACGGCTGCCTGGCATCGTTTTGACACCCCGCCCCCAACCTCGCATAATGGCTATGGCACCCATTCTGTGCGGCCATTTTGCGACGCTACTTAGATTTCTATGGTCTTTTCGTTCGCTGCCTACTACTACTACATTTTTTCCTAATAAACCGCAAAAATATCACTTTTTTTTTGTGAGCACATAAATTATTTAGATTATATTTGGGTCATTGTCAGTCATTAAAAAAAAAAAAAAAAAAAAATAGTTTATTCGATAGCAACAACAAATTACATGAGTGTGCTGGTGCCTCTTTTTAAGCGTTCAAGACACTTGTGCTAAGAGAGCACCGCCCTTCCGCAAGTTGATTTTTACAAATTTGTCTTAGGTATAGGATAACATGATATATTTATAAGAAAAATTAAACAGTTTGGTACATATTAAACTAATGATTACTATTTGTGTGTGTGTGCAGTATGTGTGAGTGAATGTGTATGTGTGTGTGAGTGAATGTGTATGTTTATATGTGTGTGTGTGTGTGTGTGTGTGTGTGTGCGTGTGTGTGTGTGTGTGTGTATGTGTATGTGTGTGTTTATATGAAGGGTCACTTATTTTGAATTAAGTTTTCTATGTCATAATAGCTTTTGGTTTTTAGCCATTTAGTTACCTTAACCTTGCACTCACGCACGGTACAGGAATATATGTCAATTTGTTTGTTTATTTCATTGTAGAGATTACAGGATTGTGCCTCTTGTTGTCTCTTGGCAAACACAGATTTTACTGACGGGGTGTTGATTACCTTGCTCTTTTTCCTACGTGTGTGTGCCGTGATTGGTGTGTAAGTTGTTTTCTTGTGTTTTTTTAAAATTAGATTAACGATATATAATTTACGTACAGATAGCAGGTCACTGAGTAGATAGAGCTCATGAGTGGGGAATCGAAACGGCTTTTGGTACATGACTTTTAGTAGTGCTCTTTGAGCTCGCTCAAGCTCTAGGAACTTAGTCTTTGTGGCTCCTCCCCATACAGAGATACAATATGTGAGGACAGATTGAGCTAATGATACGTAGACTTGATTTAGCTTGTTTTTTGTCAATACGTGTCTTAGGTTTTTGAAAATCCAGATGAGTTTGCGGGTCCTATTCATAATGGTTTCTGCATGTTGGTGCCATGTAAGACGCTGGTCAACGGTAACTCCTAGGTATTTTGTGCATTGTACCTTATGAATAGATGGACAGGAGCACATCGCTTGTGTGTTGCAGCAGTTGTGTATCCTGATTTTGTAGTCATTTCTCGGTTGGGAGCGGTTATAGTTGCAGAAGCATATAAAATTGGTTTTGGTTGTTTTAAGGGTGAGTAAGTTTTTCTGCAGCCATTGAGCGACTTTTGTGAGACCTAGTTCTGCCGATATGCGTACCTCCTCCCATGTATTTCCTGAGAATACAATCGCAGTATCGTCGGCATACGTGAAAATGGTACCCGCCTCAATACGCATGTTGCAAAGCTCGTTTATGTAGACAAGAAACAACGTGGGGCCTAGGATACTGCCCTGCGGTACTCCGTAAGATATTGAGCGTTCGTCACTGATGTAATTACTCAGTTTGACCCTCTGTGTTCGGTTTTGAAGGTAGCTGCTAAGGAGACATAATGGGGTACCTCTTATGCCAATCTTTTCCAGAAGGTTAACAAGGATGGGAACAGACACAGTATCGAACGCCTTTTTGAGATCTAGAAACACAGTTATACATTTTTTGTTTTTGTCGACATTTTTAATTATTAGTGAGGACAGAGCAGTTACCGCGTCGTCAGTTGAGATACCTTTTCTGAAGCCGTATTGTGCGTTCGATAGGATATTAAATTTCTTTAGATAATTGGTCAGCCTAATATTAATCAGTTTTTCAAGAATTTTTGAGACAGCTGGTAACACCGATATTGGTCTATAGTTAGATACGTCTGTTTTGTTCCCACCCTTGTGAACAGGAGTAATAACCGCTTGTTTAAGTATGTCAGGGAAAACCCCTTTCTCAAAGCACAGATTAGCTATGCGTGTTATTATAGGGACTACTGCATTACTGGCTACCTTTAAGAATTTAGTTGGGATGTCATCCACTCCAGGAGCACTATTAGATTTTAGGCTGAGCAATACTGACAGTACTTCGCCGGTATCAGTCTCTAATAGAGCAAATGAGTTTACCACAGAATTATTCAAAGTCAGTGAATCACTTGCTGTTACACTTGTGAGATTGTTAGTAGGTGGTGGGATCATTTCAGCGAGAGATTTACCAATGTCAGAAAAGTACAGGTTGACCGCATTTGTTGACTCTTGAGGGGATTCCCGGATATCTAGTAGTTCTTTGTTCTCTGTTTTATCAGGCTTACGATTGGTTATGTTATTTATAGCCTTCCAGAGTGTTTTTGGATTTTTACTCGCTTTGTCTATTTGTTCCTTGTCGTATTTTCTTTTTAGTTTTTTTATTAGGGCGTTACAAAAATTACGGTATCGCTTATAAGTAATTTTCAAAACGATGTTGTCGGGGTTGTGTTTGACACTTTTTTGCATGTAATTCCTATTCCTAATACATTTTAAAATACCTGGGGTAATCCATGGTTTTATGATGCGATTTATCCTTGGTATTAAGGTGACAATACTGCTTTGCAAAATACATCGCCTAAGTTTATGTATAAACATTTTTGTTAGTGCGTTTGGGTCGTTTATACTAAATAATTCTACAAGGTTATCTTCTAGGAGTATACCGTGGGCTTTTTCAAAATTTACACTGATTTTAGTTTTGTTACAACTTTTAGGGATATTTATACCACCCATTTTGAGCAGTATCATGGCATGATCAGTAACCGTTGTGTCTAAAACTAGAGTTTTAGCATTAAAGAGTCTACTTTCGAGTTTCAGCATAAAATAGTCAAGGCAGGCGCCCTCCCTAGTTGGTAGAATATGCCCAGGTAACAAGCCGTGCATGGCCATCATGTTTAGGTAATTTAATCTATTTGCTTGTTCATAAGTTTGTTCGTTGGATTTATCTGCAATATTAATGTTGATATCCCCAGTTATGACAATATTTTTAGATGACTTGATAGTATCCAGATGTGAATTTAAAGAGGTTATGAAACAGTCTGCTTTACAGTTTGATGGCGAACGATATATGCCTAGTATTATAGAGTCGTTGGTTGAGATTTCTAGACACGACGCGTGGGTTAGCATAATTTCTCTAGCCTTAAACTTGCGATTTTTACTAACATAGGCAACAACCCCATCGTTTTGGTTTAAATGGTTAGTAGTTGAGAATGTTGTGTAGTTTTCTAATACGGGAATAGTTTTGTCCTCGTGCAGACGGCACTCGGTTAATATAATGATATCGACATCGAACTTTAAGTTATTTAGGACTATTAGGAGACTATCCATGTTGCTGTAAACACTTCTAATGTTCTGAGAAATTACAATAAAGTCAGATGGATGAAAACTTAGGTACTGTGAGATGTTTTCAGTATTACATTTCATGGATTGCGCGATGTTTAAGTCGTCTATTAGATTTATTGCTGATAGTGTGTCATTCATAATTTAGACCATTAAATAAGGCTGTTTGGGTAGCATTCGGGTTTCCATGATTATTTATTTGCATAAGGTAGTTTTCTACTGTCATATTCGAATCATAAATAGATAAAGCTGTGTGTATGGTTCTAGTCATATATATAAACCAGCGTGAATATATTTTATGTTTTTTAATTGCAAGTGACATATTTCTTTTTAGTGTAGTATTAGTGTGTTTGTGTGTGTATGGGTGATAGGTTATGTTAATAGTTATACAAGTGTGTGATAAAAGTGTAGGCGTGGTAATTCTGGTGTGCATGTGTTTTATTGTGAACAAATTAGTGTGAATCATTTTTTTTACAAGAAAAGTCGAGCAGAGAGGTGATCAAAGTCCATAGAAACGTCGCAAAAAACAGTTGGTAAATGTTACAATAACTAAATATAACTATTTCTAGTCATGTTTGCTGAAACAGTCTTTGTATTTGTAACTCACTTGTTATTTGTATTACTGGTGAAGTCTTATCTTTCCTTACAAAAACTTTCCCCAGCGCGGTCCAGCAGAACTCGTACCCTTTAGATCGCGAGAAGTCACTAGCCAGGAACCGCAAGCGAGCCGCTTTGGCGGTTAGGTGCTCAGTGACGTAGACCGGGGTCTCCGATGAGGTGCGGGTGTGGCCGAGGTGTTTGGCACTCAGTTTGTCGGCCTTGTTCGCTACATTGTAATGTTTACATTTCCGCAGTAAGTCAGTCTTATGTATTGTAGAGACCATTTCTACTATGATGGGCGGGTTCTGTTTGTCGTTCTGTCGACTGCGGACCCTATATATGTCTGAGATATCAGTTGGGGATGTGTCAAGTCCAATGGATTCCGACAATTTAGTGACCATGTTGACCAGGTCCTCGCGGGTCTCTTTGTCCTGTTTAGGGACGTTTTTAATTTCAATGTTTTTCTTACGGCTCTCTCGCGACATGTCCTCGAGTTTTACTTCTAAGAGATTAATGTAATCTCTGTCCTGTCATCTGTTTAGTCATTAAAACAAAAGTTGTCTTTCCGGTGGTCAATAGTTAAGAGCTTGTGTTTATATATAATATGTTTTCATCCCATAGAATTATACAAGAGGCTACGCCGTTTATGCGGATTCAGAGCTCAACCAAAAATTAGGCTTTATAGCCCTTAACTTCGACAATGTCCACCGAAGAGACGCGAACCTAAATCCCATTTTGTACTAATGAAATATTGAAGAGCAAGATTTTTCCGACGCATTTTAGATTCTTAGCGTTTCTAAAACAAATCATTTTGCATTACTACTCGCCTTAACCATTTCCACGAGACTAAAGCGAAGAAATAATAAGTCGTATACTTACATCATTCTTACGCACTCACTCATGACATATATTATATAGACACTCGCACACGCAAGCGCGCGCGCACACACACACACACTCACGCGCATAGCATTGCACTGGTTGTGAATTTTAGGGAGGGTACTGGCAGAATATCAGCGATGTGGCTCCTGCCGCATCATTATGCTGATTCAGCGCCCATTCTTTGCCACGACACATGGCTCACTTATTGTACTCGTAGTTTTTATTTGCCGTTTTTAGTATGTTAGTTCTTAAGTTGCATGTTCTCCTGTTCTTTTTATGCCATGTATATTGTGGGTATGAATAAAGTTTTTATCTATCTATCTATCTAAATAAGGCAAAACCATAGTAGGCGAATTTCAGTATTTTGTAAAAAAAAACGTATGTCAAAATGTCAGCTTCACACATATAAGTGGCATATAAGGCAGAAGACAAGCATTGAAAGCCTGGCAGCCTCTACTCCACCCATTTACGTTGGAATATCGTACCGTTATTAAACCACAAACAAACGAGACATTAGTTAATTCTCACTCCTAATATAAGTTGAAACCTCCCCCATAGCTTGTTATTACTAGGGTGCGTTATCTTTGTTTGCACAGAACAATATAACAAATAACGTAAGTGTTAACAAACATGTAAATATGAGCTTACATTTGTTACAGGAAATCTGCGGGTGAATTAAGGAACACGCAATTTGTATGATATTTTAGGAGGGTTGTTTGACGTTGTAATTATATTTACTTAATACCTTTACTTACAAGTACCTACACTCTTGTCGCATGGCGGGTACATATACACTAGACAGGGTGACAAGGTCTACGCACCACAAAAGGAAACCATTGTAAATCATCAAGATCTCATTTTAATAAAAAAAAGCAATATTTAAATTTCGCTAAAATTAGTAAACAGTATATACGTACACTTTCCTGAACCGGGAATAGACCTAACGTAAATGTAAATAATAAACACTGACAATATCATTCAACGAATCTATAGGATTAATGATAATCTTTTATACGACAATATATTAATATAGATAATAATTTTGGTATTTGCCAAAAATAGTGATCACCAAAATGATATCTCCATTTAGGGTATCTGTAACGAAACATTTTATAATTTGTTATAATTGTTAAATACATAAATAGTAATTAACCGCCCAAAACTTAACCGCATTTGAACTCGACATGGTTGAGGGTTTCTAAAAAAAGAATAAAGTAGGTGCTAAAGTATAAGATTTTGCAGGCACTCGTGCATAGATAGGTACTTTGAAAGTGACCTTAAATTAAAATAAAAGTGTTCCCAGGTTATTGGTCTTAAGTGGTTGTCATCGGAGACAAATTAGGAGACGACGTGACTGCCTCCATCGGCGCCAACTAGACACTTCTCTTAAAACTTGATTGTCTTTCGTGGATACCCACGGATTTACTAAGACTGGAGAAGGCTTTTTGTAACATAGAGTTTATCTCTGAACTTGTAGGATCTTCTAGATACGCGGCGGTGTCAAGCTAAGTTCAAGCCTGTAAGTTTTACTATAATATTAGTGGTCACCAGCTTATTTCTTTAGTTAATTCGGTCCGCATACAGTAAATTCGTGGTGTTATTATTTCAGTCTAGGTATAGTTCTTTAACGTGGGATTTTACCAATTATTCTCTAGTTAAATATGAAAGAAAAAGATAACAATCAGACGTCATAAAACCGACCGAAGTGTGAAGTAGCTCCTATTTATTATATTGTTTAAGTCTGTGTAATTGTTTTACAACCCTACTTCAAGATAACAATTAAACAATATATTTCGGTAATGGTTGGTTTTTACTACTTTCATCACCTAAACTAAAACCACTATACATAGTTCTAAGCGAGGGTAATTTCGGGGTTATGATCAGAAATTACTAAAAGTGAAGAAAATGACAATCTTTCCCGGTTTCGTGGTTGGTCCCATGGGAAAAGGTTTTCAGTATAAGCCCCCAAACTCATCCAGTATATAATATACGAACGCCTAATACATGACATCCAACTCCACTCAGGAACATTGAGGCTATTAGGTACGCAAATAAATGTCCTTAGCGGGATTCATTCCCGGCCCAACATCTTCTTAGGCTAGGGTCAACTGCACTTTTAATTATCCTAATTTCTTTACATCCTTAACGGAACTTAAATCTAGTTCAGAGATCTCTATAGACTCACCCCTCTTTCGTACATCGGCTCGCCTGTCATCGCGGATCATTGAAGCGAATTGACGAAGGCTCTTAGTGGAAATTGTGACGTCAGCGCAAGTTTTAAGTCACCCCGCGTTTACAGTTTTGACAAGGAATTGAAAAGTTTGAAGACGAAATTTCTTTTATGGTTAATCTTTAAAGTGTTTCCGTTAAGTTCATAATTTTCGGGATGGGAAAGATTGATGGATGATAGAGACAGTTTGGAAAGAGGTAAAATATTTTATTGAAGCAATGAATAATGAGAGAGGTACCTAATGAATGACACTTCGCTTCGCAGTGCAGCATAACTTATTTTTTGTTTCTAAACTAGAATCATACATTTGCATAATACAGAACTTGAATGATACGTCTACCCAACAAAAATAAATTGCTATGATTAAAAAAAACGATCAATGAAATTTCCAAATACCGTAAATCAGTAATTAAAAGTCCTATTCAACGACCTAGTCTCTGAAATGGCGAGGAGTACAATAAATACTAGACGACGCAAAAGTAGTCGAGACAAAAATTAAATAAACATTTTCTATATCTTTTGAAGTTGAGTAAAAGTTTGCTTTGAGTAACTTAAAGCGTACTTAGAAAATTAAAACCAATGATGTAATATAAAAAATCAACCGAATTGAGAACCTCCTCCTTTTTTTAAAGTCGGTTAAAAAAGAGGTAGACATCGAATTTAAACTTTCGTGAGACATGTTGAAATAATACTAACAATTACACGGTTCAACTCACGTATTCTATGTCACTACGGGCGACATGTTTCGAACTCTTCGGGAGTTCTTCTTCAGGATGAGTGTTTTCGCGGCGGTGTCGCTTGTATCACTGCCCGAGCTCGCTCCGCACGCCGAGCGGCGCGTGAAGCACGCGCCGACAGGGCGGGGGGAGGGGGGCAGTCTAGCGCTGGAGTAGTTGAGTGAGATTGCGGCAGGAGGTCATCTCCTCCGATAGACGACACGCACACTGAACTCACTGTGTCCACGGGGTTGTCACAACACACTGTCCACTTCAATTTAGGAATGATAGTTTTCCATGCTGGCGGTAACATCCAGCCACCATCACGATTAAAATTTGGGCGGCGCCCAATTTCAATCGCCTCGCGAATCTTGCGTGGCACATAACCTTTCTCCCGTACCGAGAATCGAGTTTCGTAAGAGTTCGAAACATGTCGCCCGTAGTGACATAGAATACGTGAGTTGAACCGTGTAATTGTTAGTATTAAGAGGTAGACATGTTGTCTATACGAAATACCGTCTTTAAAAACGGCCAAGCTTACGCACACATGAAAGAGCTGCGAATATTGCAATTACACACTAATAATAAATGTCGAATGAAAGCAGACCCCGTATCATGATCGACCTTATCACGCGATAAGTGACAAGATAGAGCCTCCGTCACTGGCTGACACCGTTCGATAGAACGAGACGACGCTCCTATCTTGTCACTTAGCGCGTGATAAGGCCGACCATAATACGGGGTCAGGACGGTATGATTATTTCCGGGAGCGAAACAGAGACATGTATATACTTGTCTCTGTTTCGTTCCCAGAAATTATCAATATTATCATACCGTCCTGCTGTCACTTGACTTGCTGTTAGTGGACAAAGAGTAGTAATAAATCAGACTAAACACCTTGCCTTTTATTAAAGTATTTCGTAACGTATTATGTACTAAGTATAATATTGTACATTTATATAGTGCAAATATACGTCTCAATTTAAGAGTCGCCAGAACGCTTGGCTCTTCATACAAACGTAGTTTAGTTCTCATTTTAAAACGGCGTACTGAAATAGCATGACACTTACTGAATTACTTTCATAGTTAGGCTAGGTCAACGGAAAGTACCCTATAAATTTTGATTACCTATCTTGACAGTGTCGAAATAATACGGTCTATGCGGCATAAACAAATCTTTTTTTACGTTAACTAAGGAGTTTGATTTTTTCACAGCTTCAAGCGATTGTAAACCTGAGTAATATGGTTTTAATTTCAACTCGATACCTCTTCCATGCGTGATGCTATAAGAAGTCCGTTTTTCCTTTTGAGGTAAGTACGGAACCCTAAAAAGAGAGCGTGTAGACCGTTTTTATACGAAATGTCAATTTTTTTTTTTTTTTTTTTTATAAGTTGTGGCAACATAATCTAACTTCCGACCTAGATAGCGGATGCTTTATTCCCACTGTCTATACAAAAAAAAGACTCGTGTTATTCCTGATTCCCCTTTTAAAATGACAACCAATATACGTTTGTATGAAGAGCCGAGCATTCAGGCGACACTAATCAAGATATATTTGCACTATAGGTACTTGTTTATAACAATTTAAAAACCATAAATATTATCACGACCCTTCTGTTTATACTATTCTTTGATCGGCAAAGATATTGCTTCTCTATCGCACTCACTCTTCGGATACGACCTCTGTAGCCTAGTTGGTAGTGACCCTGCCTACGAAGCCGGAGGTTCCGGGTTCGAATCCCGGTAAGGGCATTTATTTTATTTGTGTGATGAGCATGGATATTTGTTCCTGAGTCATGGATGTTTTCTATGTATTTAAGTATTTATATCGTCGTCTAGGTACCCATAGTACAAGCTTTGCTTAGTTTGGGACTAGGTTGATTCGTGTAAGATTGTCCCCAAATATTTATTTATTTACTTATATATTTTTGTAACACTCAACATGGCCTGTGGTTCACTTTATTTTATACTAGCTGATGCCCACGGCTTCGCCCGCGTGGTTATAGGAAAATGTAACATATTGAATTTTCCCGTGGGAATTAGATGTTTTCCCGCTGGAAAAAGTAGCCTATGTCACTCTCCAGCTTCTAAACTATCTCCATACAAAAAATCACATCAATACGCTCCGTTGCGACGTGAAAGAAGGACAAACATACATACAAACACACACTTTCGCATTTATAATATTAGTAAGGATTAGGTACTTGTAAGTAAATATATGTTTAAATCCAGGTTATAATATAATTAAGTCCCTAAGAGCAATTCAATTCGTTCAGTCATATTTGCGTAATCAATCACTGTACAAATATTAAAAAGTCCTCCTAGCTTCATTCGCGGTTGTGCCCTAAAGGAGCCCGGGGTCCACTTTGACAGCTAATCCCAATATTTGGCGTAGGCACTAGTTTTACGAAGGTGACTGCCATCTGACCTTCCAAGCCAGAGGGAAAACTAGACCTTATTGGGATTAGACCGGTTTCCTCACGATTTTTCCCTTCGCCGATAAGCTAACGGTAAATTACGTACAATAAGTTCCGAAAAACTTAATGGTACCTAAGAGCCGGGATTTGAACCATTGCTTGAACCATTAGGCCACCATAGCCTATTTTGGCTACGCCCATTCCTTACTTACATATGGCGTTGACCTGTGGGGGGATGCCGCTGACCGAATGAGACCATTCATAATACAGAAACGGGCAATCCGTCGTATATCAGGGGTCTCATGGGACCATCCAGCTCAAGAGCTATTTAAAGCCACTACAATACTCACCTTCCGTGTGTATACATTGTCGAGGTGGCAAAGTACGTGCGACGTAATCTTGCGCACTTTCCTTCCCGTGGTGACGCACGAGGGGTGAACAGCAGGAAGTGCGATGAACTGCGACCTCCTCGAACACGGTTTGCCAAATCGAGAAAATGTCTACACACGATTGGACCCAAGATATACAATGCATTGCCACACGAAATAAGAAGTGCCACAAGCTACTGCTCGTTTTAAAATAAACTAGTGGCTGAGGCCTACTACTCGTTGAACGCCTATTTTCGAGTGCCAGACTAAGCAATAAAAAGTTATTGATGACAGGATAGCAACTGGTTCGTTACCCAATAATTATAAATTGTAATAGTTTTTAAGCACCTAATAGTAGGTATTAAGACATAATGACATCGACTACCGTAGGTTCAAAGGGCGTAAGGGACAAATTGGCGAAAATGAGTTATGAATGCAGTTATATTCAGTTTTTTTTCTCTATCGATTGGTGTAAATAACGTCTCGATAGCTTTAAAAAAGTGTCCGTTACGACAATGAAAAAAGTTGCACCAGAACCCGTTTTTGCAATACATTTTGCTGTATCCACTAAAATAAAAAATATCTGTGGCACATTTTGAAGTAACTCTCACTTTATGTACGTTACAGCATTTTGCGCATATACAAATCATTGATGCAATTTGTCGTAACGCCCACTTGATGTACGTTACAGCATTTTGCACATATACCATCATTGATGCATTTTGTCGTAACGCTCACTTTATATACGTTACAGCATTTTGCGCATATACCATCATTGATGCATTTTGTCGTAACGCTCACTTGATGTATGTTACAGCATTTTGCACATATACAATCATTGATGCATTTTGTCGTAACGCTCACTTTATGTACGTTACAGCATTTTGCGCATATACAATCATTGATGCATTTTGTCGTAACGCTCACTTGATGTACGTTACAGCATTTTGCACATATACCATAATTGATGCATTTTGTCGTATTTCTCATTTTATGTTCGATACGATACATCCTTTTACATCCCCGAATTCACACAGGACTGTCCGTTACGCCAAAACAGTTTTATTTTATCTAATAGTCGAAGTCTGACACCCTAATTTGCCATGGAATTTTACTAGCAGTGTGATCATAGAGTTTACTAACTCTAACGCTAGTCTCAACATAATTATAACAATTAAAGGGACTACACCATTGCTAAAATCTGAGAAAAGGGAATGACACGAAATACCGCTACGAAAATAAAAACTTCGAGCGTGCGTCAACGAGAAATGGGGATAGATCTGGAAATACCAGAGGAAAAAATAAGAAGAACAAGGAAGAACTCAAGCAGGCGTCTACGAGTAATAAGGATTGAAAATCCGGAAAGGGTAAAGGAATAGGAACAAAAGACCAAGACTAAAGAAGAATTCGACCATAAATCATTAAGAAGCACTAAAGAGCAGTCTAAATTCGTTAAGGGACGTGGGAAAGTTTCTAAGGGAAAGGTAGAGTCCAAGCGTGCAAGCGGGCGTCTACAAGTATTAAGGATCTAACTGAAAAGGACAAAGGTAAAGGAAGAGGGAGTATTTGGAATTTTCTATGGATAAGCAGCCGGATATTAAACTTCTGTACGAAGAATAATTGAAAATTGCTTACCAAAAATATTTGGATTAAAGAAAAATGTGACAACGGTACGATACCGAAACGTTTTCATTTAGCATAATATATGTCGCTGCCTTATTAAGGGGCTACCCGAGGTTTTCATCGATTTTTGACAAGTTTTGAATCGTATCTCCTACTTTTGCACTACAGATAGAATTATAAATCAAACGGTTATCGGTTCTTCAATCTTTTATCTCCATTTCCGTCCACCGGATTTTAAAACAAATGAATATTTAATTTTGTATGATTTTTTAAAACATTGTCTAAAGAAACACTTATTTCGTATCTATATTGACGTGAAAGATCTAACATGTACGAAATCTACATATTTGGGTTTGTCTGTGACGTCTCTAAAAACTGGTCCAGGGTTTTCATTTTAAACCAATTAACACAAAAGTTATGGCCAGAAAACCAGTTATTTAGCCTAAAATTGTTCAACTTTGATGCCAAATATCTCGAAAACAATGAACTTTGAACTAAATATGAGAAACTATATTGCTTAAAGCCGTTGTTGTTAATAAAATAAGCTATAAAAAACTTTAGAAAACTAAGGGATTCAGATCGAAGGTCATTGGCGTATGGGAGCCCCTTAAGAAAAAAATATAGCGACTTTAGCAGACACAGACGAGGAGGATGATGATGAGCTCGGTGACAATCAAAAATCAAATGAAATCAAAAATCATTTATTTGCTTAACAATACACATGTTTACTTTACATATAAAATGAGATGCCTGGCGGACCCCAAACTAGGCTGTGCCTGAATCTTGGGACCCTGGAGTGCAATTCGTAAAACAATATGAAGTTATTCAAGAAATCAGAATGAACTCAAAAGAAGAAAGTAATAACAAGCATTATACCTACATATACCGCCATAGCGTTACCAATAGAGTAATGTTGAATTTCTACAACTTCGCAAATCTTATTGTAAATTCGCCGATACATATAGTCAGGTGAGCGTTTTGCGAATAATGTTCTATAATTAGGGAGAGGGGCTTTAAATGCACGTTTGGTCAGGAGCTGCGGAAAAATTGATAATTTTGTAACTATTGCATGGGCTCGTGAAGTAGCTTTTAAGACATAAATAACGAATTGAAGGACACAATGAATGATTAATACCGAGTATTTATTTCCTGTTTAAGTAGTCTATTTATTTCACGTTAAGTTGTCGTGACTATTTTTGTTTGTTTTCTTTTATTCATTAAGCAGCATTTAACATTGCAATTGGAGAGTTTTGATCTCACTAAGTTTATTCATACAAATTTCCTGTAATCCTCAATGCAATATCAGCAAATCCCCAGTGCAAGTAACTAGTTACAAAGCTGAGACATGGCTATTTTTTACGCCAAATTGACATTTAGAAAGATTTTTTTGTACGATACGACCTTTTGTCATATTTGTTAAACGGCAACATTGTGAAGTAAGGGACAGGTGTATTCAAAAATGGTTTTTTTTTTGGCGTAAGGGACGCACAACTTTTTAATTAAGAACCGCGTCTTAAATCTAGTTACATGATATAAAAGAGCTTAAAAAGATGTAAAAAAATCACTGACGAGCATATTATTGTGTAAAGGAACAAAAAAGTTTCGATTTTTTTTCTCGTAACAAAACCGTTTTTTGGCTCTCCTGAAAAATGACCATTTGTCCCTTACGCCCTTTGAACCTACGGTAGTCGACATGTAACATATTTTTTATCAATAAATGATCGTATCGTATCGTATCGTATAGCTTTTTTTTTATAAATATTCAAACATACAAACTTTAAAATGTATAATTTCAGCAGGATTTTAATACACATAGAACGCTACCGGACGGATCCAACTATTTTGCACACTACTCGTAACCTATGAGCTTATTATTTTCTTATCCACAATCTCGCACCAAGGCTTGCTATTTCCAAAGTGCAAGTTTTCACCGGTAAATATGTACATCCCGCTTAAGACTCGCAAATGCGAGTCTAGCGTCTTAAGGCCACTCGACTTAAGACCCGCGGGAACAGAGCTAAACACCCCACCTGGTGAGTATTTCAATTTAATTTACATTTAAAGTATAGTTTGTAGTAGTGCAATTAAACCACCATGCTTGAGTTTTGGCTCGCGTCCCCATATTTCACTGACAAACATTTCATCGATATATTTTTACCCAGAATTTACATTCCATACTTAGGTTTTTTCGCGAAATCGTTAACTTTTTAGGAACATCTGAAATATTCTTGTGTATAACCCATTAGTTCGGTTGGTTATGTAACAATATATACAAGTTTAGTGTTTCGATAAAAAATCTATGTAATGGAAAATGAGCAGTTCTTAAATTTCAGGAAACATTTGTAGCTAAAACAAGGTACAACCATTATGCCTGATAAAATAAGTTATAAACAAAGACAGCTTAGCCAGCAGACAGACAAATTAAATATCTTTTTTCGTCCACTATATATGAAAAAAATTCTCAACATTCTGAGAGTGATCCTAATATACATAATGGCTTATTAGGCTTGGCTTAATGGCTTGTATAATCAATCTAATAAGCCTAGTTTTAAACCATTGTGGCGAAATAAAAAAAATCAGGAAATTGGAGATCCCAATTCAATACATTTAGCCAAATAGAACGCCGTCGTATATACGTAGTACATGTATGTAAGCACTTTATTGAACACAAAACATGTTAAAACTAACTTGATATATGCGATGAAAATAGGTAAAAAGGCGAACTTACCCTATAAGGGATCATATATACAACGCGTACCAATACTATGCGACATGCAGGGAAAGTACCTTAAATATCCCATCTACGATATTTAAGGTAGGTACTTTCCCTTCATGTCGCATAGTCTTGGGACGCCCTGTATATAAAATCTCTATAGAAAAATAGGCCTGAAACGGTAATGATCGCAGAACATACGGATATTAATACCAGCTGTGTTAAAACATCAAAATTCCATTCCTCCTTACCGTATACAGTAAAATAACAGAATCCAATCGATACGGCCGTTAATTAAACAATTAAATTATAGCAGTCATACATTAAAGCAAACAAAGCCGTGCGTCGCGAGGCGCTCCATTTTATAATTGATTGGATGCGGCCGATTCGCCATTTGTATTGGACCTACACATTTGTGTCTCTGTGTGAAGGTTTGTTCCACACCGGTCGTTGTTATCATTAGGGTTTGCAATTCGATTATTCGAATATTCGAGAATTCGAATTATTCGCCACAATTTTATTCGAATTCGGCAACATTCATTATTCGATTAAAACGAATATTTCGAATAATGCAGATTTTTTTCTGACATTCATTTACCTTTGCGAAAATCTTAAATAAAATGCTAGAAATATCCTCCACATTAACAATTCCGTGGAAATAGATTTAAATATTTAAAAAAAAGATTTAATTTAAGACACATACTAGCTTTTGCCCGCGACTCCGTCCGCGTGGAACTCGTTTATATCGCAGCACCATACTAACTTTCACCCCCTTAGGGGATGATTTCGGGGATAAAAACTATCCTATGTCCTTCCCCGGGACTCAAAATATCTCGATACCAAATTTCATCGCAATCGGTTCAGCGGTTTACGCGTGAAGAGGTAACAGACAGACAGACATACTTTCGCATTTATAATATTAATATTAAATATATAATATATAATATAATAATATAATATATATAATATAATAATATAATATATATAATATTAGTAATATTAGTATAAGTATTAGTATTAGTATATTAGTATGGATTAATAATTAATACAATTAATATGGATATGGATTATTTTGTTTACTCTTGCCAAACTCAAACTATAATAAGCGGTTATTAGGAAAGGCCTCAACAGAACTTGCAGAACCTAATTACTTATTTCGTGAAATTTTTATAACGCTACGAACTATTTGTCTTATACCTGCATATTTGTTTATAGTATCTTAACGTACACAAAGTAATATTTCATTCATTATTTTTATTTTAGAATCAGATTAAAGATACCATTTTGACATTTGCTTTCTTGCATCTTTACCAGATAGAACCATTAGGTATCATAAGATTCAGTTATGATGAGTCTGTTTACTAATACTAAACCCATTATTAAAATTGTTGTGTTTGTATTGTACGTGTTCATATACGTGAGACATTATGCTAACCGTTTTTTTTTACACATGGAAAAAGTATTTTTATTAGGTACTGATTGAATTTTACTGTTACTTGTAATACACAAAGTAGTACACAGTGTAATTGTTGTATTTATTTATGTAATTAGGCCATAAATTTCTATATCTATACCAAATTTCAGCTTCCTATGTCAAACGGTCTTCGAGAAAACTGGCTGTGACAGACGGACAGCCTCCGAGTGATCGCATAAGTGTTACGTTGGACCAATTTTGGTACGAAACACTAAAACAAATACGTGTAAGTAAATCCGAAAACGGGATTTTTATTAAGTGTATTGCCTATTTACGAATTATCAGGTGGTGGTGCTAGGTACTGGGCAAAGTTCTTTCTGATCAAAACCTTCGTCATGTGTGATTCTCGTGATCATGTCCAAGGTGCGCTTGGGTTGGTCACCGGGCACAAAGTGGGTGGCGTTCAGGACATAGATATCCGTCAGCAAGCGCGCGCGCCGCACGCACCACGCCAGCTCGCCGTCCACCCGGCACGAGTACTGCTTCGCGATCTTGTACTCAGCCGCACCCGTGAAATTGAAATGATTACGCAAGAAGTCGACAATCCCAGCATACTGTGTGGTCATTTTCTCCACCATAAAGGGTAACCGGATAATGGTCCAATAATTCCGACAACCAGGGCGCCATAGACCGATCAAAATCATGTCCCAAATAAGCGTAAATCATTGGATTGAAGAAGTCGTATGACAAATCTCCGACATGGATTGCTTTTCGGACAGCATTTTTAGTCAGTACCGCAACGTATTCTTCATTAGGTTCTTGATTGCTTATCAGTTTACTATTCATATGATTATGAGGTTCTTCAGAATTAGTATGGAAATTCTGTTAACTTTCGGGATTTATCCAGGCCCCGCCAATAATAAGCCCAATAAGATTCAATTTAGTTTTCGCCATGGAGTTCTTGTTAACGATAGTGTGGGCGAGAGCTGGGACGTATTTACCGGCGTAAGACTCTCCAGTGATAAAGGACTTGTTTTTTTGCAGTTCTGGGAAAAACTGGAAAAACTGAGTCACGGTGGAGTAGAGCTGGTCACCAACCTGAGTCTCGTCTGTGCAATATCCTTGGTCATAGTTGGTGAAGCTGAAACCTGTGCCCACGGGGTTGTCGATGTAAATGACGTGGTGATTCAGCGCCCAGTGATGCGGTCTTCGTTCAAATTTACCGTGCTTTACTGTTATTGGTCCGTTTTCGGCAAATAAACCAAACAACGAAGACCCTCCCGGGCCACCCTGAAGCCACACAAGCACCGGTGCTTCATCCTTGTCCGGAGACATGCTGGGGATGTAACGAAAGAACTGGTTGGAGTCGTAGGCCTTATTGACGGTGAAGAAGCCCGCATAGCTCTCGAATTGCAAGGTTTCATTAGGTGCTACACGTGCCAGCCGCCTGGCCTCCGCGATGTCGTCGCTCTCGATGTACGGCGTCAGGAACAACGGCTCCCCTGGGACCTCAGTGACACGCTCGGTTAAACTCGCGGCGGGGTGTTGGGGGAGACCATATGACACTATAACTTCCCATGTTAAAAAGACCCAAAGTAGGTTTAACATTGAGAATGATGACCGGCTCAGTTTTTTATGAAAATAACACCAGGAATATCGAATGTAACTTAAATACGCATTTGCATTTTATTGCAGCATTTTTTTATTACTTATGTAGATAACTAAACATATCAATGTTAATTTCAGTATGATTATTGATAACGATTTGTTAGGTCACAGTTTTAAATCTAACCTAACCCACTTATTAGCCAAAGTTTATTTTCGCATCGCAATTTTAAAGTGCACTTCTGTAGGGTTTTGAGCATATCTGAATGTTTTTTAATCGTGGCGGTAAAATGATATTAGGGAAAATGAGATTTAGGTTTTACGTAGCATCGGAATTATGAAAAGGTGGTTAACAAATCACTTGTCAAATAATAAAGTTGGCAATCGTTCTTCTGGTTATTGAGTTTCAGAAAAACGATAATGTGGGAAAACAAACCAGCGACATTTCAAAAGTATGGTAAACAAAGTATATGAATTATAAGAATTCGTTTAACCGTTTTCGGACAAGTGAAAATCGGGCAAATGTTTTTTGAAACTTCGACAGGTTACCTTTGAAAAGTCATATCTTAAAAAAAACCTACTACTAGTCAATGACTACGCGGCATTTTTGATGGTGAAGATAGGTACATAGTATTATTTTAATAGCAACACGTGTCAGTAATCATGTTAAAATACTTCAAATCATTTAATTAACGATCCTGCAACGTGTGTTCGAACTATTAAAAATAATATACCTAGTTAGGTGAGAAATTCCCAGATAAAATCTTTAAGTGATTAGTCACAATATAATGGACAACTGGATACGTGTTTATAAATATAGAACCCTAGTTCTGTGTTGTAAAAACGCATAATAGACAAAAAACGTTATAAATCGAACTCTATCGCAAATCATACAGTTTTTTAGAGACTAAATATATTTGTTATTAAAGGAATTCAAAATAACAACTTCTTAAGTACTTTCATAGCATCATCTGAGACAAGATATACGTTTGAAACCGTACTGTTTTTTAGTATTGCCTTTTCACAGGCCCCGAGTGGCACAAAGCGACTCAACCACATCTGGAAGCAACCGCAGGCCCTCTCCGAAATTAATTGTAAACCCCGATTCCCATCGCAAGATATTGGCGAACGCATAGCTATGTTGGGAATATTCGGCTTTCTTCGGCCAAAGGCGGCTTACGGTCGAAATATTGATTTGGATAATCCGGTTATTCTGTGTCGTATTTGTTTTAAAATCCATTCTTCTTCAATACACTTCATCTGGAAGTAAGTACATTTTTATGCTTTATCCGCTGAATAGAGGAGATAACCGTAATGTAAATGCGGGTGATTATTTCACGGGGAGGGTGAAATGAGATTTACAAACGACAATATTTTTCTCAATAACTATATGTACATGGAAAGATTTGCCTCGTCACTTTTTTAACATAAGTACAGGTAAATACGCAAAATAGTTTTATTAACAACAGAAACGCAACACCGCGTTCCTACCTACCTACAGAGCAAGTAGTGGCGTTATTTTCAATGTTTGTAATCCACACGTTATCCACGTTTATCACCTGACCCCGATCACCCAGGGGTTTTTTTTTTTTTTTTTGATTTGGCTAACTTCAAGCCGGGCCTCGCAGGACCCTTTTGCTTGGAACTGGCTTGTGCGTAATTGGCCAGAGGGCAAACCAGCAAAACTGACTTGTGCGTAATTGGCCAGAGATCACCCAGGGGAATTAGCGGCAATAATTTTATATTCAACTAGGAAAAAATTATAGTGTTCGGTTATGGCGCTTCGCCGGACGCTGCCGCGTCGCGCTCGCTTCGCTCGCTCGGCTCACGCACTGTAGGGTCGCAGTTCACCTAATCGTTTTTTTCCCTAAGGGATCAGGCTAGGGGATTCTAGTGGACAACAGCGTAATTCAATATGATCCGTAAGAAATGATTTTATTATTATTATTAGGACCAGCTCGTCTGTAAGGTGGAGATTCTACCCCAGTTAGACTGGTCCAAATATGAGCGAGATGAAATTCCGCTGTGTGTGCCCCACCTCTCTTAATCAGCTGGTAGATTACGTGCCGCATTGTACGGGTCAGTTACCCCTCAGAGGGATGATCACGTCTTTTCGAACGCACGTTAGAACAATTCAACTGCCACTCAGCAAAACCTTTTAAAACTGCATCGTCATACTTAGTGCTGTATAAGGCACTTGTAAGACCCCACCTCGAGTATGCCTCAGTAATATGGAACCCCAAATTCAATAATTATTCAAAGTCCATTGAAATGGTGCAAAAACATTTCCTGAGGTCAATTAATGCACCGTAGACTAACAGGTAAAAAAATACCTACTTTTATCTCCTCCATAAATACAATCTTCCCTCTCTTAAAGCTAGGCGTAAAATGTCTGACGCAGTAGCATTATAAAACATTTGTAGAGGACATTACTACAGTTCGTGATCACTTTTTGAGAAACGTCGTTTTCGAGTTTCACTGCGATCTCTCGCCTCGCTCGCCGACCCGCTTTCCTCGACACACGTCGGGGCACGCGCACCCTTGCACCGTATTTGTGACGCCTATAATACATTCTGGGTTTCGGTCGACATCTTTAATGTCAGTCAAGTGTCAATAAAGTTTTAGAATTGGCAATGAATACAAAAGAGTCGTAGAATCCTTATTTAAGAGCGTGCAAACAAAAAGTTCGTATTTTAGCTAACGTAAGGCTTTTTCAAATGCCATATTTTCGTTCAAATGATTACATTCTTAAAGTAAACTACTGTTTTGTATAGATAAACTCTTATTCTAGACCATAGCATTGCCATAATTCTATTCATATGTCTATATTATATATGCGTATGTCAATATTATAAATGCGAAAGTGTGTGTGTTTGTTTGTTTGTTTGTTTGTCCTTCTTTCACGTCGCAACGGAGCGTCGTATTGATGTGATTTTTTGTATGGAGATAGTTTAGAAGCTGAAGAGTGACATAGGCTACTTTTTCCAGCGGGAAAACATCTTATTCCGACGGGAAAATTCAATATGTTACATTTTCCTACAACCACGCGGGCGACGCCGCGGGCATCAGCTAGTACTTTATAAATACTTATTACACTAGTGCGGAAAAGAGCACTTTTCGTGCATATGTCGAAATTTTAAAGAGCCATATGTACAGTAAAAAAATTAATTTATCTCGACTCGTTGCGAATTTCCTATTTTCGGCACTTGTATCGTAAATAACTATTTTATATATTTTTCCGATACAAAAAGACACTCACATCTACGCGACGCACGAACAATGCGTTGCGAGATCGACCAGCTGGTGTACAACGCTGCGGCGCTACCACAAACTTCGAAAGTCGAAGTTCGTAATACATGCATCCCTGTCACTCGAGTAAGGGAGTGCGATAGAGATGGAAATACCCGAACTTCGACTTTCGAAGTTCGTGGTAGCGCCGCTGATGATGATGAACGGAAGTACAAATAGGAGTCATATGAATAGAAATCTGACCGAAGGCTGGTGGTGCCAGGAACTAATCCGGGTAAGTGAAGAACTAAACGAACGATAGGGGACTGAAATGAAGTTTTAGGATGCTGTCTCTTTGTTAGCGGCTAATAATAATGTTTTGCTTTTATAGTTCTAGTCAGCTTTTTGCCGACACTGAAGACTAAATTAAATACATTGAATGTTTAGTCTCTTGTAACTTATGTACCAAATAAATATGCTATTTACATAAACCTGCATACATCTATGAAGATTTTCATAAGGTGTATGTGAATTTCCAAGCTGCACTACGTCTGCGTGGTGTAACGATTCCCCCCCCACGAACAACTTCTTACCCTTATAAACCTAAAACTACCTAAGAACTAAAGCAGCTTCTCACCGACTCTTAAGAAGCGGGATAATTTGTAATAAGCTCTATTGTGATGTAAAACCCTATTCCTTCGTTAAGCTCTAACACGACTTCTGTAATTTGCATTCTATCGACTTATTTATTAAACCTACTTTTAATGCGTGTTTTATTACTAATACCTGTAGTTTGGCCAGTACGTGATCGAATAGTGGTAGGACCCCATAAAATGTTGTGTACCGTAATAATCCAGGTCCTTTTATGAAAGCTAGGCAGGTTTTGGACTCTTCATTAACATAATTAAAGCTAGCCTATCAGTACATAAATTGACTTAACTATACCCTAGCTTCAACTACTAATCTCCTAGTTCTAATTATAATAAAGTCCTAAGTATGAAAGTATAAGTTCATTCGATGAAGAATTATTGTAAAATAATTCTGTTTGTCGTTCATTATTGGTAATTACATTATGGATGATAATTCTATGTCACTCATTATATTATTAGTATAAATATTTTTATTTTTGGGTAGAAAATCCCCTACCTCCTATTATCCGTCCGGTTGAACGAGAGAGCAGCCTTTTAGGATTCATAGCAAGTAGATTATTTATTTAAACCTATTGCCTACCTGCCTGTATGTATATCTTATGTGATCTTAATGAAAAAAAAGTTCCATGTACTCGTATATATAAGAATTTTATTGCAATGTGCTTAGTGGTATTGTTGCATATTGAGTCAGTAATCTGTATAAATAACTTAAGAAATATCATATTAACTAAAAATAAAAACTCTGTATACGAAAAAGAAAAGGATGGGGAATACGTGCTTGTTGATAGTATGCATGAGTATTATGCTCGAATAATGTGTTTCTTTGTTTATAATTTTAACGCGTCGGCATTAAATTATTTAAAATTCAGTTTCTTTTTACTATTGTACAATGTCAATGCAATCTTTTAATGGTTATTACCAAAATGCGAGGGGCTTACGCACAAAATCTCATATATTTTTATCACATGTCGCTCAATCCGATTATGATTTCATAGGCATATCCGAAACATGGTTAACAGGGGATTTTTATGACCGTGAGTATTTTGACAACAGATATAGTGTGTTTCGTTGCGACCGGTCTTACTCCAGGCAAAATACGGTTTTGAAAAACATTAATTTATAATAGCGTTTTTTTTGTTGATTTCATTTGAAAATGTTATTCTAAGATGATTTAGTCAAGAATCCGACAAACTTTCTACCCGGAAGTAATTATGTAGATTTAAATGAAGCATGCATTATCTATTTTTGTACGATTTATCTTGAATATTATAGAGCAAATGTAAATGAACCAAAATAAAGACAAAAACATTTATTAATATTTTTACTGACTTTTCAGAAGCCAGTTAACTTATCATTTTTTCGATTTCTGAAATTTTGTCGGATTTTGTCGCTGGGTAACTATTTAATTGAAAATATATCCTTTACACATAAAAAATAAGCTATTATAAATTATTTCCAAAATTGTCATTTTTTCCATACAAGTTGTCAGTTCATTGCCTGGACTATCTGCAGTTGATAGCGGTGCTGTGCGTGGCGGAGGAGTGGCCTTGGCAGTGCGGACCGACTTCAGTCCGGTGCGCCGCGACTGGCCCGTGCCCCCCTCGGCTGGATGTGAGTGTGTGTGGGTGTCAGTCCCTCTGACAGCCTCGCCGACCAATAATACTAACGTAGGACCGGGAATACGTACCAATACCTGTCATTTGAATATTGCTTGTGTTTACATGCCGCATGGACCCCATTATAGGGAATCATTAATATCATTTTTGGATATAGTGTGCCAATTAACGGTAGACCATAGTAACGAAGTATTTCTTATAATGGGTGACCTTAATGTATCTCAAGCTAATTGGGTACCAACATCGTCGGGCTTAATGGAGCTATCGTCGGGTAACGACTTTGCAACGCGATGCTTAGCAGACTTTTTATGCTTTTCTGACCTAAAACAATATAATTGTATCATTAATTCGTATAATAATTTACTTGACTTAGTATTATGCAATAGGGGTTGTATAGTATCTACGTGTGATGAACCATTGGTATCTGAGGATGTATTGTACCATAAGGCATTAACAATACATTTTGAACTTAGCTATGTGCCACAATTAACGCCTCTTGTGAAAGAGATTTACAATTTTCACTCGGCTAATTACGAAGATATTAATAAAGAATTAAGGGATATAGATTGGGGTACTTATTTTTGTAATATTAGTTGCGAAGCTTCAGTTGAAAAATTATATAATTTGTTAAATCACTTAATTGACAAGTATGTTCCTCGGCGAAGGCTACGGTCTTTATCAAAAACACCAGCTTGGTATAATAAATCATTGAAAAAAATCCTTAATGAAAAATGTAAGTTTCACAAGCGTTGGAAGTTATACGGGAACCCACTTGATTATGACAGTTTTAAAATCCTACGAAAACGTGCCGAAAAAATGGAACAAAAATGTTACCGTGAGTTCATATCTTTCTCAGAAAACAATATAAAGAATAATCCTAAATACTTTTGGACATATATTAAATCTATTTTTTCAAGTAACGGTTTGCCGCAAACTATGGTTTACAAAGACATCGTCACCTCTAACGGCGAAAACATTTGTAATTTATTTAACAGCCACTTCCATTCTGTGTTTGAAGTTTATAACAGGAGCTCTACTGATACGGATAATTTGGCTGCACCAACTAATCCCTTGATAGATATAAATTCAATTGAAATGAGTGAAGATATTGTAAGACGATATCTCAAATCTGTTAATGTTAATAAGGGCGCAGGACCTGACGGAATACACCCACTTTTTATTAAAAATTGTTATGCTTCCCTCACAGCTCCAATTACGATAATCTTCAAAAAATCTATCAAGGATGGTTGTGTCCCAGCTATATGGAAAAAAGCATGGATAACTCCTGTGCCAAAGGGTCCGGCAAGCCGTAATATTGAAAAGTATCGACCAATATCTAAATTATGTCAGTTTAGCAAACTCCTAGAAAAAATTGTTACTGACCAATTAGCTGCTGTTGTGCGACACCATATAATACCCAATCAACATGGGTTCTACAGAGGCCGTTCGGTGGATACGAATTTGTTAACTTTCACGAATGATATATTACTAGCTATGGATGATGGATTCTCTGTGGACGCCGTGTATACCGATTTTTCCAAGGCATTTGACAAAATATGTCACTATACCTTATTATGCAAGCTATGGGAACTCGGTATACATGGTGATTTGTTTCGTTGGATTAAGTCATATGTAGAAAATCGCACACAGTCGGTGGTAGTATCAGGCTTTACCTCTCAAAGTAAATATATCAGCTCCGGTGTCCCTCAAGGCTCCCATTTGGGCCCTCTTTTGTTTACGTTATATATTAACGATATCGTAAAATGTATCTCCCACTCCTATGTTCTTCTTTATGCAGATGATGCAAAAATTTATAAAGTTATCCGGAATTCTTCTGATTGCGAACTGTTACAAAATGATCTATGTAATTTTGAGAGCTTTTGTAGAGAGAATAATTTGTTTTTAAACATAGACAAATGTAATACAATTAGTTTTTCTAGAAAAAAAACACCGTCCTACTTTAATTACAAATTATGTAACCAAGACCTGGTAAGAGTAAACGAGATTCGTGATCTTGGAGTAGTCATGGACAACAAATTATCATTTATACCTCATATCGATTCCATCCTAGCTAAGTCTTTTAAACAATTAGGTATGATCCTGCGAATTGGTAAACCTTTCAGGAATACCTTAACACTTAAAATTCTTTATAACAGTTATGTACGAAGTCGGCTTGAGTTTGCATGTGCTGTTTGGAAACCCCACTACAGCATTCATATTGACAGGATAGAGAGGTTGCAGAAAAAGTTCCAAAAAGCCCTTGATTTCAAATGCGGTATTGAATACAAAGATTATGTGGAATCCCTAAACCGACATAAAATGCAGTCGCTTGAGTGTCGGAGAGACTGTGTTGATTCGGTTCTATTATATAAAATAATAAATAGTCATATCGATGCCCCTAGCTTGTTAAAAGATATATGTATAAGAGTTCCAGGTAATAAAGAACGCCGATGTCGTCTCAAATACAAACATTTATTCTCCATCCCATGTAGTAGAACTAACTATTCTAAAAATATGTTTATTAAGCGGGCATGTGCACTTTATAATGAAAATAACATTGTAAAAAAAATTGATATATTTAATTGTACCATAAGCTCAATAAAAAAAAAATTCAGGACTAGTAGTATGTAAATCTTAACGTATATTAACGTATATTAATATATAAAAGTATTAATATATTTCATCATGTTTATTGTCGATACTTATTCAAAAAGTTGCTAAATACGTAGACACGTTTCTGTTCACTAGGTTTTCTGTGAAACTGTTTCTAAAAATTCTGTGTAACCTTTTACTAATTAGCTTAACCTGATCCAGGATAGGTACTTTTTCGTGCTTATATAAAGATATGTTTAATAAAAATGGAAACTATAGGTCTAGATTAAGAGAAGAAATTGTATCAATATTTTTTGTATGACCGTTTGTTTCATAATTAAATAAATAAAAAAAAAATAAAAAAAAAAATTATGAGCTAGTTGTCTACCCTAAGTAATTGTATTTTAAACCAAAGTTCTAAACGACGGTTTGTGTGGTAATTCTTTTACTCACACATAGCTACTCACTCGTTTGGATGAGGACTGGACGGCCTAACAATTTACCTGCCTGGCTACCTAAGAGTTTAAGACCCAAAGAACGAATCTACCAGCGTTTCCAACCTAACGGTCTGTCTAGAGAGAAACACCGAAACTACCTCAACAGACATCTTTTATCGTTAATAAATGTTGTATTTACAACTTATGTGGCCAATATATACCTAAGACCATTCTTTACCGATGTCATTGGTGTAGTGTCAATGTAAACCGTACCCTACATGTGAAATATTCTACCTAAATCGTACTTTGAATGAATAATGGCCGCTCAAGACAGTAATTTGCCTTAGGTGGAGAATAGCTACTCCTGATAGTATAATGCCTAGAATGAAGGATATCCATTCATAACAATAAGATACTTTAGGTGGATTTGATGAACTGCTCCGCCTGTCATCAATTCCCAGACTTATTCCATCTTTCTGGAACAATTCTGATATCTCATCGTCATAAATAGAATAGTTACCTTTCTTTGATGTCTATTAATTGTCACACCGTATGATATTTCACATGTATCCCACGGCAACTTGACACTCCTTTGACCACTTAATGCACTTAACTTAATCTCAGTTTCATTTATAAAATATACCTTTTTTTGACCCTATTGGAATAGTAACCTTAAGTCAAACAAGTTCTAGAAATATTTTTAATTACAGGAGACATAGTTATAAGCCTATCACCCCATAACGCGTGAATTTAGCCCTACATCTACCCCAGTCCCTATTCTGCTCACCTCTAGAACCATACCTTAGTTTAGAGGCAAGAATGTATCCCTAGGTAAACTGTAAGTAGTTCAGTCGGCAAAACTGAGGTATCAAAACCTAGCGGCCTGTGTATTTGCCCCCCCTCTCGCGACCGGAGTCTTAGGGAATACGAGAAGTAGGGCGACCTGTCTGGAAATAAGTCTAGTATATTTACATATATATAATGCTGAACGACCCCTCAGGCATCCGATCGATTTCAACGAGCGGAGTATCCTCCTGTGCTTATCACATGAATGACCAAGCCACGTCTACGTCGTCAGATGTGCTGAGAGACGTGAGGGCCCCATTAAGGGGTTTCGTCTCCTATGTTGGTAAAAAGGTAGACGCCAGACCACACCTCAAATCTGGTAACAACGGACACGGAGTCAACCCGGGTTGGCACCGGTAGGTGGCGATGACTCCGCAGATATACTGATCTTGGCCGCGATCTGACTGATTTAGGCGATTAGAATGTAACCCAACTACATTTCGGAAGCAATCGCTCAAACATAACTAATACCTAGGAGTAGCCCAGGCTTATTAGCTATATTTGATTAACCATAAAAGCCCCCGGATGTCCGTAGTGACTAATATAATCCCGACTGTTTTCCGAAATCATTAAACCCCAACTTAGTCCCAAAAACAATCACTCAAACATAACCGATCTCTCGGTAGCCTAGATAATCAGCTATGTTTGATTAACCATAAAAGCCCCCGGATGTCCGTAGTGACAAATATGGTCTAGACTGTATTTCGAAACACTAACCCTAACTTAGTCCCAAAAACAATCACTCAAACATAACCGATCTCTCGGTAGCCTAGATAATCAGCTATGTTTGATTAACCATAAAAGCCCCCGGATGTCCGTAGTGACAAATATGGTCTAGACTGTATTTCGAAACACTAACCCTAACTTAGTCCCAAAAACAATCACTCAAACATAACCGATCTCTCGGTAACCTAGATAATCAGCTATGTTTGATTAACCATAAAAGCCCCCGGATGTCCGTAGTGACAAATATGGTCTAGACTGTATTTCGAAACACTAACCCTAACTTAGTCCCAAAAACAATCACTCAAACATAACCGATCTCTCGGTAACCTAGATAATCAGCTATGTTTGATTAACCATAAAAGCCCCCGGATGTCCGTAGTGACAAATATGGTCTAGACTGTATTTTGAAACCACCTACCAAACATGCCGCATTCCAGAGGGTAGCCCTGGCAAATAAGGCATGTTTGATTTAGCCATATAAACCTTATAGAATATATTCGATAAGTTAAATATAACTTGGCCCTAATTCCCACTTTAAATTCACAAATGACTATAAAATCGTAAAATAGTAAATGACTCATAATTACGAGGAGAGTTTCCCCATAACGACAAGCCATCCACCATAATCAAGATAACACACCAATAATTTCACAGCCTAACAGTCAGGGACGCTATGCCAGTCCGGGTGCCGAGAATTGAATCCCGCAGCCATCCCCGTTTTCTCCTTTTAAACCCCTCATACTACTCCGACATCTTCCTATCCCCGCCGTTTCGAGACACCACCGTTCCTGTTATCCGTTTATATCGGTCCTTAATCTGAAAAACTTAAATTATTTTGCAAGATTATCATGATATTAATTAATTTTATCATTTGACATGCAAAATTGCCCCTGCGACCCATTCGTAGAATAAATAATTGCTCTATTGATTGATTTACAATAGTATCATCCTTAGCTTTGAAACACCTAACCTCTTTGGTAATAAGGTTGAAAATCCGTTGTACGTATTCACGCGCCAACTCTGGTATGCAATAAACACGTGATATTATTCGCACCTTCCCCCGCCACTGGTCGTATCGCCCATTTAATTAAGCTCCCAATGCTCTAGCTATTAAGATGGAAATTCGTATGTTCGCCCTACGCCCCCTGTCATGACGCGATTGCCAGGGTAGAAATATTACTTTGGTATCCATATTGTAAAGGATTGTTATAAGCCTAGTTCATATCGCACTATTACAAACCCTTGTACCCATTATCATGAAATAAACTCATACAATATTCTTAAATGAAATAAGTTTCCGATACTGAATATTTACACGTTTGAATGCTAGCTTAATTGATTCCTACCTTCCTTTTAACTATTAAGTAAATTTCCCAACTTTGGGTAAGAAATAAAAATTTGTCATTTCCTTCCCTGTATCAATAATTATATAGATACACACCGACGAGTATGCCCATTCCGTTACAGCGGGGTACATACAGCTCCCTCTAGTCAATAGATAGAGAATGTTAACGATGAAGTCGAATAACTTCAAAATGGGCTCTAAGTTTCGTTTTTAGCGAGTTTATTTACTCCATTTGTTACATCCACTTGGGCTGCGTCGTTTGTTACTCTTTCTAATTAAACCGAACACAGCTGAGCCTTTCGATTTGTGTCGGAAAACCGTCTCCCATGCCAGCACGGGAATAGCGACGCGATCAGGTAGACTTGCTCATTATTCGCTTTGACACTCGCATGAATATGTACGCGGCTTTATCCGCTATCATTGGGGCCCCGCCCTAAGCCCAACCACGAAACCAAGTCTTACGCAAACGTGTTTCAGAACTTACGTGCGCCGAGATTGATTTAAAACGAGCTAGCTCTGTCAGCCATTACTAATTCCAAGTTGCGCTAACTTTGAATACGGGCACTTGGCTTAGGTAAACGAAATAAATTGTAAAATAGTGTTTAATAAAATTATTTAACTTCACTTGTATAACACAAGTGCGGTCACATATCAAACTAATCAAATCTTTAGGTCAATTTTCGTCGTCGTTCGACTATCGTCCTTTAATCGTATTGATTTCAAACTTTGAAAGTTTATAAAACAGAAAAAAACATGAATCACGAAATTTATAAATTTAGAAGATCGCCATTATTTTTAATTACACAGATGATATCATCTTGAATTAAGATGATCTTCTAGAGCCAAGAAATTAAAAAGTCTTGGCTCAAGATAATTTTGCTTCCTTAGGCACTTGTCCCACCGCAGGCGAGTAGCGAGTACTCTCATAGTAATTATTACCCGCTTTTACTCGCGCGAGTAAGAATTACTATGAGAGTACTCGCTACTCGCCGGCGGTGGGACAAGTGCCTTAGAGACATTTTGACATCTTCCTAGTTAATTGCTTAGTTCAAGAATGTTTACTACGAGTCAAGTATGTATTTTTTTTTGTATAATCGTATATACGTGACTTCACCAACAAATGAATGCATGTGGAATGGGTACCTACTCAATTCATAATTTAATACCATTTATTTGTACTGATGTATATCATGTTTAGCACCGCCGATGGTGCTATGTTTCATATACAAATGAGAGAAGACTGTAGGTTGAATATTTATAATGAAGTATTTTATATTATGAAAAAAAAAAAAAAAAATAGTTTATTAGACAAAAAAAAGAACACACTATACTTATCACGACCCTGTGTCCTGAGCTAGGAAACCCTGTGCTACAGGACCCAGTTTCGTGTCAAAGTTTTTACACAAGTAGGTACTTAGGTACTTATTATGTACAATGCATTAGATAATTTACAATGAATAGGATTAGCAAGCATGCGATCGCGAAGGAGAATTAAATATTACTTCGGGAGCATCATTTCGAATCGATCGATACCTATAGCTTTCTTTCACTTTCATGGTGCTTCTCGTGACCGTCAATTTCGCTCTTCTGGCAATCATTCTCTATCTATCCCTCTTCACCGTACTGGCTTTATGTCCAATTCTTTCACTGTGCAGGTGGTTCGTCTTTGGAACGGCCTTCCCCCCGCGATCAGGAAAGCCCCGAGCAAATTCGTCTTTAAGCAATCTGTGCGTAATTTATTTGCTGGCAGATCCGAGTAGACTAAAGGTTACAGACGATATGATACAGAGACAGAATATAATGGAAAAATAAACCATCTTCGTCTGTAGCCCCCGACAGGATACTAAAAAATGATCGGGGTAACTTCCTCGTTAAAAATAACACGAAACAAAAATATTTAATTAAATAATTTGTTTCGTGAAAAGGGTATAAAGGTTACAGGTTTGCGCTTGTAAGTATGTATCTAGTGTATATTTATGTATATATATTTATTTGTGTATGTAAGTATTTATTTTATTTATGTACCTATATGTATTTGTGTAAATATGTTGTATATAAGAATACCGTAATGTTATTTTTTTTTAGTTGTTATTTGCACTGCCCCACAATCTTTTCCGCTTTGCCTTAAGGTTTGACTGGTAGAGAATGCCATATGGCATTAAGTCCGCCTTTTGTACGATAAATTTTCTTTTGTGCAATAAAGTTTAAATAAATAAATAGCTATCTCATTCATCAAAATCAGTTTGGTGTCGTTAACGCTACGGTGGAACACACCATCCTTAATGTTATCATAGACTGCTAAAAGGTTGTAAGTACCTTGTTTTACCGACAATTGTTCCATCGAATGTAGATACTCGTCTGTTTCGCAGAATTTTCATTTCAGCCAAAAATTTTTTTTTCAGAATCAGTCAACTTTTCAGGAATGTTATAATACAAACCTAATGGGTTGTACATTGTACAGAATGACCTTTTAGCTGTACCTAAAAAGTAAACGGTTTCTGAGTAACAGAAATTCGATGAAACGAAAATTCGGCGAAACCATGCATTTGGTGATGCGTTTGTCGTTGAAATAAGGGGACACCCTGCTAAAATCATGGCCCTTCCTTCCGGATCTGCCACATTCGGGTAAAACAGACAACTCACAAAATAAGAGCATCAATACAAATTTTCCACGTCCAAAAGGTAATTTAGCGTGTTAACTACCGCACACTACCTGCCGTTTAAGTGAGTTACGTATTTAACGTGGGGTAATGGAATCAATGTCGGATCGTCTTTCTGTTCGCTCACTAATTCACCTTTGTTCGTACTTTGCAGACGGCGTCATTTGTACCATCGGTTGGGTGTGGCGCAAGTGATGAGATGGAGGCGTAAAATTATGGTTATCGAACGAGCGCACGAAGCGAACGAAGTTATATTATTTCTGGGCCGAAAGTCGATTTTGTCCGGTGTCTGCTGTCTGTCCCGCTGTTCTACTCTACAGGTCACATTCTCGTGTAATTTTGTGAGCAAGTTCGTTGATTATATAGATTTTATTGTAGTGACTTTTTCAAAACTCAAAAAGTTTTTTTCATTTTAAAGACAGGTTAGCGAGTTCTACAGCTAACCGAGACACTAGTTATAAACTAACTGTCCACGCGGCTCCGCCCGCATAGAGAACCCAAGCGAAGCCACGGGATGAAATATAATATATGACCTCCTGAAAGTCCATTATATACAGGAGTGAAAGAATTTTTGAAGTCGGATGAGTATTTCTGATTATATCGGCTCCACATAAAAACTTACAAAGCTTACATTTCACTGACCTCTTACTTATTAAACTAGCAAGCGAAGCGAACGAAATTCTATACTTCTCCTTAGGTCGAATATCATTTGTTCCTCTCAGAGGATTCTCGTGCTTTGTGAGCACTGACGCCGCGCCGCGACGCGAGTCGAGAAAGATCTACCCTCCTCTATCTAATTTACACAATGCGAGTGAGACAGGAGACGCTCAGTCGCGCGCGAAGTGACTTGTCAGCAAGTTGTGCTAGACGTACAGGTGCAATCAATAGTATTTTTTTCGTCAATTCAGTTTTCCGTGGACGGCCGCGACATACTCTCGATTTTTCTCGCACTATAAACACCTCTTGTTCTAAGTGTTCTAATAAGAGAGACGGATAGTGCGAGAAAATTCGAGAGAGCTGGCGAACCGTCGCTTGATAGGCGTGCAGACTCGTGAGTTCTACAGGTCGCACAGCAACTAGTTACTATAGATAAAAGCCCTAGGCTTCCATTCAGCAATAATAGGGAATATGCATGTGATTTAGAAATGGACAAAAAAAATCACGTGTAATCTATATTGCTTAATAAATATACACACATGATTATTTTTTCAAATTATCATGTTTCTATTGATAAAATAAATTGTTTAAAAGTACTATTTTTCAAATTCCCTCGCAAATTTCCAAAACGCAACGCTATTGGCGGAGCGAAACGTGACGTCACCGTGCAGGTCGTTAGTATGATTATTGAAAGTTATTCGCATTGTTTGGCCGCTGTTTATGATAAATAATCAGTGTTTTTTGGTAATTATTAAGTGAAAAAAGACTCGCCACAATGACAGAAGGCGGTTTTGTCAAGGCACAGTCGGATAATCTGCCTAAAATTGATGTGTTCATGATGGCTAAATTTAATACATACTTCGCAAATATTTGTGACTTTACGTCCGCTGAACTAAGAGGAGTAAAAGCTGCAAGGTAAATAAGTTACAGATATTCAATAAATTTTCATATTCCTTGTTGTTATACTCGTGAGATTGGTCAATTAAATAATTATAACCTATTTTGGCGATTCAAATAGCTAGACTTTTAAACTACTTCAAATAGGTGTCTTTGTTAAATAAGTGGAATAAAAAACTAGTAGATATTTATCCATACTATATACTATTTTACTATACTATAACTTTACATATTATATATACTAACTTCTGCCCGCGACTCCGTCCGCGTGGAACTCATTTATATCGTAGCTCCATACAAACTTTCACCCCCACTTCATCCCTTTGGGGGATATGGGGGGAGCTACGATATAAACGAGTTCCACGCGGACGGAGTCGCGGGCAGAAGCTAGTTATATTATATATTTTATATATACTTACTTAATAATAAATTATAAATGCGAAAGTGTGTCTGTCTGTCTGTTTGTTACCTCTTCACGCTTAAACTGCTGAACCGATTTGGATGAAATTTGCTATAGAGATAGTATAAACGAGTTCCACGCGGACGGAGTCGCGGGCAGAAGCTAGTATTATATAATCAAAGATATGTAGGTACCTATTAGGAATGTTAAATGTTGAGAACATCTTTATGAACTTTAACAAACTAGGTTGTTTTCGTCAAGGCTTATAAATAAAACAAATTTGTGTAGGTCACTCAGTAAAAAGGATTAAATTCTTTTAACTTTCTTCGATCAACAGTGCAAACAAAGAAACTTAGCTAAAACGTTTCTTGATCAAAATCAACACTCGTAGTCAGCTGTTGATCAACAAAAATCATAATATTTGTAACATTAATAACTAAAAAAATTGGGAATCAGAATAGTTTTATGAATAAGTATATAATACAATTTTGAGGTTAGGTTATTGTTTACCTATATTGTTCGCGAGTCGTAATAAAAAAGATTTTAGGTACATACATATTTAATACTCACGTCGAAATGATCTTCACAACAATATAAACTAATCAAGCACGATACATTATCTCTCCTCATCGCCTTACACCACTTTATCCTTATATTTGCACCTTTGGGCATATGAAAATATTTGCAGTTTTAATGTGATTTTCACACATAGGGACAATACAATATTTATAATAAGCTTTTGTGTGCTCTTCCATTACAATAAGTTGATCTTATAAGCTTTAATCACTCACATTTATTAAAAGTGTGAATCAAACACTTTGTTGTTAATTTGTTTAAGAACCGCCGTGCACTAAGCTGCACGGTGACGTCACAAATGAGCGCGCCAAAATGGTGGCGTTTTGATCGTCCGAAAATGATAGTAATTTTAATTATTATTTTTTAGCTTATTTAATAATATTGTGAAAGTGTTATATTTTTTTCCGGTTATATAATTACTTATAGAATAGATAAAAAAAATAAAAAAATGTCATGAATATTCCCTATTATCAATTTATCTACAAAGAAACCCACGGCGTGCGAGTCTGTCTCGCACTTGAGGCCGGCCAGGCAAACGCTGTCGCCAGCCCCGAAACCCTCAGACGGTGGAGTTCATCAGTCTCGTGACGGTAACGTCGTTACAGAACTCAATCAGCGCCCATTGACGAGACGACGTAAGCTCAACTCGATTACGCGATATTATTCTCGCCTTACACTGACGGCAGACCGTCTCGCGATAGTTGGGTTTATATCTAAATATAATTATGGCCGTATCGCCTGGAGCAACGTGGCTCCTATGCATGCTTCAAAAGCGTCTGTTGGAACATTATTAGCGAAAATAGGTAGCTGGCTAGTATCCAAAATTTGTAACTTTAACGTCCAGTGATCAGAGGGGTAACCACGTAACGTTTTGTAAGCGCGTTAGGTAGATCCAACTGTCATTTTCCAATATAAAAAGTGACATTTAGATCTAACTGAGGCGCGTACAATGCGTTACGTGATCGACCTGCAGAGAGAGAGAGAGAGAGAGAGAGAAAAATAAATTAAGAAATTGTGCGAGCATTGTACAGAACTCGGTAATTATCCTTCATTATTGTACGTTTCGTAAAAGGTGGTAATGAATTAAATCAAATCAAATCAAATCAAAACATTTATTCGTGACAAACACAACAGATAATAAAAGAAATAAAATAAAAAGCACATTTTTCTTTGCCACGAAATGGACCCAGCTCAGCATGTTGCTAGCTTTGCAGCCAGCGCTGGTCTTTCGCAGGGTCCATTCGGTGAGACCACGGAAAGTAACAAACATTTAATTACATAGTCCTGCGATTCTTTTGGATAAGCAAGCTTCTATAGCATGCAGTATCTGCTTTGCTTACCATCGGATAGGCCGTCTAGTTATCTATCACTGTCATACTATAAAATCCCCGTGTGTCGGATTAGAATAGCATCACCCCCTTTCTTCCTGTGGGTGTCGTAAGAGTCGTACTAAAGGAACGGGGTTGAATTGTGTTGTGGGCGATGGGCCAGCAACTTATCACTGTGATTATCATATTTTGTCGATTTTTTATACCCATATTTATGCTCAAAGTGGCACTGGAACATACGTTTCATGTGCTCTGCCTACCTTATGGGAATAAAGGCGTGAATCTATGTATTTATGTATGTATAGCATAAATAAAGTCTATTCAGTTTTAAAGAAGTGACGGCACTGGTTCTTACTTGGCGTACGTGCTATCAGGAAGTTAACTAGGTACTTTAACTATGAAGATAAACTCTTTGATTCTCAAATGGTATTGTCGCACACTGCAAAGGTAAAAGTCCTTCAAAATACCTAACTAGCTTGATGCGAATGCTGAAAAAACTATACCCACGACAAGCTTTCTTTGAAATCAAACTTCTTTAAACATAACTTTACGGCCAGTATTTTTGATAATTTATTAAATACTATTTTCACTTGTCATGCTTGCAAAGTTCGCCTTTGTTCTGCATGTAAGCTGCACAAAACGCCACGTTTATGCTCTAGTGCACAAAGTAGTTATTTTTTAATGACTGATAATCGGGCCGAACAGCCACACACAATAAAACTTAGTAGAATAAACTTTTTATTTTATTCGATATGTATGTATCAATTTTACTTCCGTGTTTTCTATTACTAAATTAATAAAACCAGATAAAATAGACGTGGATTATTATTTAAAACCGTTTCAAAACATTAAATGACTTGGCAGTATGAAGCGCCTAAGTCTAAAAGGTGCATAGTTAAGTCGAGGGAGATAATGGCTCATATTATATGCACTTGTTGTACAATCTACTATTTACTTTAGGTAGGGCTAGTTTAGGCTTTCTACAAAAAGCTTGTTTACTACCACCGTGGCTTACAAGATCGGTTAATTTTCGCTGTATCAGACTGGACAAAGTTTTTGATTACTGTTGGTCTCATAAATCTTTCATAAACCTCAGAGTGCGTTAACTGCAATGCTTCTTGAATATTCCATACCCTTCGCCCAACGTAATGTTACAATATCCACCATATTAACTAGTTTACATTATTCATCAGATCCATGTCGTCAGATTTGTCAACAATGTCAAGCTTGCCGTCAAAGTTTATACATAAACCAACATAAACAGAGCCGCCTCCTTCGCGGATCGGCCTAGCATTACTTATTAAAGAGGACAGCGCAGAGGTCTTTGTAATTTGGCGGCATGTGCATTTGGTATTCCGCTGGTCAATATGCAGAACCCTGAATAATTAGTGGTCTCTAACCACTAAATAGAGGGTTCCTTGTTAATGTTTAATAGACGAGGGTCAATTTTCGCATTCATAATATTACTAGCTTCCGCCCGCGACTTCGTCTGCGTGGATCCGGGATAAAAACTATCCTATATATTTTTTTTTTTGAAGTGAAAACTTCTTTAGCGGCGCTGAGCACTTTTTGGGATGGAGAAAAATTGCTAAATACGTGACAGATTTTTGTGACGTCAGATGTGAAGGAGGTCACAAACTTTTATATTTTGCTGCTAGCCGATTCGACTTCATTCAAAACTGAACGCTATTCGTAAGAGTATAAAGCCGTTACACAGTTTTTGCAATAGCATATTCTGCAAATGAATTTGTAATTTTGTCCACGCGTCCTTCACCGTTTTGCTATTGAGCAAATTCGAATAGTTCGAATTTGGACGTTATTCCAAAGAGAAAAAATAATAATCTATCTTTGAAAAATATTTGGCAACGGCAAAAACAAATTGGTATTTTGTTCGCCGCCGCCGTCCGCTGTTCTTGGCGCCGACGGGGGCGGGCGAGCCGGGCCGACGCACCCAACGCGCCCGCGGCCCGTGCGCCTATGCAATGTTGAGTTTTCACTTCTGCCGGCACTCCCGGAGTGCAACCCGGTCTTTTTTTTAATGCATTCTTCTTCTTCTTCTCGTGTCGATGGTTTAAGACTGTGCGGGACCAGGAATGTGGCGACGCGTATCGCCGTCTGTTGCGTCTCGAAGGCCTTGCTTGGAGCAGGCGTGCGGACACGCTGGCCAAGATAACATGTGATCCTCTATAATGCATTTATTCATTGTTACGTCATGCATACATAATAAGTTGTTACATTTTTAGTTATAAGTCATTTCATGACACCCTGTAAGGGCACACAAATTACAGCATTAATTCTAGATTTAAGTAAGTAAACTTTAATCCAGACTATGAACTATCTTCGTGCAAAATTTCATCCAAATTGTTTGAGCCCTTTAAGCATATTAAGTAACAAACATCCAAACAGCTAAAAATACAAACATCCAAACTTTCGCATTTTATAATATTAGTAGGATAGTATACAAATACAAATACTTTATTAATAACGCCAAGTAGAGATAGATTAGTGGTCAACACTTTGATGTAGGTACGGTCGAGGTCATAAATACGTTTACACTTTTGTACAATAAAACAAACGAGTACATATCAAAGAAACTAAGGTATCCCTTTAAGGGATCTCTTCCAGCTAATCTTATTATCTCATTAACTGGCGTTAAGTATGGCAACATACTTCGTGCCTTAGAGAAAGCATGGTTTCTTGACAGCTGTAAGCCTTTATTTAATAAGTTTTTTCTACTCCTCTACCGTTATCTGTCATTATATAGGCTCTAGCTCAAATACATTGACACCGATAATATGTCGTCGAAAAACTCTATGCTCTATGGCCCATAAACGCACTGTTTAGTGTACTTTTATGGTTCATACATTTTTCATAAAAGCACTGTTTACCACGATGTCAAATCATCTAACTTTTTTTCAATCGGCCGCCATATTGCAGTGGTACCAACTTCATAAGCAAATTTTTCGAAATAAAAAGTTTTGCTATCAAACATTTGTAGAACATAAATTATTTACTAAAATAAAAATAAATGATCATGAATTGTGTGTATACATATTTTACCAATTATTGGTATTATTTATAAATATAAACCGATCCGATTCGGTTCGGATCCGGATTCAGTTTAGTTCGGATGGCAAGTTCAAGGAAATTAAAAACAAAACAGACCATAAACAAGAGGTGTCAATGTTGTGTCATATTTCTAATTTCCCACCAAAGTTCCAATTCACAATTAAAAGACAAAATATGATAACTATTCGTTATTAATAACATATTAAGATTTGATTCGTGTTTGTGAATTGAAAAAAACTGTGTACGTTCCTTTTAAAATGGACGAAGAAGAAAATAACTGCACCGCTGAAGAAATTGCGTGAGTAGTAATAGAACTAACGGAAAAACTACTGCCGAAAAGTCAAATGCTATTTATTTAGAATTAGTCGTAGAAAAAGTATTGTATGCAACGGTGTATAACTTGGTCTTAAAACGCTCGTGGCGTCTCTAATTGCGATGCTCGCCAAGGCTCGCATCGCAACTCACGCCACTCTCGCGTTTTAAGACCCTACTTATACAACAGTTGCATAAAATACTATAATATACTTCCACTTCCATGTCAGTACATTAGCGCCGCGTGCTGTATGGTCAAGGAAAACCAGCAATATCTCACTCAACGCAGCGAAACCAGTAAAATACATGTGAGAGCTCAATATATGAACCTTTTAGATCTGCCTCCCTGCAGATCTGCCATATTATACGAAAATAATTGTTATAATATGTGTATACTTCTGTACAATAAGTTACCTGACATTAGTAAATTAGAAAACATGACTTCTTTCAAAACTATGTTGACCAAATGGCTGCATGAAAAATGTTTTTATAGTAGGAGTATTTGACAAGTAAATAATAGGTACGTAACAAATAGCTGTATTAGTATTTAAGTCTTGACATCATGGAAGTAAAAAAAGACCGGGTTGCACTCCAGGAGTGCCGGTAGAAGTGAAAACTTGAATAATTTTAATTTTGCAAATCCGTTTGGGAGCTACGATACCACAGACACGTTTAACTTATAACACAACACGTTTAACTTATAATACAACAGTTGCATAAAATACTATAATATACTTCCACTTCCATGTCAGTACATTAGCGCCGCGTGCTGTATGGTCAAGGAAAACCAGCAATATCTCACTCAACGCAGCGAAACCAGTAAAATACATGTGAGAGCTCAATATATGAACCTTTTAGATCTGCCTCCCTGCAGATCTGCCATATTATACGAAAATAATTGTTATAATATGTGTATACTTCTGTACAATAAGTTACCTGACATTAGTAAATTAGAAAACATGACTTCTTTCAAAACTATGTTGACCAAATGGCTGCATGAAAAATGTTTTTATAGTAGGAGTATTTGACAAGTAAATAATAGGTACGTAACAAATAGCTGTATTAGTATTTAAGTCTTGACATCATGGAAGTAAAAAAAGACCGGGTTGCACTCCAGGAGTGCCGGTAGAAGTGAAAACTTGAATAATTTTAATTTTGCAAATCCGTTTGGGAGCTACGATACCACAGACACGTTTAACTTATAACACCCCTCTCTTTGCGTCGGGGGTTAATAGTACATTATTGCCATTCCTGCTGAGGCTAATATAGTAGTTTTCTCAAAAATGGGGGAATAAAAAGTACTAAATTTATATAAACTTTAAATATCGTTGCATAACGTGAAAATATTTACGATTTCCCGCGGTTTTTTTTTAACAGAATCGCAGGTGTACTTTTCTACTAAAAAAACGCAAACTATTTGAGACACATACAAAAACGTCGTGTTTGCAACAGAAAAATACGAGTTGAATTGGCTGAATACGAGCTGTGCCGTCTTCTATATGCCAGTTTCTACTTAAAAAAAATTGGTACTCGACAAATAAAGGAATTTATATATAACATTCCAGGCGGCCTGCAATGTTTTTTATTTTTTAATTTAGATCTGACCTTAAACTATACACTTTACCTACCAATATGTATCGAGTTATGTTCACTTTGCGGGCCATTTTTGAGAAAAAATAGATACGCGCGATTCGTTGCGTTCAAGTCGGCAGCGGCGGCGGATCACAGCACGACGCACGTGTACTCGCGCGTGCGGTGCCGGCCCTCGACTGACTGGCGGCCCGGGGCCGAGCGAGCGATAGGGTTCTAACGCCGTAATCTTGCAAATAAACTATTTAATTCCTTCATACTAAACTGTTCTTATTTCAAATGAAAATTCACTAGAAACAGATTCTCATATTGAAACTTATATTATAACTATATCGCTAAACCTATTAGGGTAGGTGCCTCCAACATAAAACGATGTCAATCACTTGTCGTATACGTCGATATAATATTTCAAAGAGCTTGCCCTCACGTGAGAGTAACTAAGTTATTGGATCCCTCATCAGGGCTAATGAAAACATACATGCTTGGAATACCTTACGAGGGTTTCAGTTATAGACGGGTGAGAGTAAAATTGTAACAGACAGGTCAATGGGACGAAATACCTAGGTAACTAAGTGATTGGGAGCTGAGACGACAATATAAAGTTAATTAACTAAAATTGTACCTTTTGCTTGGAGATTGATCTTACTGATCGTACCGTATACTAATAATAATAATTTGCACGTGGCAAGAATAATCATCACCGGTAGTATCATGTTGTGCGCTCGGAGATGGGATCTGCCATGTGTATCCCTTGCTTTAGATTGTTTTTGTTTTAAACGGACACTGTTGCTTCGGCCCCACGCATGCCTTCCAAAGGTCTGGGGCCAATGGTCTTGAAATACTAAACATACAAATAATAATAATAATATTCTTTATTGCACCACAAATAACAGATTTTTTTACAAGATCACGCAAAATAAACCGTAGTGCAGCATTAATTGCATTCATCCTTGCAGAACTATTTAAATTCGTATGACTGTTTGCCTTATATTGCAGCACCATCTAGCGCATTATTACTGAAGTTCAGTAGTCGCACAAGGCGCGTTTCCGATGGTGTGCATTTTCCTTATATACAACTTTACCGACGGGTTTGCCTGCTTTGGTGCTGTCTGGTTTTTATGAATGAAATTGGAAGAAGTTATTGAAATTTGAATTTGATTGTTCGAGAATGATTCTTGTTAATTGTCAAATCATCAGAAAACAAATGGGAGTCAAAGAGAATAGTTCTTGGAGAGTGAAGTGTTGTTATTTTCCGTTGGTCTATTAGCTGAAAGTGTGAAGCGTGGTGTACCGTTTATAGGGTACAGACCCGAGTTCCTCGTCCACAGTTTTTTGTGTTAAGAACAACAGTTTTCGCGCTAGTGCATCAGCGTTTTCTCAAGCCTTGAGGCGAAGCTCGCCGGGCGGTGGTGGAACCAGTTGTGGTTGTTGACACACTGAGGGAAACGGAAGATCTTCCGCCTTTTTCTAAAGGTCGGCACTCTCAAGCCCTGAGACGAAGCTCGCCGGTGGTGGAACCAGTTGTGGTTGTTGTCACACTGAGGGAAACGGAAGAGTTTCCGCTTTTTTCTGAAGGCCGGGTGCTGTTTTAGCACACTGGGTAAGCATTTTCGCCTATCGGTTGTGGTTGATTTTTGGCTTTTAGTCTAGACAGTGGAGTAGAAGTATTTATTGTGAAATTTTGTTTCATAGCTTCCGGGTTTAGGCCCCAAGCCTAAGTTCGCGGTGGTTGTTGCCCGAGGACTGATGCCAGTTCGAGTGCGCTGAGAGCCATCATCCGGAGTCTGCGAGCCGGAGGGAGAAGCGATCGGACTGTCCCGCTTACCAGCGCTTCCGGCTCTTGATCGGGAGAACCTCCGTCGGAGACGCCGCCAGGAGTTAAGTCGCGTTTAAAGGACTCCCGAGAGTTCGGCGTGTATTCCTTTTTGTTTGACCTTCGGTCAACGTTAGGGTCCATTTTTAATGTGACTATTACCCGTGATATTCTACCATACCGTGCCGCCGTTGGATTGTCAAACCTCCGACCTTAAGATCGGATCGATGCCTTCCGTTCTCCTGTAAAACCCTCAAAATTCAGAAAGGCCCTTTACCGCCGAAGTTGTCAGAACGATCGTTTGGATTTCATTTAGGCCCCATACACTCAGTCAACACACAACCTTTACCAACACTTAACATCTCGTCGAACCCAGACATTTTACATCCCTTTTTATTGTCGTGCTGGTTTGTCGACCGTAAATCACCATGTTTTGTCTATCATAGTCCAATCGTGTGCCGCAGCAACGGCCAGAGCACGGTTATACGTTCGGTATTGTATTGCAGTGTTATTTAACATGATCTAATAAACCTGATCGCGTTCGGGTCGTGATGTTTTCTATGCCGCAGTTATATGTAATAATTTTAGGAAAATAAAAAATAAATTACGTTCGTATCCTTGTGTGAACCTTTTATTCAATTTTCACTACAGTAGGTATTATGGGGTCCTTTTTATGGACTGATTGGGTATGTGAACGATACAAGTCATATAAGGCCACTAATCCCATTTATATTATCACGCTTATACCACTTGGCTATTCTAACAGGCTAGTTTAACAATTTTTCCCCATCACACAAAGTGCACAGCGCCGCTAAAGAAGTTTTCACTTCGAAAAACTAATCTAAATTATTTAGGCGACGAAACAGCGTGGCTCCGTTGCGTCGTCAAGTCCGGTGTAGAATGCGGTAGGTTGCCCTGGAACCACCGAAACACGACACTTTGCGGCCAGAATTCACCACAATGATTCCAGTACCAGTGATTTACTTAGCAATTATGATTTCAGTACCTACGTCGAAAATGCACCTAGAATTTTCCCGGACTTTTGTCTTTGTAGTAAAGGTTTATGCCGATGCCGGTAGAATATACTATCATATCAAATGGGCATATTATCTGGTCTTCAAGTCACTGACGGGAAATGACTCGAGATGGAGACAAGTGGCGACAACTCGAGTCGGCCAAGACTAGCTTCCAATCAATGAGCCATTGAAGTAAGTTAGTAGAGCGATTGGAGTTAGTAGGCTCTAGCACAGCTATACTCAACCTGCGGCCCGCCGATCTTTTGCGAGTGATCCACCATGCGATTCTAGTACACAATCCATAAATGTACTTTGTGACCCGGGGCTTACCTAAAATGTCTTAAGGTGGCTTTCCACCGGAGGGGCGAGACGAGACGAGACGATGCGAGAATTGAAATCGTATGGGACCTACTACCTATTTCCACCGTGCGCGCGCGCTCTCAGTGCAAATAGGTAGTAGGTCCCAAAAGAATTTCAATTCTCGTCTCGCCCCTCTGGTGGAAAACCAGCTTTAGCGGCCCTCGTAGAGAAAAGGCCCCGACATTTTCATTTCAAAGTCCAATATCTCAAAAACGGCTGAACAGATTTTCATAAAACATCGATAAGAACACTCGGGATAAAATTATCTATGGCACAAAAAAAACCGCATTCAAATCGGTCTATCCGTTTGGGAGCTACGATTCCACAGACAGATACGCAGACACAGATACACAGACACGTTAAACTTATAACACCCCTTTGCGTCGGGGGTTAAAAAAGGTTGAGCATAGCTACTCTAGCAGCTAAGGCAAGTGAACTCTCTGCTTATTACCTAATCTTTTAGATGCGCGCAACGCAAAATCCTGAATGATTTTATTCATTTGACTGTACGTGCGTGTAAGATCCTGTTTGTTCTATTTGAAATGGTTTGGGATTTGCAATTTGATGGAGATACCGTTGTAGATATGGTTGCATTTTTGCGTTTAAATAGATTATACTTAATACATATTCATGTTTAGTTTGAATTGAGTGTTATGTAATCTATGTTCGTACAACATTTATCATAATGAATTAGATTATATTGTGTACCTCTACGCTTCAGAAATGTAAACCATGTTCTGTTAGCTTGAACTTGGCTTGACACGCTACCGCGTGTCTAGATATACCCTTGTATCAGGCATATAACGTCAATCAAAATCGTAATTAATATCTACTAAAATCATCTGTTTTTGTTCAGTTGAATTAATTTAATACGAGGTTTCGGAGGTGCCCCTGAAAGATTGATATCGTCATCAATACTTAAGAAAACAGTATGACTAGGTACAAATCATTTCTTCTTACAAATGGGAAAAATCTCACCCCTTGCGAATGGTACAATAAGTAATGGGGTGTCGTGAGGGTGTAATTTCGAGAATTTTCCCCTTCATTGTAAGATGATTTTCCAAGGGGACGATCGTGACTGGCAAAAGTATTGATGATCCGCGATAATGACGGATACGGCATGTTTTTTGTGACATACATTTTACCAATGTTTGCCAACGATCCGATCGACATTATCAATATTTTTGCACAACACTACTTGCTTACACATTTTTTTAATTTTTTTTTTCCTTTCTTCCAAGTAGACTCTTACTCAATCTCTTTTGCTTCCTCTTCTGGACTATGGCGATATTGCGTTTCTGGACCTCAACGAGGAGCTACTTGATAAGCTGGAGCGCCTACAAAATGTAGATATCAGATATATATTTGGTCTGCGTTAGTATGATCATATCTCTGAATTCCGTTCTAAGCTTCGATGGTTTGCCGGTTCGCCGGCGCAGGGACGTGCATATCCTGTCATTACTTTTCAACACACTGTTCGGCCCTACTTCCCCTCCTCATCTTTCTGAGCGGTTTAAATATATGGCAGACGGCAGTGGCCACCGCTTGCGGTCGAGTGCTAACCTCTCTTGCTGTACTTACCGTCTAAAAAGACGAGAAAAATCTTTTACCGCGCGTGCTGTTAAGTTTTGGAATGAGTTGCCTTTGTCGCTGAGACAGTCGCGGTCTGTTGCGTCACTTAAGATTAATTTGAAGAAGTTGTGTCTTTCCAATGACTTGTGAAATAGTTGAATGTAGTATTTTTTTTATAATTGTATATTCGCGATATATATTACATAATACGTACCTAGGTATATTGTATATTTATATAGGCATGTTTTTATTTTTCTAGAATGAATACCTATTAGGTTTTGTTTTTATTATCTCTTTGTGTTTTTGTACACGGTATAAGTTTGCCTATCTCGTCCTACATACCTTCCTCTCAATTGCTCAAAGGTCAGCTGGAAGAGATCCCTTATAGAGATAAGTTCGCCTTTGTACTTTGATCTATTGTGTGACATGTATATTCTTTAACCTGTTATTGTGTACAATAAAGTGCTTACATAAATACATAAAGAGTTTGATAAGGTTGCTTTTAATTGAACAATATACGGTTTCAGAAAATATTAATATGGGAAATAATGATATTAATAATTTGCGATTTGTCTTTTAGACACGGTTATTATTGCAGTGGCAATGAAGACATTATTGCAGTGGCAATGAAGACTTGAACAGGAGTACAGGAAGGATGTTATGAGTTGGGCGGACTCGGAAACATCCGTGACTAGAGCCACGGCCACACTACGCTCTTGTCCACGTTAATTGCCTAGCCTGATCCCCCAGGGGAAAAAAACGGTGAGGTTGTTAGTTGAACTGCGACCCTACAGCGCGCGAGCTGAGCGAGCGATGCGAGCGTGACGCGGCAGCGTCCGGCGAAACGCCATAACCGAAGATTATAATTTTTTCCTTGTTGAATATAAAATAATTGCCGCTCCCCTGGGTGATCGGGGTCAGGTGATTAATGTGGATAACGTGCACACTGCAGGCCAGGATGCACCAAGCCCAAGCCCAAGACCGAGCAACTTGAAGAGTGGTGGTGTGACCGTTCACAGCTGTCACATCCCTCAAACATGAGTCATACGACGTCGAAGAAAATAGTACATTTCGATGCTAGTGCGGAAAGTATGTCATTACGTCACGTGTACCGAGATATCAAGCAAGCAAGACTCGGGACGGGTGAAGAATGACATTTCCGCACGTGTATTGAACGACGTTTTTTAAATACAGTTGCGAAAAAATAAGAAAAACAACAAGTAAGGAATTCGAGACTTTTATACTATTCATTCTGTAAAATCATTGTAATACAGTTGAAAATAATGACGTTGTTCAAAAATCATTTTTTTTAATACAGTTATTGAGTGGGAAAACTGAAAAGCACTAGTTCACCAACTTTCCGCACGCCAAACAGCTACGTAAAGTAGCACTTTTTGAGCAACTGTATTATAAAAATATTTTTTCAGTATTTTTATAGAACAAACCTAATGGACTCTAAACGATACTAATTTCCAAAATACTTGGAACAGTCGACAGGTTCAAAAAAATGCCTTCGGACAAATTAGACTTTGGACTTAAATGATTCATTCGGCGAAACCGTTTTTCGAGGTTGTGATAAGTTCCCGACGCTAATATATTAATTACATGAGTGAGTAAGAATAAAATGAGAAACCCCCGACATTTTCATTTTAAAGTCCAGTACCTCAAAAAAGGCTGTACAGATTTTCATAAAACATGGCTAAGAACACGCGGGATAAAATTATCTATGACACAAAAACAATTTAAACGAAAATCGTTTCATCCGTGTGGGAGCTGCGATACCACAGACAGATACGCAGATACACAGACAAACCCGTTAAACTTATAACACCTCTCTCTTTGCGTCGGGGGTTAAAAATAAAGTAATAAGCGAAATGTTTGTATGAAAAGAATACTAATAATATCGGGTGACAAGAAAAAGTCTGCAAAATAGTCAAACGTTAAGTAAAGTAGGTTCTTGCCTCCTCTACATTTAAGTAGGTTCTTGCCTCCTCTACATTAAAATAGGTTCTTGCCTCCTCTACATTAAAATAGGTTCTTGCCTCCTTTACATTAAAGTAGGTTCTTGCCTCCTCTACATTAAATTAGGTTCTTGCCTCCTCTACATTAAATTAGGTTCTTGCCTCCTCTACATTAAAGTAGGTTCTTGCCTCCTCTACATTAAATTAGGTTCTTGCCTCCTCTACATTAAATTAGGTTCTTGCCTCCTCTACATTAAAATAGGTTCTTGCCTCCTCTACATTAAAGTAGGTTCTTGCCTCCTCTACATTAAATTAGGTTCTTGCCTCCTCTACATTAAAATAGGTTCTTGCCTCCTCTACATTAAAGTAGGTTCTTGCCTCCTCTACATTAAATTAGGTTCTTGCCTCCTCTATATTAAATTTCGCAGCTCCACGATCACCCACACGTTAAGGGGTACGTTTAATAATACGGAAGGCTAAACTGATTTATTGTCCTCAAATTCGGAGGAAACGTTCGCACCTCTATAAAATAATGGGAAACATTGTTCTCTCATAAACGTAATGCTATTAGTGGAAGTTTGTTACCACGCGTTCCGATTTGAACGCTATGGGGGTTATTGTTATGGTTGCTATTTGCTTGATAATATATTAGAAGTTAAGGATATTAATAGAAATGAATAGAAATAGTAGTAATAATAGTAGTTAATAGATGAATTGGCATAAGTAATATGAGTGCAGACTCGTCTCTTAATGAAATTAAGTATAAAAGAGACCAAGTGGAATATTTTGGATAAGTAATGTCTTGATTTTATATTTCAAGCTAAAAAGTAAGTTTTAAAATACATTTGATGTTTCAACTGAGAAAGTGCTAGTAATAGCAGTTTATTTCCTACAAATTGAATAGTAGGTACGTATTTTCCCGTCACTCCAGATATTAAGTCGCTATTTCAAATAATTACTTTCATACCCAAAGTGCTTAGACGTAAGGCCCGTCAGTCGCTTTAATACCAGTATTAACTCCACGAAAATTGCCTAAAACAACTTGACATTTGGCAGAGCAAAGTTTATTTCTCTTTTACGTTCATTGTCTTCAGAATTGGAGGTTCTGCCAATTAATTATGGGAGAAAAGTCAAGCATTTCAATCTTGTGTGTGCGTACTTCGTTGTTACTTAATTCTCGTTATTTTGGAAGACAAACAGAAAGAAAATACAATTAAAAAGTCTACAAATTAAATTTTTCTCTGGAAGTAAGTTAGTAGTTGTACAACTACGCACCTACCCTGAGGTTTGTCCAGTGACTTAACCAGAATACACCAGTTATTTCCAATCACGAAGACACGCATACAGGCAGCGTGTACCTGACAACAGACAGTATACTTATTATTGTTCTTTGTCAGCAGTCCTGCTTCTGTGCCTAGGATGTAGCTGGTGACGGCGAAGGGCCCAGGCGGTGATAAAGCCGCAGGACAGCAACCAATTCAATTCAATTCAATTATTTTATTGACCAGCTGACTAACGCCGTTTAGACTATCGCCTTCTGTAAGAAACAACCACTACGTGAGAGTCTCTCACTCTCATTTTGGTCTCGGGGACTCTTCGCTAAGTTTATGGCAAAAATAAAAAAAATCGTGAGTCAAGCCTCTGTTGTACTGTATAGACCGCGAAAAATCGTTCCAAAAAATGCCAAAAATGTGACTAAAAAATGTGTGGATTTAAAGATAAGCTGTCAAGTTAAGTACTAGTCTCACTAATGGCAGTGACTTCGTGACCTCGTCAGTCAGGGTTGAGTTTAGTCTTCTCTTTCTTCGCGGGGTTTTGCGTCGTGGGAGATTCAGGTCTATTATTGAGGAGCACATATTATCCTGGGGCTTTATCGATGTATTGACCCGAAGAACACAGACAATTTTTCTAATATATCCCTAAGTAGTATCTATTAAAGTTCCTTCAGTGGAAGATGGTTTTAGGAATTACGAAATTCGGAAAAAAAGTTTTTTTCCGACAAATGACTGTAGTGTAGGTACCTATTGACCCAACATCAATATTATCAGCTACAAAACTTAGGATAGGTTGAGGTTACAATATGAATATGCAATCCTTTCATTAAGTGACAATTAGTTTGTTAACCGTTTATATCGATCCTTAGTCTGCAAATTTTAAATGATTATTGTGTAAAAATATTATTATTTTATTGTAAATTATCGTTTGACATGTAAAAGTGCCCTTGTGGCCTGTTTGCAAAAAAAAAATATAAATTTAAATTTTCATTTTTTGATTTGATTAAAGTGACAGAGAGAGAAAGCTGACTATAGAATATATGCCGAGTCAGTACAGCTTTCTGTATCTGATCTTTGACCCAGCAATGACAAAGCTTAAAGACAGTTCGCTAAAACGACTAAAATCGGTTCAATGATCGTCGAACCAACATCCCGCTAGCAGTTACATCGTCAGTCATGTAAAAATTTGTTACTTATTAGTATTAACGAGCTTATTAAATACCTAAAGTGTCCATTATCTGTACGCAGCCAATCGAGACGATCCACGGCCGTCAATGATTTACGACGGCCGTATTTTCGAAACATGACAGCCTCTGATCGCCTCAACAGATCCAAAATGCTCCATAAAGCAACTGCCAACTTGTTCCAACTTCACAATGAAATTACTCGATGCCTTCACTGGGCCTTTTTCGGGAAGTTTTAAGAGTTTGTAATGTCTGAATCTGGTTGGAAATGTCTGCCGCTTTTGTAAATGTTTTAGTGATATATTTAAGAGAACGAAGTATACTTTACGGGATTATTTTGGGGAGACATCACTATTTGGCTTACTTTTCAAATGTCCAGTTTTCTGCTGTATCGGTGGTATTGCCTTCGAATTCTAAAATTAAGCTTTTGAGGACAACCCCGAGTTAAGACAGAGATATCGGTCTTGGCGGACTTTAAGGTCCTTTGGGACAACCAAACAAACAGATTTTATTGGATTTTGGGCAGTTCTATGTGATGAGCTGTGAGCGCAATATTTTAAGTTTCATTAAGAGAGTTAAAAAATCTGTTTCGTAGGTATTAATGTTATGAATGTTAATGTTTGACGACCGCTCTAGCCTAGTTGGTAGTGACGCTGACTACGAAGCAAGAGGTCCTGGGTTTGAATCCCGGTAAGGGCATTTATTTGTGTGACGAGCATGAACAAATCGTCACACAAATTAGTTCGTGCTCGTCATCCATGACTCAGGAACAAATGTTCCTGAGTCATGGATGTTTTCTATGTATTTAAGTGTTTATTTATCTATAAATATAAATATATTTATCGTGGTCTAGTACCCATAGTACAAGCTTTCCTTAGTTTGGGACTAAGCCAATTTGTGTAAGATTGGCCCCTCCTTAATATTTATGTACTATTGATTCCACATTGATTCTATTTGTACAGTCAATGATACGAGTATAACTTATTTTCTCTGTAAAAACGCAGGAAATGATTGTGTGATTGTTTGATGAGGCCGGGCCGATGTTTTATATAACTGTCATTGGAATTAGAATCTTCTACATTGGACGATAGAGTTGCTTTTTGAATGGACTACTGATTTAATTCGGACAATTCAAATAATCTCAAGTATATCTATATCTATGGTCGCCGAGATGGAGATGGCACATGAAGAAGAAGAAGATACCTACACCATTTTAAACGTCACTGTAGGTAAAGCTTTACAAACAAAACTAATTTTACCGTATTCGCCCACTTATGGATTATACCCTATATTTAAAGCTGTTCTCAGTGTGACCAGCGCTATAATTCTCCGTAGACCGGCACTCCCGTTAAGGTAACTGAATATATTTAGTAACAATAGCTAGTCTACATCTGTTATACTAACAAGGAGCTTGTAGGCAAGGTGGTGGCTTGAGCTATCGTGGAATAGTAATACTGTCGTTTGTAAACGTATTGTGTAAAAAAAAATGGAACGAGAAAATAAACAAATATTTGTTTAGGTCTGATCATTCCTATCTGATGTGCCAACCGGTTAGCCTAGTGGGTAGTGACGCTGCCTAAAAAGCTCAAGGTCCTGGGTTCCAATCCCGGTAAGGGAAAATAATTGTGTGATGAGCATGAATATTTGTTTCGGACTCATGGATGTTTTCTAAGTGTTTAAGTATTTATATGTATTAAATATATCGTCGTCTAGTACAACACAAGCCTTTTTGAGCTTACTATGGGGATAGTTCTATTTGTGTAAGATTGTCCAGTGATAATATTTATTATTATTATTATACAGGGTGGAAAAATCGAATGCAACATGGATGGCAACTACCTTAAATATTGTAAATAGCACATTCTGTGTAAAGGAAACATTCCTTTGTTTTTAAAAACAATAAATTCTGCATTTAAGGATTTATGAAAAATCGCTTGCCTCAGTCGGGACTCGAACCGGTTTAGTTTTTAGTTTTAAATTTTCATGGCACTCCGTTATTCTGATTGTATTTGTTATTTAGAGAAAAATGAACCTTATCAGTTACCCTTTCAATCTGCATCATAAAATAGAGCGCGTCATTTTTTGTCACATTTGACCGGTTCGAGTCCCGACTAAGGCAAGCGATTTTTCATAAATCCTTAAATGCAGAATTTATTGTTTTTAAAAACAAAGGAATGTTTCCTTTACACAGAATGTGCTATTTACAATATTTAAGGTAGTTGCCATCCATGTTGCATTCGATTTTTCCACCCGGTATATAATCATTCAAAAGATCGATTGGAGAATTTCTAGAAAAGTTTGTGCATAAATTAGCACCTTATTAAGTAAGCCTTCAGTATTCCTTATTTGTTACCTACCGTTTTTATCATATTTTTTAAGACACGGGTTTGAGATTTTTTATAGGTAGGTAATTAATTCAGTAAAAGGATAATTATCAGAGTCTTCCCATAGTAACAGCTAACTTAATTGACGTGTTACCTATGAACACACTTTTCTAGCAATGCTTATTTCACAAAAAAAATGGTTCGATAATCTATGCAAGGATCGAAATGGAATTAAATTAGATTCCGGTCAGGGCTTTCGTGTTTCACATACTTAGCTAATACACTAGAATGAAAATGTACAAAAATAATAATCCGAACCTTATTTTCATAAGGGGACTTTAACATTTTATTGAAATTTTTTTGGTGGTCGAAAAAATAAAAATAAATCTTTATTCTTTCACTGCTCAACAACTGAAAGAATAACGGCAAAATATCCTGTGTAAGTTTAAATTAAACTTTGTTAAGGTTATACCTTTATAACGAAACAAATTATTTTAATTAAATATTTTTATTTCGTGTTCATTTTAACGAGGAAGTTACCCCGATCATATTTTAAACGAAAGAAACATGGTTTTTGTTCCATTATAATATCGTTTGTTAAGGTTAAGCATTATTGGAGCATTTATAAAAAAAGTTTATTAAGGAAGTTCAGGCATGCTTTTAACTTCCCTATTTTTTTTAATAATAATTTTATTGCTCAGAAAATGAGTAGAGTAAGTACCTACAATTATATCTATCTGTCATACTTAAATTCTCTCTTAATTCTAATTAATATCATAATATTGCATGAGAAAATATAAAAAAACCGGCCAAGTCCAACTCACGGACTCGCGCACGAAGGGTTCCGTACCACCGTTCCGTATCTACAAAAACAGTAAAAAAAAAAGTTTGTTGTATGGCAGGCCCCTTAAATATTTATTTTATTTTTAGTATTTGTTGTTATAGCGTCAACAGAAATACATAATTTGTGAAAATTTCAACTGTCTTGCTATCGCGGTTCTTGAGATACAGCCTGAAAAAAAAAAGTTTGTTGTATGCCTCCCCTTAAATATTTATTTTATTTTATTTTTAGTATTTGTTGTTATAGCGGCAATAGAAATACATAATCTGTGAAAATTTGAACTGTCTAGCTATCGCGGTTCTTGAGATACAGCCTGGCGACAGACAAAACGGCAAAAAAAACACGTTTGTTGTATGGGAGCCCCTCTTAAATATTTATTTTCTTTTGTTTTTAGTATTTGTTGTATAGCAGCAACAGAAATACATCAAGTTAGGATGCCATAAGTGACTTCTTTGATTTCTGTTATTTTTACCCAACTGCCGAAGGAGAGGAGGGTTATGTTTTTTTACTTGAGAGTAGCACTCTGGTCCGTGGAGCAATTCGCCTTCGAATTGTACAAACTTTTTAGAAACGGCAATTTGTAAAATAAACGGATCTAATTCAATGGAAACTTAATGATTCTGCACGTAATTTGAAGGCCATCGCAATCCGCAACATAAATCTTTTTATAATAATCCGACTGCGAAAGTAAAAAGGCGTGAATTCCATTAATCACACGAACATAGGTACAAATAACGTAGTACTTTGGACGCGGAATTTTCGGTCGGCGTTCATCGTGTGAAATTCCATGTTAGCACGAGAGCTAGAAATTTAAAAATAAAATAAAAATCTGTATATATATATAAACTACGTCGGTTGCAAACAAGAGTTCGGCCCGTCTGCTGGTAATAAACGCCACATGGCCGTTGCCGTTCTAAAACTTGTACACTCCTTAAAAAAAAAGAAGACTAAGTTGTACGAGTAGTTAAACCCACTACTGTATTGTGTGTAGTTATGTACTGGGTCCCTCGAGAAATAATCCAAGAAAGTATTATAATGATAATCTTGTGGAAGGACACTTACTTATTACGTTCATGCAAATCTTAAGGTGAAATTTACGGTATTTTCAAGAAAACATAATTAGCAAAAAGCGATAATATCGCTTCAAAATCATTCAATATAGTTCGCACAGGGTAACTGTTGATAAGTACTTTCTCCCTGCATACCAATTATCATGTACACAGTAAACAATAAAGTATTCTATTCTATTCTATTAAACACGCAATGTGTTTTTACACCCGTCAAGTGACCGAACATTGAAGTGATACAATTGACCCCGTCTCCGGGCATACAATTTCGTTCGATTAAATTCGAAAACATTTCGCCGCCACCCGCAAGTCAATTACTGTAAAATGGAAAACAATTACGACTGTTCGTTTTGTTGCGGTTGCTTAAATAAAACAAATGACCCAGTTTACAGCGTTTTATTTAACTCCGAATCCCGCCTATCTGAGTTTGTCAGCACGGCTATCACAAGACGGCGCGCGAGCTCTCTCGATTTTTCTCGCACTATCCGTCTCTCTCTTATTAGAACACTTAGAAAGAGACCTATAGTGCGAGAAACAGCGAAAGAGCTCTGCAGAGCTGTGCGAGGTAGCCATGAACCTATAGCCGGCTGTACACATTGGGCCAACGTTGGCGCGTGAGCAGGATGCAGCTATGTAAACGAAAGAGATCGAATTATAGCCCTCTCCCTCTAACGCATAGCTACCTTCTGCTCACGCGCCAACGTTGGCCCAGTGTGTACAGCAGGCATATGATACTATGGATGGACAAGCTATGGGTAATAAGTAATAATACCACGTCCAAGCGAGATGGTAACATACAAATCTCAACAAGTGTGACAGAGAGGGAATTATTCGTTGTCCTTGTCATACTTCCACTTTTTTATTTGCCGCAACTGATTTAAGTATGAGGAGGTATGAGGTATAGTCAAGTTGAAGGTCAAAGTAAGCCATTTTAAATCGCTAATTGGGTGAGGTGTGGACCAAATTATTATTATTGTGACACAAAAATTAACCATACAATTCGATGGTGAATTTTTGTGTCACAACGGATTTTTTTAACTACTACCGATTAACCAGGCTAACTACTGGCCAAGAATTTGGCCCTCACCCAATTAATAGGAACATGCTAAAGGGTGTGTTTCTTTTTGCTGGAATATTTGCTTGTTCATTGTAATCTCACCAAATACTAATCCTAAAATGCTTGTGGTTTTTGATAATAGTTAGTTAATTAGCGCCGACCGGTTAGTCTAGTGGGTAGTGACGCTGCCTACGAAGCTGAAGGTCCTGGGTTCGAATCCCGGTAAGGGCAAATATTTGTGTGATGAGCATGAATATTTGTTTCTGAGTCATGGATGTTTTCTGTGTATTTAAGTATTTCTATCTATTAAATATATCGTCGTCGAGTACCCATAACCCATAACACAAGCCTTATTGAGCTTACTATGGGACTAGGTCGATTTGTGTAAGATTGTCCCCCAAAAATTTATTTAATATTTATTTATTTAATTACTCCTCCGGTTTCCCATTCGACTTTTCTTTATCGAACTTTAAGACGCCGTATGGGTTTCTGTTGAGTTTGACACACCCACACGTTTTGTCATTCGATGGAGACACATGGAGGACGCTGTAGGAAATTGTACTAATAATGTACAGCCTAGCGTGCTATAGCGTTAACGAATTTGTCGAGGTGTGTGGTGACCCAAATTAAAATGATTGCTACGGTAATCATAAAATTATGTTTAATGTTAAATAGAATAAGATAATTTCAACACTTTTAATTCAACTATATGTATTTACTATCCTGACATGTAAAATATCGCATTTTATTAATAAATATCTGAATCTGAATCTGAATCAGCTCCGCCAATCTACCCACTTTCGTCAAAGTTGGATGAAAAAATTCAATCAACAACAAAACAAGCATTGGATTAATCCTTGAGTAACGTGAAGCTTCCTTCCTGAAATCCTGTTGCACCTCCTCTCTTACTGGATAACATAATTTCATTATGAAATCTGGAGCGTAGTAGTATCAAGTTAATGATGCTCATATAATTCCGGCTTCTTTATTACCCACACATGTGCGGGCACCCGGTTACATTCAATTTACACTCCACAGAGAATCTTACACAACCCTATTATAGCATACTGGCACAGCTAAAAATAATTCCATTGTAAACTTATATAGTCTGCCAGATTGCAAAAATAAAATGTGCGACTTTTTAAATCTGTGGCTGGTATGTTTCTCGGGATTGTAACACTCGAGTTTTAAAATGTTTAATAATCATAACCCGGGGCTGTTAAGGGTTCACGCGATGCTTTTGTTTTGAAAAGGTGGCGTTCAAAGGACACTTTTAAGAGTAAAATTGAAGAGGGATTTTGTTTAAAACGCCAGTAAATGGAAACAAAGTAGGTAGTCCAAAAGATTAACTTAATTAAAGTCTAATCAGGAATTTTATATTTGTGGTTAATATTCCAAATTGATATAATTTTCATTTGATACAATTGAATCTTTATTCATATTAAACTAAAGATAATAATATGAACATAGGTAAGGCATGAAACATTTACATTACATGAAATCTGAGACACATCTGAGATAACCCGTATTTATAAAGATATTGAACAATCAAACGATATGATACAGAGACAGAATATAATGGAAAAATAAACCATCTTCGTAACACGAAAAAAAAAAAAAACACGAAACAAAAATATTTAATTAAATAATTTGTTTCGTGAAAAGGGTATATTGAACAATCTTTTGGTTTTATATTATCAAGGACTTTAAAACATGGACTGCTTTCAATATCTATACTTATATTATAAAGAGGAAAAGTCTGTTGGATTTTATCTTTGTAAGTTTGTATGATTTGGGTAATCGTTTGAACTGATTCGTTTGCTGCTGCTGCGTGTAGAAAGAACTTTCTGAATTGTTAAAGGCTATATTTTATCCTTTATTTATTTTTTATACAACGACGGTGGCAAACAAGGGTACGCCTGATGGTAAGCGGACACCGCAGCCTGTAGACGCATGCAACTCCAAAGGAGTAACATGGGCGTTGCCGACCCTTGATATGTTTGAGGATTCGCTGTGTTGAGAGTTGAAGGAACAAATTCCCTCGCTCTCAACACAACGCATCCTCGGGAGCTCTGGCGACCTTGCTCACCTCCAGGAACACAACACTACTACAGAGCAAGTAGTAGTGTTATTATAGTCCAGGCAATGAACTGACAATTGTATGGAAAAAATGAGAATTTTGGAAATAATTTATAATAGCTTATTTTTTATGTATAACGGATATATTATCAATTAAATAGTTACCCAGCGACAAAATCCGACAAAATTTCAGACATCGAAAAAATGATAAGTTAACTGGCTTCTAAAAAGTGAGTAAAAATATTAATAAATGTTTTCGTCTTTATTTTGGTTCATTAACATTTTGCTCTATAATATTCAAGATAAATCGTACCTACAAAAAAAGATAATGCAAGCTTCATTAAATCTACATAATTACTTCCGGGTGGAAAGTTTGTCGGATTCTTGACTAAATCATCTTAGAATAACATTTTCAAATGAAATCAACAAAAAAAACGCTATTATAAATTAATGTTTTTCAAAACCGTATTTTGCCTGGAGTATTATGGCTGTGGTATTCTGCAAGGCGAAGGTACTGCCCCAGTTGGGCTGCTCCACATTCGTGCGGGATGACCACCACCTACCTGGGTTTGCCTACGTTCTTTCCAATTCGCGGGCGAATCCGCCTGAGCAACTAGTAAGGTATAACTTATCGCAGCAACGCGTGACACCTTTTGTGAGGCGAATATCGAAAGGCTTACGCGTGGGTGAATAATATAAGTTTGGCGGAAGTTGTGTTGTAAATAATAAAAAGTGGCCAAGTGCGTGTCGGACTACGCACAACGAGGGTTCCGTGCCTATTAAAAAGGTCGTATCGTTACTGAAATCTTATGGCACTTACGTCCTTTTCTTTAAGGAAGGCTGTTTTTTAGGAATATCTCAAAAACCTTTGAACCGATCTTGTTCAAAACAATTTTCGCTGAAATAATTTAATAAGCCCTATTGAGCATGATTTTTTTCATATTTTTATAATACACGGTTCAAAAATTAGAGGGGGGGGGGACACAATTTTAGTGACTTTCGAGGCGAATATCTCCGACTCTATTCAATTAATCAAAAAAAATCCTGAGAAACCTTATATTTATTTTGAAAGGCCTATCAATTGATGTGCCACACGTGGGCTTGCGATGAAAAAAATATTTTTGGATTTCCATTTTTATGTATGGAGTGCACCCCTAAAACAATTTTTTTTTTAGTAATTTAATTGCAAAAGTATGTAGCGGTTAACAAAATACACCTATCATCAAAAATTTATTGAAATACACCTTATAGTTTTCGAGTAAAATGCCTGTGACATACGGACGGACAGACAGACAGACAGACATGACGAATATATAAGGGTTCCGTTTTTTGCCATTTGGCTACGGAACCCTAAAAAGGACTGTTTTTTCGTGAATAAATGCTTTATTTTTTTTTCAATATCGATCTCTCATGAACAATTGGTACTTTTGTCATATGAGCAAGTGATGTTCAATGCGTGAAATAAGAAGGTGTACGTTACAACTTAAATATGTATTTGGTACCAAAAAAATTTTTGGTAAGTACAGGGTTTTGTTGCCGACTGTACTTTTTTTGTAGTAATCGACAACTCGTTGATAGGGTTCTAATGGGCCCAAACACGAGGTTTTACCTTGTGTTATTTGAGGAGTTGACACCTTCCCGTGTCCATCATCAGACCAACATAATGGTAGATACAGTCGAGTTCTCCAATATATACAACGTGTTCCCGCCAATTTCCGTTAATTGAAAGGGGGCATAGCTTAGGTCAAATAAAGGTAATTTCTCCAAGACACCAGTATCTTAACTCTTACTGTTATCAAGATATTCAACATTTTAATTTAATCAGTTATGCAACTTTAACCAGTGTAAACGGTTTTTTGACGTGCATGTCATGTGATGTCATTTGAACATTATCACATTTGACACTAACTTTTCATTAACTCTTAAGACCCTTGTACAATAACCGTTAATGCCAAATTTAATTATTTTGTATGAAAATCGAAAAAAAAATTTTTTTTTTTTGAAAAACTAATTATGCTACTTTGTTTCGGTGAATGGACTCTGCAATATGCCGAAGTTCAAGGAAATTCAGAAAAACACCCTGTATACAGACAACCTTTCAAAAATATATACAAATAAATATACATGTGTCTTATAACAATAAAGTCTCTGTATAGATATTTTTGAAAGGTTGTCTGCGTAGATATTGGAGAACTCGACTGTACCATAGTATTACATTGTCATCGTACTCAAACAAGTATACCAAATTTCAAATCGACTTCAGGAAATTGATTAAATTTGCCGTGTAAGATTTGACCCACACATACCAACGAACGAACTAACAAGGCAAGTTAATAAAGCTTGCCATAAAAACTATGGCAGGGGCAGCCCTAACCGGCTGTAACAACCGGTTCTGCACGGATCCCACCCAGATCATAAAGAATGCAAAAAGTGGCCGGCGTCTAGTGGAATTATCTCGAATGAAGACATTACCCGGCCCGGCGCACGCGCAGCCGCGCTTAGAGATCCGCGGGCAATAAGAGAACCTACCGGTTTTCTGTAGAGTCAATTATGCGCTTTTTTTACTGTAACATGCCAACAATGTTATACTATTATGGTGGCAAACATCCGGCCTGCCCAATGGTAAGCGGGCGCTGTAGCCTATGGACGCTACTTAAGGCATTCTAAGCTCTTCGTAGAAGGAGTGGACACGGGCTGGACTAACAAACTCTGGAAATCCAGTAGGAAGCAACTCAGAATCATATCTGGGGCGTTCACAGGTCACTTCGGGGTCAAGGATCTCTTGGCCAAGATGGGACTATCGGACAGTTTAGACTGTAGAATGTGTGGCGAAAACTATAGAACACTCATTGTGTGAATGTCATGCCCTTGCCAGACAAAGAATGAATTACTTCGATAACGGCTATCCGCAACCAAAGGAATTCAAGGTGCTCCCGCTAAGCTGCATCATCCGTTTCGTGGAAATGATGGAGCGAGCTTGGGAGTAGACATAAAGGAGAGGGCAAATGCACAAAAGATCCCATTGGGTCGAAGTGTATCCGAAAGGGCCCTCATCTAGATAAGGTAAGATAAGATAAGCCTATGGACGCTTGCAACGACGGCTTCACAGTGGTCAGGTGACATTAGTACCGCGCGTCTTTGTGAGCTGTGTCACCTGTTGGTCGACTCGACTGTGCGACACACTGTACGTAGGTACAGGTTGATCTAATAGTAGGTACATTACTACAGAGGCAGAGGGAAGTAAGGGGTTGCCGGCCGAGTGCATATAGACTGGATAGTTATGAGACTGGCAACCCCTTTTCTCGACGAGGTATCTATAGTGCTTTTCTCAAACATGCAATGAAATAAATAAAAAGACTCTAAGAAATCAAACTTTAATTTTCATGGCTGAACGCCGTGATGCTGTGCCACAAATTGTGGAATGGAAATTAAAAAAGACCACCTTGCAGGCCGTCAATGTTTCGTTGCATGTTTGAGAAAATGTATTATTTTATATCGGAAAAATTACATTTGATTTATCTATACGTACACCCGAAAAGTTGCGAAATCACCCCTGAATACAATATCAAATCTAACCTGTAATAGGACAAATACCTAGTAGTACTATTCTGGCATAGGTCGATAGGTCTTCTGTAAAGAGGTATTTAATAATAGTTATTACCTACCTGTACCTGTAGTTACATGTTGTAACAGACAGTGTTTAAGAGTCCGCAGTAAGCTTGATTCTCCATACAAAGGTAGTTACGGTCTCATTTTAAAACTACGTGTTGGATTGTAAAGAAAATGTGCATGTACAATGACATGAGGTACATCCAGTTTCGTAATTTGTTTATGTAGCTTCAGATACCATATTAAAAAAAATACAGCGAATTTAAGTTTTCCACACAAAACTTGTTTTTGCTGTATTTTGTTTGTTTTATAAACTGGAACCATATAAACTAATTACGGACATAGATATACCTCATGTCATTGTATATGCAAAGTTTCGTCACAGTCCAACACGTAGTTTTAAAATGAGAACGAAACTCCGTTTGTATGGGAAGGTGAACTTCGGCCGAGCTTACTACGGACTCTTAAGAATACACAATGCCATCGAGATATTACTACATAGAAGACTAGCTTCTATGGTGGTGATCATCAATGCCCTATATATACATCCCACTGCTGGGCACAGGCCTCCCTTCATCAAAAGGGAATGGGTGATACTCCCCTCACAATCCCTAAACAATAAATTCAGAAAATAACCGGAACCCACACAGTGCATTCACTTGCATAATTTCGCCCGCGCTCGGAGGGCAAAGTTGAATGACGGTCATGATCGCATTGCGGGCGAAATGGAGCGTGCAGCCAGCCGATCCCACGGCCAGCCTTTACAGCTTTTGCTGTACAATTGAAGATGAATAGGCACCAAACAGTAAACATTTTTTTTGGATTATTCCCAGTTTGTTACCCCAAAAGTTGTTACAAGATTTTAGTGGTAACCACTAGAACTGCGAAGAAAAATTAGCATCTGTTACTAGCACTGGGTCATACAGAGATTCAAGTCTCTCCTGTGAAAAGTGCAAAAGGTAAGAGCTATAGAGCGTAATTTTTAGTTGGACTTATCCGCATAAACGGCGTCTCCTCGTCTATAATTTTTGGCGATAAAAAATAATAATAATATGCCCGTAAGACCGTAACGTAAGCCTATTGTCGCCCCTGCGGCGCTACCGCGAACTTCGAATGTCGAAGTTCGTAATACATGCATCCCTGTCACTCGATTAAGGGAGTGCGATAGAGATGGAAATACCCGAACTTCGACTTTCGAAGTTCGTGGTAGCGCCGCTGACCTAAGAACCGACATTTTTTTTACCGGTGTGAAGTTAGCGGCCAAAGTTAGCGGCCGATGATAACCCGACCAAATTAAGAAGTTATCTTTTTTTTAAACTAGAATACTGTCAAAACAAGCAGAAACGCAAAATATCTACATTCTTATAAGAATACAACAAAAAAAAAACGAATCTAAACATTCAAAAAAGCTAATAACAAGAAATGCACTTTGGCCGCTAACTTCACTACGTAGCAGCCAAAAAGATTCTTGATACATTTTTCATAATTTCTGGACCTGAGACTACAAGCAATTGTTAGCTATCAAATAACTCTATTTCTAGGGTGATGCTCGACGGCATAATAAAAGAAACAGAGGCGACCACGTAGAATAATCAGCTTTCTATGAAAAAGTGCATTCTTTCAAGATTTTCTGCATCTTAGACGGCAAGCAAGTAACTTTTGACATATCATCCGTAGAGTTAACTATGACAGTTACCGAATACAGTCATTTGCAGAGTGACACTCGATCGTATAGTAGGGTAAAAGCGCCGAAGAACACACGTAAGTAAATTTGTCAATTAAATTTTAATAACAGTTAAATCTATACATGACGGACGGCAAGCAAGTAACTTTTGACGTATCATCCGTTGACTTAACTATGACAGTTACCGAATACAGTCATTTGCAGAGTGACACTCGATCGTATAGTAGGGTAAAAGCGCCGAGGAACACACGTAAGTAAATTTGTCAATTATTATTTAATAATAGTTAAATCTTTACATGATGGACGGTAAGCAAGTAACTTTTGACGTATCATCCGTCGACTTAACTATGACAGTTACCGAAAACAGTCATTTGCAGAGTGACACTCGATCGTATAGTAGGGTAAAAGTGCCGAGGAACACACATAAGTAAATTTGTCAATTAATTTTTAATAACAGTTAAATCTTTACATGACGGACGGCAAGCAAGTAACTTTTCACGTATTATCCGTCGACTTAACTATGACAGTTACCGAATACAGTCATTTGCAGAGTGACACTCGATCGTATAGTAGGATAAAAGCGCCGAGGAATACATCTAAGTAACTTGGTCAATGAACTTTTAATAACAGTTAAATCTTTACATGATGGACGGTAAGCAAGTAACTTTTGACGTCTCATCCGTAGGGTAAACTATGACAGTTACCGAATACAGTAATTTGCAGAGTGACACTCGATCGTATAGTAGGGTAAAAGCGCCGAGGAACACACATTAGTAAATTTGCCAATTATTATTTAATAAAAGTTAAATCTTTACATGACGGACGGCAAGCAAGTAACTTTTGACGAATCATCCGTCGACTTAACTATGACAGTTACCGAATACAGTCATTTGCAGAGTGACACTCGATCGTTGAGTTGGGTAAAAGCACCGTGGAACACACGTAGATAAATTTGTCAATTAATTTTTAATAACAGCTAAATCTTTACATGACGGACGGCAAGCAAGTAACTTTTGACGTATCATCCGTAAAGTTAACTATAACAGTTACCGAATACAGTCATTTGCAGAGTGTCACTTGATCGTTGAGTTGGGTAAAAGTGCCGAGGAATACACATAAGTAAATTTGTCAATTAATTTTTAAAAACAGTTAAATCATTACAGAATTAGAATCAGAATCAGAATATATTTATTTGTTTAACATAGGTACATAAAAGATCTTAAAATAATGCATATAGCGAAACACTATGTTTTGCCGGCTGGCGTACAAATATAATATTATTGTTGCATGCAATTTCATATTGTACCTCATTATTAGTTAAATTACATTGGTCATAAACAATTAATAGAATTTAATAACAAAAAATAAAAACAAATTGAATGAATGAATGTCAAAGTAAAACATGAGGCAATGAAATAATACAATAAAACAAAATAAAATAATGTTAACAATAATTCACAATAAATTTAAAAAGTCAACTATAATATAATAAAATTCCAATAAAAGTCCAATGTTCTTACGTAACTAGAGATCAATGTCATTTAAAAATTGTTGAATATTATAGTAACATTTATTAATTAATAATAATTTAAATTTATTCTTAAAATGTCCTAATTGCAAGTTTTTTATTGTGCTTGGAATTTTATTATATATTTGGGGTGCCATTCCTAATACACTTTTTCTTGCAAGAGCAGTTTTACATTGTTTGTTACGCAACTGACTTTCATATTGTGACCTTGTGGGGAGCTTTCGCGTGTCGGAAATTTTATTAAATAGGTTAGGGTTACATTTCACAAATATTGCAATTTCCAAAATATACAAGCTGGGTAATGTTAAAATGTTTAATGATTTAAAGTAAGGCACACAACTGTCTCTCATTTTTAAGCCACACATAGCTCGCACACATCTTTTTTGGGCTTTGAAAACTGACTCCTTTTCTACCGAATTGCCCCAAAAAATTATTCCATATCTAAGTACTGACGCAACAAGTCCATGATAGGCGGCCATTAGAGAATCTTTATTTACCATTTTAGAAAGCTTATGAAGAGCAAAAACTGACTTATTTATTTTTTTACACAAGTCATTTACATGGTGTTTCCAAGTGAGTTGGCTGTCGATAATTAATCCTAAAAATTTAGTCACCTCTACTTTTTCTATTCTAGTTCCCTTGTAATTGGTATTAAAGTCATTAGGTTCAGTTCGTTGATAAAAGTGCATTAAATTGGTTTTGGTCAAATTAATTACTAAATTATTATTGTTAAGCCACATTACTATGTCTGTTACTGCGTTATTAATGTCATGTTCATAATTATTTAAGTTGCTACATTTTATAATGGAAGTGCTGTCATCAGCAAATAAAATCATGGGATGGGAAACTGCTGTAGGTAAGTCATTGATATAAATCAAGAATAATAGAGGGCCAAGTACACTTCCCTGCGGTACCCCGTAACATACAGATCGTTCATTAGATGAGAATATTTTGTGGCTCTTGCTTCTAACACAAAGTCTACTTATTTCAGTGTATTGCAACCGGTTAGAGAGATATGATTTTAAAAGTTTCAAAATGTTGCCTCTAATACCATAACTATCGAGTTTATCTAGCAGTATCTCATGATCTACATGATCAAAGGCTTTAGTCATGTCCGTAAACAAGGCACAGATTGGTATTTTATTGTCAAGGCTTTCTATCACAGTGTCAACTAGATCAAAGATTGCTATATCAATGCTTACATTTTTCCTAAACCCTTTTTGTTCCATACATAATAATTTAAATTTATCCATGTAGTTATAGAGACACTGATATATGTATTTCTCGAATACTTTCGAAAATACTGGTATGAGAGCTATTGGCCGGTAGTTCTGAGGGGTTTCTTTGTCACCCTTTTTATGTAATGGCTTTATAACAGACATTTTTAGTTTGTTAGGGTAAATACCCGCATCAATACATAGATTCATTATGTAACTTAGGTGAGGGGCAATATTTCCACTCACATATTTGATGACTATGGTACAAATTTCGTCAATGCCTACACTCCTAGTGTTGTTTAATGAATTTATAATTAATTTCATATCATGAGCTGTTGATGGGCCCATAAACATAGACTGTGAGGTTTTTTCAATTTTGCTATGACGGTCGTTAATGATATTTTTGTCCGACTGGTTTTTTACACAGTCTACAAAATAATTATTAAGTGTGTCCGCTATTTCTTTGGGATTCGAAATGACGTTGTGATCATATTTTAACTTTAAGACGTCATTAATTCGTGAGCTCGATTTTATAGAGTTTATGAATGAATGAATGAATGAAATATTTTATTTCAGGTCTTCACCGACCCATATAAGAGGTGTTAGTTACAATTTAATTTTAATTATTAGGTTAGGTTACACAACTTGTACACAGCAAAAATTTTACACACAACAGAGACTGACACACAGAGAACATATTACATTTACTTTATATATAATAATGTAGATTTGACCTGCCCAATCCAATACTCCAGTATTGGACCGTCAAACCTACCAGCCAACATTTTCAGGATGCTGTTAGAACTTTTTCTAACTCGAGCCATCAGGGATGAAATTTTATTTCGCATAATCGCATGAAAGTCATTAGTGCGTGCCTCTGCGAACATCCCCGAGGCACTACACCATTTGGGCCTTCCTAACAGCATCCTGAAAACATTATTATACTGAACGCGTAGGGCGCTATAAGCTCGCTTTGTGTACTTAACCCACAGGGCGCCAGAGTAGAAAGATTGGCAGAAGGCTTTAAAAAGTGCAATCTTTACCTCTGCAGAACACCTAGCGAACCTGCGGGCAAGCATGTTACCTCTGACTGATAGCGCCCTACGTTCCCTTTCTATATCCTGGTCATCACTCAGGTCTTCAGAAATAATGTGACCAAGATACTTAAAGCTGTTGACCACCTTAAGTACAACTCCGCCAAGAGTGACGGGGGGCACGAAATAAGGCTTGATTTTGCCCGCTTTGAAGACCATTACTTCACTCTTAGCGGAGTTGTACACTAATCCATGCTGCTCAGCATAGGCTTCACATTTCCCAACCAGTTGTCTGAGAGCCCCGATGGAAGGGCTCAGCAGCACCATGTCATCGGCATAACTGATATTGTTGAGACAGGTATCTTCAACGTGACATCCCGCATGCATGCTGCTGAGTCCCTCCATCAAGTCATTCACATACCAGTTGAACAGCAGGGGAGATGTCAAGCCACCTTGACGTACCCCACACTCCAGGCGGTAACCCTCAGACATCTCATCAGCCCACCTCACATGGTTCCACTGATTTCGATACCAGTACTGAAGGATATTAACGCAATCTAGTGGAATTCCAGCCTCACGCAGTTTACCCCAAAGTATATTATAATCCACCCGGTCAAACGCCTTAGAAAGATCCAGGAAGCAGGCATAGACGGGCGTCTTTCTAGCCGTATAATACCCGACAGTATGCTTCAAACATAGAATGGCACTTTCTGTCGATAAACCTGCCCGAAAACCAAACTGGGTTTCATGGAGGTTGAGCCGTTTTTCAAGTATCGAGTTGAGCATACTGTCGAGTACCTTGGCAGAGGTGGTGGCCAGTGAGATAGGGCGGTAGTTTGCCTTTTCCGAGAGATCACCCGTCCTGTTCTTGACTACCGGAATCACAACTGTTTTCATCAGCGCATAAGGCAGGTACGAGTGACTCACACAGAGGTTGAGGAACATGGAGAGCAGTCTGGGCAAGTGAACGCCTGCATACTTAAAATGCTCAATACTAAGGCCATCGTGACCCGGCGACTTTCCCCTTTGCATTTTCTGGATGACATTTGCTATGTCTTTGGCAGAGAAACGCACGTCACGCAGGCTTCCGATGGCCTCAGTAGAGGGCACTTCCGTCAAAGTACTATTGAGCAGGGATTTTACTGAGAAGTGCTCCCTGAACACCTCAGCAATTTCTTTTTCAGTACACTTGCCATCAACGCTCACGGGCAGGTTTATGATCTGCCAAGTAGCTTTAGATTTATTATGCGCCGATGCAATTTAATAATTATTTTGAGCTTTTTGAGTTAGCTTTATGACTTTCCTAAATCTTTGCGAATAACATTTAAGTATGCATTTATTTGCTATTGTAGGAGAAATTCTGTATTGCCAAAGTAGTTGTCGTTGTTTCTTACTACAGGTTTTAATGCCCCTTGATAACCATTTTACTTTTTTGTTGGTTCTTATTGTAATAATTTTTATAGGAAAACACATGTCATATATAAATTTAAAATCAGCCAGGAAAATATTATAAGCTATGTCAGGATCTCGAGTTTTGTAAATGCTAGCAAAGGATAAGCAATCTAGATATTTCTTAAATAACTTTAAATTTACATGACGGACGGCAAGCAAGTAACTTTTGACGTATCATCCATTGACTTTACTATGACAGTTACCGAATACAGTCATTTGCAGAGTGACACTCGATCGTTGAGTTGGGTAAAAGCGCCGAGGAACACACGTAAGTAAATTTGTCAATTATTATTTAATAATAGTTAAATCTTTACATGATGGACGGTAAGCAAGTAACTTTTGACGTATCATCCGTAGACTTAATTATAACAGTTACCGAATACAGTCATTTGCAGAGTGACACTCGACCGTATAGTAGGGTAAAAGCGCCGAGGAACACACGTAAGTAAATTTGTCAATTATTATTTAATAATAGTTAAATCTTTACATGATGGACGGCAAGCAAGTAACTTTTGACGTATCATACGTCGATTTAACTATGACAGTTACCGAATACAGTCATTTGCAGAGTGACACTCGATCGTATAGTAGGATAAAAGCGCCGAGGAATACATCTAAGTAACTTGGTCAATGAACTTTTAATAACAGTTAAATCTTTACATGATGGACGGCTAGCAAGAAACTTTTGACGTATCATCCGTAGGGTTTACTATGACAGTTACCGAATACAGTCATTTGCAGAGTGACACTCGATCGTTGAGTTGGGTAAAAGCGCCGAGGAACACACATAAGTAAATTTGTCAATTAATTCTGAATATCAGTAAAATCTTTACATGACGGACGGCAAGCAAGTAACTTTTGACGTATCATCCGTCAACTTAATTAGAATAATTACTGAATACAGTCATTTGCAGAGTGACACTCGATCTTATAGTAGGGTAAAAGCGCCGAGGAACACACGTAAGTACATTTGTCAATTATTATTAAATAATAGTTAAATCTTTACATGATGGACGGCAAGCAAGTAACTTTTGACGTATCATACATCGACTTAACTATGACAGTTACCGAATACAGTGATTTGCAGAGTGACACTCGATCGTATAGTAGGGTAAACGCGCCGAGGAACAAACATAAGTAAATTTTCAATTATTATTTCATAAAAGTTAAATCTTTACATGACGGACGGCAAGCAAGTAACTTTTGACGTATCATCCGTCGACTTAACTATGACAGTTACCGAATACAGTCATTTGCAGAGTGACACTCGATCGTTGAGTTGGGTAAAAGCACCGAGGAACACAGGTAGATAAATTTGTCAATTAATTTTTAATAACAGCTAAATCTTGACATGATGGACGGCTAGCAAGAAACTTTTGACGTATCATCCGTAGAGTTAACTATGACAGTTACCGAATACAGTCATACGCAGAGTGACACTCGATCGTATAGTAGGGTAAAAGCGCCGAGGAATACATAAAAGTAACTTGGTCAATGAACTTTTAATAACAGTTAAATCTTTACATGCTGGACGATAAGCAAGTAACTTTTGACGTATCATCCGTAGGGTTTACTACGACAGTTACCGAATACAGTCATTTGCAGAGTGACACTCGATCGTTGAGTTGGGTAAAAGCGCCGAGGAACACACATAAGTAAATTTGTCAATTCATTTTGAATAACAGTTAAATCTTTACGTGACGGACGGCAAGCAAGTAACTTTTGACGTATCATCCGTCAACTTAATTAGAATAGTTACTGAATACAGTCATTTGCAGAGTGACACTCGATCTTATTGTAGGGTAAAAGCGCCGAGGAACACACGTAAGTAAATTTGTCAATTATTATTAAATAATAGTTAAATCTTTACATGATGGACGGCAAGCAAGTAACTTTTGACGTATCATACATCGACTTAACTATGACAGTTACCAAATACAGTCATTTGCAGAATGACACTCGATCGTATAGTAGGATAAAAGCGCCGAGGAATACATCTAAGTAACTTGGTCAATGAACTTTTAATAACAGTTAAATCTTTACATGATGGACGGCCAGCAAGAAACTTTTGACGTATCATCCGTAGACTTAACTATGACAGTTACCGAATACAGTGATTTGCAGAGTGACACTCGATCGTATAGTAGGGTAAAAGCGCCGAGGAACACACGTAGATAAATTTGTCAATTAATTTTTAATAACAGCTAAATCTTTACATGACGGACGGCAAGCAAGTAACTTTTGACGTATCATCCGTAGAGTTAACTATAACAGTTACCGAATACAGTCATTTGCAGTGTCACTCGATCGTTGAGTTGGGTAAAAGTGCCGAGGAATACACATAAGTAAATTTGTCAAATAATTTTTAAAAACATTTAAATCTTTACATGACGGACGGCAAGCAAGTAACTTTTGACGTATCATCCGTAGGGTTTACTATGACAGTTACCAAATACAGTCATTTGCAGAGTTACACTCGATCGTTGAGTTGGGTAAAAGCGCCGAGGAACACACATAAGTAAATTTGTCAATTCATTTTGAATAACAGTTAAATCTTTACATGACGGACGGCAAGCAAGTAACTTTTGACGTATCATCCGTCAACTTAATTAGAATAGTTACTGAATACAGTCATTTGCAGAGTGACACTCGATCTTATAGTTGGGTAAAAGCGCCGAGGAACACACGTAAGTAAATTTGTCAATTATTATTAAATAATAGTTAAATCTTTACATGATGGACGGCAAGCAAGTAACTTTTGACGTATCATACATCGACTTAACTATGACAGTTACCGAATACAGTCATTTGCAGAGTGACACTCGATCTTATAGTAGGGTAAAAGCGCCGAGGAACACACGTAAGTAAATTTGTCAATTATTATTAAATAATAGTTAAATCTTTACATGATGGACGGCAAGCAAGTAACTTTTGACGTATCATAAATCGACTTAACTATGACAGTTACCGAATACAGTCATTTGCAGAGTGACACTCGATCGTTGAGTTGGGTAAAAGCACCGAGGAACACAGGTAGATAAATTTGTCAATTAATTTTTAATAACAGCTAAATCTTGACATGATGGACGGCTAGCAAGAAACTTTTGACGTATCATCCGTAGAGTTAACTATGACAGTTACCGAATACAGTCATATGCAGAGTGACACTCGATCGTATAGTAGGGTAAAAGCGCCGAGGAATACATAAAAGTAACTTGGTCAATGAACTTTTAATAACAGTTAAATCTTTACATGCTTGACGATAAGCAAGTAACTTTTGACGTATCATCCGTAGGGTTTACTATGACAGTTACCGAATACAGTCATTTGCAGAGTGACACTCGATCGTTGAGTTGGGTAAAAGCGCCGAGGAACACACATAAGTAAATTTGTCAATTCATTTTGAATAACAGTTAAATCTTTACATGACGGACGGCAAGCAAGTAACTTTTGACATATCATCCGTCAACTAAATTAGAATAGTTACTGAATACAGTCATTTGCAGAGTGACACTCGATCTTATAGTAGGGTAAAAGCGCCGAGGAACACACGTAAGTAAATTTGTCAATTATTATTAAATAATAGTTAAATCTTTACATGATGGACGGCAAGCAAGTAACTTTTGACGTATCATACATCGAGTTAACTATGACAGTTACCGAATACAGTCATTTGCAGAATGACACTCGATCGTATAGTAGGATAAAAGCGCCGAGGAATACATCTAAGTAACTTGGTCAATGAACTTTTAATAACAGTTAAATCTTTACATGATGGACGGCCAGCAAGAAACTTTTGACGTATCATCCGTAGACTTTACTATGACAGTTACCGAATACAGTCATTTGCAGAGTGACACTCGATCGTTGAGTTGGGTAAAAGCGCCGAGGAACACACGTAAGTAAATTTGTCAATTATTATTTAATAATAGTTCAATCTTTACATGATGGACGGTAAGCAAGTAAGTTTTGACGTATCATCCGTAGACTTAACTATGACAGTTACCGAATACAATTGTTTGCAGAGTGACACTCGATCGTATAATACGGTAAAAGCACCGAGGACCACATAGAAGTAACTGGGTCAATGAACTTTTAATAAGAGTAAAATCTTTACATGATGGACGGTAAGCAAGTAACTTCTGACGTATCATTCGTCAACTTAACTATGACAGTTACCGAATATAGTCATTTGCAGAGTGACACTTGATCGTTGAGTTGGGTAAAAGCGCCGAGGAACACACGTAAGTAAATTTGACAATTATTATTTGATAATAGTTAAATCTTTTCATGATGGACGGTAAGCAAGTAACTTTTGACGTATCATCCGTAGATATAACTATGACAGTTACCGAATACAGTCATTTGCAGAGTGACACTCGATCGTTGAGTTGGGTAAAAGCGCCGAGGAATACACATAAGTAAATTTGAAAATTAATTTTTAATAACAGTTAAATCTGTACATGACGGACGGCAAGCAAGTAACTTTTGACGTATGATCCGTAGACTTAACTATGACAGTTACCGAATACAGTCATTTGCAGAGTGACACTCCATCGTATAGTAGGGTAAAAGCGCCGAGGAACACACATAAGTAAATTTGTCACTTAATTTTTAATAACAGTTAAATCTTTACATGACGGACGGCAAGCAAGTAACTTTTGACGTATCATCCGTCGACTTCACTATGACAGTTACCGAATACAGTCATTTGCAGAGTGACACTCGATCGTATAGTTCTGTTTACTGAGTTTAAGTAGGTTAAGTACTATCTTTGTAATAAGCTTTTTTTTTGCAAAAAATTACTGACTGTTGAGTAGTGTTGAGTTTGTTTGTGTGTTTATTCTTAACAGTCTTCTTTTTAGAAACGCTGGTAGAATTTTGACTTGTATATTTGCGGCCTACTTGCACAATCAAATTCAATTATTTCATTTATTGGGATGGGATCATTTGGGACACCTAAAAGTAAACCCTTTAAACAAAATATTTTTTCTATGATGCTATAATTATTTTCTGAGTACTGCTTAAGCTAGATGGACATTGACCTATTGATCCTGCCTATGCCTTTGAGATGATGGTTGCGAGGTCAAGTCTTGATACTTCGGAGCGATGATGGTTGTAGTTGTTAAACAAACTTTTGAAACAGTTTGTTCTATTATTGTAATGTGGTAAAGAAATTGATTACCGGCTAGCCTAGTGACAGTGACGCCGCATACAACGCTGAAGATCCTGGGTTCGAATACCAGTTCATGCAAATAGTTATGTGATAAGCCAGAGTATTTGTTTCCGAGTCTTGTAAGTTTTTTTAAGTATTTTAATATTTATAATTAAGTTATGTGGCAGTGGGCGGGGCACATAGCACGTAGAACCGATGGCCGTTGGGGCGGAAAGGTTCTCGAGTGGCGACCTCATACCGGAAGGCGCGGCGTGGGTAGGCCCCCGACAAGGTGGACTGATGACCTGGTAAAGGTTGCGGGAGTCCGCTGGATGTGGGTGGCGCAGGACCGGTCACTTTGGCACTCTTTGGGGGAGGCCTTTGTCCAGCAGTGGACGTCTTTCGGCTGATATGATGATGATGATGATAAATGTTTATAATAACAGTTTTATATTTTACCTTTTATATCATTATTGTAAAAACCTAGCCTAAGACTAAATATGGATGAAAATAATAATGATAATACTAAAGACTTTTTATTTCCCATCACCTAGCCAAGTATAGGCATTTTTGTAATTATAAACGTTATATTCGATTTCACATATCTAGTTACATACATACCTACAGGATGGATGTTTTCCATGAACTTTAAAGAAAACGTATTGTCAGGGCAGTAGAATCTAATAGTAATGAAAACCAAATAAATATATTAGCTATACAGGGTGTTAACGGGGTCATGATCCGGAATGACAAAAAGCGAATAAGATGATCATACTGAACAACCTTTCCCATGGGACCAACCACGAAATCGCAAAAAAAAACCAGGTATTCCATACATAACTCTCAATTAAATCGCAGTTAACTCACAGTTAACTCTTAATTGGCTCTTTTTTTTTGCGATTTCGTGGTTGGTCCCATGGGAAAGGTTGTTCAGTATGATCATCTTATTCGCTTTTTGTCATTCCGGATCATGACCCCGTTAACACCCTGTATACATGCAGTGCAACATCAGGAGCAGCAGCTTCCATATTGTCCTAGGTGTCGTGATAACACCCATAACATTCGTCAATGCAAGGCCAATAAGGATAGGGTTTAATTTATTTCGTTTGTGGCCATGATGGTGTCAAATCGCCAGATTGTCCTACGTGCGGTAAGGGTAAACCAAGCACGTCAAAAAACGAGTAGACCAGCAGAATTGTACCTACTAAAGGCCAGGCACCCAAGTTTGACCAAGAGGATTGGCAGAAATGGCTTGAAACAATTAACTTTTTCTTCAATTCTTACAAAGTTGATACAGTTCTGCTGGACAGACCATCGCATGACCCTTACGCTTGCGCCCATATTAATGATTTTAAGCTATATGGCCTCTTAGATTGAGGGCTCAGCTGTCTCTATTTTGGGGAACAAAATTTATAAAAAAAAATAAACAAGGTTTAAAATTGCATAGGGATAACAATTACCTACAGTCACTGCTGCGGGTGGTCAATCTATGAACAGCATTGGCTACTTACACGTTTCTTCCTATACATTTCGAGAAAGAGTACCAATATTATTAAGGATTTATTTGTGCCAGACATCAATATAGATCTCGTGTTTGGGATAGATTTTTGGCGCGAGTTTAAGTTTTTTCCAGGGCATCTCACGAGCATTAAGTACCTACGTTTGCTAATGCCGCGATATTAAATGCTAGCCTTAGTACAGACTGCCCATCTTTTATCCAGGCGTACGACAAAGATAAGTTCTTTAGTAGAAAACTTGCGCCCTTTTAAGTGCCGCATTATAGATATAATGTCACCCTTAGTTTATGTCTTAGCTGACATGTCTGGGAAAAATATTGGTACCCGGCACATCAAAGACATAAAATGAACAGGAACAGGAGAACAGAACAAAATACCTGTTGTCAGGTAAGTAGTTGCTTATATATGCATGTTTCATCCCCGTGTGGTGTCGGGTAAGAATTTCACCAACCCCATTCTTCCCGTGGGTGTCGTAAGAGTCGACTACGGGATAAGGTTGAAGTGTGGAGTCATTGCTCGTAGCAGCACTGAAAATAAATTTCATGTGTTCTGCCTACCCATTCTGGTAACACTAGCGTGTATATGTCTGTACGTATCTACAGAAAAATGTGCTCAAATACCCCTGTTGCTTATTTACACTAAATCGGTTGTTCTAAGTTTTCGTATGGGTCTTCCAGTTTTTTTTTCAATGATGGAACGCCTTACCAAATGGCAGGATGCGTTAACATTCTACATTTTAGATAGGTATGTCTGTTAACGCCTAAAATAATCGCGTGATGTAAGTATATATGAAAGTAGTTTTATGAATACAGCGATTACGCGACGATAAGAGCAGATTTTATTAATATGAGTGTAATAAAATACGTAACCGTGCACGTACATATATTATTATTCTGGTAGTGGCTTCCGGACTAGAGAGCCCTTATATCACTGCAACCATCGCTGATCTATTGTGATCGCCACTGATGACCGTCACGTACATATATACATATTTACATAGATTACTTAGTTATATTTAAAAAATAATGTTTTTCAATTTATAACTTAAAACTATCAAAAGTAACGCTCAATTAACTTACCTACTTAATTAAATAACAAAAAGGAATAATTAACATCTATACATACTTAAAATAAAGCTGAAGAGGGTCGAAAAAGTCTGTACATGAATGATATTCGAAAAAAAGTTTGCTGGGGATACCTATAATCGATAACAGAACACGCTCCAACAGTTTTTAGAATTTTTGTCTGTTTATGTGTACCTACGCGCATCACATAAAAACGGCTGAACGGATTTTGAAGCAAACTTTACTAATCTGTCGAGAAAATGGTGCCGGTTTATGTACAGCCATAATTATGCACGGCCAAAATAATGTACAGCCCAATCATCCGCGTCCATACTGTACATGGATTATCAGGCTGTACATTATTGGGCCGTGCATTATCACCCTGAGCATACTTGGTACGGGGCAATAATTGGAAGCCAATTTTGTACGAGCTGATAATGCACGGCCCAATAATGTTCAGCCTGATAATCCATGTACATTGGGACGGTCATCAGTGCGCACTAATAATTTACAGCAAGTCGACGCCACCCCGCTGCGCGGGGTGTCTATTTCTGGTCTGAGGGACACAAGTGAACCCTAACCTAACCGACCTAAGACAGAGTTCGCTTATGACAAGCCATTTTTGTCCGCCCTGATAATGCACAACCCAATAATCCGCGTCCACAAAAAGTGGACGCGGATTATCAGGCTGTACATTATTGGGCCGTGCATTATCACCCTGAGCAAACTTGGTCCGGGGCAATAATTGGAAGCCGCTTTTGTCCGGGCTGATAATGCACGATCCAATAATCCGAGTCCACAAAAAGTGGACGCGGATTATCAGGCTGTACATTATTGGGCCGTGCATTATTGGCTCCCGAGAAAATCTTCGGCCAGCACGGCTATAGCACGCGACGGCGCGCGAGCTCTCTCGATTTTTCTCGCACTATCCGTCTCTCACTTACTAGACCACTTAGAACAAGAGGTATAGTGCGATAAAATCTTCTGATTGCGAACTGTTACAAAATGATCTATGTAATTTTGAGAGCTTTTGTAGAGAGAATAATTTGTTTTTAAACATAGACAAATGTAATACAATTAGTTTTTCTAGAAAAAAAAACACCGTCCTACTTTAATTACAAATTATGTAACCAAGACCTGGTAAGAGTAAACGAGATTCGTGATCTTGGAGTAGTCATGGACAACAAATTATCATTTATACCTCATATCGATTCCATCCTAGCTAAGTCTTTTAAACAATTAGGTATGATCCTGCGAATTCGTAAACCTTTCAGGAATACCTATAAACACTTAAAATTCTTTATAACAGTTATGTACGAAGTCGGCTTGAGTTTGCATGTGCTGTTTGGAAACCCCACTACAGCATTAATATTGACAGGATAGAGAGGTTGCAGAAAAAGTTCCAAAAAGCCCTTGATTTCAAATGCGGCATTGAATACAAAGAATATGTGGAATCCCTAAACCGACATAAAATGCAGTCGCTTGAGTGTCGGAGAGACTGTGTTGATTCGGTTCTATTATATAAAATAATAAATAGTCATATCGATGCCCCTAGCTTGTTAAAAGATATATGTATAAGGGTTCCAGGTAATAAAGAACGCCGATGTCGTCTCAAATACAAACATTTATTCTCCATCCCATGTAGTAGAACTAACTATTCTAAAAATATGTCCATTAAGCGGGCATGTGCACTTTATAATGAAAATAACATTGTAAAAAAAAGTTATATATTCAATTGTACCATAAGCTCAATAAAAAAAAAAATCAGGACTAGTACTAGTATGTAAATCTTAACGTGATCTATCAATATATAAAAGTATTAATATATTTCATCATGTTTATTGTCGATACCTACTTATTCAAAAAGTTGCTAAATACGTAGAACATGTTTCCGTTCACTAGGTTTTCTGTGAAACTGTTTCTAGAAATTCTGTGTAACCTTTTACTAATTAGCTTAACCTGATCCAGGATAGGTACTTTTTCGTGCTTATATAAAGATATGTTTAATAAAAATGGAAACTGTAGGTCTAGATTAAGAGAAGAAATTGTATCAATATTTTTTGTATGACCGTTTGTTTCATAATTAAATAAATAAAATAAATAAATAAAAATCGAGAGTATGTCGCGGCCGTCGTGTGCTAGACGTGCGTAAAATGGGGTTGAACTTTGTATGGAAACTGCTTGAATTTATGAGCTAAAGTCTTGAAAATTTGCAAGCATAATACTTGACTAGAAATTAAAAAGAACCCTATTCAAACTTTTTGCAAAATATAAAGAAAACGTGAAAAAACTCGGGATGTAAAATAGTGCTAGTGCTGCTACTGCGGCTACACTATAAATATGGACTTTGGCCTCAGGTCTCGCTTGCAAGACACTTGGGGATAGTGTGTATCCGTGGGGCTCGCCCTAGGGCTTTCGGACCTGGGGCTCGCATAGGGAGCGCTCTCTCAAAGGATACTTTGGGGATCTATATAATATTATTGACGACCAAGTTTATGAGGGTGTTTATTTAGATTCGAAGAGAATTTTGAACTGTTACACGCACAGACTATGGAAATGAAATCTTTATTTTTAAATTTGTCAGTAGTATGGTTAAACATAAGAATATCATGTTTAAACCATAATTTATACGCGTACGAAGTCGCGGGCAGAAGCTGGTTAAAAATAAAATTAAGAAAAACATTAATTTTTAGTTTCGAACAAACACTCTGACCGCAACGTTACTCTATGCGCTTTGCGAATAGTCAAGGCCGGTTCACACGTATTAAGTTTTCAAGTATTAACTCCATGTGATAAACCAGCCAAGTCGGTTAAAATTAAGTTAAAATTAAGTTCACTACTTGACAACTTAGGTAGGGCGCGCACGAAGCAACTTTGTCGCCGGCGACAGTACATCTGTCTCTTTCGCACGCCCGAAGTGAGAAAAAGAGAGATGTACTGTCGCTGGCAACAAAGTTGCTCGTGCGCGCCCTACCTTAATACGTGTGAACCAGCCTTAACGCGAGGTCAGCATTTTTACACGGCCGACGTTGTCACATCTAACATTTTTTTGGTAAATCTACCTATTTTACCTCAATTCTACCTATCTACCACCCTCGGCCTCAAATATACCTATTTTTAAAAATATTACGAAATATAATACTATTAATAATAATAAATAAATTCTCCACGCGTGTAGCGAAAATCGAACGAAATGAAATTTTAGCACCTAAAACGGAACGCGTTAAGTGAAATAAGTGAATGATGAGGCACAGAGATGAGGTTTAATACGAAAAGTGGTGTATCTAACGATGAGCATTTGAGATTGTTTAATAAAAATATGTATAAACATCACCAATACAGAATTTTTAACATTTTATACTAATTTTTAATAATTATACACTAACTGCAGCCGCGTTCACAAATAACATTTACACATTATTTACGTGTAATCCTCGATGCTTTTACCCAACTCAACGATCGAGTGTCACTCTGCAAATGACTGTATTCGGTAACTGTCATAGTTAAGTCGACGTATGATACGTCAAAAGTTACTTGCTTGCCGTCCATCATGTAAAGATTTAACTATTATTAAATAATAATTGACAAATTTACTTACGTGTGTTCCTCGGCGCTTTTACCCTACTATACGGTCGAGTGTCACTCTGCAAATGACTGTATTCGGTAACTGTTATAATTAAGTCTACGAATGATACGTCAAAAGTTACTTGCTTACCGTCCATCATGTAAAGATTTAACTATTATTAAATAATAATTGACAAATTTACTTACGTGTGTTCCTCGGCGCTTTTACCCAACTCAACGATCGAGTGTCACTCTGCAAATGACTGTATTCGGTAACTGTCATAGTAAACTCAATAGATGATACGTCAAAAGTTACTTGCTTGCCGTCCGTCATGTAAAGATTTAACTGTTTTTAAAAATTATTTGACAAATTTACTTATGTGTATTCCTCGGCACTTTTACCCAACTCAACGATCGAGTGACACTCTGCAAATGACTGTATTCGGTAACTGTTATAGTTAACTCTACGGATGATACGTCAAAAGTTACTTGCTTGCCGTCCGTCATGTAAAGATTTAGCTGTTATTAAAAATTAATTGTCAAATTTATCTACGTGTGTTCCTCGGTGCTTTTACTCAACTCAACGATCGAGTGTCACTCTGCCAATGACTGTATTCGGTAACTGTCATAGTTAAGTCAACGGATGATACGTCAAAAGTTACTTGCTTGCCGTCCGTCATGTAAAGATTTAACTTTTATGAAATAATAATTGACAAATTTACTTATGTTTGTTCCTCGGCGCTTTTACCCTACTATACGATCGAGTGTCACTCTGCAAATCACTGTATTCGGTAACTGTCATAATTAAGTCTACGGATGATACGTCAAAAATTTCTTGCTGGCCGTCCATCATGTAAAGATTTAACTGTTATTAAAAGTTCATTGACCAAGTTACTTAGATGTATTCCTCGGCGCTTTTATCCTACTATACGATCGAGTGTCACTCTGCAAATGACTGTATTCGGTAACTGTCATAGTTAAGTCGACGTATGATACGTCAAAAGTTACTTGCTTGCCGTCCATCATGTAAAGATTTAACTATTATTAAATAATAATTGACAAATTTACTTATGTGTGTTCCTCGGCGCTTTTACCCTACTATACGATCGAGTGTCACTCTGCAAATGACTGTATTCGGTAACTGTCATAGTTAAGTCGATGTATGATACGTCAAAAGTTACTTGCTTGCCGTCCATCATGTAAAGATTTAACTATTATTTAATAATAATTGACAAATTTACTTACGTGTGTTCCTCGGCGCTTTTACCCAACTATAAGATCGAGTGTCACTCTGCAAATGACTGTATTCAGTAACTATTCTAATTAAGTTGACGGATGATACGTCAAAAGTTACTTGCTTGCCGTCCGTCATGTAAAGATTTAACTGTTATTCAAAATGAATTGACAAATTTACTTATGTGTGTTCCTCGGCGCTTTTACCCAACTCAACGATCGAGTGTAACTCTGCAAATGACTGTATTTGGTAACTGTCATAGTAAACCCTACGGATGATACGTCAAAAGTTACTTGCTTACCGTCCAGCATGTAAAGATTTAACTGTTATTAAAAGTTCATTGACCAAGTTACTTTTATGTATTCCTCGGCGCTTTTACCCTACTATACGATCGAGTGTCACTCTGCATATGACTGTATTCGGTAACTGTCATAGTTAACTCTACGGATGATACGTCAAAAGTTTCTTGCTAGCCGTCCATCATGTCAAGATTTAGCTGTTATTAAAAATTAATTGACAAATTTATCTACCTGTGTTCCTCGGTGCTTTTACCCAACTCAACGATCGAGTGTCACTCTGCAAATGACTGTATTCGGTAACTGTCATAGTTAAGTCGACGGATGATACGTCAAAAGTTACTTGCTTGCCGTCCGTCATGTAAAGATTTAACTTTTATGAAGTAATAATTGACAAATTTACTTATGTTTGTTCCTCGGCGCTTTTACCCTACTATACGATCGAGTGTCACTCTGCAAATCACTGTATTCGGTAACTGTCATAGTTAAGTCGATGTATGATACGTCAAAAGTTACTTGCTTGCCGTCCATCATGTAAAGATTTAACTATTATTTAATAATAATTGACAAATTTACTTACGTGTGTTCCTCGGCGCTTTTACCCTACTATAAGATCGAGTGTCACTCTGCAAATGACTGTATTCAGTAATTATTCTAATTAAGTTGACGGATGATACGTCAAAAGTTACTTGCTTGCCGTCCGTCATGTAAAGATTTTACTGTTATTCAGAATTAATTGACAAATTTACTTATGTGTGTTCCTCGGCGCTTTTACCCAACTCAACGATCGAGTGTCACTCTGCAAATGACTGTTTTCGGTAACTGTCATAGTAAACCCTACGGATGATACGTCAAAAGTTTCTTGCTAGCCGTCCATCATGTAAAGATTTAACTGTTATTAAAAGTTCATTGACCAAGTTACTTAGATGTATTCCTCGGCGCTTTTATCCTACTATACGATCGAGTGTCACTCTGCAAATGACTGTATTCGGTAACTGTCATAGTTAAGTCGACGTATGATACGTCAAAAGTTACTTGCTTGCCGTCCATCATGTAAAGATTTAACTATTATTAAATAATAATTGACAAATTTACTTACGTGTGTTCCTCGGCGCTTTTACCCTACTATACGGTCGAGTGTCACTCTGCAAATGACTGTTTTCGGTAACTGTCATAGTAAACCCTACGGATGATATGTCAATAGTTACTTGCTTACCGTCCATCATGTAAAGATTTGACTGTTATTAAAAGTTCATTGACAAATTTACTTACGTGTGTTCCTCGGCGCTTTTACCCTACTATACGATCGAGTGTCACTCTGCAAATGACTGTATTCGGTAACTGTCATAGTTAAGTCGACGTATGATACGTCAAAAGTTACTTGCTTGCCGTCCATCATGTAAAGATTTAACTATTATTAAATAATAATTGACAAATTTACTTACGTGTGTTCCTCGGCGCTTTTACCCTACTATACGATCGAGTGTCACTCTGCAAATGACTGTATTCGGTAACTGTTATAATTAAGTCTACGGATGATACGTCAAAAGTTACTTGCTTACCGTCCATCATGTAAAGATTTAACTATTATTAAATAATAATTGACAAATTTACTTACGTGTGTTCCTCGGCGCTTTTACCCAACTCAACGATCGAGTGTCACTCTGCAAATGACTGTATTCGGTAACTGTCATAGTTAAGTCAATGGATGATACGTCAAAAGTTACTTGCTTGCCGTCCGTCATGTAAAGAATTAACTGTTTTTAAAAATTAATTGACAAATTTACTTATGTGTATTCCTCGGCACTTTTACCCAACTCAACGATCGAGTGACACTCTGCAAATGACTGTATTCGGTAACTGTTATAGTTAACTCTACGGATGATACGTCAAAAGTTACTTGCTTGCCGTCCGTCATGTAAAGATTTAGCTGTTATTAAAAATTAATTGACAAATTTATCTACGTGTGTTCCTCGGTGCTTTTACCCAACTCAACGATCGAGTGTCACTCTGCAAATGACTGTATTCGGTAACTGTTATAGTTAAGTCGACGGATGATACGTCAAAAGTTACTTGCTTGCCGTCCGTCATGTAAAGATTTAACTTTTATTAAATAATAATTGGCAAATTTACTTATGTGTGTTCCTCGGCGCTTTTACCCTACTATACGATCGAGTGTCACTCTGCAAATGACTGTATTCGGTAACTGTCATAGTTTACCCTACGGATGAGACGTCAAAAGTTACTTGCTTACCGTCCATCATGTAAAGATTTCACTGTTATTAAAAGTTCATTGACCAAGTTACTTAGATGTATTCCTCGGCGCTTTTATCCTACTATTCGATCGAGTGTCACTCTGCAAATGACTGTATTCGGTAACTGTCATAGTTAAGTCGACGGATAATACGTCAAAAGTTACTTGCTTGCCGTCCGTCATGTAAAGATTTAACTGTTATTAAAAATTAATTGACAAATTTACTTATGTGTGTTCCTCGGCGCTTTTACCCTACTATACGATCGAGTGTCACTCTGCAAATGACTGTATTCGGTAACTGTCATAGTTAAGTCGACGGATGATACGTCAAAAGTTACTTGCTTACCGTCCATCATGTAAAAATTTAACTATTATTAAATAATAATTGACAAATTTACTTATGTGTGTTCCTCGGCGCTTTTACCCTATTATACGATCGAGTGTCACTCTGCAAATGACTGTATTCGGTAACTGTCATAGTTAAGTCAACGGATGATACGTCAAAAGTTACTTGCTTGCCGTCCGTCATGTAAAGATTTAACTGTTATTAAAATTTAATTGACAAATTTATATACGTGTGTTCCTCGGCGCTTTTACCCTACTATACGATCGAGTGTCACTCTGCAAATGACTGTATTCGGTAACTGTCATAGTTGACTCTACGGATGATATGTCAAAAGTTACTTGCTTGCTGTCTAAGATGCAGCAAATCTTGAAAGAATGCACTTTTTCATAGAAAGCTGAATATTCTACGTGGTCGCCTCTGTTTCTTTTATTATGCCGTCGAGCATCACCCTAGAAATAGAGTTATTTGATAGCTAACAATTGCTTGTAGTCTCAGGTCCAGAAATTATGAAAAATGTATCAAGAATCTTTTTGGCTGCTACGTAGTGAAGTTAGCGGCCGAAGTGCATTTCTTGTTATTAGCTTTTTTGAATGTTTAGATTCGTTTTTTTTTGTTGTATTCTTATAAGAATGTAGATATTTTGCGTTTCTGCTTGTTTTGACAGTATTCTAGTTAAAAAAAAACATAACTTCTTAATTTGGTCGGGTTATCATCGGCCGCTAACTTTGGCCGCTAACTTCACACCGGTATTTTTTTTTTACTATTGACGACAGGAAGGACGACTTTTGTTTTGTTGTTGTTCTGAATATATTTAAGTGACACAGCTGGTCGATTACGTAACGTATTACACGTGCGTCAGGTAGATCGAAATGTAGGTTTGTATGGAATAACTACAACTTAGAAAAGTTGAAAAACCCCCGACATTTTATTTCAAAGTCCAATATCTCAAAAACGACAGTACAGATTTTCATGAAACATGGCTAAGAACACTCGGGATAAAATTATCTATGAGACAAAAAAAAAACCGCATTCAAATCGGTCCATCCGTTTGGGAGCTACGATACCACAGACAGATACACAGATACACAGACACACAGATACACAGACACACAGATACACAGACACACAGATACACAGACACGTTAAACTTATAACACACCTCTCTTCGCGTCGGGGGTTAAAAAATAGAGTGGAATTGTCCTAACGCTCACTCGTTCGGAAAATTGCGTGTAGAGGTGTACCCCTGGAAAGATTTCTTATACCACCACCACCACCGTAGTGGCAAACAATTAAACGAATCATCTGCTTGATACAAAAACAACAAAGCTTATGGGAACTCCTATATTTTTTTAAATACATCGATGGTGACAGTTCTAGCGGAAGATCAGCGCTGGTGTAATGTTGGAATATGTTGAGATAGAGCCGTTTATTGACAAAACGATTTGTTTGACCTGACAGTCCTTTTCAATTATGCGTTGTTTTTTTTTGTCTCGAATAAATGTTTCTTTATTTCTTTCTTTCTTGCAAACAATCATATAAGCCCCGTGCAAAGTGATATCGTACTATCGTAGCCTATGGACTATCCCGTTATGCGTATGTAGTGGTAATCTCCGGAACTTATCAGTAGTTATCAGCAATTTTTTTTTATCAGTTGTTATCATCGTCAGGACTACTAAAATTATAAATGTGAAAGTTTGGAGGTTTAGATGTGTGGATGTTTGTTACTCAATCGCGCTTAAACGGCCCAACCGATTTGGATGAAATTTTGCACGAAGATAGTTTGGAGCCCGAATTAAAATATAGGATTATTTTTATCCCAGGTTCACGCAGACAAAGTAAGGTTAGCTGGAAGAGATCCAGGGATAAGTTCGCCTTTGTACCGATTTTTTTTTTGTCTGTAATTTTACCTGTCTCTATTTACATACATACATACAAAGTCGCGGGCGGAAGCTAGTAGGCTATATTTCATCCCGCAGGCTCTCTATAATGCACGGGCTGAGTAGCGCCGTTAACTATAGCCATCATCATCATCATATAAGATAAGATAAGAAAAATATTGACTTGCCGATTTTATTTTTTAAGCCGAGAGACTTCCACTGCTGGACATATGCCTCCCCCAAGGAATGCCTTGAATGACCTTGCGCCACCCGCACATCCAGCAGACTCCCGCACCTTTGACCAGGTCAGCAGTCCACCTTGTCGGGGGTCTACCGTCGCTGCGTCTTCGGATCGCCACCCGAGAACCTTTCCGCCCCAACGGCCATCGGTTCTACGTGGAATGTGCCCGCCCGCTGCCACTTAAGTTTAGCGATTCGAAGGGCTATATCGGGTACCTTGGATCTGTTGCGGATAGGTAGTGTGTGGCCAGTGATGACATGGCACTGAAACGTGGTCGCTTACTATGGGCCTCATAAGAATGCTCGAAGACACCCAAAGGACGTAGATTATTGGGAAAATGATATGGAAAAATTGTGTTTTTTTTTAATCAACGACGGTGGCAAACAAGCGTACGGCCCGCCTGATCGTAAGCGGACACTGCAGCCTATAGACGCATGCAACTCCAAAGGAGTAACATATCCGTTCCCAAAACCGTCGAAGTCAAAATACCTCAAGAATTATGGTCTATTCTCAAAAACAGCCAGCCAATCACTATAAAATATCCACCGTCATGTTTAATGAAGGTTTTATTATCATAAATCAACACAAATTGGAATCGAACCCGCAATCAAAACGCCAAAGTCGGTGGAAACTGGCGTAATTGGTCAGTGAGATATTAATCTAACTGAAACTTGAGCTTTGTTCTTAAACACGATACTTAAGAAGTTTATAGTACCTAATTAATTAAAATGTCCGTTTTTGACCAGTAGGAAAGACTCTACCCTGGTATTATTAATCTCTTTCCATACGCACTACATGATATATTGTCAACTACTAAAGTAATAAGTCATTTATCTCAAACATTCAATTAAATAATATTGACGTTACGTCCTTATTCCGGCTGCAATCTATCGGGTTTCAGGTGAACGAAATTTCAGATAATAGATCTTATTTTGTTTCATCTTCAATTGGTAACTCAACATAATGGAGTTCAGCCATTTAAAAAGATCTTAAGTATTTTTTATTACATTGCATGTTTGAGAAAATAAAAGCACTAATACTTCGGTCGGAACTAGAGATTGTCGGCCTCGTAGGTACTATTATCTGACATTCGGCAGGCAATCCCTTATTTCCCGGCCATTGTTGTAATGTACTATTAGAACTTACGCCTAAGGCCGCGTTTACACGCCGCGCGAGCTGTCATGCCATGCGTCAGCGTTTTCCGCCTCCACTGCCGCCGGCATACACCTCAAAGTTCCCGCGGCATGGCTCCTGTGCGTAAACGCCACCTGAGGGCAAAATAATCAATCAATCAATAATTTATTTTACATAAAAACATGGTGTACAAAAAGGTATTACAATGAAAACAAGAGTATCACATGTTTTATCACAGGCAACACGTAAAATTTTATAAATATAGCATAATATAATAAGTGTATGTGTAAATGTAATATTGTCATTTTAAGAGCAGGCGGAGCGCCCATCCAAGCCGATTCCCACCGGCTCGCCTAAAATTTATACTTTAAACTCTTTCATAACTTTTTGTGTTCCGGGTTGCCGATCATAATTTTTCACGCGCCGCCACCGATAGTACGGATTTTCCTAGAACGGATCGTATCTCAAGACCCGTCGGTTCAACAAAACAATTCGGGTGTAGACTCGAAAATTATTATTACTCCAAAAGAAAGAAGGCAAAAAAATGTGCCTAGTGACAAAAATCCCACTCAGATATCTCGTAACTTCAGCGAGCACTCAGAAAATTTCGAATTCTGGTAGCAAACAATATTGAGGAAACATTACAAAAAATATGACATTTAAAAAGCTCTTTCGAAAGTTAAATGGCTGACTGGCAGATAATGTCCAGGGAAAGCAATTGTTTTACAAGATGAGGAAGGAGGTGAATAACTTGTGTAAGTGTGGAGAGAACCAGTTGTGGAATTATTATTAATTAGGTAATTGAAATAATTAATGTACCTACTATTTCGAAAGAATCTTCATTGTCTTCAGGTTTGGCTTCCGTAGTGAAAGATGAAAATATTATGTAATAACGTAATATTACGTAACGTAATATTATGTAATAACGTATTTAATAAGTAACGTAAAACGAAAAATAACGTAAAATATTCGGATTACAAAACACCTTAATTGCAATAGATTCCCTGCGTGTAACCTTTATTGCTACGACAATAGTTTGATGGTGTCAACTATTGGGACAAAGAATTACGAAGCTACAACTGTTTTAATATTGCCTGTTAGAGAGAGAACACGCAAACGGTGTGTGACGTCACATTATAGGATGCTGCCGGGGGGCCGCGTCGACCACGATGCGGCGCGGCACTTTGCCGTCTTCTGTGACGTCACATCCTTCCAGCGTCATCGTTTCATATCAAGTTGCGTTTTGCGAAAAAGGGATAAACATACCCCTTCTTAAAACTTTGGACACTTGTAACTTCGTGATTATTTAACCATTTGCGTTGATTTTTTCTCCATTTGACTACATGTTTATCCTTTTTCGTGAAAATATGACATTATTGATTATTTTATTTAGTGTCTACGCTTGTATTGCTTAGCCCCGTGTCACATACGAAATGAATAGGCCATGTTTAATAAATAGTTTACTCGAATAGTGACTATTGTTAATAGCGTATTGGTGTACAAAATGGTCAACATTGCTATATAAGTATGAAGGACTACTTTGTAATGTGGCTTTTCCTTGGACATAAAACCGCCTTTTGGTTGAAAACGTGTTGAATTCATCATTTATATCATAACAATAAAAGACAATAGCTTTGTGTACAAGGCACAAAGAGATGTGAATTCTATCTAGAAAAAGATTCCGTACTATAGGTACTTACTTTTGGACTAAGTAGCTCAGAATGTAGCTACACGTCTGGAATATGTTTATATCGTCGTAGTCAAAGGCCATAATAATAATAATAATAAAAGTTTGCATGTGTTCATGTCAGTAGCTGCGTCTAGAACAATTCACTGTCAAATCGCATCACACGCGTCTAAGCGACTCCTGTCTCACTCACACTTAGTCGTCTCATGCGGTTCTATCTGACAAAAAGTATTCCATTGAGATGAAATTTATATTTTCGCATGCTTCTAGCATCGGTAGTTTTAAATGAAGTGCCATTCCAAATGAAACAATTCCATGGCACTTTTACTAACATTTTATCTTACATAGGTATCGCCGCTTCGCAAAATGCCGCATATTTGTCAGAAAATCGGCATGAATTACGAAGGAAGAACGGAATAAAAAATCGACCGCATTTCATATTCATAGCGGAATAATAAATGACACAAAAACTCAACAATTTCCCACCTCCATTTCTCTGGAGTGTTTCTGAAAATGCTGATGTGGCAATTTCTTTGCACGCCATATATATTTACTGGGACTAAGCATTTACTTTCTAATAATCCCATTTTCCACGTCTTAAAACGAGGATAGGGATTGCAATTGTAAGCGCATATGTAGGCCCTCGTATTCTACATTTTGATTAAATAGAAAAACACAGTGTTAATAGTAGTGTCTTAGTAGTAATAGTTGCCTATACACCTTGACAAAAGCGTAATCTCAACACGATTTATTTTCGTCAGTACGGCAATATTTCATTATTACACTGATGGTTTTCGAAGAATATTTAGTAACAAACTAAAAACGAACTAATGTCAAAATCTTTCTTGAAAGAGGCTGTTCTTTGTGTTTTTGTCGATTTACTCGTGATTTGACACAAACGCGCGTCGACGGCGCGTTTAAAAAGCGCCGTCTTCGTAGGCCCTTATTTTCACGGTTCGTTCGAAAACATATTGGTATAAGCTAATTCCAATGTATTTACAATTTTTTTTTAAATTCAAAAGCCGCAACTGTGTTGCAAGGGTATATATACTCTTACTTGCCAGAACTTCATTTGCCCGAATTTTATCTGCCATACTAGTCAAAGGCCATAATTTTGTTTACCAGAATTTCATGTGTCATAACGGTTATTTACCATAATACTCATTAGACAGAATGGTTATTTTCCATAATATCATATGCCATAAATACCTTAAACTTACCATGAACTTTATAATCCATAATGGTCATAAATATGCAATAAACTCATTTGCCGTACCTTTCAAAAGCCATATTAAATGAAAAATCTAAATTTGATTACAGGGGTTTAACTAAATTAGGGCAGTCAGAGCCCTCACAAGGGGGCACTAAAAACAACAAACAACCGTAACAATTGTATTATAAGTAGGTTAGGTTAGGGTTCACTTGTGTCCCTCAGAACGGAAATAGGAACCCGCGAAGCGGGGTGACGTCGACACGCTGGCGGTTAGGTTTAGGTTAGGTTATAACTGTGTATGCCGACTACCTTAAATGTAAATAATAATCCTTGTAATAATTTAATGGGTGATTATAAATTGATTTATTATTCATGCCGCCGTCAGTCGAATTCTACTTTAAGGCAGGTCTGTGTATGTACGACGACGAGCGAAGCGAGGAGGAGTGTTAGGTAGAACTGCGATAGAACTGAACATTCACAACATACTAACGGCTCGCAGAAATGTAGTTTTTATTATGGCACACGAATATTCTGTCTAGTAAAATTATTGCATTTAAGATTATGGCAAGTAAAGTTTCTGGCATATGAATGATTCTGGCATACAACATTATGGAAAATACAATACAAATAATATATGTCAAATGAATATTATGCAAAACGAAATATTCGGGCAAATGAAATTCGGTAAGGCGAAGTTCGGGCAAACAATAGCTGTCAGTGTCAACTAAGTAGAGATTTAAATGAGTTACTTCCTATAGTTCGGGCGTGATGCGCGGATGTGAAGAGGGAAGAAATAGGTACTGTACACAATACACCGACAGGTAAGGAAATCTTCACGGCTATCATATGACGGACCGCGAACTGTGTCGCGGCGAGATATAATACCCGTCTCTTTCTAATTAGAATGCCTAGAAAGATACGGGTAGTTTATGTCGCCGCGACATAGCTCGCGGCCCGTCCTGTGAGAGCCGTGCCGGTTGACATTTGCATGCTTTCGGTAAAACCCAAAATACCACATACAGATTTCACCCCGCCGAATGCAAATCAAGCGGCCTTAAACTGCTCCTTGTAATAGTTTTACATAAACTAAACCCATACATCAACGAGGTTAGTTCGTAATTGCCTTTTTTACTAACCACACATTAACACCAATAAAAAGAGCATTAGAGGCCACACTCTAGGTGAAATTTGTGTGGTCCGTTGTACTGTATTTTTTTGCGGAGCTGGCATCCTGGCCTACATGGTCGCAAAAACATGACAATGCCCTATTACTTGGGGTCGTTAAGTGGAAACAAAGCGGCGCCGGCTTTAGCACCTATCTGATGTACGATATAACCGGGACTTAAACTTACTGGATATGGACCGACATTATTACTTTAATATTTTTTCACTTCTCATGCTCAAAAAGTGCGTCATCGTCATATTAGGTTTAGCAAGCGGGACTAAGGTAGTACATGTAGCCTTTAAAAAATATGCATACATTCACACCTTTATCCCTAAAAGGGGTATGCAGAGAACATGAAACTTGTGTTCCAGTACCACTTTTAGCATAAATGTGGGTATAACAGCTTGCTAGCTCTTCGCCCACAACACACGTTTCAACCTCGTTCCCTTAGTCGACTCTTACGACACCCACAGGAAGAAAGGGAGTGATGCTATTCAAAGTATTCAAACCCGATAATACACGGCTCCATGCATCCACGGCAGACAGTATTATTTATTATTGCGTTTTTGAGTTCCAATATGATGTTTTAGACCATGGCGGTTGGAAAATAGCTCACGCTTGCTGTAAGCAAGCGGCCCTTCGTAGCCTTTGGTCGCACGTGGATTCTTTGGTCGAACTTGTTCATTCGCCGTTTTAATTATTAGTTCAATAGTCGCATGGGAGAATAAAACAAGGTAAGCTGTTATTCCGGTGACAATCTGTCCTACGTCATCATCTTAAAAATGGCGGCCTGTCAGTATGTTGCCAGTGTGTGAAAGTAATTTCCCGAGTAAATTGCATTACACGCTCTCTATCAATATTTACGTTGGACTTCCAATTGTATACAGTTGTCTCCCCAAATGCTTGGTACTAGCTGACATTTTTTTTAAATATTAATCGTGCATTGACAAAACGCCTTGTTTGTATGAAATATGTCAGTTTATGGGAACATTTGTGTGACGCAGGTCGTATCCGACGATCCGATCCCATCTTGTGTATCTTGGGTCACTTATAACTGGTAATGGTGGCTGCATCGATGAGATACGCCGGAGAGCCGGAATGGCCAAAAGTGCTTTGGCTAATCTTGACAGGATTTGGAAGAACAGAGGTGTTGTTCGCCGCACAACCAAACTGGTCTTCTCGATCTTTTTGTACAGTGCGGAAACTTAGAGCCTAAAAATTATTTTTCACCGGAGGGACGAGACGAAACGAGGCGAGGCGAGAATTGAAATTTGTACAGCACTTACTTCAATTCTCGCCTCGCCTCGTTTCTTAAGACTTAACGGTGTTGCCAAGATCAACGCCTTCGAGATGTGGTATTAGCGAACACTACTCCGTATGCCCTGAACGGTTAGAAGATAATTCATCTTGAGCGATCTCAAAACGGCTCTCCAATATATGCCATCAGCTTCTTCGGACGAATTATCCGGTCAACAATGCATGATCTGCAGAAGCAAATAATTCTAGGCCAAATGGATGGTAGGCGAGCCCAAGGTAGGGCACCAATGAGATGGTCTGACACCATCAAGAAGGTGGCAGGTGGCAGTGTACAACTTGCGGTCCACACGGCCGCACCCTTTGGAGACAGGCCGTATTTGGTCGCGATCCTTAGCAGTTAGGGAACGAGGAAGAAGAAGGTCAGATACATGGTTGGGAACTCTGTCTTCAGAGTGAAAGATCTGCATTTGTCTTTAGCTGTTAACATGATGGATTCTTTCTTAGATCAATAAAGGCTCGGCAGCGCTTGTGATTCTTCTGGAGTCCGCTTGTGACGTCCATAGGCTACGGTGTCTGTTTCCCAGCAGGCAGTTTGTGTGCCTGTTTGCCAGTGTCGGTGTATCAAATTAGTTAAAACGCGTCCTTTTCCATTAGAAACAGATTAAATTATTCAACAAAAAGGGGTAAAAGAAATTGAATTGTGTTCACTAAGTCATGAAAGTGCGGATGATGTTGGTTTAAATTTTTAATGAGTCGAGAAAAGGCGGAAAAAGGGTAACGAGACTGAATCACGGGTAGGAGGAAACTTCAACGTCGTAGCGTTAAGACGCTAAAAATAAGTTTAGCGAGGGTATGTATAAATAGCAGGGTGATTCTACGCTACGAGCGTACGGACGGCCGTCAGTACCCTGGCGGCTCACCCCGCTGGTCACCCGTCAAGAAACTAGACCTCTACTACCTACTCGTACGCTTAGTTACTACGCATCGTGCCTTCAAGATATATTTGTGGGGAGAGCGTTGACGTGAGCTTAAAACTAGTTACAGGGCTGCTGGCATTATAGGCTTGTGTCCTAAGATTTTTTACAATGCGATTCAAACCAGTTTTTGGAGAAGAAAAAATGCTTGTACGGGAGCAACTAAAACTAAAGAACATTCAATACCCAAACAAATGAGTCAAAGACGGAGGACGTCGCTAGCGGCAGCCGAAACCATTCCGATATGATATGACGTCACAGTTTGCGATTTGTACTAATCTTTGTGAAATTCTGCTTTTTAGGTCCATAGTTGTAGACAGTGTTGGGCAAATCGTAATTGAATTACTAATACAAAAAGTAATTGAAATTACAAATTATAATTACAGGGTAAATGAAATTGTAATTATAAGTTTCAATTACAATTACAAAATGTAATTATTAATTGAATTATTAATCACATTTTGCAATTAATTACTTATTCAATTACAAATTACTTTTGTTTTATAGAATATTTTAGATCACTTATTTATGAATAAAATAAACGATCGGTGAAACGAAAACCGGATAGGTATGGGGCATGGCATGCTTGAGTGAAGTGTTTTTTATGTAAAAGGCAAAAAGAAGTTTTATTTTATTAAAATTAGGACTTAGATGTGACGGTCATAGACAAGGTGGTGTGTGTGTGTAAGTGTGGTGTTTTAGTCTATTTTGTAACATTCACAATTTCTTTGGACAGTCAGCATTCCTAGATTTCCCAGTTAATTTTGATTTGATATTGAATTGATAAAAATGTTTTATTACTTTATCCCAACCCCCCCCTCCCCCTTTCCCTGCCCTCTTCTGCTGTTTTTCAGGTATTTTCCTTCTTTTATCTGAGAGCATTCCTTCGTACTTAATATCCGGGTATTCGCTCGCAACTTCTTAGTATTCCGGGATAAAAAATATGCTTAGGTACTTTATATTCTGGAAATATAAGTATACTATCTGCGTGCCAAATTTCAGTCAATTCAAATAAATATAAATATAGGTACACACATTTATTGTTTTGATTATTACATCATTGCAATCAGACCAAGTAAACACGTATGATTCTCATTGTGTATATAAAAAAAGTTGACTCAAAGTAATTTAGTAATTTAATTTACAAATAAATGTAATTACAATTACAAAGTACAAAGTAATTTCAATTACATGAAATTTTAATTACATTCAATTTAATTAACGTAATTGAATTAATAATTGTGTAATTTGTAATTAAATTACAAAAAGTAATTAATTACGCTCAACACTGGTTGTAGATCAATTTTGTTTATATAAAAGCGTAAGGATTCTATTGGTAGCTTTAAATTCACTCTTGGACAATAAAAAGAGGCATTTTTTTTACAAGCTTTTATATAGTTTCACCTGTCCCGTTGTCTATCTGGCTGTCTGTAATCAAATCTTGCAAGTAAAATTTGACCCTTTGCCCGGTGACCGATTGAATTGAAATTTTGGGTATGACAATTCAATATTATGGTACCATCGAGTTAATCTGATGATGGAGACAGAAGGTGGCCACGGGAATTCAGTACTTAACCGACGTAACCCCGTTGAGTTTGGGCTCGTTAGAATCGTCTCAATGAGTAGTTGATGATGGTATACGGAAAAGTACAGTCGGCAATAAAAGCTTGTACCAAAATGAATTTTTTGACAGAAGCTTGTTTACTGTCAAGTTTGATGGTTTTACTTAATATTTTGTAATTTATACTTTATTACAATAGCTTGATGGTTTAGGTAGTATCCATTTAGTGTAAAACGAAACGTATCAAAATTTTTGCAGATTTGGAACGCCCAGTAATATATAGTAATAGTTGTATACAATCCTAGTCTTTTTAAAAATACCTGAATATGCCATGCCATTTTGCCGGTACATTGACAGCAATGTACGCTTCTCACTGACTGGAACTGGCCAGAGCGCGCCTTAGCCCATTTTACAAGTTGCCAAAGGAATTTGTACCTTTAATACAGACGTTACATTTCATATTTGAATTTATTTTCGGCCGGTTGGCTCCTTGAGGACGCAGTCGCCTCTGGGCGGCTGTCGTCGCGTCTGACCGGCTCCGTCCGGGTTTTGGCTACCGCACTCTATTAAAACGCGGTCGGCTACCTCCGCGTGCTCGCGCATCCGTTGCGATGCGGCGCCACGCGACCCGGCTCGGCCCGTTCGGTGGGAATCGCACATAATGCGATCACGGGACTGACGGCGGTTGGAACGCTTGTAGAGTCAACAGACGCAAATGGCTATCAAAGAGAAGACAGTTATAATATAATGAATGGTGTACTCTTACGGAAATATTTTATGGCTTGAAAACTTATTTTAACTATAAGTAAGTATTCAGTTGACTAAAAATATGTTTACGTAACAACTTAGCAAGGTAAGATAAAGGATGCTCTTTGTATTCGGCTGTATAACCTTATTTGTATTCCAGCGTTTATAAAAACGCGTTTTTTTGTTTTTTTTAGGGGGGGCTGTGAGGTGCGACGGCGGGGGGTGCCGTGTCTTGGGAGACCCGCACCCCGTACGTGTCCCGCTGTCGTCCTAGTACAGTTTCGGCCAATAAAGTGATATTTGTTGAGTTGTTGTTCTTGTAATAATGTTTCGTTGTCTTTGTTCTTGTTTTTTTTGTAGTCTGTTAGTATTTATAGTCTGTTGAATTTTGTTTATTGTTTATTGAGTTACTGTCAATTGTATGTTGTGTTTTATTACGATAATTATCACTATGCGTTTACCATCTACGATGCTTCTTAATTATTTTTAAATTCTAAACTACTAACTACTTACTTTCTCGTTAGTTATTATAGTAATTAGGTAAAAATCACACATACCTACACGTTATTACACATAAAAATGTGTATTTAGCAATTCCATAAAAGTAGGTAGGTACCTATTTTATTTGGTCATAACTTTAGCATGCACACACTTTCCCCCACAATGAAAGAAGTTTGCCGGCTGCTGGACGTATGATTCTAAAGTCGGTTCCCAATATATGTATTTATAGGGTATTTTTGACAACAGTGAAAATAAATAGTTTTTTCATTAGCAACGGATAAAGCTTGCGAAAATACTCGGACAGATGAATCTTTAGTTTATGTTTGCTACCTATTTTATGATTTTTAAATTCATACAAACTAACAATAAGGACGGAGTTTGATTGTGACCAGACGAGCAAACAATTCCTACAAATCCCAAACTAACAGAGCGCTTTTGACGTTTCGTACAAAGAAGCTGATTTTACTTTAGTCAAATACCCTATTAACATGCCTCATCCAGTCAATACGGCAACAAAATCGTGACGGTTAACCCTAATGGCCGCCATAGACGCCCTGTAAATATACTCGTTAGCATTTATTCTCATAATGACTTTATTATGAGCGGCCACGACGTTTAATGGGTTACGCTATTGCCGGCCGGCTGTCAAATTATCTAGGCGTTTTGTTCTTTTATAAGACGTGTCGTGGATGTGTAATAAGGATTGTTTGGGATGATACCTTCATCGAGCTATGCGTATGAACATTCGTCAAGTTTGAAACATGTTTTTTAGTAGTTTATTTGGTAGCGTTGGGTGACATGGGATTGTTAATGAATAATTTCAATCGAAATTGTTAAGTAACATTAATTATAAGATTACAATACAGAATACAATAGAAATACTAGACTGAGAGAATAATCAAATACAGGGCATGAAAACTTAAAAATAGAGATTAACAAACGGCGGTCTTATCGGTAAAGAGCGATCTCTTCCAGACAACCTTTGGGAAGCGGAGAAATTGCAACAAATAATTACAAGTAGGTAGGTGGCAAAATTAGAAGTAAACTAGCTTACAACATACACAATTACATTAACGAAGGTGACCATACAAATAAATGTACATAAATTAAGATTGTTTTCATTTAGGTTTCAATTCTTTATACCTAATAGTTCCATATTACCATTTTCACGAAAGGTCCAAGCCCCTGTGGGTCTTATGATGGAAGGATAGGAAAATATCGGAGCAGTACAACTAAAAGAATCTAAAATCTTGTTTCAAGATTTTTTTTTTTTCACAGAAACTTATTGCATCCCCAACCCGCAGCGACCAAACCGAAGACTTCTGCCCATCTACATGAGATGAGGCTTGTGTTCAGCATTGAAACGTTTATAGCCTGATGATAATGATGATATTATTACTAGCTTTTATTATACCAGACCCAAAGTCTGTTTCTGCCATATCAGGAGTAGGTGAGATTGTATAATGTATCTAAAGCCGAACTAAAAAACACTATAAATCGGATAATGGCGTCATATCGAATCATCTCTCCAAGTCGGTTATAAAAGTAATGATAGGTTTCGATGGCTACTTCACTGTTTCTCAAACTTTTAACGGACCCTTAAAACGTTTCTAGGGAACGTCACGTTTTTCCGTGACTTTTGTACGAATGAATAACTATATTATGTGTAGGGGTTTTGGGAATATATTGGGCTTTATCTAATATTTTAAATGTCAAGTCGACCCACGAATTCGAAAATTAGTTTCCATATACGAGTTAAGCCAAATCGAACCCCAGTCGCATTCATTGAGATTACATTTTAAATGTCAACGTACAACGTTACATGTTACATATGCGTATGCACGAATACCGCATATGCTTCCAATGCCATTGACAATAATGTCATATCTGTTGAATATTTCAGAATATAAAAGCACATAGGATATTGAGAACGATCGTATTTTTTCTACTTTGTCACCTTATTGCCGTTTATAATGGAATATCAATAATGGTACTAGTATTTTAGTATTCAAAACATACCGACGACCTCGTCTGAGGTGGCTCATTGTGTATAACGTCCGATTTTGCGCCATGCCTCGCTAAAAATCTTACCATGAAAATAAATAAGTGCTTGAGTAACTGGTGAGATGAGTAGACACTGGTTGTGAATATAATTGCAGTGGTAGTTTGAGAAACGGCGTTTTAGTGCCTAGCCTTTGGATTAGATTTGATTACTTCTTTATAACTTACCACGGAGTCCACTCTTTTATTTATGTCTAAAAATATATTCTCGTTTTGGAACCTTGTTTAAAATGGACACGAGTCTCATAGCAGCATTTTATTTTCCATGTATAGCTAGCTCCCTTTCAAGTTGCAAGCGTCCATTAGTTACGGTTTTGTATGCCATCGTAGTGACATATATAAAAATACAAGGACATAATATACCACCGTGCGCAAGAGAGCTGCATCCCTGGTGCGTCGGGTGCGCGCCAGCCCCAACACCATCTTAAGGATGATAGGGGACAGATTGGACTGCCCCTACTTGCTTCATTGTAGTCGGTTCCATGCGCCGTACTCAATAAAGCCAAAGTTCTAATGTTCTTTTAATTTGGTATTCTAACTACTAACATAGTCTCTTTTTAAGGATAATAGTTACTAACAAAAACTGGATCTTGTTATCTGAGTTAATAAATGAATTGAATTGAATTGAATATAGTTCTGTTACGCTCTCGCTCTGACAGCTATTATTTTAAGGCTTATTCTGATTAAGGCGCTCCCATACGCCAATGACCTTCGATCTGAATCCCTTGGTTTTCTAATGATTTTTGTAGCTTATTATATTAACAACAACGGCTTTAAGCAACATAGTATCCCATATTTACTTCAAAGTTAATTGTTTTCGAGATATTTGGCATCAAAGTTGAACAATTTTAGGCCAAAAAACTGGTTTTCTGGCCATAACTTTTGTGTTAATTGGTTTATAATGAAAACCCTGTACCAGTTTTTAAAGACGTCAAAGACGAACCGAAATATGTAGATTTCGTATATGTTAGATCTTTCACGTCAATAGAGATACGAAATAAGTTTTTTTTTATACAGTGTTTAGAAAAAATCATACAAAATTAAGTATTCATTTGTTTCAAAATCCGGTGGACCAAAATGGAGATAAAAAATTGAAGAACCGATAACCGTTAAATTTATAATTCTATCTGTAGTGCAAAAGTAGGAGATACGATTCAAAACTTGTCAAAAATCGATGAAAACCTCGGGTGGCTAACATGTAAACGTATATTTATTTATTTATACAAGGAATTCCAACAGCTATGAAATATTCGCTAAACTTTATAAATAGCAATACAGAGCTAATTATAGGAACTCGCAATATTAAGTACTAAGTTGTTATTTTCCTTCGTCATCTACTTATGAGTAATGAAAAAGAATTCGATACAAAAAAGTATTGTCTTTTGCACGTGGTGAAAAGGGAAAAAGAATTTTCTCCGTAAATCGCGGTCCCGACATTAATCCATTACATTAAACAAAGTCGAGAAACTCAGAAATTATTTTAATCAACTAAAATACAAACCTTTCTCGATGCGAAAGTTGCGAAACCGAAAATATTTACACAAATCTCAAAGTAACATTGACAGAATATGCGAATTGGCATTAGAAAATACGAATTAGAGTCTGAAATCGTAGACAGTATTAAATTAAGTCTCTTATTGTGGAGCCAGTCAAAAGCCCGCTGCTGTAATATAATGTAAACAGTGTGATATTCAGGAGGCCGTAAACATTAGGGGGACTGTACATTGGAGTGCTTATTGACATGTCGTTGGAGTTGACCACTAAGAATAAGAATATATTTACTATATTTGTAAAACACAGGTGTAAAAAGAACACGCACACTATTTGTGTTTTTGTGTTATATATAGGAACGCTTTTAAGGGGCTACCCGAGGTTTTAATCGATTTTTGACGAGTTTTGAATCGTATCTCCTACTTTTGCACTACAGATAGAATTATAAGTCAAACGGCTATCGGTTTTTAAATATTTATCTTTATTTTTGTCTACCGGATTTCGAAAGAAATTAATCCTTAATATAATAATTTTGTATGATTTTTTAAACATTGTCTAAAAAAACACTTATCTTGTATCTCTAATGAGGTGAAAGATCTAACATAGGTACCTATACGAAATCTACATATTTGGGTTCGTCTATGACGACACTAAAATGTGTCTAGGGTTCTCATTTTAAACTAATTAACACAAAAGTTATGGCCAGAAAACCAGTTTCTTGGCCTAAAATTGTTCAACTTTGATGCCAAATATCTCGAAAACAATGAACTTTGTATAAGTAAATATGGGATACTATATTGTTTAAAGCCTTTGTACACAAAAAACATTAGAAAACTAAGGGATTCAGATCGAAGGTCATTGGCGTATGGGAGCCCCTTAAGCCAGCGCCAGTCACGACACACATGAGTCACACAGCAACGGATACCTTTCGCTTCATATGGAAATTAGGCTGCTACAGACTAAGGCGTAGCGCTACGAGCGTAGCGTGGCGGTGAATGAATAAACGGAAATACAGTCGACTACTAAGGCCAAACGCCCAAAGTTACAAAAAAAACATATACATACACAACCGTAACGTTAAGGCAATAAAGTCGCCTATATATATTTTTGTAACTTCGGCCGTATTTTTCTCTTTGTAGTCGGCTGTACGTAACGTCTGCGGGGGACGCAACGTGTCAGTCATCACTACATAGTATAAAACAAAGTCGCTTCCCGCTGTCTGTCCCTATGTATGCTTAGATCTTTAAAACTACACAACGGATTTTGATGCGGTTTTTTGTTTGCCACCGTCGTTGTATAAAAAAAAAGTAATAAAGACGTGTTGCGATATATTTGGCGACTTCGGGTGATACTAACTATATGATGCTGACTGTATTTGAAAAGTGTAACATATAATCTGTTGATAGGTACTATTCCTTATGTCGAACGTAGTGTGCAATCCCCTTTATAGGCGTCTCACGTTAAGTGGCAGTTATCACGTCAGCACAGCGTCTTGTAAGTCCCGACTCTGTTCAAAGCAATTTCCTTGAGGAAAGAGGCTCCTGCTTAAGTAAATACTCTAGTATGTGGGGGATTAGTATAAAGCAACACAGTTCCAGCGTATGCTCACGCTGTAATTCTAAATGGGATAGCTATGTTACTCTATCAGTTAATTTAACACTGGATGGGTTTTAGGTAAGTTTTTGGTAATGTTGGTCGGGGTGGTGCAAGTATGCCTCGTTTAGACTGGTTCAGTACTTACTTGACACTTGGGTTTGCCTACTTGAAGCTATAATATTATCTAATTATATAATTGAGCTAAGTGAATAAAATGTATTAAACTACTTACCTAGTTTATGCAACGATTGAAACGCGCTTATGCATACATGATTCAATTTCAGATTTGTTAAAGTATCATATTCATAAAAAAATATTTGAAAATTAATCATTGTATCATTATAAATTAAATCACCTATAAAATTTGCATTCATTCATGTTAAAAATATAAGAATTTGAAGTGAGGTGCTATTATAAAGTGTAAAATAACACTAGAATATTCCCTAAAATAATAAACAAATCATTTTCCAAAAAATATCCAAAGAGGTGCTTAAAAACTTTGTACATTCAAAAATAGACTACCAACTAGGGTTAAATAGTTTCTCATCACGAATCCATTTTACCATCCATATTTACATTCAGTGTGTATTTATTTAAATCAAGTCACAGCAACATATTTCCATTCCAACTTATTTATCCACAAAGCGAATCATCCGCGCGTATAACCCAATAACGGAACGATAAATAATAGTAGATAAAAAATATTATACAACCATTTTCACTGAACTTAAAACGATTTGCCTTCAACATGGTAGCGATAATTTTCCCCAAAATAAGCGGAATAATCGAAGCGGAACATTGTTGATAGCAACCGTGGGGTATTTTTATGGAGTTTTAATCAGGGGCATATTTGACTTGACTTATTGATATACTAGCTTCCGCCCGCGACTTCGTCTGCGTGGATCCGGGATATTAACTATTCTATAATTTAATCCAGGATATAAACTATCTTCGTGCAAAATATCACCCAAATCTGTTGAGCCGTTTAAGCGTGATTGAGTAACAAACATCCATACTTTCGCATTTATAGTAATACTAGCTTCCGCCCGCGACTTCGAAAGCGTGGACCCGGGATAAAAACTATACTTTATTTTAATCCAGGCTATAAACTATCTTCGTGCAAAATTTCATCTAAATCGGTTAAGCCGTTTAAGCGTGATTGAGTAACAAACATCTAAACATCCAAACATGCATCTAAACATCCAAACTTTCGCATTTATAATATTATATATATATATATATATATATAGTAGGATAGTAGGATTATAGACTTTAGCTTTTGCCCGCGACGTCGTCCGCGTTGACTTCCTTTTGTTGGATTTTTACTGGGATAAAAATAATTCTGTATGTTAATCCAGGCTATACTCTATTTGTATACTAAAATTCATCTTAATCCGTTCGGCCGTTTTTGCCCGATTTAGTAACAAACATCCAAACTTTCGCATTTATAATATTACTAGCGACCCGCCCCGGCTTCGCACGGGGACTATGTTATACATATAAACCTTCCCCTTGAATCTCACTCTTCAGTCTATCTATTAAAAAACTGCATCAAAAACCGCATCAAAATTCGTTGCGTAGTTTTAAAGATCTAAGCATACATAGGGACTTTGTTTTATACTATGTAGTGAAGTAGGATATGCCATTCAATGCATGCACTCGTTCTGGTGGTGGATTTAGACTTAAAGGACGAATCATTCTTGTACTTACGGATGATTTTGTTCATGTGACGTTGACGTTTGTCAAAAGGCTCAAAACCCGACATATATACTACATGGCGGGTTTTGAGCCTTTTGACCTACACCTACTAAGGTGACGTCGAAAAGAGAGCGGGCGACACTATAGTAATTGGTGGTGTATCAATTAGTCGTGTCAGATAGGCTTCCTGGTTTAGCTTTAATCTAACCGGTTTGTTTGTGTAAGACAGAGGCTAGTCTTGCACGCAAGTCTGCACGAGTTTATTTAAAGAAATCACGAACATCATTCCCTAATTGGTCCACGTTGTGATGTATCTTGCCAGGCCTAAATGCAGTCGCCGGTCAAAGGCAAGACCCACACAGTTACAGCCAGAGTAAAAGTGCATTTGATTTTTAGATAGGTAAATCATATTTTTAATTTTAAGCAACTTATATGATGTCATCAACATCATCATCATCATATCAGCCGAAAGACGTTCACTGCTCGACATAGGCCTCCCCCAAAGAGTGCCAAAGTGACCGGTCCTGCGCCACCCGCATCCAGCGGACTCCAGCAACCTTTACCAGGTCATCGTCCACCTTGCGGGGGCCTACCCACGCCGCGCCTTCCGGTACATGGTCGCCACTCGAGAACCTTTCCGCCCCAACGGCCATCGGTTCTACGTGCGTACTTATATTATGTATAAGTACTTACATAATCATATCGTCTTTATGCGCCCGGCAGGGCATTGGCTTATGAATTCTTTTTACAGTAATTCCGCCAAAAAAATATTTATGTTTTATATTTATGTTTTAGTCATGCTTAAACACTTTATTTACCTACTTTAAAATCTGCTTGTTTTAATACGTGAGTTGTACTGATGACGTACATAAAGCTTAAAACATCAACTAGGTTTATAGAAATACCCAAACACAAACAGAATATTGTTTGTTCGATAAGTCTGTTGCTATGTACACGTACTTCGGTATACCGAAGTGAGGGCGACATTCAGTTCGTCCACAACTTTGCTCTTGATAAACACGAGTTTGGAAAGATTTTTGCAACATTTAGGAGTTTTTAAAGCGGTGTTTCATAAAACGAGCGTTCAAAGTGTGCTTCAGAGTGGTAATGTAGCGAGAGTCGCGTCGGGCAATTTATCTGGTTGAATTAAGTGAGGCAAAGTGAACTGAAGTGTAGTTAGTGTTAAATCTGACGTTTTTGTTTACATTCATTATTTCTAGTCGAGATTTACGAATATATTGGCTAACTAATTGCGTTGGTCTTATGAAATTTTAATCAACTTATTCCGACGAAATCGTTTATTAGTAACAGCGCGTTCTCATATTAACATTTCGATAAAATAGAATGGAACCGGGGCTGATATCGATATAACTATGGCACATTTTTGGACAAAATGTTTTCTATTGGTTTGATGGTTTTGTAAATTAGGGTTTACTTTAAAATTGATTGAAACCGAAGGTAAATTTTGGACAATCTATGCACTTGAACACTATCAATCAGTACCAGGAAGATTACTACTGATTACACGTGCATTTTAAAAGACTTAAATATGTCAAACAAAACCTACAACGAGCTATTATGCGATACCTCAGAAGTTATCGGCGAGGCAACACAAGCCGACGAGGCAGTATTCGCACTAGGCGAGGCAGAGAAGACTCAGTTGCAACCTCATTTGTCTGAGCTAAGAGTGAGGTACACTGTCCTAGTTCGGCGTTTGGACAACGTGTATGATCAGTTGTTGCAGCCTCAAAAGAGATTGATAGTGAAAAGGCTTTTAGAGGCCTGCTTGGGGAGGCTCATTGAAATGAAGCATGATTTGGTGGAGCTGAATCTGTCAGATTACACATTTGATGATGATGAGGTGGGGCTGTTTTTTCACTGTTGCATTGCTTCACGACCAAAAATGAACTGCGTACGTTGGCGCCATGACGATTATTCTACAGTCAACAGAAATGGCGGCAACCGGAAGTTCATATTTGGTCGTGATATTAACAAATCAAAAGAAAGGATTTAAATGATTAATTTATGGTGTGAAAATCGGTAATTTTTAAAAGTCTATAAACAATTGTTAACAGTTCATATAAACTGTCGTATTTATATGGAAACCCCTTCAACGCCCACCCCATTCTAACCGCAGTTTGAAAATATACGTTTTAAAAGAAATTCGTACGTAACACTAAAAAAACTTATCCATTAAGCTGATAGTATGATGTCTTTTAGAGGTTTTATCTGCCTATTTGAACATGGTTGGGAGGGAGTGATAACGCTATATCTGGAGGCACGGCAGTGCCTCCGCCAAGTCGAGCAAAACTGCGGCACGGCCGTACCATCCTTTTTTCGAAGCAGTTCAGGCCATTTTCGACCCCCTTATAACTTCGTTGTGGATAAAACTAGAAGCCTGAATTTTCAGGAACCAACCAGGCATTGTATAAACACGGTATATTTAAAATTACATTCTATTTAAACGAGTAGTTTAAAAATTATAACAAGTCAAAGTTTCTTTATTTTGTCACTTACTCTCTCACTCACTGACTGACTGTCTGTCTGACTGACTAATCATCAAAACTCTGAGGCACTTCTAGCAGACATAGAAGCTTCAAATTTAGAATACAATTACTGTTTAGTGTATAAATCAAGGAAAAACCAAAATATTTTGCAATTTCGGTCCAGTTTTCTGGATACACCAACTGCATAAATAAAAATTATTTTCCTATATAAAAAATATGTAGGATTACAAACACATTTGCAGTTACATTTGCAGTGAATGGGACACAAAATTAAAAAGCAAGAATGGGACTGCATTCATAATTTGTATGTTGTAATGACCTACAAAAAGAAGTAAGATCTCATAAAAAACATACCATGCAACTTCAAGCATTCTGCAACTTGGCAATCACACAACTTTATTGCATTTATGCATACCTAAACCTATGTAGTATTGTGTGATTGCCAAGTCACAAAATTTTATTTAGCATGCAAATAAAGATTAATAAGAATGTCTGAGACTTGGCTTTACGAAATATCTCACAGCTTTTACGGTGGAAGAATTTCGAGACTTGGCCTCTTTTTTACATGGAATGTTTTTTATGGAATTGTGTTTTTATTTGATTAGGGTGAACAACGTCCTCGTAGCTATGTGGGCAAATGTTTAATCCCCCATTTGTAATTTTTATAGAAGTACTAGATTATTGTGGCAGTTTTTGGGGGAGGCCTATATCCAGCAAGTAGACGTGTTTCGGCTGATATGACGATGATTTAGATGAATAGTTTCACGTCTAGGTAAGAAACACGTTCCTTATCATGGTAAAACTAGCTGTAGCACGTCTATTTCAATTGACAATTTGGCACTAAAAGGCGCGTTCAAAATACAAATATAAATAAATAAAATAAAATACAGCCTATATACGTTATACGTTCCACTGCTCGACACAGGCCTCCAGAATTCATACTACAAATAGGTAAGTAAAAATGTTTAACAAATTCAAACAGAGAACGCACTGCGGCTAAGTATAATTTGAGAATCGTATAGTTGAAATAGGCCGGCACTTCTGTCGCATGCATCTAGGTTGGATGGCCACGCAAACGGGACAGACCTCGACTGAGATGGCGGGCTGAGTTAGACGCATTTTCTCGACAATTGGCTGAAAGAACCGCTGGGAGGCCTTTGCCCAGCAGTAGGACATCGAAATACGCTAAGATTGAAAAAAAAATATGTTTCTAGGTTCTGCAAAGGCTCCAAGTAACACCATACGAAGCTGAACCATGTATCCCACAATACTTCATAAGAGAAAGAGAGAAAGAAGTGGATAGTCGTCGGCAGTTCATCATCGACACTCTAAGGAAGCTGGGCCATGAGCCTCCTAGACCCCAAACGATCGTTCTGACGGAGCAGCAGGCGGTGCTGGTTATTCAGAGCCATGAGAGAGCAAGGCAGGGAAGGTTGAGGTAAGTCAGGGTAACGATAAGTATGAAAAAAATATTTAGCTTTAGTATTAACAATGGCACAATGGCGAGCGAGCGAATCGTTTGGGTATAAATGCTTTCGTGATCCGATCCGCATGTCCAGCTCTTATCCTCTATAGATCCTCTTTGACAACCGATTTGCAGGTTTGATTGTTTTAATTTAAAATATGTTTTTTATTGTCTTTACAATTTTTTTTTATGACAAACTTGCGAGAATGTCACAGAATTAGTAAACAATTACTCAGTGATTCTATTTAAAAATGTACCCATCAAAAAGTACGAGTAGTTTAGATATTATAGTGGGCTTTTAGTAGCACTACAATTTTTAACATTTCTAATATATATACTGATTTAAATCTACCTCAGTAAAACTAAAACACTTATTATTTGAAAGATATATAAAAAGCAATTTGATTTGCGACCATAAAGCAAGATTTCATGTTAAGCTCCTAGCTGTAATCATCAAAGTACAGACACGCAAAGATCAACAGGTTTCAGCGTTAAAAGTTTAACGAAAAGCATTTACACTACTTATTTGGAAATTTCAGAGGGCAGTTCATGAAAGAAATCCGCTTACTGAAAGAGAAAGGAAGGGACCAGAAAGGAGAAATGTCTCCATCAGCCGCGACAGCCATACAGCGCGTCTGGAGAGGTTTCATAGCAAGAAGGGCGACTAAGAAGAGAAAACAAGAAGAGATGCTGCTTATTGGAATGGAACTACCACCGTATTCAGAATCTATGGCAATCAAAAAATCTGAGGAGGTAAGCCTGCCTCGTAAGCAATTAAAGGCAGAAGTGTGACGAATTGACTTTGACCGACGTCAAAAGTCACCGACGACACAATTTGCGAAAATGTTTTAAACATTTTAATTGCTTTCAGATAAAAGAATACCGTCGTAAGTTACAAAAAGATCGAGAGAAAGAATATCAAAATGCTCTCACTACAATTGAAGAACAACTAAGGATTCAACATGGCGTTAGACTTAATGAGCAAGTTGGAGCTGAATTGAGGAGATATATTTCGGAATATTTCGAGAGGACTGGTAGATTTCCAGATCTTCCCTCGGAGGAAAGCGGTGGTAGCAGAGCCATGTTTAGCCGACAGGGTAATTTAAATTTTCAGCCTTTGATGAGCTTACTGTAAAGCATAGGCCTGTCTTTGCCACTTAAGGCGGTGCATTGGAAATTATCGCGTGCTTTGAAACGCCGTTCTGACTAGATTAAGAAACAAAAAGGTCTGATTTTCAGATACATGGTTCTTGACTATATGTTTGTTTATCTGATTATATCGATACATGATTGCTTAAAATTTCCTCGATAGACAAAAATTCCAAAGTTGGATCTGAATTTTCCTTTTTTTACTCAGCCTACTCAAACGATACATTATTTTACGACACAATAAAGTTAATAGTATAGTACTTTATCTCATCTAAAATCTCGTTTAATGAAATTCAAATAAAACTTCACTAAGTTAGGTATTTATCGAAATTTGTCCAAAAAAGCCATTCTTGAAGAGTGTTATATCTCTTTTCCTCGCGTGCGGAAGGCATCAGCGTGTCTCTGTCTAGGGGGCGTATTCGACTCAAATCAAGGCGTCCCCTTAAAGCCCAATATCTCGCAAACGAATATCTAACTTGAAAAAATATTTTAAAAATACCCATAATATTTTTGAACAAGCTTTCTATAACGATACCCCAGACACACACAGGCCAGACAGGTTTAACGAGAAAAAAAATGACATCACACTTTACCCTAACATAAAAAAAAACTGGATTTTATTCAACTGTTTTGTAGGCGTGATTGGTTTATATACCCATGCTGAAGTCTAGTTGTAAGGGTTACTGAGCTAAGCCGAAGACAGACAGACGGATAGACGGACGGACAGATACAGCAAAACTATAAGGGTTCCTTTGTTGACTACGGAACGCTAAAAAGCTACAAAGATAAATTCATTAAAACATATTATTTTCAGGTACAAGTCCCGATAGTACAATAAGTAAATCGTCACCAGTCTCATCTAAGGAATCAAAAAAAAGTAAAGAAAGCAAAGACAAGAAAAATGGAAAGGCAGAGGATAATAAGAATAAGGACGAAGAAATAGATTTACAAATGTTCAAATGTAGCACTTCGAACTTCTTGCAGGATGTCATTAATGCCAATGAAGAGTAAGTAGTTAATTAAGGTTACTGCAGAAGTCGTACACTAATAGAGAGGGCGTGTCATACTCGTACGAATAAACGTATGATCTTTGCCACCAAAATCCCTCCAGAAAACGCGCTGTATATACAAACGAATAAAATATTTGTGGGTACATGAATTTGGATACATATTTGCAGATATGAAGATATATGGAAGTTTAAAGATGATGCAGATAATCCTCATGAGAGATATAACAAGGACATGATAGAGAGAGAAAAGATGGTGAAAATCGAACAAGAGATTAGAAATATCGTTGATGAGATGATGCGATCGGAGCTCGAACAGTTGCAAGCTGCGTTTGACAGAGATAGGGCTCACAAAGGTAAAAAGGCAAAGAAACCCCAGAAGAAGGTAAGTGTCAAACTTATACAAATTGGCGTGCAAATTTCTGCGAGTTTTAACCGATTTCATTCCTCTTAAGTTTCTATGGACTTGGACGGTATTTTTAGTTTTAGTTGATAAAATAATTAAAAAATAATATGGAACTAACAGCCGTTGAAACGCTGGGTGAATCGGCCGAATATAGCAAAGTGCTTATTTGGTGACTTACTTTCGTTATTATTTCTAATAATATGTAATTTGAGGTACGACGTGGAGGCAAGAAGAGTAAAAAGAAGAAAGAAAAAGATTTAACACCAGACAGGACAACGGACTCACTATTCGAAGAACTAGTATCAAACGGCATTATTCGCCCATATCCGTATATGAAAATAGATGAATACGTTGGTGAAAAGTCATTCGTTGGAGCTGAATTGCGGAAAGAGGGCCAAGAACCAATACCATGCTTAGGCGATATACGGCAGTTGATAAAAGAGTACTGTATTTTGCCTCTTGGTTCAGAGCATGTTCGGACTCATGCGCCATTAGTCCGATCTGTCTTGTTATCTGGTAAGTATACGTCATATAGGTTACATTGTTGATTGCTAGACATTTTTTGTATTATACCTTCTTTCTGACTTGGATGATTTGACAGGCCCGTGGCATTGCCACCCTTTAATTGATCGCAGGATGCCTCTAACACCTATAGTAGCGCTGGAGTCCTTACACACTAGTCTCACTACCAGAAATATAATTTTCACAGATTTATCATCTTATTTCAGGTCCTGCAGGCAGTGGAAAAAAGATGTTAGTCCACGCAATCTGCAGTGAAGTCGGGGGTGTACTATTCGACTTATCCCCCGCTAATATTGTTGGGAAGTATCCTGGCAAGTCCGGGCTTATAATGTTGATACATTTAGTCGTCAAAGTGTCGCGGTTGCTCCAACCCGCTGTTATATGGATGGATGATGCTGAAAAACCGTTTGTAAAGAAGATACCAAAGACGGATAAAACCGACCCTAAAAGGCTAAAAAAGGATTTGGCTAAAATTATCAAAGGTTGGTGAAAAACGTTTTCTCTCACAAGAATTTTAGCAAGATCTTTGTCTGCTGAAACTTTACCTATTATTTTAGAAGAGGCATTTAATCAGAAATTTTTTTCTCTCTAGGAATCACCTATCCTAGGCAGTTAAAATTAATATTAAATCCTTTCTATCACGGACCAAACTTGCATTCTATTTTACCTGTCACGGGCAAAATGGCTCCTCAAATATAACCTTCTTGCTAAGTTGATGAATTTATCAAATTTTGTAATAGAACTTTAAACATAGCCTAGCTCTCTCATGTCATCTTCACGAAGTGCTCAATAAGTGTGCGCTATTTGATGCTAAAATAGAATCTATCTTTTCTAGGTATTTGCCCAGAAGACCGCGTCTTATTCGTCGGCACATCACGCTGCCCCTGGGAGGCAGAACAGAAACTTCTCTTCCAGTGCTACTCAAAAACCATTCTTATTCCAAGAGCAGACTACGGCAGTATAGCGCTCATGTGGAGAACGCAACTCCATAGGGCCGGGGCACTGACTCCTAGGTTTGATCTATCAAGTCTGGCTAGAGTATCGGATTCTTACACTCTTGGTAATAATCAACAACTTTTTTTTATCAAGTCTATCTAGCCTTTTTAAGGTTCCGTTGTCAACAAGGAACCTTTATAGTTTCGCCATGTCCGTCTGTCCGTCTGCGGCTTAGTTCAGTGACTTTTACTACTAGAAAGCTGTAATTCGGCATGAGTAAGTATATGTATAAATGAATCGAGCCGACAAAACAGTAGAATGACATTTTGAAACAACTTTTTTTAGTGTCTTTCCTATACACATAAAGTGAGGATGTAGTTTCATATAGTAACTGAGTACATATATTTCGATCAAAACTTTTTCGAGATTTTTGCTATCAATTTAGCGTCACATGCAATTCAAAATTTTTAGGGACACTGTTATCAGCACTAGACTCATTATTGACCACAAAGAGAAGGCTGCAGTTGCGCGTGCGCGCATTGACTGCACACGAAATCGCCGTCCAACTGAGCACCAGGGAACCTGTGTATGCTGAACAAGTAAGAGTTCTGGCTTAAAACTGAAGTCAAATCTCCATACAAATGTAGTTTGGTTCTCATTTTGAAACGACATACAGGAATAACATGAAACTTTTTATACTCAAAGGGGGGATCCCCCATGTCGGAAACTAGTTTATGTTGCTATACATTATGGTATTCTAGCATGTCGTTATAAAATGAGAACCGGACTACGTTTGTATAGAGAGTCGAGCGTCCCTTAATGCTGTATCTATATACATTTGTAAGGTGATCACGAAGCAATGAATCTAGAAAAAAAACAAATACTACCTACTCGTATTACGGTCCATGAACAGCCTGCTGACCCCGCGGAGGCTTAAATAGTTACTTAGTATAGTTTCCGCTTTTTTAATCTTTGGGTACAAATCCCTACTAAAGTTGATACAGGCACAAAATACACACACACGTAACCTGCGGGTTTGTAACTTTGTAAATTTGTATGTAATTTCCGGAGTCATCAATCACTTTTTAAACTTATCCGAGTTCAAAAATTATTTCACCGTTATATGGATAGATTAGACCTTCGATTTGAAACGTAAATGAATAAATATACTTTTACGTCACTCTGGGCGGTAAGTGAGGTTTACCGCCCACGGGCGCAGCGGCAAATCTCACTTCACAGCCAGTAGAAGACGTAAAACTGTGTGTGTACGCACCACGGGCGGTAATTCGTAAAGCCCCAGATCGCATATTTATACAAACACCTGCGATCTGGGGCATTCAGGAATTCACCGCCCTAGGTACGTAATGTACTATTATCACGCGGTATTGGTTGCGCTCTCTGTAAATCGCGGGCGGAGCCACGCGAGCGTTAAATATAATAAAGTGATTAATTGTAATAGGGAAATTGCATTTGATTTTCGTCATCACTGTGAGCGGGCGAAGATAATAAAAAATAAGTTACTGTCAAAAGAATCATTTTTGGTACAAGCTTTTATTGCCCACTGTACTCATTGAAACAATTCAAACGAGCCCAAACTGAACTTTTACTCAACTTGCTTTGATATGTTTAATATGGCAAATTGACAGGATGCATCGGCAGAAGCGTGGTGGTCTAAAACGCCTTTGGAAAGGAGACGACAGAAGGCTCTGCAGAGGATCGAAGAATTGCAAAGAGAAGCTGAAGAAAAGGCCAAAGCTGTGTAGACCAATACATTAGAGAACGTTAAAAAAAACACAATCTACTTGTCAGCCACACACACCAATGGAATATATTAAATTGGTTGCGTTCACTTTGACCTAAATCTTATCTTTAAGTCAAAGTGAACGCAACCAATTTAATATGTATATTCCATTGGTGTGTGTAAATAAATACCCGTGGCGGAGCGCCTTTACAAGCCGATTCCCACCAGCTTGCCTATTTATAACTCTTACATAACTTTTTTTGTTCCGGGTTGCCCATCGAAAATATGCACGCACTGCCAACGGTCAAGACATAATGGTGGAAGAGTAAAATTGTATGCCTACTTATATTTTTATATTTCCAAGTAAGTAATAAAAACGTAACCCATTCTTTAATTCGTGTATAATGTAATATTTTGATTCTAGTGTAATCTATATTTTTTGTTTGAATTTTAGTGACATAGACTTCTTTATGTTAAATTGCCGTAGTTTTAATGCAAGTTTCCTGCTACTAACTTCACAATTTGTGTAATTCTATGTAATTTTAAGATACCGTATTGCCTATAGTACTTACTAAAATGTGCGTCGCTATTCAGAGTTGCTGAATACAAAGGATTTTGTGGAAATCTTAATTTTATATTAGCGACTACATTGACACGAGGTTCTCGTAAAAAGTAGGTATTGATTATTTATACTTTACGTCTGTTTATAATTTTTTACATGGTTACTTTTGATCTCGGAATATTTGAAATAAAATGAACTTATTACCATCAATAATATCAATTACTAGTCATCATCATCATGATATCAGCCAAAAGACGTCCACTGCTGGACATAGGCCTCCCCCAAAGAGTGCCAAAGGGACCGGTCCTGCGCCACCCGCATTCAGCGGACTCCCAATTACTAGTACCTTAACAGAAATATACACTCAGGGGAAAACAATTGAGCGTATATTTAAATAATCCTACTGATATTATAAATGCGAAAGTTTGGATGTTTGTTACTAAATCACAATTAAATGGCTCAACCGATTTGGATGACATTTTGCACGAAGATAGTTAGATTAATTTAGTATAGTTTTATCCCGGGTCCACGCAGGCGAAGTCGCGGGCGAAAGCTAGTTTATCATAAAGCCATAATGTCGTACTGCCAGTAGGTACCAAGTAGAAATCTTAAAATCCGTTTCATGCAAGTTACATTCGATTCGGTATAATCTTAAGCAAAAAGGGTATATACCGGTAAAAGGACGAGGCAGCTGTTCGCTCTCACGGGTCTTTCGAATAAAATTAAAGCCAATATCCGATTGAGAATCCGTGTATCGAAAATTGTGACGATGGGTTTTACTTTTATTGGAATTTAAAGTTGTTTGATACTTTGATTGATAAGTTTTATAAACTTGATGAATGTCCACGTTCTTTACAACTTTTTAATTTATGATGTCTATGTGCAATTCTTTTTCTTCACCTTAAAGGGATCAGAGAATATTATGAAAGAACCATTTCTAGCAATGATACGTTTAAGTTGCCCGTGTGGTGTCGGGTTAGAATAGCACCACCCCCTTTCTTCCTGTGGGTGTCGTAAGAGTCGACTAAGGGAGCAGGGATGAAGTGTGTTATGGGCGATTGGCTAGCAATCTGTCACTGCGATATCACATTTTTGTCGAGCTTTTATACCCACGTTTATGCTAAAAGTGGTACTGGAACACAAGTTTCATGTGCTCTGCCTACCCCCTTTAGGGATAAAGGCGTGAATTTATGTATGTATGTATGTACGTTTAACTATGGAGATACTGCAGTTTTAAGTTGGTTGTCGATCGCCCAAAATACACTTCAAGTCTATTCCCATAGTCTGGTCATATAGAAATTTAGGGTCACGTTCGTCTGTTTGCTAAGTGCTATAAAGTTTTTTTTTATTGAACTCTTAATTCGCATAAACGGCTTCTCCTTTTTTATATGATCACGCAATCAAAACATTTTCATAAGCACGCGCTTAACTATTCACCACAGATATTAATATTGTTTTACTCAATCTGTATTAAACCAGTCAACTCCTACAGCACTCGCAGGAAGGAAGGGGGTGGTAAGTGGTTATTCTAACCCACTTCGAACCCAACTCTATGCGACGCTATGTTTAATTAACGCTTCAAAATTAAAATTGCATTAAATTTTGCATGTAAAACACGAGTATTAATTATAAACCATTCTCCCGTATTCCCAGAAAAGTTAATCAGCAACAAAACAAAAATGATCTAAAAAACTGCAGAAAATCTTTCTCAGAATTTCCTTTTGATACAGTAAAATTCAAAGTCGTTCGAAAGCGCAACAAAGTAAAAATAAATCACTTTCGCGAAAACAAGTTAGGTAACAGTGTTTTTTCACGCATGGCACAAAGGCTCAAAGCTCAAAGGTAGAGGCAAGGCAGATGGGATTACAAAATGGGTTCTGTGGAAGGGACCGTAAAATTAGGGTGATTTAGGTTCCCGTTCAAGTTGGGCGTAGCGATTCTGCGGGGTATGGTAACACATTCACTGCAGAACCGCTACGCGCTACGCTCGTAGCCGATCCCTTGGTTTTCCTCGTATGTAGCAGAAAGCGACTACGGCGTAGGCGCCCGGCGGGTTCCTGGCAGTGAAAGTGCTAACCCATTTGAGGCGAAACAACGCTACGTTTGTTAGTTATCCGTAGCGCGTAGCAGCATTTTATCGCTTTGTAGGAAAAATTGCTCGGAGATACATAACTCATAAAGTGAGGCCAGTCAGGCGTATAGTGATAGCTTATTGCGTTTTTATCATCCTGATTGCACGACAACTTTCTCTTACCTTTTTCTCTTACCTACCTACTACATTATCTTTACCAAAGTTAAAACCATAATTTTACTGACATTTAAGTACTAAGTTATCTTGTTAATAATGTTAAAGATAACTTATGTCAGATTATTTTATTTTGGTACAAACATACATGCTGTTATTGTAATCAAAATCAGCGTGCATTTGTAACCGTGTGCTTAGAAAAACATTGAACCCTAAAAATCTAGATTCTCACATGAGTTTGTGAGCCCTTTGTGAATGAACTGCGAATTTCACGCTTTGCTATTTTTTTAGCTGCCAGATTACTTAGAGCAACATCGCCCCCGTGAACTCACATTTCAGATATAGTCAATTCATTACGCGTTCACAATCTATTTTGTTTTTGAGGCGGTACGGAAAAAATGCAATGGATAGCGTAGCAAGTTGGTTTCGTCGCTCAGTTTGAATAACTTGATACCTGCCAGGGTTCCATGTAGTTATTCATTTGTCGACTCGTTGGTTTTATTTTGTCTAGCAATGAAATTAAAACCTTTATTATTCGCTATAAAGTGCCTTAACCTGCGACCGTCATTGTTTGTTAAACAAAAGAGGGTTTACTGCTGTAGTTTTTAAATGAACAATTTTGAACACGAAAAGGTATTAACCGCGACAGTACAATAATGTTCGTTAACCTTTACAGGTAATGCATATTATGAGCGTATATAAAACTGTATAGTCAGAAGTATACGTAAATGTACATAAATGAGCACATAAATATCTGTACACGCCTTTATGACATTGACAATAGAGTCCTGTATAAATAAGGACATACTATGTACATGTAGGTATGTTCTTATTTATGTGCGTTTATTAATACCCTTGCGGCGTGGGTACGCCCCCGACAAGGTGGACTGATGACCTAGTAAAGGTTGCGGGAGTCCGCTGGATGCGGGTGGCGCAGGACGGGTCGCTTTGGCACTCTTTGGGGGAGGCCTATGTCCAGCAGTGGACGACTTTCGGCTGATATGATGATATATACCCTTGAGTGTACACTGAATAGTTGGTGAAACCAGGTTTAAAATAACTATAGGTTTATTAAAACTATGACGTATGTCCACGTGTGAGGTTTTTTATACTTTGACAGTGGCAAACAAGCATACGGTCTGCCTGATGGTAAACAGACACCGTAGCCTATGGACGCTTGTGATTCCAGAAGATTGCCACGCGCGTTGCTGGCCCTTTATTGATATGATGATTCGTTCTGTTGATAACTAGAGACGAACCCGGGTCCCTCGGTCACAACATAACACATCCAAGCAAATATTATGAAGTAGATATAACTGGTTCGGCATGGAGACGAAAATTATTTTGCTTTTGTTAAATTGAGTTTATAAAAACTACCCAAAGAGCGTGCATTTATTAAAAACGGACAGCAACAGAACACGTAAGTAATTACTTAAAAGAAAAAAACCGCATTGAATGCAACTCTAACACGACTCGCATAATGGAATTGCACCATGTCGTGTCTGTTTCACATGAATATTCCATGCTAGCGGTTATTTAGTGGTAGGGTTCGAACCGGGCAGCGATTAGGCTAGTGATTGCGGAACCCAATTTACCTGGTAGTGTAGGTAACCATTTTTACGCAAATTCTCAACCAGCTAACCCTTAATAATATAACCCTTTATATATTTAAATAAAAATCTGTAAACTATTTACATACATCTAAATAAAGTTGAAATATTTAGGAAACGTGGCAAAAACGGGTTCCTTTTCAAAAGCGGTAAAAACTCCTAGTGGCCAACTAGCGGCAACCAAAAGAAAAACATCAGGCATTTTAAATGTATGATATACCTACTAAAAAACATATAAACTTAGAAAACAGAAAACCAGCAGTAAAGAGAAAAAACTCAAAGTATTGGATCGAGTCACAAAGAAAGTATTTAATGATTCATTACAACATGAGTATAAAAGCCACAATCAAATAATTGAAACTCGTAAAAGTTTTCATGAAACGCCACACAGCCAAGGTATCAAATTCCACTCAAATCTAGTCAGTGGAGTGAAATTAAAACCTTTCCCTCGTTCCCTCGAATTATAGCGTCACCGTTTGATGTCAAATGGAACAATAGAAACCACCTGCAGACTCATTTAATAAGGCCCAAGTTATTAAGTCTAATATTTCAATAAGGCCGCCCAACAAAATCTAATTAATTTGCAAAGTCACCGTGTCAATCACGGGCCTCAATTAGTACTTCCACAGACATATTCCACGCTCCAAAACATAATATATCGTTGAAGAAACCGGCCTACTTGTGGCATTTTGGGAGGAACTTATTAGGAGCTCTTGAGATCCCCGTGAAGAGGCGTAAGTACCGATGTGCGTGAGTGCTCTCTAGGCCTTTTGTTGATGAGTGAGCAAATTGTCCTTTTGGATGGCAGGTAGGATTAGCCACGGACGGTTGGGCATTTTAAGGGCTTTAATTAGTTTGTCAGAGGAAAACAAGTGAATTTTATTGTCAAGTGACCGTCTTTTCTTTTGCACTCTGCTATTTTCTCCTATTAAATGTTTTAATTCGTCTATGTCATGAATGACGGATGGATATGACCGACAATATATTAACAATAAGGTCTTCTTGACCACTATGATCTTGTAAGCTCACAAAATAACACAGTAACTGTATTCTTAACATCAGCCAAATGAAACCAACCACATCAATAATCAAACGTACTATCGACAACACAGCTAACTGACCATCCGTGCACTTTATGTGCATTGTAATAAGGTTCTATATAAATACAGGATGGTTAGTTAACTGTGTTGGCGTTTGTACCAAAAACCTTCAGGTATTAAGGCCACATATTATCCCGGAATATAATTCGACATTATGCTCCATAATCCGGTATAAGGGGACCGCCATATTTTGCGAGCTATCTCCTGTCGCGAGCCAGCAGGTGGCTCTATAGTAATAATTTTATGGCACAGCTTAAGTTGTGCTAGAGACTTATAATGTGGGGTAACAGGAATATTAATATCTTTTAGTACTGGTGTATTTTAAAGTCATTATGTTTTTCAGTGGTGTTATTACCAAGCTGACTGTGCAGTGAGGTTCCTAACCTGTTGCCATTCAATTTATGGGCAAAATTAATAACATCGAATGTCTCGCAGAATTTCTATTCAAATTTCACAAGAACCTGATGTGCGTTTTAATATAAAGTTCAGAATCTTATAAATATCTACTGCATAAAGGGCTCGTCTATTGCGTAACGTATCGTACGAACGTTAGGTAGATCGAATATTTTGAATGTGAAATGACAGTTGAGTTGTTAGTACTAGTCTTATTAACACTTAAGTGTATGACACAATCAACACATTTTTTGGGCACCTTTTTCCATTTTTTTCAAGACCGATTTTTTGTGCTCTGTTCAGTGCAGCCGAGACTGGAACGCACGATGTTTTTTTTATTTGCCAAATTAAGGGTTAAAAAAAAATAAGCATACAATCTTCAGTTGTTATTTTTGCTGGAATCAAATCTTCGCTAAATATTTTCATGCATTATACAGAATGAGTCAGGAGACGTGAGCAGGATCAACCCTACCGATTTAGTAGATTATAAGTACGCCATTCGTACCAGCATATAGGTAAGATTTACGTTTTTTTTTAGTGTGTAGATGTTTTACTTAAATACGATGGTGAACGATCCATCAACATTTACTGTATGTGTAGGGTTGGTCCTGGTCACGTCACCTGAATCATCCTGTATATACTTAAATTACAGATATGTTCAGACCACCTCAAGGATTATTGCCTCAGGACTCTATCTGATACCCTCTCTGAATGCTTCGCTACTTTTGCGTTCACTCAGATTTCTCCGTGGACAGGATTAGGAGTCGAAACTCAAAGAAACATCATAGCAATAGTACACAGATCGTAATACGAAATTAACTGAGGTGTCCTTGATAAATATGGTCTAGGGCAATCTCTCTCTCAATCTATTTACACATGCTGTTTGAAAAAACCTTATAACTTTGTCAATATCTCAAGTATAACTAAAATTGTGCATACGTGCAAGTTCTTGTACCTACAGTAGTTTCTTCTTTATTATTATGTACAGCATAATAATAAATAGACGAAAACATTTACATTTCAAACCAGCCTTCTTTTTCTAAGTATTCTAATTAGAAAGAGATGAATAGTCTACCTGGCATTCTGAAGACGCCTGTGAGCAAAGGTTTGCCTGTGCCAAAGAGCAATATAATGGTTTTCAGTTATTTCCAGCCCCGGACGGGTTCTGCTCCGATATAATTATTTTCGTGTGTGCAGTGACAAAAACATTCTAAGATAAATAAGGGCTTACTAATGAAATCGATATTTTCATTTGCCAGTCTAAAGTTTGCCAAAGTCATCATTTGCCCTTATTAGTTTTTCGCAAAAACGGACAACTTTTCGGATTTTTTTATAAAACATACCTAACCTAACAGGCAGTTCTATCTTACGCAAAGAATACAAAGTTTGTATAAATTGTCCGGGAAATGTTATGGTTTCGGAGCAAAACACATTATATGATTTTAGCAAACATGATTAGGCAAATGAAATTATGGATGTCTAAGGTAAATATCTGAAATAAGTCACACCGTTTGTAAAATATTTACTGTGTGTATCCTTTCGGCCAGACGGGATTTAAGTTTTCCACCTATCACTTTTGTTCCTGTATTCTAAAGCCTTAGTTTTCTTCGCATCGCGCGTCCTTTTCCAAAGTCATGGGAAGGAAACGAAAGAGGATAGTTTATTTAAGGGTTTTGTCCGCTTTTGAGAATTATTGCGGAAGCAAGCGTCTTACGTACGAAAGTGTGTGGTACAAAAAATATTACCCAAGCGGTACGCTAATCAAAATGAAGTTCAATAAATAAGAATATTTTTTAAGTTTATTTCAACTTGATTGCACAACAAAAAATAAATAAAATTGGCTGAGTTAATGCCTTCAAGATTTCACTACCAGACAACCACAAGGCTCAAAAGAAACATTGCATGATCCCAAATGCTGAGTATATATATACCTATCTACACAGGCTGAACGCTTAGCAGAAATTGTTTCTAAGTTGTATAGCGCGCGACTTAGCGATTTCTGTTTCAGTCATTGCAAACTATAAAGAGTTTTCCAAGAGGAGTCTAAGAAGACTCATACATTTCTCGAGTCGCGTCGCGTCAATCATGTTGGTCACGCTGTTATAATCTGACCACATTATATCAGTCAATATAACTTTAATTAAATATGGCAACTAAATTTCATCTTCACAAAACACTCAGGAGAAAGGTAGTTAGGTCTCGTATGATTTTTTGAGGAACTTTTGTTGCTAAATTACGTTACAATTGATAAAGAAAAAAGTATTCCCAATTTCTATTTAATTTTTCGTATTTCCACTTACCGACCTTTGCGACCTTACATAAAAATATATCTAAGAAGTAACAGACCTAATGGTTTCTACACAATCTTTTACCTATTAAGGTAACTCGGGGCAAGAGTATCATACTTTTTTTAAAGTTAGATTCAAATAGTGTTTTTGATCTTATTATTGCATAATTCGTATAATAAAGCGATAAAATATAAGTAAATTTAATATATTTTTAATTGAAACTACTTATCAAGCAAATAAACTTTTAAAACGTGCACTAATTTGTAATAAAATTAAAATCGGCATGACTGTTCCTCTTGCCCCATGACTGGGGTAAGAGTATCGTACGTACCTTACTTGAACTAGGTTAGCTCCAGTGGATTTACGTATTTAGTAACACAGTTGGTAGACGCTGTCAAGAAATTGAATACCTTAAAATTCTGAGAAACTGCGTTTATACATATTCTGGGGCAAGAGTGCCATAGTAGGCGTTATCAGGGGTGACAAACCACCTAACACTTAAATAAAAAAAATAATGCTTTGAATTTTTTAATTCACTTTAAAAACTATACTATTTACGAGTACCTATAGGTATTACAGTAGTAGTATTTAGTATTAATGCCACTCGTGATTACTTTCGCCTTTAACCAATAAAAACCTTTATTTTGTTTTTGTTATACATATACCAATTTGCCGCATTTTATCAGGTGACAAGAACTGAGGCGATTTTTTTGTTTTGTTCATAATTGTAATTGTGTCACGATATGGTTGATTATTTATGTTTTTGAGTGCTTGAACCCAACATCCGCATCCTCAAATGCCGAAAAATCGCATACGCACAGCCCTGAAATAAACAGTGCCAATTTGATTAGCGAATCGAGCCGAATTAACAGCCATAAATCACACAAATCCGCTTGTGAATTATACACGTGCACTTCCACTTATCACAAGTCGTAACCAGTCAAAATAAACCGCGTTTTGTTTCAATATGGCATGTGTGAGAGACATCTACGATTTGATGATGGAACTAATACACGCCTGCCTGTTTTACCGACGGTACAAAAAGGCGCTCAATTCAAAAGAATTAGCTGGAGAAGCTTTTCACCCTCTTCCCCCGATGTTACTCTTGCCCCGACTCACCTTACCTAAGAAGTAAACAGTGAGAAAAAAAACAATAAACTGGAAATCGCCGAAACAATACATTTGGTAAAACGTTTGTCGGTAAAATAAGGGACATCCGTATTTTAGAATTAAATTACAACGCTCTAAGATTATGCCTTAAGGCGTGCCGTAATCCGGAGCGCTGCCACCATATTGAAAATTTCATCGATTCTTGACTTATCCATAGGTACTAACATTATAAAGAGGAACAGTTATGTGAGAATGTATCTTTGTAAGTTTGTATGTACAGCAGTGGAAGAGCATCTGAAATCCACCAGCGTGCCTAAAATATTTTTTTACTCTAAACCCTTTCATAACTTTTTTTGTTCCGCATTGCCCATCGGAAATTCTCACGCCGTTGAAGTACAAGGTAGTCTCAGGAGTTACTTACCTACCCGAATCACTACCGCGAATAAACCACTATAAAAATCAGTTCACCCAAACGCCAGATAATCGCGGACAAACATACATACAAAAATACAGGTCAAACTGAGTACCTCCTTTTTTGAAGTTGTTTAAAAAACTATCACGAACTTGGCTACATGACAATTTTTTTCACGGTGCCATTTGAACCAGTTTTCTGTATGTATCAAATGTTTGTATTGGCCTCGAGTCTTGTGGTCCGAAATAAAGATTTTATTATTATTAGATTTCGAAATAGGTCCCATTTTTTGTTTTTTTGTGATTCTCTCAAAAACCATGCGTTTTAGAAAAGAGAACCTTTTACAAAAAATAAAGTTGATTAAATTTTCTACAAAATGCCGTATATTTTTTTTTTTTAAGATTCATTAATAAGGGAGATACGGGAGGTGAAAATGTCAAAAAAATATTGTTATTGCCCACTTTATCTAGAAAGAAAGGAAAAGGTTATTTTATAGTGACTACGGTAGCCTAGTGGTTCAGGCATGCGGCTGTCAAGCGGCCGTCGTGAGTTCGAATCCCGGCTCGTACCAATGTGGTGTTCAGAACTTATGTACGGAATATTTACCGTTAGCTTTTCAGTGAAGGAAACCATCGTGAGGAAACCGATCTAATCCCAATAAGGTCCAGTTTTCCCTCTGGGTTGGAAGGTCACATGGCAGTCGCTTTCGTAAAACTAGTGCCTATGCCAAATCTTGGGATTAGGTGTCAAGGTTGGTACAACATGGAGGTATGACATGATCTTTGTCTTATCCATGTTCATCCTTAGACCAACTCGCTCGGAGGCTTTACTGAGGTCATCGAGCATCGTACTTAAGTCCTCCATGGTCTCAGCCAAGACTACTATATCGTCAGCAAACCGAAGGTGAGTGATTTACTCACCGTTGATGTTGATGCCTAGCCTTCTCCAGACCAGATTCTTGAGTGCAGTGGTGAACAGTTTTGGGGAAATAACATCCCCTTGCCTGACACCCCGCTGCAGCGGAATAGTCTTCGAGCTCCAATCCTGGAGTCGGCCTGACATAGTGGCGTTCTCGTACAAACACTTCAGTACTTCGATATAGCGGCAGTCTACTTGGCACTGTTGGAGAGACTGTAGTAGAGCCCAGGTTTCGATCGAATCGAAGGCTTTCTCGTAGTCCACGAACGCTAAACAGAGACGCAGATTAATACTCCTCATCTTCTGTATAATCTGGCGGAGCGTATGAATGTGGTCTACGGTACTAAAACCTCTTCGGAAACCGGCTTGTTCGGGAGGCTGGAAGTCATCAAGCTTGCGTGCGAGACGATTCGTAATGATCTTTGAAACCTGCTTATATAGACATGGCTTAGAAGTGAGATGGGTCGGTAGTTCTTCAGCAGGGTGTTGTCACCCTTTTTGAAGAACAGCACCACCTCACCTCTGTTCCACGCCTTTGGCGTTCTCCCTTTCAGTAGGACGGTATCGAACAACTTCTGAAGGGCTGTAAGGATCAGTTTTAAACCCGCCTTTAGGAGTTCGGCTGTAAATCCGTCTTCACCGGGTGCCTGGCTATTCTTAAGCTGTTTCAGAGCTATTCTAATCGCGTACAGGCTGATGTCCGGGATGTCATCGGTGTAATGTCGGGTAAGTTCTAGCTCTAGGGTCTTCCGCCGGACCAACTTCGAATTGCTAAACTTAAGTGGCAATGGTCAATGGGGCGGAAAGGTTCTTGAGTGGCGACCACGGACCGGAAGGCGCAGCGTGGGTAGCCCCTCATAAGGTGGACTGATGACCTGGTAAAGGTCGCGGGAGTCCGCTGGATGCGGTTGGCGCAGGACCGGTCATTGTGGCACTCTTTGGGGGAGGCCTATGTCCAGCAGTGGACGTCTTTCGGCTGATATGATGATGATGGAATAATAAACATTAGTTTTTAAGACAATAATTCCTTTTTTTCAGTTAGTATCAAGTTTATATCCCTGGCATTTCCTTTTTTATTAGTCAAAAAAATACAATTAATATATCATTTTGTAATGAATTTTATAAGCTTCATTGCGTTTTAAGTTTTTTTTCCTACGACGCTTAGTTTTTGAAATATTTAAGAAAAACTAAAATATGGGACATTTTCCCTCCACCTCTCCTAAAGCAACAGGCCCTTGGCTGGGGACTTTTAGTATGTTATACCTGGGGTCAACCCTATTTTAAAAATTAATAATCCAGACTTCACGATTTTTTGCATTTATTTGCCAATTTCGGATCTTCGTTGACCGTACTATGAGTGAAATACTGCGTTTAAGTTCATTCGAGGAAATTGATTGTTTAGCACTTTTAGACCTTAACGACATTCAAATAGAGTTGACATGTGCCAAACCTTAATTTTATTTTCCTCGACCGTACATCATTGTTGAACAATTATTATTTTATTACAGTGTAAGGATTTTATTGGTATCTTTATGCTCTTGTCTGATAAAAAAAACATTTTTATTTTAATAATACAAATTAATACACCTAATGTAAGTAATGACTAAAATGTTAGTTTTTAACAAATTTGTAAGAAACAGTTTGTACGCCGCAAGGTTTCTACCTGCCACAGCTGAACTTTAAGAATGCACGTTTAACGAACACCTATCATACCTATGGTTCACAAATAAAGTATTCTGATTCTGATACTTTTAAGTCTCATGTCTGTTTATGTATTAATACAATTTTGTAATTTACACTTCATTGTAATAATTCACTCTGTTATAAATGTGTGTGTGTACTCATTTGAGAAAGATTTTTAATTTTACATACCGGTACAAGCCCTTGTATCGAACACGGCACGCCGCCCCTATAACTTAACACTTCCAACAGGGTATCTCGTAATAAGAACTTTCTTCGTTTCTCTCAGCTCGCTAGTTCACATTGGACCCAATCTTGACCGTTGTCTGGCAACGTAATAAGGGTCTTTTGGGCCTGCTGGGGATATTGTAAAAATCATCTGTTTATTGTCTTGCATTGCGTTTTGTCAAAAGATATCATATTTGTATTTCGAGAGTGGATTAAAAAAGGATAAGATTTGGGTTACGTTTTTGTTTAGTCATGAAAATCTTTTTAGAAACTAGTGGACTTATATAATAGCGGTAGGAACATAATGTATTAATGTCGCGTTTTATGACTCTCTGATTACCTACTTTGCAAAACATTTATGGCCGCATTCATAATCATTCACAAACCTATGGTAGCTTTCCGTAAACTTTGTTTGTCTTTATCTGTCACTTTGGCATTATTTGTGTTCATAAAATGGGATATAACACATTTCTTTCATCAGAGACATTTTAAGTACACTTCAGTGGAACCTCAACAGAATCCATGTCTTATCGTGTCTACATCATCAAGGAAATTCATCAGTGATCTTCATGATTAGTTCCACTTCACCAGTTCAGTGATTTCCGGGAGTAAATACACGAGTTATTTTAGAAAATACCGAAATCACTACATGCGTGCCCCATATAATTGAGGAGCTCCCTCATTTTTTCATGGATCCCATCATTCAACTGGATGTTCGGTAACAACGGGACAAATCTGGAAGCAAATACCAATACGAATCGGTTTATAAATGACGGAGCTTGGAATTAACAAACAAACATTTGAAAAAAGATAAATAAAAAAATACATATTTGTGAACCTCCTCTTTTATTGAAGTCTGTTAAAAAGAAACATTTAAGTAGTTAGTGAAATATCTATGACAGGGGTCTTAGACGTGCGACCAGCATAGGGTTCATCTGCGGCCCACTAATATTTAAACCACGCGACCGAAGCCGCGGAAAAACATAGTTGTAGTGGTAGTGATGTCAACATAAATTAAGTTTCAGGTTCAAGTGTGATGCATCCCGCTGACCAAATAATACAATCACCTTTGACTTCATAAAGTCTGAAGACTGTTCTAAGATGTCTTATAATTGTGTTTTGTTTTGATTTTCTCACTCATTTCATGTTGTTTGTCTTTCCTTTCTTTTATTATTATTATGTGTGTATATGTTACCTACCGTGTCCTCACTGGATGAATCCAACGGAAGATCAGCGCTGACTGCAAAGTCAGCATCATGCCGAGTTGGGCCCATTTCGTGCCACGACACAGATTATCTTTTTCTTTTGTTTTTATCTTGCATTTATGTGTCACGAATAAACGTTTGATTCTGATCTTTATTTGGCGATACGTGACATAACTTATCGTACGACAATGCGTCACTAATGCTTATATTTAAACGTAAAAAGACAGATTTCTTTTATTTACGACGTTCTGCAACTTCGCGCCTTGATTTACCGCCCGAGAGCAAAACACTGAATATAAATCATAGCACAGATGCCGCGAGCATTTCAACTGTTTTTGACGATTTTTTTCCCGTCTTAGCAGCGTGGCGTGTAAATATTAAATGTTATGTGTCCGTGTTTTTCAGCCTTGTGAATGTAATAGTTATTTTACGACGTATTTGGAGCTTTGACTCCTGTTTGCATGGCTTCTGTAGAAATATAAGATGCTTTTTGTGATATGATATGATAGATTGCAGTTCAATGAATTATTGAATACTTGAAACTATGGAAGTGGTAAACTTATTAGGATTAAAAAACATTAATTTGTGCCGCCGTATAAAGTTTCAAGATCTTATAATACGAGTACTCGTGAGTTTTAGTATCTAAGGGTACCAATATTCTAAATTATAAATTAGCCAAAATCAAGAGTTGGAAAAGTTATTAACATGTGTTGACGACCGCTTTAGCCTAGTTGGTAGTGACCCTGCCTACGAAGCAAGAGGTCCTGGGTTCGAATCCCGGTAAGGGCATTTATTTGTGTGATGAGCACGAATATTTGTTCCTGAGTCATGGATGTTTTCTATGTATTTAAGTATTTATTTATCTATATAAATATGTTTATCGTCGTCTAATACCCATAGTACAAGCTTTGCTTAGTTTGGGACTAGGTCGATTTGTATAAGATTATCCCCTAATATTTATTTATTTTATTTAACATTTTAAACTACCAAAACTAGTATTTTGGTAAAGTTTTGATCGGTTTTGTAGGAACTCTTAGCTAATTTAAGGCTTCGGAGTGACTGCATTTGGTTCTAATGTAGATTTATTATTTTACATTAGGTACATATTTAAAGGCACAAGTCTTAAAATAAACATCGAGCGAAATTTTGTCTTACTCTAAATGGAGTAATGTTACATTTTACTGAATTCCGCGGTATCTCTAATCCCATCACAACAATTTACTGAATGACAAAATTTATTATCCTGTCCAAATGAATTTAATCGCCGAGACGGACTTTTCCTGAATTGCCCAAACAAATTCAGCCGATTAAGAAAATTAAATTTGCCGCTTGTCCTGACTTGTCAGACAAATTAGTGAGCCTGCATATTTTGGCAACCCTATCGGTATTTACGTCACAGACTAAATAATATCAAATGGAATTCCTTAGAATTTTACAGTCTATTGTTTTACTCAGTTGTAATTTAACTAGGCTGTGGTATGTACTTAGGGTTACATGACAACAAATTAAAGGGTAAATTAGGGTACGGACGCTGAACAAGAAACTTGTTAATGGATTACATTGTGGTCGCAAACGACGCTTGTATGTCGTCTGTAAAACTTTCGGGGGTGACAAAAGTTTGACATTTAAATTTCCCTTCCGATGCTCTTTTGGGCGAAAATAGCTATACACTTTTATTGTGTTTATTCAGTATTCAGAAATATTCTAATGATGTAGTTTGCACGTGAGATTTTTAGGCACGTAGAGTTACGAGTAGTTCTATATACTTAGGTCTTATACAATCTCTCTCTTCTCGGTTTAGCCTGATTCCGTCTTCACCGGGTGCCTTGCTGTTCTTAAGCTGTTTCAGAGCTATTCTAATCGCGTACAGGCTGATGTCCGGGATGTCATCGGTGTAGTGTCGGGTAAGTTCTAGCTCTAAGATCTTCCGCCGGACCAACTTCGAATTGCTAAACTTAAGTGGCAGTGGGCAGGGCACATTGCACGTAGAACCGATGGCCGATGGGGCGGAAAGGTTCTTGAGTGGCGACCACGGACCGGAAGGCGCAGCGTGGGTGGCCCCCCATAAGGTGGACTGATGACCCTGGTAAAGGTCGCGGGAGTCCGCTGGATGCGGTTGGCGCAGGACCGGTCATTGTGGCACTCTTTGATACAAACTGAAAAAAAGGAATTATTGCCTTAAAAACTAATGTTTATTATTCCATCATCATCATATCAGCCAAAAGACGTCCACTGCTGGACAAAGGCCTCCCCTTTGTCCAGCAGTGGACGTCTTTCGGCTTCAGTTTGTATCAAGTTTATATCCCTGGTATTTCCTTTTGTTTTTGTCAAAAAAATACAATTAACATATCATTTTGTAAGGAATTTTATAAGCTTCCTTACGTTTTAAGTTTTTTTTTCATACGACGCTTAGTTTTTGAAATATTTAAGAAAAACTAAAATATGGGACATTTTCCTCCCACGCTCTCCTAAAGCAACAGGCCCTTGGCTGGGGACTTTTAGTATGTTATACCTGGGGGTCAACCCTATTTTAAAAATTAATAATCCAGACTTCACGATTTTTTGCATTTATTTGCCAATTTCGGATCTTTGTTGACCGTACTATGAGTGAAATACTGCGTTTAAGTTCATTCGAGGAAATTGATTGTTTAGCACTTTTAGACCTTAACGTCATTCAAATGGAGTTGACATGTGCCAAATCTTAATTTTATTTTCCTCGACCCTACATCATTGTTGAACAATTATTATTTTATTATAGTGTAAGGATTTTATTGCTATCTTTATGCTCTTGTCTGCTAAAAAAATACATTTTTATTTAAATAATACGAATTAATACACCTAATGTGAGTAATGACTATAATGTTAGTTATAAAGTTATTTTTAAGAAACAGTTTGTACGCCGCAAGGTAGAACACAGCTGAACTTTAAGAATGCATGTATAACGAACACCTATCATACCTATGGTTCACAAATAAAGTATTCTGATTCTGATACTTTCAAGTCTCATATCTGTTTATGTATTAATACATTTTTGTAATTTACACTTCATTGTAATAATTCACTACGTTTAGATCTCACTCACTGTACAGATAATTAGATAAGAGAAACTTTTTACAGTATTTTTACAATGCTGTGCTTCGTAATTTCATGTAGAAAATACGCCACGATTTTACTGTATCATAGCTACAGGTATCTAAGTACAGTCGAGGTCATAAATATGTTTACACTTTTGCACCTTATTACAAGGCAATAAGGTGCAAAAGTGTAAACGTATTTATGACCTCGACCGTATAACAATAGGTCAGAAAACTTACCCACGACCTTGTTTTGACAGCCACATGCTTGAAGCACTAGACTACCATAGCAACGCGCTGTTTTTAGGATGGAATCACTACCCATGAACATTTAGAATCGGATTCGGGTCTATATTTCACGCTCAGTTGCTCTATACTATACTTGCTCTGTAGGCATGTGGTGTTGTGTTCCTGATCCCGTATCATAGTCGGCCTTATCACACGATAAGCGACAGGATAGAGCGTCCGTCACTGGCTGACACCGTTCGATAGAACGAGACGACGCTCCTATCTTGTCACTTATCGCGTGATAAGGTCAACCATGATACGGGGTGTGGTGAGTAACGTCGGCAGAGCTTCCGAAGATGTGTTGTATTGAGAGTCAGCGACCCGCGTTCTTCTCTGGCTATCAACACAACGATTCCTCAAATCAATAAAGATTCAGAAATTTATTTTTCTGGAATCGGAAGCATCCATGCTCATTTCTTTATAATGCACAAATACATTAATTGGACTGATGACCTGGTAAAGGTTGCTGGAGTCCGCTGGATGCGGGTGGCGCAGGACCGGTCACTTTGGCACCCTTTGGGGGAGGCCTATGTCCAGCAGTGGACGTCTTTCGGCTGATATGATGAACCAACTTGGATCATACAATTTTACTATCCACAGCTCATAAAAAAATAAAATACATGTCAGCGTTAGTAGGTAAACATTAAATTTCATCTTTGGGGGAGACCTATATGTCCAGCAGTGGACGTCTTTCGACTGATATGATGATGATTATCTAAAGTGTAAGTAGACAATATTGAAGATTAGATGTAGCACCCCGCAATGGTTTGGCGTATGGTCTATAGCGTGACCTTTCTAGTTCTCATAGTTGCCAAATTGCCGGTCATATTTTAATACTACACAATAAGACCAGAAATCAACAGATAAAACCATTGTGTCTTCCTGTTATCCTTCTATACATTGTATCGTTATCTAAGACCATCTACCCTCAGTAAACAAGTCGTTAATTATTGGTGTTAGCCCTTTGTATGTTTTATTCATATCGGCCTGTAAACCGAACTAGCCTAATGAAAAGGGACGCGATGGAATCAATGGCTACCCCTTACACCGTACGTGGGAGTTTACACAATTTAACCCCTAAATGTGTAAAGTCATAAGTGATTACTGTATCTATTTACCTTTTTATTATTCGTACAGCTATACTTATGTAGAGTACATATGCCCTTGACAGAGGAAGAATGAACTACTTCGGTAACGGCTATCCATAAACAAAGCAATTTAAGGTGCTCCCGCTGAGATGCATCATCCGTGGAAATACTTGAAATGATGAAGCGAGCTTAGGGGTAGGCATGAATGAGGGGGAAATGCACAAAAGCACACTGGATCGAAGTGTATTCGAAAGGGAATCTATATGCCGACATTATTGGAAATCAAAAACAACACGTAGAGAAAGCCGCTACTAAACTAACTTTGCTTGAGACTTAACAGTGCAGTAAATATGTGATTGATAGTTTTTTGATGTTTGTGAATAGAGCTGGCTCGTAATAATGGGTAAAAAGTTACTTATCAAATGATATAAACGAGTCAAAATATTTTAATTATTCATATCACAGATAAGCAGCTTTTTAAAGATATTTCGTGTGGATTACATGCACTATGCGGAATCAAGATAACTAAATTGTATGAATTATTCCAATGATTAAAAAAATATTACGATACAACTGAAGTTCATGTTTATTCGATTCCCCAACAATTCTACACATCCATAATTTTATTGTCTGACTATTTCTCTGTAGTCGCAAGCGATCATATGCTACGGTGTCTGGTTACCACCAGGAAGCCCGTATGCTAGTTTTCCGCCGATGTGTTACATACATACATACATTCACGCCTTTATCCGTAAAATAGGTAGGCAGAGCACATGAAACTTGTGTTCCAGTACCACTTTTACCATAAATGTGGGTATAAAAGATCGACTAAATGTGATATCACAGTGACAGTTTGCTAGCCCATCGCCCACAACACACTTCAACCCTGTGCCCTTAGTCGACTCTTACGACACCCGCAGGAAGCAAGGGGGTGGTGCTATTCTAACCCAACACCACACGAGGGGAGAGGGGGGGGGGGGCGATGTGTTATTAAACTATGAAAACATACGTACCTATTTACGTACGATGCAGTCTGATAGGCGGCCATTATCAAAGTTGTAAAGGAAGGCGCTACAGTTGATATCTTGTTCACAGTGGTCCGTAGTTTACAATATTGCGTTCAAACTTATATTGCCTATTCAATATTGTATATGGAGTCTTAGGCAAGGGTCTATCGGGGCAGGATTTCATAGCATCGTTATATTTGATATAGACGTGTATTGATCAGAGTTCAAAGGTTGGCTTTCATATTATTTGGGTACGGTAAAGTTTCATGGTATGAAATGCTTTGAAGACCAATATTGGTTTGATTATGAAACTCCAAATACTTCACAGTTATTTTGTTATTACCCATTTAGTGGAGATATTGTAATGTCAACAATTTTGTGATGGCAGTAATTATGTGTTTTATGCAGAGAAATACAAGTTACGAAAAATAAAAAGTAGTATTATTTTTTTAATTGAGAGGTATCGATGAGATTTGTTTAAATCCGCGCCTGCCAAGGCTAACATTAGAAATAAAACGCAATAAAATCATGACTGAGTCCAATCCAATACTTTTACAGGAATAGACCACCTAGTAATCATATAGGCAGCCAATCACGATAATTGCTACGGGTCTACGCCGTAGCAAGATTCGTAGCAGAATATACAGCATGTAGAAATTATTTACGTTGAAAACATCTTCGTAACTTGGAAGTTGACGTAAAAGCATTGCAGCTCGAGAGTAACTTTATGTAAACAATTCTAGAAATTTGACGCCGCTGGTATTTCACCGTGACATCCCTGCTACTCTATGTCTGGGTTTTTTATGAGCCAGACGACATGAAAAAACACGAATCAGAATGACATGAAAAAACCCGATATCCTAGATTCCTAGGATCTTCCTTTGTCATTAATACCATTGGCTTTTTAGGCTTTGAATAAATATATTTGTTCTAATTGCATATAACGTTCGTGTGTGTACTATTGCACATTTGAGAATTGTGATATTAGAAACAAGAATACTTAACTAAAAAGTTTTTTTAAGTTTCAGAATGTTTGTGTGTGGGTTAAAATATGTAAGTATCTGAATTGTTGAAAACCCAGGGTTTTCTGCTCAAAGGCGTATTTCTCTACAAACGGTTTCCGCATTAGCTACGTGTATATAGCTCTTCGACACCGTTACCAATCAACTTACCATTTACCATACATTTACCGTACAGATATGTACATAGAATCACGCCCATTTACCGCAGGGGGGGGGGGGGACATGTCCTATATCTCGCAAACGAATCACTAATTTGAAAAATCGTTTAAAGAAGCCCATCCAACGATACCCCACACTATGCTGGGTTTAACGAGAAAAAAATATTATAAATATATTATATTATATTATATTATATATAAGTTTTGTCGGCGTGATTGATTTATATACCCATGCCGAATTACAGTTTTCTAGTAGTAATGATTACTGAGCTAAGCCGAAGACGTACGGACAGACGGACGGACGAACGGACGGACGGCCAGACGGTCATGGCGAAACTATAAGCGTTCCTTATTGACTACAGAACCCTAAAAATAGGCAAATATCGAAAGCAGTGTGAACCTGTGCTAAGTGAACTACGATTTAGACGTATCAGCGTCAGCTGCCTGTCTAAAACAGGATAATAATAAAACTTAAACTTCGTCACCAGAGGGCATCTACGTGTTGGATCTATATTCCCACGCACGCCTTCCAAATGGCCGGGCTTTGCCCCGTGAATATAAATCGGAGATAAATAGTGATAATAAATTTGTAATCAACGTAGTCTCAGCCAAAATTACAAAATCCTCCCAAACTTTTGACCATCAAGTCAAACAAAACGTTTGATTTAAAACCCAACCCTTTCACTGTCCCCTTCAGGCCCTTGGGCCCCAAGACCCCTGTGACCGTAATGAGAATTCTTGCACGTACGTATTGTTAATGACTGGACATTCATTGGGGTAACAAGGGAAGTGTTTATATTGCTTTTTTGGGTTGAGTTTGGATCTTTTATTGATTCGGTGAAATAATAAATAAGCCCTTAGTAGCACTCCTGTTTTACTTGATTTTGGCGTGTGTATAAATTAATAAAGAGGTATTATTATTATATCTAGGTCCAGTTTTCCCTCTGGGTTGGAAGGTCAGATGTTAGTCGCTTTCGTAAAACTATTGCCTATGCCAAATCTTGGTATTAGGTGTTAGGGGCATTTCCGGGAATAACGGTAGGAACCGACTCTAACTGGAAGTTAAAGAGTAGTATCAGGGTAATAAGAGAGCCAATAATATTATTCTGATTGTTTTTATGAAGCAAACTTTGAATATTATTATAGGTAAGCAATATATACACGTGCCCCCGTGTGGTGTCGGGTTAGAATAGCAACACCCCCTTTCTTCCTGTGGATGTCGTAAGCGTAAGGGTTGAAGTGTGTTGTGGGCTATGGGTTAGCAACCTATCACTGCGATTTCACATTTTATCGATTGTTATACCCACATTTATGCTTAAAGTGGCACTGGAAAATAAACTTCAAGTGTTCTGCTTACCCCTATTAGAAATTAAGGCGTGAATTTATGTATGTATGTATGTACTATATAAACGGTGATTTTTAATTCGTGATCAGGATAGTTTCTATAAGCACGCACACACACACGGGCTCGCAAGGCTGAGTTAAACTTTCTGTAAGTACAGTACCAAAAGCTAGCAACTAACGGAACGACAACGTTAATAGAAGCCTCAATGCAACACCCTAGTCTGTGCCGATTACAATGGCTATTTTTCTCTTTCATGTGGCACGGTATTGCAATCGCCAATTACGTCTTTCCGAATTGACGAATCGTCGTCTGACGCTAGAATTCAGTTAGAAACCCAAGGCTGTAATACCCTTTCATGCAGATATCGAAGGCAAAGACAAAATATTTATTCGTAAAGGTAGGTTTAAAGGTGTTACAATTATTTATATAAGTGTGTCTCTATGTTTTGCTATGAAACATACAAATAATTTAAGTAACTGGAGCATGCGTAAACAGTTACAATTCTTCGTCTGTCAAGTATTCCCTTAGTAAATAGTAGGTTTTTTTAAACTGCAGGAGCAGCAGGAGGAATGCAAACAAGCTTTTTTAAAACTCTACTAATCCTTGCAATGTAGTTATATTTCTTGGCAATTTACTGTATATTGTAGGTGCCATCCCGAAAATACTATTAGCAAGAAGAGCTGTTTTTTTGGATTTCACATACAGTTTGACACATCTGCGAGCACTTTTAAAAACAGAAAATCGGTCCATATTGGCCGGTATTAGAAGGTATTAAAATAATGTCTATACGAAACGAAACAGTTAATGTATCAAAGATTGAATAGTGTAGATTCAATTACAATGGAATTCGCATCTTTCATAACACATTCGAGGTCTTATTTCGTTTGTTTCAGTCAATTTGAGAACAAAACCAAATGAACCGTATATATAGACCCCATACTATAATATTATAAAGGAGAAAAGTCTGTGAGTATTAGCTTTTTAAGTTTGTAATTATGTAATGGGTAATGCACGGAACGGCCGCTTATCCTATTTCAATAATTTTTTAAGCTGCGTGTAGAATGGATTCTCTGGATAGTTAAAGGCTATATTTTATACTAGTTTTTTGCAAAACGCGAGCGTAGCTGGGCGGGCAGCTAGTTCTTTATACTTTGATTCAAACGTTTATACCAAATATTTTATTTTGTGATCCAATCACAGTCCGTCTCCAAAAACATGACAATGCTACCAACACCTACACAAACCTACAGGCCTAATGAGCGCACGGACAACGTTTATGAAGCAAATGCGGGAATCCCGGTGCATCAGTGCAATCAGAGCCGCCCAATTAGCCGGACAAAGCACGAGCCCTATTCCGGGAATCCGGAACTTCCGAATACAGTAAGCTAGCAGAGTCTGGGTTTAAGGCGATACATTCTGTTTGGGGTGATGGCGATTACATTCTCTGATTTGATATTCCATAGAGCTAGCACAACTAATAAATGCTCGTACGATTATCGATTACATTAAGTTCGAGAAGAAATTGCACGGTTAAAACGAACACCAATTTTCAACTATGCATTTTCTACATAAATTACTGTCTGCTCGCCTGGCCCCGCCCGAGTATTCCACATAACTTTAGTGGGGCTACGGGATACAAAATAGCATAATATATATCTGTAACGAAGGCCCATTTATCACACAGGTGAATTTTAGAAATCGGATGAGTCGTAGATTACTCATTACATGCAAAGCTACAATCTCAGACATTTCCTCTTTATACTATTAGAATAGGTTGATTCCGGAAATATCTCAAGGACTTTCTGGATGAATCGGGCGAAACCGTGCGGGCAGCTAGCTATTAAAGTAATTGTAACTAAAAGTGTAAATCCAAGTCACGGCAACAAAATGTACCTAAACAGATGTTAAATCCTGGCTCGCAGCATCAAAACTAAACTAAACAACCGAGTCTGACGCTAAATTAATGTATTTACCTACAGAACATAAATAATTAAAATTAACTTGAATATGGCCAATAGATCGTCTAGTGTCTACGTTGTGTTCCGAGCAACCTAAATTCTTTTATGTGTAGCAAATTAGACTTTGACTCCTCCCTACCTACTCAACCCTACGTCATCCTACTGCATCCTAGTTCAAAATGTTAATTATGTAATAAATAAAATTTGTTTTTGGTTAATAAACCCCAACCAGGTCCTACCGTGGCCGGTTAACGTAATGGTAGCTTTATCAATATTTTCTCAACATGTAATATCCTCTTAAATCAAAGCCTTTGTTTCTTTATATACCAAAACATTGCCTCAATTTATAATCATACCATCAAATCAGATAACAGACCAACCTAGCTAGCTAATTGTTTATTATTACTATTGTATGGAAGATTCTCTTTGATCCATACTATGCTACCATTTCCGCCTGGATGTGGGTCTGGCCATCTAGCTAATTAAATACCCATTTTATTATATTTTGTTTCTAATAGGTAATCCTAACATGTTTAATAAATTTACCTGTGCTTCGTACCTAATTTCTGATGAGAAGAAGCACTCAACAAACTCATCAGACCTAACAGTTGAATATTATTTACTTCAAGGAAAATTATGTATTAAGGCTTTATTCCACCCTTTACATAAAGACTAATGTATACATTAAATTCCTATAAACCTGCTATAGTGAAGATATTTGTAATACTGAGGTTTACCGTCCATTAAATATGAAATATTGAACCTGAAGTTTATCCTAAGTAATGAGTATATTCCACTCATGATAATTCGATACCTTAATATTAGACATAATGGACTGCTCCGCTTGCCATTAGCCTAGAATCATTTCATCTTTCTGAAACAATTCTGATATCCTAATCATAACTGGAAGTATAACACCTTGATGACAATAAGCAATATGAAGATTACACCTTTAATATTTCATATGTAATAAAATACGGAACCCAATACTACTGATCCACACACAATAACTAATTCCTATTCAGTTACTCATAAATTGCAATTAAACCTTCAAATAAATGTTATTTAATTTGTAAACCTTCATTCTAACTATCCATCCCTAAGAATAGTATTCCTAATACCCTATGACGGTGTTTGACTCTATACCTAAGCCTACCTACCACTAAATCCTATACTACTGTATGCAAAACTCCCATCATTACTTTTATTAACGTTATGTGATGTGTATGTTCTAAGCTAGCTAGGGATCTAAGCTGTAAATTGTTCGGAAGGCTAATCCGAGAATGCAACCTAGAGCCTGTGTAATGTACATTTCACAACGTGTCCGTGGACTTAAGGGTTCTGTGAAATGCACGCCCTATTTTATAACATATAAATATATATCCAATAAAAGAACAAGCCTTAAGCACACACAAGACCTCAACGAGTGGATAACAATCCTAGCGATCGACTTATGGGAAATGGCGATCTTCTCGCTTCAGCCTGTGGCCAACCTTAAGACGAGTAAGAGGCCCATCAAAGATAGGCTACACCATCTGTGCAAATAAAAAAGATGGTGCCAGGCTTCTCTCAAACCTGGCCTACTACTAACAGGATCCCGAAGTATACTTCCTTGTCACCGTAAGGGGAAATGCACTTCGTTAAGTTGACCATGCAACTAAGACTTTGATCTGGTTCGAAATAATAATAAAATCATCTAAAATAAACTCAAAATCTAACAGAAAGTGAAATAGTTCATTACTACGCAACATAATTGCACAATACTGAACCTTAGAATAAACTCAGATTCTAATAAGTAGTGGAATAGTTCAATACTATGCAAAGCAATCGCACAATATTGAACCTTCCCGCCACCACAATAATGTATCTACGAATGTTTACGTTATGAATTTAGGCTCGACCCAGAATCAATGACAATCCGAGAGTTCGCTAGAGAAAGAATGAATACGTCTACTCGGTGCGCCGGTATTATATACACTAAAAAAGGCTGAAACGCTTTAAATGCATGATTCACATGAATCGCTCGATGTGCTTGACGTAAACGAAATAATACCTTACCAGCATTAACTTAAGGTTCGTTTTCAATCGTGCCGCGTACGTATTTATTCCCTATTGGAACCAACTTTACTCATTGCGCAGTGTTTGCGCCAGCTCCGTAGCGGCAACACGTATTTAGTTTACTAAGAAATATGAAAATATTACGTTTTGTTACGTAGTCGATTTAACTATGTACTATTATATTGTATTCAGATGCCCATATAATTTCGATTCATACCAAATGATGATGACGTTTAATGTATTAATTCTTATTATATTATATTATTCCTTCATTTAGCATTCATTAAAGACCATAATAGCGCCATAGGCATAGTTCTAGTTACATAATGATCGCTGTAGAAGTAGAGATTCGATTAGTATAGCAACAAAAACTACTAAACACTGGATGTCTCTAGATCCTACATTCCCTATTCCTAGTCAAAAGGTTAAACGATTAACAAACTTATTTATCTAAAATGCCGTTAACACTTTCACTACCAGGAACCCGCCTAACGGGCGCCTACGCCGAAGTCGCTTTCCGCTACATACGAGGAAAACCACGGGATCGGCTGCGAGCGTAGCGCGTAGAGATTCTCGGCAGTGAATGTGTTAAAGTTGGTTTTACTTTATCTGTCACTTTGACATTTGTGCTCGTAAGAATGGGACGAAACACATTTTATTTTGTTTTTGGCCAAGCCCCCTGAGGCTGCCACTTCACTATTAACTAACCACATAAAGTTACAATTTACAAGTACAAGTGTTTCTCGATGGTGGCCTTCCATAGTAGAATAATAAAATTGTATGATATTCTCGATTACAAGTAAATGACATCTCGATTTAACAAGTCTCTGTCAAGTCGATATTAAAAAAAAAAAACTTGTTGATCTTTTGACATGGTTTTGACGTTTGTTTATTATTGTCTTCTCAAGCGGAGCTTCTGACGCTGATTGCATTATTGACGACTGACCAAACTACCGAACAACGTCGCTTTATGAGCAAACTTGACACTGGCGAAATCATCTTAACTTAGATGGAAGCCATTTAAAAAAAAAAAAAAATTATAAAGTTTTCAAAAGAAGAAAACTATTATTGTGTAGTTTATGATCACTTTGGCCGCTACGATATATCTGATGGCAAATTAATATGGTCGTGACAGAGACTTGTTAAATCGAGATGTCATTTACTTGTAATCGAGAATATCGTACAATTTTATTATTCTACCTTGGAAGGCCACCATCGAGAAACACTTGTACTTGTAAATTGTAACTTTATGTTCTTGTTACTGTATACACAAACTTTTCACACAAACCATAACATAACACAGCCAATCAATCCTTTACGAATACAGCACATCGGCTATTCCTGGAACTCCATATCTCCGAATAGGTGCCTTGTTAGAATTAGGCTCTCAAATAACAGGCAGTGTACTCGTAGCAAAGGGTCTCCGTAAACTGATTTGGTATGGGAATGTTCGGCTCCGGCCCGTAATCTGCTAATGTGATCGAGATTTTGTTTGGACTCCAATAGCGTTAAAGGGTTATTTCGGCCATACTTGCAAATCATTGTATTATAGATTTATGAGCAAAAGACGTCCAGTAACGCGTGAAAATAAATGTGTAAGACGGATAGACAGATCAGCTGGTCGACTTCGTAAAGTGTCGTGTACGTTATACAGTGTGTCTCTGACTTAGGGGCTTTAAATGCAAATGTCCATTACGGTCCTGAAACTGAACCACTTTTGTTCCGCAACTTTGTAAAATAACTATTATTTCTATAATTTATTGGCGTTTGAACTTTAACTGTACCATCAATGTATTGCAAACACGGCCTCATTATTTGACATCCATGATACTGACAAGTATGAAAACTAACTAATGGATGATGTACATTGAACATTTTATTTTATTTGTATGGAATAATGAAAATATAAAAAGAACGTATTTTTGAAAAGTTGTAGAGCAAAAGTAGTTCCGTTTAAGGAGCATAATTGACATTTGCATTTATAGCCCCAAAGTCAGAGACACGCTGTATAGATATAAATGTTGCCTACGAAGTTGAAGGTCGTGGGTTCGAATGGTGCCCGGAAAGGGCAAAAATTTTTGTGATGAGCATGAATATTTCTTTCTGAGTCTTGGACATTTTCTACTTATGTATATAAGTATTTATTTCTATTGAACATATCGCCGTCTAGTACCCATAACACAAGCCTTATTGAGCTTACCATGGGACTAGTTCAATTTGTGTATGATTGTCCCCTAATATTTTTTATCTTATATTTATTTATAGAGATCCCAGGCGGAGCCTCTGGATAAAATATAGCCTATATACATTCTGATAGACCATTCTACTATATACATTATATACTGGTGAAATATTTTTTGAAATCGGATGAGAAGTTCCGGTGTGGTGAACCCTACATTTATAAAGATTGTTGCTCATTTTATTAGTAGAAAAAATATCGGAAATCAGTTTGTACACGCTTGTAGGGGTGTACTTTGAAGAAGTAGATTCGTTCTTAGGGTTCGTGATGCGGTGAGAAATGCCACTCATAGCCCAAGACATGCACGTATAATGTTAACTTATAGGGCGATAGTGTAAGATCACGTATTTGTTTTATGTTTGGGCACGAGAAGCCAGTTAAACGGTCGTCATCTTGCCCCGGACCATGCACTGCGCCGGTGACGGTTGCCGATGATTCCCGAACAAGAACGAGACGTAAACACAGGAAGTAATAAAATACAAAGGTATTATCAGGAGTAAATCCATTTCAATCAAACTTCATCAATGCCGCTGGAATAGACGAAGTAATGCTAAAGAATTAAGTCTCCCTTTGACCTGCAGGTAATCAAGTAGTCTTTTCAGTACATTTTCACGGTGTAAATACACGACCGTCGATCACAGCGGGGGGCCATTTCACACTTTCATATGGCTTGTCAATGTAATATTGACGTGATTCGCGCGCCCGCTTCCTACTTATATTTGGACGAGTATGGGAAACATATTGATACAAATTTGGGTTGCAAAATGTAAGTGTTAGATTGACCGGAGCGCCAATTTAACGCGCTCAGTGCTCGATGCTCAATACACTGTGAAGCCTTTGTGAGCACTCAAATTCGGGCCTTTGTGCGGATCTGTTTCTGAGTATTGAATGGCTTGTGACGTCTTCAGTGTAAATTACGACGATTAAGGTATGGTTAGTACAGTACGAAGGAATTAAAAGCGGTTTCGGATTAGTGTATTTCTTGAGTAGTGTCGTGGCCTATGATTGGATAGCGCTATAGAATAGGTACGGGCACTGCTCGACGATGTTATTAAAATTCAATGAAACTAACTCGTTATTTTAGTATGGCCGTTAAAATAAGTCCATCTTGGACTGGAAAATGTAGGATTCTAACAACACACTACACAGGCTAGTTGGAAAAACTATCCCTAACTATGGGAATGCGTAGCGATTTTAGAAGCCTTTTGCCATACGGTCGTAAGGCTAATAAAATCAGGATTAAGTTTCATACCCAAAGGTCTCCTTTTCACCAAATCTATTATGTTTGTATTATTTTCTATTACATACAAAAGAAGTATAACAGCCTACAATGGTTCCTTTGTGTCTTTTCATGTGGCAAAACGTTCGAAACCTACCCTTAATTATAACCTTAAATATACTTCAAATATTGGTTCAAAATATAAGTTATACTTGTATCATAAGACTAAATTTTCCCAAACTGTTTCAGTTGCAAGGTTTCCAGCACACAATTAATATGGGTTCTCTGTCTGAGGAAGAGGTCTTAGAATAGATGCTACTAAAATCCTTTTCTGATCTCCAATTAATTTTCAAAGGACTAACTGTAGTTTCCTACAATCCGAAACGGTTGCCCGTATTTGCTGCTTGGTTGCTTTGCATGGCAAGTGCATTAATTTACATTGTTACTACTTGTACCTACATATTATATGTAGTGATTTTAGAATGCACGCAATCCAAAAACTGTTTTATTTAAATACCGCGACGATGCCAATCCCGCATATGAACTGGCTGATTTTATTTATCGTATGGCAATTTAGTGTATTTAGAACCGTGAGATCTTCGAAAAGACAGTACGGTTGCCAGGTTGTTGCACTTTTAGCACCGCCCAGGGGTCACGTGTAGGGTAGCGGTGGGTAATTCCTACGGACGTGGTGCAACTTCAACCCCAAAACTGGCTGATGAAAAGCGAACATCATGAACGCCTATGAACTCTCATGACTATAGAGGAGCGTTCAAAATGCGTTGTTGACCTTATTGAGTTAAGAATTCACGATTCGTGAGTTGGTTTGGTCAACTGGTTCCTATATAATTAAAGGAGGTTATATCATATAATACAACTGAAAAAAAGAAAATTCGTCTCTCCTTTGGTCAAAAGTTCACAAAGCCACTTTAGTAAATTATGATAACTTATGAATAAAGTTATGATTTAATCACACAGCTTCGCTAAATAGAAACGCCGGTTATGAGCCCAGTCATAAATTAGTACTTAACGTGGTTCACTTTCCATACAAAACGTTATTCGACATTCGCAGGCTAACGGCGTGATATTTTAAGAAACTTGTGTCACAAACTTTAATGGCTATCCATTTGCGCGAAATTCCCCCTTTCCTGGTATAAATTTGTATAAACTAGATTTGAGAAAAATAGTTTTCCGAAAGTATGACGTTAAAAACTAAATTCATCACGTCGTTAGCCCGCTAATGTCAATCAACGTTTTGTATGGAAAGCGACCCACCTTAACTTTGGCAATATCAATAACAATTAAAGGAAAAATTTAAAAAGTTATTACTCCGTGCCGATTTAGAACCGGCGACCACTGGGCTGTTATTCGCTACGCTTTAACGCGGCTCACCGCTCCAGTCACCCGTCACGAAACTAGACCTCTACCTACGCATAGTTACTACGCATCGTGGTGTCAAGATATATTTGTGGGTGAGCGTTAAGGTGCGCTTAAAACAAGTTACAGAATAGGGGGGCTGGTATACATGCCCCGTCGCTACTAACCAACTGAGCTGTCGGAACAATCTGTCTCGGCCACGGAATCTTTCAATCTGTTCTTCCTCGGAGCATTAAATTTTTCTTTTATCTGTAATTTATAAAGTTCGTAGCCAAATTAATTTTGTAACAAGCGGTAACGCTGCTATGTCCATCGCAAAACCGCTAACCTACATTTCTGTATGACCCAGATATATGAACGGTTTTTTTTTTTAAGAACTGAAAACCACTGCCTATTTTTTATTAACAATACCACTCAACATGGTTTCTGTGTGTCAGTCTGTCCCAATTAGTTTCGGCTATATGTCAAAGGTGAACTCGTCAAAGCTCTTTCCTCGCAAAGCATTTTGTGGTGAAGTGATTCCACGTTTTGACTGTAGAAGAATATGAAATGCTGACCCATAAAAAAAATTTCATTCAATCAGATTTTATTTTGACTTATGGCCGGTTCCAATAATCAATCCACAGATAGTTTTCCTTACCAACAGTTACATTTTGACACATTTTCTACGGGTAATCTGTCAAAATATAACTGCCGGTAAGGAAAACTATCGGTGGATTGATTATTGAAACCGGCCGTATATCTTTTTAATCGACAATGCAGTAAAACCCTCAGGACTCACCCACGACTAAGAGCCGTGGCCGCAGCGTCAGCGAGGCACGTAAAAAAACAATAGAATTACCGTAAGTTCCAAATTCAAAATCGCAAAAATCAACCTGAAACTGAGCATAATAAGATCACAACAGCACAAACAAACAAACGAGCATCAACAACCTATGCAATCCCAACAAAAACGTTGTCAAACACAAAAAGTTCCGCTATTTAAGACAACAAAAGCTGAATAAAAACTCCCAAATCATGGACTGCCAAAAAAACCTACGACAATCAAAGTTTTTCCATTTTCGCTGTGCAAACGGCGAAGTGTGGGTGTTTAGGGTCTCTGAAGATGTTCCGAAGTTTGAATGACGATGTACGCCTTGGGCGTTGAATAAGAGAGGGAATATCGATTGTCGGGGAATTGTGTGGCTGAGTGAATGAAGTGAGCGTTAACTGATTGGTGGGTGATAAGAGGGTTGTAACGGTGGAAATGATTATGTATTGAAGTAAGAACGTCTTAAGTTTTGACAGAAAACTAATTGGGTAAGTGGATCAGAATACTCAACCAAAGAAGTATTTAAGGTACAATCATGACTTAAATCACTTAGTCATGAGGACATAGAGAAGTTTCTGGAAATATTCAAGTAAACACACACATACACTTTACCAACACACACACTGTATTATTTATTTAAATTATTACTTTTAGTATCATATCCAATTTATTAAAAAAAATCCATGAACTGTGTGCGGTTGACTGGTAGAGAATGCCTTAAGGCATTAAGTCCGCCATTTGTAATTTTGATCCGTGCAATAAAGTTTAAATAAACAAATAAAATGTAATTTGGTCTCCTTCGATACAGACAAAGCAGGGCAAGTACTACGTGTAAACAATTTAAATATTTTTTGAAATAAATAAATACACAAATATAGGGGTTTATCTTACACACAAATCGAACTACACATAGTAAGCTCAATAAGGCTTGTGTTATGGGTACTAGACAACTATTATTATTGAAAAAAAGTCTCATGTTTTATTTTCATGTGTTAAAAAAACACACTGGCAGCGCGACTCCTGGGTATTACAACGAAAGCGTTACCGCAGGATAGGATATAGCCTATGTCCGTCCCAAAGAATAATTATAATTAATATATTATTAATATATTTTTTAATCGGATAAAGAGTTCCGGAGGTTACCCCCGACATACAAACTTACTAACCTACATCATCCTTTGAGCGTTATTCCCGGTTGTGCCCTAAACGAGCCCGGGGTCCGCTTAGACACCTACTCCCAAGATTTGGCATAGGCACTAAAGTTTTACGAAAGCTACTGCCATCGGACTTTCCAACCCAAAAGGAAAATTAGACCTTATTGGGATAAGATCGGTTTCCTCACGATGTTTTCCTTCACCGAAAAAGTAACGGTAAATATTTCGTACATAAGTTCCGAAAAACTCATTGGTACGAGCCGGGATTCGAACCCACGACCGCCGCTTGACAGCCGCATGCCTGAACCACTAGGCTACCGCAGCTACAAACGTACTAACCTACAACCTAACTAACTTAATTAGTACTTTTAGATAATTAGTTGACAACGATATCCCGTCGTACAGTAAAATTAAAACATTTCATAGGATACTATTGGAAAGGAGTGGTTTTCAGCTCTGCACAGAAACTCACTCAAGTACTTACTTACTACAAAAACGCTTCATTGCACTCAGGACATACATTAATTCAAGTGTGTATTTCGAAATCATAAAAAGTTTTTTTTTAATTTGAGATATCAAAAAGAAATACACAATTAAATCAATGTAGTCACTGCCTTGTGCCTGTCATTTAAAAAAAAAACTTTATGATTTCGAAAAAGTGCCTCGACCTAAAAAAAGCTATATTATTAACGAATCTACTCACATAATTTCACGAGAATCGGTCGAGAAATGCGACCAGTAGAGGAGAACAGCGGTACAGACACCGGGCACCGACCGGACAGACAAACGATTTTCGACCCAAGCTGAAGCATTGAACTTCGTTCGCTTCGCTCGCTCGTTGGATTAATAAAAGTTGGTAAATATGATGAGATGTTCTCAAAATGTAATATGGGTATATGCGATCGCTTACACCTTATTATATTTTCTTAGCAAACATAAAGCAAACACCCTTTCAGCCATTGTTTAAAACTCTAATGCAGATAAAAGCTACGTCTTGGGCAAATCTAGTCCCCTTACCCTTTATAGCATTTACAGACCCCACCGCTGGGACTTGAGGGAAACTTCATTCAGGAACGGCCATTCATCAGCCGGACACAAATACTTACGGGTGCATTCAGAGGAAGGCAAACAAAATATTGTAAGGAAGAACAAAGAAAGAAATGGCCTGTGGACTGTCTGGGAGTGGCTTTCGGGCGTTACTATGGGTGCACTTTGTCGTATGCGACAAAGTTGTTCTTTAATAAAGATAAAAAGTATTGCACAAAAAACATTACGAGTAAGATACATTATTATTATTATATCGAGCCCGTTATGTTCCAATGCTAAGCAAAGGCCTCCCCTCTCTTTTTCCATTCATCGCGGTCTTGAGCAATATCTGTCCAGTATTTTAAAAAGGAGTCATAATTATCCCGCCATCGCCGACGAGGTCTACCGCATCTCCGTTTTCTATTCAATTCAATTCAAATATTTAATTTCAGGCTTGCACCCATAAGTAGTAATTATTATATAGTTTAATTATGCTGCCCTCCGACCGTCTTAGTCTGGGACTGGTCTGAACACCAGCGCCGGGCACCTGGGCCCGGCACTCGCTGAGACTGGAAACCCTTTGCCCAACATTTTGTAAATTAATATTAGTTTTTTTTTTTCTTCATTGTAATATTTTTATTTTTAATTTCGTATGTAATGGATGTGTTATGTCCGTCTTAGTCTGGGACCGGTCTGAAAACCAGCGCCGGGCACCTGGGCCCGGCACTAGCTGAGACTGGAAACCCTTTGCCCAACATTTTGTAAATTAATATTAGTTTTTTCATTTTCTTCTTTGTAATATTTTTATTTTTAATTTCGTATGCAATGGATGTGTTATGTGGCAATAAATAATTCTTTTTCTTAATTCTTATTCTTTTAAGTAATATTAATATACAATAAAATCTTAATCATTCATTGGTTGTGAGTTTTGTGGCTTCCACTTCCTCAGCTCATTCGGCATGCGGTTCACGTGACCAGCCCAGTCCTACTTTAACTTGGCCGTCTTCCGAGCCACATCTTCTGTTTGGGTGTTGGAGCGGTGCTGCTGCGCTCCATAGCTCGCTGGCAAACATCGAGTTTTGATTAAGATACATGAAAAGTTATAAAAATATATACACGTTGTGCATGACACACACAATGTATCTTGTCTCCGCACAAGGGGCCTGGATCTCGGCAGACAAAGTGTAAATGAAATATATGAAATTTTAATCTGCAAGTAGGCCGTAATGGCACTTTTACAAGTCAAAATTCTACCAGCGTTTCTGAAAAATAAGACTACTGTTAAGAAGAAACGCGGAAACAAACTAAGCTTGGGCTTTGGTTTGGGCCATGCATGTCTGTCAATGAGATAGTCCTCAACCCTGTTATAAGCTCTTGGCATAAAAATAAAAAAACACAATGTACCTACATTTTAATTTAACGCGTTAAATTTATATTACTACCATAAGTGCAAATAACACACAATAAGGGGGGACAACAACGTTAAATTACCATTAAGAGGTTTGTAGGACAGCATTTCTTAATAATAATAAAAAAAGAAATTGTTTATCCAATCAAATCGCCCAACTCCCGCAAAATTAACAAAAATCATAAAATATGAACATATAATAATATTTTTTATTTAATCGTCTTGGAGTTAATATTGGTATTATGATTGCACGATGAAACCAATATCGAATGATGTGACATTCTGGAGTGTGATTTTTTTTTTATAATGTGTTTCAAATTTATATCTATCAAATATAATATCGTCATCTAGTTAGCACCTACCCACTACGCAAGTCTTATTGAGCATTCTCCTGTAGTAAGCTCAATAAGGCTCAATACTTCGGTTTAAATGTAAGTTGTCTCCTTATATTTGTTTATTGATTTCACACTTTAAATACAATAATAGGGTAGGGTAGTTTCCTCATGTTAAATCTGATAACGCAGTGTGCTAAATGGATAGTAAACCATCAAATTATTGTAATATAGTATGAAAACGTGCATTGAAGGTGGAATTACTACTATGACTAAATGTTTTAATGAAGGCGAAGATGATGAAGGCCTCCTTTTAATTGATGCAGCTAATGCCTTTAAACGCGCTGAGTCATCCAATCGCTCTTTGTAATGCTAGAATCTACTGGCCTCGTTGCGCAATATTTATTTTCAACACTTATAGAGGATATGCAGTCATTTGTTTATCAGGCTCGAACGATTTCATTTTGAGCAAAGAAAGTAACACGCATGGCGATTGGGATATGCTGTTGGGATGTTACCACTAATTCAAAGCTGCAAAGAACCTGCAAAATTTACACAAAATTGGTACGCCGAGAATATCCGCCTGTTTTGGTAAACTACATTATATAAAAGACTGGCTAGAAAAACTGATGAAACAAGGCCAAAAATACGGTTACTTCCCGGTACCTTCTAAAAGCTATATCATTGTAAAAAATAACTCATGTAAAGAGACTGAGAGACTATTTGGGAATCTAGGAGTGAAGACAGTACTTTCTCACCAATTTTTAGGTGGTGTCTTTGGAGACGAGACCTGGCAGAAAGATTACATCAAAGAAAAAGTCAATGAGTGAACTAACTGTATTATACTATAATCAAAAGCAAGCAAAAAACACCCACAACTTGTACATACAGCCTATACAAAAAGTAATGAATAAAACTGATGAAGAATTCCACACCTTAAAACAAATCATTATGACTACGTTGATACCATCTATTTTAGATAGAGAAATAACATCACTAGAACATGAATTATTCACTCTACCAGTGAAACTCGGCGGCGTTGGCATGAATGATCCAACTAAAAACTTAGATTGCTGCAAGACATCCGTAAAATCAAACCGTACACTAATTGAGGCTGTCAAAAATGCTGAAAATCTAGACCTACTAGTTCATCAAACTCATGCGGCAGATACCACAAGAGAGAAAAAACTGGCGAGACAAATTAGAGACATCGAAACAAGCAAAACATAATATCTAAACTTCCAAATAAAATTAAAAGATGTGTTCAAAGAGTCGTTGAAACGAAGTCGTCACAATGTCTATCTATCATCCCTACTACCGATTGACCTACTATGACGAATGCAACCCAGTTTAAGGACGCCCTAGCCATTCGTTATGCTCATGAACCTGCGCAACTTCCTCAAACATGCGATGGTTGCGGAGAGAGAAACTTTGACCTAAACCAAGCACTAAACTGCAAAAAAGGTGGGCTAATAAAACAAGGTCATGATCAACATAGAGGCACTGGGCAGAACTAGCCTGGGGAACAGGCAAGACAGAACCCATAATGCGTGACGCAAATACAACTCAACCCGCCCTTATAGGCGACCTGTTATTAAACAGCGTGTGGGAACCTGCAAGGAAAGCGTTATTTGACGTTCGCATAGTAAATGCCGACACTTCATTTTACAGCAACTCACCTGGCAACAAACAGCACAAAAACATAGCTGAGAGAAACATTCGAAATACGACCGAGCAGCTGACGACTTGAGAGAGTCCTTTACTCCACTAGTCATATCCTGCGATGGAGCCCTTGGAACTCAGTATAACAGTTTCTTAAAAAAGACCGCATCAAAAATTATGAAAAATGGGGAAAAGAGTATTCAGAAATAATGTATTTGAATTATCTTAAAGTAAAAGTACAAATTTCAGTCTTAAGAGCTGTCACCATAAGGATCAGAGGCACAAGAAGACAAATCCGATCTTTCGAATATGAAGATGGAGCTGGCATCTTCTGAAGATAGTCTGCCATAGTCGCCAATCATCATCACAAGTTTATTACCAGTATCGTACGTCATTCCGTTAATACCACAGGCCATCTACCGTCCGTTCTTTTGTTTTGATTTATATTAGTATATAATATGTACATTAGTGTATATAAGCTGTCACGAATAAACTATTGAATTGACATATAAATTACAAGATATAATTAAAAGCATAAAAAGATATAGACCTTTAAAGTTTAGACAAAGTATGCATTTTTTGTACAATGGTAAATTTAAAGCTACCGATAGACGCTTTTATAGAACCAACATTGTATGATAACTGTGGACCTAAACGCAGTATTTCACGACCGAAACAGCAATATACTTTATTGACTTGATTTTCCATACAATGAGTACATATACATACTTTTATGTCATCATTCGCTTGTCCTTATCCCATTTACTTGGGGTCGGCGCAGCATGTTTTTTTTCTTCCATACCTCTCTCTATCGCCCTTCAACTCATCACACACATCTTTCCTGTTCATATCGTCTCTCACGCAGTCCATCCACCTTTTCCTTGGTCTACGTCTTTTCTTACATCCCTCTACATTCATACGTATTGCCCTTGTAGTGACATGACATGACTATCATCTCTCCGCGTAACATGTCCATACCACCGTAGACGAATTGCTCTCAGCTTTTCAGTTATCGGTGCTACTTTCAGGCTTCCTCTTATATACTCATTCCTTATACGATCCAATCTCGTCACGCCACACATCCATCTCAACATTCTCATCTCCATAACATGCAATCTCGTTTCATCCGTCATCTTTCAGGCCCAACATTCCGCTCCATACATGACGACAGGTCTTATAATGGTCTTGTAAATTTTGCCCTTCAGTCGAAGGGGCATTCGGTCGTCGCAGATTGTTCCCGTAACCTGCCGCCATTTCATCCATCCTGCGCTGATTCGGTTTCTAACGTCACGGTCAATATCGCCATTACATTGTATAAGTGACCCGAGGTATCGAAAATCGGAGCAGACCGGCAGCGTAATGCCGTTGAGCTCTATGGGCGTAAAATTGGAGAGACCGCCGAAATCGCAAAACATGTGTTCAATCGTCTCGGCTGAGCCAGCGTGATCCGTCTTTGACTAGAATTTTTGGGTATTTATGTTCTTCAATGATAGTTGCTCGTATCCAAGTAGTTATTCCTCTCCGAAAACTGGTTCGAATGGCATCGTAAAAAAAACTTAGGACACAAGCCTATTAAAGGCTGTAGTTTTGTTATGTTAACACTTTGGATATCTATTATCCCTCGTTTGTGTCCCTCTAGTAAAAGGGTCGCACAAATAGTAAGAGCTACGGTGTGGTAGCTCTTCTCTTCAGACATTCAAGCTACTGTTTGGAAAATGTTCCCGGATTTCCATACCCGCTGTGCGGCCATTGCTGAAAATACAGCTAAAAATACTGAACATTAGGATTTTCACAAAATTCGACTATTGCTTTAAAACACGATTTGTACGTCAAACGTTTGAACGTGCTTTTGGGTGAAATTGAATTAAATCTGACGCGGTTTGTGTTTTGATTGGCTCTTTTGTTTGGTTTAGTTTGCTGTTATGTTTTTATTCTCAACAAATGGTTTATAGTTAGTTAATGCTAACAGTGTTAGTTTAAACAAACGCGCACGTATGTATCAAGTTAGTATCACATATAACAGGTGAATCGACTATTCTCGTAGCATTTGATATAAAATTATAAGTGCCAGAACATTTGATATAAGCGTACTTACGCTATATCAGAAATATATTTGTTAGGTATTCTCGTTTCGCGATACCATGGTGAACTAAATAAACCCTTTGCCTAAAATAGAATTGAAGATAATATCAGTAGGTAAATAAAGGAAAGAATAAAAAAAAATGAAAAAAAAACCAAGATAATTATTTATATGTGAATCCGTTGAAATAGAAGAATGCTCCGCCAACGTGCTGGGTTGAGTGCGCATTTGTTTTTAACTGACAAAACCATGAATCTTCAAATCAACAAAGAGCCGGTAACGGGCTTGTGACTCTTCTTGAGTGAAAGTGTTCTGTACCGACGCCATGGTATAAAAATAAATCAGAAATTACTGAAAAACATTTTTAAACACATCATAACTTTTATTTTTACGAGTCTAAATCGTATAAGTATAAAATGGCTGTTTATTTTGATTGAGTACCTGTAACACATTTAAAAAGGTCTAGCATAAAAATAAGTCATAAATTATACCGAAAATATGTTATTAGGGCTTTGTTTTGAAATCATATAGACCTTTTTTATTGCCATAATAACTGATGGAGCGAGTGGTGAATGAACTAGAGTATGGTGCAAGTGAAAGATAAAAAACTTGTTATTGATCAAATTATTGATATTCAAAATTTTATTCACCATAACCTTAGTTTACTGATGACCTCTTTAAGGTCGCGGGAGTCCGCTGGAAGCAGGTGGCGCAGGAGCGGTCATTATGCTACTCTTTGGGGGAGGCAAATGTCCAGCAGTGGACGTCTTTCGGCCGATATGACTATGATGATCATGAACACTAGTTTTTGCCATAATCGTTACTTGACTTTTGAGCGGTATTAGAAATATAACTTACGGAACTATTATTTTATACTCTCTCCAACGATAGCTGGAAAACATACGTGAATTCCAAGTCACGCGTTGAAAGCTTCAATACGACGTCGTTTATCACTTGCACCATTTTAGAATTGACGGACGGTCGTAGTCCCGTCTAAATGGCTCAATAAAATCGCCGAAACATCACCAATACTGTTATTGGGCTTGCCTATATTGGACTTGCCTATAAAAGGCACACGGCACGGCATTTTTTAACCATTCCAGCCGATATATTATGTTGAATGAAAACGACGACATTCAGGAAATGTGAAAACTAGTGACGGTTATTGCTTTTGAAATTGAAATTCAATTTTGGAAGTTGAAGTTGACTGTCATATTTCAGTTTGGATTGTAGTTTAGGTGATATGTTGGTAATGATTCAGATTTCATACTGTGACATAAGCGAGCGAAGCGTACAAAGCGAACGAATTCTCTTTTTCAGCTTGGGCCGAAATTATTTCGCACAAGCTTCCGCACGCGACTTCGTCTACGTAGACCCGAGATGAAAATCATTCTGTTTTAGTCCAGGCTTTAAACTATCTTCATGCTAAATTTTATTCAAATCGGTTGAGCCGTTTAAGCCTGATTGAGTAACAATCATCCAAACATCTAAACATCCAAACTTTCGCATATATAATATTTACTAGCTGTTTCCCGCGACTACTTCGTCCGCGTAGAACTTGTTACCGTCTTAGAAAAATGATTGACCCAAACAGTTCTACCATCTTAAGGGATGATTTCCGAGATAAAAACTGTCCTATATCCTTCCAAGGGTCTCAAATTATTTGTACGGAAAATTTCATCTAAATCCGTTCAGGGATTAAGGATGACTCACGCTAGAACGGGCCGTGACGGGCCCGGGCCGTAATCGTGACGAGCCGTCAACGAGCTTATTTGGTTGTCACATTTCGCCAACGGGCCGTGTCCGAGCCTGCAACGAGCCGAGCCTCGTCCGCAGCTCGGCCACCGGGCCGGGACATTATGCAAACGACATGTCACCGAGCTCGCACCGGGCCGGGCCGACACCGGGCCGACACCGTGCCGCGGCCGGGCCGCTCACGAGCGTTGCGTGTCAATCACAACGGGCAGCGACCGGGCCGCGACCGGGCCGCTTTCGCTATTTAATGTCATTAATAAAGACATTGACATTTGTTGACATTGTCATTGCAATTTATTCGAGTACTGCAACATAATCCCTTTGCATCATAATTATATTATCTTATAAATACGTAATCTTAAATACATATCTAATAAAAATAATAAAATGTCGAGAGTGTCTGATTTCGATGTAATATTGGCTGTTGCAACAATTCAAGACGAAGAAGAAGATTTGGCACCATGTTCTTCAAGACAATTTGGCGTGCATCCGCTTGGCGTTCCCGTGGAGAAAGGGAGAATCCGAAATTTTGTGTAAAGATCGTTGGACCTATGATGACAAATTTTATGATTACTTTCACATGACACAAGATTCTTTCCGTGCATATCCATGATAAAGTTAAACGCTGTTTGGAAAAGAAAATTACAAGGTTCCAGAAACCTATATCCTCCGAACATCGACTAGCTCTTTGTTTAAGGTAAGCAATATCGAATAGATAATCCAATAAAATCTGAGTAGGTATGAGCTATGAGAGTGTGAGTGTGCATTTTTCGCCAGCCCCGCTATTCTTTCTTATTTTAAGCTCACTCACAAATATATCCTGACGTGCGATTCGACTAAGCATAATCAGAAGTCTAAATAAAGGGTTGAGAACAAGCTTGTTATACTACACAAGTTGCAAGTATTCATAGGCTATGGTGTCTGTGTTTGTGTACGGTCAGGTGGGCAGATCCTATATTGTTTGTTTGACGTTGACGAGTTGAAATTTTGTGAAAACATAAATGTGCGCGTTATTATTATTTGAATGTATTTCCCGCTCACGGCGCAATGGTGCTTGGGACCTTTGGGAGGCGTGCGCGACGGTCGACTCGCCAGTGTGAGTGGAGAATGTCGATAGTTTTAGTTGGAGGGAAATCGTGAGGAAACTTGCACAGGTATGTACAGCATCTGCGAAGATGTTGGCGAAAAGTGTCCAAGCAGCACTGGCCCACTTTGTTCCTTAGCCTATTCTCATCCACAAGAGCATATCTTTGCCTTATAGTACAGGACTAATAGGACGTTTAGGTATATAAGTTCTTTTATAAGGATGTATATGTTTTTGGTAGGAAACAGTCAATCGCTCGGAGTTGACGCTTGAGGTGCTACTTCAAAACAAATTAAATTTAGAAATGCTACTGCTACCCAATAATATATATAGGTAATCAATGATACTAACTATCAACCTCCTAGCGTTATTCCCGGTTGTGCCTCTAAAGGAGCCCGGGGTCCGTTTTGATGAATGAGAGGTTTCCTCACGATTTTTTCCTTCACCGAAAAGGTAACGGTATATATTCCGTACCTAAGCTCCAAAAAACTCATTGGTACGTGCCAGGATTTGAACCCACGACCGCCGCTTGACAGCCGCATGCCTGAACCACTAGGCTACCGTAGCTTTTATAGGTAATGCTACCCAATAATAACCACAATATAGGTACCTACGACGTTTCAATAATTATACATTTAAATCTATTTGTAAATTATAAACTAAAGGTTAAAATTTGCAGATTCCTGACTACGGGGATTCATTCAAAACACTCTCGCTCAATTTTCGAATGGGTCATTCTGCCGTTTGTGAAATTGTTGACGAAACTCGTCCAGCAATAGTTTATTGTTTAGTGAAAGAGGTGATGCCACAGCCAAACGAAGAGACGTGGAGGAAAATTGCCGACGAATTTGAAAGGATGTGGCGTTTCTCAAATTGCATTGGAGCATAGTGAATGGGACAAAAAATGAAAAAGTAAGAATAGGACTGCATTTATAATTTGTATATTGATGATAACACACAAAACAAAAACACACAAAAAACATACAAAAATAAGCAAGATCCCATAAAAAACATGCCATGTAATAACCCTCCTCTCCTTCGGCAGTCGGGTAAAAACAGTTGATTGAAATTCATTATTAGGTTCCTAGTATACATTTTCTGATAAAAGAACCCAGCCATTGCAAACGTCTCATGAACGATTTTTAATAATCAATGTGACAGTCATAATATTCACAACCTTTTCCAATCCACCTCACCATTCAACCAATATGCATAACACCTATGCGTGTTCGGAGGTCAGACTTTCACTGGTTTTGCTTTGATGTGAATGGTCGGTAAACGTAGTCAATATCAGCTCGGCTTATGATATGACAGGAACGTCACCGCCGCTGCCCATCTCAGAATAAGTATTAATAATCCATACTAATCCATATCCATTCCATACTATCCATACTCCATACTAATATTATAAATGCGAAAGTGTGTCTGTCTGTCTGTCTGTCTGTTATCTCTTCACGCTTAAACCGCTGAACCGATTGCGATGAATGGAGATAGTTTGAATCCCGGGGAAGGACATAGGATAGTTTTCATCCTGGAAATCACCCCCTAAGGGGATGAAATGGGGGGTTGAAGTTTGTATGGAGCTGCAATAAAAACGATTTCCACGCGGACGGAGTCGCGGGCAGAAGCTAGTATTATAAATGTGAAAGTGTGTCTGTCTGTCTGTCTGTATGTCTATTACCTCTTCACGCTTAAACCGCTGAACCGATTGAGATGAAATTTGGTATGAAGATAGTTTTTAACCCGGAAACCATCCCCGGAGGGAGTGAAATTGGGGATGAAAGTTTGTATGGTGTTACGATATAAACGAGTTCCACGCGGACGGAGTCAAGCTAGTGTATAATAAAGCATAATTATTATGTACATGAAATGCTAACTTGTGACTACTTAATTTTCACAGATGCACATACCACGGCAAACCTAACTATATTAGTGTTTGTAAACAAATAAAAATGGCAAGCATTTTTTTTTAATGCAGCAGTTATTCAGGTAGCATGTCTGTAGCTTTATACACAGAATCGTCAACTATGTACCTTCAAATACTTCAAATCATGCAAAATTCAGCCTTCGCAAGAATTGTGTTAATGTAAAAATATTACACAATGGGGGATTTCTCGAATCGACGTTGCATTAATTGCACATTTCTAGTGTCCCGAAACATTAGTGTCCATAGTTTAGCCCATAGTTTAGGCTACTGAACCTATAATCAATTTGCGAAGTATTAAGTATGCATCACGTTTAAATGTTCGTGAATGGTTATTTGCATTTGTACATGACAACGCAATAGAGGTACTTAATGTATCTTCTTATGTACTTACCCAAAAGGGTGCATAATGGTCCCTAAGGCTCCTCTATATGTTCATCCGTCCGGCTGTTACAGGGCTGTATCGTTTGAATTATGTAAGTACGTAAGTAAGTGTAGTAATTATGTAGGTACCTACTTCACAGATTTCTTACTTTACTAGTTCTGTACTTACCCAAAAGGGTGTATAATGGTCCCTAAGGCTCCTCTATATGTTCATCCGTCCGGCTGTTACAGGGCTGTATCGTTTTAATTATGTAAGTACGTAAGTAAGTGTAGTAATTATGTAGGTACCTACTTCACAAATTTCTTTCTTTACTAGTTCTTCAGGTGATGGAAATGGAATTGATGATGAGGGATCGGCACAGTATCTATATGGCAAACATATCAGCATCTTTGCTATGTGCTTTAGTACCTAACCAATACACTACAGTTACTATCGGAAAGCTGTTCATGTAGTAAAGTGTTGAAACTATGTGAAATGTCATGTGTATGGCAATGGCATGGCGAAGTACAAAATTGGAGTAGGTCCCATTGGAACTATTAGGATAAAAACACATTTATTAGGTACAAAAGCTGTCAGTAATTGAGCACATTAAATTGATTACAAAATATTCTTCAGCGTGGCGACTCGCATAGTATTCTTAAAAAAAACTAGGGTGAACCTATACCATAAAATACAGTTTATTAACCAACTTGTAAAGTAAGGAAGTTCTCAATTCTTCTTAAGAGTTGTGTGCCTTAAAGGATTATATTTGAACCCTTAACAAAGGCTCCACTCCATCCGTCCGTCCGTCTGTTACAGCCGTTACAGGATTGGTACGGAACCCTCCGTATGCGAATCCTTGTCCGCTATCGTGTATCTACGTATCTGTCTGTAGGTATGTCTTTATCGTGTTTCCCAATTGTAATGTTTTTGTTTCATATGGATTTTGAGATACTTACGAAAGTTGTTGGACCCTGAAACAAGATGATTTCAAGACCCACACCCAACACCAGCTTAAGATTGACTACTAAAAATAAGTACGTACTAATCAATACATATAATAAAATCGTAACTGATCGCTGTCTGTACATGGCAAATATATAAAAAGAACTTTTATGGGGGGCCTTAATAAACGCAATAGAGCCCAAAGAAATGATATCTGTTTGTCGGTTTGTCTGTTTATCTGTTTGTCTGTTTGTCTGTGCGTTTGTGCACGCTAATCTGAGAAGGGGCATAACCTATTTAGATGCGGTTTTCAGTAATATCTTATGCTAGTTCAATTTCAATCAGTAAGAGCAGAGCGTCGCACGTGGTCGCACTAAACTGCCCTCGATCGTGCCCCCTAAATGACGCCCATCTGCGAGGTGACCGACTTCGGCGAGGGGCGGTTCGTGTTCGCTCTGTATGTAATACTGTAATGTGCCCCAGGAGCTCATGCACTATAGTATCGTATAGTATCGTGTAATTTTATTTTTTAGGTAGTAAAATAGATAGTAGGCCCAGTTAAAAGTAGCAGTATCGTGGTGAATGCGTTATCAGTGATGGTTTCAGGGTTCCTTACCCAAAGGGTAAAACGGGACCCTATTACTAAGACTCTTATGTCAGTCCGTCTGTCTGTCTGTCTGTATGTCTGTCTGTCTGTATGTCTGTCTGTCTGCCTGTATGTCTGTCTGTCTGTATGTCTATCCATCTGTCGCCAGGCTGTATCTCATGAACCGTGATAGTTAGACATTTGATATTTTCACAGATGATGTATTTCTGTTACCGCAATAAAAACAAATACTAAAATACAGAATAAAATTAATATATTTAAGGGGGCTCCGGATACAACAAACGGGATTTTTTTGCCGTTTTTATAGATAATGGCACGGAACCCTTCGTGCGCGAGGCCGACTCGCATTTGGCCGGTTTTTTAATACTATGACAGTGGAAAACAATTATCGGCCTGCCTGATGAGTGATGATAAGCAGATACCGTTGTCTGTGGATGCTTAGGAGTCCAGAAGAGTCGCTGCCGACCCTTTATAGATTTGAGGATTCGTTGTGTTGACAGCTGGAGACAAACGCGCTCTCACTCTCACAACAATACTCATCGGGAGCTCTGGCGACCTTACTCACCACCAGGAACACACACCACATACCTACTGAGCAAGTAATGGAGTCATTATAGCTGTGGTCTTCTGTACTTCTGTACTTTATGCTACATAAATATTTTATCATCATCATCATCATATCAGCCGAAAGACGTCCACTGCTGGACATAGGCCTCCCCCAAAGAGTGCCACAATGACCGGTCCTGCGCCACCCGCATCCAGCGGACTCCCGCGACCTTTACCAGGCCATCAATCCACCTTGTGGGTCTACCCACGCTGCGCCTTCCGGTACTGGGTCCGGTGCTGCGGATAGCCTCATTTCTGATGCGAAATTTTACTAACTTTTTTATTTTAATTTTACTTATACCTAGATATAATTGCAAATAATAGGTTTAGCTCTACTCTGTCCGGATGTAGCGTTATAACTTATATTTATTGTATTTCTCTATTGTACACCTATAGCTGATATTGTAAGATATTCATTCACTTACGGATATTTAAATCTTGCAGTTTTTTTTTGAAGTGAAAACTTGTTTAGCGGCGCTGAGCACTTTTTGGGATGGGGAAAAATTGTTAAATACGCGACGTCAGATGTGAAGGAGGTCACTTTTTGCTGCTAGCCGATTTAACTTTATTCAAAACTGAACGCTATTCGTAAGAGTATAAAGCCGTTAAACACTTTTTGCAATAGCATATTCTGCAAATAGTAATAATACCAACGCGTCCTTCACCGTTTTGCTATTGAGAAAATTCGAATAGTTCAAATTTGGGAGTTATCCCTAAAGAGATAAAGCTTAGAAAAATATTTACCAACGGCTAAAACAAATTCATATTTTGGTCGCCACCGCCGTCTCCTGTTCTTGCAAATACGAATAGTTCGAATTTAGACGTTATTCCTAAAGAGATAAAGCTTTGAAAAATATTTGGCAATTGCACAAACAAATTGGTATTGTGTTTGCCGCCGCCCGGAGCCGGCGGCCCGTCGCACCCAACGCGCCCGCGGGCCGTGCGCCTAAATAATTGATAATTGTTTATAAATTTGCGTCAAATTCATTTTTAGGGTGACACCGTAAGATGTCACGTGATCTGATCGAAAAACTGTTACAATGTTATTGAGTTTTCACTTCTGCCGGCACTCCCGGAGTGCAACCCGGTATTTTTTTATAGCGTATCGCGTAGTCCTGCTATTTATGGAGTTATGATTGTGAAAAGCATCTACTTACTAAAAATTCAAATTAAATAACCGTGCAATTATTTAATTCATCAAATAAACTTTGTAACTGTATTTACTGATAGCTTGTGGTAATTTTCTTTCTCCTGTAGTTGGACGTTTTATTTCTTGTTACATGTACAAGCGATGTGAGCCAGTCTAGATGATTCTATACTGCAGCAACAACAGGCTACTAGCTGGAGCAGCACACGTGGCATGGCGGGAAGATGTCCAATCGGATGCCATCACTTCTCTGTCAGCCTACGGACCCAACTGCTTCAACATAGCACGGCGGAAAGAAAAAGACTTCTCCGTCAGCGGGCGGCAAATTGCAGCCAATCATCTACTCAACAAGTTTACCTACTACTTCATTATTCAATGTTATAAATAAAAATATTGGTGTTTTTTTTATTCCAACGGCAAATTGGATTACAGCTGTCAAAGTCAGCTGCAATCGATTCATGACATTTGACTTTGACATCTTGTCATGGGTATGGGTCACAAGACTTAGTGTAGGCGCGCACGAGCAACTTTGTTGCCAGCAACAGTACATCTCTCTTTTTCTCACTTCTAGCGTGCGAAAGAGACAGATGTACTGTCGCCGGCGACAAAGTTGCTAGTGCGCGCATACCCTTAGCAGCCGTTTTTCTGAGTAATGGTATTCGGTAACCGAGGTTAAGGATAGTTCACATGCATGATAATCAGACTAGCAAAAGCGGAAATCGGAAATAATCTATTTTTCTGAACACATCGTACGAGTTTCATAAACTATATATGTACTTATCTGCATTTTCGTCGTCTACGTAGCATATCAGCACGTCTATCATGGGACGGCCGCGACATACCTACTGTCGATTTTTCTCGCACTATACCTCTTGTTCTAAGTGTTCTAATAGGAGAGAGACGGATATTGCGAGAAAAATCGAGAGAGCTCGCGCGCCGTGATAGCCGTGCAGTCATTATTTTTGTGGTGCGTTTTTATTTTTGACAGCTATGCGGTTACTCCGATCTGTTATTCATTCTATAGGGTAACAGATCGGAATAACCACAGTTATGAAGTAATAATAAATCTTATCTGATCATTCTACGAAGATGGAAATCTATATTTTCACGCATCTCGTATGAAGCCCATTACTTAAATCTGCCTAATCTTAGGCACGCTATGAAAAAATCACTACGAAAACTGTAATGTAACATTATGGGCACGTTGTTAAAAAACTATTAGTTGTGTGTTTATACATAACCATGTAAACCCATGTGATTTTGCAAGATTAGTACTAATAAAAAAACTTTATGCCTTGTCCTGTTTTATTATTGTATTTTGTACATACAGTTAGACAACCAGTAGCTACTTCTGCAGATTCAGTTAGAACATATTAAGTTTAAAGTCCTTACTAATATTATAAATGCGAAAGCTCTGTCAATATGTCTTTCTGTGTGTTACCATTTCACGCTTAAATCGCTGGAAGGATTAAGATGAAAGTTGGTATGGTGGTAGATTGAATCCTTGTGAAGGAAAAAGCTACTAAGCTTTTTCTTTTTATAAGAACAGAAATGGGGGACGAAAGTTTGTATGTAGCTACGTTATAAACGAGTTTCAAACGGACGAAGTAAGACAGACTAATTAAATAATATCCAACCCTGACTGTTGTTTGCAAAAAAAAAACAAATATCCTATACTATTAAACGAGCAATTTTGTATGTATGTATATATTTGCAATCACGTTCTCGGAAACGGCTCTACCGATTTGGGATAAGGGGTTTGAGGGGGCCAGAAATCGATTTAACTAGCTAGGTCTGTCAGAGAAAATTCGTTTTCGCCATATTTTCACCCGAGCTGAGCTCGGTCGCCCAGACACTATCTATTTTAAGTAGGTAGGTACCTATTAGAACAAACAGAGATTATGTTTCGTCTTAATAAGATGATGCGTAAGAAAATATCGTATAATGTACAATAGCCCTTAAAAATATAATGTACAATAGCCCTTATTAATAAACCTTTGCGCTAAACTATTTTTTTATGAGCACATCAAATAATGTAAACCGACTAAGTGCAAGGTTAGTTGGACTCCCATATTTCACATATTCATATATGACACCTTACAACCTTCGTATTTTTGTCGTATGTGTCCGAGCCGCCCGGGCCGATCACGAGCCGGGACCGGGCTGCTGAACAGCGGAGCGTTGTTGTAGGTCAACGGGCCGTGTGCGGGCCGGGCCGGGACCGAGCGTCGTCCGAGCCTCGGTTGTAGGTAGACCGGCCGTCAAACGTTGGTGTTACATATGAACGACCGACACCGGGCCGACACCGAGCCGCTTCCGAGCCTCGGCCGTGGCCCGGCCGGGCTTGGGCCGCGCAAAAACGCCGTCGTTTTTCTGAGAAAACGGCCCGGGCCGGACACGTCCCGTTCTAGCGTGAGTCATCCTTTAAGCGTAAAAGGCAACAGTGCCATGAGTGCATAAGTTTAAATTGCTAAATTTAAATTAAAAACTCCGTTTTTACAAATATAAATATCTCCTTAAATTCCATATTTTTTCATAATGTATTAAAGAAAGCTACATATTACTGGAAATTTTTGCCTAAATCCGTCTAGTACTTTTACTCACGTTAGTCCGGGCTACCTGTATAGTTTGCTTTCAAACTTATCTAATGCTAAAAGACGTAGAACTTTCCATCTCCATCCACCGTCATTTGACGGTGTTAGAGAGTAAATTATTTTGATTATCCAAAATGAACTTTTTTAATTAACAAAATTATCCGCAGGTTAAATAAAACATTACCTTCTCTTCGGTTCTGAGAGCATCGCAGTTCTAACCAAACCTAACCTACATTTCCGGTAGCTGTTCGGTTCTGTAAGGGTCGTGGTTCTAACTTAACCTAACCTGCTTTTCTGCTAGCATTCGGATTATGTATTTTGACTTATAAATGGCTGACCATCCTACTAATATTATAAATGCGAAAGTTTGGATATTGAGATGTTTGTTACTCAATCACGCTTAAACGGCTCAACCGATTTAGATGAAATTTTGCACGAAGATAAATTATAGCCTGGATTAAAATAAAGAACAGTTTTCATCCCGGGTCCACGCAGACGAAGTTGCGGGCGGAAGCTATTATAGTATGTATGACCTAAGAATTCCTTTACTTAAAAATTTACTTGTTCCTCGTAAACACTTCCAACCCTTTCTAACCTCCTTAGAGTTTGAATTTTAAGAAACGCTGTAATCAGTTTCCTAGTCTTTAACCGAAGTTGCAGATCCCTTACTTTAAAATTATCTTGTTCCCGTACAAACATCCAACTCCTTTTAGCCCATTTAGGGGATGAATGTTTTTAACCCCTTATGGAATCAATTTCAAACAGTCTAAAACAGAAGACATCTAAGCATCCAAACTGTCGCATTTATAATATTAGTAGGATTAGTGGGATTTCCGGCTCTCCAGCTGTTGTCCTCTACAGGTCGCATTTCGTTATCGATTCTCGTGAAATTTTGTGAGCAGGTTCCATAATTATATAATTCTAGCTTCTGCCCGCGACTCCGTCCGCGTAGAACTCGTTTATATCGTAGCTCCATACAAACTTTCACACCCCATTTTAGGCAAGTGGGGGGTTAGAAAGAGACAAAAAGTAGCCTATGTAACTATCCATCCCTTCGACTACCTCCACTTAAAAAACCACGCCAATTCGTCGCTCCGTTTTGCCGTGAAAGACGAACAAACAAACACACACATGCACTTTCCCATTTATAATATCAGTATGGATTTTTTGTCAGTTCTTTTTTAGATCATTTTACAGAAATGTTTTTTTCAAACATGAATTGTACAGCTCACAGAATCACTAGTAATTAAGACAAGCAATGCCAACAATATATCTATTTAAGACATAATGGAAAAGAGATGATTGGCCTAAGCCTTTAATTGATGAGATATCTACCTCATCAATTAAAGGCTTATTTATGCTTGTAGCGTGGTGTCAAATAAGTAAATAACAGTTAACATTAAATATTTGCCATAGCTACTAGTTTTACAAAAGCGACTGCCATCTGACCTTCCAACACTTTCCTAACGATGTTTTCCTTCACCGAAAAGCTTACGGTAAATATTCCGTACATAAGTTTGGAAAAACTCATTGGTACGAGTCGGGATTCGAACCCACGACCGCCGCTTGACCACCGCATGCCTAAACCTCTAGGCTACCGTAGCTGACTGTACTAAATTAGTACTGATTAGTAGTGAGTATGCTATTTTTTCCGTATTATATAATCCCGAAAACCATGTTCCGCTGAAAGAATTTTAGATATAATACTACCCTACTACTTATATATTTCATTAAATCATCTGCTTCAAAATTTTCCTTTAATTTTCACATTTGACATGAATTTTGACATGAATAAATAAATAAATTTCGGAATAAAATCGGTTAAATGTCGCTTCGGTTTTTATCTGTGTTCCCGATAATAATGACTAAAACGGATATTCAGATCTTTGACCATTCCACCTTTTCAAAGCGTAGTTTCCTCTGTACTTCCGTTTTTGCATAAACTGAATCCCACCTGGCTGGTCGGAGACACGTCTACCTCATCCCACCGGACCGGACTTTGTTTGTGCTACGAAATTGAGTTAGTTTTGTGCAATATTGTCTTACTCGTAGTTTCAGCACACTGTGACAGCGTGTGAAAGTTGGTAGTAAGTTTTTGATTAGGAAATAATTTTCGTCTACCTGTTTAAAAAAACATATCTTCATTTACAGGTATGTATTCTTCCGCGGCGTCAGGTAACTGCTTGTAACGTTAACTAACCAAATAAGTTTTTCTGTTGCAGTTAGTTTCTAGTTTTATTTGAACGTTTGTATGAGTGGGGTGAGTGCAATGATGTAGGGATATAAAATAGATAAGTAACATGCCTATATGACATTCTATGTGTTAATATATGGCTAAGCTTACGTTAATCACAGATTGATTGGTGGCAAATTTCTGTGAGTGAAACAGAGACAAGTAGGTATATGCTGAAGTTGGTCAATTGACTAAGTTTTAATGTGCCACTTTCGGAGCACTTCTAACCTAATCTACCTCTTAATATTACATCATTAGGTGACCCTGTTTTGTTAATGGAAAACCAGCTTTATCACGACATACTGCTTTCTAACGAGGCCATTCGTCAACAAATTAAATTATGTCCTTCCATACAATTACCTATACTACCCTAATCTCCCCAAACAAACATTTTCGCAAACACGCTGTCACCCTCCGGAACCCTTTTTACACATTTAAAAAAAACAGCACGTGGGTATGTTAGCAATAAATTCTATGTCCCTTCCCAAATACTGATTTACTACCCTACATTTTGTAGCCAAATCGAAAATAGGGTAGGGGTGGAAATTAAGTGAAACCCTGGAGACATATTTCTACCCCTGTTTTATTTTCGTGAAAAATATGCTGGATGAAGATAGCATATTCTCTGTTCATTATGTGTCGTCAAGGGGAAATTGTATACAAATGTATTCAGAGTAGTTGGAATAAAAATAATTTTAGGTCAGTCGCTATCACAGTGTTACGGAACAGTTTGAGAATTATACTTTACAGTTTTAGATTTCTTTCCAAATTACTATTCTGTTTCTTTATACAATGATTTTGCAGTAAACGTATATGGTAAAACATTTGCAAATACAAACGTGGTTAATCACTACATAGTATAAAACAAAGTCGCTTCCCGCTCTCTGTCCCTATGTGTGCTTAGATCTATAAAACTACGCAACGGATTTTGATGCGGTTTTTAGGGTTCCGTAGCCAAATGGCAAAAGACGGAACCCTTATGGATTCGGCATGTCTGTCTGTCTGTCTGTCCGTCCGTATGTCACAGGCATTTTACTCGAAAACTATAAGGTGTATTTGAATAAAATGTTGAGGATAGGTGTATTTTGTTAGCCGCTACATAGTTTTGTAATGAAATTACAAAAAAAAAAAAATTAAGGGCATCCTACTCATACATAGAACTAAAAGTAAAAAAAAAATGTTCAATGCAAGCCCACGTGGCACTATCGATAGGCCTCTCAAAATAAATATAAGCTTTCTCAGCATTTTTTTTGATTAAGTGAATAGAGTCGGAGATAATCGCCCCGAAAGTCACTAAAATTCTGTCCCCCCCCTCTAATTTTTGAACCGTGTAAGTATTTTAAAAATATGAAAAAAATCATGGACATAGGGCTTATTAAATTCTTTCAGCGAAAATTGTTTTGAACAAAATCAGTTCAAAGGTCTTCGAGATATTGCTAAAAAACTGCCTTCCTTAAAGAAAAGGACGTAAGTGCCATTAGATTTCAGTAACGATACGACCTTTTTAATAGGCACGGAAACCTTCGTTGTGCGTGTTCCGACACGCACTTGGCCGCTTTTTTTTATTAGATTGAGTGATTCAAGAGAAAGGTTTATATGTATAATATAGTACCCGTGCGAAGCCGGGGCGGGTCGCTAGTAAATAATAAGTTTGTTATGAAAAGCGAAGCAACAGTCTGTGTACAACAACAATACTGTGTTAAATAATATTAACACATTCACTCCCAGGAACCCGCAGTCGCAGTGAATGTGTTAATATGTTCTTAATATTTAATAAACCTCTGCTAACTAAAATGTGTTTTTGGTCTTTTTCTCAGAAACACAAATGTCGGTAACAAATAAAGACAAACGATATTTAGAGGCATTTTAACTAGAAGTATGATGAACTTTCATGAATAAGGCCCAATTTAAAACGTAAAAAGAAAATGTATGTATATTTGAAATGCCACACGATGGGCGGCGACGACGTGGTAGGCAAAGACGGAGATGGCGGCACGACCTGGACGACTTTGTAATGTTTGGCCAGAGATTGCTCAAAGCCGGGACGACTGGAAGTCGAGAGGGGCCTTTGCCCAGCAGTGGGAGGCAGTAGGCCTCAAAAAAAAGTTTGAAAAGCACTTCATTATCGAAATAAGTAAAACTAGTAAAAATTCCTTTGATATCCTACATAGATAAACGAAAAAACGTAGACGATTTTATCCCTTTAAAATCTAATGTTATATTGAATGAGGTATATGTAGGTACATAGGTACACACATGTCTAGGTTTTTCGTAAGTGCAACATCCCTTTATACATAAAATTATGAGATAGAGCTTAGCTTCAGACGGGTCATAAATTTCACTTAACATCCGTCTAGCTATCTTAGATCCTACTAATTGCTGCGAAAAGTTTCGTTTAACTCTGGCCACACCAAGGGTTCCGTATTTAGACTTAGTTAAAAAACTACAGCTAGTTTACAAACTCCAAGGGAAGTTTGACGTCAACTTAAGTTTTGCTTTATGTTTAATTAACAAAATTACTTTAAACTGTACGTATACTAATAGATTTTTGATATTTTATTTTTGTAATTCCATGCTATTTCGACGTTTAATCTCAGCAAATTATAATACCTAATTAGACTAATCACATCATCGTCATTGACCTTAGTACATCAATAAGAAGATGATTTAAGCAGCGTATACCTATGCTGTGGCGGCACGTCACTTACGTACATGACTCGTACTGAACGATACGGGAGCGACAGATACGACCACATAATGGACGAGCAAATGTTGTGCACGTGGACTCCCACTCTGTTCTTTTCCACTCAGCAGGTTGAAGTGGGTAAAATAACCTCTGCACGGACGCTGCACCGCCTGAGATGCAAGATGATGCGGGCGTGACTAAAACCCACACCAATCTCTCAACCTCACCGACTGAGCCCGCAGGATGGAAGTAAATACGCGCGGAGCCGATTCGGTTGCAGTATAACGGCTGGCACCTAGCCGGGTTTGTTTCGTTTTCCTTCTCTGATATCTATCTCTTTCGTTGAACAGCAGGTGAACCACATGCAGAACGGACCCGCAATATTAAATAGTATGAAGGTCGTTTAGTTTTACATCCTTATTATTATTGGGAGCCCGCCCAATCCTTTGAGAACGAATCTAGCTCGTCCCGCCAGCGAGGCCTGCCGCTTCTGCGTTTCGAGCGATCGGGTTGCCTGTCAGTGGCGACCTTGGCCCACAGTTCACTCGGCATGCGGCAGACATGCCCAGCTCGACATTTTACCGAAATATTCCGCGCAGAATGCACCGGTTCACAGTTTGTTAAATAAATTCACCAATTCCCAGAATGCGCGTCGATTTCTAGAGTTCATTTTTGAGGCTATTAAAATCAAAACTTCCACCACCCACTTCTTCCCACTTCAACTTTTTTAACCGTTTTCCAAGCTACGTCCACTATTTCAGTCTTGGAGCGCAGCGTAGTGTTCCGGATACGATCCATTAATTTGACACCTAATATGCTGCGCTTCATGGCTCGCTGGCAAAACTCGAGTTTGAACTTTTAAGATGCTGTCAACAATTAAGCATCTGCACCGTAAGTGAAAACTGGAAGAATGCACATGCCTTAGGCCTTCAAAAATCTCTTTTTACCAGATGGCTCGAAACATACGCGCTAAAAAAATATGAGTAAGAGCAGTCAAAAATCGTTAGCAGTAGGTACTGTTTTCACTATTTGCGGGACCCAAAAGAGGAATCTTCTCACAAATCACCCCATTTGTAACGCTTTGATTAATTTGTTTGCTAAAAAGAAATCTCTTTCAGACTTTCGCTTGTCTAAAACGAGATCACTGTAAAGTCCTTTCAATTAGCACTGAGAAATGTTTTTTTTTTCTGAAATATGAGAGGCTTTAGGGGCATTGAACTTTTTTTATTTAATCAAGATTATTTTTAGTCTTATACAAGCAAGGCAAGGGGCCTGCTATTTTGATCTTAGATGCAGTTTTATCTAAATACCACCGGGTTCGATTCCCGATCTGCTTTAATTTTTCTTTGCGCTTTGAATCAATTGGTTATTTTTTATTTTGAATTGGATTAGGTAGGTATTAATAATTTATATACCTACGTTAACAAAATAGATAGGTATTCATGAACAAGGAATTAAGATTATAATTCTTATCTATGTTTGGTATTCCAATTGATGGTGTGCATGTCGATATGGACCCCAGCTAATTATGCTCCATTATTTTTTACCTGTTTATGTGTCATGTCGGTGAAGGAAAAAAGTCGTGAGGAAACCTGCATAAGGTAAACGTCCGAGTGCTCGACGCTGTACTTGTATACAAACGTATATGGCATGGGCACACTATGTCAAAGTGACATGGCTTAAATTCGAATGAAGAAAAATCCTCATTGTTCGAATTTAACCCATATTGCTTTGACATATAATAGCTTCGGTATTTGGTAAATATTATAGTTATTGTACTAGTGTACAGCGTCGAGCACTCGTACGTTTACATTACATCTAAGAAGAAATTCAAAGGTGCATGTGAAGTCCCCAACCCGCACTAGGCCAGCGTGGGGACTACTGCCCATTCCCATGAGAGGCCTGTAGCCAGCAGTTGGACGTATATAGGCTGATTTATTATTAAATTATGTGTGCTTACAATAATGGCTATTAAGTTCTGATATATTATTGTTATTTTAAGATCTATTATTAATCACACAAATGTTTGCCCTTACCGGGATTCAAACCCAGGACCTTCAGCTTCGTAGGCAGCGTTACTACCCACTTAGGCTAACCGTTCGGACAATATTTATATACATAACAGTTTTAGTGTACCTAATAGTCAGTGTTCTTTACGCTAGTGTCAAGACTTCAGTCACGTTTGAAGCTTCGCATACGTCTTTTAATCTCATAAAGGAGGTTTAACAACCGGAAATGACATATTTTCCACATACCTACCTACCTGGCTGAAAGCTTTAGTGGGAGTTAACAGGAAACACGCCGCCATTTCCCGGCTACATCCGGTAGCTTAGTGCTTGCGGGCGGTTTTTCTGCGAGCTTTCGAATAAGAGCTTTTGTTGAATGGGCAAGCGGTGAAAATTTGATCTTTGAAGTTCATTTTAGTACTTCTTATTATGATTACTTACGAGTTGTCACGTGGCGAAATCAGCTGGTTGGTCTGTTTTAAAATTACTTAATCGAAACATATTTTTTTTTATTAAAATAATGGTAGCAGTTATGAACCAGAAGATTTAGGTAGCGATAAAAATTATAAAAAGACTATTTATCCTATAAACTGTGTGTTATTTTATAGTAATGCCCAAACACAATAATGTAATGAAACACACGTAATACAACCCATTGCGAAAATCCTTTTCCGGGACACAGGGTGGCCATATTTTATTTTTCCAGACGAAAACCATTAAGCACATCTGAAGGTAGGCGCAACTCCTTTGGACCATAAATAACTAGAACTCGCGTTTAATGGAAATAAAGATACAATTTAGTTTTTCATGGAAGCGTCAGGCAGATGTGCTTTATGGGGCTATTTTGTTTAATGTTACTTTAAATTCTAGGGTTCAGTACAAAAAAGTAGTCAAAAGGATCATTCATTACTAATGCACCGCTCTCTGTCTGTCCGTATGGGCTGAATGTTACGACTACTAATATGAATAGGCATACTTTAAATAATGATACTGTATTAATGTGCCCGCTATAACCATAAATGATTGTTGATAATATCTTCGGTTTCCGATACTACTGCTCACTCATTATCATCATCATATCAGCTTAAAGACGTCCACTCGGACATAATAAATAATTAATAATGTTATATTTTCTCGAAAAAGGATAAAAGATGTAGTCAAATGGAGAAAAAATCAACGCAAAAGGTTAAATAATCACGAAGTTATAAGTGTCCAAGGGGTATGTTCTGTCCCTTTTTCGCAAAATGCAACTTCATTATGATCGATGACGCTGGAAGAATGTGGCGTCACAGAAGACGGCAACGTGCCGCGCTGCATCGTGTTGGGCGCCGCCGTCGACGCGGCTCCCCGGCAGCATCCTGTAATGTGACGTCACAAACCGTTTGCGTTTTTTCTCTCTAACAAGCAATATTAAAAAGGTTGTAGCTTCGTAATTCTTTGAGATATCTGAATGGGATTTTCGTCACTAGGCATATTTTTTTGCCTTCTTTATTTTGGAGTTATAATCATTTTCGAGTCTACACCCGTATTATGTACCCTTTAGAGCCTTTTGCAGCGCTGCAAACGGCTTACTTACCAGCAGATCAAGCGAATTTAAACTAAAATACAGTAAAACAATCAAGAATGATTCCATGTCAATTTGTTTGGCATTATTTATACCAACATATAAATTATGGTACAGACCCTTTCGTGTCCAACCTGCTTTTAAATTATAGTACAATGGCTTTTTATAGGACATAAGTTAATGGCGATACAACCGTTTAATAGTTAGCTGCAGCTTGCTGCAGTTTAATATTTATTTATGTAGTCGGTCATGTAAAGTTAATTAATTGTTGTATGTGTTTGTTAGTCTGTAAACTGTATTTGAATAAGGACCTCGTTGACAGCAAACAAAACAAAACACTATACTTATTATACGATACTATTATTTAGTGTCTGAATATGTAAACAAGCTTCTGTCAAAAAAATCATTTCAGGTACAAGTTTTTATTGCCGATTGTACTTTTCTGTATACCATCATCAACTACTCATTGAGACGATTCTAACGAGCCCAAACTCAACGGGGTTACGTCGGTTAAGTACTGAAGTCCCATGGCCACCTTCTGTCTCCATCATCAAATCAGCTCGATGGTACCATAATATTGAATTGTCATCTAAACTATACTAATACCCAAAATTTCAGCTCAATCGGTCACCGGGAAGCGTGCCAAATTTAACTTGCAAGATTTGAATACAGACAGACAGACAACGGTACAGGTGAAACTAAATAAAAGCTTCTAAAAATAACGTACATTATGTTGTTTTACCTCTACTGTCTCCCGGAGTCTCTGTGTTTTCTTTTGTATCTGCTCTATCTGTCTGAGGCCTGCAATAAATAGTATTTGTATTGTATTGTAAAAATAACGTTTATGTAAAACATGGTAAAAGATAGCAGCTAATGATTTGTTTGAACACCTAAACAAAAGTGGATACTTGTATTTAGGTACAAGCACTTTCCGTTTACAATTATCCGTGTATTATACCGTAGGCTTCCCAATTAATTCTGGATGCTATAAATTTTTCCCCGTACTTTATAAGTAAATCACTACAGTCCCGATTACACTTACGAATTCTTGGTATCCGGACAAAGGGACCTTTGATTTGTCATTTCGAAACCACTAGTTATGCTACAGCAATTTCCGTTTATACGGGAATGGAACAGAATGTGCAATTTGTGCGCCCTTGGTTAGTAGGTAGATAAAATAATAATAGTTCTTGTAGTTAGGTGACTTATACTTATATTGTTTTTGCAGTATTGTTCTGTTTCACCTACTCGAGTAGTGTTCAATAGGGGTGTAGACACGAAATAAAATAATCAATGATGTCATATTTTCTCGAAGAAGTAGTCAAATGGAGAAAAAATCAACGCAAATGGTTAAATAATCACGAAGTTATAAGTGTCCAAATTTTTAAGAATGGGTATCTGTCCCTTTTTCGCAAAACGCAACTTCATATGAAACGATGACGCTGGAAGATTGTGACGTCACTAGAAGACGGCAATATGCCGTGTCCATCGTGTTCGGCGCCGCCGTCGACGCGGCCCCCGGCAGCATCCTTTAATGTGACGTCACACACTGTTTGCGTTTTCTCTCTCTAACAAGCAATAATAAAACGGTTGTAGCTTCGTAATTCTTCGAGATATCAGAATGGGATTTTCGTCACTAGGCATATGTTTTGCCTTCTTTCTTTTGGAGTAAGTAATAATAATTAACCCGTATTGTTTTTCATCGGCTCCAATACCCAAAGGTATCAATGGAAGAGATCGCTTTTAACTATAAGAGACCGCCTGTGGTCTACCGCTGTTTGAATGTGCAATTTGTACGCCCTTGGCAATCATATCATTCTTATAGTTAGGTGACTTATACTTCTATTATTTTTGCAATATTTTTCTGTTTCACCTACACAACCAGTGTTAAATTGTATTTCATCGGTTCCACTACCCAAATGTATCAATGGAAGAGATCGCTTTTAGCGATAAGACCGCCTGTTGTCTACCGCTGTTTAAGTTTAATGAAAGTGTTATTTTTAGCTTACCGTCATTTTTTTGGTGAACAATTAATTGATTTGAATTGTACAGTCAGCATCAGAAGTAGCTAAGCAAAATAACACGCTCAAAATGACCTACACAGATCTGACAGATCCATATTCCCTTTCATATCATATAACATTAGAGTTCGTGTGTAGATAATTTTGAGCACTAAGACCGCTTAGCAACTTCTGCTGCTGACTGTACCATACTTACATACCATAAATTCCTTAGTCGCCATATTAAAAAACTCCGCGACCCTAACAGTTCCCGGTCTCGCCATTTCCTCACTTCCTGTTGCGGAGTGGCGTTCCCTGTTCTGACCTCTCGGACGTCATCCATCTTGTGCGGTATATCTCGCATCGTGTATATCATGTTGTTGCTTTAACATGCTTTTAATGGCGTTTTGGCTAGGCCATGGGGAGTCACTTTCGACCAACCATTTTTGATTTGAATCGGTTTTGGGCTGTGCGGGTTAAATTAAATACAACCGATGTTTTCGTGATATCCATACTAATTTTAGATTTAAATTATGAATGCGAAAGTGTGTCTGTCTGTTTGTTGCCTCTTCACGCTTAAACCACTGAACCGATTTAGATGAAATTTGGTATGGAGATAGTTTGAGTCCCGGGGAAGGAGATTCATAGTCATAGTCACCCCTATGGGGGTGAAATGGGCGGTGAAACTTTGTATGGAGCTACGATATAAACGAGTTCCACGCGGACGGAGTCACGGGCAGAAGCTAGCATCACTACATAGTATAAAACAAAGTCGCTTCCCGCTGTCTGTCCCTATGTATGCTTAGATCCTTAAAAATACGCAACGTATTTTGATGCGGTTTTTTTAAATAAATAGAGTGATTCGAGAGGAAGGTTTATATGTATAATATAGTACCCCTGCGAAGCCCGGGCGGGTCTCTAGTTTTAAATAAGTCTGATTTCCACGGGACTTTTCTATATAAAAAAATCATACCTACAATTTTCAAGTGACTAAGACACAAGAAGACTCCACTTTCTTTCTTTCTTATTATTATTTTTTCAGATTATTTACTTTTTACCTCGCTTTGCTACTTATTCTTATTTTGCTCCTTCATTTAAACTGTATTAAAACACACTGGTGACCTGAAATACAGGTTCCCCTGGTTCAGGCACCAGTCTCCACCGCACAAGTCTTGTATACCTATCTGTAACATTGCCTTTGTCATTAATTGTAAGAATGATGCTTTGTGGTGGAGTGAATAAATGTATTTATTATTATTATTATTAAAGTTGACTGTCCTTTGTCTTAGTTCCAAGCAGAATTTAGGTGTCTTCCAAGCACCTACTTTGGTTTAAATCCCCCGTTGACCTAATACACGTCAGTGCACCCTAAGCACTGGTTAATCCGGGCAGCTATCATCGCCTGCACGCTGCGTGAAACTACTTGGCATGAAGCCAGCTCTATTATCTTGCTATAGTTTTCGGCGGCCTCCAGTGTACTGCGGTTGCAGTGTAAAACGTGTTGGCAGGTTTGTTTTTTTAAATCTCGGTCTGAGTTTTTTGGCTTAAAAAATGGATCCCGGCGTGAGTTTTACTTTTTTATAGTTATGGTCGTATGAGTGCAGGTTGCGGCATGACAGATGTTTATGAAGTAAGTAATGCGTATTTTTTTTATAAATGTTTTTCGTCCAAGAAAACCTTGTCGTCCAAGAAGTCCTTATTCTCATTATTTTATCAAAGCCTCGAAAAATGTTATATTATACATTTATAATGTCAGGAAAGAATGCATCATCATCTGCCTGCATTACACGATGATGTGGTGGAGTACGTTCGTCAGAAGACCGGCTTCTCGCTGAGGGTGTTCCAGCTGCGTTCGCGCCACTATGTGCACTTCAGCTCGTTTGTGGTGCGCGTGCCGCGGTCGCTGCAGGAGACCATCGCATGTGCTGACTTCTGGCCGAAGGGTGTCGTGTTTCGACGGTTCCGGGGCAACCTGCCGAATCCTATACCGGAGATGACGATGCAACGGGGCCACGCCGTTTCGTCGCCTAAATAGTATTATTTGTTGTTTTTACTTTCCTGGCGCATTGGTTTTACTGTAATGTCACGTAAATGCATTCGTCATTAAATAAAATAAATAAAATCATCATCAACATATAAGCCGAATACCATAACTTGTGGTTTTTTTTTTATTTTTTTATTAATAGAACGACGGTGGCAAACAAGCGTACGGCCCGCCTGATGGTAAGCGGACACCGCAGCCTATAGACGCATGCAACTCCCAAGGAGTAACAGGGGCGTTGCCGACCCTTTATATGTTTAAGGATTCGCTGTGTTGAGAGCTGAAGGAACAAATTCCCTCGCTCTCAACACAACGCATCCTCGAGAGCTCTGGCGACCTTGCTCACCTCCAGAAACACAACACTACTACAGGGCAAGTGGATATAGGCCTCCATCAAAAGTGCCAAAGTGACCGGTCCTGCGCCATCCACATCCAGCGGATTCCCGTGATATTAAGCAGGTCATTAGTCCACCTTGTTGGGGTTCTACCAACGCTGCGTCTTACGGTACGTGGTCGCCATCTGAGAACCTTTCCACCCCAACGGCCGTCGGTTCTGCGTGCAATGTGGCCCGCCCACTGCCACTTAAGTTAAGCGATTCGGAGGGCTATGTCGTCAAAAAGAATAATTTAAAACGTTTACTACAGCGCCCCCTGGTGACTTAACATCAAAACACCTATCTAAGAACCACCCCTGATAAACCACGCCTCTATTTGTGAAAACCGCATCTAAATCGGTAAAGCCGTTTTGGAAATAAATGGGAACATTGGTGTACACAAACAAACTAACAAACAAACAGCCTCTCACCCTAAACGCATATACCTTCTCCGTTCCGTCGTGGGTAGAAATAAATGGAAAGACACTGAATTTTTTTTTAAATGTTGGGATGATAAACAATGTAGGATTTATGCACCCGAATGTATCAATGTCAAATTTATTGAAAAGTAAGCTTTTAAGGCGTCAGCTCTAGATATTGCTACTGAAAGAAAAACTAAAAATATTCAGAACAGAAATGTTATTAAGAAAAATGCACCAGGCAAACGTACATTTTACTCGCTAAGAGTCTATTACGTATTTTTTGAACGCGCGATAGGTTATTTAAATTGTCACCTTCTGTTGACACAGTTCACAAGTATTCCTTGACACAGTTGAATAAGCCCAAGCGCTCGAGTACCTACTTTTAATCAAAAAAAATACTACGGTAAGAAAAACGGGAACTTCCGAACAACGGCAGCGTCTCTTCATTTAAATACAACTTTTAAAATATCAGATAACTTCATCGCACTTATCAGTAATCGAAAAACATCAATTGCCAATTAAATCAATACCGAAAAGTAATCCCGCAATCAAGCCAGATCCCATTACATACGAAAATGCGACAAAGAAGTCAAAGATAAATCATTTTTCACGTGAAATATGATCGCATAAAGCGTTTCCGAAAGCAATTAGTTCCTGTTACGACCGCAGACGTGGGGCTTGGAAAAAATACGGGGGACGCACTGTGGGGAGACGCGGTACGTAAACGCGGCGTTTTTTAGTTTGATGTAGGTAAGCGCTAGTAGGGCTTTGATTGTTTTCTTACTATTTTATAACAGCATCGCGTGCAAATTCTTATGGTGACTCGCATTGATAAGACATCGTCTAGCTTAAGTTTGCGCATAACATTACTGCATGTCGGCATCAATTCGCTTAGTCTGTGGCAAGCCATAATACCATCAAAAATTCCTATACAGCGACCAGTAGCTCGATCACGTAACGCATTGAACGCACGTTAGGTAGATCTAAATAATATAATACTTATAATATTTTATTGATAAAACATAATGTACATCAGTTTTACTATAGACTAGGAGCTTACTATTAGAGGCAAATTACACGTGCCTGAGCTAGGATACCCTGTGTTTCAGGCGAAAAATGTCAATTTTTATACGGAAAAATGACAGTATTAAGCTGCCCAACGCGCGTACGAAACGTTACTTGATTACCCCTCTGGTGGAAGACGGCTATACGAATAGAAAGACTCGACCTACGTAGTAATTATGAGTCAAAAGTGAATCGTGTGTGCGACTACCTTTTATTTTCAGGCATTAAACACCCATATCAAACAATACATACAATGCAAATAAAGTGAAATAAAGTAAAAATAACAACAAAAGAAAAACAATACTATTATTAGCTTGGTTCCGAATATATGAAAAAACAGCTTCTTTCGTCTCTGGTGAATATATTATTGAAGCGCTCATAGCCTAGCGGCGCCTGCGAGTCGGGAACGATAACGCAGGTTAAGCAAAGATGGCAGCGGTCAGTCTTTGGATGGGTGACCGCCTGATGTTTGAGTGGTAAATATAAATGAGCGCATCCGTGCTTTGGAAGGCACGTTAAGCAGTTGATCCCGGCTGCTGTCTATGACTGTAGTCGTTAAGCCGAGTTAGAGGCCTTCAGGCGGCTTAAGAACTTCTAACCGTCGAGTTGCCCACTCACTTGACAAAGGTGGGACAACTGTTACTCGCTACTTACCACCACCCTGCACGTGTCCCCTGGGTGGTACTAAAGAGTGACAAACTTTAAAGGCCAAAATAGTACATGCCATACGATTAAATAAACTGGCTGACACCGTTCGAGAACTGGACTGACTCTTTATCTTGTCACTTATCGCGTGATAAGGCCGACCATGATACGTGGCCTCCAGGATATAACCGGCAAAACGCTACGAGGCAACGACAACGGCGTAGCGTAGCAGCGAATGGGTTAACTTCCTTTTAAAGCCACTACAAGCTACGTGTATTCTTTTAAGTTACCCAGTGATTGACATGATTTAACAATCCAAGTACCACTAGCCAGAGATAATTATTTGTTTATTTGGATCGCCAACAGAAAATACAACACATTAATAAGAAACATTTTAAATAACATTCATAATTGATCTCCCACTTACAGGCGATCACAGCATGCATTAAAGAACATTGAGAACTTGAAAAGCTTAAGCTACATAATTGTAAAAAGAATAAAAAGAATAACTTAACTAACCGAAATCGTCAACAGATTTTTTTCATAATTCTGACTCACTGTCGTGAAATACGTCCAACGACAGTAGTCTAGTCTGCTAGCGAGTTTGTTGTACAACCGAGACACACGAGGCATTGTGAATATCTGACCGATTTTCCATATCAATGCGTGAAACGACTTAATAAAAATAAATATTGTATCGCACGGCAACGATATAGGTTTACGATGCCTTGGCAATAATTTAATATCGTACGTGGATATACTTATTTATACCAATAACCAGCTATTGCTTCGGTGCTTTACGAGTACAGCTCTCCAATAAAGTAAATGGCTGTAATAGACTTTGTTGTCTATGAAAGGCTTATCTTTTCCCTACTAGATTGAATGGTATCATCATGATGCATAATAGTAGATTACTGCAGAGGCCGTGAAGTAAGGGATTGCTGGACGAGATTGGGGTAGACGGCCGAGTCGTAGACGAGGCCGAATACAACGAGTCCAGCAATCCCTGTTCCGGCCGAGGATTGTATAGTACTTTTCTCAAACGATGTGAGGAAATATTAAAATTAAAATAAATACTAGGTAATCAATTAAATAATAGGTAATTTGCGCCTTTTTTATTTTTTAAACATGCCATTTGAACAAGCCGTTCGAGCACCATGTTTAACCGCACATAAAGTATAGTACCATAGATTTTTTTTATTTTTTTTACGAAGCAAGTATGCTTACAGTGTCTAGTTGTGGTTGGCAGTATGTAAATTTTCCTTTGCCAGTTTAATATTAGTAAGCAAATTTAAAAAGTTAGAGTAGCGGACAATAATGGTTTTACTTAGGGTTTTCATACATTACTTCTTGGCGTCAGGCCAAGAAGTAATGTAGGGAGCCATAAACAAGAAACTTCACGTCTTCATTTCGTGATATTAACGCGTACATTTCCGAGCATGTTTGAGAAAAAGCCTTTATTTATACTTCCTCTATTCGTAGTGCCTTGACTTACAGTTCAGCCACGACAGTACAGTCACCAGCATTAATATCTGCCAAAACAAAGCGCCAGAAATATCTGACGAGATAGAGTCGTATCAGATATCACTACTCGTTGCGGCCTGTGCTACTTAGCAGGTAACTTTCAGTAGGTACATGCACGGTAAAAATTCAGCGTAGCACTTTGATGCCCTCGTACGCCATTTGTTCAGAGCAATGACTCGTAGTTGCAGTGCCTAGGAGTCAACCGGATGGCTCGGGGTATTTGAGCTCCCGAAGTGTTGTGCACTCGCCCTGTGCAACCCAAACTAGATATTTTTTTCTATTTCCGCCCCAGTCCAAGTTGGTTCAGTTCGGGTTTGCACAGGGCGGTTCGGGAACTCCAAGCAAGCCATCCGGTTCCCTCTCGGACAATGAAACTACGCGTCATTGCTTTAGCTAATTTACTTCAAAAGGATCACAAACGCATTGCCGATCCGTTGAGGATAGCCATTTTGCAATTAACATTATAAAAATATCACATTTCATTTTCATTGTATCGGCAATATTGCCGAACGTTGAAATGAACGTTAAAATGTTGCCAGTGGGACTATTCCTGGGTATGGGAATACGGGTAGGCTGTATTTTGCCAGTCAGCAGGCAAACGGAAACTGACTGAAATAAATGGAATATATGAACAAATATTTCTCGCACTCGTACGAATAATCATCGAAAATTCACAAAAGAGTAAACATCCTGTTTTTATTTTTCATGGATACCCATGAATTCATTTTACTCGTTTTAAAAATCCATTCGCAGGATCAAATATCTGAGAGAAAAGGTAAAAGCGTTAAAAGCATACCATTTATTATTTAAAGAATTAATAAACTGAACTGGTGATAGAAATGTATGAAATTCAATATGGCACACGCGGCCTCTTTCTACACTCGGTATTTGGGGGTGGGGCTCGATTTTAAGCGGGTTGTGCTCCAGAAACTGGAATACGAGTAATTACCATTGATTGGTCCAAAGTACCTCATTACATATGGGGTAGTACAATTCTACGGTTATTTTTGGTTTCATAACGGAACTTTTTAACTACTACCGATTAACCAGGCTAAGACTAGGCCTACTGGCCAAGAATTTGGTCCTCACCCATATAAAACTAGATTTTTATAGGACAAATTCGTCTACGTTTATCTAGGATATCAAAGGGATTCGAGCTTCTCATACAAAGCAATACTAATGATTTGCGATTTAAAAATGGTTTTCGATGAAATTGTATAAGGGTTAACGTCCGATTTTTCTGATCTTATATGGAATAGGTACTAAGTCTTATTAAGTACTTTCGATAAAAGTAATAAAAGGATTCTAAACGGGTCGCCCGGTTTTCCTTTCCTCCTCCGAAGTTCAACTCAGCGGTTTAAGCGTGAAGAAGTAACAGACAGACAGAATGACACACTTTCGCATTTATAATATTAGAAATTAGAGATTGGTTCAACGAGCGAGCGAAGCGTCCGAAGTTCCCCGACTAAAACCAATGATGTGATATAAAAAGAGGTAGAAACGTCGTCTATACGAAATTCCGTGTTTAAAAATGGTCACCAAATCTGACAGCTACGACGCGTTTATAGGTTTTCAAGTTGATGCAATTGACTCCGTTTTAGTGTGCCACTTTTAGAGCGCTTATAACCTATCTACCCCTTTTTTTATATTACATCATTGACTTAAACCATGTTACATGTAAAGCGTAATGAACAGTTGGTCTTTGTTACTTTGTTTTCACATATTAGAATGTAATGAACGAAATATGCAAATGAAACGGGTCACTCATGTCTTTGTGGTTGAATATCGCTCGATATATTTCGAACCAATAAAGTGAGCAGTTGCGATGTCGGCGCGCTTAGCACTTTGTTTTGTTTTCATTGATACAAAAACCAAACCACACAACACTTTATACTGTATGTATACATGAAAAATCGTTTACAGTGGATGAATTTTGTAGGAGAGCTAAACCACGATAAAAATGTCTCAATTACGCCGTCAGTAAAACAAATGAGTCTTATTACTGGCGAAGGTACTTATTTATTTACCGTTTATTCTAGACGAAATACGTACTGTGATAGAAACGAAACTAATAACTAACAAAGAAAAACTCTATCGATTTGCAATTTTATATGGAAAACTCCCGTGAATCAGACATATATTAAAGTATTAAATATAATGAAACTGAGGTCGAATATCGCTCTACATGTTCCGAACCAACACCTGGTCCTTATTCGTGAACACTTAGCGGAGTGCGTGCCCGTTTCATAGAAACCTTATCATATATTGAATAGTTGTAAAACCCTAGCACTGGCACCACACCCAGTATGCCCTTTTAATTAACTACGAGGGTGGAATTTTCTTTGTTAACCACCGGAAAAAGTTGCTCCAAACGGGATTATTAATTGAAAAATGAAATATTAAATCCGTGTGTTCAAGAAAAAACCCCTTTTTACAAATATAAACGACATCGCCAAACAAAGAGCTAAGTGTAAAAGAGTGCTGGCATTAATTAACTAGATGAACCCTTATTTTAGATACCTTAGAATTAGGTAAAAACTGCAGTAAATGCCACTATTTTATGACCTGCTGCTTGCGGGAGGTAAAGCTTGGCGCCCGCACGCCGCCCGCGTTCCGTTGTCGCCCTACCCCCGCACCCGCACGTCACGCAGGCGAGGACTAAGATAAGTGGTGGTGGTGGTGGTAGTGGTCGTGGTGGTGGTGGCAAGTGGCGGTATAACCTTGTCACAATGCGGCTGTCACATCGAATAAGTAACCATGTGTCTTATCGATATGACGATATAGCATTGTTAAATCTCTCAAGTACCCCAGACCCTAAATCCATCATAAATTGTGTAAGTTCATCCATACTCATCATCCTCCTAGCGTTATTCCCGGTTGTGCCCTAAAGGAGCCCGGGGTCCGCTTTGACACCTGATCCCAAGATTTGGCATAGACACTTTTTGATACACCCTGTATTCATAATTACACAGCTGGACAGCGGGACACCCGGAAATACGAAAGAATATTGGTCCAAGCTGAAACGGAGAAGTTCATTCGCTTCACTCGCTCGTTATTGATTCATTCATAAATATTCATTATCCCTATTTTAGCTAAAATGCTGCTGAGATTCATTTGTATTTATCTGAAATTTTTGTGTAACGAACGTTTGTCTCACAATACAAGTTGATTAGTTTTCACAGTGACCTGCTTAAAGTATTGATGAAGAATATCTATATAGATTAATAAAACTGTAGGTCGGAAATCTGTACATTGCAGATCATAGAAGCAAAACAAAACAATTATAAGATACGGAAAATAAGGTTATTCAACAATCAAAGTAACCACGTCATAATCTTTACACCATTAATAACACAACTCGTTTATATATACCTGTATTATATTTTAATACAACAGCAATTTATATCACATTTAAATACTTTAATCACGTATTAAACTTTGCCCGGTCAATTTAGCATCTAAACCGAGAAGGGTTTCAAATAAAAAGGGTTACTATTTCAAAACAATAACAAGATTTAACAGCCGTTTTTAATCCGCAAATAGATTAGCGGCATGTTTTCAAAGGCCAATTTGTCATCATTAATGGGCCGTGTTTAAACAATAAGCGGAGAGCGGTAACTGAAGAATAAATAAATAAATAAATTATAAGGGTCCTACAAAAACCGACCAAGTCCCATAGTAAGCTCAGTAAGGCTTGTGTTATGGGTATTTATATAAATACTTATTTGTTTATTAATAAAGTATAATTGAATTCTATGAAAATAGTTAAATACATAGAAAACATCCATGACTCAGAAAAAAATATTGATGCTCATCACACAAATATTTGCGCTCGGGATTCGAGCCAAGGACCTTCAGCTTCGTAGGCAGCATCACTACTCACTAACCACTAGGCTAACCGGTCGTAAGAATAAAGCGTAACATTACGGCAAATTGATTTGCAGAATTATTGTTGTATTCCTTAAAACCATGATCAAATCAACCACACAATAATTAATTTTCCGTTAATATTTGTTCAAATACAGAGAGTTTTGACGCTACTTCTGCTTTGGTGGCCGGAATCGTTATAAGGTATTTTCTAGTTTACCGAGAGCTTACTGGAGTCGTCTAGATTTCTTTACTTGTCCGTATCTGTCTTAATACGTATTCGCGCAGTACCTAGTTTATTATATTCTGCGGAACTGGGTCAGGCATCAAGGTATTCGTGGCGTGAAAATTTACGATGGACCCGGAACAAAAAAGTTATGAAAGAGTTTAAACTAGGTATATAACTATAGGCTTTCCTAAAAATATATTTTTGGCAAACCAATGGGCATCGGATTGTATGGGCGCACCGCCACTGCAAGGTATGCATTCGTACCACCCTGGTTCCGTGTATCCCACATCAACCGGGAAGCACTCATCTAAATGTAGATGGGGAGTAAAGAATCTGCACTGGCTCGACTGACAGTTGACACTCGGCTGGATAGCTAGGTTACTCGCATCGACCCCGTACCGCAAACTGCGGACGAGACAATAGGGAAGAAAAAGAGTACTGCGGTAAATGTTGATCGGATTAAGTAATGTACCTACAAACATTTAGAAATAACAAACATTTTACGCTCGTTCGAAGAGTCACACAATTACCCTGTAACGTCCGTTCGTGCTTTAAAAATGAGATTCACGAGTGCAACTGCAGTGTAAAGTGTATTCATACTTAGGTAAAAATTACACAATTCATATAAAATAAATCTTTTTCTTACATAATATACTCTTCAAAGGTAATTTTACTTTAAAATATATAATAAATTACTTGTCTTTCTCCGCTACTTATTCGATACACTCTTATTTTTAACAATATTCATTTTTAAAATTTGTCAATAGACGCGACCGTACCCTATGAAAGCCTTACATCAACTGGTCAATGTGAACACGTCTTTTTAATTTACAGTGATCTAATTGGTCAAGGGGCGTTATGTAGGTACTTAGGTCTTACTGGAACAACGAGTGAGCACATTATTAAACTTAGGTATGATTAAAATGGGTGTTTAATGATTAGTATATAAACCATTTCTATAAATTAATTTTCCATAACAACGAATATAATATTTTCAACTTGTACGAGTATAAGTGATTTGCATAAAAACAATCGATATAATAAAAATAAGCGTAAATTTATAAAACATAATGATCAGTTGTCTATACAGATGGTTAAAGCAAATATAAAATTATGATATTCGTATTTATGCTATACAAACGTGATAGCCAAAGTGTTATTAAATTTGTTATGTTATGATACGAGCATTATATTATTGGAGCATTATGCTTACTAAAATTATAAAAATAGTTTTTATGGTAACCGCTTAGTATGTATTTGTTATATGAATTTATACTCAATGTTTTTATGACGATTGAACCGCTTCCGATTTAAATGATACAATACCCAAAACCACCAAATACCAAAGCTTCTTGCACCACACGCTTATACGTGATAATTTTGGTTCCGCATATCACCCCGAAATCTACGATTATTCCTGGATTAACGAACAGCTATATTGCCCACCCAAAAGAAGAATGCAACAACTCTATAAAAGCGGTTCATGATCATACTACCTTTTAAAATTGGCTGGTTATATCATACTTAATTGGAAAATATGAGAACGATATAATTGCCAGAATAGGGGTCTGTATGGATCGTTAAATATTAAGTGGGGGATGATACATTATTTATGCTTGGATTTGGCTGGCGTGCAGATGAAATGCAAGGAAATAATGGAAGCGTTAGGGTGACGTTTTTCAAAGATTAGCGGTAAGAAAAACCATAGTAGTTAAGACAAGATATTTATGCTTTTTATAGTATATTCGGCTGCACTACGATTTTATCTCTATTTTCATCCTCCGGGCGTTATTCTCAGTTGCGACCTAAACTAAAAATATTCCGTACTTAAGTTCTGAAAAACTCATTAGTACGAGCCGAGATCAAAGCAGGGACTGATGTCGGTTACGGTTTTACCGATATGAAACCGGTATCCCACGGTACCGCAATGGTGTAAAGGTTACGCGCGCCGCGCCAAGATAACGGTACCGTAACCGTTTTGAAACATCGGTTACCGTTATCGATTTAAAAGTATCCGTAACGTTAGTAATACCGGTTCTAAACCGGTATTATAAAGGTCACCGAAAAAATAAGCGACCTTACACTTACACAGACAACTTCTTCCAATAGGAACAAACGAACGAATCAGAAAAGTATCGGAACAGAACCGACAAAACTGAAAGACAAAACGGCAGCGCGCGCGGTTTGGCAACAACGCCAAAATCGAAGTATCGGTAACCTTTAAAAAGCGGTTACGGTACCGAAATAAATTAAGGTTAGGTACCGTTATATTTCGATAGGGAAATATAAAGGTTCCGCTACCGAAACCGCTATTTGAAAACCGATATGACGTCATATCGGTTATAAAACATACAAGTATTTTTCGGTTATGCAGTTATGCAGTCTGGATCGAACCCACCACTGCCGCTTGACACCCGCATGCCTGAACCACTAGGCTACCGTAGCTTTTTATTTTTTGTATCTCCATCTTTTATATTCGCAGAAAATTAATTTCTGTTTGTCATCCAGTGGCACGAGAAATATTGGAAGACGAGAAATACAGGAAGGTAATCATTTAATATGCAACGTTGCTCATATATAAGACAAATAATGTTTCCTTGATTTGGGGGATTCACGGACAGTGTAACGAAGTTTATCAAGTTGTGTCCTAAAGTTTCCGACACTATTTTCCTTTTAACGCCAATGTTGACATAGCCAACTGTTTAAGACGATTTATTGGACCGCTAGATGGCGCTGTCACTGGTATAAACTAGATAACGGTTGTTCGATTCAAATTCCTTAGGACAGAACCGTCTTCTAGTACATTACTTTACATTTCATATTTATACATTGGATTGGTAGCCAAGTGAGTGCATAGTGACGGTGCAAGCAAGGTGGTCCTTCGAACCGGATTATGGAGACATTGAGATATTATGTGGTTGATGACAGTGAACTTTAATTACAAAACAGTAAGTTTTTGGCACAATTCAGATTATTGTCGTCACTAAATTAGGTATTTCTACTAAACTTAAGTGCCACTAAAAAACTAACAAGACTTTATGTCTACTTCTGTTTGTTAATCAACTGAATCTGGTTTTGGCAATGACCCACGACCATTTCGTTTTATGGGCTATTCGGTTAGTATCTTGATTTATTCCTTACTTTAACTACGATTTTCGAAATGTACTAGACTAGGAGATACGATGAGTAAGAAAACTATGGATGCGATAGTTTATTTTCGTTATTTCGGTCTGGACTTTCCTATTTTTATGTATGTGTTTTCTTATGTCATTATTAAAGTCAATAAAATAGAGCACGCAATTATATTAATAACATACAGATTTGTATCTCAAAAAGCAGAAATACGACTCGGGAAAGTAGACAGTAATGAACTACTAAACACAGCACCGCCCGTTCCAAACTTTGATAGTGTTTGCTTAATTATGTAAAAAAGGATTAACCTTGTCTAGGCAAAAAACGTCATACCAGCTTATTCATAAAACTTGACAGACTGTTAACTTGTATACGTCCTGTACTTTTCTCACAAACTTGAATGCCAAAGTGACATATAAAGACAACCGAATTTTAAAGGCATTTTAGCTAAAAATAGGTTTGATAGGCGGTTAGGAAGTACCTATTTCTTTTGCCTGCATCAGTGAAATTATAGATAATTTTGATAACAAAACACATTATGTCAAATAATTTTCGATCACTTGAATGCTTGCCCAAACCGTGAGCTGTTAGAACTCATGATCAGGGCTCGGATTTTACATCGCACGGTAAGACGAAAGAAAACTATGGAGTCGATATTAACATTACAACTTTACTCATATTCATACTCACTCATTTTCCTAGTCCCGTAATTATTATATATTTATCATGCTGTCAAATTTCAACTTAGTTGCATACCTAGTTATCCAGACCATATTGTTGCGATAGACTTAACGGTGGGTACTGGCCGCTTTATTTAATTGCCTCATGTTTCAATCATTGACGGCTTTAGACGTGTCATTTATTTAAGTTTGCAATTAGTGCATATAATAATTAACTTAATTATTTCGCGAACATTTTATTATTTAGCTTATAATGTAATAAACATGGTGTGGCGGTTAACATTTGTATTTACAATATAATAAACTTTTGGTATTAATTAAATTAATGAGTATGAGTATGAATATGAGTAAAGTTTTAATGTTGATATCGACTCCATAGTTTTCTTTCGTCTTATCGTGCGATGAAAAATCCGAGCCCTGCTCATGATTCTGTTCTTTTTTTTTTGTTGAACAATAACTGAATTGACAAAAAAAAGGATATTATAAATGAACCAGCCCACATAATTTCACGAGAATCGACCCTGATGAAAAATGTGACCCGTAAGTAGGGGAGAACAGCCCGACAGCTGAACAGCTGAACACCGGGACATCCACAAATATGAAGGAATTTTGGCCGAAGCTGAAACAGAGCACGCCGTCCGCTTCGCTCGCTCGTTAAAAAAAGAAATAGTGCCGTATCCAAAATTCATAGTCTCTAGCAATCAGCTTTGTCCACTAAAACTTGTTTGTCCATAAAGCTGCTAATTGCTTCGTGAAATATTGTTCCCTCCTTTATACTACCTTTATTGGCTCATTCGATCGACCCCATAAAAGGCTTCACTCAAACAGTGTTTTGTTTTAGTGGATCATTAATTGGGATACACTGTACAATCACGCTTTGTGTCCATTTCAATGTCTTTTGTATGATACTGAGTCATTTCACAGAAACCTGCAAATATTTTCCTTTGCATTACGAAACTGAAAGTTTATGCGATTACACCGACCGGTGAGGAAGCATTATTTAGCACGAAACCGAAGAGACTCTATTCTGAAATAGTTTTATTAGATTAAAGAGGAAAGTTTGTTAAAAACGGATCCACAAGAGCGTGTAGCAGAGCAGGTTGCTAGTGAATAATCCTGGTAAAAATATTATGTCTGTGCAAGTACTCGCCATTAGCAAGATGACCAAAACCGGAATTAATATGCCTCAGTGACTCACCGGGACGGGGCATGCCCGAAAAATGTCGACTGTACCGTATTTTATATATTTTTTTTATTTGTGTTACCTCAGAAGTCCGACCTTTATGAACCGATTCATAAGTTTATCATTATTATTTGTAAGTATATGCATCCAGGTTTGTCTCATTGTTATCATAAACTCCAGTTTAATGATAGGAACCATGAGGAGGATTTTCCTGAAAACTCCTCATAAAGTGAAGGTGATTCTGAGTTCTTTGAGGAATCGACGGCTCAAATATTATGGGCCCACATACAGCGATTTGAAAACAGCGAAAGTGGAAACGAAATGTGGAAGTCGGATGAAACTTTGTTTTTAAAGTAAATTATGTCCATTCGGAAACTCCGATCTATACATAGTTGAGAGATTTTTTAAATCCGATCAATGGTTCCGGAGATTAGCCCCTACGTACAAACTTACAGAGACGCGATCTCACAGACTCTTCCTTTTAAGGATGTAAGTAGGTATATAAGGCCGTTCTAGAGCGTGATACTCGCTAAAACAAATATCCCGCGTGACACCTGACAGCCCGAGTTTCACTTCGCCTGTCATAAACAAGGCCTTAGTGACACACAACAAACGAGAAAATAAATACTACAACTCACGTAATCATGATCATCCTAGCGTTTTCCCAGTTGTACCCTAAAGGCGAATTAAAAATATATTATGATTTATGATACTTAAATATTGTCTGAATTCTTAAGTCGAAGAAAAAAAATCCTGAAGTTAATAATTCTGCCTTTTGTCTTTTCTTTCGACTTATTAAATTTCTATTTAACATTTTACTACCGATTAGAATTCGATGAAATTAAATTATACGAAAGCAAATTATGAGTATTGAGTTATCTGTGGACAATTTTCTGTGATACGAGATTCGGCAAAAAATATGTCTATGAAATAAGGGGATACGTTAAACAAGTTACAGAATAGCTGGGCGTTCATCACACACTCCATTATTGCGCTCCTTTCGGGACAGTTCATGTCCTAATAGGGTAGTTAAGGTAGTTTTCTTACATACGGATAGTAAACCATCTAATTATTGCAGTAAAGTGTCAATTGCCAAATATAAACAAAATCATAAAAAGATTATTGAACTTGAAAGTTTACAAAAAGCATGTACTTATTTTTTATAGTCTAAGATTAAATTTAATTTTGCAATAAGGTTCTTGCCACATTTTTACACTTTACACACTTAAACGCAGTATTTCGCGACCAAAACAGTAATTTACTTAATTTTCCATACAACGATTAGTACAAAAAGGTGACGTCATACATCTGTGTCACTTAATATGAAGCGTTTCGGCTATCGCCAGCGAGGTCCGTCTTCGACTAATTCTTTCGTCTTTTATGTAACTTAATTGTAGTTTCTCCCATACAAACATTTGTTCCTCTCTAAAAAATGGCTCGAATGGCATCGAAAAAAAACCGTAAGAATCATGCCTATTGTTTCATCATCCTACTTAACTAGTATTCATGTGCAGCTGAGCTAGCACATTCGCATTATAAATAATTAAATAAATACAATAGGTTTTTTTAACCGTCTTACAGCCGTAGCCCACTTAAAGTATCCAAAAGGTACTAATCATTCGTGAAAAAAAAATGGTTAAGTTTTTAGTAATAAAAGGTACCTACTTAAGATTGAAAAATCCTGTATGGCGCGCGGTGCGAAGTTCATTCACCCGGTTAGAGTTCGTACCTATCTACATAAAAAGGCGACTAGCGGTCACTGCGGTCACTCGGCTTGATGATTAAAATTAACCTATTTTTAAGTTCTTTGTAATGTACTCGTATACATTAACTGGGCTTCGGCTCTAAGACGGTTAAAAAAACACCGTGTATAAGGGGGCAATCTTTCACAAATCAAACTAGCCCCATAGTAAGCTTAATAAGGCTTGTGTTATGGGTAGGTACTAGACGACGATATGTTTAATAGATATGATTACATAAATACCTATATAGAAAACATCCAAGACTCAGAAACTAATATTCATGCTCGTCACACAAATATTTGCCCTTACCGGGATTCGAACCTTTTAAATATTAAATTCAAACCGCAATAAGTAATATTAATGCGACTATAATACAAAACATATATAGGTAGCAAAGTGAAACGTTTTCCAACCGCCATTAAACTAACCGTTTCAATTTAAAAAAGTAATTGATCGCCATCAATGTCAACGGAATGAAAAGCTGAACATACCCAAGTTTTATGATAGTAATTCGAATTTCATCGATTTTTTTGTGTACTCATTGTGTCACATGTGTATTGTACATAAGTATAAGTAGTTAATAAACTCTTTTAACCCCATATTATCCTTTTATAATACAAACGAACTGTAGGTAGATTGTGTTTGTTGTAGTTTGTGTTTTGTTGTAGATTGGCGGTTCGATCGGTCGGATATACTACCGAACACTACTTGTAGTCCACCGTCAAGATTAATTACTGGCCGTGTCTTATCCAAACTCGACATTGGCGGAATCATCAAGGCTTTGATGGAGCCATATAGCACCAACAATTGATTGATTGATCGATTTTTTTTTATTGGAAACTTCAAGGAGCACTCGGCACAAGAAAAAAACATTTTCATCTCTAGTATAAGGCTTATTGCGTCAATAAATACTTTAGATTTGACCCTAAAATTATCTGACAATATTATACTAATGATTGTGTTTTGACGCTTAGAGATATATACTTACTTAAATACATTTCTAAGAACATTTGAATAATTATTATCAATTATATCTGGACGCTTAAAGACCTTATTATATCTATGCGATATTAAACTAATTTCATATACTTGTTGTAACTAGAGACCTTGTATCTAATGTAATGGATAATAATTTGTAATTTTGTTTTCAGTGAGAGTAAATTATTGTTTAACATGTAAAGTGCCCTATAGAAATTATTGATTTGATTTGAAAAAAGTAGCGATGTCTTCGTTGCTCAATTGTCTTTGTAGACTACTAGCGACCCGACCCGGCTTCGCACGGGTACGATATCAATATCATACATATAAACCTTCCTCTTAAATCAATCTATCTATTAAAAAAAACCGCATGAAAATCCGTTGCGTAGTTTAAAAAGATTTAAGCATACATAGGGACAGACAGCGGGAAGCGAATTTGTTTTATACTATGTAGTGATAGAGATAACCTACCTGCTCAAATATTTTTTGTATATCATGTGGAAAGCAACGGAAAAATGCTTCAAGTAATAAACTCTTTTTAGAATTTGTGTTATCGAGGTGAAATGCGAATCGGTAACACGCTACAAGGAATCTACGCTTTGGAGGTAAACGTCTAACAAACGTTTTTTTTATACTACGGCAGTTTAGCAAACAAGCATACGGCCAGCCTGATGGTAAGCAGACACCGTAGCCTAAGTACGACTACAAACCAATCATAAGCGCAATGCCGACCCTCCATCGATTTGAGGATTACTTGTGTTGACTGCTGGAGACGAATGCAGGAGCTCTGGCGACCTCACTCCCAACTAGGAACAGTAAGAACACAACATTTCATACCTACAGAACAAGTAGTGGTGATATTATGGCTGTGGTCTCTTGAAAGGTGGAGGTAACTTGAGCTACCATATGAGTGAGATGACTTTCCGGTGTGCCCCACCTTATTTCTAGAAATTAGGTGCTCGTCTGTAGATGGAGTTCAAGTTAAGTTTTTGAAAATTTAGTTTTTTTTTATATTTTAAATTATAGAAACTTCTACTTTATATACGCTACACGTACTTTTATTCAACTTTAATAAATAATGAGTGCTATAAAGTACGGAACAAACAAGTTAGAATCTCTTTTTATAGCCATCATTAAAGTAAAAGTACTGTGACTCAAGATTCAGAAATATTTATTTTTAATTTGCCCTTTCAACCTTCCATGACTGTAAAACAAGAATTTACAGCCTTCTTAGGAATGTTAAAGTGGACACAGGAAAATGATTTCTATGCCGGAAGGAATAAGGGGTAAGCATCACTTTTAATTCCAATTTGAGGTTTTATTACAATTTTTAGCGAGATGAAGCAACAGTGTAAGCAGTCCAAATTTAACATGATCATTAAATAGCAGTGAAAATGCAGTTAAAAAACAATGTTGCGATGTATTGGATTCTTTGTTTAAGTAGCCATTTGACCCGGTGTGAGATGACTAATTAACTTACATCATAAACGAGTCATACATGACTGACCATCAAGTTAAGATAAGATAAGATATAATATAGTGTCAAAACTGTGTGCATAACATATTATAAAATAAAAGGTCTGAATAATCTGCCCGTTTCCGATATTTCGGAGTGATTTGCATCTTTCAGGAAACGACAGAGAAAAAGATAGTACAGTCAAGTGTTCTAATATGGGTGCATACAACTTTCTCATTATTATGTCCCAACGCTCTTATGACAGCAACGCTACATTTACCTTAGCACTAAATATATTTATAACATAAAGCAGTATAGATCTATATAGTTAACAGAGCTTGGCATCATTTTTGGTTATGTTGTTTTATGTGTATTAGTGTTTCGTTGTGTATGTGTTGTTTATATTTGTATTTATGTCCTTATTATTTAAATTATTTAACGTATATATATCTACTTAGGTGTGTACAGATATGGTTTAGTAGTAGTAATGTTTATGAATCGTTTAGAGTTGGTCGTCTAGGTATTCATTTATAGAAAAATAAGCATTTTTTTGCAATATATGCTTTACTTTATTTATAAAGAGACTATCTTTATTTTCTTTTTTTATGTATTCCGGTAGTTTATTGTATACTTTTACTGACATGGATAGCGGGCCAGATGAATGCAGTTTTAATCGGGAAGGGGTTGCACTAGCCTTGATCTAAATCTAAGGCCGTACGGCAACGGCGTATCTTCTCTTTTAGTGTAAAATTCGGAGTGTTTGCGAACGGACTTACATATCTCTAGAATGTATAAATAAGCAGGGTAAGGTAAGTATTTTATGTTTAATGAAGTGAGGCTTGCAACTATCAGTTTGTTTTATATTTACAAGTATGCGGATAAGTTTTTTTTTGGTAATAAGCACACTAAAATAATCTTTTGGACTGTGCTTCTCTCCTGCTCGTTCTTACAAGTTCTAATGAGTCCCTAGTACGGTGGATTAAGTGGAATCTCCATACAAACGTAGTTTGCTTCTCATTTTAAAATAGCATACTGGAATAACCTAAAACATTTTTCAAACACAACGGGATCCACCATATAAATAAATATAATAGAAAAAAAAAAGCCAAGTGCGAGTCGGACTCGCGCACGAAGAATACCGTAACATCGTACTATCCTTACTAATATTATAAATGCGAAAGTGTGTGTGTTTGTTTGTCCTTCTTTCACGTCGCAACGGAGAGTCGTATTGTTGTGATTTTTTGTATGGAGATAGTTTAGAAGCTGGAGAGTGACATAGGCAACTTTTTCCAGCGGAAATACATCTAATTCCTACGGGAAAGTTCAATATGCTACATTTTCCTATAACCACGCGGGCGAAGCCGCGGGCAGCACCTAGTAATATTATAAATGCGAAAGTTGGATGATTGGATCTTTAGATGTTTGTTACTTAATCACGCTTAAACGACTCAACCGATTTGGATAAAATTTTGCAAGAAGATAGTTTATAGCCTGGATTAAAATATTATATAGCTTTTATACCGGGTCCACGCAGACGAAGTCTCGGGCGGAAGCTAGTTATCTATAAAAACGGCATAAAAATCACGTTTGTTGTATGGGAGCCCCCTTAAATATTTATTTAATACTGTTTTTTTGTATTAGTTGTTATAGCGGCAACAGAAATACATCATGAAAATTTCAACTGTCTAACTATCACGGTTCATGAGATACAGCCTGGTGACAGACGGACAGACAGACGGACAGCGGAGTCTCAGTAATAGGGTCCCGTTTTACCCTTTGGGTACGAACCCTAACAATTAAGCGATTAGAGACTTTGTATGAAAATAATCTGCTCGCTCTTTTTTCGATATTAATTTTTAGCAACAGAAATTAGTTCCCGACTGGTCCCGACGATGGTAGATCTGCCCTGATAATTGTAAGTGCAGTAATCGCAAAATGGCGGTTTCGAGATTCGCGGTAAACATATTTTTTGATATCTATACAACAAATCTATGTTATATAATGTTTGAAGTGTACTTAAAAATAAGAAAAAAAATCAAGCTTTCTATTGACATATTTTTTTCTCTACTACACCGCCTTATTTGGATAAAATGCGCAATACTGCATTTTCATCAACTATCTAGGCTTGTTGGCATTACAGTATTACTAATGGTCCAGGCAATGAACGACAACTTGTATGGAAAAAATGACAATTTTGGAAATAATTTATAATAGCTTATTTTTTATGTATAACGGATATATTATCAATTAAATAGTTACCCAGCAACAAAACCCGACCAAATATCAGACATCAAAAAAATTATAAGTTAACTGGCTTCTAAAAAGTCAGTAAAAATATTAATAAATGTTTTTGTCTTTATTTTGGTTCATTTACATTTGCTCTATAATATTCAAGATAAATCGTACAAAAAAAGAATGCATGCTTCATTTAAATCTACATAATTACTTCTGGGTGGAAAGTTTGTCGGATTCTTGACTAAATCATCTTAGAATAACATTTTCAAATGAAATCAACAAAAAAAACGCTATTATAAATTAATGTTTTTCAAAACCGTATTTTGCCTGGAGTATAAGGCTAAATGCAGTATTTGTGTTTATTTCTGCAAAATCACCTAGCACGTGTTCAATACTGCGTTTCCAGTTCGCAATCATGCCCTATTTTTATGTTTGGTACCAGTTAAAAGTGTTGTTATGGTGAACTTGTGGCAAATATGTACTGTAGAATACTGCGTTTAGTTTAAGCATCGCAAGAGCAGCCGTTGTTATTCTCGCTACACTCAACGCAGTAATGTTGAACACTGCGTTTAGTTTTAGCATCGCAAGAGCAGCCGTTTGTTATTCTAGCTACACTCAAATGCAGTAATGTTGAACACTGCGTTTGGCTTTAGTGAATATTCGTTGCAAAAAAGTTTATGCCTAATGAATCTGCAGTAAACGTAGCAAGTACTGCACAAACTTCTAGCACATGCTGATTGCTGCAGATCTTGTTAGCAAAAGTTATATTTTTGTGCAAGTACTGCGTTTCTGGTTAGATAAAAAACATGTTTATAATATACAAAAAATATAAAAATTTTTTTGCAAAAAAGTGAAAATCCCAAAAATTACGATTACTGCACTTACAATTATCAGGGCAGAGATCTCATTGTGTGTACAAAGTTTCATGTAATTCTAGCATGTCGTTTTGTAAAGAGAACCAAACTAAGTTTATATGGAGAGTTAAGCGTCCTGGCGACCCATATGCCAAAGTCAATGATACCACCGGAACCCAAACACTGTTTAAACGGTTCAGTCACGACATAAGCGGTGGCGGGAGCAACAGCGGTGGCCTCCGAGGGAGCGAGAGGCCAGGCTCTAATCTCTCGCCGTTGCCGCTAGAATTGTTCACAGCTAGAGGACGCTGTTCGACGCAAGCGCAGCACAGCAGGGAACGTGGCGCTCAAATGGTCTCGCCGGAAGACCAGCGCTGGTTCGTGAACCAGCATCACACCTTGGACACTGGCAATCAAATGTATGAAACAAATGCGTTCCTACTCACACAGTCTAAGCTCGTGTAGGTGAACGCGTACCATGCTTGTGTGAGTGCGATAAGACATGCTAGGGTTGCCGCCATTTTAGTGCGTTCGCGAATCGGGAACGCAATCGGCAAAATGAGATGACCTTGTAATAGCGGCGTCGAATTATTTTGTGTGCTTGTAATTAATTATAAACAAAAACAGAAATAAATACTAAACATAAGTACCTTTTGTAAGTTGGTTTTCCACTGAAACTAGTTTTGTCGTTTATAGAGCTTAAACAACCGGACGGACACAGCCCAACACACGCCCATTACAAAAGGATTTGTAAATATTTGTTTGATGTTTAAACATTTTACTTGGCCTCCGCTCTGCGCACCGCGTTGTCGCGGCCTTGCCAGCCGGTAACTGTGAGATAACTGAGAGCGGGTGGGCGGCACTTTCAACGGGAGGCAGGGAGTGTCCATACTCTACGGTAGTACTCTTTATTATACTGTGCCAGCATTATGCTGAGGCGGGACCATTTCGCGACCAACAAATAGTTTTGAAGTCTTTAAATAGTTTTATATAAATGTATTAGATAATGTTTTTAGTTTCTGGTTTTTTAATGTATTTTGTTATATTTTGTGTCTGTTTTTTGTTTCAAATAAATAATGTTCATTTCATTTCGTTTCAATTATTGGCCGAGTCTAACTCACAACACCTCCGAAAGCCGTCAAAATAATTCTCAACGAAATCTTTCCCAGGACCGATGCACCGCTATACCAGTTTATACACGAACGGTTCAAGACACAGATAAAGTCAGTATTTTAATAACACGGGCAATTTATTCCATTGAATTATGAATTGGGCGTGCGCCCTCTAGGCTAGAGTTGAGTTATGGCCGGCAAACGCAAAGATTTCTAATGGATGCAATTGAAATGTTTGTGATGGGTCTCGCTATTTTTGTATATTATTTTGCTGGTGGTATTTTATATAAATTATTGTCTAGCAGTAAGTAACTGGACACATTACTATTTCGTATATCCAATGGGATGCTGACTGATAATCAACTCAACTACTTTTTATGAGACGTCAAAAACGCTTTCTTCGCGTTCTATGAGGTCGTTAGAAATAGGTTGATTGGCGACCGGTTAGCCTAGTTGGTAGTGACGCTGCCTACGAGGCTGAAGGTCCTGGGTTCAAATCCCGGTAAGGGCAAATATTTGTATGAATATTTATTTTGAGTTTTGGATGTTTTTTATGTATTTAAGTAAAGTGGCCGACAATAGAACTTGCCAACTATGTAAACAAACAATGTATTGAAATTGACATTTAAAATGTCAATTTCAATACATTGTTTGTTTACATAGTTAGCAAGTTCTATTGACGGCCACTATATGTATATTATTTAAAAAATATATCGTTGTCTAGTATCCATAATACAAGCCTTATTGAGTTTTCTGTGAGGTTAGATCGATTTGTGTAATATTGTCCCCTAATATTTATTTACTTTAATGATTAATAGATCCTTTTAAGTGTCTAAACACATACTTTAGCGTTTGCTACCACCAAAAAAAAAAAACGTAAAACCAACGTTTTATTACCGTTAGCGGCAAATAACACCACAATACGACATGTTAGTAATAACTAATTTAAATTATAGGTACTGGAAACACCCACAGTCATTCAAACGGTAGCCATCTTTTTTCTTCGCAGCAACCCGTCATTTCGCCCCACAAATCACTCCTACGTAACAATTTATAGCTCACAATAACGAATCTAACGTCTTTATATCAGACAGCTTAATTATATAAGACTGGGGTAGACGGCCGAGTCGTAGACGAGGCCGAATACAACGAGTCCAGCAATCTCTGTTCCGGCCGAGGATTGTATAGTACTTTTCTCAAACAATCTTCTTCTACCTAGCGTTATCCCGGCCTTTGCCAGGGTCCGCTTTCCTACTCGCTTTCCTCCACTTTGCACGATCCTGGGCGTCTTCTTTTGTGAGCCCGTTTTCGCTCATGTCGGCCTTCACGACATCCAGCCATCGCTTCTTAGGTCTGCCGCGGGGTCGAGGGCCGTCGAGGACTAGGTCAAGGCATTTGTTCCCTACGTAGTCAGATGGCCTGCGAGAGACGTGACCGAACCAACGAAGGCGACATTCCTGGAGCTTATCCGCTACGTCACGAACTCCGAGGCTGCCACGGATGTACTCGTTACGAATGCGATCCGCACGCACTTTTCTCAAACAATGTGAGGAAATATTCAAATTAAAATAAATACTAGGTAATCAATTCAATAATAGGTAATTTGCGCCTTTTTTATTTTTTAAACATGCCATTTGAACAAGCCGTTCAAGCACCATGTTTAACCGCACCTAAAGTATAATACCATAGACTTTTTTTTTATTTTTTATGATCAAGTATGCTTACAGTGTCTAGTGGTGGTTGGCAGTATGTAAATTTTCCTTTGTCAGTTTAATATTAGTAAGCAAATTTAAAAAGTTAGAGTAGCGGACAATAATGGTTTTACTTAGGGTTTTCATACATTACTTCTTGGCGTAAGGCCAAGAAGTAATGTAGGGAGCCATAAACAAGAAACTTCACGTCTTCATTTCGTGATATTAACGCGTACATTTCCGAGCATGTTTGAGAAAATATTATTTAATTGCTCGATTTGGTTAGTGTGTACTTTGAAAGACGTTGTCTCCCTTTTTGACACTTTCTTGAATTTTAGGGTTATTGATGCTGGTTATTTAGTTTTACTAATTACAGATGTCTAAGGAAGGTTAGGTTGTACTATTATATTTATGTAGATTTGCTTTTAATCCAAAACGTTTAGTTAGGTACCTAATGACAATAATTACGTAACAAATTGTTCACAAAGACAATTATTATAATAGTAGATTCATAAAATAATAATTTCTACACAGGCAGAGCAATATTCATTTTCAACTTAAGTAAATTTATAAATTCGAAGTTTCTAACTAATCAAAGCTTAGTTTTCACCAAAGTTTGCCTTTGTACTGTGTACCATCAAATGAATTGTTACACACCTTAAAATCAAATTTCAAAGAATCCCCTTAAATTTGGAGCTGGCCCTCAAATAGACTAAGCTATAATTGGATTCTGTTTCAATATTAAAGTAGCTGTTTCAATGAAACAAAAAAGATAGACAATACCTTATTAAAAGAGTTTACACAATTTAACTAATATTTAGTAAAATAAGATTTCTAGCGTCTGCGCTAATATTGGACGTGATTATATCTTAGTATATATAAGTAGACAAGGAATGCATTTAAAAAAAATATATAAAGGGTATATGTAGGTATAATTTTATTCATAAACGTGCAGCCAAATTTTTATTTAATATCATTTTATTGTTTTCTTTTATTGCCAAAGTTTATATTTTCTTGTTGTTGTGCTTTATATTAAATAAACATTTATAAAATATATTTTTTAATTGCATTTTAATCGTTGTCACTATACATTGGATGTGTGAAATATTGCTACTCGAAATTGATTTAATTCAAGGGTAAGGTTTATTATATATAAGCTAAAAGTTTCGAGTAGTCTTAAATTACTAATTTAAATATTTTATTATGTGTATTTAGAATAATAAATGAAACAAAATACTGCATGTGCTGCAACCTGATTAAGATTCGCAAGAAATTATCCAGCAAACATGCATTCCTTTAAGTTTCTGTACACCGAAGTTAAACGCTCAAATAGAGGGACATCGAAAAGCTTCTCGACTCTCGAGACTTGAGATCGTAATGTCCGACATTGGCTGTTTCGAACTTGCACTCTCAAGTGTCGCGACACGACGGGCCGCGCTGCCGGACACTGAAGTTTCGTTTTCGACACAACGTCCAGGTCCAAACTTGTTACTTTGTTTTTTTTTTCTATACACTCATATATACACACTCTAGCTTACTATGGCTCAATAAGGCTTGTGTCATGCATGGGTATACCATATAGTATACAACTATATATTTAATAAATAGATACAAATACTCGTACAAAACGTAGATGGCATCCAAACAAAACTGAGAAACAAATATTAATTCTCATCACATTATTTGGCCTTACCGGGACTTGAACCCAGGACCTTCAGCTTCATAGGCGGCGTCACTACTAGGCTAACCGGTCGTCGGTAAATATCTGGTATGTGAGTTCTTTACTCTGGAGGAGAAGAAGTAATAACTTTATAACTGATATGTTTTGGTACCTCATCAAAATATTGTTATTTGCGAATAATGTTACCTACACTTAATAATTATTATTAATAAATGTTATGAAATTGTGAACAATGCTTGAACATTTATTAAACATTGAAGCATGTTCTTTATTAAAATTAGGCTCAGCCCACGTCTAACCGTTTGAGAGCACGATTTAATTTTGATTAAGAACTCATCAAGACATTATATGACATATTGTAATTACATTATCTCAATCTGAAATCTTTTATTGGATCTTTTTTCTGCGTTCCTACCCTCATTAAACAAATCTCTTTAAAAAAGTACCTACTGCAAGAGAGTAGAATGCGGCTTGAAATTTTCAACTTCATTACACGAAAACTTAGTCATCATCATCATCGTAAGGCCTTTTACATTTTGACAGATGATTTACGACAACGCCTCTCCTCACTATATATTTAAGCCAATCCGGGATCGACATTTGCGTGCACACATGGGGCACGCAAATTGAGGGACCGTGTCATCGGGTACCTCTTGACGACAATGCCTCTTAGCGCGTTTGCGGGCTAGATCTTGAAACCAGGTATCATTGTGGATTTCGAGGCCTTCTGCAATATAATTCCTCCACTCATCGCGGTTGCCAGCAAGATTTTCCCAAGAGCTGCGACCGATGTTAAATGCGACCATGTCGCGTTTTACGCAGTCCTTGAAACGTAGTATGGGGCGTCCTACATTGCACTTTTCGAATGCAACTTGGCTCAAAATAATCTGCCTGGGCAAACGAGAATTGTCCATGCGTTGGACATGTCCAAGCCACAGCAAACGCTTCTGCTTCAGCAGGGCAGTGTGCTGTGGAGCTGTGCGATCTCCAGCACTCTCTCGTTGGTAACCTTATCTCTCCATGTGATTTTTAGAATACTGCGAAGACAGCGCATGTGAAAGGTGTTTCTGATTAGCGTACGACGTCGATGTTTCGGCTCCATACAAAAATGTGCTCAAGACACAAGCTTGATAAACAATAATTTTGGTCTTAATGGTAAGATGTTATTTTTCCACACTCTTTTACGTACCTAGCCTGGTGGTCCACGTCGTGCCTGCCCTGCCGATGCGGACTTCGAACTCTCCGTCTAGGGAGAGGTTGCTTGACACGGTCGACCCGTAGCAGAACTTATCGACTACCTCCAAGGGAACACTCTCCACTAGACGGCTGAGAAGTGTAGCCTTGTGCCTTGGTCTTCTTTCCATTTATTGACATGGAGAACAGGTTACATGCATGATCATATTTGTCCAGTAGAACTTGGAGCTCGTAAGGAGTTTTCGCTACAAAGGCTGCGTCGTCGGCAGTGCGCAGATTATCGATTAAGAGGTCCACGCGGTTTCGACGACATTTTAAAAGGTTGATGTTAAACAACCTTCCGTCTGCTCTTGTATGAAGATGAACTCCCAGTTGCGACTCACCGAAGGCTACCTTTAGCATCAGCGAGAAGATATAGTGTTGGTGCTAAGACGCACCCTTGGCGAACTCTAACTAGAGATAAAGTTGAAAACTACAGACCTATAGCTCTTCTCTCTATCTTCACTAAAATTACAGAGAAAATTATATACGACCAGATATATACATTCTTAGAAAGTCAAAAGATCTTTATCAACGAACAAAATGGATTTCGTAAAAATAAATCAACCACCTTCGCAATTTATGACTTAATAAAAACAGTTATTTTGAGTGTAGAAACAAGGAATCCTATCTCAGCAATATATATATATGGACATGTCGAAGGCTTTCGACTGTGGCGACCATAATAGACTATTAATTAAATTAGAACGCTGTGGTATTAGAGAAAATTGTCTAGATTTAATAAAGTCGTACCTAAAAATATAGAACACAATACACGGAGATTAAGGGAATCTGCTCTAAATCGATGCAGGAAACATCATATTACTCAGAACCAAGACTACTGATGCGCGGAGCTCCTCAAGGAAGTATTTTAGGACCTTTATTATTTTTAATTTATATGAATGACATGCCAAAATATATACCCCATCCTATGATATTATTTGCAGATGACAGTACCGTATTAATTCAATCAAATGACCTTAAAAATTATGAAGCTGACATTAACAATACTCTTGCGACTATAATTGACTGGATGAACCTAAATAAATTAAGTATTAATATTGACGAGACAAAGATAATTCAATTTCATCAATCTAAATCACACACTATAAATCTTGACATACAATATAAATATCAACGTGTAGAACAGACTGATGTAGCGAAATTCTTAGGTATTAATATTTATTTATTTATTTATTATACGGGACACCAACAGAGTACATAAGACATTGTTTACATTATAAACATTTTCTATGACTATTTGGTCACTTATGGACCCCAATTATAGGTGAACACATCATTTTCGATTACATACTTAGTTATAAACAAAACACCGGTAATAAATATATAAATACATATATAATATATATATATACATTAAAGTTAAATTAAACATAACATTAGATTGAATTGAATTCGATAGATTACAAACAAATTAGGTACTTAATTAATAATGAATAAGATGTGTAATAAAAATAAAACCTTGAGTCATTAACTGGATCCGCTGAGATACAGGCCTAGTTTTGTGGTATGAGTTTGGATTCGATCGTGGTAAATGTCCAGGTTCGCTTGTGTGGCAATGCTGTTATAAGTTGTTAGTAGCCTATCCAGGGGTGCGTGCCTTTTCACGTTGGTAAACACATAAGCTGGAAACCACATATTGACTCTTTATCCACTAGAGTAAATAACTTTGTATTTGGCTTACCAAAAGTTTCAGCAACATCAAATCAAAAAACAGCGTTACTAGCTTATCACGGATATGTGGAATCAATTTTACGATACGGCATAGTACTTTGGGGAAATTCAGTAAAAAAAACAATCCAAAGTATTTTTAAAGCGCAAAAAAAAAGTGTTAGAGCAATATTCAATATTAAACGAATTGATTCATGTAAACCTTTACCTTACCTTTTTTAACAAGCCTATACATTTTTGAAGTGTCAGTCTTTGTTCAATCAAATCTGGTCCTATTTCCACTAAAAAGCTCAAGCGCAAGCGGAAGACCGATTAGGCAAAGATATAAAATAAATATGGTCCCTGGCAAAACTGTATTACTAAGAAAAAGTATATTGGGAATGGCAACGAAAATTTATAACTTCTTACCAGATGCTCTTAAATGTCAAGATCTTCACATATTTAAGAAGGACCTGAAAAACAAACTGGTCGAAAGAGCTTATTACACGCTAGATGAATTCTTTAATGACAAAGTCTGATTGCATGTTTATATAATTTCACTTTTATTGTCGTGTTTGAAATATAATTCTCTTGACATTTTGAACTTTAATTATTATTATTATTTTTGTAAATCTTTATAAATATTAGATAAATATGATATTGGTTGATAATATTGATAATATTTTTAAATCTGTTTAACATATATAGGTATTTAATATAAGAACACATGTGCATGATGTAACTATTTATTATTGTAATTGTTTACCTATTTTATTTGTGTACGCCGCAAGGCAGAACATAGAGGACTCCCAACCTAGTTTAAGATCTGCAATGTATGCTTACCTATGTTTCACAAAATAAACTACTTACTTACTTACTAACTCCTCTTCGCATATCGAAAGCTTCGGACGTTTGGAACGAAAACAAGTCAAGTGCAAAAATATGTATCTATTAATTTAAACTATTTATTACAAATAAAAAAAGAACAAGGGTCAGACTTTCTCTAGTCAACCGCAGGAAACGTGCTAAGGTGGGTGTAGTGAGCAAACAGACATACTTAAATTAATAAATATAAATAAATAAAAATATATATTGCGTATACTATTATTGCATAAGTGCTGGGGGTACCTACTGATTACTGTCCGCTAAACTTGGTCTAGCAAACTTTTTGTATCAATACAAAATATGTAATCATCATCATCATCAGCCTATTTAAGTCCCTCTGCTGGGCACAAGCCTCCCCTTATGAACGAGACACATAAATATGTACCGTAACCGTAATCCGCTGAGATAAGACCGATTTTATGAGTATAAGTTGTATGCACCCATACTTATACATTTGTTTTTTTTAGCAAGGAAATCCTAGTTTTATTTAAGTCGGCGGTTTGAGCGTGAAAAGGTAACAGACATATAGATAGACAAACACACTTTCGCATTTATATTAGTGTGGATTGTCACGTTACAGAATAACAAAAAGTATAAACATAAGTAACCTTTAATTGATGAACCTAAGTGGAAAGCCAGAAATCTTGGCACCTAATCCAATAATGTATGATATCAGCACCCTGCCGTTGAAAGTCCACAAAAGAGTCCGTCGTGCGCTCACATTAGAACGTTGGGGAAACCTTCGCGGACAGTCGTCGACCATGAGGGGATCAAAATTGGGAGGAGGATTTACATTCATTTTGTTTCCAATAACGGCATGTGTTCTTGTGATGAGCACGAGTATTCCTGAGTCTAGAGTGTTTCCTATTTATTTATCAAAATATTTTATTTAGTAGTAGTAGTAATTTACTTGCTTAGTTTTGGATTAGGTCGATTTGTGTACGACTGTCCCACTATTTATTTATTTTTTTAATATTTTTTAATTCACGGTACCTACTTATTGCACGACAGAGATAGAATGTCACGAGCAATAGCGAAATTTCACGTCAAGGTTAGTACTTCATTCTAAAGCATTTTGTCATCTTTATTATCGTATGCTGCTGTAACGTCAACATTACGTTATTTTTATTCGTCGTGCCACGTAAGCACGTAATAGAAGCATCTTTCATGGATTCTGTTGTAGATGGCAGTAAATGACAAAATACTCGTCCAGCGGCGCGAAAGCTGCACCAAGATTGGCTGTCTTTGTAGAGAAGCGATTGTCTGCTTTAAGGGGCTACCCGAGCTTTTCATCGATTTTTGACAAGTTTTGAATCGTATCTCCTACTTTTGCACTACCGATAGAATTATAAGTCAAGCGGCAATCGGTTCTTTAATTTTTTATCTCCATTTTTGTCTACCGGATTTTTAAATAAATGAATACTTAGTTTAGGATGATTTTTTTAAACATTGTCTAAAAAAACACTTATGTCGTATCTCTATCGACGTGAAAGATCTAACATGTACGAAATCTACATATTTGGGTTCGTCTATGACGTCTCTAAAAAGGTGTTTTCATTATAAACTAATTAACACAAAAGTTATGGCCAGAAAACCAGGTTTTTGGCCTAAAATTCTTCAACTTAGATGCCAAATATCTTGAAAACAGTGAACTTTGAAGTAAATATGGGATACTATTTTGCTTATTTTGTTAATATAATATGCTACAAAAAACATTAGAAAACTCAGGGATTCAGATCGAAGGTCATTGGCGTATGGGAGCCCCTTAATATAAATAATTGAATAAAACTGGTAGTTATAATATAAGTACGACTTTTTACGAAAATCAAACAACAATGGCCTCAGATGGTTACATTTTATTTTCACGTACAAAAAAAAAACACTAGAATTAGAGCTGAGTGGTTTTAGTAAAATTCTCTCTAAAATTTTACGTGCGATTTAATTAACGATTGTGTTCTTTTTCTAGGAACCTGGGACTCCGGAGGTTCAACTTAAATTAATAAACTTTAAAATTTTGCATGCTTATGGTCAATCGTAATTATCGTAATATCGTTTTTTTTTTATTTATTTATTAAGGAGATAACACAGAAACATTAAAAGGATACAAACAAATTTAGATACAATAATTCAGTACATGGGTGAGGACCAAATTCTTGGCCAGTAGTTAGCCTGGTCAGTAGTAGTTAAAAAAAACCGATGTGATTGCTAATTTTTGTATCACAACGGAACTTTTTAACTACTACCGATTAACCAGGCTAACTACTTGCTAAGAATTTGGTCCTCACCCACATAATTATGTTTCCTGAAACGTTTCTCACTAAGAACAAAGAAAACTTAAACTAAAGTAGTACCATTGTGCAAAAGATTTACATTGTTGATATCATTGTGATTTCTCGATAAGCAAGACTTAACAATGTGGATTAATAAAATTGAGTTTATAATAAAGAAAAAGGTAAACGGCAATAAGAGTTACCTAATGTTTATGTAAATTTGAAATGGCTGCCTTGAGCTTAATTTTGTTAACATACTTAAAGGTAGGTATGATTACAAAACAATGTTGAATTACGGATTGAATTACTTCTGTTAATGTTTATGTCACACCGAGAAGAGCTTAGCTCTTAAATAAGCAGAAGAATTTAATGTACCGTAAACAAAAACAATTTCAGAATAGAAAAAAATATTGATTTGATACAAAAAGTCAAAATAGTTCCCAAACGTACCCAGTAATCGAAAAGGTCTGAAATTCAGACGATAAATCTATGAACCCAATCCAATCCAATCAAACTGTAAAATATTCCAACTGAGTATCGAACAGGTGTATTTTCATACACAAATTTAATTATGAAATTTCGACATCTCTCTTTGTTATTTTAAAAACCGAAATATTTATAAGTTTCTATTTCCAATATAAAACTTTAACGTACCAAGGAAACGTAACGATTTAACCCTTAACATGGCAAGACATGAAGGAAATCTATGAACCCAATCCAATCCAATCAAACCGTAAAATATTCCAACTGAGTATCGAACAGGTGTATTTTCATACACAAATTTAATTATGAAATTTCGACATCTCGCTTTGATATTTTAAAAACCGAAATATTTATAAGTTTCTATTTCCAATATAAAACTTTAACGTACCAAGGAAACGTAACGATTTAAACCTTAACATGGCAAGACATGAAGGAATGTAGCCAGCTATTACTCGGAATGTTTTTTTGTATAGTTATTGGATAAAAATAACTATAATTGAGAAAAAAAAACAATAACATTCTGAAAGTTAGTTTTTCAGGACGTCCGTTAAAACATATCATATCGTATCATAAAAAATGATTGCCTTTGATGTTATCCTAAAAAACGGACAATGCTGTCATGCAGTTCACGAAAATAAAGTTAAAAAAGTGTTGTAAACCAAAAATAAGCTTGAATACATTGAATAAAAACATCATCATATCAGCCGAAAGACGTCCAGTACTGGCTTATGTAGGCCTCCCACGAAGAGTGCCAAAGTGACCGGTACTGCGCCACCCGCATCGAGAGGACTCCCGCGACCTTTACCAGATCATCAGTTCGTCTTGTCTGGGGTTTACTCACGCTGCATCTTCCGGTACGTGGTTGCCACCCAAAAACGTTTCCACCCCAACGGCCATCGGTTCTTCGTGCAATGTGCCCTGCCCACTGCAACTTAGGTTTAGTGATTCAGAGGGGTATTTCGGTTACCTTTGGTTCTGCTGCGGATAGCCTTATTTCTGATGCGATCACGCAGATAAACTACCAGCATAGCCCTCTCTATAGCCCTTTGGATGACTTTGAGCCTTCTTATGAGGCCTACAGTAATCGACCACGTTTCAGTGCCATAAGTCATCACTGGCGACACGCACTGGTCAAATACTCTCATCTTGATATAGTGCGGAATATTGGACGAAATGTGAGATGGGTCGGTAGTTCTTCAGCAAGGTGTTGTCACCTTTTTGAAGAACAGCACCACCACACCTCTGTTCCATGCCTTTGGCATTTTCCCTTCCAGTAAGACGGAATTGAACAAATGCTGAAAAACCGTAAAGACCGGGTCTCCACCCGCCATCAGCAGTTCGACTGTTATTCCGTCTTCACCTGGTGCCTTGTTGTTCTTGAGCTGTTTGAGCCATTAGAATCTCGTACAGGCTGATGTCCGGGATGTCGTCAGAATAGAGTCGGGTTTGTCGAGCTCTAGGGTCCTCCGCCAGATAACCTCGGGTCCACAAGTTGATGTGTATAGCTGTCCGTAAAAGCGCTCTACCTCAACCATAAGCTCAGGTTTAGAAGAAACGATTCTACCATCTTCAGTTTTCAACTTGGCGAGCTGGCTTTGTCAAATAGGCAGATCTCTCCAAAACACTTAAGCGTACTTATTACGCTGGATGGCCTCCTTGTATTGAATTGGCGCAGATCGCGGGTAAAGGAATTACAGATCTCTTTATTGAGCTGCCAGTGTAAAGTCACATCGGCTGAAGACTTAAGGATCATTTCACTCCCTTCCTTCATGAGCTTCTGAGTGAAGCCAGAGAGCTTTTTAGTTATGTTGGTTCATTGGGCCTATAAGAACTTAGACCCATAGACACGGACAGCTTCCAAAAACCGTCATTGAATTAGTCCAAATCGCCGTTTAGGTAATGGAAACGGTTTTGGGGTTCCAGCTGAAAGCTCTAGGGTTTTGAATTTGGATTGGTGCTGGATGGAGCAACTTCATCAATCGAGAGCGCTTTTGCTTGACGCATAATATTCAATGTGCCTCTTACCAGACGGTGATCGCTCCCGGTTTTAACTGTATTGATCACAGATACATCATTTAATGTATCCTTCCTCGTCGACAGGATGAAGTTGCTCAGCCAGGTCCACTTTCTGTGCTCGCATTTCTTGAAGAAAGAATTCATCATGTAGAGTCACTCCTTCTCCAAGAAGCCAGCTAGTAGTTGGCTCGGTCGTTCCGACTTACAAGTCCAAATTGCCACACTCAGCTTTTCGCCATCTCTCTTGCCCAATTGTATTTGTTGTTGAGGACGAAAGTTACTTGTAGACGGGGTACTAGAGATCGATCATTGTACGCGCGTCAGGCTAAATGTCGTGTTTTAATATGGAAAAATGACAGTTCAATTGTCCTAACGCGCGTTATAAACGTTACGTGAGTTCTCCTCTGGTTCAGTCATTAAATTTTGTTCATGATTTTTTACTGAACTCTTCCAAGTCAGATGGTGGAAGCATCGCCATTATTTTTGGTGCACGCCATGAACTTTTCGACGCCATTGTGAAACCAAGATAAAAATATTTTATATGTAATTTACAACTCCAAAGCAAAAACTAATTTAAGGTAATAATGGCAACGTCCGTTTTCTGTCACAACGTAAAACAAACTATGTATCCATACAAGTCGGCACTGTCCGTTTATGACATGCTAAATGGTACGTAATTAATTACCTATACAATCGACAATGTCACAAAAACAGGACCAGCTTTAAATCATCATATATTAAAAAAATAAAAAAAAAATAAAAATCAACAACAAGCAAACATTTTTTTTAATTCGTTTTGGTTTTATGGGGCCAGAAACAAAAGCCGACGCAAATTTCTAAAATCCTTGACTTCAAGTGACGCTCGCGCACAAATTGAACGTTGCACACTATTGGCGTATTTGAGAAAGATATAGTGATATTCTCGCCCTTTCGTTTAGCGTATTTACTTTTCTAGCCTGTAGGCGCGTTCAAACTTTGCGCGGCATTTAGTAACTGTACCTACTAAAAAAGCTTTAAGGGTTAAAGAAGACATAGGAATATCGGGAACGATCGCTGATTCCATTTCTTACTAGATGTTTTATTCATCATCATCATATCAGACGAAAGACTGCTGGACATAGGCCTCCCTCAAAGAGTGCCAAAGCGACCGGTCCTGCGCCACCCGCATCCAGCGGACTCCCGCAACCTTTACCAGGTCATCAGTCCAGCTTGTCGGGAGCTTGTCGGGGGGGATGTTTTATTAATAGATGATTACTCCTCATGTATTCTTACTGCACCCACCCAAGTTTTGTTTGGCCTTATGGTCGATTGCTACAGAGTGCCTTGCGGCATTAAGTCCACCAATTGTACTTATTTTATTTGTGCATTAAAGTTTATATAAATAAATTCCAACCACACTTCACTGTGTGAAACACGGACATCATGAACCCAAGCCGTAACGCTAGCTATATTCAAATCAGCTAATTTAAAAATTCCATTCACAAACTGTCCGGATTTATTTCAGAAATTCCGACTACCTGAGATGGAAGGAGATTTTTGTCCGGATTCAGGCACACCGTATAACGTATTTTCTTCCTTTTCAAATATCCTCTAATGCAAAATGAACTTTCAAATAATGGACCAAATCTCAAAATCCAACGACGAAATTTGGAAGATCCTGCGGTAAGGTGGTATATTTTTACACACTAAAATTCAACTCTAACGTCTAGTCGGTAGGGTGGAAATTTGAATGATTAAGGAAGCCAAGAAACTGTGGTGTTGAGGTAAATTCAATATATTAGAAGTGAATTCGTTTCTAGTTTCGAAGGCTTTATACGTAGCATTTCGACGTGTAAATATACTTACTAAGTTTGCAAATGGACGTTTGGATTTCATATTTCCCGTTAGCTTTGCCTACAATCTGATTATTCTTTCGTGTGTGGTTTTACAGAGACTATATTTCGGTGTGTGCTTTGCAGTTTAAATATATTTGCTTTTCTTCCTGTTTTTATATTTATACCAGTTAAAAGTGAAGAGTGAGGGTCAAGCGTGAGTACCCTAAACCGACGAGCATGTATGCATGAAAAATGTCATGGAAGGGAATGAAGCAAGAAAGGTTTGTTAAGATCGTAGCAAGTAGAAATCTGCATAGCCCTCCGGGAAATAGGCGTGATTATATGTATGTAAATGTAACTACATAAAATCACGCCTACACTGAACTACTGCCCGTTCCCGTTCATCCATGAGAGGAGGCCTGTGCCCAGCAGTCGGATACTCCAACAGGCAAACAAAAAAGAAAGCATAACTGTAATAATTAATTTAAAAGGAAACAGACTGGGGATCTCTCGAAGTATTTTTAACTGGGAGAAACTAGTATTGTATGTTTCCACGATCTCCTGCAGAGGAAACCTCAAACAAAAACTATTGCAGTGCTTTTCATTACCTTACAGCCTTTAAAATTAAGATTTTTCTAACAAGTAAAATATCTCTGCTTAATATTGCCAGCATTTAGCGTATTAGAAAAGCTTTAAAGGGAAAACTCCTTGAAAACGTGTCTAAATTGCACTCACCTAAACCTAGCATAATCTTTTGATGGCTCCATGCAAAAAGCTATCTTCAACAAGAATCTTCACGATTATATCTTACTATGAAAATATTCCTTTGACTACAAAAGATTGGCTTAGCCTCTAAGTTTAGCGGAGAGATTTTTTAGGATTCCTTGGAGGTAGGTAAATGCGGGCCCTATAAAATTGGTTGCAGAGTTATAAAATTTGAAATAACTTTTTTACATACTTGATTTATTTATGGGTAGGCGTAAATTTTAACGATTCCGTAGCAAACATTAGTTCCACCATGTCAGTCCGTCTGTATGTTTGTCGTTAGGGACTTACAGTGCAAACTGTAGAGCCTATGTGAATGAAATCTGAACTAGCTCACTAAATATAAAACTCTAGGTCATCAATCAAATGATTGTACCTATGTACATATATATCCGTATCAGAGAAAAAATCTGCTATTATAAATTTGTATTTTTTTCCAGCTGTCAGGAGTAACTGGACTAATGGACGGAACGACCCGTTTACTATTATTTTAAAATTATGTTTTTTTGTCAACTCATAGCCGGTGTAACGATTGAAGGACCGGTTGCTATCTGAAAGACAGTATTTATTCATTCGTGCCAGTAGCAATAGGGGTGACACACTAAATAAAATAATCAATAATGTCATATTTTCTTGAAAAAGGATTAAAAATGTAGTCAAATGGAGAAAAAAACAACGAGGAGGTTAAATAATCACGAAGTCATTAAGTGTCCAAAGTTTTAAGAAGGGGTATGTTCTGTCCCTTTTTCGCAAAACGCAACTTCATATGAAACAATGACGTTCGCAGCTTGTGACGTCACTAGAAGACGGCAACGTGCCGTGCCCCATCGTGTTCGGCGCCGCCGTCGACGCGGCCTGCCGCGCGCGCGGCTCGCTCTGCGGCAGCCTCGCATATTGTGACGTCACACAGTGTTTGCGTTTAGCAATATTAAAACGGTTGTAGCTTCGTAATTCTTTGAGATATCTGAATGGGATTTTCGTAACTAGGCATATTTTTTTGTCTTCTTTCTTTTGGAGTAATAATACTTTTCGAGTCTACACCCGTATTGTCAGTTTACATATAAAACATATTTGCATAATCCTTACAATTTAGTGCATTATTGAACCCTGCGGGTATTTAATGGCTAACTAGCTTGTCGATTTTTCCGTATCTATAACAACGTGGAAAGCTCGCGGTATTTCCATTAATTTCACTTCTTCAAAAGCAGCGATACTCAAAGCGGTTGTAGTTTTTCGATAAAATGAAGATTTTATTAGATTATGTTCGCTATCTGATATATATCTGATAGTAAATATAAAAAAAAAAAACATATATTGAGTTTGTTTATTAAATGATTTATTCAGTAAATCAATCAATTGCTCCAAGGTTCGCTGGAATAAGTTACTTATAGGGATAAGTTTGCCTTTGTACTTTGATAGATCTATTGTGTGACAAGTATATTCTTTTACCTGTTTCTGTGTACAATAAAGTGCTTACATACAGACATACAATCAAGAAGAAAAATAAACTATCAAAACTTCTCCCGCGTTCGTCTCTAGCTACCTGCACAACGAATCCTCAAATCAGTAGTGTTTGCTTACCATAAGGCAGACCGTATGCTAGTTTGCTACCTCTCATTTATTTTTAAATCGGTGCACTCGATCGGTGATATTATGTATTTAAGGCGCCTTAGGTTCGGCGAAGTTAAGCGAACAGAGTTTTTGAAACAATATAATGCGTCTGTTTATAATAATATGGTTTCAAAAAAATACGAATAGTAATCTTGAGGCTTTTCTGCAGGGAAATCAGTGCTTCGAAACATGATTAAGCAAATTCCGCTTGATAGAAAAAAATTACGAACATAGGTCTAAAACAAACAAAAATACACTTAAAATATTCGTAACAAATTATGCACAAAAGCTATAAATATTAAAATTGCTTCTAAACATCGGCAATATCATGTTTGAGGGAAATCAGAGTTTACATTTTTATTTATTTAAACGGCCAAAACATTAAAATTATAAAAACATGATATCCGCGCTTCCGAGCACGCACTTCCATCTCGCTCAGGCTTATGCTCAGTGAGAGGGAGAGAAAATCATGAACCTACGGCGCCTTAATTGTTTGTTATATTTTCTTTATGTATTTTTATTTATTTATACGACGGTGGCAAACAAAGAACAAATTCCCTCGCTCTCAACACAACGCATCCTCGGGAGCTCTGGCAACCTTGCTTGTATTTATTCTATGTAACATAATTATCAACAGAGCTGTTACTCTCGAGGGGTTGCCCCTAGTTTGAAACAGTAGTAGTACCCACAGATGAATGAGGTTAGCAGGAAGATGTTTGCTGCTGTCGGTTATTTGAGAAGGCTTCGTAATTTTCTTCCCATTGCTACCAAAGTTGCGCTTGCTCAATCGCCTCTCCTCCCTATTATAGATTATGCTGACGTTTCTATATAGTCTCAAGCTTGAGCTTGTTAAGTTGTTACTCAGAGATTCAAAGCTCAGCGTATTGAAAACTTATGTATCAGGTTCATATTTGGGTTACGCAAATATAACCACGTATCCAGTTTCCGTTCTAAACTCTAGTGGTTTCCGATCCGATCCAGACGTAACTCTCACATCTCGTCCACTTTTATGGAATTCTTTTTAACCCTGCAACTCCTTGCTACCTCAAGGAACGCTTTCAATTTCTTTCTTCGCTAGGTCTGCTCAGAAGTGTTGCTTCTTAGCGTTCCCCCATCAAACTCTAAATTTTAGAACAATTATTTTACTTTCCGATCTGTTCGTTTGTGGAATTATTTGCCTATCGAAATAAAACGTGCGGAGTCTCTTCCCATTTTTAAAACTAGACTTAAAGATTACTATTTTTCTCTACTGTAACTAGTCATTCCTAATTTGTGTGTGCTGTTAGTTTTCGACTCTAAGTCATACTGTTTCTATGACATTTAGTTATTGTACAACAAACAACACCTTGAGTAGGTGAAAACAGAAAAACAGAATACAAACAACTTAACTAACTATACACTTACCTACATAAATACATGTGTATATCTAAATAAATAAATAAATGTATAAATATATAAACCTACATACACTGTAGGTTTATATATTTATACATTTATTTATTTATTTAGATATACACATGTATTTATGTAGGTAAGTGTATAGTTAGTTAAGTTGTTTGTATTCTGTTTTTCTGTTTTCACCTACTCAAATCATATGTTTTTTTTTTGCATCGTCTCCACCACCCAAAGGTAGTCCGGAAGAAATCGCTTTTTAGCGATAAGACCGCCTGTTGTCTACCGTTGTTTATGTTTAATTTACTTATCTCAATTTTTATTATGTACTATGTCTGGTGAGCAATAAATCATATTTGTATTGTAGTCCTGAGTCATGGATGTTTTCTATGTATATATAATTTTTTTATCTATATAAATATATAATATATTGTAGGACCCATAGTTACAAGTTTTGCTCAGTTTGGGGCTAGGTCGATTTGTGTAAGATTGTCCCAAATATTTATTATTTTATTATTATTATTATTCAAGAATACTTTGTCATTACAAAAGTTTGTAAAAATACAGTTTTAAGCTGCGGTACCCGCCCACCGTCAGGCTAGCCGTGTGTTTGTTGCCATCATTCTAATATTAAAAAGCTTAGTTTACTCTTTTTTTTTTTTGCATCTTTGTTTATTAAATAGTAGCACTAGCAGAACGCCGGTATCTTAATAAAAGCAAAAACGAAAGAACGTCTCCGCTCTTGCAGCAACTATTCGCTGTTCAGCATGTAACTTTGAATTTTTCACATTTTGCCACTGACAAGATTGCGCCATTTTTACCATTATGAATATTTTACCTGGCTCTTACTTGACGTGGGCGCTCACTTAAGTATGAATGTCGTTGTGAGCGGGCGGGTTATAAAACGCTTGAGTCACTGAATCACAGGTAAGGTCGATTCTCAAAGTGTGTGTGAATAGTATTGTTTTCGGGGCGTGGAAAGTAAGGCATTGCGTGCTAAGAGAAAAATCTGGTAATCCCGGGTTCCTCCAAGGCACAGCTTACTTTATATCTGTACCTATGGATGTTTTCTTAGTATTTAAGTATATATTTTTTTATATAAGTGTCTTTATCGTCGTCTAGTATCCATAGTATTCATAGTCTTTGTCTTGTAACACTGTGTGTTTTGTTGTGTTGTGTTATGAATAAATATTTGATTCTGATTCTGATTCATAATAGTAACAGTCACGAACATTAATTTGGGGCCAACTTAAGATTGACAGTTCTGTCATATTGTATAGGCTTACAAAATATTTTTTTGCGAAATGGGTCCTAAATTAAAGAACGTGACTGGAGCTTTGCTTAGTTGGGGAATAGGTCGATTTGTGTAATATAGTCCCCAAATATCTAAATATTTTATTTATTCACGAACACAAACACAAGCATAACAGTATATTATCAAGTCGCTGTCATACTAGATGTATTCTCAAATTCCTGTAAAACACAATTCATTGTAAATGTGAATAAAAAATAAGATGATAATATGATTATATTAAAAAAAAAACAAACCGCAAACCAACAACACTGTCGGCAAAAACGGCGATCTGCGGAGCCATTGCACCTCGCCTACTTACCGAGTAAACACATCGTTTTAGGATTTCACGGAACATCAAAACGCTCGTCTGAATTTCTCCCAAGCATACCAGAGCAGACTATATTGACAAATGGATTGACAGTGCATTTTGCTGACACAGCGTGTGTGTTCAAATGAGGAGACGTGCCCGTGTGTGATGTCTATTTACGTGACATGAGTCTCAACCCTGTTTGTAAATAGACAAACAATTTTTAGGTACCAATGCTACAGCAAATACTTAAACGTATGTACCTAATGAAATCGATCATATAACATACGAACATTCATTCTTTAAAACAGTAAATGCTGTGTTATTTTCAGTACCGATATGAAAGTATTATAGAGATGAGATGGATGATAGAATGATCCTACAAGAGCAACATTTGGAATGAACTTAATAATTTTGTAACTATTTATGTCTATAAAAATATGGGTACATACTTTCTTATAAATGTCCCATAGCTCTTATGTACTAGACTATAGTTTTGGTACAGACATATGAGAGGATGAAATCGATACATATTTTTACACTTGACTGTACCTGGTACAGTGGGAACTTAGGGAGGGGAATATTATAATGAAGGTACCTACCTAGCTGGGTATGAATTCCGGAATACTTATTTTTTCTGGGTTTTTTCAACGCCTAACAAAAGCTCAGTCTTCTCGGCCTCGGAGTTATTCCAGTCCATTCCATTAAAGAACAACACGACCGTAATAATAAAAAAAACCCAGCCTATATATGTCCCACTGCTGGGCACAGGCCTCCTCTCACGGAGGAGAGGGACGGGCAGTAGTCCCCACGCTGGCCCAGTGCGGGTTGGGGGACTTCACATACACCTTATGAATTTCATCGAAGATGTATGCAGGTTTCACGATGTTTTTCCTTCACCTAAAAGCTAACGGTAAATATCAAATGACATTCCGTACCTAAGTTCCGAAATACTCATTGGTACGAGCCATGGCACAAACACAGTGGCACTGCCGTACCATCCTTTTCTCGAAGCAGTTCAGGCCATTTTCGACCCCCCTATAACTTCGTTGTGGATAAAACTAGAAGCCTGAATTTTCAGTAACCAAGCAGGCATTGTATAAACACGGTATATTTCCATTTTCATTTAATTTGAACAAGTAGTTTTAGAATTATAACGAGTCAAAATTTCTTAATTTTGTCACTCATTGACTGACTGACTGACCGACTGACCGATCATCAAAACGCTAAGGCACTTCTAGCAGACAAACAGACACACAGACAGAGCTTCATATTTAAAATACAATTAGTGTTTAGTATCAAGGAAAAACTATTTTTTTTTGCAATTTGGGTCGTTTTCTAGATACACTAACTGCATAAATAACTTTATAACTGGGACAAAAAAAGAAAAAAGCAAGAATGTGACTGTATTCACAATTTGTATGTATTGATAACACAATTACCTACAAAAAGAAGTGATATCCCATAAAAAAACATTCCATGTACTGAAGAGGGCAAGTCTCGAAACTCTTCCACCGTAAAAAGTTGTGAGATATTTCGTAGAGCCAAGTCTCAGGCATTCTTATTAATCTTTACTTGCTAGGTAAATAAAATTCTACAACTCCATAAATGCAGTAAAGTTGACTGTTATAAAGTTACAATATAAAATCGCAAAAAATAAAACACCCATACCTACTTAAAAAAAGCATTCACAATCCTGAAACGTAACCGAATGCAATAAATACCACGGTTATCAGCCGAAACTTCATTTAAATTCAATTTGGAACACCCGGTACAATTGACAACGCAGCTTACTGACCATTTTTGAACCTTATCACATTGAAATGAAGCCTATTTATGATCAGTGTACTGTGTTGCTGTTTGTAAGTTGTTATATCGTTAAATAAATTGAATATTGTCCTTATTTGCCCTTTGTTGTTTCAATCGAGTGTTTCAGGCGGCGCTTTGGGCATGAATTTAAAACAATGTTCATAACCAGCGTTACTGATTGTGATTTAACAGTGTGTTGACTATTTTATACGCTACTAGGATTTCCTGTACTCCAAATTATTGATCGAATCTAAATAATGTCTATTTGAAAATCCTACATGGAAAATTATCCAGCCTGAATCGTGCTAAAATGTAATTACGTTCTAAAACTAAAATTGTCAGACTTACTTAATATAGGTCGAAAATAAAACGTCCATAAATGAAATTACGTGCACTCCAAATAAATCCTAGGCTAGGTTAGGTTAGGTTAGGAGGCACAAAGGAACAAATTCCCTCGCTCTGAACACAACGCATCCTCAAACATATCAAGGGTCGGCAACGCCCATGTTACTCCTTTGGGGTTGCATGCGTCTATAGGCTGCGGTGTCCGCTTACCATCAGGCGGGCCGTACGCTTGTTTGCCACCGCCGTGGTAAAAAACAAATGCAAACCGAAAATATATACTGGAAAAAATTCCATTTGGGCCATATTAATTTTGAACAAGAAAAAAATGGTCATACAAAATGATAGACACGATACATTTTGAACAAAGTTCGCTTTCGGTGGTATTTACTTTTGGTCCAGTTACAAAATGGTCATTTAGTGTCGAAGATTTTCCATTTGTGCCGAATGAAAGTAAATTGCTACTAGATACCCGCGCGGCTTTACTAGCTTCTGCCCGCGACTCTGTCCGCGTGAAACTTGTTTATATCGTATGTAGTTCATTACAAACTTCCACCTCCCATTTCTCCCCCTTAGGGGATGATTTTTAGGATAAAAACCGTTCTATGTCCTTCCTCGGAACTAAAACCTATACCAATATACTCTATACCAAATTCCATCTAAATCAATTCGGCGGTTTTAGCGTCATGAGGTAACAGACAGATTCAGACAGACAGACAGACACATTTTCGCATTTATAATATTAGTGTGAATAGTATGGATTCATAATCATCCGGAAAGTTTATTCTACGCAGAAATGAAAGAATTTTTGAAATCGGTCCATTGGTTCTAGAGACTTCACTTTTCATACAAATTTACAAACCTACAATCTCAAAGACTTTTCCTATTTATAGTATTAGCAAAGATCGAGTGAATGTTAGATAATAAACATGAAATACCTCATTTGCTTACATCTTGCCACTGAAAATATATACCTACACAGTTGGGACATATACACAGGATGTTAACGGGGTCATGATCCGGAATGACAAAAAGCGAATAAGATGATCATACTGAACAACCTTTCCCATGGGACCAACCACGAAATCGCAAAAAAAAAGAGCCAATTAAGAGTTAACTGTGAGTTAACTGCGATTTAATTGAGAGTTAATGTATGGAATACCTGGTTTTTTTTTGCGATTTCGTGGTTGGTCCCATGGGAAAGGTTGTTCAGTATGATCATCTTATTCGCTTTTTGTCATTCCGGATCATGACCCCGTTAACATCCTGTATAATAATTAATAATAGTTATGTATTTAACACAAAATCAAAATAAATTTAACACATAAGGTCGGGAACTTCTTGTACTAGTAGTATTTAGATTCTAACTTGTATGCATCAGTTTAGCGTAATCTCCCAGCGAGCGAAAAAACCATAGAATGCGAGATCCTTAAAAATTTCTACCCAAACACGTGCCGTAAACCCGGTATGCAAATGTTCGAAGTAAACGGCTGCCTGGCATCGTTTTGACACCCCGCCCCCAAAGTCCCCAAACCCGCATAATGGCAATGACAACCATTCTGTTGGGCCATTTTTTATTCGCTGTATGCTCCAACCTACAATTAACACAGCATCTAGATACACTGAATTGTATTTTCAATGTTCTCTAACTGCTCTTTTGCGAATACAGGCTAGAGTTCAATAATGTAATATAAAAGGTTCCTTCATTTCCTCCTCCTCGAGCTCTGTAGCCTAGTTGGTAGTGACCCTGCCTACGAAGCCGGAGGTCCCGGGTTCGAATCCCGGTAAGGGCATTTATTTGTGTGATGAGCATGAATATTTGTTCCTGAGTCATGGATGTTTTCTATGTATTATAAGTATTTTCTTATCTATATAAGTATGTATATCGTCGTCTAGTACCCATAGTACAAACTTTGCTTAGTTTGGGACTAGGTCGATTTCTGTAAGATTGTCCCCAAATATTTATTTATGTATTTATTTATTTTATTTGCCCGAACTTCATTTGCCATCCTATTTACAGACCATAATTTTGTTTACCATAATTTCATGTGCCATAACTGTTATTTACCATAATATTCATAAGACAGAATTGTCATTTTCCATAATAGCATATGCCATAATATCATTTGCCAGAAAATTATAATCCATAATATTCATATGCAATAAAATCATTTGCCATACCTTTTATAATCCATACTATATGTAAAATAACAAATTACTGTGTGATATGGGTGGTATTATGAAAAATTGCTACCAAAACCCAAATCAACGCAACCCCGTGGTCTTATCTGTCCTACTCCTAGAGTGTATTTAAAAGCTCGTGGAGACGAAGCGAGTTTCTGGCGGAAGCCCGGGCGGAGGGCGGGAGACTGAGTCCCAGAAACGAAAGCGGGGCGTACCATCACCAACGCACGATTACACTCAACTCCGACAACGAAACTATAGGCGCCTTTTATAGACTATGCTCATTATAACTCTTAGGCAGGTCGGTGTAGGTACGACGACGAGCGAAGCGAGGAGGAGTGTTAGGTAGAACTGCGACCCTACAGCGCGCGAGCCAAGCGAGCGAAGCGAGCGTGCCGCGGCAGCGGCCGGCGAAGCGCCAGAACCAAACATTCGCAACATTCGAACGGCTCGCAGAAATGTAGTTTGGCAAATGAATATTCTGTCAAGTAAAATTATAGCAAATAAAGTTTATGGAATATTAATGATTCGGGCATACAACATTATGGAAAATAATAATATGTCAAATGAATATTATAGAAAATGTAACGTTATGGAATATAAAATTCGGGCAAATGAAATTCGGGCAAATAAAAATCGGGCAAATGAAATTCGAGGACACGATAGATAACCGACACGTTTAAATACGTACCATTGACGACGCGACACTGAGGCAAGGTCATACAATTGACTGAGTTTTAGTGTGCCACTTTTGGAGCGCTTATAACCTATCTACCTCTTTTTCATATTACATAATTGCTAGAGTTTATGTATCTACGTTCATGTGAATATTTTTAGGGATCACACTTCTAACTTTTTTACCAAGCAAAAGTGGAAATCTTGTAAAGACAACTACGTAGAATTTGTCGTAAAAGATATGATTTTATGCAAAATAAGCCGTGTTTTACGGACAATTTATTCCGCACATGTGCTGCGTTCTTAAAGTGTGCCGTGAATCCGCTTTAGTGATGTGATCCGACGTATCGATATTTTATCGTTGTCTACCCACGCTGCGCCTTCCGGCATTATGTCGTTGTTATTGTTTAATTACTAGTTAGGTATTTGGGATTACGTTACATACGTTAAAAAGTAATTTATCAAAAAAATATAGCATTATGGCTTGCTGATCGTTTATAATTATGTATAGTCAGCCGCAGAGAAACGTGACCTCCTGTATACAAACTTTTATGGTGCTACGTTTCTCTGCAACTGACCGCAAGACGATGTAAATTCAAACACGACCGCCAAGACGACCGCTTTAGCCTAGTTGGTAGTGACCCTGCCTACGAAACAAGAGGTCCTGGGTTCGAATCCCGGTAAGGGCATTTATTTGTGTGATGAGCACGAATATTTGTTCCTGAGTCATGGATGTTTTCTATGTATTTAAGTATTTATTTATTTATATAAGTATGTTTATCGTCGTCTAGTACCCATAGTACAAGCTTTGCTTAGTTTGGGACTAGGTCGATTAGTGTAAGATTGTCAACTAATATTTATTTATTAAAACAAAAAAAAAAAAAAAAATATTCAAAACATTTATTCGTGACATCATTACTTAAGTAATAGTTAATAGAAACACACATAATGAAAAATACAAAAATATGTCCAGGTTCGTGTCACGAAATGGACCCTGCTCAGCATGAAGTAGGCTTTAACAGCCGGCGCTGGTCTTCCGCGGAGTCCATTTGGTCAAAAAGCGAAGGGCAACACAACAAGAGATTTATAAATAGACACAGTATGAGAAATAAGAGAAACAACAACAAATATAATATTGTCTAGACATAAAAAAGGAACGACGGTTAAATACAGTAAACAATGCTATTTAGTGCAGGCGTACACTTGTTGATATGCGATAAGTTGCATGCAACCACACCTGTTTGGGCTTTTATAGAATTATGAACTCGGCCATAATAAATCTTGCTGCTACTCTAGCGCCAGCAGCGACAATACTGGTAAATAGCAAGCAAAACAAACAACAAAAGAAAACTTCAAACAAAAATAAAATACATCTACATATATTACTACGCTTTCATTCGTCAAAAGGCATAAACACTTTGGACCTCGGCATTCAATAATTGAGATAAATAGTGCAGTACGTAAACATCGATAACTCTAGGTAACTCTTCATTACCAAAACCAGCGGACTGATGGAGAACCGTTCAAAATTCAAAATGACGTCACATTCAACGCCCGGAGTTCGTTTTATGACGTCATAACACATCAGCATGTTAGCTCGGGGGAAATTAGTTGGAGTTTACTGCCACTCGTTACAACTTGGAATCGTTAGTTGGGAATTTAATCGCAGACGTACGTGTGATAGAATTTTGGGGTTAAATCTATATTAGTTTGTGATGGCGTTATGATTAGTTTTAAGTGCGTTGTCATTACCAGAAGCGTATACAGGCCTTTAAAACGTTATAAAATGAACCGGAATTATAACGGTATATTCCGTTAGTGTTCGAAAATTACGTTATAACAAAATCAATATTCTCCATAACGATATAAATACCGTAACAGAATGAATAACAGAACAATATATAATAACGTTATAATATCGTTTTAAAATGCGAGCCGCGCGCTACGGCTGCGCCGTTGCCGCTCTGTGCCAATGCCAACATGCCACCACGTGGGCCGTAGCGCGACGTGCGACGTTGCCGTTATGTTGTTTTAGCTTCTAAATCTTATTAATGCTTGTTTACCTCGATCATTTGCAAATTGGTTGTGAATTGTGAATATTTGGTTGGTTGCGACGATAAATGGCGGAATAAAAATGGGACGCAGGAAACGCAACGCTGTCCACAGATTCGTGGACTTGCTCATAAATAAAAAGAAAGAGTGCCAATCTTAATAGCCCCTAGGTAAACACTATTACAATATGTAAGAGGGTCAATATTTTTTATGTTAATTGTTTGTCTCGGCACTAAATCGCAGACTCCCAGTATTAGGACCTATTCCAAACAAGCCCTACGACCGACGGTGTTGCCGTGAGCAAAAAATTATGCATAGGTATGTTGGTATGTGCTTTTGTTCATTAATCGTAATAAAATTAAAATATACTTATAGTTTCCGACATTTTATTTTATTTTTGATTTAGAGCCATTCCGAAAACGTCAAGTTAAATAAAATCTGATTATGAAACCAAAGAATGTGTGAATTTTCGATTCCGGTTCTTCGCCATAATCTGTCTAGATAGGCTCGCGATAGATAGGGGAGACCAAGGACGGTTGGTACACATAAATATGTTTCGATCCTCCTTTTCTTACGATTCATCCTCCTTTTCTAATTAATCCTTAGTCACTAAATATTTATATAAATAACTAGCTGTTGCCAGCGACTTCTTTCGCGTGGAACTAGTTATGGTCTTAGAAAAAATATTGCTATTAAATTATGTTCGGTGCAAGCTATTTATCGCTGTCCCAAACAAACTTCTACCATCTTAATGATATACAAAAACTATCCTATATCCTTCCAAGGGTCTCATATTATCTGTACGGGAAATTTCATCTAAATCCGTTCAGGGATTAGACCTACGTAAAAGGTAACAGTGCGATGAGTTCGTTAGTTTAAATTGATACATCTAAATTGAAAACTTCGTTTTTACAAACATAAATATCTTAAGAATCATCAACAGACGTTTTCATACAGTATTAAAGAAAACTATATTTTTATATGTCTACTAAGCTACATTACTGTTATAATAATAAGTACCCAATGTTGATTAAATCTATTCGATTCTGGGAGCATCGCAGTTCTAACCTAACCTATCCTACATTTCTGGTAACTGTTCAAATCTTACTTTAAAAAAGGTCTTGCTCTCTATACAACCTTCAAACCTTTTAACTCTCTTAGGGGATTAATAAAAAAAACGCTGAAATCGTTTTCTAATCATTAAACAAACGGTCCATAACCTAAGTAATAAATCTATTATTTTAAAAATATCTTGCTCTTCGTATAAACTTTGAACCCCCTAGAAACCCTCTTGGGGGATGAATTTCAAAAACATTGAAATGTATTTTTTAGTTTTAAACAAACCGTCTAAAATCGTAGTTACACTAATGTTTTACTTTAAAATTGTCTTGACCCTATACGGCCTTCGAATCCCCTTTAAACACTCTTAGGTGATGAATAAAAAAATCTACTAATCTGCTCTCTCTATTTTAAGACCAAAATTAAAAAATCTTACTTAAAAAAATACTTTTCCCTCCATATAAACTTGGAAGCCCCATTAACGCCTATAGGGGATGAATTAAAAAAAAACTCTGAAATCAGTTTTGTTGTCTTTTAACATACAGACTAAGACTGACATTAGAAATATCTTACTATATTTTCTTGCTCTCCATATAAACCTTGAATACCGTTTTAACACTTTTAACCCCCTTAGGGGTGGTATTTTTCCAAGACGATGAAAGGATTTTTTTTTTCTAATAAGTAATCGTACCACAAAGTTGCCCATCTCTACCTCAAAAAAAATGTTTCTCATCCTAATCTTGCATAAGTACCTTTTTAACCCCCTTAGGGATGGAATTTTCTAACACGTTAAAAGTACTAACTGTTTTTCTATTCTAATAAGTAATCTTTCTACAACGTTTCAAATCTCAAGCTCAAAAAAAGTGTTTCTCATACAAACCTTTCACCCCTATTTAACCCCCTTAGGGGTGGAATTTTCTAAAACGCTGACAGTCCTTTTTTGTATTGTATTTAGTAATCTTTCTACAAAGTTTGAAGTTTCTAGCTCAAAAAATAAAGTTCCCTCCATACAAACTTTGCACCTCTATTTAACCGCCTTAGGGATGAAATTTTCTAAAACACAGAAAGTACTTTTTTCTATTCTAATAAGTAATCTTTCTACAAAGTTTCAAGTCTCTAGTTCAAAAAATAATGTTTCCCCCATACAAACATTGCACCCCTGTCCCCTACTTAACCCCCTTAGGAGTGGAATTTTCTAAAACGCTGCAAGAACTTTTTATGCATCTTAATAAGTAATCTTCCTACAAAGTTTCAAGTCTCTAGTTAAAAAAAAAGTTTCCCTCATACAAACTTTGCACCCCTATTTAACCCCCTTAGGGATGGGATTTCCAAAAATTCCATCTTGTCCCTTCTTTTTAGTCCCAGTAGTTTCGGCTGGGCGTTGATGAAATAATTTACCATGTTATAACAATGCCATTAATATCTGGGGGCACGGCAGTGCCCCCGCCAAGTCGAGCGCGAAGCAAACACTGCCGTACCATCCTTTACTGGAACCATTTCGCCACATTTTCAGGCCCCTATTTGAGAACCTCTGGATAAGACCAGAATGCAGAAATTTTCGTCATCCAGTAAGCTATAATCACATACTTTAAATCCAAAATGTCAAGTCTGTAGGTCATTTAGTTCCGAAGTTAAGCGAAAGCAAAGTTTCGCATTTATGACACTCACTCATGATCATCAAAATAGAACTAGTACTTCCCATAAACTCAGAGAGCTGAAATTTGGTACAGAGTTAGGGTTTAATGGCCACATAAAGGGAAAACTATAAAAAATTGCTATTTCAACCCAGTTTTCTAGATACACCAACTGTATACATTACTTTGTAATCCTATACAAATATATAGGATTACAAAGTTACATTTGCAGTGAATGGGAAAATTCAAAAGCAAGAATGGGCCTGCATTCATAGTTTGTATGTATGGATAACACATTAACCTTCAAAAAGAAGTGAGATTCCATAAAAAACACTCCATGTAAAAAAGAGGCCAAGTCTCGAAACTCTTCCACCGTAAAAAGTTGTGAGATATTTCGTAGAGCCAAGTCTTAGGCATTCTTTAATCTTTATTTGCTTGCTAAATGAAATTCTGTAACTTGGCAATCACACAACTTTCCTGCATTAATGGATTTCTGCATACCTAAAGCTATGTAGTATTGTGTGATTGCCAAGTCACAAAATTTTATTTAGCAAGCAAATAAAGATAAAAGAATGCCTGAGACTTGGCTCTACGAAATATCTCACAACTTTTTACGGTGGAAGAGTTTCGAGACTTGGCCTCTTTTTTACATGGCATGTTTTTTATGGGATGATGAATTTCCGATTAATGAGGCACAGAGTAGCTAAAGACAATCTGATTTGAAAATTATTAGTCAGGATATTCGTATCAGGCTACAACCTGCGCCGACAAGCCGAGCAAATCGAAAAATTCTCTATTTTACTATGACGTCGTGCACTCTAACAAACAACCTACGTTACGTAATCACATCGCTTACATTGCACGAGTAGGCTATACTGAATGCGAGAAAGGGGTAGCCTATAACGTTATTACATTATTATATCGGTTAAAAAAGTATCGGTTTTATATTAATGGTTTAGATTTATAACGTTATAATGGATATCGCTATACAGCGCGTCAAATATCGGTTTCGAGTATAGCGGTTTTAGGAATAATAACGTTATAAATGATAGCGCTATACGAAAATAGCGCTATTTAAAGGCCTGAGCGTATACTTTCGGATTACACACATCAGATGTTTCAGAGTTATTAGCGTGTTACAGAAAAGGAATGATATAGTTTTGCATAATTAAATAGAAGTAGGTAGTTGTTAAAAAACGCAAATAGATTAGCGTGGGCACATATCTAGTAAAAGTAAAAAAGCATGTTCGGATTTAACTTCGCCTTACTTGAAAAAAAAAGTACACTGCCTATTGGTTTACTGTTTTCTCTGCCTATTATTACTAGATCACGCAAAAATTGCTGAACCAGGGTGAAGTTTTCCTATACAGGGCGTCCCACGCCTATGCCACATGGAGGGAAAGTCAAGATGGTCATTCTGAAATTAATTCTCTAAATAGGATACTATTGGAAGTGGAAGTTGATATATGAAATCACGCAGACAAATTCACGGTCAATACTTACTTATATACAATATTATATAGGGGAATAGTGAAAAGTCTATGAGATTGCAGCTTACAAAGTTTTTGTGTAGGGGGTAATCTCCGGAAATATTCTTTCGATTTTAATTAATTTACAGGTAAGTATGGATATAGATTACATCCTATCCCGTGGCACCGCCTGGGTCCGCTTCTTCGTTGTAAAGCCGGGTCCACTGCGTTGTGTTCTCGGTGTTTTTCGAACAGAAAAGGGGCGTGGCCAGAATGTTTTTTGTTCAAAACAACATAAACATGTATTCCGTCACGGATGGAAAACATTCCATTGTTTTTTTTTTTTTTTTGATTACAACATTGTTTTTGAAAGTTTTGAGTTTGAGTGAAGAACTGTCAAATAGGGCATTATTTAAATTATAATTATTTGCAATCGAGTGGAATAAAGATAAGAAGCTGTATTTTATCCAATGATCAAAGATGGCTAATTATACTGGGATGACAATTGTCAAAAGGAAAAGTGAAATGTTATGAAAAACAATATATTGTTCACTTCAAAGTCGCAATGGACGGGCAGTTGTACCAAAACATGTTTTGTTACATATTTTGCTAACATGTTTTGTCGGTTTTTTGGCGCAGCGTGTTTGAAGCCGTGTGGCTTGATAAATACGTGGACGGAGCCGCGCTGGCAGCTAGTTTATTATGAAGCGCCATTACGTTATTTGACTACATTGTTCGAATAACTTCTTTGTAGAAGAGGTCGTAACGTGGCCCCGTTAAAATACTAAGCAAGAGTTTAAGTAATATGTAACTTTTACAAGACCGCTCAGACTGGCTTGGTTATGTTAAAAAAATGCAAAAAGGAACAGTTTCATGTCTGCAAAAACGGGAAACAAAAATCTCGTCGCTTATTAATATTATTGCGCATCAAAATGGGCTTTTTAGCCTTGGTCAAAGTTTATTTTTGCTTTTCTACAATTACTAACGTGGAAGCGACTGCTAACGAAAACATGTTTCTTTTTAAAGTGATTAAATTTATTATTTGCCACGAGTGGGTTTTGAACCCTTGGCCTTTGCATTCCGTCCGCTATCCAATTGAGCTTTCGTGGATCCCACTCGCAGCGACAAACTTTTCAATAACTCCACTGTCATTCTACTACCTACAAATTCCTACGTGTAAAGGTGAAACACGAATTGTTGTCAATGAATGAGTTCATATTCTTTGCTAGTAGTTTAATGCGTTTTTTTCTGTTAAATTTGACGGTTCCATCTTTTAAAGTTAAATTGCTCATTGATTAGTTAAAAGTCACTGGTCTTGTCCATTAGCATCGAAAGACGGAGACTGCAAGTAGTTTTTCTTCTGTTATAACAAAAACTAAATGTGAAGTAGTGAATGAATTGAACCAGTCACCAAAAGATAAATGGGTAAGGTCGTTATATCTTGTTCCTGATTAAGCAGTTTAAATCGTCTACATTTTAATCACTTCCAGTGTGTTACGCCAATTAGCCATATAAATGCATTACTAATATTCGTAACACACTGGAAGTGATTAAAATGTAGACGATTTAAACTGCTTAATCGGGAACAAGAAATAACGGCCTTACCCAAATATCATTAGTCCAATATTAAATTCATTATTAAAAGTGTTACTTTTTGTAATGTCTATTTTCTTTTAATGTAATGCCAGTGCGGATGTCACGCAAATCTAGCTGTATAAGATCGTATATATCGACAATACGAATATATATTTTCTTAATTTCCTCTTAGTATTATGGGTCCAGCGAGAGTCTGAGAGTTGGTGCTGTTTAAGGAGTCGCACAGTCGTAATTAAATAATATAGTGAATGAAAAAAGCGCCACAAGTGGGTCCCACGATATCTCAGTTGGCAAGAGCGACGCATGAAAGTCATCGGCAAATCGGAGGCAGGCAAACATCCCGATCGAGATGTTTTTTTTTTTATGTGTTTGATAATTATGATTTCGATACCATTTATCGATAACAGTGCATCCTTAGTACTGCAGGCTGCGTCTTGCGACGTGTGGACGTGTTGTTGTATGTGGTTAGTCAGGCATGTTCCTCTTGTGTCTAGTGAATACGAATATGTTAAGTGAATCGTACCGCTTCCTGTAAAAAGTAAAAAAATAATGTTAAAACTAGCTGGTTGACACAGCACTTAGCTTAGTTTGGTATCGGCGCAAGAAATAACACATATATATTCACCAACAAAGTGATCTAAAACACGACTTCATTGCTAAGGGTGTTCAGATTTCTGAACTTATTTCTATCTCAGAAATTATTTATGAACTCGAGAGTTAAGAACTTTTGGTGAGAAAATGTATACCTACTCAGGATAAAGTAAGCAGTAAAACAAATTCCTACACACACGTCGGAATCGTCCGATGCGACGTACTCACACAGACACGTTTCGATGCAGTAAACTTCCTAATGCTCGATTTAAATTATTTAAACGTATTAACTTGTTAAGTAACAAAATTTTAACTTAATATTAAGTGACTACCTTCTTCCCGTGGGTGTCATCGAGTTTTACGCGACTAAGGGAGCCGGGTTGAAGTGTTGTGGGAGATGGGATAGCCTATCACTACGATATCACATTTTGTCGATCTTTCAAAAAAAATGTATCCGAACCCTTTGTGGAGCATATTTTAGACATACTCGTACATAGACGCTGTAGGTTAATATTACCAACTAGTAACAAATTAGTACTCATAAGAAAAAGCGCTCATAACATGTGTATTACTATATTTAATAAAATACCAGCTTACATTAAGACATCGCCTATAAACGAATTTAAAACAAAATTGTATAAATTATTGATTGATGAATGTTTTTATAGCATTAACGAATTTTTATTGTAGTATACATTTTGAATATTAACTGACATTTAATTTACACACTATATAAAAAAAAAACTTGACTTCAAATTCTAATTTTAATTGTAATTTCTTCTTTTTGTATGTTAATCTGATTACCATTACTCTATTTCTTCCTTATTAAATTAATTACGTACTATAAATATTTGCGCAAAATTATAATTAATCTTGTAATAGTATTAAAAAAATAAAAAATAAAATAAAAAAAAAAAACAATATGCAAGAAATAACCATTGTAATACAAGTAAACTAGACACTTGATAAAATTATTGTGTATACTTAGGTGTGTTTTTAAAGATTACTTTTTGAATTATTGTAATTGTCCTAAAAATGCATGAATAAAGGCTATTACTATTACTATTACTAATTGTATTTAATTCTAATTTTACTAGACTGAGTGACTTATATATCGCTGACAAATATTTTCACTGAATGTATAATGGGAAGCAATGTATATAAATTAAGATCTTATGGAACCATAATTATGTTCCTTGTGAATAAACGAATTTCATTAATTCATTTCATATCCACATTTATGCTAAAAGTGGCGCTGGAAAATAAGTTTCATGTACTCTGCCTACCCCTTTTAGATGTAATGAACGGGTGCCGTTCATTCGCCATAAAAACAAAATGCATAATTTCAAGTAGCATACGTACGGAAATAATAACAAACTATTATCATTATAACAAAATGGATATTATTATTGGTCATAACATTTAAATAACATAACACTCATTTATCACCACCACATTTGCTATAACGTTTATGTGTACTAATTTATTTTTGCATAACATACATTTAGTATAATGATTAAAACGGATAACTTGCTATCACATCCTAGAATAACAGACACAGGTAACAAAACCGAAACGGAGCACACCAATATCCACGTGGTCTTGTCTGTCCTACCCCTAGAGTGTATATAAAAAGCCGGAGGCGCGGAGGGGGAGCAGCGGCGACCGTGCTTTGTCATACGAGGGCGAAAGGGCTGCTTTCCCCGCAGCGCCGGAGCTAAGGCGGAGTCCTGTCACTGTCCAATCGATAGATAGCTTAAATATGAGAAGGGCACAGAAGGTGAGTAAATGAAGAACAACTATTAAAACATAATGAGCATGAAATATTATACAGAGTAACCATTATAGCGTTTGTTTATTATATAAATGCAATTTATTAACATTGATGATTATAATCGATGAAATTATGCAAATAGTTTTTATTCATTTTGTTTTAATGCATTTTAACCACTTATACAACCTGAAATGATGCAATTCGTTATTATGCAAAATGAAAATTATGCAATTGGTTTTTATATGAAACATTACACACCCGTAATGAACGGCATGTATAATATATTAAGTGACTAAATGCGTGTAAAAAATAATTTATTGATTGTTAACGACTTAATAAGTACGTGTAATAGAGCATAAGTGCAAGTCGGGGTAGTCGGTGGTACATTAAGTCCGCGTGCCGCCCATTGCGGCTCATAGAAGTCATAGAAATAGTTTTAAAAGGAGCTCAGGTGTAGAAAGGTCTAAGGGACCCTATTTGAGATTTAGCTAATATATTGACCGAGGTACTGACTTATAGTTTAAGAGACCATAGACGAGCGCAGCATTTCTAAGGTTCAGCAAAGTGCCAAAACGCTACATGCAAGTAGTATCCGTAACTCAAGATTTAATCAAACGTTTGGCACAGCGCGCCGATATCGAACCAAAGGCATAAAGGCAATGCATTACCGAAGACATGTATTACGGATGTATTGTCTATACTAATCTAAAACAATTATGAAGAAGTAACGTAAGTTTAGATCTTTGTCAGTAGGAGATTAACCAGTTTCCGAGCTTACTCATTAGATTGGAAAATAATCTTCATCAACATATAGAATCGAATATCAAGAATATGATTAGAACTTGTATATAAATAATTAACTTTAAAAGGAATAAAGGCTTGAATCTATGTATATGTACCTAACTTTACAAACAAAGTTTAAAAACGACTTCAATTCAGTACCCCGCTTCAAGTGTACCGCTGTTGGTACTAGTACATAATGACCTATGTAGTCAAATGATTTATTCATCGCATAAATTGGAAATGTTTTCACTGTCAACGTGGATGATAAACATAGATATTAATACCCAAATAAACTTAACTATAGATAATGTCGAAGGGTCTAAGAAGTCTTATGGCTCTGGAAGACTGCTACGAGAATCTATAAAAACGATAAGTAACAAATACAACGGGTTTCAACATATTTATACTGATGGGTCTAAATTTGAAGATGGCGTTGGGGCAGCGTTTTTTGACCCTCAATCGAATATCAAAGCGGCGTTCAAGCTAAATGATAAGTCTTCAATCATGTCAGCAGAATTATATGCCATACTCGAATGCCTATCATACATACAGTCATGTAATGGGAAGAATTTTGTAGTACTCAGTGACTCCAAGAGCGCACTACAACATTTAGCTCGATGCCCCTCTTGTGAACGAGGTCTCCCCGTAGCTTATAATGTTTTGGATTTATATTTACAGCTGCAAAACAGTGGAAGAAATATAAAATTCCAATGGGTCCCATCGCATATAAGTCTTGCAGGCAATGAAGAAGCAGATAAATTAGCGAAATTAGCAGTCGAAGAGGGGATACATGTAAACCATATGCCTTTTTTTACCGATCTACTAAGAGAATCCAAAGGTAAATGTTTTGAAATTTGGAAAACCTATTTTGATGAGAGGTCCAGAGAGAAGGGCATATGGTAGAAAACTATGGTTAGCGAACCTCCGAAGATTCCCTGGTTTTGTGAGTCTCGACTAAATAGACAGCAAGTTGTTATAAGCATGCGACTGCGCTCCGGGCACATTCCACTAAATGTGTTCGGGCATTTGATGAGGGTGGTTGATTCTCCAAACTGCTCGATTTGTGGTGTGAGAGAAGATGTCTACCACGCATTGGTGGAATGTGCTCGAATCGGAGCAGACCGCAGGGTACTTGAAACACAAGCCAAACTTAAATTAGCAGACATTGGCTTATGTAACATAATATTGTCTAACCCTACATCTAAATTAGCAATCAAACTGTACCAACTAATAGTTAAATTACTGAATTGTAGACAATGAATCATGTAATGCCTATGAGGCCGGCATTATCGCTATGCGATTAAGGCCTTGTTTTTTCAATAAATATTAAAAAAAAAAAACAGTGTGGCAATAAAATAGGGTATTTGACAACAGTGAAAATAATTTGTCTTTTCATTAGCAACAGATAAAAATTACGAAAATACTCGGAAACTATCAATCTTTTATTTAAGTTTGCTATTTTAAGATTTTTAACGTCATAATAACTAACAATAAGGACGTTGTTTGATTGTGACGTCACAAGCAAGTAATCCAAATCCCTACAAACGGACGGAGCGAACGGAGCGTTTTTGACGTTTCTTAAAAATAAGCTGATTTGACTTTTGTGAAATACAGTATTACAGTAACTCGTTTTCACCAGGATCTCATCATCAGATCCTGACCTGGTGTTGACCATGAGGCCACCTGGGCAGGGCACCCTTTCAAACAAAAAAGAAGTTTCCAAATCGGTCCAAGCGTCTTCAAGTAATCGGGAAAACATACAATAACTACAACTTAGAAAAGTTGAAAAACCCCCGACATATTCATTTCAAAGATCAATATCTCAAAAATGGCTGAACCGATTTTCATAAAACATAGCTAAAAACACATATTATCTATGACACAAAAAAAAACTAAACGAAAATCGGTTCATCCGTTTGGGAGCTACGATACCACAGACAGATACACAGACACGTTAAACTTATAATTACCACTTATTGCGTATACTAACTCTCTTTGCGTCGGGGGTTAAAAATTAAAAGAGTCCGAAGAATTAGAACCTCCTCCATTTTATATCGAGTTAAAATGAAAATTCTGCAATAAATTGGTGACCAAAAGCGGTTTAGTTCGAAAAGCAGAATCAATCTTTGAATTGGAAGCCCTGGTCAAGCCAAAGGGACATTTTAACATGAAACTTTGTACACACAATGGGATCCGCTACATCTAGCTCGGAAACTAGTTTCTGATGCTAGAAATTAAAATAGAAAAAAAAAATCAGTGAGTAGAACGTTTTTAATATTTATAAAGACTCTAATGGCTTAATTTTTCTATTATATTATTTATAACAAGAAACTAGTTTCTGGCCTAGATATGGTGGATCCATGGTTAACAACACAGGTACTCTCTTCCGAGACTCATCAAACGGCATTTAACAGCAAGATGACGTAGGCTTGTGTCAGTCACGTGGTTCGCGAGTCTCGGAAGAGAGTACCTGTGTTGTACCATGTGGTGGATCCCATTTGGTGAATGGAGCGTATGCGTGCTTGCGACTCTTGAGGCTCCCATACGCCAATGACCTTCGATCTGAATCCCTTAGTTTTCTAATGTTTTTTGTAGCTTATTATATTAACAACAACGACTTTAAGCAATATAGTATCCCATATTTACTTCAAACTTCATTGTTTTCGAGATATTTGGCATCAAAGTTGAACAATTTTAGGCCAAAAAACTGGTTTTCTGGCCATAACTTTTGTGTTAATTAGTTTAAAATTAAAACCCTCTGCCAGTTTTTAGAGACGTCATAGACGAACCCAAATTTGTAGATTTCGTATATGTTAGATCTTTCACGTCAATAGAGATGCGAAATAAGTGTTTTTTTAGACAATGTTTAAAAAAATCATACAAAATTAAGTATTAATTTGTTTCAAAATCCGGTCTGTCAAAATGGAGATAAAAGATTGAAGAACCGATAGCCGTTTGATTTATGATTCTATCTGTAGTGCAAAAGTAGTAGATACGATTCAAAACTTGTCAAAAATCGATGAAAACCTCGGGTAGCCCCTCTAACGGCCGTATTCATAAACGTTCTACTAGCCTATTTTAACTAAAATGGCGTTAAAATTAGTTTGTCTTTATCTGTTACTTTGACAGTTGTGTTCGTAAGAAAGGGACAAAGGACATTTTATTTAGCAGAGGTATTTTAAGTTTCATGAATAAGGGGGTAGGTTTATGGATTCGGTAAGCGTACCTCTACTTCTAAGTCTAACGCGCTCACAACCTCTAAACTTATTTAATTTAGCTATCACAATGTCAGTGTCTCGGTAAATATGTAAGCACGGTTAGTTTAACCGACTAGAGGATCGCGTTAATCTTAGCCGAGTATACGAGGTGTAGCTTAACGCCTTTATGGCGTCGGGCCAGACAGTGAGCGATTCCTGTAGAGAATAAACAAGCGCGTGTTTTGTTTTTAAAGTGAGTTATATCCACATAACTTAGAACAGAAATGTGTAGGTACTGAACACTCGCAATGTCCGCTTTATGTAGCCAAAGCTACAAGCATACTTTAGAAATAACTTTTTCCAAGCTTAGGCATCATTTTTACAGTACAGTTTATATTTCTGCAGAAGATTTAAATTATAAGTATTAAGAGAAGTATTTAAAAACAAGTGGTAAGTTAGGTTGTTATTGTAGTTGTTTAGTCAAAGTCAAAGTCAAAATTATTTATTTGCAGAAGTACAGTAAATATACAGTAACAGGTCTTATGTTTCATACAACGTGCCGTGTACTCGGCCTGCATGCAGGCATGCAAATATGAGAGCGCGCTCAATTAATTTAAAATAATATAATAGTAAATTAAAATAGATACAAAAACAATGTCAGACAGAAAATAATAATAAAACTAGCATAGAAAATAACTGAAAATTAAAATGTCAAGTACTGGAACGGTCAAAGATACAAAATAATAATAACAGCAAAATTAACAATATTAACAATAAAATTAAGCTAGAAATGTCAGGTACGGTCTAAATAACTATTTACACTATAAAAACAATGGTCAAGGAGCCATGCAGTTAATTTGTTTTTAAAACTATTTCCTTGCAGTACCTTTATTTCTTCAGGGAGGCTATTAAACACAGTAATACACATATTAAATACATTTTTGCGATACATAGATTTGGTGGCTCGTGGTTTATGGAGTAGGCTCCGAGTTTTTTGACGAGCTCCTCTGCGCATGACTTCACCCCGCCTTTTAAAATATGGTAGGTGAGTGTTGACAAAAACACATACTTCCCTTATGTATAGGCATGGTAAAGGAAGTATTCGCAGCTTTTTAAATAAAGGTACACATCCAGCGTCACGCACAGCATTACAAAGAATCCTGACACATTTCTTCTGAATTTTAAATACTCTATCCACATCCACAGAGTTGCCCTAAACAATTAGACCATAGTGTATAACGGATGACACATAGCCATGGTATGCTGTTATCGCGGCTTCCATAGACACCGTATCTCTCAGTCTTCTGAGACCAAAGACAAATCTGTTCAGCTTGCCACAGACTTTTTCAATGTGGTCTTTCCAGTTAAGGTGTTTGTCAATCGTTATGCCTAGAAAATCATATGAAGCTACTTCATGTACACAATCATCATTATATTTGATTGAGATTGGTAGAGAGTTCGAATTGTAAGAGGTAAATTGCATGCATTTGGTTTTACTAATATTTATTTTTAAGTCATTCCTATTTAGCCAATTGATTATGTCATTTAACGAATTATTTATATCCTGTTTAAATGTGAACTTATTATTACACTTAATAACGAATGTCGTATCGTCTGCAAACATGATACATTTTTGGGACGTTGCATTAGGCAAATCATTAATGTAGAGTAAGAATAACAGTGGGCCCAGGATACTGCCTTGTGGAACTCCTGTCTCCTTAACTCTAATCTGGGATCGAAATGTTGATTTTAGAATTGAATGGTTAGACTCAGAAAATCTGCTAATCTCGGTGCATTGTAACCTGTCTTGTAAATAACTCCTGATCCAGTCAAGCGCTTTACCTCTCACGCCGTACCGCTCGAGCTTACAAAGGAGTCCAGAGTGGTTTACAAAATCGAACGCTTGAGACATATCCAAGAACACCGAAGCTACTGGGACACCGTCGTTGATGCTTTGGGTAATGTCTTTAACGAGTTCAAAACATGCGTGCGCTGTCGATCTACCTTCACGGAAGCCAAACTGCTCAGAACACAGGACGTTATATTTTTTTAAAAAACTACTTAGTCTTACATAAAATGCTTTTTCAAGTATTTTAGAAAAAATAGGTATTAGAGTGATAGGTCTGTAATTACGCGGATCTTCTTTATCACCTTTTTTAAAAAGAGGCTTTACTATGCATGTCTTTAGCTGACTAGGAAAAACACCCTCAACAAAAGACAGATTTATGATATGTGCAAGTGAATGGCAGATATATGGAGCACACAGCTTGAGAATTTTCGTAATGATACTGTCATATCCACATGCTTTACTGTTTTTGAGGGCCATAATTATTCTATGTATTTCAGTGTGGTTTACTGGATTCAAAAACATTGTATGTTGAATATCAGAACACATAGTTTCGATAATACTAGATTTATTAGTTTTATTACCTATATTATTAGGGAATAAATTGATTGACTGTGTCGATTCAATAAAATAGTCATCAAATAAATTACAAATGTCATAAGGATCTGAAATAATGTGATTATGCAATTTTAATGTATTAATGTCATTGTCATGAAAGTTATTGCAAATTGTACTAGAAATCATGTTACACTTATTGTCACTATTCTGTATGTATCGGGTATTTTAATTTTTTGTGCGTTCATAAGACACTTTTTTAATATTCGATTATAGTTTATGTATTTATGTCTCAATGACTGTTTATTTACAGTTGCTCTTTTAAATTTGAAATAAAGACTTCTTTTCACTTTGCAACAGTTAGCACTCAATCCTTATTTTAGGTTAATATAAAGATGGTCACATTAATTATCCATTACTTAAAAATATTTAGGAACGACCCTTCATAAAAATAAAAATAAATTCAGGGTAAAATCTTACACAAATTGACCTGTCCACCACTCGGCCACTGTTAGTCGGGGTGCGGGGGCGGGGCGGGTAAATGATAAACGAGCGTCACGTGCGACTAACGCATATACGATCGCAGCCGCATTCCTTAATTACTAACATTCCTCCACCTTTAGCCTAAAAATATCGTCTGTAGTCTACAGGGTTGCGATTCCTACGAGGGGCCGGTGGCTCAACCTCCGGGGATGCGTTAGGCGACATGAACTGCTCATCGGTCTCTCTGACCGTCTCTGATGCGGGCTCGCCCTGATCATTGGCAGTCGAGCCGGGTATTAAGCTGCCCATTCACGACAGGTCCATCAATCCAAATGGAGTGATCGTCTTCCAAAATCCTTTCGTGAATGTGAAAAACGTGAGCCAATTGAATGGAAGTCGTCTAGCTTTGGATTTCCAAACGGATTGAAATCCATGCATCCAGTCCAAATGGATGTCATCCGCAGCCAACTGTCAATGTCAAAAATGTCTGCCACGCCATTTGGAAGACGTCTGAATTGTCAATGAATGTGAAAAACCACGTCCATTTTTTTGAGATTTTCGTCTCAGTTTAAGTTTAGCTTTCGGCGTTTGAAGATATTTTGTGCTCGATCGATTTTTTTATTGCCATACAATATGTAGTTGCCAACATTAAACAATCCATTATTATATAAATGAAAGGCTCTACAGTGGCGACCTGAGGCGCTGCCACGAAAATCGAAACTCGAAATTCGTATACATGCATCCCTATTACTCGTGTAAGTTAAGTGCGATAGAGATGGAGAGACCGGAACTTCGACTTTTGAAGTTCGTGGTTATAGCTCTGTCCAGCTTGGCGTTCACAGTCAAGTGCGTACCTACGTCCAAATGGTAGTGTAGTCAATGTGCCTTCAATTTGGAATACTTCCATTGGGAAGTATTCCATTAAGAAGTCTTCCAAACAGACGTGTCGTGAATGGGCAGCTAGGCTCACAGCTTCTTCGGTAACCGTACACTCATCGTGTCCTATCGTTTGCTGTTCTGGCATCATGCCTGACGGACTCGAATCCAGCTCTCCCTCTGTGGTTGTCGTCATCTCTAGCGCTTCAGCTTGCTGCACAGTGAGTTCCTCGCATCGCTGATCCAGTGAAATAACAACTGCAGGCATTTCTACTATTGGTTGGTCCACCCGAGAGCAGTTTGGTTGAACTACCAAATCGTCCTGGTCTACTTCTTCCCCTCTTAGTTTTAAAAGTTGATTAGCGTGTCTCTTAATTATTTGGTTACAACACTGTAACTTCACTGTAAACAAACTTTGTCCTAATTGGCTCATTAGCATTACAGTTCCTTTGGCCCAATAAGTTTTTTTCGCACTGTACATTTTAACTAAAACTAATTCATTCACCTGAAAAGTCACAACTATGCCAGCCATAATATTTACACTAGCAAACCTAGAGCAAAGCCTATGGGTACTAGACGACGCTAAACATACTTATATAGATAAATAAATACTTATATACCTAGAAAACATCCATGACTCAGGAACAAATATTCGTGCTCATCACACAAATAAATGCCCTTACCGGGATTTGAAACCAGGACCTCTCGCTTCGTAGACAGGGTCACTACCAACTAGGCTAAAGCGGTCGTCATTGAAATGCAATTTCTCATCCATTTCATATTGTGTATACAACTACACTACACTGTCTTTGATTTCCTGCTTAAGGGTGCGACCACACCGGTGCGTAACGCGGCCTATACGCGTTGACGTGTCGAATGCGTCATGTATTCTTCATACATTTTGCTGCGTTTACGGTGCGTTAGCGTATTTTGAGCAGCGGTGTGGGCGTACCTTAACAGTGTTAATGTTGAGGTCGTGATGCAGCCTATCATTTGAATTTTGTGCCCCACTCCGATTAATTTTGTATGGTGTTATGTTTACAGCTAGTGAAACTTTAAACTCACAGTAACGCAATAGAATGTAGCATAGTGGTTGGTAATACAGTCATTATTATTCAGTTAATATAGTTCAATGTAGCCCAACTATGGTTCAAAAGTAAATCATCCGTTTTTATTAATACCAATGTTGTATTAGTAATTTTAGACGTTTTTGTTTGAGTTATATTACCTATCTTAGAGTTCATCCACAGTAATAGTAATCTTATCTAATTCCTAAACAAGTGATATTAGATTTAATTTGTATCATTGGGTCCCATGGAATATATTAGGTGGGAAGTTTTACGATACTCGTCTACTCCTTTAAAGTAATCCTTTACCCCGACTGTCACTTTCCAGCCGCACAATTATGGCGCGCTCCGATCTCTCGCTCCCACTTATTGGGATTATTTAGTGTGGGCGACTTTTTATAAAACTGTCATTGAAAATGGAATCTTGTACCTTGGACGATAGAGTTGCTATTTGAATGTACTACTTTGATGCAATTCGGCAAACTCAAATAATCTCAAGTACTTATATGGTTCACTGCTGCCGGTCCCGCCGCCGCTGGAAGTCGTGGCCAAGCCACAAAAACAAACAAAAGGCGATTGACACACAAAAAATGATATGCGCCCCGCGCACGCGCGAGATACCATCACTTGATCACGTCCATTTGAATTTGGAATGCCGTACTGCGTTACAACTGACGTTTGTGTAACGCATCTGTTAGATAAATGTTTTGTTTTTGGTTTTTGAAACTGGGCCACTACAATAATAACGTGAGAATTATTATTTCTACTTGGTCCATCTGCCCCGTCCATTACGCATTCTAATTTGATTTAGAAGTATTTTGTACGCCCGTGATATATTATCTGTTGAGGGAGCAAAGCTGTATTAGGGTCTCAAACAGCGTACATCTACGCATTAACTCAATGGTATTGACAATTTGATAAATACAACATTGCTGTCTGACCAGATACTTACTAAGAAGCAAGCACGGTGACACACATTTAAATCAAACTGAAATGAGAAACATATTATTAGATTGACTTACAATTAGTTACTTTCACTTTTAAAACATTTGTTACATGGAATTTGCGATTCAGTTGACGTGAAATTTGGTTAGTGAGTTTAGCAAAAAAGCCCGTCACGTAATGTTATTTTAAACAACAACTTCTTTTGTATTCCTTTGTATTTTCACGTACATAAAGCATGGAGAAAAGCCGTTATATTTCTTCTCTTGGGTAAAATGTAAAAAGTGTTTATAGGGATAGTTAACCGTACTGCACTACTCAGTAATTACTCTTCTTAAAACCATTCTGTATCATAATTTCGTATTTTTCGCCAAGAATTATAAAGCAAGATGGTGTTAAATCCACCTTTAACAGCAGACTGCGTCGCACTTTACCTTATACTGCACAAAGAATATAAGTGTCCAGACGATACACTTAAAAATAATCTAAATATTTTACCAGAACAATCTCCATACCAACTTTTGTCTAAATCGGTTCAGCTGTTAAAGCGTCAAATAGTAACAAACACGCAGTTAGACAGACAGCCAGTGATTTGACGCAATTTGATTACGATTGACATAATATCACGTCACTGACAGGCAGTTGGCGTCAAGCTTAGATGAGAAAACCCAAAATTACTACCTAGTATGCGACCAAACTGGAATAACTTTTTATCAGAGATTAACTGTCATAATTGTATGAACGGATCCAGGAATAAATTTATTTCAAATAACATTTAATTAACGGTTATTATAACAGTATTCATTTTGTTACCGCGTGTTCACACTGCGTCCGTTTCCGTGTCCGGGAGGCATCCGTCTCTTTCGCACTCGGGCGAAACATCGCAAGCGAGAAAAAGAGGGATGCCTCCCGGACACGGAAACGGACGTAGTGTGAACACGCGGTTACTAATAAAATACATATGGACCATTGCGTAGTCGGAAATAAATGTTTTTTTTTATACAAAGCGCTCAGCTAAATAAAATGTGCTTTGTCCCTTTCTTACGAACTCAAATGTCAAAGTGATAGATCATGGCTCAGGCTTGTAGAACGTTTGTGAATACGACCATAAATAAGTGTTTTAGCGAAATTAACTTCATTTGAACTAACCATGTCCTTTGGGAATTAACGGAAATTGCCGGGAAAACGTAATATTCTATTATTATACATGTAAATCTGATTTATTTCTTAATAAATATTAAGGCATAACCCAGTTTAAGAGAAATGTGGCACTTACAAAGCTTTTCAGTGTCTATTTCAATTGACTGATCCATATTAGAGCTCTCAGAGGCGCATTAGGGCCCGTAATCGCATTTTATACCTGGATGAGCTCGGAACAAGTGAACTATACGTATAGAAACCAGACAACATTGAGCGGACGGGGAAACTATAAGAAACTGGCTGCGATTATGACCGGTGTATAAGTTAGCAGCTAGTGTTCCATGCTCTGTTACCTCAATATATAATCAATTGAGCGTATCAGCGAATAAAGAAAATATTTTTGGGACATATGGCGCGTCGTCCCAATATATTCGAATACATCATGATGACGGCAAAGGCAGTGGGTAAACAACTTTGTGGCAGACCACCACCCAACTGGAGTGATCAAATCACCAAAGTCGACTCCAAGAACACCAGAAAGAATAGCGACAAGCAACACAAACATGAAAACGCGACAGATAAACCTATCCTAGTCTTTTTCCTAGTATTATAATTACAAAGTGGCGGATAGTCTGTGTCGAGTGCAGTACTTGTGTTAACCGTTCTGGCACTGCATGCAGCTAGCCACTGGGTCCAACGGCGAGGCATCTGTACTCGCCGACAATGACATAGCGGTCACAATCATCAACCTTGAGGGACCGACATGGAATTGGATACTCTGCCATTGCCCGGGCTTCATAAGAAACTTGACCCTCAGTTTTCCAAACACAATCGGTTAAAAATAGAGCTAAGCAAATATGATTTACTATAAGATCCGAATCTGTGGTTCCGACGTGCAATAAAAAATAATAGGCGCTCCGACAATCTTCTCGGCACGCTTCCAAACAAAGATTTGCGATTTTCCTTGCTTAGTCTACTGGCCGGGAAGTTTTTGTATACTCATGTTGGTTGATTCGAGTATTTAGAATGCGTAAGTAATGTTGGATTTAGTGTTTAGCATACACAAGCATATTTTACGATACAAAAATAAATATACATACTATTGGACGATATGACTGTAACAAAAATAGGCCCTATGAGGCAAATATTTGCCCTTGCTGGCATTTGATCCTTGGATCGTCCGCTTCGCAAACGTTGTGTCACTTGTCCTAGTGGTCGTCACACACACACATCTTACAACAAAAATCTCCTTTTAGAAAAATCGATCTAGCTGGGTCTCATGTCTGGGAAAATTAGTTTTCTCCGTAATTTATCTAATTTCACCCGAGCAGAGTTCGGTCGGTCCCCCAGGGACTAGGTAGGTATGTATATGAAACTAGGAACTAAAATGACTAAAACTTACTTAGCCTATGGGTCTATTCTTTGATGTATTTTTACATGTTCCATTTTTTTTTCATAAATTTAACTAGTCGGTATGACTAAAAACCGGTCAAGTGCGAGTCGGACTCGCGCACGAAGGGTTCCGTACCATTATCTATAAAAACGGCAAAAAAAACTCGTTTGTTGTATGGGAGCCCCCTTAAATATCAATTTTATTCTGTTTTTTAGTATTTGTTGTTATAGGCAGCAAAAATACATCATCTGATGAAATTGACAGACGGACGGACGGACAGCGAAGTCTTAGTAATAGGGTCCCGTTTTTTACCCTTTGGGTACGGAACCCTAAAAACAGTAGGTAAGTATTAGGTTTGATATTTTTTCATTTAAAACAAATGGTCAATGAGTAACTTAATTGTAGAGGTTTGCAACTTTGTGTATTCTTATATGAGGTTAAACTAAAGCAAAGTACTCACGGTGAAGGGATACAATGCAATGTAAGTACTTACTTTTAATTATAATTGAAAAAGGTAGCAAGTAATTTATAAGTAATTAGTGAACATGGATTCATTATCCTTAAACAGTACTACAGTTAGAAAGAAGTACTGGGCTCTGCTCGGGTGAAAACGGAAATCACGGAGAAAAATAATGTGATTGCAAACATATATATACAAATATTACTCGCTTAACAGTATCGGATAAAGATTTATACAATTTTTTTTTTATTATGAACATGTATGTACTTATAGTAGTGTGTATAGTTTGATAGATCTTTAAACTTTATTTGTTTTCATTTTTAATCAGTTTCAAGGTTAGTAGGTATAGTTTGCTGTATGTATGTACATTTTAATTCGTCAGATTTTCCTTTTTTGCAAATGTTGCGTTCGTGTAAAGTTTAGGCGAGACTTGAAGATTGCAGATGTTGTCAATTTGTGATATCTTGGTATGTTACGTTATCACCAGAGATCGGAAAAATTTGCGACATTGTTTGCAATTATGTGGACATGACTCCAAAATCAATCAAAATGTTATTCAGTTAATTAATTTTTTACTTGACATATAATTTGATTCCTAGTCAATAAATACAAAATTTTGTTAAAGTATAGGTTTATAAATAAAAAAATATCAGTATTTTTTTCAAATTTTTTTCTAGTGTAAGTAATCGTGTCAGTTTAAAATCGTTATTTATTTATTATATATAAATATTTACGGAAACGATACCCATTTTAAATACGAACCTTTTGCTAATAATTATTTATGTAATTCATCGTCGTCGTAACGTAATTTTTTTTTATGTTATTATAGTATATACGTGCTTATAAGCACTTTATAAATAAACTATTATCTCCAATAATTCAAATTATCTTTCAATTAATAATTAATTAACATTTTGATTAATTTTGGAGTCATGTCCACATAATTGCAAACAATGTCGCAAATTTTTCCGATCTCTGGTTATCACCCACATGTTATTGTATTGTTTCTCTGTCTAACTGCTTTGTTTGTGTGAGGTGCGCAATAAAGAGTATTTGTATTGTTTTGTATTGTTATCACATGAAACATGAATACAAGGCTTTGTATTGTTGTTTAAAGTAGTTTGTTATTTGAAATGTTGCTGCTAACTATCACAGGCGATACTTTGACAAACTTTACTTTGAGATTATTTTCCCCATTGTGTTGCTGAGGTTTGATATTTTTTCAAGAAGTCCTTCGCGTGATTTTATACTAGTAGGTACAGTCAGCATCTTATAGTTAGTAGCAGCTAAAGTAGCCAAATATATCGTAACACATCGTTACTCCCATAGTAATAAAGTTTTCTTGCGTTGTTTTTGGCTACTTTGGCTGCTACCAACTATGTGATGCTGACTTAACTATGCTTGATAGTAACTCTTGTTAGGTATACGGGCGCTTCTCTGCTAACACCAGCTTACCACAAACGTTGTTATCAAAATTGTACCCCACGTATTGAGCCCACCCATCAATATTGAGCAGGCGTAAATACGTTTTCGCTTATAAACCAAGCGTAAATGTGGCGTAAAAATCAAGCCCGTTCGAAGGGCTTACGTTTTACGGTCCTTCAAGTGGAGTCGTTTGTCGAAATTGTATTTTTGTTTAGGACGCGTGAAAGGGCTTTTTATTTTTGTTGTTCTCGGCTTTAAAGGGTTGCTAAAGGTTACGGGTGTGGAAATATGATAAAGTTTGTGATGCTGAAAATTTGCAATGATTTCAAATGTGGGGTTCTCTCGACAAGCCATCGCTATGGGTAGAGGGAAAAAAACGACGCGCTTGTATTCGGGTCTTCTGATTCACATCGTATTCTCATTTCAAAAAGTTTAACGCGCTCTATCTAACACATTAGCTCGTTGTGCGTGGAAGTGAGCACTCGAAACACATTCGAATGCAATCGGCGTCAGAAGCGAGGAATAAAAATAGGCCTGCTGTTTTTGACCCATAAAGATTGCATTTATGCAGATGCACAATATGCAGGTTTTCTGCTTGGTAAGCGGGGGAAAATTTAAATATACTTTTAACCTATACTTTTCTATACAAATTTCGATCAAGCAGTGTACGTTAGAATGTAGGGAGTCATCTTCGGAACTACTCATCCCATTTCACTAATCCTGTCATTGGCATAGAACGGACCTTCGAAATGGACATAGGCTAGATATATTTTATTCCGTAGCTCTGCCTGCGTTCTTTTGTTGTAATATGTAGAGCCACGTGGTTAGCTAGTCCTTTAAAAGAACACTGAGAGTAGCATGTTTAAATATGTCAACTTCTTTCACCTGTCATCCTTTTCTTTCCTAGGTTCCCCGCGAACTCGCAACTGACAACAAAACACAATTTCGCCAACATCAAAAAATCAGATCTAACCCAATTCAAACGAATAGAATTCAAAAATTCAAAATGCAACCGTGTAGACCGGAAATGAATCCGCTCGCGGGCGTCTGTCCTGATACAGATCTGATGGAGTCCGCATCCGACTTCCGGCCAGTTCGCGCCTTTATAGGTTCCAATTTCAAATCGGCCAGTGCCCAGATTCCTCGATTTGAAAGTAGATCGAACGCGCTTTTCACCGCCCGTTTGCGTTCGGTTTTTGAAATAGTTTTCTTTTAATAACTAATGGCCGTTATTTCATTGCTTTTTTGGTGGAAATGTTTTGTTTTTCATTCGGTATTTTCCGAGTATAGCTTGAATTGGTTTCTGTGGATGGGAATTTAAGAACGTACCTACTAGACTGAGACCTTACAACTTATTACCCATGATACAACGACTAAACTTGGAACAATGAGAAAACTAGATTCGTAGCAACAAAAGAAGTATAATTTTTTCTATTATTTATTGATGAATGAATAGCACAAATAACTTAATCTCAGAAACCAATTTGTAAGTCAGTGAGATTGAAACAAAAGTTTTGTATGGGAGTGTGATCAATTATGCGAGAGGGATGCAGGCAGTTAAGAAGAACATTATATTTCTGTTTCTAAAATATCCGTACAAAATGTCTCGTCACAGTCAAAATATAGTCAGCAGAGAAAAAAACGCCCGGTATAAAAACTTCCATGCGGTGCATTTATAACTTTATTGCTTACTCTATGATCAATATCAAAGATACGAGTACAATTTAGCTCCTTATTACACTGTGACAAGCTGACAAGACAAGAGATGTATATGTCTGTTTCGAAAAACAGCGATGTTTAATAAAATAAGTTGATGATTTAGTATCCATATCGCAACAACAATAATAAATTTGAAAATGAGATAACTACCCAACTCTCCTATGACAAAAATGACAGTCATTGAATACATTTTAGAGGCGTATATGCATATAACACAGGCATGTATATTGTATAATCCGCCGTTTCACATAACAGCTAGCTGTTTTACAAAACAGCGCTGTTTTGTAATACGGCGGGTTGTCGATCAGGCGGATTGAATACCGCTGAATGAAAATTCGCTGGATTGTCAAAGGCCTATAGGGTATGCCTTGTCACAATCAAACAACGTCCTTATTGATAGTTTAATACGAATTTATTTTCACTGTTGTCTAATACCCTATTATACTATGAGCGTCGTCTGATTTTGACATTTTTGACTCTCATTTTAGTCTTTTATTGCGCTCTAATTGTAGTCGGTCCCATACAGATATTAGATTTTCTTTATTAAAGGCTTTTAATGAGATCCATCATTTAAAAAAAAATTGCCTGCTGCAGCGGGTTTGGGGTCAGTACACACAAAACATATTGCCATAAAATCGCAATACGATGTGTAGGTGTTCAATTGACCCAGTTGTCGTCGTGTACACACATGATAATAACTAAGTTAAATAAAGATCCGTACCTAATTGGAATCAGATTAGTATTTGTTGGATAGTAACAAATCGTTGATAGATGCTTTTTTAAAGAGAATAGCTCACACGGCCTGTTCAGAAACTAGGCTGTTTAACGCAAATAATAAGAGTAAATTTCAGCCAGAGGTGTTTAAATACTTAATCCTGTCAAGCTTTAAAATATACATAAAACAATCACGAAAGAAATTAGTAACGTAACTTAGGAACACTCAGCTCTAATGCAATATATTAATTTGTACTATCGTTACGCAATGAGGGATTTAAGTGCTAATTGTGTAACTTTTGTATAATCTACTTTTTCTACAAGTCAACTGAAATAGTAGGTACAAACTTGGTATCTATAGAAAATCTAAGCCCTTCTGAAACGCGACCTAGGCGACGATCTATTGGTCATATTCATTATATCTCTGTAAAAGGCGCCGCGTGATTGATCAAATTAATTATAGTTGCCTAAACAGTTGTATAATAATTTATTATAGTTGAGTTGGGAGCTCCATAGAAAAAAAGTATCCGTGATTATAGTTTGGTGCACGAAGTCTTAATTCAAACATTATAGTAGACGAGTATAAAAAAAAAGACCGGGTTGCACTCCGGGAGTGCCAGCAGAAGTGAAAACTCAATAACATTGTAACAATTTTGCGATCAGGTCACGTGACATCTTACGGTGTCACCCTAAAAATGAATTTGACGCAAATTTATAAACAATTATCAATTATTTAGGCGGACGGCCCGCGGGCGCGTTGGGTGCGACGGGCCGCGGGCTCCGGGCGCCGGCAAACACAATACCAATTTGTTTTTGCCAATGCCAAATATTTTTCAAAGATCTTTAGGAATAACGTCTAAATTCGAACTATTCGAATTTGCAAGAACAGCAGACGGCGGTGGCGACCAAAATATCAATTTGTTTTTGCCGTTGGTACATATTTTTCTAAGCTTTATCTCTTTAGGAATAACGCCCAAATTCGGCCTATTCAATTTTTTTCAATAGCAAAACGGCGAAGGACGCGTTGGTATTATTACAAATTTATTTGCAGAATATGCTATTGCAAAAAGTGTTTAACGGCTTTATACTATTACGAATAGCGTTCAGTTTTGAATGAAGTTGAATCAGCTAGCAGCAAAAAGTGACCTCCTTCACATCTGACGTCACAAAACTCTGTCGCGTATTTAACAATTTTTCCCCATCCCAAAAAGTGCTCAGCGCCGCTAAAGAAGTTTTCACTTCAAAAAAACATAATCCTATTCCCAACTAAAAACGCACGAGTACAGTCAACAGCAATAAATTACACAAAACGGCAAACACAGCCGCTCGCCGTACATATGCTTCGGTTGGCAATAGATTCACCTGATACGTATCTCTGTAACAGCGGGTGTTAAATCTTTACCGAACATATTTATGTGGCCGAGTGTACGTCGGTTTATGTGGTGCACTGTCTTGGTTAGTCCGCGTTAGATAAGGTCGTTGTTTGTTGTGTGATTTCCGTTTTTGTACCGAATCGTGAGTATGCGTCGGATCCTAGTTATTCTAGTCCATACTAATATTATAAATGCGAAAGTGTGTCTGTCTGTCGATTTCGATCATCGCGCATTATATTGATTATCATCCAAACTATACCTACTTAAACCCAAATTTCAGCTCAACCGGTTGAAGATCTGCTTCAAAATTGAACAATCAAACAAATTCAAAATTCCACCCGAACATTGCAAGTTAAATAAACGCTTGTAAAATGGCACATAATGACAGTGACATCATGAAGAAATCCTCAATGTACAACAACAAGTAAGTGACAGTCTCCCTGTCCAAATTCACCGGGCGGGTTTCCTCTCAAATTCCTTCGCTGTTCAGGCTATTCGTCTGTGGAATGATCTCTGTTACCGTCAGGCAAGCTCAGAGCAAATTCTCCTTCCAACGCAAGTTGCATTCCCAAGCATCTCTACTCAAATATGTGTATAAGATCGATGATCTACATGATATCTTTGTACTGGTACATATAATTGTATGTATAAGTATGTTTATATTGAACGCATTATATATGTACCTATGGATAGTAATGTAATTAACTGATTTGTGTTTCCAAGCGAGTGTCAGCATTTAGGATCATGCACTACTAAACTAGCTACTAACTACTAGAGAATGCCTGAAGGGATTAAGTCTGCCAATTGTACTTTTGTTACTTGTATACTAGTGAAATAAAATTAAGTAAATTCATGTAAAGTATACAATCTGCTTTTCAAAACCTATTTCAGAATGACGATGATGATGATTATTGTTTCTGAGTCATGGAAGTTTTTCTATGTATTTAAGTATTTATATATATTATATATATCGTCGTCTAGTACCCAGAACACAAGGCTTACTGAGCTTACTGTGGGACTAGGTCGATTTGTGTAAGATTGTCCCTTAATATTTCCTATCTATTTCTTTTCTATTTTTTTTTATCCTGCACCACTAAAGTTTCTGTTTAGCCCAATGGTTGACTGGTAGAGAATGCCTTAAGGCATTAAGTCCGCCAATTGTACTTCAATTTTTATATTTGTGCAATAAAGTTTAAATAAATAAATAAATATTTTTATTTACAAATAAAACGTCACCCAGACGTAAATAGTAAATAATAAGCAACATTTTCCACAGTAAATGAAATTACAGCACTCCCGATACATACAGCAAACTACTTAGATGTAGCGGAGAAAAAGCCTACAGTAGCCACGTTAAGTGCATCAAGGCTTATAAGAAATTAGATTAGAGACCGTCTGCTAAGCTTTCACATAGGGGACGTGCAAGTTGCGCGGTACGCGAATAAGGGGACGGTAATTTTTCTTCTTCTTATTTACGGTTATTATGTAGGTTTTCAGCAATGGACCTCTTTCGGCTGATAATGATGATGTAGACATTTTTGCATCTATACAAATATTGTAGCTGTCCCGCGATTTAGTCTCAGAAAAACTGACATCGTTTTGTTTGAAAATTGGAATTATCCACACAACTTTATGTAAAAACATGTGTATTTTCTGTTTTAAGTGAAATGTTCTTTAGAAATAACTGGGTAAGGACCCAATTCTTGGCCTGCCTGACTCACTCAATTAAACTTTTTATGAAAGTTTTCCCTTGTGACACGAAAATTCACTATACAATAGGGGCGTAGACACTAAATAAAATAATCAATAGTGTCATATTTTCTCGAAAAAGGATAAAAAATATAGTAAAATGGAGAAAAAATCAACGCAAAAGGTTAAATAATCACGAAGTTATAAGTGTCCAAAGTTTTAAGAAGGGGTATGTTCTGTCCCTTTTTCGCAAAACGCAACTTCATATGAAACGAGGACGCCGGAAGAATGTGACGTCACAGAAGACGGCAACGTGCCGCGCGGCATCGTGGTCGGCGCCGCCGTCGACGCGGCCGGAAGGCAGTATCCTGTAATGTGACGTCACACACCGTTTGCGTTTTCTCTCTCTAACAAGCAATATTAAAACGGTTGTAGCTTTGTAATTCTTTGAGATATCTGAATGGATGACGAAAATCTCACTAGGTATATTTTTTTGCCTTCTTTCTTTTGGAGTTATAATAATTATCAAGTCTACAGCCCTATTCTATGGTTAATTTTTGTGCAACGGAACTTTGTTCACATCCTTAGTTTGTATGGCTAACTACAAAGTAACCAGGCCAAGAATTTGGTCCTCACCCAAACACAGTTCTTTAACCACAATTTAGTACTTATTTGATTGACAGCAGCAAACTCAATATTTTTTTTTGTCCATGTTAAATATTGTACTAAAGTTGTCATAGGTACCAAAGGTCATAAAAAATACGTACAAATAAATACAATACAAATACTCTTGATTGCACACATCAATACATGAATCAAATACAGGACGTACAAACTTAAAAGAAGAGGTTAACAGAGGTGGTCTTATCGCTAAAGAGCGATCTCTTCAAGACAACCTAAAAACATTAGGAAAAGTTTTACCTGTCAACATCTTTATGACATTGACATAAGATTAATGTCTTGGCCTGCGAACGAGGTTATATTCAATATATTTAAAGGGAGTCAATTCCAACACTAACCGTTCATTTTAGACATAGAACTTTACAAAAAATGCCTGCCATATGTTCTCAACAGCCTTCCCGAGGACATCCGGCTCAAACCGTTGTACGTATTTTTAAAAGAAAATTAAAATAATATTTTATTAGATACACTATCTTAGACTTAGTAAAGTGTCGAACTCACCCAGGTATTTATAATGTAAACTTACTCTTGTTTTAAAAGTCTTCCTGCAGACAAACTGTATAAAACAGTTTTGCAGAGCTTTTGATTTAAATGTAACTTAATTAATAAATAAATCATATAATAGTGTTTAAAATACCATCCACATTTTCATTAAAGGTCTATTTTTGTAGAGACACTATGTAAAGTTAGCTATGCTGTGTTGGAAGCTGAGGGATGCTAGCTAAGGGATGGTAACTCCGGAGAGCTAATGACCGAACCCTTTGAGTGATAGTTGAACACTGCTTTATTGTTTCCACCGATACCTATAAAAGATTGCGACATGGCAATGCAAGCCATGCAAATATTAATAGGTAAGTAATTTGGTATTTTACTTGTGCGAGTTGAACGTATTTATATGTGCGTCAGCTCGTACATCTTGCCAACCCGAAAAGAAGGAAATGGTAGCTTTATAATGGCTAAAATAACAGTAAAGCTTAAGCTAAGTTATAGTAGGTAAACATTTGTTATTTAGTAATTCATGTAGAAACAATATTAGCTGAAGAAATGAATGCTTATAAATTTCACTTAGCGGTCCATAGTTATGTATAATATTAGCGGTTATTCTAGTAAGATAAACGTTTTAAAATGTCAAAGGAAAACTAATTGTCCCCGGTGGGCTCGATTATTTCACTAAAAGAATCACACGGTATGGGAATAGACACTGAACGAGGAGGCTTAGGAGGCGCCGCGCCTCTATTTGCACTTAAAATGCCCATGCTCACTGATTTACGTAATTCAATACACTCGCGTGGTACGTGTTGCTGGTCTCGGTGCGTACGCGCGTCGTTTGCAGCCGCGCTGCCGCGCGCTGAGCTCACCGGGCCCTCCCGCCCGGGAGACGCTGCTAGCTGCATGCTCCGTCGTTTTCTGGCTCGAAGACAGGCTGCTATAATTCCCATTACCACCAGTACGGCAAGCATGCCGTAAATAATGGAAAACTGATGAACATCGTGTATGCTGAGGTCGGATTCTGATTGCTGTTTCAGGTTGTTGATCTCGTCCATTACCTGACGATATGTTTGCTCGTGGTTTTCTATCTTAAAGTCGTAGCTGGTTCCAGAAGTCTTTATTACGCTGTTCAAAATAGATACCTCTGGGGCTTCGACAGAAGGCTGAATATTTACTTTTCGTAAAAAGCTGTTGTGAGAGTGAATAGTGAATGTATCACCCCTATATGTACAACCCTGACCTATTTCCAAAAGGCCAGTGCCTGATAAGGTACTCATAGTTACATCAGCTGGGCAATAAGAGCGAATATTGCATTTATCGCAACACGAATAAAGCCAAGAGTTCGGTCGGTGTAACTTGATCCATCTATTTACACAAGTTGAATGCTCATAAATACAAGGTGATGTAGATTTGCCTGTATTTATTAAAGTGATATTGCACAATGTTTGCTGCAAGTTTAAGTCATAAGTTGGTTTATCTAGGCTACATAGTAGTTTTTCTTCTGATACATGAAGACAAGCTTGCAAATCATAATCTGATAAGAATATAACTGCGTCTTTGCGTAAGTTAAATGCTAAGTAAGGGTAGGTAGGTATGGTAAGGTAGGAATATCCATTTTTGTTTTGCGGAACGCTAATTATTTTGTCGAGCTCGTAGATTTCATTGCTGACTAGTGGGACTCTTATTTCAATTATAAGATAATTTTTAAAGACTTTAGCGAATACTTTTAGTAGCTTGTATAAGTCCCGTATATTTCCGGTCTCAGATGGTGCTTTTAGATCGCCCTGTAGCTGGCCAGATATAAAGTTGATTTGTTCTTCAAGTTGCTCGCTAGTTATTAAGTGTGTATCGATGCGACCGTGACTGATGTCGGTCACAGTGTCTATGAGTGACGTTTGCATACGTCTGAGACTCTGGAGGATGATATTCGCTGCTAATGCTGATGACGTAATGTAGAGCCCGTCGTTGACGTCAGACCGTAATTTATTTATGTCTGTTGTTATATTATGGAGATGCTCATTGATAAGTGAAAATTGTTTGTTCATTATTTGCTCATTGCGTTGTATGATGTTTAATTCTGCTTCAACCACTGTAGTTTGGTTTTTGATAAGACTTTTAAGATGATTTTCGTTGTAGGAAATTTTCTCAATGTCTTTAGCATATTGCTGGGCAAATTTGTCGTCTAATACGCCAAATAAGTAGTGAGCTACATTTCCGATACCATTTATTAAACCTCGTTTCTGTCGCTTGTTATTGGAGCTTTGTAGTAATCGGTTGTAGTGCTCAATTTCCGTTAGCTCGTGTGTTAGCTGGTTAGTTATTTGCTGGAATTGAGTGCTAGATTTCATAGTCAAGCCTTTTAGATTTCTCACGTAAGTATCCATGTCAGTGATTGCTTGCCAGTAGCCAGTGAGATTGTAGTATACTACTAGCTTCCACTCGTCTCGAATATATTGTAAGTTCGATACCTTGTCAAAGTATAGTGATTTGGAATCATCGAGAGCTGTGGTACTGAAATGAGGTACCTTTTGCTGTGTAGTTGGAGATACCAACATTGAAAATAGTAAGAGAGCTAAGGTGAAAAAGTTTTTGAAAGGTTTCCGCTTATTTCCACGTGCTCGTACATTCGAGTTTGCAGGTAGTGGAGTTTGCTGATTATTATGCTGATGAGCTGAGAGATCGTCTTCTTTTTTAGCTGTTTCAATCGGTAACAGTATAAGCTTTGTTACTGGTCGCTTGAAAATGTTAGCTTCGGTTTTGACAGATACAACCCTAACGTATCCATCGCTTCCAGGGTGCAGGTCTACCACTCTGCCGAGCGCCCACTTTCCTGGAGGTAAGTTGTCGTCTTTTATGAGTACAATGTCGTTAAGCTGAAGGTTTTTTGTGGGTGTTCTCCATTTGGAACGAGTTTGAAGATGCTGAAGATAATCTGACGACCATAGCTTCCAAAAGTGCTTGTTCATGCTTTGTACAAGTTGCCAACGTGCTCGTAAGTTGAAGTCATCTGGGTCGGTCTGAGGTCGTGATAGTAAAGAGTCTCCAATCAAGAAATGTCCTGGGGTCAAGTAAGCATCCTCAGGATTCTCTGTCAGAGGAAACAAAGGACGAGAGTTTAGTCACGCTTCGATCTGCTGCAGCAGTGTAGTAAACTCCTCGTAAGTAAGCTTTTGCTCACCTAAGACTCGTTTCAGATGTCGTTTGAAGCTTTTCACGGCGGCTTCCCATAAGCCGCCCGCACTGGGCCACGCTGGAGCATTGAAAGACCACTCGATGTTCATTTCGCTTAGATGCTTAAAGTAGTTTTGATTGATAGTGCTTGAAATTTCCTTGTATTCACTGTCCAATGCTCGTTTAGCTCCGATAAAGTTAGTACCGCAGTCGCTGTACATTCGGCGGGGCGTCCCTCTCCGCGCACAGAAACGGCGAAAAGCTGCTAAAAATGCTGGAGTGCTGAGGTCAGACACCAGTTCTAGGTGCACGGCCTTAGTCGCTAGGCAGACGAACACAGCCACATAGCCTTTGTTTGTTTTGACTCCCCTGCCCTTGCTCGCTTTTAGCTCTACGTACCCGGTAAAATCTACGCCAGTGTGCGTGAATGGACGTGAAGGTGTCACTCTGGCTCGTGGTAAGTCGGCCATGAATTGATGCTGCTTTTCAGTGCTGAAACGACGGCATTTTACGCATTTGCGAAGCTGTTTTTTAACTGTTCTCATGCCGCTTAAAATCCAATACTTTTCACGTAAATAAGATAGTGTTAGCCGCGGTCCACCGTGTAAGGTTGTAATATGAGCTTGGTCAATTATTAATTCGGTAAAACGGCTGTGACTTGACAAGATCGTTGGATGTTTAGCTGAGCTGCTAACTGTGGACTGGCCGAGGCGACCACCCACTCTCAAAATCCCGTTTTCATCAAAAAAGGGAGAGATTCGCTAAAGGGCTGCTAAAACCAACATATCCCTTTTCTTTTAATTTTTCCAAGTCCTTTTCAAAATCATTCGCTTGCTCGTTTTTGATAATAAACTCATAAGCTTTGTTTATTTCTGTAGTGGACAGGACTGTATCATGTTCCGTGTGTTTGTGACGTAACGCTGCTGCGAAACGTGATACCCATGCCACTACTTTTACTGTTCGAGTGATAGAGCTGTTGCTTATTAATAATTCATTTATGAATGAATAGCTAGGTTGATGTAAAGCTGAGTTCACACAGACCCTTTTAGTTTCAATGGTCGGTGGATCATAAGTTCTGTTTTTGATGTTGCTTGGTTCAAAGGTAGCTAGCGATTCCGGTCCGTTCCACCAAAGTGTATTATTGAGAAGCTTTGTTATGGGTAGTCCTCTGGTGGCACAGTCAGCTGCATTTTCTTCAGACCGGACGTGGTTCCAATTCGATGCTGGTATGATATCGGTTATTTGCTGAACTCGATTCGCGACGAATTGCTTCCAACGAGCTAAGTCGCCATGAAGCCAACCCAAGACTACTGTAGAGTCCGTCCATGCGTATATGTCATATTCAGTAGCTGTCAAAGAAGCTTTTATGATTTGTATAAGCTGAGCTAGAAGTAAAGCTCCACACAGTTCAAGTCGCGGAAGTGAAACTTTCTTCTTTAGTGGCGCTAGTTTCGTTTTAGCTGCGACGAGTCGCCTCGTGCACTCACCCTTATCGTTGGTTGCTACTAAGTACACGGCGCAGGCATAAGATTTTTGCGATGCATCGCTGTATTCGTGTAATTCAAATTGTTTATAGCTGTTACAATAAGATTCGTTTTTTACCATCTTGCTCTCTAATTGTAAAAATTGTGCTGTCGCTTTTGCTTTGGAAGCTCCTAAACTTTTTTCATAGTTGGGCTTCATTGGTAGGGCTACCTCGTACCTACCGTTGTCAAGTCGCTTGGTAGTAGCTGTGTAATGCTCTTCACAATACTGTTCTTCCGTAGTAAGGTTGCTCGATATGCTAGGTATTTCCTCCATCTCCCAATATTTAGCTATTTCGTCAAGATTATTAACGACAACGCTGCAGTTAAATGTTTTTATATTTCCCGACAAAATCCAGCCAAGCTTAGTTTGTTGAGCTATGGGCGCGTTATGTGACCCTTTTACTAGACCACTCATAATCACGTCCGAGTAAACGCAAGCATCAAGCAAAATATCAACTGATTTAGATAAGTTGTATTCTGGATCAGCTAAGTTCATGTGCTGGATGTGAGGCCACGATTTCTTAGTGAATGAAACATTGGGAAGATCACCAATAACTCGAGGAATAATGCATGCTTCAGTGTTGAAACTGTAATCATCGTAGATAGATTTACATTCAAGTGATATAAGCTGTTTGCTGTGCTTAGGGACGACACCGACGCCGGATACCGATGCGCTAAATTTACGGCGTGGCAACCCTAGTAGTTGTGCTGCGTTCTCCGATACTAAAGTTATCTGAGAGCCTTGATCGAGTAATGCTCGTAGTGTGACGTAATTACCGTCAATCGCTTTTATTTTTAACAAAACTGTCGCTAATAAAACTTCTTCATCGTCAGCCGCAACGTGACTTGCTGTGTAAGGCTTGTTGCTAGGTTGCTTATTTGATGGTAGCGCATTAGTCATTAAAGGTGAGTTTTGCTCAGCTGTAGGTACTGTCGTAGTGCGGTGCAGTGTCCCGTTACATGCGTCGTGCAAAATCGTATGATGTTCGCAATTGCATTCTTTGCACCTTTTTGTTGAATTGCATTTATTACTTGCATGTTTAAATAAACAATTTTTACAAAGTTGAAGTTTCGCAACTGACCTCAATTTGGCATCCGGTGACATGTTGATGAACTTTTGGCATCGGTATAGCTCGTGATCAAAATTACATAGAGGGCACTTACACGTGGATGTAGAAGCGGCTTGATACCTCGATGTATGCTTGCTATTATAGTAGCTCGGCTTGTAGTTAGGCTTAGCTTGATAAATTGAAGCTGGCTTAGCTGTAGATTCTCTCTCTCTCTTGTGAGTAGGCTCTAGTGCTATAAACTTACTCTCGAGAAAATTCATTAGCTCAGATAAAAGAGGTAATTCTCTTGGAGACTTACGTGATTCTTTATAGGCGTTGTAGGTATCGCTGTCTAGCTTTTTGGTCAGTAAATGGACTAATATCGGATCCCAAGTGTTAGTATTCACACCGAGGTTGTGTATGGCGTGAATACACTCGGTGGTGGTATCGTAAAGACGTTTTATCTCGAAAGATGTTTGCTTGCTGATGCTGGGTTGATTCAGGAAAGTCTCGATTTGAGTCGTAAAGAGTACTTGAGGATTATTATAACGATGCGTCAATATTTCCCAAGCAATATCATAATTTTCAGCTGAGATATTTAAATGTTGAATTAATCGCTCCGCTTCTCCCTTGACCTTACCCTTGAGATGCTGCATTTTTTGAGCTTTTGATAGGAAGTTATTATTATGAATAGATTCAGAGAATAAATCGTAGAACGTAGGCCAGTAGGTATACTTGCCTGAAAAAGTGGGTATTTCAAGTAAAGGAGTAGCTTGCTGGATGTGAGAAGTAGCAGATAGCTTTTGGTTTAGCGCTTTCTTACTTTTCTTATATGACTCTTCCTGTTTCGTAAATTCATCTAGGTAAACTTCATCCTCACCTTCAAGAATGTTGTCTATTTCTAGATGTAGCTTGTCGATGGCGTTCCATCTAGATTGGATGCTACGGAGCTCGTCTTCTAACTCCCATTTCTCGCTGATCTCGCTGACTTTGATGCTAGATATTAGTCGCTTGAAAGCTCGAAAGTTAGTCCGCTGTAGGGACAAAAGTTCATCTACCTTGTTTGGACCAGTCCCGGTGTTAGTACCTTTACCCGAACCTGACCCTACTAAAGGTTTTTCTTTCTGATATGGCTCATAATCTGCTATTTTCGCTCGAGTGTCAGTATAATATTTGAGAGTACGAGTGTAAATATTTTCTTGAAAGTAACGCTGCGATTTAACAAGTACAGTAGTAAGTGTTTTATCGTTAAGTTCGAACTCTCCCCAGAGTTTATCTAAAGCGTCTAACCTTAACTTCAGATACTCCGAGGTTTTTCGATGAGCTGAGTCTTTGTCAAAATTAGCGCCGATGCGCTGAAGCTCGCTGACGATCGCTGCTTGACGGCCGAAGAGTTCTTCGTATTCCGACATGGTAGCTAGTTATTCAAGTAATATGAACGATCTTACTTGGATGCTGCTGCTTGCAAGTCTCTCGACTCACGGTGTTGCTGATGCTAAGAGTTGTTGCTGGTGCTGCTGTGTGAGTCCCTGACCCACGGCTGCTCGTACGCTGATGCTCGAGGTGCTTCCCGTTTATCTACCGCTATATCGCTCGCTAGGTAGAGACACGTGTAACTATATATTCTCAGTATAACTGGGTCAATGAACGTATGCCGAACCGACGGAATTCTTTTTTACACTCCCGAAAGGTCCCGCTTGTACGGTAGCTCGAAGGACCAATGTAAAGTTAGCTATGCTGTGTTGGAAGCTGAGGGATGCTAGCTAAGGGATGGTAACTCCGGAGAGCTAATGACCGAACCCTTTGAGTGATAGTTGAACACTGCTTTATTGTTTCCACCGATACCTATAAAAGATTGCGACATGGCAATGCAAGCCATGCAAATATTAATAGGTAAGTAATTTGGTATTTTACTTGTGCGAGTTGAACGTATTTATATGTGCGTCAGCTCGTACACACTATTTGAATCACGCTGAACGCAATGCTTAATCATTTTAGCATCAAAAAATAGAACTATTACAAAAATCTGTTCAAACTTACACGTACTAAGTAGGTAAATGACGCATAAAAATGAAACCAACAAAAAATTTATTGAAAGAGGTTCTTCTTTGTACCACCATTACCTATTGTTCATGTATACTGTGTCAGAGTATGTATTATTAATGTGTTTTAAACAATAAATATGCGTAAAACCATTCAAGAAAATAGTGAAATAATATAAATACATATAGGGGAAAATCTTACACAAATCGACCTAGTCCCAAACTAAGCAAAGCTTGTACTATGGGTACTAGACGACGATAAACATAATTATATAGATAAATAAATACTTAAATGCATTGAGAACATCCATGACTCAGGAACAAATATTCGTGCTCGTCACACAAATAAATGCCCTTACCGGGATTCGAACCCAGGACCTCTTGCTTCGTTGGCAGGGTCACTACCAACTAGGCTAAAGCGGTCGTCATATCAACAAATAACTAAACATGCGTCGTCATATCAACAAATAACTAAAAATGCGTCTATTTGTGTACACCATTATTTTCTTCTCCCCGTCCCCGTCATTGTGACTTCCGGGAGAAAATTTAATACAGCTACTGTCCATTCTACCGGCCTTCACTATTATGGACAATAATTCAGCAGGGAACTATGTTCACTGCAGGTAGGGCATTGCCTTTGAATCATTAAATACATTCTCTGCTAACACTAAACTGGGTGCTTTCGGGGTTATGATCGGGAATGTCAAAAAGTGATGAAGATGGTTGACTTAACAAGTTCTCCCTTGAGGCCACTAAATATAGATAAATTAACGAGAGCATGGAATTGCATATGTAGTAGTATTGTATGTTTACAGGCATTCTATATTTGAATTTTCTATTTTCTCGTACTACCACTACAAATGCAATTCCATGTTCTCGATAATTCATCTATACTTGGGGACACTTAGGCATATCGAGTCCTAAATTGAACAAAGCTCAGGGTACTACACGTGTTTATGTATGCCGAACGAGCCTAAACGCGGCCATACCTTTCTCATGGAACGCGTGCGTGCCGTGCTGACATACCGGCTGGCGGCGGTAGGCCGGTATGGACTTGTAGCGGCGCGACGAAATCACGGAGTGAGCTACCCCTGACTATACTATGAAAGACATACTTACATATATAGATAAATAAAGTCACGAGGTACTCACTACCAACTAGGTATACCTAGCGTTGCGTAAGCGACATTCTTGTGGAATAGTAGTAGAATTTACATAGGTACAGGTCGATTCACGTGAGCTGGCGCGGAAAATATATGAAACTATCATTAATTTCATAGACATTACGCGCCAGCTCTTTTGAATCTACCTATAGGTACAGTCAGCATCACATAGTTAGTAGCAGCCAAAGTAGCCAAATATATCGTAACCCTTCCTTACTCCTATAGTAATAAAGACGTGTTCCGATATATTTGGCTACGTTGGCTGATACTAACTATATGATGCTGACTGTACTAGTGGGTCTGCGCGCAGTAGAACTCGCGAGCATATCTTTTTCTTTTCAAAACATTTTTGACCCAAGCTGAAGCATATAAAACTTCGTTCGCTTCGCTCACTCGATCGATAAGAAATATTTGTATCGACTATAAGAACTTCTGCATAGCCAATATACAAGTTATTCATAATAATTATGGATCAAAATGAACCTTTTCAGCACGTTTTTCGCTCTCAAGAAAATTTTGTCGAAATTGCCATATTGACACGTAAATAGGTTACTAGGTCGTATTAAGTGATTCCGCTTTGTTTGTACTGATGGACGTTTCGAAATAATGATTGCGTTTTCTTATTTCCATGATGTGGATGAAACTAATACAAACAGTAGCTTCTGCCCGCGACTCCGTCCGCGTGGAACTCGTTTATATCGTTGCTTCCTACATACTTTCACCTCCCATTTCATCCACTTAGGGATGATTTCCGGGATACAAACTATCATATGTCCTTCCCCGGGACTTAAAAAAAGAGTTTTCCCCATACAAACTTTGCAACCTTAACCCGCTTAGGGGTGGGTTTTTCCAAAACCCTAAAATTACTTTTCTTGTATTGTAAAAAGGAGTCCATACACAAATTCAAGGCTCTTACTTAAAATTTAACTGCATCGGCATACAAACTTTCAACCCCCTTTTCACCCCCTGGAGGGTGGAATCTTCAAAAATCCCTCCTTAGTGGGTATTTACGTTATATAAACGACCTATTGTGAAAAAAAACAACTTTCTAGGTTCAACGGTTTGGGCTGAGCTTTGATTTAAGTGAGTGAGTGAGTCAGTCAGTCAGTCAGGACTTTTACGTTTATATATAGGGGCAATAAATCCAGACAAATAAAATAATCAAATAACATCACAAAAAATCAATAATTACCTACTTAAGTCAAAATGCGTTTACTTACGCTATAAAAACATTTCCCCTGGCTACCTTCTACATAGTTTTAGGTATGCAAAAATCCATAAATGCAGTAAAGTTGTGTCATTGCCAAGTTATAGAATTTTATTTAGCTAGCAAATGAAGATGAATAAGAATACCTGAGACTTGACTCTAGGAAATATCTCACAACATTTTACGGTGGAAGAGTTTCGAGACTTGGCCTCTTTTTTACATGGAATGTTTTTATGGGGTACATACTACACCTACAAACTAACACCTAAATAAATTCCAAATTTTACCTCTTCATATTATTAGATAAAGTAAAGATAAATACTTTCATAGTATAAACAATAGGGAAACGTTCTGTTTCAATTTTCATGTACCTACCTACTTGTTCATCGGAGTAATATACAGTTTAAGCTTTATTCTGAAAGAAGAGACTGAAATAAAGTTTAACTAGCGTATACATTTTGACAAATAATGTGATTGACTAAAGATACCAATAATATCTTAGGATGCTGATTCAACGATCATTTTCCTGATAGTTTTTTCGGCGAACGGTCTAATAGCTATGAGTCTCGCCCAATACCTTAAGAGACTCTCGCTAGATTTCTGGGTCAAGGGTTATACTTGAAAATATAATTAGATTCCACAAAAATAAACTTAAAATTGCCATTACAATTAAAAAGTAACCGACACTGGCAGACTTACACTCTTCCAAATGATGGACGTAAGTAAAAACTAGCTACGTCCAACATTTGGAAGAGTGTAAGTCTGCCAGTGTCGGTTACTTTTTCATTTTAATGGCAATTTTGAGGTTATTTTTGTGGAATGTAATTATATTTTCAAGTATAGACACAAAAGGCGGTACCTACTCTCGGACACTGCGCGGATAGTCAGGAGGTTCCTCTCTCTGTCGCCCTGACCACCGGTAGCTTGGCCCCGCCTCGCTCCCGGCGGCACCCTAGGTTAGATTTTTATGTTTTTATATTTTGAAAGTACATTTTTGTATTTTACGTTTACGATGCATATATTATGTAGGTATATCTAAAATAAATAGAATCGTGTTTTTAGTAAAACGAGGTACCCTAAAAAAAGTTTATAGTTTAATGTGTATTTTGTTGCGTTATCTGCGTAGATATTTAGTGAAACAGTAGTGCCGTTTTGGCTAGAATTATTAACCTTTTTCTTGGCAAATAACAAAAAAAATGTGAGTTCGAGCCTCGTTTGCGCCTTGTAGAGCCAAAAAAATTGTCTGTTACAAAAATACAAAAAGAACAACAATAATTGTACATCATATATGATACAAGGTTAAGGTGCATTTTTTTGTTTAATTAAACAAATATACATAATCGATAAAAAACTGTCCAATAAAGAAGTGACAAATGAAACCCACTGACAATGCGGCAAAAACAAACAAGGACAGTTTGTATTGAGGTGATACATGGGGGTTTGGATAATGCTTTAATGGGTCTGCGGCGGGGCGGTAGTCTACTATCAGGTCGTAATGAGGAATGGTTATTACATCTGTAACGCGTCGGAAATATTTTCCACGTAACTGAAATAATATATGCGTCTGTAGTGTTAAAACCATTAATTAAAAACCGGCCAAGTGCGAGTCGGACTCGCGCACGAAGGGTTCCGTACCATTATCTATAAAAACAGTTAAAAAAAAGTTTGTTGTATGGGAGGCCTCCTTAAATATTTATTTTATTTTGTGTTTAGTAGTTGTTGTTATAGCGGCAACAGAAATACATAATTTGTGAAAATTTCAACTGTCTAGCTATCGCAGTTCTTGAGATACAGCCTGAAAAAAAAATACGTTTGTTGTATGGGAGCCCCCATTAAATATTTATTTTATTTTGTTTTTAGTATCTGTTGTTATAGCGGCAACAGAAATACATAAACTGTGGAAATTTCAACCGTCTAGCTATCGCGGTTGTTGAGATACAGCCTGGCGACAGACAGACGGACGGACAGCGAAGTCTTAGTAATAGGGTCCCGTTTTTACCCTTTGGGTACGCCTTTGGTAAAAAGCATATATGCTTTTTAGGGTTCGGCCGTTTATATAAACGGCCGAGCGTATCAGTCTGTCAAGGAAACTATGGTAAATGGATATAAGGTCATTGACGATATAGGTAAATTTACCTTATAGTGTTAGCCAAGTTTTGTGCGCCGGGTCGTCTCGAGGTAGATTCTTTCCGAACCGGTGGTAATTTATCGACATTCGTGGGTGCATGTTATATACCTAAATTGAAGAATAAAGAAATTTGACGTTGACTTCAACTAGGTACCTATATATTTGAACTACATATATACTAGTACTAGCTTTGGCCCGTGACTTCTTCCGCGTGTACTCGTTAATCACCTCCAGATTTCAGATCAGATCAGCTAATAGATAGATAGAAAAGATAGACAGATAAATAGATAATAGATAAGAAGATAGATTTTCTATAATGTTTTAATTAGTGCTTCAGGTGAAATAAGTTTAAATGTTGGTTTTTTAACTATAATACTATTGAAGTATTAAAAAAAAAATAGCAATATTAAACTACCCCATCAATTATAGTATTCCCATAGAAATTTACACTCCCTTTTCACCGGTTTAAGGAAAAATTGCCAGGATAAAAACTACTTACTAGACAAGCCAATATTATATTGTGGTACGGAACTTCAAAGTTCTAACGATTACTTATTCAAACATGTAAACAAAATTTGCCGATTAACACCAATAAAATCAATCAATATCAACTTCTAAACTAACTCTCAATCACCCTTTCGCAAAGTCAATACACCAAACCATTTCATAAGTGTCGTCAACACTCGCATTTATCGATAGCGATCAGTTTTTTCGATAACAACCGAACACTGGAAACAATATGGCCGGTGATTTACGCTCCGCTCGGTTCAAATCCGCGATACCGCTTTTGTTTCGCCGCGTCTTATCGCGTAGAGATGGGATAGTCGATGTTTTGTTGAAAATAGAAACGTGGAAAGTTAGCGGATAGCTACAACCTTTCTTTATCGAAGACTCAGTAAAATTGAGTTTAGATTTTTCTGCAAAAGAATACGGCATTATGAAACTGGTTTTAAAAATGGGGAAGACATTGATGAAATCTGTGCAGGCTTTTTTGACATAGACGTAGCAACTACATATTGCGTACTGTGTTTAACGCACGCATATATGAATACAATACTTTTCTTTTATAATTCAGAAATTGTCTTATAAAACGAGTCGTCTTAATGAGATTCTCTTACTTAATTCATATTGTTAACAAGTACTGAAATAGCTACACACGTTAATCACCTCCAAGTATTGCTATTTTACCTATACAAATATATTTTTTATCAACATTGACACAGGAAACCGGAACCTACCCATCGACTCATCCAATACCCGAAAACTGTCACCGATACTTTAACTAAAATTTACTGTCGACTACCCTACATTATCCAAAGCCAAACAAAATATTGAAGCATTCCTATAGTTATGTTGTCCTGCAAAACTCTAATATCACAACGCAATAAAGATACAAAGTCTCATAGTCACTTGCGATATTCTGCCACCATGTTGGTTTATCGCAGTTATATCTTTTGCTACAGAACCAGGCCAAAGGCCGCAGAGGTCAGCCGAGGTCAGACAGTAGTCGTATAAAATATTTTGACTACAGGTGTTTTTAATATTTAGATGAAAGCAAAAAACAAGCCCTGTGAGCAAGCCTGTTTTTTTATTGATTTCTGTTATTATCTGTGTTATTTTTGTCACGAATAAATATTTGAGTTTGATAACAGTCCGTCGCGCTCATACAGACATGTTTGTGCTTATGCAAGAGGGAGAGCATGAACCAAAGATAATTCACATGTCAAGTCAAAACGCAACACCGCGTTTCACTATAGGGCTTAATACAGGGGCAGGGACATTAATTTGAAAGTGCTTATAACGTTTAACATAAAGTAATCAGAATTAAGATAAATAGACCAACGCATATAAATTTATATGTATTTATATGTATGTATTTATGGTTATGTTTCTTTATGTGTGTGGCGCAGGACCGGTCACTTTGGCACTCTTTGGGGGAGGCCTATGTCCAGCAGTGGACGTCTTTATCGTTGTCTTAAATCGTCTGCCTATGTCCAGCAGTGGACGTCTTCATCGTCTTATGATGATGATGATGATGATATATAATATGTATACAACTACCTATTAGTTGTAAGGTTTATTTTTCACTAGCTAGCTCCCGCGACTTCGTCTGCGTGGACACGGGATAAAAACTATTATATTTTAATCCAGGCTATAAACTATCTTCGTGCAAAATTTCATCCAAGTTGAGCTGTTTAAGCGTGATTGAGTAACAAACATCCAAACATCAAAACTTTCGCATTTATAATATTATAAGTAGGAAGTATAGTAGGATTAATCCGCCGTACATATAAAAAATAACTAACTAACTTCCACAAAACGTCAAAAACGTCACAAACGTCTCTGAAAAACTGTTCACAAAAATATTCTCAATAAAAATCCCTCTGGCATTTTTCCCAAATGCAATAAACTCTATCGATGCACCCATTGTTTCGTGGGTTAGGAAACTTTGATAGGTTTGTTTTTATGTAGAATAAGGCTTTCGATATGAACACGCCATTGTTTTGATATTTAAAACGTGTTCACAAAATCACACTCTGTATTAAATGGAGTTGAGTTCGGTGTTTTTCAATAACGGACTCATCGACGATATTAAAGCTTTCGAAAGAAAGAAAGAAGAAAGAAGTAGAGTGTGCGTGTGCGTGTGCGTGTGCGTGTGCGTGTGTGTAACTGTGTTATTGTGTGTATGTGACTCTGTGTGTTTGTTTTGATCCTGCTCATTCATTTTCTTTTCACATCACAGGGGGTACATTTCTTGATGTCACATCATTGGTTTACCTTTTTATAAATGTGCGGATGGACGTACCCAGAGAACCTTTCTGATTCTAACCCATGGGATACACATAATTTATTAAGCTTATCTTAGGTTCTTACCTATGAAATTGGCGTTTTGTATGGAGAATTTTATGAAAACTGATTTTCATACATTATTTTGGGGATTATTCAGCAATGTCAATTTCAAACCAAACAACTTTTTCGTACGAATATAGAAAACTTTTAAGATACGTTACATATATCTTAATTACTTAAAAATAGTTAGATACGTAATTGAAACACTTGAACCGGCAGCACATGAAAAGGGCACATGGTTTTCATGCTTTAATTATGAAACACTAAATAAAAAACTGAAACCTATTATTAAATAGTCTCATATTTAAATCAAAAAAATATTTGGAAGTTGCAATGGAAATGAATAAATTACGTACAAAAAAAACGTAACAAACAAAACAACAAACACCAAAGCAAAACAAATTACGACAACATTACAAACATTACAAATTACGTATCTGTGATAAACACGCCAATTTCATAGGTAAGGACCATATTATAATTATGTCTACTACACCAGAGAAAATTGTAAGGGTCTCCATCGTCGGATACGACTACGAGGACTATAATTACAGTAAAACCTGGATAATTGACTTCTCAAGGGGCAAGCGTGTCAGTTAAAGAGGTATTTCATCTAAGCACGTCGTACAAATTATCCAGGTTAAAAAAATAGTGATTATCAATAACAGAGGTCGTAATACTGCATATTTATTATATGGAGGTGCAAGTTTATAACAAAAATCCTTATTTATACCTAAATCAATGTTCTTATGATATAGAAAAAACTACCACACAAAGGTTTTTGTTTGATTTTTCGCTTTAATGATAAAACAGATCGTGTTTAAAATAAATATTATTTATGAACTGTTTTACTTGGAAAATTAGTAAGTTCGGGAAGAATTGATTTCATAAAAATCGCTACATACAACGTATTAAAACGACCTTTCAAAAGGTAGGTACAAATACCATCAGTGTGATTTAACGGTTTTTCTATAGTTTTAACAATTGCCTAGTGACAATTAAAAGATTAAGAAAAAAACAAGTTATTTCAAGGCGTTTCAATTACAGAGGTCTTCGATGACTCGAAATTTAAATAGTAGACAGTCTTTTGGTGCGAAGCGACCGGGACCGGAAATTTGGTTGCAATTATAAAGGTTTCTCAATCATCCAGGTACCAATTAACTAGGTTTCACTGTATATAAGCTTAATAAGCAGAGCTCGGACAGGGTGAGCTATTCTTATGTTATTAATGTCATGCGTTAATATTAATATGGATACACCCTGAAAATAAATATTAAAACAAAACGAAACTTTAATTGATTATGATTAAACTATAATGATAATGCATTGCAAAAAGAGTACTCTCTACGATTTTTAATTTATTATAAAGTTTCTGTGTAAAAGAACTATCAGTTTTTCTATATTTACTATTTTCAACGTATTTCTTCTTACGTTTGATATCGACTTAAGTATAGGTAGATATAATTCAACAAAGTAAGGTACCTAATTAAATTACACTTTGGACAAATACCATTGACAGGTATGTCCATGTAATGCAAACTCTCAAAACAGCTCACCCTATCCGAGCTCTGTTAATAAGGGACAAGGTCGATTAGTGTAAGATTGTCCATTAGTATTTAATTTATTCAAATTTAGTCTCAAAAACCTCCTCCAAACTCAAAGACATTATTCCCACTAACTAGGCATTAAAAACATCCCCACAACTCAATGGTGGCGGCGACGTCCTATTTACTCAAATAAATGATTCATTTTCGCCCTCTTTAAATTATCCGCCTCCTTACCGACACTGAATGCCCAGAATACACAATTTGGGTAGAAATTGACACCAAATGGAACTTCGGGCTCGTGAGGCGAGCGGTAATGACGTTTAAGGCTACAATGACGTCATAAACGAAGGCAAGTCTGTAATAGCCTTAAAGGCTGTGTCACACCTGCGCTGGTACTACGGGGTTTCACGATATTGATACGTAATTGAGTTTAACGTTTATGGAGACATTTGCTTATTTATGTTGAAGAATTTGGTTGCGTCTGACGAAAGTCGGCGTTTTATACTCCGAGAACAATGAAAATAATAACCTTAAGTATTTTATAATTACTGACTAAAATAATACACAATCTATAAACATACACTGAATAGGCGATCTTATCGCTAATAAGCGATCTATGCTAATCAAGTCCAGTACATATCCTTTCCAACAAGTGTTAGGACAATAGGGGTGTAGACACTTAATAAAATAATCAATAATTATTTATTTTCTTGAAAAAGGATTAAGAATGTAGTCAAATGGAGAAAAAAGCAACGCAAGAGGTTAAATAATCACAAGGTTATGAGTATTCAAAGTTTTAGGAGGGGTTATTTCCTCCCTCTTTTCCGTGAAACGCACCTTCATTTACTATGACGCTCGAGGATAGTGACGTCACGATCTGCTAGCGTTTTTCAACACAAGTCACAAGTTCAACGACAGCGTGAAACTTTAAGCAATAAATAAATTAACTACACTCCATATAAGATTTAAAAAAAAATTGCGTTAATCGTCATGCGCTTTCAAAGGTCCATTTTGATACGCAAAAACATAAGTATTGTTGTGATTGAAAAGTCTTTATGAATCGAAATATTTATGTAAAACTACTACCTAAGTACAATTTAAACCTTTGATATCCTAGAAAACGAAGAAGCCTTAACGTTGTCCGTTCAAAAAATCGAATGTTATATGGCACATAGCACGTAGAACTGATGGCAGTGGGGCGAAAAGGTTCTCAAGTGGCAACCACGTACCAGAAGGCTGGGTAGGCTGGCAAGGTGGACTGGATAACCTGGTAAAGGTCGCGGGGGTCCGCTGGATGCGGATGGCGCAGAACCGGTCACTTTGGCACTCTTTCTAGGAGGCTTATGGTCAGTCGACTGATATGATGATGATGGAATGAAAACACACAAAATTGTATATCGCGCAAAATAAAATCAAAAATAAGAGAACATTGATGGTAGGGGCACCGGCTTATTTTGCAAATAAGGCCCTTAATTATAAACCTGGATATTAAAAACTCAGTCTATGGATAATAACATAAAAGTCACGGGGATAAAGAAGCGTAATGAATGAATAAGCAGTTATTTTTTATGTGAATGACTGCTGGATACAGAGCCTGTTACGAGGTTGACAACATTCAGGTTAATGAGATGTAAATTTGGCTTGGTAAAAAAAAAGTTAAGAAAATTCCTCGTGTCACAAAATGTGCATCGCGCCACGTGCCGTCATATTGGCGCTCTGGATATAGTGTGTGAGGCACGCGTAGTGAACGTGTGGAGGTATAAAAAGGGAAGAGGGGTGTCGCGTTCCATGGAGGTGCAAAGGATGATTTTTTATATCTCAATAGTACAGAAAGTATTTCAGATGAAAAACCCGTTCGTTTAAAACAGGTAAAGTTTGTGACGATGTAATAGCGGGTTTTCTCTAAAACTACTAATCTGCTATATTTAATTATACGGCCTCCGCGTCTTTGTAAAACGCAAGATTATTTTAAGCACTCGTATCTACATAACAGTCACCAGCATTTATATCTGCCTTAACAAAGCAGGCAAAAATGTCTTTCTCGTCCTAACGGTCAATAGAGTCGTAATTGGCCTGAATTTAAACTTTCAATATAGTAAAATTTTCTTCTCTAACCTATTTCTACTTACGACGACTCCAGAGATAACAGCCTTTCAAAAGATAATGTTTCAAAGTGTTAACTCCAATATTAGCGCATGATCAACAACGTCAGCTGCAGCCCGAAGTTTCCGCAGGAACTTATCAATATAGAAACAAGTGGAGTTAAAACGATAGTGAAGATGTATGGTGCAACATACGAGGTTACGAGTGTAAATGCACTTTTTAACCCCCGACGCAAAGAAAGGGTTGTTATAAGTTTAACGTGTCTGTGTATCTGTGTATCTGCCTGTGGTATCGTAGCTCCCAAACGGATAAACCGATTTGAATGCGGTATTTTTTGTGTCATAGATAATTTTATTTTAAGTGTTCTTAGCCATGTTTCATGAACATCTGTTCAGCCGTTTTTGAGATATTGGACTTTGAAATGAAAATGTCGGGGGTTTTTCAACTTTTCTAAGTTGTAGTTATTTACCTAATATATGTAAGTATATATATAGCAATTAACGTCGTGGACGGTGACCTAGCTACTTGCGGGCGGGAGCCCAGCACGTCGATCATGTAATGCATTCTGCGTACGTTAGGTAGATCTAAATGTCAATTTTTATATGGAAAAATGACAATTGGACTGTCCTAACGCGCGTTGGAAACGTTAAGGGTATAAATTATAGGTTATAGGTGTACAAGGGCTGGGTTCCCGCAACTCGACGTCATAATATTTTGCGTATGGGTTTTTGGCACTACTGTTATTCGTGCCAACCCAGTTCCACTGGGAAGTTAACGTTAAAAAAAGTTACGGGTAATCTCATATCTGATATGGCTTGCGAAGCCGAACTCGGTCGCATGAAGCACAGTACTATATATGTTTAGGTCCTTTCCCTGTTTAGAGAGACCAGAGCGGTCCTAAATAGGCCCGCTTTTTTTAATACAACTTTGGTGGCAAACAAGCTTACGGCCTACCGTAGCCTATGGATGCATGCAAATCCATTGACTGGCATGTGCGTTGCCGGCTTTTTAAAAACATGTAGACTTCTTTCTTGAACCCATACTGTTAGTTCGTGGGAGGAAATTCTTATGGAACCGTACCGTGCGCTAACAGGTTCTAAACTTATCGCCTCCTCATCAACCCAGCCAGCTCAGTATACTTTGTATGTATTTCTATACTGCAACGCTCATTTGCAGAAAACTTCACTCGCTGCCTTTAATTTTCAAAATTACCAGCTACTTAATGATTTTGACTATCCATACGATACATAGGTACTAATATTACAAATGCGAAAGTGTGTCTGTCTGTCTGTCTATCTATCTGTCTGTCTGTTACCTCTTCACGCTTAAGCTGTTGCACCGATTCATATGAAATTTGGTATAGATATAGTTTGAGTACCAGGGAAGGACATAGCATAGTTTTTATCCCGGAAATCAATCCCTAAGGGGGTGAAATGGGGGGTGAAAGTTTGTATAGAGCTACGATATAATCGAGGTCCATGCGGACGCAGTCACAGGCAGAAGCTAGTTGTTTTCATAATTTACGAAACATTTATTGATCATTCTAAGTTTTCTTTGTAAACAGTACTGTATTAATATAACTCCTTTATAACGTCAGTAAAAACCGATACAGTAGCGGTATATATAATTAGAAAAAGGTACACAAGGTACAAAGTACAAACACTACAAATATTAGAAGAGTTCGAGTGCAATATACGACAAGATGGCGTCTTTACGTTACTTACTAATGTTATACTCGTATGGATCGCATAGTATTTACTCATCGACAAATAAGTAGGTTTCGAAAACCTGTCATTACATCCTATATTAAGAAGGCAGCTATCCCAGCATTGGGATTAATTATAAGTTAGCAGCGTTATCAGGAACTAATCAATTGAGGAATACAAGCGGGTGTAGTGCGAGAGATGTTAGAGTTATCGCGATTTAAGCCGTGTGCCACAAGGCGCAAGGACATCGGTGGGAAATAGTGCATTCTATTTAATATTATAAATGCAAAAGTGTATATACACCAGGTTCGAGACACTAGCCAATAGAAGGTTGCGTAGACAAAAGACGGGAACCAGAGACCCTGGCGTGAATTTTGACTGCCAGAAATGTGGAAGACCGTCTCGTATCGGTCTTCACAGTCACCAAAAACGGTGTCTCCATAGCAATGTTTAAATCGTTAATCTGAAATAGACGTCGTCCTATGATGATGATGATGATGATATACTCTTATAAGCGTCTGTCTGTCTCTTACCACTAGAACCGATTTAGATGACATTTGATATAGAGATAGTTTGAGTCCTGGGAAAGGACACTGGGTACTTTTAAGTCTGGAAGTAATCCCATGAAGGAGTGAAATGGGGGGCTGAAGTTTGTATGGAGTTACGATTTTAACGATTTCCACGCCGACGAAATCGCGGGCGGAAACTTAGTTATCAATAATTGACTTTAAAATGAAGTTTAAACCGACTTCAGCTCTGCGCTCCGCTTCAATTGTGCCTCAAAAATTTGAAGACTTCCCTCGATTTCTCCAGCATGCTACCATCAGATCCTGACTTCATGACTATAGGATACCCTTCCAAACAAAAAAAATCTCTTTCAAATTCAGTCCAGGTGTCTTCGAGTAATCAGGTAACATAGATATAAGGAACATACGATTTCAACGAATTGAGAAAAGTCCTTTAAAGTCGGTTAAAAACTATGTTGCAAGTCTACTTGGGTTTAATGTAGAAATGCACTGACAATAATTTTTCAAAGCTGTGAAACTTTCTAGTTTTTAAATGGAAAGTTCTCGGTAATTTTACACAATTAAATGTTGCCTTCATGGAACTTCCTAAACAGAATTATGCCTAAAGATGCAAGATATTGCATGCAGGTTTCATTACATTGCGCGTTACCGTAGTACTTATACTGAGTTTTATCTATCAAACCCCGCAATGTAGTTAAACTTGCATGCAATTTCTTGCATGTGTAATTTGCGCTTTACGTTCTTATGAAAGTTTCCGCAAATTTCTAAGCTCTACTCAGCATAATCCGATCTTTTAAGAATATTCTGCGTCTTGTAGGTATATTGATAAATTAATATCAGTTCTTGATTAGTTTATAATTCAGTGGCTGTCCATGGTTTGATGAATTTGTAAAACTACGAAACCAATACTGACGAATAAATAGGTTAATCTTTAAGATTTTTTAAAAGTTTAAATTGTTTAGTTCCGTGTTTTCTTTACGGGACGATAATTACGAGTAGTTTTGTGTCGTGATATTTTTTTTTCTATTCTATTTTATAAATATACACGGCTCAAAGACACCAACATATCATCCAATTATCATTAAATACCTAGTAACAATTAATATTACACCAACTACGTTGTTTTTACGCCTGTAACTCCCTTTAATTTTTACTTTTTCCATCCAGCATCTACAAGGCCTGTGCCTTACTATTATTACCCAATACATCGCGCGGGATCCCCTGCAGAACCACCATCTTGTGGCTTGCACCAAACATTTATCGCGATACTAAGAGACAATAGCGCCATTATCCAGCGCGGGTTAACAATGAGCCGAACGCTGATTAAGCGGTTCCCTGCCGATCGTAAATTATTTTGTTCCTGAACACAGCTATACAATGAGATCTGCTTTTGTAACGCACCCGCGGACTGTAATGAAGACGTTCGGTGTTTTATTAAAATTAGGATTATCTTTTGCAAGGATCCCTGAAGCCGGATTCGTACTTTGCTAGTGTTGTTTCATGACGCGACAGAATTATATCGGTTTCATATATTTAGGGTAAACTTGCAATTACCGCACACTACGCGTTCGGAAAATCGCACTTGGTGGTAATAATGAAAGCCTCGGAGCGCATATTTCTCGGGCTTGGGCGTCAAATACCTGCATCCTGAGTCATTTTTTGTTTTACCGCCCTAGGTAATTAATAGGTAAGTACTATTAGTACATTATTAAATTTGACGGCTGCAACATTGCCTGTGAAGCCTAACTTTGCCGTCTTTAAATAACCGTGCTGTTTGTTATGTACAGTCTACGTTAATGAAATTGATGCTGAAAAGGAAAAACGACGACAAAAAACATTTGTTTCATTTCAGCCATTAGATTAGATTAGATCAATTTAAATTTCATTTTAAAAATTTCAGTTCATAATATTAAAATAGCATGGATTCACAAAGAGATCGTCAGAGTGTATAAGGATATAAAACAATAATAAATAATAGTCAATAAAAAAATTAAATGAAAACAAAGAAGAAAAAAAAAAATATATAAAATAAAACAGCCTACATGCGTCCCACTGCTGGCCACAGGCCTCCTCTCATAGATGAGCTACGGTAGCCCAGTGGTTGAGGCATGCGGCTGTCAAGCCGCAGTCGTGGGTTTGAATCCCGGCCCAATGAGTTTTTCGGAACTTATGTACGGAATATAATTTGATATTTACCGTTAGCTTTTCGGTGAAGTTAAAACATCGCGAGGAAACATACATCTGCGAAGAAATTCAAAGGTGTCTTCCTTTACGGAATACAGCGATTTTATAATAAACATTTTGAAGATATTGAGTTATGATATAATTATACACACAGTTGGTGCCGGAAGTTTTCTGCATTGAATGGGCTAAGTTGGGTCTTGTATCCGTCTGACGACTTTTGTGTCGCTTATCCCATCGGTGATTTAGAGTAAGTATTACTGTTTTTTTGTTACTAAACTAAAACTAAAAAATATTCATTGAATGGCTCCGTATCTCGCTTTGTCTTGTTTGGAAAAAAAAATGCCTTCAAATGATGCTATGCTGAGATAAACAATGTATATTATTTATACTTACATGGTTAACTTACCATGTTACTCTCGCACTACACGGCTTGACCCATTGCATCCTGCGGTACAAATCAGATGCCGGTAAAACCTTAAACAATTTACCTTTAAGTATAAATACAATTATATATAAGATACCTACATCCGATATGTCAGCCGTTTGTCACAACTGCAATAACTCAAAAGAATCCATTACATGGCAACACAGAATAATGTACATGCTGTCGAACAAGACCTGAACGGTGCAAGTTTATGTTTTCATCTATTAAGGACCTTGTTCCATAGAATTAAGCGATAAATTAGCTTGTTAAGGCTTTGTGCATAATTTTGCGGGATCCGAGAACGCGAACGGTTGATGTAGCCGTTCTTCCTGGACCGTTCCTTATACAACTGTGATCTTATAAGGCTGTGCTTAGGCTGGATTCTTATAACTTTATTATGCAAATTTCACTCTCGCTAAAGACCTTTGGTTTTGTCGTGCTTAATTATGTTAATACATGTCCGATATAAATTCATGTTGCAGGTCATTCGTTTTCGTTTAGTAGAAATAGAGTCGATTGAGAAACTATTTACTGTGGAAAATCCATTGTATCTATACGTATTTTTTGTATCGTTTTTTGTGACATAACCGCATAATTCTGTTTAATTGTTTTCAATGTTATTAAAAAAAAAGCTACCTAATGACGATCCTTTTAGGTAAACTTTGATAACTACGATAATATACCTACATCTCAATTAAGTGGACATAATTAATATTTTAAATTGTTATTATTCTTCTTTGAATGTTATTGACGATCACAGTTTGGGATTATTGTAAATTTAATGTAATTTATAATGTAATTTTATACTCTGAGTCTACGTCTTTAAATTTTCAGAACCTACCTATATGGTGAAAATTAATTGAGATGTAACAAATTGCATCGTGTCATCTCTTGTAGATACTAAACCTTTGGCCCAGGCATCTCATGTGAATCGAATGAGTTTAAATATTTTTAGGTTACTACTCTACTCTTAATTAACCCCTTTCTTCAAGACAAAAGTCGTCACTGCCTCGTTCACGGCTTCAAACAAATTTAACCGCAAAAGGTGCAAAAAACAAACCAAGAAATCTGTAGTACTATCCAATATCAAGAAAAGGGTTAACAGTAACAGGCGTATCTCGAGGGAACGGGCAGTAGTCCCATGGTGGCCCAGTGCGGGTTGGGGACTTCACATACACCTTATGAATTTCTTCGCAGATGGATGCAGGTTTCACCGAAAAGCTAACGGTAAAATATCAAAGGACATTCCGTACATAAGTTCCGAAAAACTAATTGGTACGTGCCGGGATTCGAGCCCACGACCGCCGCTTGAAAGCCGTATGCCTGAACCACTAGGCTACCGTAGCTATTTAACCGAGTTAATAGTATCGCTTAACAAACACATAAGATACATGAAATTAGATAAAAACCGTTGCCTTTTCGAAACAGTCTCCACCAGATCAGTGTGTAAAGCCCCTTACGCACTTGTCGGCCGCTGCCTGGGTGGGTCAGAGCACAATTATATTTATTGCCGGCACCACCGTGTCGCGCCCGGCATGAAGTTCTGATATTGCGCGCCGAAAGGCACGTGAGAACGCACCTTAATGCTTGGTGAAGGGTGACTTTTGAAAAACGTTTGGATTACTATAGGGCTAAAATAAAAAGAGATTCGATTTGTATTTGGTGCCGCACTTTCAAAGGTGGGAAGCAATGTACCGATGATTTTCTTTTCTCTTTATTATAGACTAGAAATAATTTTATCAAACCAATGTGTAAAACCCCTTACGCACTTGTCGGCCGCTGCCTGGGTGAGTCAGAGCACAATTATATTTATCGCCGGTACCACCGTGTCGCGCCCGGCATGAATCAGCGCCCGTACGGCGTTCTGATATTGCGCGCCGAAAGGCACGTGAGAACGCACCGTAATGCTTGGCGAAGGGTGACTTTTAAAAAACGTTTGGATTACTATAGGGCTAAAATAAAAAGAGATTCGATTTGTATTTGGTGCCGCACTTTCAAAGGTGGGAAGCAATGTACCGATGATTTTCTTTTCTCTTTATTATAGACTAGAAATAATTTTATCAAACCAATGTGTAAAACCCCTTACGCACTTGTCGGCCGCTGCCTGGGTGAGTCAGAGCACAATTATATTTATCGCCGGTACCGCCGTGTCGCGCCCGGCTCGAATCAGCGCACGTACGGCGTCCCGGTGCGTTGCGCCGACAGGCACGTGAGAACGCACCTTAATGCTTGGTGTAGGACGAATTTTGAAAAAAAAGCGTTTCAAAAGCTAAGGCTCAATATTTGCTGGCGTATTTTTCTTGCAGTGCCAAAGATGTGATGTGATGTTCTGATCATTGGAATTTAATTCCAGTTAATATGGTTGTCGCTAAATTACAGCTTTAGATTGATTAAACGACCGGTTAGTCTAGTGGGTAGTGACGCTGCCTACGAAGCTGAAGGTCCTGGGTTCGAATCCCGGTAAGGGCAAATATTTGTGTGATGAGCATGAATATTTGTTTCTGAGTCATGGATGTTTTCTATGTATTTAAGTATTTCTATCTATTAAATATATCGTCGTCTAGTACCCATAACACAAGCCTTATTGAGCTTACTATGGGACTAGGTCGATTTGTGTAAGATTGTCCCCTAATATTTATTTATTTATTTAAATTGACATCTAACTATGCTCGTACGGAGTAATAAATGTTTTATGAACCTAAATTCAATTTCGTTTTTTTAATGTAGGTACTTAAAAATATTTGCCCAGTAAAAATAGACCTTAGGACGATCTGGCAACGTTTGTTATTGTTTGATTCCTTTTATTAGAAGAGACAAGATAATAAAATTATCTAATATCTTGACATTCTTATTATTATTAATCCTGATTCTGGATCCTTGTTGGTAGACATGATTAGCGGCTTGAATATAATTAAACTATAGTGATTTAACTAACTTCAAGTTGCTAATAAAATAATGTTATCAGTCAACTTTTTAATCAGCTGATAGTAATATGTCATGCACAAAGTGGCGTTGTATATGATACGTTGATGATATCTTCAAAACTAAACAGGATTGTACGCGTATATATTTTTTTGGTCCTAATGACCTTAAAATGCGTGGTTTAATCTTTTGAATTCCTCGCGGGCACCATGTATAATTTAAGTGCATCGTCACCAATCAGAGGACATTTCAGTTTAGCAGATATTTAATAGAATTTTAATTTAAAAAGATAGGATGTACTCGTGTGTCAAAGCGGACCCCGAGCACCTCTATGGGCAGAACCGGGAACAACGCTAGGAGGATGATGAAGGTGACATACTCGTATTCAAAATATCCGTCAATCAAAAATGTCTCAAGCCGATAACATCTGATAATTACAATTTATCTCCCGGATAAGATAGAGTAAAATCAAAGATAGACATTGTAAATGCGTATACATGGCGCAATTTTTATCACTCCGCAGTGCAATCATGAAGTTTACAGTACTGTTGTTTACTGCAGTCTTTTTCGTAACAAGTAATGCCGAAACAAAAAACTATGAAGGTTTCAAAGTTTACAAAGTCATTCCCAAAACTGTTGATGAAGTTGAAACTTTGATCAACGTGCAAAGAAGTGGTATCACTGAGTTTTGGGATGATGTATTTGATGTGAACCAAAATGTCAAGATTATGGTGTCGTCAGTATACGAGGCAGAGTTTGTTGAAATGCTACAAAAAGAAAATATTGAAGCAGAGTTAGTGATTGATGATGTGAAAAGGTAAGATTTTTTTAATCATAGCTAACCGGTCTCAATATAAATTTATATGGTAAATCGCCAATAACTGGCCACCTCATACTAAAAATTAACTCTATTCACCTCTAATAAAATTCATTTTTAGTATAAGATATTATTTCATTACTGGCCACCCTTCAATAACTGGGCACGTTATACTTAATTGAATTATGTTTGTAGGGGAACAGAGATCATTTTTAGTATGAGGTGGCCAGTTATTGAAGGGTGGGCAGGTATTGGCGATTTACCCTACTACTTAAATTAGTAAGCTTGTCACCCTAAAAATGTTTTACGGCTTTTGATAAGAGGGTCTCATTTCGTCAGACCAATGCTATTTACGAGGGAATAAATGATAAAAAGAATTGGTAAATGGCGAATGTTAAATGATGTTTTGATATCTACAGAGCAATCGAAGACCAGGTACTTCCCGTCTCTAGGAAAAAAGGAAACGGCAGTAGCGGCGGTGGTAGACCTAGCGGGGGTGGGAGACCTAGTGGCAGCAGCGGTAGCAGTGGCAGTGGTGGGACTGGCAGCAATGGACTTATCTACTACATGGCTTATACTCGTCATCGACCGAGAAGAGCATATCAACGTAACGCTGACACATTATTCTCATTCACATGGGATCAATACCACACATTAGAGTCCATATATTCTTGGCTCGATGAACTAGCCGATTCTTTCCCAGATATAGTTAAATCAGTAGTCATGGGCCAAACAGTAGAAGGCAGAGACATCAAAGGAATAATTATTGATTATCATCCAGAGAGAACTGATAAGAAAATTGGTATGTTCGAGGGCGCTCTTCATGCTAGAGAATGGATTTCGCCGGCAACTGTTACTTGGATCATCAAGGAGTTTTTGGCGAGTGATGACCCTGAAGTTGTAGCGCTGGCTTCCAGTTTTGAGTGGCATATCTTCCCTGTTGTCAACCCAGATGGATATTCCTACACTTTTACGGACGTAAGTGTTTCTTCATATTTTTGAATCATTTAACTCCACGAAAAACATAGGCTATCGACTATAGCTGCCACTGCTGTGAGTATTTAATTACCATAAATATTTTTATCGGGAATCCCTTATTTTACCGACAGACGTTTCACCGAGTGCATTGTTTCACCGAATTTTCATTTCATTGTTTTTTCTCTCATAAACCGTTAGCTTTTTAGGTAATTGTGTAGAACCTATCAGGTTAGTCGAATTAAAAATGATATGACATGACGTGACATGTCTCACGGATGGAATTAGTAGTATCCCATCAGGTTAGATTAGGTTTGCTTATAGCAACATTGAAAAAAATACTGATTCAAAAAAAAAAATGAAATGAAAATTCGGGTAAACATTCATTCGATGAAATAAATGTTCTTGTGTCTCTGTTCCTGATAATACTTAATGTTTATTTGATATGTCTGATTTATCTTACAGCGAAGGATGTGGAGGAAGAACCGCAGCAGAGCTAACTTCACGTCTTGCGCAGCAGCCGGCGTCGAAGACGACTTGAGCAATGGAGTCGATCTAAACAGGAACTTCGATTTCATGTGGAATAGTGAGTAACTCACAAATGAAATAGAAGCGATACAAAAGACAAACATTATTAAAGATTTTATTATAAAGATATATTTTCGATAGATCGTTAATTCCTATTCCTATGCATACAAGGAATATCAATCTCCATATTTAAAAGTATTTATTGTATTATTATTTAGAAGTTACCTTCCTCGGAAACACTTAAAAAGGTTACACTGGATACTTTTATAGAAATAATTCTATTATTAGGGGTCTCAGTCATATATTTATCACACCTGCTATTCATAAAAGTTATTGTGAACCTCAAATGGAGGATTTAAAGCAGTATGTGTCACGCGACAGCAAACTTATTTTCGTCTAGGGGCGTAAACGCCTGAATTCCTCGTTCCGCTCAAGATTCTACTTATAATCCCTCGCTACGCTCGGCTCGGCTTTGAAGTCTTTTTCATCAGACACTGGAATTTTTGTAGCGTCTTGGAACAGTCATAGTGATGATCAATATGATGATATCCATATACACGATGTAGGACATTTCATAAGCAAGTGTTTAGTTTGCTTGTTTTTGTGTTAACTAGTAACTTTCTTCCTGATAATATATTTTCTGATTCATAACGGATGTCATATATGAAGCAGTTTCATACAATCTTGTTGATTACTAATTAGTTCCGGGTACTTAAAAAATACCATTAGCAAATTGGTGAAATTTATTCCTTCAAAGGCATTTTCGGTTCGAAATACTTTTGTTAAAGAGACAAGAATTACAAAATGATTCGAATATCATGTAAGTAATGATAATTAAAAGTTAAAACATTAACATGCCACAACAAATTGCTAATACTATATCTATTTTGCACTTCCGAATATAATTTTATGAATTAAGTCAATATGACAATGGAAAAGTGCTACTAATAGAGCAAGGGTTTCTGTTTATCATTTGCTTAAATCGTTTTTTGAAATTATAAATTACGGTCACACAGATTGAGTAACAAGTCGTCTTTCCTGTGGTAAATAGTTAAGGGCTACCGTATATGTATAAAATATAAAAAAATGTTTTGACTGCATGAAATCACGTAAGGGGGGAGACGCCGTTTATGCGCATTAAGATTCCAACCCCTCCAATTGGGTTTCCCCGCGTGGTGTCGGGTTAGAATTTTGCCATCCCCTTTCTTCCCGTGGGTGTCGCAAAAGTCGACTAAGGGAGCAGGGTTGAAGTGTGTTGTGGGCGACGGACTATCACTGCGATATTACATTTTGTCGATATTTTACCCACATTTATGCTAAAAGTGGCACTGGAACATATGTTTCATGTGCTCTGCTTATGCCTTTTGGAAATAAAGGCGTGAATTTATAAAGATTCCAACCATAATAAAGGCGTGAATTTATGAAGATTTCAACAAAAACTTAGGCTTTATAGCCCTTAACTTTGGCAATGTCCACAGAAGAGACGCGAACATAAATCTCGGTATGATATTATATTACAGAGAACATAGTCGGTACTGCGGGATTAGCCTTAATCATTCCTAAAAGTCCATTTTATATATTGGTGAAAGATTTTTTAAATCCGATGAATAGTTCCAGAAATTAACCCTTCATACTTTACAAAGCTACAACCTTGAAGACTTCGTATGTTAATAGTATTTGAATAGATACAAACTGCAGCTGCATCAAATTCTTCTGAAATAAATTTGCTTAATACGGGTGCAGACTCAAAAAATTATATAAGAAAGAAGAAAAAAAGAAGAAATATGACGAAAATCCCATTATACCTCAAAGAATTACGAAGCTACAACCGTTTTAATATTGCTTGTTAGAGAGAGAAAACGCTCGCAGCTATTGACGTCACAATCTGCGAGGCTGCCGCGGAGCGCATCGCGCGCGCGGCAGCACGGCTAGCACGCGACGGCGCGGGAGTCTCTCGATTTTTCTCGCACTATCCGTCTCTCTCTTGTTAGAACACTTAGAACGAGAGGTATAGTGCGATAAAAATCGAGAGTATGTCGCGGCCGTCGTGTGCTAGACGTGCAGGCCGCGTCGATGGCGGCGCCGAACACAATGGGGCACGGCACGTTGCCGTCTTCTAGTGACGTCTCTAACTGCGAGCGGCGATCGTTTCATATGAGGTTGCGTTTTGCGAAAAAGGGACAGAACATACCCCTTCTTAAAACTTAGGACACTTATAACTTCGTGATTATTTAACTTCCTGCGTTGATTTTTTCTCCATTTGACTACATGTTTAATATTTTTTCGAGAAAATACGACATTACTGATTATTTTATTTAGTGTCTACCCCTATTTCAGCGGTGGGAGCCTCACAGGATCCCTGTTCTAACACTTTCTCCGGCCCGTCACCAGCATCGGAACCAGAAACTCGAGCCATACAGCGATATGTCCTTAACCTTAAAGAAGAAGGGGAGATCATTTACTACATAGCATTCCACTCCTACACCCAGTTGATGGTCATACCTTACAGCCATCTGAATGCTAATGAAGTGTTGACGATTGGCAATTATGCTGACATGGTGAGTGTCTTGGTCTCTCGTTATTTTTTTTTTTTATTTTTTTTTTTTTTTTTTTGACAATCTTACACAAATCGACCTAGTCCCATAGTAAGCTCGATAAGGCTTGTGTTATGGGTACTAGACGACGATATATTTAATAGATAGAAATACTTAAATACATAGAAAACATCCATGACTCAGAAACAAATATTCATGCTCATTACACAAATATTTGCCCTTACCCGATTCGAACCCAGGACCTTCAGCTTCGTAGGCAGCGTCACTACCCACTAGACTAAACGGTCGTCAACTGATGACATGGTAAAGGTCGCGCGAGTCCGCTGGATGCGGGTGGCGCAGGACCAGTCACTTTGGCACTCTTTGGGGGAAACTTACGTCTTTTGGCTGATACGAGGGCTGTTCCGAAAGTTGTTAGCTGCTCCGGCTTTACTCATGTGATTACAATATTATTTATTACTAAATTTGATATTGTTACTAAATATTTGCGGACAGCCTTACACAAAACGACCTAGTCCCAAACTAAGCAAAGTTTGTAATAATATGGGTAGGTACTTATATAGATAAATAAATACTTAGATACTTACCCCCTTATTCATAAAACTTAAAATGCCTCTGCCAAATGAAATGTGCTTTGTCCCTTTCTTACGAACACAAACGTTAAAGTGACAGATAAGGACAAACGAATTTTCACGTCATTTTATTTAAAACAGGCTTATAGAGCGTTTACGAATGCGGCCGTTAGAAAATATTCATGACTCAAGAACAAATATTGTAAAGGAAACGTTTGAAGTTTAATAAATCAAAATAAACAGTGATCGCCTGTTCTTAAAAGTCCAGGTAGTCAAGAAGCCAGAGTTGGTCTTGGAAATGCGCATATAGCTGTCTCGATTAACTTTTGTTTAACTTGTATTGAAACGAATTCTTCAAAACTTCTAACTATTAACAGTATTAACCAAAGAATGGACAAAAGAGACAGACTACAAAGACCAGAGAGAATAGAAGAGGATGAGATACACATAGCAAAACATCATAGCGAGTGCCTGCTTAAGAGGGAACACAAGGGCTGTTTTTCCATAAAAACGTAGTCCCCTGTTTTCTTTCTGGATAATGGCAGTAGAGCAATAAATGTTTGTCCATAAATCTATGGCTACTATTGACATGTTCCTATTACGAGTATGTTTTCTTTTTTTTCATAAATTTATTCTTAAAAGAGATATGAACCTTCAAAAAACTAAGAAAAACGCCAGATTTTACGCTGTGTTCAATGGTTCAAACATCCAGAGAACAATTTTGACTAGATTATTTAAAAAAAGGAAACCATAGGAACACGGCCAAAGCCTTTCTTTGATTTTTAGTAAAGTAATAGTTAAATAGTTTTGTTGAAGAAATCTGGGGACTACGAAACGTTGATTTTATGTAGTTTTAATAGGTATTTTCGCTCCAAGCCGCAGTTGTCTCTATCGCGCTCTGCGGGGGAGGCTTGAGGTTGGCGCGACAACAATACATTTTACAAATACCTATTTCTCAATTATCTCGCCCTTAGTGTTTCTTCTTAACGATAGGAACGTTTAATGTTTTGGTGCTATATTCTACAATAAATTCATAGAATGAACTGTGTGTATTGTTTTAGTACGAAATTGCGGCGAGAGGCGCAGACGCGCTACAGCGAAGGAATGGCACCACGTACAGAGTCGGTCTTTCTGTGGATGTAATGTGTAAGTAATCCTTTAAACTTCATCAAAATCTGTAATAAACTATTCTGTTAGTTTAGGAAAGTTTAAATCGCTTGGTCTAGCTGTGTAAATAAAAGCTTGCGCTTGGTTCCGTACGCTTTTAGTTTTAGCTAACCAAACTTGTGGTGCAAGGAATAAATTATGTTGCTGTCGAACATTATTGTGCATTAAAATTATTTTTAGGGTTCCGTAGTCAACAAGGAACTCTTATAGTTTCGCCATGTCCGTCTGTCTGTCTGTCCGTCTTCGGCTTAGCTCGGTAACCATTACTACTAGAAAACTGTGATTCGGCATGGGTATTATAAATCAATCACGCCGACAAAACAGTACAATAAAATCTTAAAAAAAAACCGGGTTGCACTTCGGGAGTGCCGGCAAAAGTGAAAACTCATGCAATGACATTGTAACAGTTTTTCGATCAGGTCACGTGTCCGAATGTCACTCACGTCACGAATTTTCAATCTGTCGAATCTTACGGTCACGTGACATCTTACGGCCACGTGACCTGTTGTGAGTATCTCTCGAATATCACGGTCACGTGACATCTTACGGTCACGTGAACTGGCGATTTTAACAATTTTGCCCTATCTCAAAAACTGCACAGCGCCGCTTAAGGGGATGCCTTGATTTGAGTCGTACACGCCCCCTAGACAGAGACACGCTGATGCCTTCCGCCCACGAGAAAAAGAGATGTAACACTCTTCGGGAATCGCTGTTTTGGACAAATTTCGATAAATACCTAACTTAGAGAAGGATTATTAAAATTTCATAAAGTGACATTTTAGAAGAGATAAATTACTATAGTATTCACTTGATTGTGTCGTAAAATAATGTATCGTTTGAGTAGGCTGAGTAAAACAAGGAAAATACAGACCCAACTTTGGATTTTTTTTTCTATCGAGGAAATTTTAAGCAATACTGTATCCATAAAATCAGATAAACAATCATATAGTTAAGAATCATATATCTGAAAATCAGACCTTATTATTTCTTAATCTAGTCAGAACGGCGTTTCAAAGCACGCGATAATTTCCAATGCACCGCCTTAAGAAGTTTTCACTTCAAAAAAAGTCACCTGGCCGATTTTTTTTATTCAAACGTATGTCTTCTTGTTTGCTCACAGACGCCATGAGTGGCACGAGTTTCGACTGGGCGAAGAACGCCGCCGACATCCCAGTGGCTTATCTAATAGAACTCCGCGATCTTGGTGAATACGGGTTCCTTTTACCAGCGGAAGAGATTATCCCGAACAATCTGGAAATCATGGATGCTTTGATCGAGATGGACAGAGCGACGAGGGACCTTAAATATTACGAAAGGTCTTCAGGAGGAACCGTTGCATCGTCACTGATTCTGATGGCATTTGGTGCTCTCTTTGCGATGTTTCAATGAATGTTTATGATTGTGATGAACCGGTTACTCAAGAGTCATAAATGGTGTTAATAACTGAACAAAGCTTGTGTCAAAAATTTCATTTTTGGTACAAGCTTTTATTGCCGACTGTACTTTTCTGTATACCATCATCAACTACTTATTCAGACGTTTCTAACGAGCCCAAACTCAACGGGGTTACGTAGCTTAAGTACTCAATTCCCATGATCACCTTCTGTCTCCATCACCAGATCAGCTCGATGGTATCATAATATTGAATTGGCATCCAAACTATACTTATACCCAAAATTTCAGCTTAATCGGTCACCGGGAAGTGGGTCAAATTTAACTTGCAAGATTTGATTACAGACAGACAACGGGACAGGTGAAACTAAATAAAAGCTTGTAAAATAGTCCTCGATGAATAAGTTAAATCATGAATACTCCTTTCGTGGTATTGGTAGAAGAGGATGGCTGTGTTCTATTAAATATATCTATGTTTTATGCAATAAATTGCTTACTTACTTATTAATTAAATTAATAAGTAAAAACTGCACTATTTCAAACCAATTGCCAATTAAACTAAATAAAAGCTTGTAAAATAGTGCTTGATGAATAATATATCGACCTTTACCAGACCGGGGATCGATCAAGGTGAAAGACATTGAAACATTCGTCACTGCTTCGGTAGCTAAGTTTTCTAGAGAGCATTCCGGTCATAGGGAAAGGACGCAGGTTCGAGTCCTGCTCATGTCGTTTAGTTTGGGATTTACCCATTCCTTTCAATTAAAATTGCTATTCCCACCACTTGATGGTGGACTTTATAATTATGACTATGATTATCATTAAGAATGTGGAATGGGGTTACTTTAGAAAAAAATGGGGCTACTTTGATCATTTGGAATGTAGTATAAAAGTATAAAAGAATACTAATATAGTCGCTGCCATAGTTCACCCACAAGTGAATCAATGATTTCGGACAAAAACCTATTTGATCAAAGTCGCCCCCCGAATCAAAGTAACCCCATTCCACCGTATTTATAGTATTTTCTTCATAAAATTAAAGTAATATTTAGTGTTAAAATAGTTTGTAGGAAATATTATAACTACCCGAGTTTCTCAATGAAAACGAAATTTGATTAATAACGTTAAATAAAACCGTTCTTAAGAACCCAATACTCATAACTATTACTACGTATATAAGTATTAATGTTTTTGTAATAAACTTTTTACTCTTCTACTGAAATAAACAGTAAGCATTGTTTTTATTATATACAAGTTGCCCGGCCCGGCCCGGCTTCGCACGGATTACCCGTTTTCCCGTAGGAGTGAAGCATTTTCCCGCGGTAAAAAGCATTCGCTATGCATTAAGGTCGAAACTTCTATTTCAGTAATAGTATTGAAATGTCAAATTGTCAATACATATTTATTTGTCACTTCACATTACAGATAACCTATTTGCTTTTCTAATTACGAACATGTGTCAGTGTCAATCGAGAAATCTGAAAAATATTTTTCAATTAGGTACGTTATTAATTTGAAAAATAAAATACCTGCCGCTAACTGTGAACTATTAAGAGCTAGAAATAGCAGATTTACACCAGGAAGTGGGGATTGAGGAGATAACGCGTTTAAAATTTCAGTTCACCATGTCAACTTAGTTAATCTGGTTGCCTAGTTACTAACATATAACAATGCATGCGATATGTCAAAGGAACGTCGTGCTCTAGCTAGCTCTTATGGTGACAGTTTGCTATACAATATTGAGCCTTAGCTGGGTCGGAAATTAAATTCCTTGACTGTACCTACAGAAGTGTATTATTGCATAATTAAATGTTTATATTTTAAACAAAGCAGACTCATTTTATTAAGGTTATCAATAGATTCTGGTACTTTACCTATCACGACTAATCTTATCATTATTCGGTTTCAGTACAGTGGTTATCAAATCCACATTAGATTATTTATATCGATAGTCGTTTATCTATCAATAAATAATTGTTTAGTGACTTAGCACTTAAACTAAATAGGCAAGCCTATCGGTTCAGGCATGCGGCTTTCAAACGGCAGTCGTGGGTTTGAATCCCGGCTCGTACCAATGAGTTTTTCGCACCTTATGTACCTACGGAAAATCATTTGCTATTTACCGTTAGCTTTTCGGTAAAGGAAACACATGTGAGGAAACCCGCATACATCTGAGAATAAATTTAAAGCTGTATGTGAAGTCCACAATCCGCACTGAGCCAGCGTGGGGACCAATGCCTGTTCCCTCTCATCCATGAGAGGAGGCCTGTGCGCAGCAGTGGGACGTATATAGGCTGATTTATTATTTATTGTTATTATTATGTACTTTTAACAAAACGCCTCGTGTGAAATGATCTATTTAGTTTTTATAGGAAAAAAAAACATATCAGTGTAGGTACAGTGAGCATCAAAAGTAACTGGGCAAACGAAGACGTCAAAAGTCTTTATTAAAAGGTAATAAGAGCTTTTGAAGACGTCAATAAAATTGCGCAGTTATTTTTGATGCTGACTGTACCTACTCGTACAGTCAGCGTCACATAGATAGTAGCAGCCAAAGTAGCCAAATATATCGTAACACATCCTTACTCCTATAGTAATAAAGACGTGTTCCGATATATTTGGCTACTTTGGCTGCTACTATCTATGTGACGCTGACTGTACATGATAATGTCAGTGTGAACATTTAATAATTAACCAAATCTTGTATAATTGCTACAAACGCAAAAGCAATCATTCTCATTCAGATCAATAATAACACTAAGCATTACTTGGTTTAAAAAAACAACCAACAAATCATTAAATTTTGGCGTCCGAGCGGTTAAAGCGTGCCATAATCAATTTTAAAGCTGCGGGTCCGAATACCAAAGTGGTGTGTTTGGTATGTGCTTACTAACTGAGCACTCGAGTGGGCTGGAAGGTACGTTAAGCAGTTAATCCCGTATGTTTGTGTCTATGACGGCAGTAGTAGAAGCAGTCGATTCCGCAAAAACTTGTGCTACAGTCTCCACCAATACTTGAAATTAGAATGCAACTGGAATTAGTAGAATATGGAAAATAATCAGCCGAATAATTTTCCTGAATGGGCAACTGACATACCATCGGTACATTTCGATTAAAAAATAATCAACGATGATCTATCACATGGCTTAAAATCATAATCCTTCGATTATTACGATAATAAGAATGATAAAACTTGAAGACATCATTAAGAAACACGATCTGGCTCCATTTAGTGTATGTATGATTAAAACATAGCACACGTATTTTTGACGAATGAAAATGGCTTTCAAACTAATAGCCTTTTTCGGGCTTTTAGCCATAGCCATAGCCAATGCTATGGTGAGTTATGAAAACTATAAAGTGTACAATGTGATGCCTAATACAGAAGCTGAAGTGCAAATACTTAACGAACTAAGGGACGATGGTTATGATTTCTGGACGGACATTATTAAAGTTGGCAGCGAAGTGAGGATTATGGTTGCTCCTGCTGAAGACGAGGAATTTTCAAGCTATGTCAAGAACGTGACTCTTGATGCCAAAGTCAGCATAGCTAATGTGCAAGAGTAAGTAAATCTACATAATTTAGTATGTTTTTGTAGGGAGTCATTATCAGCTAAAATGCATAAGCTTTAGATAACAAATACCTATTAGGTAGAGTGATGAGCAGTAAATTCAAGTTTACCAGATTCAGCTAACCATGGTTTTCATTTATGTTTAAGTAATGTTGACACTTTATAATATACAAAGGATATGCAACGTTTCGTTATTATAATTTCATCTATGTTTTCAGCTTAATAGATGCTCAACTGAAGACTGCCATCCCTAACGCTCATGCCCGCAGCAGCACACTTGGTTCCTTTACTTGGGATAGATACTACGGGTTAGACCACATCTACAACTGGTTAGACGAGCTAGAAACCCTGTACCCCAACGTGGTCACCGTTATTACAATTGGAACCACGTTCGAGGGACGTCCGATCAGAGGAGTCGTTATTGACTTCAAATCTGGCCAGAGAGGTGATAATTCATTGATTGGAATGATTGAAGGCGGTATTCACGCTAGGGAATGGATCTCACCGGCTACCGTCACTTGGATCATCAAAGAGTTTCTGACGAGCGATGACCCTGCAGTTAGGAGCATGGCTGAGAATTTGGTGTGGAATATTATTCCCGTTGCCAACCCTGATGGATACGTTTATACTTTTACAAATGTAAGTACTCTTATTTGCTTATTTTGGTGATTTACTGTTGTGCTTGTAGCTGATTGTCACTGCTTTCGCTATAGTACCTACACGACACCGAACCAAAACCAAACCAACACCCATATCATTTGATAAAGTAACGTGGCAGAGCGTAATACAAATATTGTTTCAGAATCGTATGTGGAGGAAAAACCGTAATACTGCAAATAATGTAATGTGCGGCACTGACGCTGATCAGGGCAACGGCATTGACTTAAACAGGAACTTCAATTACTTGTGGATGAGTGAGTATAAGAGATTCATGTCTGTGACAACATTCATTTAATTCACAAGTTTAACTGTATCTTATTGCAAGGACACTCGGGCGTTTCTCTGTGGTTGAAGTTCGCTATACGTTCTCCATCTCTCAGCTTCAGCATACAGCACTATGCATGAATTTACACTCTAAAGCAGAAACAACAAGCTGGTCTAACACTCACTGCGATAACAATCGACGACCAAAACCACAAAGTTAAGAGTGAACAGACTACGTCAGAGGTTCATTTCACACACATTTTTATACGGGAGTGTGGCGGTGGTCAGTTCTTGAAGCCTTTGACTTCACGTTAAAATCGTTTCAGCCATCGGTGCCTCGAACAACCCCTGCACAGAGACCTACGCTGGTCCGACCCCGGCTTCAGAGCTCGAGACCCAGGCAATTTCCAACCACGTGCTCCGACTCCAACAAACTGGCGAACTGATCTACTATCTGGCCTTCCATTCCTACTCGCAGATGATCCTTATACCTTACAGTCATGTAAGCGGATACGATGTGCTTCAGGTGTCTAATTATGGCGATTTGGTAAGTAGTGCCACTTCATCTTATGAAAAAAATACTTTGAATTTTATAGCTTTAGAAAATCTTACATCAACGATCCATAATGGATAAATCAAGCGAGGCTTGATTTGGTTCATTACTTTTGCACCATATTCGCAGTTCAATTGTTTTACGTGTTTTTTCGAGGGATTACTTACAATTCGTTTTTTTATCAGCCGATATTTGACAGCCGTCATCCCGGTACAATATACTGGGATGACGGCTGTCAAATGTTGGATGTAAAGGCATTTTCGCGCACATTGAAGCAAGCCTAGCATACATATTTGAATCTTGATTTGATGCGGCGTGACGAAATATAAATTACATTTATATCATTTATATGATTTCAATAAAAAAAGTAATAAAAGAAAGGCGAAATACATGACAAATGCGTTCTAGGTAAACGGAAGGACCTTAGTAAGTTTTCTTTCTGCTGGATCAGAGGATACGTATGCCAAGCATGTGGTGATTGCGTATTTGACTTTTATAACTTTGGATAAAATACTCTGGCTAGTGTAAGAGTGAGAGTGAAAAATAACAACAATCATAGACCCACTGCAGTACGCAGACGATGTTGATGAACTTTGTATTAATGTTTCTTTTAGTATGAAATCGCTATCCGGGCAGCGGAAAAACTGGAGGCCAGGCATGGCACGCCATATACTGTTGGAACATCTCTCGAAATTCTATGTAAGTTATCTAAAATACCATTACCGACGTCATGTCACGCTTAGCTGTGCTATCTTAGTTTCTGCTCAATTCAACGGCCGCGTCCCTTGTATCTATTACCCTTGAAGTCATTACTTATAGTTACATTACTTTACTTACATTAGTACAGTACGACTATGACCAGCGATGGTGGAGGTGAAAAACCCCATAGTCATATTAAAACACTTACGATCGGACTTTAATATGCACAGCGGGCTGTGCACCGCGATCTACAGGCTTTTGATATGTGAATGATATTTGCGCAGATGTGTGCATTTTTGTGTCACGTCCACATCTACTTACGCTCAAAGAGCATTGTGACGATATTCCAGGCGTGAGGACGTGAAGTCTAAGGTCTAACAATTTCTATACCTCTTATATAAAACCTGTTTCAGATGCTGTAAGTGGCTCCAGCTTTGACTGGGCGAAGGGGTTCGCAAACGTACCCGTCTCATACCTCTACGAATTGAGAGACGTGGGTCTGTACGGTTTCTTGCTGCCTCCAGAAGACATTATCCCTAATAATGAGGAAATTATGGACTCACTAGTCGAGCTTGATAGAACGACCAGTCAATTGGGTTACTACTCCGCCGCAGGGACAGTATTCAGTTCTGTAATGTCGTTGATTTTTACTGTGGGTATGTTGGTGTTGCTCCAATAATACTTACATAGCTATGATCGATTATCCTGTTTATATATTTTTAACTGTATATTAAGCACTATATACCCTCAAGAGCAAACAAACGGTTACACTTTGTATGGAAATTCAGTACAAAGTGTACCCAATTTTTGCCTTCGAATGTACACATATTACTTTTATTACTGGTTTTATTTTCTTTATCCTTGTTTATTCGGTGCAATCTGTCTGGAATCATTAAGCAGAAATATAGTAAAGTAAATAAATAAATTAATAATAAATATTTGGGGACAATCTTACACAAATCGACCTAGTCCGAAACTAAGCAAAGCTTGTACTATGGGTACTAGACGACGATAACCATACTTATACAGATAAATAAATACCTACATAAATACAAAGAACACATCCATGACCCAACAAAGGACCTCCAGCTTTGTATGCAGGGTCACTACCAACTAGGCTACGGAGGTCGTCGAAGTAAATATGTGTAATTAACATACTTACTCGTAATAATATGATTTGAAGTTTCAGACTCATACAACGGGCAGTCAATGACACGGCCGTAATAAGTATGTGTCAATTTTCTGTCTTAATCTACTTTGAATATAATGTCTGCTTACCCTAGAATATTTGCAAAGTAGTACTGCAACGGAAAAATAAATAGACTATCGGTTAACATCACATAGCGTAAAATAATATGATGGAATGTTTCGATATCTTTTTATATTAGACTCAGACTTTGTATGTTACTATTTCTTGCCCCGAATAAAATGAAAAAAAAATAAGTCTTAAGGTTAAGGGGATGCCTTGATTTGAGTCGAACACACCCCCTAGACAGAGACACGCTGATGCCTTCCGCGCACGAGGAAAATAGATGTAACACTCTTCGGGAATGGCTTTTCTGGACAAATTTCGACAAATACCTAACTTAGAGAAGTTTTATTTTATTAAAATTTCATAAAGTGAGATTTTAGATGAGATAAAATACTATAGTATTAACTTGATTGTGTCGTAAAATAATGTATCATTTGAGTAGGCTGAGTAAAAAAGGAAAATACAGACCCAACTGGTTTTTTTTTCTATCGAGGAAATTTTAAGCAATCGTGTATCGATAAAATCAGATAAACAATCATATAGTCAAGAATCATATATCTGAAAATCAGACCTTATTGTTTCTTAATCTAGTCAGAACGGCGTTTCAAAGCACGCGATAATTTCCAATGCACAGCCTTAACGCACACTTTTCGCCACTTCACCGGATCGCCTCCGACACGCTCCCCCCACATCACGTCCACCGTCAACGCACCGCAAGCTCGTAACAGCACCGCCTCAGCAGCGCAGAGGTGGCCGCACAGCGTCAACGTGCTTGCCGCGAGGTGTCCATCGGCTAATAGCTTATGTAAGTTTGAAGTGCTGCCCTCGACGGCGAGCTGGTCACCCACCGTGAACTTGTCCCGAAGTGGGTGGGTGGGTTGCCGTAACGGGGTTGAAAAGTGTGCGTTGCAGTCTGGAGTTTCTTACAAAGAATACTGAATTGTTCGGGTTGAGGCGGTGCAGATCCGGTGCCGAGCGGTTACGTGTCCAAACTTTAATACGATACGAACATGCGTCAGTGCAGTAAAGAATCTGTACCTACTGATTTGGCTGACAGGTGACACCGCCCGTACTTATGTTGGTGGGGCAGAGTGCTCGAACAAATTATCGTAAATGTGGACACGCTGGACAAAAGTATTTTTTTTTTCAGGCACTTGTTAGGTCCATAGCTTTAAGTTTTTGATAGGAACCAACTCCTCCGTCAGCCATCTTTGGATAGACCTAACAAGTACCTGAACAAAAAATTGGTGCTTTTACCCAGCGTGTCCACATTATCACCTGAAACTGCCCTACTAATATACGCTGATACCGCACCGACAAACGCTGAAGTGCCCTAGTTATAATAATAATTCTCAATTTACTTACTTCAAGCCGGTGGCATCCATCTTCATGGTCACCTCGCCACTGCTGCCTCATCCCCGACTAAAAAAAAACAAAAACCATCATTGTCTACAAACAAGCCACAATAAATAAAGTAGTTCGCTTCCCTGAGTTGTTAACTAATTAGTGAAAGCCATAAAGACAACAAAGAGAACGCTATGCCTCCCCCGGGACGCACGCGCAACAGCTATTTGCAGGTACAGTGTGGTTTCTGAGAACCTTGTACAGTCAGCGACAAAGATACCTAAACATTTTTAGCCGTTGGTATTATAACGGAATTAAGTTGCAAAGGATCATATCTTTAACGTAGACTGTAATTAATATGCCATACAAGCTTGGTGTAGGATCGATAAATTAGGATCTTTTAATGCTGTACTGGAGGCAAACATGCGTCACATGGGAAGTGATTACCGTAGCGTATGGACGCTTGCAACTCCAGACCGTATAATGGCCGGCCTTATCAGGCGATAAGTGACAAGATAGGAGCGTCGTCTCGTTCTATCGAACGGTGTCAGCCAGTGACGGACGCTCTATCCTGTCACTTATCGTGTGATAAGGCCGACCATGGTACGGGGTAAGGGGTGTCACTTTTATTATATTATTTATAGAATATGCATTCAAATTGAGGTTACAACATTTTTACAAAACTGACTGACCTGCCGAAGTTAGAACTGCCATAAAACATTTACAACAAACGAATTTCCTCATCTATTTTTCCCATGTTTTGATACATTTTCCACTATGTAAATATGTGAGAAAGAGACAAAGCCAACAAATTAAAGATCATAAAATTGTGAACAGCCATTATTGAGTTATAAAGTGCGTAGGTAACTCCCTACCTACCATATACTACCTATAATATAATTAATTTTTAGTATAAAAGTTTTAATAACTGGCCACCCTTCAATAACTGGCCACGTTATACTAAATTAAATTATGTTTGTAAGGAAACCGAATTCATTTTAGTATGAGGGGGCCAGTTATTGAAGGGTGGCCAGTTATTGGCAATTTACCCTAAATTGGCAATTAGGCACATGTGTATGGATTTAAAAAGTTACATATACTAGATAATAATATTATATAATGTAGAATTCAAAGAAGATTACTATTTACTAATATTACTTGATACAACTTTGTAACAGAAAATCTGAGTAATTAACAAGCTTATAATATATTTACGATGAAAGGTAATCAGCAAAACATGGTAATACTATAGTTATTACAAGCCAAGTTCAACCTGGGGGTTCATTTCAGACACACGTTTTAATTTCTAATTTAATTTCTGTGTCGGTCGCGTGCCGACCAAAGACTTTCACAATTTTAATCTGGAGAGAATCAAATGTGTGTATAGGACCAACCCTAATTAGAACACATAACCACATAATACAGGTGTAGACTCGATAATTATTATTACTCTAAAAGAAAGAAGGCAAACAAGTATGCCTAGTGGCGAAAATCCCATTCAGATATCTCAAAGAATTACGAAGCTACAACCGTTTTAGTATTGCTTGTAAGAGAGAGAAAACGCTCGCAGATAATGACGTCACAATCTGCGAGCGTCATAGTAAATGACAATCGTTTCATATGAAGGTGAGTTTTGCGGAAAAGGAACAGAACATCCCCCTCTTAAAACTACATTCTTAATATTTTTTCAAGAAAATATAATATTACTTATTATTTTATTTAGTGTCGACACCCCTATTAGACATAAGAACGGCTCATGCTTATTGACACTATACACACTATGACGTCAACATTTAAAGTACATTTGTTAAAATTTATTTTATTGGAAAACCTAAAAATCCTATCGCCTACCTTTTAATATAGGTACTCACGTACTCTCGACGATAAACAAATATGCTTACCGGATCCTTAAAGGTGTTTTTTTGTGTTCCGAACCCACGTAACGTCATAAACTGTGCTAGTAGTTGTAGGTAATTCTAATAATAATAATAATAAACCATTCATTTCAGGCATCTAAGGCCCATAGCAACAAATACCTTAAAGCCTAACATACCTATACTTACATAAAATTATAAAATTAAAAAAACTAAACTAGTTATTTAGGCGACGAAAGAGCGTGGCTCTGTTGCGTTGTTGTACGTTAATGTTTCAGAACGCGTGAAACACATCTAATTTAAATTGAAATGTGAATCGCACGTCTCAGATCGGCCTCTTCTTCCAGACATTAATTAAAGCTTCACCGCCGTCTGGCACTTTGTGTTAAAAAGGTTAAGAAAACAGAGTTATGACGTGACGTCTCACTCGGGGTTCAGTTTCAACGCATTTAAGGTGAGACTAGGGCGGGTGCACACAAGATATGTTATTTAGGGTTCCGTACCTCAAAAGGAAAATAACGAAACCCTTATACTCGTAGGATCACTTTGTTGTCCGTCTGTCTATCAAGACCCTTTATCTCGGGAACGCGTAGGTGTACACGATAGGATTGCTAATCCAATGGTAAAATCTTTGCTACCATCATCATGTCTATTCGATCTGCACGACTTGTGGTCTAAACACAAAAGGTTTATCCGTAGAGGTATCGAGTTTTAAACTTCAAAAAACTTCAAAATTCTTTGTTGTACATAAAAAACCAACAAATATAATGGGAGAGCAAAGCAGAGCAGTCGAAATTAAAACTATTAATTCTCAGCTCCTTGAAGCTGTGAAAAAATAAAACTTCTAAGTTTGTAAAGAAAGAAACGGCCGTTTATGCCGCAAAAAAGGCTTAATTCGACACCCTTCTTTACTTCCCATTGACTTAGAACAATAAAATTTGGCGGGTAATATCTTCGTATACTACAAGTACAGGAAAAAATCTGAAAACTATACATTTGTAATGTAACCCTCGGCGGGCGAGTCAGACTCGCAATTTTCCGGTTTTTGAAGTGAAAATTTCTTTAGCGGCGCTGAGCACTTTTTAGGATGGGGAAAAAATGTTAAATACGCGACAGTGAAGGAGGTCACAAACTTTTATATTTTGCTGCTAGCCGATTCGACTTCATTCAAAACTGAACGCTATTCGTAAGAGTATAAAGCCGTGAAACACTTTTTGCAATAGGATATTCTGCAAATAAATTTGTAATTTTGTCCAAGCGTCCTTCACCGTTTTGCTATTGAGCAAATTCGAATAGTTCGAATTTGGACGTTATTCCTAAAGAGCTTTGAAAATTATTTACCAACGGCAAAAACAAATTGATATTTTGTTCACCGCCGCCGTCTGCTGTTCTCGCAAATTCGAATAGTTCGAATTTGGACGTTATTCCTAAAGAGATAAAGCTTTGAAAAATATTTGGCAATGGCAAAAACAAATTGGTATTTTGTTTGCCGCCGCCGACGGGCGAGCGGCCCGTTGCACCCAACGCGCCCGCGGCCCGGCCGCCTAAATAATTGATAATTGTTTATAAATTTGCGTCAAATTCATTTTTAGGGTGACACCGTAAGATGTCACGTGACCTGATCGAAAAACTGTTACAATGTTATTAAGTTTTCACTTCTACCGGCACTCCCGGAGTGCAACCCGGTCTTTTTTTTTTACATGTTTACCTTACAGGCACATCCATACTAATTTTATAAGTGCGAATGTTGTCTGTATGTCTATCTGTCTGTAATTTGTAATATTTGTATTCCAATAAATAACAGGTTGTTTCCTTTTTTTCTCTACTATCGATACACGAATAAATAATTAAACCGAGCACTATAAAGTATCTGCCCGCGACTTCACTCGCGTGGAATTGTCGTCATTTATATCGTAGCTCCATACAAACTTTCATCCCCCCACCCCCCTCTTTCACCCCTTAGGAGATGATAATGACTCCAAAGTGTTTTCAACACAACGATCACCTCAGGGTATGATTTCCGGGACTACGACTCAAACATCTCTATACCAAATTTCATCTAAATCGGTTCGGCGGTCTAAGCGTGAAGAGATAAAAGGCAGACAGACACACTTTCGCATTTGGGTGAGGCCGTTATTTCTTGTTCCTGATTAAGCAGTTTAAATCGTCTACATTTTAATCACTTCCAGTGTGTTACGCCAATTAGCCATATAAATGGATTACTAATATTCGTAACACACTGGAATTGATTAAAATGTAGACGATTTAAGCTGCTTAATCAGGAACAAGAAATAACGGCCTTACCCATTTATACTATTAGGAGGATAATATGCAAAGTAAAACGCATATTCAAAATAATAAATACCTCTTTATAAAACCCCCTAACTTCCAAATATAACTAACCCCTCGCCGGATGACACAACTCTCAAAGGTAAATAATAATAAATTATGACTGTCCTGACAATCTGACGCATGACTGAAATCAGATGTCACAACGAGGCCACGAATCATAATGCGGTGCTATTTGGTACAGCGAGAACGGGGAAGGAAATGGAGATGCGATTGATTTTTTTAACTAGAAAAAAGTATCTGGTTACGTTTTTTGTCGCATTTCGATAATTTTGCTTCACAACTAGGTAAGTGGAAAAAAACTTGCTCTGTCCCTAGGAATTAACGTACTGTGCCTGTATCGATAGGTATTAGTGTTATAAAAAGATACAATTTAATTACTGCTGTACTTGAATCACATTATTGACACGTGATTCGATTTGATAAGTAAGTAGTATAAATACCTATGACGTCTCACGTCTGTGACGCAATTGTCTAGGGATTACCATTATCTATGTATTATAAAAAAAATATTCTAAATTGGAGATCATTGACATTAAGATAACTTGGATTATGAATGAGAGAGTTTGTAATGTAGGTACCTAGGTATTTGTGTTTGAACAATTTGAGTCATTATCAATTAAAGGTTGAACACCCCAAAACGTGGGCATATAAAGTAGTCAATAAAACATAATCAAGTACAATATTGAAAAAACTTTTTATTAGATTAGCTTACATGACTATCATACATCTATGATCATACAAATGTGTATTTAATTATGGCTTGAATACGCCATTGCCCTCACATTGCGTCGAATGCTGCTCATCAATGCTTGCACGGCATTGTTAGGGTACTTTTTACCAGCCCAACTCCATGTTTTTTGCAAATCAGCCACAGAATTGATTTGCCCGCCCTTCTTTTTTAATATCCCTTTCATTATGGACCAATATTGCTCGACAGGCCTAAGTTCAGGGCAATTAGGAGGATTGCTGTTTTTAGGCACCACAGCAACACCATTCTGTTTGTACCAGTCTAACACAGCTTTGGCATAGTGGCAGCTTGCTAAATCGGGCCAAAACAATGGAACTTGCGAAGTATGATTTTTCAGAAAGGGTAATAGTCGCTTCTCCAAACATTCTTTCTTGTAAATTTCGCTGTTTACAGTGCCCGTAGTGATAAATGATCGACTTTTTTTACCGCAGCTGCAAATAGCTTGCCAGAGCAAGTACTTCTTTGGAAACTTGGACCTCTTTTTTAACTTACAGTCCTCAGGAGCGTCTTTGCGACTCGTACTAGTATAAAACTCCTGGCCTGGTATCTGTTTGAAGTCAGCTTTTATATACGTTTCGTCGTCCAACACGATGCATTTAAATTTTGTTAAGAAATTGTCGTATAGCTTTCTTGCCCTTCGTTTGGCCGTCAAATTTTGCTGAGCATTGCGGTCTGGTGCAGCTTGAGCTTTGTAAGACCTTAATCCAGCTCTCTTCTTTACTTTTTGCACAAAAGATTGTGACATTTGCACTTTTTTGGCGACATCGCGTGATGAGATCTTCGGATTTGTCTTAAAAAGCTGTAAAACCTTGGCTTCTTTTTTTTTATGTCTTACGCCTTGTTTTCCGCCAGAACCTGACTTCCGATCTATAGTCAATCGTTCTCGGAACTTTTTTAAAACAGAACAAACAGTGGATTGCGGGTATTTCAATAACTTTGCTAGTCCTCTGTAGCTTAGAAGGGGATTTTCTGCGTGTTTGAGCAAAATCGTTTCACGCTGCTGAAGTTCAAGGCTCGCCATCGTGAAAACGAATGATCGAAGTGACATGCTGTCATAATATTTTTTATTCATCATACTATGGAGTTTATAAATATATTACTAAAAAGTTTATATAATATGGAAAAATTAAATTATACGTATAAATAAATGCCCAAGTTTTGGAGTGTTCAACCTTTACTAGCTTCCGCCCGGTACTTCGTCTGCCCGGACCCGGGACAGAAACTATACTATATTTTAAAATTGAATCCAAAGCGGTTGAGCCGCTTAAGCTTGATTGCCTAATAAACCTCTAAACATCTTAGCATCCAATCATCCAAACTTTTGCATTTATAATATTATAGTAGGACAAGTATTATAACATCGATCCCTATGATGACATGAACCGTCGTTATTTCTCATTCAACAATACTGGCAATGATCAAATCGACTCCTTTCATGTCTTTGCCGGCTAAATCTTTTCAATTTATATGATAATATTTTGTAATGACTCTTTTTTTATTGTTTTCCCGTCTAACCTTTCGTAAAATTAAACTTCTTTCTGGGATTGGCCTCGTTGACATTTATCCTTTCAATATTAGTTCATAAGCCCCTGGTTGTATTCTAGCTCGAAAGTATATCACTTGAGTAGGTTATATTTTACTTTCAAACCACACTATTTTTCCTAAACGGGACTCAATCGCGTATAATTAACTATTTATTTACTTTACTGCTATCTCCCAACGTTTCGGATGTGTCGCAACATCCATGCTACTTATGAATCGATTCCACGAAGGTGAAATATTAAAACCGTCGTGGAATCCAACGTTTAAGAGTCCGCAGTAAGCTCGATTCTTCATACAAACGTAGGTACGCTCTCATTTTAAAACTACGTGTTGGTTTGTAACAAAACTTTGCATGTACAATGACATGAGATATATTCTCTGTAATTAGTTTATGTAGCTTCAGATACCATAGTAAAAAAAATACAGCGAATGTAATTCATACAAAACTTGTTTTTGCTGTATTTCGTTTGTTTTATAAACTGGAACCATATAACTAATTACAGACATAGACATACCTTATTTAATTGTATATGCAAAGTTTCGTTACAATCCAATTCGTAGTTTTAAAATGAGAGCGTAACTACGTTTGTATGGGAAGGTACAATTCGGCCGAGCTTAAACAACGGCCGACTTTAATTCAGTACTTCGCCTTATTTGAAAAGTTTCCTCGATTTCGCCAGGACCCCATCATCAGATTCTGACCTAATGGCATGGTCCCACTGGAACGGATAATGGAACGGACCTGGAAAGGTCTTTTCAAACAAAAAAAAAATTTTGGGTATTCGGGGAACGTACATATAAACAATAAAAGATTCGGATGAATTGAGATCCTCCTCATTTTTTGAGGTCGGTTAAAATGAAGAATCAGTAACGGCAGATATACTCCAGGAAAATCTGTTAAAGGTTATGTTAAATTCCTGTATTTATTTGTTTTTAATTTTATTTGTGATGATTATTTTTACCTATTTATTTTGATGTTGACATGTGAATTAAATTCATATTACTGATAATATTTGCACACTTGCTTGCAAGCAAAAAACACAGAACTTATGCAATTGTAACATCCTACCACTGTATTTTTGCAAATAAATATATTTGATTGATTGATTGATTGAAAAATACGGTTTTGAAAAACCTTAATATATAATAGCGTTTTCTTTGTTGATTTCATTTTAAAATATAAGATTCTTTATTCAAGAATCCGACAAACTTTCCACACGGAAGTAATTATGTAGATTTAAATGAAGTAGAATTTTTTGTATGATTTATCTTGAATATTATAACGCAAATGTAAATGAACCAAAATAAAAACAAAAATAATATTTATTCATATTTTTTCTGACTTTTCTGAAGCTAGCTTATTTATAATTTTTTTGATGCCTGAAATTTTGTCGGATCCTGTCGCTGGGTAACTATTTCATAATCATCATCATATCAGCCGAAAGACGTCCACTGCTGGACATAGGCCTCCCCCAAAGAGTGCCAGAGCGACCGGTCCTGCGCCACCCGCATCCAGCGGACTCCCGCAACCTTTACCAGGTCATCAGTCCACCTTGTTGGGGGCCTACCCACGGGGGTAACTATTTAATTGATAATATATCCGTAACACATAAAAAATAAGCTATTATAAATTATTTCCAAAATTATTACTTTTTTCATACAAGTTTATTGACTGGACTAATATTGTTTTGTTTTATGTAGTAAAACATCGCCAAAACCATTATGATTTTCTGGGATATTAGAATTTTGACATATTTCGAAAAGGTAAGTCGCAATATTTTGTAGGTAAGTCGCTCTAATCTAATACGCTGAATTTTATATCGGGTGGAATGCAAACAGAAAATATCTCGTAAATGTTTTATAGTTAACGAGGTAATGCTCAATTATTTGACAGTAAGTGTGTGTAGGTAGTTACTATCCGAAGTATTTCTACTTAAACTCTGTTGATACGTAAATACGTAGTTTACCTCAAGGTATATTTATTATAACTCGTACATTCTGTTTAGTAAATAGTTCTAAAACCAAACACCCAACCTTCTCAACGAAGCATCGCGGCATCAATCATTCAGAAGTCGTTAATGAGCAGAAAAAGGGTGACCAGACTAATCAAGCACCAGCATTCACTGACCTCAATCCCAAAATAAACAGAACCCGACAAGAGACCTTTTGTACGCTGGCCACTCGTGCTTCACAAGAGCTCTGTTTTCATGAAGTTGACTACAAATTAAGGGTCAGCATAAATTGGTGGATTAAAATTAACTTTTTAATACGTCGTAGATGTCGCCAGTCATTATGAAAGGCATAAACTTATGTTAAAAGTCGTTTATTGGTACCTTTAAGACGTGACAGTGGTGTGGGGTTATTTTAGTAAAACGGATGCTTATTTGTTATAATTAGCGATCAAAAGGGTTTTATGGACCGGATTTTTAAAATGTGTTGTGATTTGTTTATAAAACAATTTTTCTAATTAATGTACCTTTGGTGTCGCTCCTTTATAATATCTTTGATAAAATATTGCCTGTGCGACAATTTAAAGTAGGCAAAAGCAAAGTTTATGTAGATGTTGGTTAGTTTATTAACGGGACTGGGAAATTTCATCACTAATTAATTGCTTACTGTAACCTGTACGATATACATAAGCTCAAGCCTGTATTCACAAACAGGAATATCTTCTTTTAAATAAAAAAAAATGACACTGTCCCCATGACGGTAACTAGACTATGCCTTTTTAAATAACGATTTTTCCAGTATTAATGAGTGGGCTAGACGGGTATATTGTATGAAAGCTTGTACGGAACTCTCGGTGCGCGAGTTAAAACATCATACTCGATTAATATAAATCAAAACATTTTCCTCTCGGCCTTTTGCTAGGCAATGAATATAGGAGGCCTTTCCCCACAAACTGGATTAAAAGGTTGACAGAGCACTGGATATACATTTCAGTATCACTTCTAGCTAATTACAGAATCAAAGATAGACAAATGTGATATATTGTATTCAGAATCGGAAACTTACATATTTATTGCCACAAGAAAGAACCTTAAATATGTGGAGACGATAAAAATATAAAAAATCAAAGAAAAAATAAAACAAAAATAATAACACTGTTTAAAAATAACTTAAGGAACTAATGGGCAATGGGTCCCAGTTTCAGCATGATTGTGCTGGGCAATGCTGCCCAGCGCTGGTTTCCAGACCGGTCCCTAGCTGGACCTCGGTCGGTCACAAACGCGATAAACAGATGAACAGATGTTCGCCGAATTAAAGTGAGTCTGTGCTTGTTCCCGATATATGAGTGTGATTGCGGAATTTTATAACATAATAGCAAAACATACGTATCATTGTAGTGATTCTTTGGTAGCACATCGCCTACAACATACCTTAACCCCATAGTCGACTCGACGAGTGGAGCTATTTAAAGTTTTAAACCCGAAACCGCACTTCTTTCAACCTATTGCCTATACTACACTATATGTCCTTTTATTTATATGTTGAACGTCACTTATACTATAATTTTGGTAAATTGTAACTAATAAATGTACTTACAGTAAAATATTTAAAATGCATTATACCTAATTATAATATTAAGTTAGTTAATTTATCTTTTTTTTGATGTTTGAAATTTTGGCGGATTCTGTCGCTGGGTAACTATTTAATTAATAATATATCCCTTACACACATTAAATCAAAAGGTCTAAAATTACATGAAAATCTTGATCTTAAAGATTATCTTATGTGTTAAATTGGATTACTCCCTGAACCCTCTTCATCGATTCGATTCCTGCCAAGTCGATATTATTTTCAGTGTGTCTTTGTTTCAATAATATCAAAATGTCTATTTCTTCCTTACAAAGGAAATATGTCGTATGTGTCGCACACACACATGTTACTTTGCGCTTACCCAAACCAAGACATTATCATTCCAATACGGCAACAAAGCATTCCGAAATTGGACCGCTGTAATGAGACGGTTTGAAACTAAAATGTGGTGCGAAATATAATTTATCACGGCTCGACCAACGTGTTGACTAAACGCCTTATAGGTACTGGAGTAACATAACTTACGCCTACCGCCCCTCAGACATTCTTCATACTGTCAACATTACTATTAAGGATGCAGTGGTAGTGATAAGAGGAGCGGGTGGCGATTTTAAAATGGTATCCAAGCAGTTACATCTGTCAGTTTCTTGAGCATGGCTAGACCCACGCTAGACCAATACTTTAATCAAGTAGCTGGCATTGGAAAATTACATATCATGGCATGACATAAGATAAATTTATACAATTTGATACCGACATTTTAGAATAATTTGAGGTGTTCGCTCAGGAATAGAAGCACTATCCAGTCACTGTATTAAGACATCCGTGAATTTGTAGAGGGCATCGTAACTAGATTTTTTATTCTCGCACCTTTAATTTGTATTATTAACTAAGCCGCGTTTTGCTAAATAAGCTGCCTGCCTTTTTGCAGTTGACTCTAGGCACCTAATTAGCAATTGTGATGCAACTCAGTAAAAGCAGCTTGGATGAAATCCTTATTCAAAATTAATTGTAGTCTTTTTCATTCTTATCCGTTACGCGACATAATATGTTCATAATAACAATATCACCATTCCCCATTACGAGAAACACGTTAAGGCCGAGAAGGACACAACCAGTAAGTACCTAGAGCTGACTCAAGAGGAAACCATTATGCGGGATGTTGTCCCGACACCTAACCGTTTCAGCGAACGGTTGAATAGCGAAGAGTACCAACACCCTTATGAGACACGCGCTAGATGGTTGTGGCAAGGGTCAGATACAAAAGGTACACTGCGCGGATAGTAAGGAGGTTCCTATCTCCGTCGCCCTGACCACCTGCAGCTTAGGTGCCGGCGGCGCCCTAGGATAGATTACCTTTTCGGTGAAGGAAAACATCGTGAGGGAACCGGGGGGTTTCCCTCTGGGTTGGAACTTGGAAGGTCAGATGGCAGTCGCTTTCCTATAAATAGTGCCTACGCCAAGCTTGGCCGGGAATAACGCTAGGAGGATGATGATATTTTGTATGTACATTTTTGTATTTTACTCTTGTAAGGATACTAGCTTCTGCCCGCGACTTCGTCCGCGTGGAACTCGTTTAACATCGTAAATCCATACATACTTTCGCCCCACATTTCGCCTCCTTTAAGGATGATTCCCGGGATTATGTTTTATTATTATTTGGGTGTGAAATGTGATGTGTGTGAGTAAACTATATGTTAATCCAGGTTATACACTAAGTATATTATGTAGGGATAATGTACCAAAACTCGTTTTAATCCGTTAGCCGTTTTTTCGTGATTGAGTAACAAACATCCCAACTGTAACATTTATATAATACTAGCTTCCGCCCGTGACTTTTTCTGCGTGGCCACGGGATGAAAACTATCCTATATTTTAATCCAGGCTATAAACTATCTTTTTGCAAATTTTCATCCAAATCGGTTGAGTCGTTTAAGCGTATTTGAGTAACAAACATCTAAACATCCTAACGTCTAAACATCCAAACATCCTAACGTCTAAACATCCAAACTTTCGCATTTATAATATTAGTGGGATTAGTAGGATTGTAAAGAGCCTAACTCAAGGCCATATATTAATGAAGGATATTATTATTGTTCCTTTTGTTCTAAAACAATGATTTGTTTTAAATCGCTACTTTCATCACTAACAACATTCTCGGCCGCTATGAAACTATGAAATAAGGGATTCAACCATTTTTTCTCCCGGCATTCCATTTATGCCAAGGGAATACGCATGTGCACTTCCTTTGCCAGTTTAACTAGTTTTTCTACAGAAATTCTTGGAATTCTCTACTGTATTTTAGTTAATTAGTTGACTAAATTAGGGGCCGTTAGTTAGTTCATTGCCACGATATTTTTCGAGTAATAGTACCAGAGAGAGTTGAGAAATTAAGTCAGAACCGGGAATAATTTTGCATTTTTAGCTACGTTATAAGACTGCGCTTATTAATTTATTGGGGTAGGATACTTAAAACGAGCAGAAATTCTCTTTATCCGGAATCTCAAACGGAATATTAAACAACAGAACTTCATTTACGAAAAGAACTACGAGTACTTCTGCTGCTGATTACCAGCCGAGAGTCGTCCACTGTTGGACATAGGCCTCCCCCAAAGAGTGCCACAATTAACAGTCCGGCGCCACCCACAACCAGCGGACTCCCGCGATCTACCAGGTCGTCAGTCCACCTTCTGGGGGCCTACCCACGCTGCGCCTTCCAGTACGTGGTCGCCACTTCAGCACCTATCCGCCCCAACGGCCATCGCTTCTACGTGCAATGTGCCCCGCCTGCCGCTACTTATGTTTAGCGATTCCGAGGGCTGACCTGGACCTTTGTTTTGCTGCGGACAGCCTCATTTCTGATGCGATCACGCAGTGAATCTCCCAGCATAGCCATTCACTGGATGTTAGAGTCATGTGATTTTACAACCTTGGTCCACGTACCTACTTTCGCTAACGACTTTTCTTCGTCAATGCTTTGACGACCAAATACTTTCATGTATAAGAGCGAGTGTGATAGAGATAGATTGCCTATCCACCCATCAATGTACGTCGAATAAGACCATACTCGAAGGTGACATCGAGTCAATTAAGTTTTAATAAATTATGACTACTTATTTCTTAAGAAGGTGCGTTTTGCGGAAAAGAGACAGATTACACCCACCCCTGCGGCGCTACCACGAAAATCGAAACTCGAAGTTCGTATACATACATCCCTGTCACTCGAGTAAAATAAGCGCGATAGAGATGGATATACCCGAATTTCGAGTTTCGAAGTTCGTGGTTATAGCTCTGTTATAATTATAACCTTGGATACTTACTTAAAACTTTGTGATTTTTTATTATCTTGTGTTACTTTTCTCCATTTGACTAATTAATCTAATTATAAATCCTTTTCAAGAAAATTATATTATATTAATTTTTGTGTCCACTTACATTGGTATACATAGGTCAAATTGAGTCAAATTCAAAGATATGTCAATGTGCTCTTATGCTAAACTTCAAAAACAAACTTTAGCAAATCACAAAACATAATCAGTCAAAAGTTATCGCAGAGCTACAATCAAATTGCGAAACTGCGGTAATCCTCAGAAATCTTAGTAAATAGTTCGCGTTTAATAATAATCATAGTTTTGATATATTGCCTGTGCCTACTGAGAAATGCTCGGGTTGTATGGATGCTAGGCATGGATATTGTGCTACTCAGATATTAGAGGTTAAGGTTTCAGTTTCATGCAGAAACATTAATGTTTGAATCGTTTATAATTAAAAACATTGTTCATTTAAATAAATAGTTACCAACTTAAAAAAAGTAGGAGGTTCTCAATTCGTCGGATCATTTTTTGTTTATGTTTGTTCCCCGATTACTCGGAGATGGCTGGGGCGATTCGGAAAGTCTTCTTTTCTGTGAAGAATTCCCCCGGCGCGTCTTCCCCCGGCTTTCATGCGTACAGAGTGGAGGAATCTCCAAGAAAGAATGAGAGACGAAAAAAAAAAACTTTGAAAGGATATCCTTCCCAGGTGGCCCCATGGTCATCAGGTCAGGGTCTGATGTTGGGATCCTGGAAAAATCGAGAGAACTCTTCAAACAGGGCGAAAAACTGGATGAAAGTCTGTTAAAAGTTAAAACTTTGTTTTTAAACTTAATTATTTTAGTAGCATTTAAAGTAAATTAAGTAAATTTTATTTGTATTACATTACATCATAATATTATCATCATCATGCGAACCTGTATTAAAATAAAAAAGGTCATTAAGTTTTGTTTAATTTTTATTTATTTATTATTATTTTATTTTAATTATTTAAATTTTATTGAAATTTTTAATTTAATTTTTTTATGGCATCATAAGCGCCTATCAATTCCACCAAAATATAAAATATACACATAAACACAACAGCACTACACAACAAACGGAACACGACCTAGGGGAGGGGCTAGGGGCCAGACTGAAAATCAGCACTGAGCCTGCGAGCTCCAGCATATGCTTAGCCTGGTACCCATTGCCGCAATCATAGTTTTTAAATTGTATTTTTTTTTCCTTCTAGCACTTAATTTTTAATTTATTATTTTATGTTTGGTTGTTCTCCTCGTTTTTGATGTGGCAATAAAGACTTTTTTATCTTTTATCTTTATCTATAAGTTACATTTCTGCACAGGTACATCGTGTACCTGTGCAGAAATCATTTTTTGGAAAAAAAAATTAACCAACCATAAGGCAGCGCGTTTGCGCGAGTAAAATCTTCAACACCCATTGGTCGAAATTTTGCGCGCGACGCCGGCTGCTTCGGCGCCCGCCATTTTGTCTGGCGCCATGAGCGGGAAAGCACGAGTTCACCTCTCATTGCATATTGAACCTTACATACCTACAACAAGGTCTTTATATTGAAATGGTTATACTCGTATCTTCGATTTCATTCGGTACTTGTCAGCGCTCGTCGGCGTGGACGAAGATTGCCGATGTAACTTATATTTGTGGTACTGCTAGTACCTACTGCTGAGCATCAGCCTCTCTTCGACTATGTCACTTAACCCAATCCCGTGCTAGTCTCATCCAGAAATGACCTACGGTCTTTTCAACCCATCAAGCTGGTGGACGACCAACGCTTCTTTTTCCTGTAAGTGGCCACTAATCCGTTAACGTGTTGGTCCACCTACCGTCGCGCTGCCTGCCCAGTACATTCGAACCCAACTCCAAAAACCTGCGTAGTCACCAACCTTACAGGTACCTATACCAAGCCAAGTTTCAGCACAATTGCACCGGCGAGTAACTGAAATATGTGTTGACAACTGATATTTATGTACGTAAATACGAATGATACGAATTCATGAAAGTATGCACACTTTCAGCTGTAGGGTATGTTCTTTAAATAATCTGACTCGTATACTACTTATATTTAAGTGAACAGTGTTTATTTCCCGCACAGTGGTCACGCGACGAAATTTCCCGTCATCCATGTCAATTCACGGAACTGTCAGATAGTTTTTTTTTTCACCAAACGAGGTGCGGCCTTGTTAATGAGACAAACACAAGATTTTTTTAATTCCGTGAACATAAAAACAGTAGGGTGCGTTTGCGGCGTTTGTTTTTTTTATTGCGTTGGGTAATCCGATGTCTTTCTTAACGACAAAAATAGATTTATTAGGTTTAAACGTTTAAATTGTTTCCGTGATTAGTCCTTACGTTGTACTAAGTTTATTGTCAATTTTGAGTGTATTTCATAAAAAAGTATTTATTAATGCTCCCTCACATATTACACACAAGAGAACTTAATCCAACGAAAAGGTTATTAATTATTGTATGAAACTAAGTAGTCATACAATAATTAATAACCTTTTCGTTGGATAAAGTTCTCTTGGAGACAACAGTTATTGCATTTAATAAAAGCACGGGTACATTTTTTATAGATAATTTAACTCATTAACTCCACTTTGCTTAGTTCTAGTTACGAATGAAAAATGATTTCACACATTCACCTATTAAAATTATTTATGCAGCGACATCGTTAACAGTCATCGTGAAACAATTCACACACGTCCTCACGACTCTCCCGATACCGATTCGGTAAACGGTAACCGGAAACCGGTAAAAAATGTCTAATTGATGGGGATGCGACGTGTCGTTTCGTCAGCTGTCGGCGCGCGATGACATTCGAGATGACGTTTAAACTGGGTTCTTTTTTTAAACGCAGTTTACTTTACTAAAACCGTCACTACAACTGCTTTAAAAATAAGAGGATCGAAAAGTTTTTGATGTATTGTTGCCAGTAATTGATTTAGATTTAATAATTAACTAGATATAATGTAGGTAAATATAAGTTTGGTTTTGTGATAGCGTTCTACAAACCTAATAAAACTAAATATTATACTAAGTAGCTATCACACCTGCTTAGTATAATATTTAATTTTATTAGGTTTGTTTTGTAGAACAAGTATTTTGATGTATTTTTGTTCAGAACACCATTACTGCCCTCGTTTATACTTATACTAGCTTTCGCCCGCGACTTCGTCTGCGTGGACCCGGGATAAAAACTATTCTATATTTTAATCCAGGCTATCAGGCTGTCGGGCTAACTATCTTCGTGCAAAATTTCATTCAATTCGGTTGAGCCGTTTAAACGTTTGAGTAACAAACTTTCGCATTTATTTAATATTAGTAGGATTAAAAAAAGGAAAATTATGTGAGTGTAACTCGGCAATCACAGTACTACTGGACCGCTTTAAAAAATTGTTTCATCTGTGTAACCTACGGTAGCCTAGCGGTTCAGGCATGCGGCTGTCAAACGGCGGTCGTGGGTTCGAATCCCGGCTCGTACCAATGAGTTTTTCGGAACTTATGTACGGAATATCATTTGATATTCTACAGTTAGCTTTTCAGTGAAGGAAAAACATCGTGAGGAAACCTGCATACATCCACGAAGAAATTCAAATGTGTATGTGAAGTCCCCAACCCGCACTGGGCCAGCGTGGGGACTACTGCCCGTTTCCGCTCATCCATGACAGTAGGCCTGTGCCCAGCAGTGAGACGATGTATATAGGCCTGTGTGTAGAATGGACTCCGGATGGTATGACGGCAGTTAGTGTAATAAAATCCAATTATTGAAAGGATAATTGGCAGTTTGACCATAATGACTTTACCAATACGCATTTAATGCAACAAACCAATTTTAGTGGCATTATTCCAAGAGCTAATGTTTTTTTACTTCATTATGTAAGGCTATTACAAATAAATTACCCAATCGATCCTATAATTACATTATACCTACCCACAGTTAATTGCAAATTGTGTAACCTATAGAAAATGCTATTATATTGAGGAAATTGCTCAAAAACGCAAATATCTGCCGCTATTCTTTTCTACTCACCCATCATAACACGACCATAACTATTACATACGTCAAATATTAATTGAACTTTAAGCAGAACCAGTTAAAGTTGATAATCGAGCGGCAATTATGATAATAATTCTCCTTTTAATATCAGTGTGAAGTAATGACAGTAATAAATCATACGGATCGTTAAGCACGTCCCCTTGGCGGTATTCGGTTTGATTCCCGGCCGAAATAGCATCATCTGTCAATGGGCAGTGACTTGACTCGATTCGGTAATGGAGTAGCCGTGTTGCATTGTTACTATTGACAGGAATGATGCTTTCAGGCGTGTATTGATGGTCTGATTTGCTTTTAATGGTGCTAAAATTTTGCGCGGAATCTAGGGGTGCGAACCACTGTTGCATTATTATTAACTACTTTTTAAACCACGGTTAGTTATCTAAGTAACTACCTACTTATGCTAAAATTTTAAATAGTTGTACACCAAGATAATCCAGATGTATGTAAGAAAAACATTAAATATATGTATATTATCATATGAAAGGGCTCATGATGCACAATCTGAAACCGGTTTCCTATTTTCAAAATTAAAATAAATACCGTCCTCCCCCTCCAGTATCTTCGAGGTTTACCAAGAGAAAAAATTGAAATAAATTAATATAATTAAGATAAACGTGAGAACGATGTTCCAAATTACCATAATTTTGCATTAAAGTACGGAACCCTCCGTGCGCGAATCAAACTCGCAGTTGACCAGATTTTTAAAAATGGAGAATTCAATGTGTTAAAAGCAAAAGATAAATGTAGGTTGCACTCTCAACAGAGCGTTTTCTCAGAAGCTCTAGCGATCTTAGACCACCAGGAACACAGCATCAAATACCTTAGAATGCAAGTATAGTAATAAAATACATATATTATGTAATTTTTTTATATTTCTTTATGTCACGTAGTATTGTAGAAACATTCTCTCTCCTCCCCTGTACCCAACAGTTATAAAAAAAAACCCAAGTCTTACGTTTCGAAAAAAACTTTTCTTTCGATGTAAATTGAGTTTTGAATTTCCTATGCCGTATTATACAAAAATGAACAAGCATCTCATCCTCCTTTAAAAAAAACAGAAGTTTTTCTTCAATAATCTAGCAAGTTATACCATTTTGAAATTCGGACTAAATAAGCAATCTTTTAAAGCTACTAGCCAAATTAGCGTAGTACTTTTTTTTTTCATTACAGTCGGTTAAAGTTAGTTGGTCTACCGATTTTAATTACATGTTTGGGAAAAAAAATCATGATATTTAAAACGAAGGCACTTGTGTTTTAACTTCAGTATTTAATTTACAAAAGGGTTATCAACGGTTAAATACCAATAAAATGTCATATTAAAAAAATGCCTGTATTATTTATTTTATTTTTAAATTTTTTTGATGACTGCTACGACTTTGCCCTATTACCTGTTTCCAGCTTGACGTTGACCCATACCTTTGAACCCAGAACCTCTACCATCGTAGGCAGGGTCACTGCCAACTGGGCTAAATGAATATAAACTTTTATACCTACACTAAACACACTTAACGAAACAAATTATTTTATGATTTTTTTTTGTTTCAGACGAAGATGGTTTATTTTTCCATTATATTATTTCTCTCTGTATCATAATCGTTTATATAATATATATACTTACAACTTTTTTTTCTTTCCTGTTTAGGTGTCCCACTGCTTTTCCTCCACTTACTGCTTAAGTAGTAAAAATCATACTCAATGCCAACCATCAAAATAGGTACTACATAAAACGACAATGTAACAACAAGTAACCAAGCTCCCAACACCAAACAATAACTCACAGAAGACACCCTTCACACGAAACTCAAGTTTTCCTCGAATTGTTGAGTTCTCAACTCGGCACAAGGCCTGGAAAGCCCTTATCAAGCTGGAATTAATGGCGGTATGCAGTAATGAGAAGGTCGATTTTTTTAAATTTATAATTTATTTAATACAATATTCTTAGGATCGGTTACAGGGTAACATATAATGCCACTATTTAAAAACCTTGAAGGCTTAGGCAATAGTTAACAGGATCGCGCGGTTCATCCCATTTCATTTACCGACCAGAAGTTGTGAGACACTGTTTGACGACCAGCCTAGCGGGCTTAGAGCATACACACCTGGAGTAGCCTGATATGTCGTATTTGATTACTAAAAGTCTGCCGAAATTTGCGGGGCGGTGAAGAAATAACACATGCAAAAGATTACTCAGTAATGCTTAAACGATCTGTTTATTTACATCGTTTAATTTAGCGTGTCATGAATATATTTTCATAAAAATTATATTATAGCAATGAAAAAATACTAAAATTACTTACAAATGGAATGTTATACGGTCGAGGTCATAAATACGTTTACACTTTTGCACCTTATTGCCTTGTAATAAGGTGCAAAAGTGTAAACATATTTATGACCTCGACTGTACCATCTTTTTCTAAGCTTGAAGTGGTTGAACGTTTATTACATGTGCTGACAGCACATCCGGCCATATTTATGATCAACATTCTCTTGCGAGGCGATTTTGTGAATGACCATTTATCGATTGTAAAATTGTCTTTATATGATTTTTTGCACATTATGCAAGGTTTTCAACAGAGGGGTAAGTTGCTGAAAGGCTAATCCAGTTATGAATGCTCTAAGCTAGCGGGTAGTGACGCTGCCTATGAAGCTGAAGTTCCTGGGTTCAAATCCCGGTGAGGGCAAATACTTGTGTGATGAGCATAAAATTTGTTTGTGAGCCAGGGATGTTTTCTATGTATTTAAGTATTAAATATATCGTCATCTAGTACCCATAACTCAAGCCTTATTAAGCTTACTAGGGGACTCGTTCGATTTGTGTAAGAGTCCCCTAATATTTATTTGACAGTTAATTGGAAGCCCCATTGTCACGTGTACTCACAAGTTATATATACCTACCTAGCTTAAATTAAGGGAACGCAATTAAATATTATTGGCAACATGTGTCGTAGTATTAAAAAAAAATCTACTACTTCTCTTTGTTTTATGTTAACGGCTACTGATATTGAATGTACGTGTACCTAATCAGTCCTTTGCTTTCATCTCAATTTCTCTAAAAGTAAGTATTTCACCGTTCCTTGGATATTTAGACACTGACAGAATTATTGTTTCCAAGACATCGTTTATAAAATAATTTCGGTCGCTTAGTTTTAGGAAATAATATTTTGTTGTGTGCTTCGGTTTTAATAAAGCGCTGATGTCAAGACTAGTAAAAAGCTTAGATTTGGCGCAGTTAATATGTGGGATGTTATTTAGGTAAACTGGACTAGCGGATAGTTCCATCTTTTTTGTATTTCTGTTAAGTTTCTCAACCTAGTAACTATAATAATCTAAGATCTATTTCTGTGACTCTAATGAAAATAAGTGCATGTATTGCTTGAGCCACAGATGTGTTTGTCAGGGTAAAATTCTAACCTTGGATAGGTATACTCGTATAAACTCAAAACGATTTCGATTAATGCTATTTCACATTTCTTGACTATTATCGCATAAAGCTATCCCCAGTAAACAAAGATGTCACCAAAGTTACACTTTTCATACAATATATATTAATAATCTCGTCGAAAATTAATTATATAACAAAAAGTCACTTGATGCTTTTATCTTATTTTCCTCAACAATGTTGACTGAGTTTCGAAGTTTCCTTAAGTGGCAATTAATTACGTTTCAGAGTTGTTACATAAATTTCGCTCGGAATCCAACAACGCAAAATATGGGTGCTTTTGTTCACGGGTGCAATGTTAATGTAAAGTTCCGAATTTTCGAGTGATGAAGTAAAAAAGTTGTCTCATGAAATGTTAAGTGGGGCAGATAGAAAGGTTGGGGCTCGATAATTAGTAATAAAATTAAACAGCGATTTTAATCATAAGAGGAAGGTTGATGCCGGCATTCTTGATCTGCGTCCCATCCCAATCCAATTTCAGTGTGTATCGCGTGCTCGCTTTTACGCCCGCTAATTATAGGGTGGCAGAGCGCGACGCAGCTAATAATTGCTGTAGAAAGTATGGAAGCATTCAGAGCTGCTACTGGGAACGCCCGAAAATGACAGTTCGTATATGTCTATTGTCAACACTATTTCCTAGAAAATATTGTTCAATACGTTTACTTTGACTGATGACCTAGTAAAGTTCGCGGGAATCCGCTAGATGCGGGCGGTGCAGGACCGGACATTGTGGCACTCTGTGGGGGAGGCCTATGTCCAGCAGTCTCTTGGCTGATATGATGATGATGATGATGTTAACTTGGATATCCCGAATAAATTAAGAATTTGAAAGATTTTTTCCAAGCTTTAATATTATTAAAGCCTGCATCATAATATTTTTATGTTTATTGACCAGGACAAACGTATACATTTACTAACTACTAAACATCGAGATGATTTTTGTGGACGAGACTAAAGCACAGAATATTTGATTAGGTACCAGTAAGTAGGTCATTACTATGCGAACCAAAACAACATCCGGACTGTCAAAACGCCATCTTGTCTCGATTGCTTACTTCACACTTAAATGCGCAAATTTCTATCATTTTGGAACTTATATTATTCTTATATTTGAGATATTTGAGTTGGTCGAATTGCATCAATGTATAGTTTATTCAAAAACAACTCTACGGTCCAACGTACAAGATTCCAATTGCAATGACAGTTCTATAAAAGGTCTGTGTCATTAAGTCATTAAATAATCTCAAACCATAAACTTAGCGAAACTGGGATGTGAGATGACATTAAACACAAACGAATAGTCATCATCGTCATCATCAATCGTTCCCTCAATGCTGAGGATCGTGACATGATGTCCTCTTCTTGTTGACCAGACTTCTCCAAAGGCTCCTATCACCCGCTTTATGAATGGCGTCGTGCAGATGTAGTTGCAAGAGTGCAGTGATTGTATGCCAATGGAATAAATGATTTTGACTTTGACTTTGATTTGTGTGCTCCATGTAGCGGGTGGTCTACCTCGAGGCCTCTGGCCCTTAACTTTTAAACGAATTGTACCGCTAGAAATAAAAATATTCCGCTAATTTTAGCGGAACAGCAAAGGGATATTGTCTTCGTAAGTTATTCTCTTCCTCAAAGGAATACCTGATTCAATCAATTACAAGAGTGAATATTACAAGTCTGATAATTCAATGTAATTTGGGGTTCTGCCTTTTCGGCGAAATATGTTTCGCAGAATTTCACATGGCAACCAACTTTTTGCAGATTTTCATTTGGCAAACCAATTGTTGGCATAACTTAACTTCGCAGTTTTGTCATTTAGCAAAATTTTTATATTGCTAAATTTTACTTCGACAAACTTTTATGTGGCAAATTATTATGAAGCAAATGATTTGCTTAGGCAAATAACAAATCGTCAAATGACGTTTGGGCAACCAAAACCATGGCACCATTTAGAGCGCTTCAAAGGTCATAGAAATACTGAGGCGCGGAGCACTATTCTGGACGCGGATTATTAGGGCAGACAAAAATGGCTTGTCATAAGCGGACTGCCTTAGGTCGGTTAGGTTAGGGTTCACTTGTGTCCCTCAGACCAGAAATAGACACTCCGCGCAGCGGGATGGCGTCGACTCGCTGGAGATTATCAGTCCGCACAGATAAAACTATGGCACTCTAGTTCGCTTCAAAGGTCATTGAAAAACTCAGGCGCGGAGCACTATTCTGGACGCGGATTATCAGGGCAGACAAAATTTAGCAATAACTGCTAGTATGTATAGAACATATAGAAATAAATATGATATTAAACTATATTGCTAAAAATCGTTATGATATAAAAGTATATAAACATAGATAGTAGTAACAGTGATATTGATGTTGAATAACATTATGAATATAGACAATAGGGAATATGCATATGATTTAGAAATGGACAAAAAAAATCACGTGTAATCTATATTGCTTAATAAATATACCCACATGATTATTTTTGCAAATTATCATGTTTCTATTGATAAATTTAATCGTTAAAAAGTACCATTTTTCAAATTCCCTCGCAAATTTCCAAAACGCAACGCTATTGGCGGAGCGAAACGTGACGTCACCGTGCACCGTGCGTCGTTGGTATGATTATTGAAAGTTATTCGCATTATTTTGCCGCTGTTTATGATAAATAATCAGTGTTTCCTGGTAATTATTAACTGAAAGCTGCGACTCCTTGTGAAAAAAGACTCGCCACAATGACTGAAGGCGGTTTTGTCAAGGCACAGTCGGATAATCTGCCTAAAATTGATGTGTTCATGATGACTAAATTTAATACGTACTTCGCAAATATTTGTGACTTTACGTCCGCTGAACTAAGAGGAGTAAAAGCTGCAAGGTAAATAAGTTACAGATATTCAATAAATTTTCATATTCCTTGTTTTTATACTCGTGAGATTGGTCAATGAAGTAATTATAACCTATTTTGGCGATTCAAATAGCTAGACTTTTAAACTACTTCAAATAGGTGTCTTTGTTAAATAAGTGGAATAAAAAACTAGTAGATATTTATCCATACTATATACTATTTTACTGTACTATAACTATATATATTATATATACTAGCTTCTGCCCGCGACTCCGTCCGCGTGGAACTCATTTATATCGTAGCTCCATACAAACTTTCACCCCCACTTCATCCCTTTGGGGGATGATTTCCGGGATAAAAACTATCCTATGTCCTTCCCCAGGACTCAAACTATCTCTATACCAAATTTCATCTAAATCGGTTCAGCGGTTTAAGCGTGAAGATGTAACAGACAGACAGACAGACAGACAGACAGACACACTTTCGCATTTATAATATTAGTATGGAGTATGGATATATTCATATATAATATATATTATCCATACTATCCATATCCATCCATACTATCCATACTATCCATACTATCCATACTATCCATACTATCCATACTAATATTATAAATGCGAAAGTGTGTCTGTCTGTCTGTTACCTCTTCACGCTTAAACCGCTGAACCGATTTAGATGAAATTTGGTATAGAGATAGTTTGAGTCCTGGGGAAGGATATAGGATAGTTTTTATCCCGGAAATCATCCCCCAAGGTGATGAAGTGGGTGGTGAAAGTTTGTATGGAGCTACGATATAAACGAGTTCCACGCGGACGGAGTCGCGGGTAGAAGCTAGTTATATTATATATTTTATATATACTTACATAATAAAATTATAAATGCGAAAGTGTGTCTGTCTGTCTGTCTGTTACCTCTTCACGCTTAAACTGCTTAACCGATTTGGATGAAATTTGGTATAGAGATAGTTAGTATAAACGAGTTCCACGCGGACGGAGTCGCGGGCAGAAGCTAGTATTATATAATCAAAGATATGTAGGTACCTATTAGGAATGTTAAATGTTGAGAACATCTTTATGAACTTTAACAAACTAGGTTGTTTTCGTCAAGGCTTATAAATAAAAATAAAAATTGTGTAGGTCACTCAGTAAAAAGGATTAAATTCTTTTAACTTTCTTCGATCAACAGTGCAAACAAAGAAACTTAGCTAAAACGTTTCATGATCAAAATCAACACTCGTAGTCAGCTGTTGATCAACCAAAATCATAATATTTGTAACATTAATGACTAAAAAAATTGGGAATCAGAATAGTTTTATGAATAAGTATATAATACAATTTTGAGGTTAGGTTATTGTTTATATTGTTCGCGAGTCGTAATTAAAAAAATTTTAGGTACATACATATTTAATACTCACGTCGAAATGATCTTCACAACAATATAAACTACTCAAGCACGATACATTATCTCTCCTCATCGCCTTACACCACTTTATCCTTATATTTGCACCTTTTGGCATATGAAAATATTTGCAGTTTTAATGTTATTTTCACACATAGGGACAATACAATACTTATAATAAGCTTTTGTGTTACAATAAGTTGATCTTATAAGCTTTAATCACTCACATTTACTAAAAGTGTGAATCAAACACTTTGTTGTTAATTTGTTTAAGAACCACCGTGCACTAAGGTGCACGGTGACGTCACAAATGAGCGCGCCAAAATGGTGGCGTTTTGATCGTCCGAAAATGATAGTAGTTTTAATTATTTTTTGTTAGCTTATTTAATAATATTGTGAAAGTGTTATATTTTTTTCCGGTTATATAATTACTTGTAGAATAGATAAAAAAAATAAAAAAATATCATGAATATTCCCTATTCGGAGTTACGATAGTTATTAGCACAAATAATTATGAATAGTGATCATTATGAGATAAAATTGTATGAAAAAAAATTTCGGAAATCCAACAATCGAAGTTGCAATTTTATAAGAACTTTGGCGCACCCGGTATTAACACTTTACGCATAAAGTTGTTGATCATAAAAGTTTTTGTGTCATAGTGTCATTATTATTACTAATTTTATTTATATACAACATAAACATAATTGTAATATGTCATATTTTTTTAAATATACATGCGAACTACCTTATAAATGTTTTTGTCGGTTATGCGTAGTGATGATTATGTCACAAGTACTTGTATGGCTATCAAAATTATGACTTTTAATTGTATACAACCCGATATGGACCCAATTGAGCTCGTACTATCGACAACACAGCTAACTGACCACCCGTGCACTTTATGTGCATTGTAATAAGGTTCTATATAAATACAGCATGGTCAGTTAACTGTGTTGCCGTTTGTACCTACCTACATGGCACTTCTGTTACAATCTATCCTGTGTCCTAAAATCTTTTAGTCAAAAACAGCAACATAGGTTATCTCCAAATATCACGGTACCTATATTAAACACATTATTTTAAAAGACTCCAACTTTATCCAAAATAACTAAGCCAACCCCAAAAATTTTAGAAATACATCCAAAGCATCGTAACAGTAAATTCGACGGATTAAAATATTACATTATCATATTTCGGCAGTCCAGAGTCCATTTTGTGTTGTTTAATAATAGCAGGAAGTAGTTTATGGGTTCATTTGTTACTATTGGGGGTTCCGGCAGTTAAATAATATGATATACTGGTGTTGTCACCTGGCTTTGCTTAGATAATGATCGCACCCGCCCCTGTTTTAGTTGTTTTGATTAAAGCTGGAATATAATTATTTTTTATGATTATGAGCATATTACCTGTGTAATGATATGGGTTCCGTGAAACAATGTTCTTATGGCTCACCACAAGTATGCCTATAACCTATTTACGCTTAAACTTCTAATCTGATTTAAGAAGATGAAATTTGGTGGCGATAACCTCCTAATCTATGTGCAAGTATGTATGGGAGTAGGATCAATTAATTTTATATAGACAAAGCTACGGAAAAATGCTAGTAAAAATGGGTACACTTTGCAAAGGGATCTTCTACAATCTGCTCTTAATTTAATGTTACTTGCACTTTTCGTACGTCCTACTAATATTATAAATGCGAAAGTTTGGATGTTTCGATGTTTCTTACTCAATCACGCTCAAACGGCTCTAACAAATTTGAATGAAATTTTGCACGAATATAGTTTATAGCCTGGGTTAAAGTATGAAATAGTTTTTATTCCGGTCCACGCAGACAAAGTCGCGGGCGGAAGCTAGTAAATGAATATATTGGTTAGGAAATTTTCCTTCAAAATTTGCAAACCATTTTTCAGCCTCTTGCCGGTATCCGATTGAGCTGAAATTTGGCATACTTATGAAGTTTGTTGTCAACACAATATAAATTAATGGACCGCTGACGTACAAATCAGGAATATAAATCCCAGTCCTATTTTTTTATTTTTTTGTACTGTACACCAACAGAGAACATATAGTTCACTGTTCTTAATTGAACGAGCGAGCGAAGCGAACGAAGCCACGCTATGCTCAGGATTGTACTTTTGAACCATGAACAAAGCGAATTAAATCTTACAATCCTTCGCTAGCTGGGCTTTCAATACAAGCACTTGCGCCAAACAACAACTTTGCAGCCTTGCATAACAAATAACAATTTCCGTAACTATTCGGGATTATTGTCGTATCCACAATAACATTTCTACTTGATGTCCCGCGGTGTGGCATCCAAATATTATAAGTTTTGTATATTGATATCGTCGGGGATAGTGCAATACCGCGTAACTAGCACTAGTAAATACTGCGTATCTACACAACACCCATAGGGCAAATCCGCGTAAATAGCATTGGTTAATACCGCGTATCTAACAAATATAGCCAAATTAAGTTTTCCCGCCAAGGAACGTAAAATCCTGATTAGAATATACCAAGCTTCGCCTGTAAATTTGGGTAATTGTGTAGATACGCAGTATTTACCAGTGCTAGATACGCGGTTTCGCATTATTGGTGTTGTGTAGATACGCACTATTTACCAGTGCTAGTTACGCGGTATTGCACTATCCCCGACGATATGTATGTTAGTCTGTAAGGTATTTTTAAATAAGGGCCTTGTAGCCAGACAAAAATAAAAAAAAATAAAAAAAGGAGAACATCAAACCACATAGGTAAGCTAACTTTTGAGGTGCATTAAAAGTTAGCTTAAAATCTAAAATAGCTCTTCAACAATCGTATCTAATGCTTAAACAATCAAAGAAATGTTTAACAATTCAGACTAAACAGTCGTTAATTAATATATTTCATGGTCGTTATGGTATGTACAGTACAGTTCAAAGATATGTGTACACTTTTGCACTTATTCCATTGTAATAAGGCGAAAAATTTATACATAGATATCTTTGACGTTGACTGTACCTATAGTTCACTGGTACCTATTTGGAAGATTACTCCAGATGCTGGTTGATTAAATAAATATCCACCAACTACTTAGTGTTTAATAGAATTTATATTCCCCCGAGGTCCATGTCCAATACCCTTCGTTACCCTCAAAGGTTCGTAAACCGCTGGTATTCGCATCTAACTTTGATCTTTGCCACCTTGTAATAAAATCTTTTTTGCAATTACTCAACGGACCGCGATAAGAGTTTTCAATACACATCTGCAAATACTATTTTCCTTTTCCAGATGTAAACGCAACTGGTAACTTTCACAACACTGGGACGATGAATGTTTTCTTCGATTGTGCATCGTATTTCTATACCGCTATGGTACTTTTTGCATTGTAACGATTGGACTTGATTCGAGTTCACGCTATTACAATGACAATACGCATGTGTATGATAACCATTATTTGGATGTCCCTTCACACATGGCTAAGGCACTAGCCAACCACGTTAACCTACGCATCTTTGAAGCACCTTAATGCGTCAACATAAGGTCTTTTATCGTTTGCCCCGTATGAAAGATAAGCTGGTCGGTCTCTAATCGTTAATAATGTGTTTACATGACAGCTAACACTGAGGCAAATGGGGGTAATTTCGTAATGGTCTAATCTGACCATTTACTTATGATGTCGTATAACTACAGTCTAGTGTATAGATAGATATTCTAGAGCATTCAATGTATACATGTTGCATGCTGCCGAAATGAGAATGCTTAGATGGGCCGGTGGAGTAACACTACTAGACCATATTAGAAATACTCACGTCAGAGGTAGTTTCAGGGTCAGGCCAATACAGGAAAAGCTCACTAAGAGCCGTCTCCGATGGTACGGCCATGTCATGAGGCGACCACCTGACCACATGACGAGGATGGTTTTGGAAATGACTGAGAGGCCTAGGAAACGCGGAAGACCCAAACTAACATGGATGGGTCTTGTTCAGAGGAACCTAAAAGATGCTAATTTATCACCCGAGACGACCCAGGACAGACGTTCCTGGCGACGCCATACAAGGAGAGCCGACCCCAAGTAGATGGGACAAGGCTAGGAAGAAGAAGAAGAAGATTCAATGTATACATGTTGGGGGATAATCAGACAAATCGAACTAACCCCATAGTAAGCTTAATAAGGCTTGTGTTTAGTACTAGACGACGATATATTTATTTAATAAATATTGAAATACATAGAAAACATCCAAGACTCAGAAACACATATTCATGCTCATCACACCAATATTTGCCCTTACCTGGATTCGAAGCGCTTTTTTTAAACTTCGCAGGCAGCGTTACTACCCACAGCTAGAGCTGTAGACAGCGTTACTACCCACAGCTAGAGCTGTAGACAGCGTTACTACCCACAGCTAGAGCTGTAGACAGCGTTACTACCCACAGCTAGAGCTGTAGACAGCGTTACTACCCACAGCTAGAGCTGTAGACAGCGTTACTACCCACAGCTAGAGCAGTAGACAGCGTTACTACCCACTGGGATTACCGGTTGTCGAAATCGTCGTTGTTATTTGTGTCGTGGTATAACATTCACATATTAATTTGTTGTAAATTAGCTCTCGCAATGGGACCTCACGATTTTGTTGACATTGTATCGAGAGCAAACAATCCATTTAGCTAGGTCTCCTTCCCATTCGCCATGGAGGACTTCAGTACGATGCTCGATGACCTCAGTAAAGCTTCCAATGGAGAGGGCTATGTTGGGAGTTTCTCTGCGTGATCGCATCAGAAATGTGGCTATCCGCAGAAGAAACAAGGTAACCGATATAGCCCTCCGAATCGCTAAACTTAAGTGGCAGTGGGCGGGGCATTGGCACATAGAACCGATGGCCGTTGGGGCGAAAACGTTCTCGAGACACCACGCACCGAAAGACGCAGCGTCGGTAGACCCCCGACAGGCTGGCCTGATAAATAAATAAATATTAGGGGACAATCTTACACAAATCGACCTAGTCCCATAGTAAGCTCAGTAAGGCTTGTGTTTTGGGTACTAGACGACGATATATATAATATGTATAAATACTTACATAGAAACTTCCATGACTCAGAAACAAATATTTATGCTCGTCACACAAATATTTGCCCTTACCGGGATTCGAACCCAGGACCTTCAGCTTCGTAGGCAGCGTCACTACCCACTAGGCTAACCGGTCATCAACTGATGACATGGTAAAAGGTCGCGCGAGTCCGCTGGATGCGGGTGGCGCAGGACCAGTCACTTTGGCACTCTTTGGGGGAAACTTCCGTCTTTTGGCTGATACGAGGGCTGTTCTGAAAGTTGTTAGCTGCTTCGGCTTTACTCATGTGATTACAATATTATTTATACCATTGTGAGGGATATTTTAATGCTAATTATGGCCATGATTTTTATATAAATTAATGCGATTCGTTTTTTTAATATATATTTTTAACTGAAAGCTGTTTTGTATGGAGTTATGAATTGCTTAGAAAAAACGGCAATTTTAGGCAAAATTAAATGAATTTTGTATTGAAATCTTAGAAAATCGAACTTAAATTTACCCGGGTCTAAATTATTCTGTTTCTTTTGCTATTTCCAATGTATAAATCAATAAATAATGTTATAAGTGTATATACATTTTTTTTACATATCAGAAATTTTTACTTTTAACGAAAGACTCATTCTTGACACCTATTAAATCATAATAATGTTTACTCAATCAACACGATTTATACGTAAAAAACCGTCGAGATTCGTAATTAGCAGCACCTAAAAAAACTAATTGTTTTTTTAACAAATACTGTTTATGAAATGACAGCACATATGGAGTCTCAATTACTGATTTTCATGACTGATGGTTACGCTTCGACGCTTCGAAGTAAAAAATAAATAAAATAATAACTAAGCGTTTTCTAAAAATAAATTTACAGAACTTCAATAAGTACTTACACAATGGTATAAAAAATATTGTAATCGCTTGAGTAGAGTCGGAGCTGCTAACAACTTTCGGAACAGCCCTCTTATGATATTTCATTCTCGGGAAAACTGGTATTCTCCAGAAAAACCACTACGAACATCGGGCACGGCTCGATCTCATAAAATCCTAATAATCGCTAGTTAACCTAATCGTCAGAAGATAAAAGGCCATACCCCAATCGATTGGAACGATGATTAATCAGCGGCTAATGATGCAGTATTTTGTAGACAGGGCAAAGTAACGTGGGCTGTCAAACTATACACATATAATATAACATCAGTTTTAGTTGGACGCCAACAAAATTGTATTACAGTGACTAAGCATCGACGATATTTACATCAGGGTCCTTCCTTTTTCTACTCTAGGTTATTTAAAATGAAAAAAAATATTTTTAAGTAAGAAGTAAGGCAAAACCAAGAATCGTAATGACCAACACTAATTTAGTGTAGTACAAATGCCTTTTCTAGAGCGAATTTACTTCTCTTTATACTAGGCACAAACAGAACGCAATGCCATTGTCTCTCATATTTAAGTGTAACCGTTAATTGTATACGTTGCACTAAGTATGCTACAACTACACCTACTAATAAAAAAATGTTAATTCCAACATATCTTTCTTTTTAATTTGAACCTTGCTACTTTAACAATAGTCACTTTTCGAGTAAAGTATTTATTAAACATGGCATTTTCATTTCGGAGTGTTTGTGGCACGAGGGTTAGCGAGGCTTTGTTGGACCGATGGTTCTTAAGATAAGATCCGTTCTAGTAAAAGGTTTCACACTATACCTTCGAAGCTAGTGGTCCTCTGTTCGAATAGTGTAAGGGCAAACATTTGAGCGATGATCACGAGTATTTTGTTCCTGAGCCTTGGATGGTTTAAATACATTTAAGTGTGTATTTATCTAAATACAAGCATGTAAAATATCGTCAGCTTGCACCAATAGAATATTACAAGCTTTGCGCAGTTAAGTTTTATTTGTGTAAGGGTGTCCCCAAAATATTTTTATATTTAAATTACAGTGACTGTTTTATAAACAGTCCCACAATAAAACCTCAACTATATCATATTATTTACAATACAGTTTGGCGTCACCCTAAACGTCACAGTTTTTGTAAGGGCGCGCACTGACGTCTCGCCTTATCCATCATCTCCGAGTGATATATGCCTTTGTTTTAGTTGATTACCCGTGTGCACACGCCCTTGCTGAATAATGAGTGTTAATTAATTTGTGACTAAACTTAATTGGTGTTTGTTGGGGCTTTCACTTTGTAACTTTTACAGTGTTTTGTTCACCATTCATGCATAGTACTAAATCATCTGATAAATAAAACCATAAAAAAACGCAAAAAACGTTAGAAAAATCTCATTTTAAAATGTTATTGTTTTGGATACTTTGGCAAGTTTTAAGAGGTTATGAATTTATATATAAATGGAAAAAAATATATTTATGAGAAAATATGCAATTCTTCTAGATGGGTGGATCAAATATTCTCTGATCAACTAGTTGCCATCGTTACGTCTCCTGAGTCACTTTATAAAACTGCGATTTATGGGTTTTAAATCACCAAATGAGGGGTTTTCTTGACAAGCTCGAACCCTTTTTTATGGACCACCATCTAGGCACGTTAGAAGTCCGTATTGTACCAATATTTCTAAGAAACTCTGTAATTTTGTCTTCTGCCTAACGGGACAGAACAACCAGAAATAGTTGATTGACCCAGATACTAAATGATGATAAATAAAGAAAGGCTATCACGATGTTTGCAAATAAATTTAAAGGACAAAACGATTCATCATCATCAAATGAAAGACTTCCACTGCTGGACACAGGCCAAAGAGTGCCAAAGTGACCGGTCCTGTGCCACCCGCATCCAGCGGACTCCCGCAACCTTACCAGGTCATCAGTCCACCTTGTGGGGGACCTGCCCACGCCGCGCCTTCCGGTACGTGGTCGCCACTTGAGAACCTTTCCGCCCCAACGGCCATCGGTTCTACGTGCAATGTGCCCCGCCCACTGCCACTTAAGTTTAGCGATTCGGAGGGCCATATCGGCTACATTGGTTCTGCTGCGGATAGCCTCATTTCTGATGCGATCACGCAGAGAAACTTCCAAGATGGTCCTCTCCATTGCCCTTTGGGTGACTGAGCCTTCTTGTGAGGCCCATAGTAAGCGACCGCGAGCGATTATTATTAATATAAAAGGTCAAAATTAAAATAACAGAAGCTCCAAAACACAATACTTTCTTATTTGTCTACCTTTAAAAGGTCAATGCCCCATTCAAGCAACAATGCTTCAAAACTTTTCATATTACTGAAGAAGGTACATTTTTATTTAAACTTAGTAATCTCCTGTCTCATTGTCAACTGACAGCTCCTTAAATGTTCTAGGGCCGAAACCTTCGGTTTTTAAAAGAAACTGACGCTGTAAGGAGTTCATTGGGCCCAAGGGAGCAAAACATCCCAAACTTTAGCCATTTAACAGGCAATTTCAAGAAATTAAAAAGCCATCCGCTATCTTTGGACAGATTTTTATCCGTTTTAGTCTGAAAGGGGATGACAATCTCGTTATAAAGGTTATTGTGTGCAGTATCTTAATGGTAAATAAGATATAGAATTATTTAGTCTAGACAAGGAACATTGCGCCCGTATTGCTATGATATTCTGCATTGTATTGTGTAAACTACACAAAACTTTCGTCATGAATTAGAGACTTTATACATAGCATTAAATAAACAAATTTAAAAAATATTTTATTGCAAAGACAGCATTATCAACAATGTTTAAAACAATCAGTACCTAAGTAATCCAAGGCTACCCAAATTACAGGGCAGTAACTGTGTGACTTTACTTTTTGCCTGAATATGGGAGAGCCCGAATGAAGGGGTATCATGATTTTAGCAGTTTATGTTTGTATGTAGGGTAAAACCAGAATAGATGCTCCACTTTTTGAAATTACTTTCTCTTTGTACAAAAAGCAAGACTTTATTATCTTCAAATTTATGAAAAAAATTAACAATAGCTTTGATATTTCCAGACTATTGGCGATTTGTGCGGACCTATAAATTTTGGGACAACTATCCCATGTAGGGGATAGTTGCCTCATCCATGTAAATTACGTTTAGGATAGATGCCCCGAAAAAGGAAATTTATCCCGCAAAAACTTTGATCGCACCTAGCCGTCCCATGCAATCGTACAGAGACATGCAACAAGGTCAACTTATTGTTAGTTGTAGAGTCTTTCGATAGATAAATAAAATAATGTGTGTTTCATTCGCGAAACTAGAGTAATTGCAATCAAGGGAACTAAACCCCCGAAGCGACTATCCGGGTTTTACCCTACGAGTGTCCTACCGCAGCGTTTAAGATACTGAACCGATTTTGATGACTCACGTATCAATCAATTCGAAATCATGCTCTGGGTGACATAGGCTTCCTATTGTATGAAAAAATAACAGTTTTTTTAAGTTAGTTTTCCGTAGTCGCGATACAGTTTTTTGTATGATTGTTGTTGGTTATGTAAGTATGGCGCTGTGCTGTAAGAGTATGACTACGGAATAATTAAATGTGATTTGAATTGTTTTGAAATGGCACAATTGGCCAATGAGTTGACGAATGACGCAGTGTGAAAGGCGACTCAGATGAGTAAGTGGATATTTTCGTGCGTGGATCCAGTCTGTGTTCTGTAACTATTATGTAGAAATGTATAATGAAAACAGTATTATTGCAATTCAAGACGTTTTGCAATGTTATTTTACCTTATTTCATATAGGATTAGATTTTTTTTGAGTTAATCTTAATGCGATTTCCAGGCAATCAATCAATTATATAGCGTTAATAAATTAATAATGTTGTTTAGAAGTAATGTATGTACTTAAAATAAGGTACCTATATACTTAAATTAAAATAAGGGCCAAAACTAGCACAGCGTATATTTATGATATCCTATAAAAATAAGAATCTCCTTTATTAAAAATCGAAAGGCTTGTGGAACGAGGTACAAACACGTACCTCGTAAATTTAATTAGGTAGCGAAAATTTATTTCATAGAACACTCGATGCAAGTATAGTCTATTTCACTAAAGTATCTGCAGTAATGCTGTGAGTAAGTATAAACATATAGTGAAGTTCAGCAGTGCAACATGCCTTGATTACACAGCTTAGCTACATCAACAGCTAGACCATAATAAATCCAGGTTCTTTCACCAACGCGCCGCACGTCACCGTGTTAGCGTGTTATTGTGCTACTTATAAGTTTTGTATATTGATATGTATGGTAGTCTGTAAGTTATTTGTAAATATGGGCTTCGTTGCCTCGGACAAATAAGTAAAATAAAATAGTTATTTCATAATTTATTTTCCAGCCTGTACTCACCCACGAGGAAAGGCTCCTTTTCAAGTACCCCACTCGTCGCCGTTCCGAGAGCTTGTTTCGGCATGACTAGCCGTGAACTTCCTAGTATCGGGAACCCATCAAGCTGCTATACATCCGAGGCACTTTAAGGACAAATAAGATAAAAAATAATGCAATTTTTCTGAGCTCTCAAACTTATGGGGTTTTGGTAAAATGAGCACTATATTGAATCTTTCGGTGTCATAAAAAAAGCAATCAAATCATGACCTTGAAGTTTAAGTTGTAAGTTCGAACCGTTCTGGACGGATCCGGAACAAGGTATACGAAAGGATACCTTGTTCCGTGAAATTTATAATAACATGTATAGAGGGAGATACTGTATAGAGGGCAAAACTGTATAGAGGGCGGTGCTATAGGCGGATGGCTCCCATGGCAAAAGCCAAGCGCAAGAAAATACAGAGAGAGAGAGATTGTCTCTTACAGATCATTGCTTTTCTATTTAGCTCGTTTAGTGTTAACACTAACAGGCTTGCCAAAAGTGCTCACTTTTGAAGAATTGTTGCAAAAGTCCATTCTAGGGGCATATTACGCCGGCACAAACCAGTTGCTAGTTGTTCCGCTGGTTCCATCAGGTTGATCTTAAAGTTTGTGCCTCGTTAGATTAGTGTTAGAATGTGCCCTATTACATATTTCATCATGATGAGCCTATATACGTCCCACTGCTGGACAAAGGCCTTCCTCTCATGAATGAAAGGGAACGGGCAATAGTCACCGCGCTGGCCCAATGCGGATTGGGGACTTCACACACATTTCTGAATTTCTTCTCAGATGTATGCAGATTTCCTCACGATGTTTTCCTTGACCGATATTCATTTATTTGTTTGAATATCGCCTTATACAGAGTCTACCAAAACTGAGGTATCAACCGATCAAAGGCTAACAACAGGTATCGTGTTCTAATAAAAAAACAACTGAAAAAAAAAATTGACGCGATTTTTTTTAAACATTTGTATGGAGCAGGTCGCCCCAGTCAGCCAACGCTCCATACAAAAATAATAAAAAATCGGGTATAAAAAAAATCTCTTAGTTTTTTCTTATCAGAACACGATACCTGTTATGGATCGGTTCACACCCCATTTTGATACACTCTGTATTTATTTTCATGTTATAAAAGTGGATTTTCTGTAACAATAAGATGTGATTTGTTGGCGAACGTGCCGCGATGTTAAACGTTACAAGGAAAGTTTGGAGGAGGTTCGAAACTACTGCTTATTTAGCGATACTGGTATGAAAATGCTGTGAACATTATTATTACTTTACTCAACATGGAACCCATGTGAAGTAGAGGGAATATTGTGTTTGAGTTGAGTTGGGTCCGCCTTCCTCGGTAAATAGTAGACGATCTATTTGAAATTTTACCGCTATTTTTTCCCGACTACGGCAGAGCAAAGGAAGGAGATGTGAACAGTCTACATTTGTATTTATTTACGTGTGATCCGCCGTAGCGAGTAAGTCCGCAGTAAGCTCGGCCGAATTTCACCTTCCCATACAAACTGAGTTTTGTTCTCATTGTAAAACTACGTGTTGGATTGTGACAAAACTTTGCATATTCAATGACATGAGGTATATCTATGGCTGTAATTAGTTTATTTGGTTCCAGTTTATAAAACAAACGAAATAAAGCAAAAACAAGTTTTGTATGTAAAACTTAAATTCGCTGTATTTTTTTTTACTATGTTATCTGAAGCTACATAAACTAAATACAGACCTGGATATACTTCATATCATTGTACATGCAAAGTTTCGTTACAATGCAACACGTAGTTTTAAAATGAGAGCGTAACAACGTTTGTAAGTATGGAAAATCGAGCTTACTGCGAACTGAATCGATTTTGATGAATGAGGTATCAATCGATTCGTAATTATGCTATGGTGTATGGTGACATAGGTTACCTTTAGTGTGAAAAAAAAATAGTTTTTTTCAGAAAGATTTCCGAAGTCGGTATACGGTTTTTTAACTTTTTATGCTTGTCACAAAGTTTAATTGCATCAGACCTCTTTCACGATACATATCCCCCAAGAGCGGGTAGGTTTAGGTAGTGCTTAGAAAATTCAGATGGCTTCCAAAACATTCCGATCGTTGGTCAAATTTGGTCTAAAAATTCTGAGGAAGTACCCAAAAATAAATTTTTCAAATAAAATAATAGATAAGGTTTTTGCTGCAAAAGATCCCTGGTTAAGTCCGAGTTTGTATTCAACCATATATGAGATGTATGTGTCTATGTATTGTGTATATAAATACTTATTACTTCTGGTAGACCCCACAAGGTGGATTGAGATAAGATAAGATAAGATAAGATAAGATTTCTTTATTGTCAGAACTGTGTACATTTAGTTGTGTTGCTGGTTGTTTAGTTTCTGGCTGGTTGTAGCTGGTAAAAGTCGCGGCAGTCCGTTGGATACGGGTGGTGAGGGACCGGTCATTGTGGCACTACAAATGTAATGTATAGACATGGAATGGACACAAAATGGAAAGGATATATGTTCTATTTTGTCCTTCGGCATCGCCTGAGCTCTTTGTAATACGCGTGTGAAGCCGCCTGGGCAGTTTAAGATGAGGTGGAAAATAAAGTACTTGATAAAATGTGTTTGAACTTTGAAGCGACAGATTGAGATACTTACTGTTTGTTGGGATACATTTAGAGTCGTTGTCGTTAGCACTGTTTGTTTCGTACTAACAGTCACAACGTGACCAACTCCCCACCACATTTTTTTATGTTCAAACTTCTTTGCATTTCCTTATGCATCACATCAAAATGGAAGATAATAAATGCGTTTACGGAAACACACAAACAAATTGGAAAGTCACAACCGTGACAGATGTTTTACTCGTCTCATATTCTCTTTGCGTCTGTTCAGTTGGCTGTCAAATAGGTTTTGATGAAAACGGAAGGTAACCATAATTTTTAGTTTAAATAAGTTTAATATGTTGGCTAGAATTATTTCAAAAATACCTTTTTTTTTTTTCCTTTCCTATCTTTCCAATTAAAAAATACCTATTAGTGCCACCAGAGTTAAGGTCACGCACATAACAACATGTCATATAATGACAGCTGAATTTTTCTTTTACTGTTCTTTTTTTCGTACCGATATATAGCAAGATCAAAAGCCAACTGCAAGATAGACCAAAAAAAAATCTTAAAACTGTTTTGTTAAGTATTGTTTACAAAAATAGATCGCATTCAAACAAAATAGAAAATAAAATATATTGATCTATTTAATTCAATAAGTATTTCTAGATACCGATATAAATAGTTTTCTTAAAATAAATGGGGTAAGTATATGAATAAACAAAGGTCAGATATGCGCAGGTATACGAATATAATATAAATCGTAAAAACCAAAGAGAATAATAAATTGCCTTGTTTTTATTTATGTAGTTTATTATGCCTTTTTTTTACTGTTTTTTACGTATTAAAATATAAATTTAAGCGTTTTTTTTTTTTTTTATATTTACTCATTCATTCATTTTTTTGCAATCAGTACTTTATATAGTTGTGTGTGTATTCACTTCAACTCTCGTGGACCTATACATATGAATCATAATTATGATACATGACGCTCACAATCATTTCATTAGCTCTATCCCACCCCACCTATTTTGATTACCTAATAATATTCGTGTACTGGACGATCTTTGAAGTTTATCTCTTGTATTCCTATTTTAACCCCCGACGCAAAGACAGAGGTGTTATAAGTTTAACGTGTCTGTGTATCTGTGTATCTGTCTGTGGTATCATAGCTCCCAAACGGATAGACCGATTTGAATGAGGTTTTTTTTGTGACATAGATAATTTTGTGAAATGTTTTATGAAAATCTGTTAAGCTGGTTTCGAGATATTGGACTTTGAAATGAAAATGTCGGAGGTTTCTAGACTTTTCTAATTATAAAATCAATTAACTTATAAAACACATCTTAGGTCAGGGACAGGAACGCTCTTAGTAATAAATCCTCTCACAGACTGGCACGGCCTGGCCGCGGCGATCAATAGAAAACTTGTCATTAGCTGTCAAAACTATTGACCGCCATAGAAGGCCGCACCAGTGTAATTCAGGCCTATTTACTCGTCAAAAATGTATGCTTCACTAAGATCAGACTTGACGGTCGCGTAACAGAATCCATCGGTTCGGAAAAAAAACAGTCGTTAAATTGCTGCTGTTTATTTTATCAGCTTTTACCAGCAATTTTTCGCTTCAACATTCGCTTTACTGCTCATTACCATCAGTGGTAATGAGCAGTATATTCAGATATACGTATATCAGCACTTTAACAACGTATATTTAGCTGTACTCCAGGCAAAATACGGTTTCGCCAAACATTAATTTATAATAGCCTGTGTTTTTTTTAAAGATAAAGATAAAGATAAAATTATTTATTTGTCCATCATAGGTTACATAGAGATGTTATAAAAAAAAATACAGTTTCGCTATGTGGCGCCTTACGGCATACAAATAGTGTGAGCATGCATGTCAAACTGTACATATTTCCTTATCATCTAAAAAATCCTTAATTGAGTAGTAACATTTACGACTTAGAAAATCTTTTAAAGTTTTTTTGAACTTATATACATGGTCAATATCTGCGATACATTTAGGTAATTTGTTGTATATTTTTGGGGCCATCCCAACTACATTTTTTTGATACAACATCGTTTTGGGAATCATTAGGTTCTGTATTTTGCTACGCAAGCGTTTGCTTTTGAAGCTTACAAATAAGTGAGGGTTCAGCTTAACAAAAGCACATATTTCGTAAATATATAAACTAGGCAGAGTTAAAATCTTAAGTTTTTGAAAATATGGCTTACAGGACTCCAAAGAGCTAATACCGAACACTGATCTAAGACATTTCTTCTGCGCCCTGAATACAATTTCTCTATCTGTGGAGTTCCCCCAAAATATAATGCCATAACGTAATGTTGATGTCACAAACGCATGGTAGGCCGTGAGAACTGCCGATTGATTTGCTCTTTTCCTTAAGTTATATAGTGCATAAGAGAATTTGTTTAATTTCTTACATATAGAGTCAATTTGATATTTCCATGTCAACTTATCATCTATGTTCAGTCCTAAAAACTTTGTAATGTCAATACTATCAATTTTATGTCCTTTATAAGCTACAGAAATATTGGGCGTATAGTTAGTTCGTTGCTGAAATGTCATGTGTTTTGTTTTAGTCAAATTTATTTTTAGTCTGTTTGCTGTTAACCATTTTATAATACTATTTAATGTCCTATTAATGTCAGCTTCATATGATTCCAAATTTTCTCCAGAGAATATTACGGTGCTGTCATCAGCAAACAGAACCATTGGATAATCAATAGAGTTAGGCATGTCATTTATATAAATGAGAAAAAGCAAAGGCCCCAGGACGCTCCCCTGCGGTACACCGCAGCGAATGTCCCTTACCTCAGATGAAAACACTTGTTCCGTCTTTGACTTCGAACATAATCTACTTATTTGAGTAATTTGTTTCCTCCCGTTTAAATAAGATTTAAATAGGTCATGGACATTACCTCGGATTCCGTAGCGATGTAGTTTGTCAAGAAGCACTCGATGATCAACATAATCGAATGCCTTTGTCATGTCCATATATAGCGCGGAGACGGGAATTCTTTTATCCATGTTTTTTAGTGCAAGTTGAACTAGATCATATATAGCCATATCTATAGTCTTATTTTTGCGAAAACCTTTTTGCTCATTTGCAAACAACTTATTATGTTCGAAGTAATTAGATACACATTTATAAATATATTTTTCTATAATTTTAGAGAAAATAGGGATGAGCGCTACTGGTCTGTAATTATTCATATCATCCTTGCTATCTTTCTTATGAAGAGGTTTTATGATAGTCATTTTTAATTTATCTGGGAAGATTCCACGTACAGTGCACAAGTTTACAATGTATCCTAGAAGAGGTGAAATAATATGGGAAACTTTCTTTATTATGAATGTACTAATTCCATCGTACCCAGTACTATTCGAGTTCTTAAGACCGTGTATTATTTCCGTAATGTCTGACGTAGTGGCCGGCTTTATAAATATAGAGTTAAGCGAATTAAGTGTCAAATAATAATTATTAGGGTTGGTGGGTATTAGATTATCCTTAACTATATTAATTGGTTCAATTTGATCAATAAAGTAATTGTTAAATTTCTGAGCAATGTCAATAGGGTTCCTTAAAATAATATTATTGACAGATATTTGAGAAATATACTGTCTTGGTTGATTCAGTTTTGAGTTGCTAATTATGTTCCATGTAGCTTTTGACTTATTCGTAGCATTAGTAATGAAGTGATTATTTTTAGATTTCTGAGTCAAAAGGATAATCTTTTTCAGCAGTTTTTGAAATAATCTTTATCACCCGGTTCAGGAGAAAAACGACATTTCCAGAGTAGACATCTCTTGCGCCTACAGCACTTTCTTATTCCCTTTGAAATCCATGCGGGTTTCTTTGTGGAGGATATTTTTATACTTCGAAATGGGAAGCACAGATTATAAAAGAGCTCAAATAATTCAAAGAAGTAATTATAAGCTTCATTCGGGTCATCGTACAGATATACTTTATTAAAGTTTAACCTTTGCAGGCACTCGGTGAATTTATCAATATTTCCCTGGCCTAAGTCTCTCTTCCTTACGTACCAGTGTGTCAGAATATTTGTTTTTTTCACTGGACATTTTAAAACTTGAGCGGTGTGGTCAGAGAGCGCTAACTCGATTACTTCAGCTTGACTTCCTCTTACATTATGTATTACATTGTCAATGCAAGTTTTGCTACCTAATCTAGTCGGCTCTAATATTCCGAATCTTAAGTTATAACTATATACTATATTCTTAAACTCTACTGCAACTGGAGTTCTTTTGAGCAGGTCGATATTAAAGTCACCGCAGATGATGACTTTCTTATTTGTATAACATATTTTATTTAATATCTCGCTGAATCTGTTAAAGAAGGTTCTTATGCTTTCTTTGTCATTTTTAGGTACTCTATAAACAGTAACAATTATAATTTTGTGATCTTTCAATTCGATCGCACAGCATTCGATAATATTGGGTATAGATCGTTTCCCGATCTCTGGCAGGACATTATATTTATGGATGTTCCGAACCAGTATGCATGCTCCGCCATCTCTACTCTTTCTAGAGAAATGAGTGGCTAGATTATAGTTAACTATCAACAACTGAATCTCATCATCTGACTTCATGTTGTGTTCTGTGATACAAATAACATCAATTGGCTTTCCAGAATTTATTAGGTTTTGTAAATGAACAGTTAATGCGTCAGCCTTATTGATTAATCCATTTATATTTTGATGTATAACAAATAAATTATTATAGAAAATTAATTCGTCTAAAGTGGTTGAATTTAAATGCAAATTAGGTTGGCAGGGTGCTCTACTCGTATCTATAAAAAAGCACCTTTGTTATAAAATGCTTCATTTACATTTTTCAACACATTATTTATACATTGTGCGAGCTTATATTTGCCCCTTGAATTAAGTTCGAAACCATTTATTCTATATTCCATTGTCCCTAAGTAAATACTGTTTGGCTGAAGCCAGACGTGAGAGCAATTATTCTTAAATTTCTTATGCAGAGCGTAATTAATTTTTTCAACATAATTATTATAATTATCAGCATCCATTTGAATACTATATGGTATATCGCAAAATATTACATTGGTGTGGGTGGCATCCTTAGCTATGTCTTCAAAAATACTGAGTACTTTATTTATGGGGTTTATGTTAAAGTCACTGCCACCACACATTACAACTACACTATCACATTTTGTAAATGTACCGATTTTTTCTTTAAAGCCCTGTAGCACTCGTTCCGTTGATCCGTACTTTATGATGTCCGCTGTGAAATCGTAGTCGTTTTTCCGTATTCTTGAGAGTGGTAACAGCAAATCAGCACCATGAAAATCGGATAGTAGCAGTAATTTGGGCTTATGTTCTCTTCTATTAATAACATTTTCTGCTATGTTATTTGCAGTTTTTTCTGGTTCATGTGGTAGAGACATATTTATGGATTTAGCCGAATCGCAATTTTCTGTAGATACATTTTTGCTAAGTTTTTTTAACCTGTATGCCGTGTTTTGTAATATTTTAGTTGACTGTTGTATACGTGTTAGTGTTATATTTTTATTTTCCAGAGTTGCCGACTGACGTTTAATTTGTGTATTCGCTTTGAGGACAGTACTGAGTTTAGCTTGCAATTGCTTATTATTTTTTACCAACTTTGCAATTTCATCCTCCAGAGTTTTTATTTTCTTTAATGTCTCTGGCAGTTTATTTTCCATATCTGACTTAAGTGAAGGCGAACTCAAAGCGTAGGTCTTAGCTGGCGTAATTCTTTTAGTCGTATCATCATTTAATAATGTTGCGTATATGTTTATTTTCTTTTGTAGTTCCTCTATCTGCTTCCTTAAGCCCGAATTTTCAGTGTTTAATTTATCAACTTCTGCATGCGCACTAGATAATTTGGTATTTAGTGCATTCACTTCGGATCTCAGTTCAACTATTTGCGTACTTTCCGAATGTGACACATTCGGCAGGCTTCTACGTGATAAACTGTCATCAATTAATGTGGAGCTCATGATATCTGTAATACTTATAGTGTTAGATAAACTTTCACAAGATGGACTTTTTTGTAAGACACGTTTTCTTTGCGTTATATTGTCTCGGATAGAATAACTGTTTTGAATTTCGCTGGTGCCCAGTATTGGTGTTATTGACAGTTTTTTATCCGAATCTGTACAATTTTTGCATTTCCATTTTTCTTTGCTATCGTTACTCATTGTATTAAACCCTTTCGAGGTCATTTTTACACATAATAAATCGTAAACATTCATGCATATACAACATTTTAAAAAGTTAGACGCCTTTATAGCTTTTTTGCATTTATGGCAAGTATTCGATTTTGTCGATTTGGTCGACTCGATGGGAGACATTTTAGCGTGAAACGAAACGCACTTTAGCTGTCACAAGTGTCAAACGTCAAATTTCCGCTGTTGTTATTGTTGCCGGCTGTTGATGCGGTACTGCGGTAGTTAGCAATTGATTTCAAAATTTCTGATCGTTATTTTGAATTGCGTATGTGTGCGTCACTCCAAGATTGTGTTATGCGAAAATAGTTTTCATTGTAATCTGAAAAACTTACGGCTTATGGTGGAGAAAATGCTGGTGCACAATATTGAGGTTATGTTCTTCACGATATCTGCCTATTTGGTGGCTGATACTAAGGTTTGTCTAGGAATAATATTATAATATTAGCAGCGATTATTTATGCAACTAGTTTGTTTGACAGCTGTCAACACAGTCCATTTCACCCACATTTCTCCGTCATAAATACATATTTTAAGATACTCTATTTACGAATCTTACAAACTTTCGACCCGAAAGTAGGTATAAAAAAATACTGTCAAATATACGCCGATTTTATTAATTAAAATTAATAATAGTTGTCTATAATCGTCAACACAACAATATTATTGTCTTTAACCTGTAAACAATGAAATCCGACATTTTTTTTACATGTAAAATCAATATATTAACAAAATGCATGGCTTGGGTGACAGGTGACAGAAGTTGGTAGAAAAAAATTGTAATAAGTAGTACTTTGATTTGATTCTCATAAAAATAATTGATGAACCTATTTTGCTAAAAATCGTATAGATTTTTGTTTAGAATTGCATATAAATACATTTACTCCAATAAACTATCGGTAAATATATTTATAGGACCAAATTGTGTCCAAATTTAATTTAACTATATAGATTATTAAAGTAGTAGACGAATCCTACAGGAAAAAGGTTTATGTAAAGCATAATACACATTTGAATAGTCCTGTTTAATTCTACAATTGAACTTGACCTCTTTCCGCGTGTGTTAACGATCACATTCGCTCGCAACGGCGGCACGCAACGAGTCCTTTTCTGTGACGCGAAGTAGATAGATACCTACATTACCTACGCAGATTATTTGTAATCATTTATATCGTCTTCGACGATGTACTAGTAGGAGAATGCGACTATTCACGGTGTAATAATGGCGTAAGCGGGAAACGCGCTAACAATTAATGAAATTTATAAACATATTTTAGTGAAAACATGCCAAGAATTTAGTATATTTCTATGTTTGGTGTCTCAATGCTTCATAATTATTTACTGATAAATGTCATCATTATAAAACAGTGACGACAATTTTAACAGGTGATTTCCTACTTAAAGTAGTTAATTTCCCACTTAATCTGCGTAGGTAGTACACAGACCACTTAACCTAGGTTAAGTCGTCTGTGAGTTTGTAGTACAAGATCCATCTGCACATCATTGTAGTAACGGAAGTAGGTACTTAATTATTGGAATGGGTAAGAAAGAACACGCTGCTAAAATACTGCTTAGCTGCTATAGCTATACAGAGTGGAAAAACCTATGGGCCCTGAAAGAAAACCACCGTAAATCCATAACATCAGTGGCGTGCACCACGTAAAGGCAGAAAGACACTGCCTGCCCTACTCAAATCTGTGATATTGTTTTACCCAAAGGGTAAAAACGGGACCCTATTACTAAGGCTCCGCTGTCTGTCTGTCTGTATGTCTGTCTGTCTGTCTGTCTGTCCGTCTATTGTAGGTAGTTTGGGCTAATTTGGTTTATTTTTACTAATCATATGTTTAATCTTGGTGAAAATTTAAAGTCAGGCATTAATATATGTACAAAAAAAGTTTTTATCCTTACTCTGGTACAAATATTAATATCCCTGACTGGTTAATTCGATTTTCAGCTACGTTACGCGTGTATCGACTCGATAAAAATGCAATACTTGAGTACCATTTGGTTTTGGTATTCGATGGTTATTCTCGCCAGTTCCCACCAATTTGCTAACACTAGTAACGGCTGTGAATTGTTTCCTATGGAACTGGACTGAGAAAAGTAACCCTAAGTAAAACCATTATTGTCCGCTAATCTAACTTTTTAAATTTCCTTACTAATATTAAACTGACAAAGGAAAAATTACATACTGCCAACCACCACTAGACTCTCTTCTGTAAGCAAACTTGTGACATAAAAAAAAAACGATGGTACTATACCTATGTGCGGTTAAACATAGTGCTCGAACGGCTTGTTTAAATGGCATGTTTAAAAAATAAAAAGGCGGCAAATTACCTATTATTTAATTGATTACCTTGTATTTATTTTTATTTTAATATTTCCTCACATCGTTTGAGAAACGCACTATACAATCCTCGGCCGGAACATGGATTGCTGGACTCGTTGTATCCGGTTTACCCCAATCTCGTCTACTCCAGGCAAAATATGGTTTTGAAAAACATTAATTTAGCGTTTTTTATAATAGCGTTTTTTTTGTTGATTTCATTTGAAAATGTTATTCTAAGATGATTTGGTCAAGAATCCGACAAACTTTCCACTCGAAAGTAATTATGTAGATTTCAATGAAGCATGCATTATCTTTTTTTGTACGATTTATCTTGAATATTATAGAGCAAATGTAAATGAACCAAAATTAAGACAAAAACATTTATTCATATTTTTACTGACTTTTTAGAAAAACTTATCATTTTTTCGATATCTGAAATTTTGTCGGATTTTGTCGCTGGGTAACTATTTAGTTGATAATATATCCGTTATACATAAAAAATAAGCTATTATAAATTATTTCCAAAATGGACATTTTTTCCATACAAGTTGTCAGTTCATTGCCTGGACTAGTCCAGCAATCCCTTACTTCACTGCCTCTGCAGTAATGTACTATTATTCAAAATAACACACGTATAGTCTGGCCAGGGAAAGATGAGCCTATATTGTTTGCATATTTAGCAAGTAACCAAGTAAGAAAATCTCAATGAGAACAACGTTTACGTTTACACATTCCTATATGACTATGACGTAAGAAGTTACATTTTTTTTTTTCAAAAATGCTTCACAAGACGACGTTTGGGATGAAATGGGTAACTCTGGGTAGGTTGGGTAAACACCATCTCTAGGCAGGGTGTTCTTTAAATAAATCGATACTAAATAATTACAACATTTGGTTTATCAAGTTATTTCTTCCGACCTGACCCTTACTTATACAGTACATTCATCATTTATCATTTATTTATTCAAACACAAACACAGTATTACAGTTTACACTAAGGCACTGTGAGTATCAAAAAAATAACAGACAAATAAAAATAAAAATGTAAACATAAAATAACACACATAACATAACAAAAAAAAATTAACATTGGTAAAAACGTAAACAATTTATTTAAAAACAGAAGATTTTCGAACATCCATCGCCTCACAGAACTTCAAACACTCCGCACAAACAACCGCCCAGCCTACATACACCTACCGCCTACATATGTAAATATTAAGTAGTAAAAAAGTGTTCGGTTCTGGCGCTTCGCCGGCCGCTGCCACGGCACGCTACGCACGCTCGGCTCGCGCGATGTAGGGTCGCAAACTCGCAGTTCACCTAAAACTCCTCCTCGCTTCGCTCGTCGTCGTACCTACACCGACATGCCTTAGTCTCTGTAAAACTACTTTGAATTTCATTCAAAATGAACATTTGACTAAACGTATGAAATGCGGAAAGTAATGCTGGATAAGTCAAAAATTGGCTATGAAACAAAAGTTGTAACAAAGCTCAAAAGACTGTAGTGGTAAAAGTTTTTCGGACAACTGACACATTTGGATAACATCAAATGGTAAATGAAAAAAGTAACGAATTGTATATTCGGAGAAGTCATAAAAATACGAAAAGTTTTCGGACAAAAGATATTCGGTCAATAAATTTTAGTGATTGCGATAGTAAATTGTAATTCAAATGTAATTCGGGCTAAAAGTAGGTAAATTAAATTTAAATAGTGTTTAATTCATGATAATGAGAGCGAGAGAATGAGCTGTCTTAAGGGTTTCCCTTCAGGTTCCATAGATTTTTTCACCCTGTATATTATCTAACGTGTTTGTTTTTGTTTTTTTGTTTTTAAATGATCTTTATTTCAAAATAAATGCAATTTTACAAAGTAATTAACTGTAACAATGCATCAGTTATTTACAAATCATAATAAATTGGATTGTACTTTATCAGGCTTAAACACCTATGAAAGTTTACGGCATCTGTTTCGTAAGTTATACAATTTTAACATATTTTTTATCAAATTCGCAAGGTTAAACTATACAATAATAATTGTGAATTTATTAGTAGTAAATTCACTTTCAGCTTTAACAATTAAAATTGATTACATTTTATACTAACACTAAAACAAGTACAACAATAACATAATTTTTGAGGGTTGACGGACAAATGCTCGCGTTTTCGCAGCCATTTTTAATTGAGCCGTACCGGCATTTGCTGCAACGGTGCATTACGCGCGGGCGCACCGGTCGAAGCGACGACCGGGGGTCTGATTATGCTGGGCATTCTGTTTCGTGCGATATCGTTATCGCAGCTGCAGTCGTCAGGTGGGAACAGAACGTAGTGATGGGGTAAGCGATAAGTACCATACCTATCGATATACGGTAGGCAGCCGACCTGCAACTGTCCTATAGAGGAAATCAAGCTATTGGAGTGATTTCTATGCTTGCTATTAATGAAGTATTTAGACGACATTTTTATTGTATAAGTACGAATTAAGGGAAGTCCTATAGTCTGGTGCAATTTTACCAAGTTTGTTCGAAACGGTGTATTAAATGCTATTTTAACTGCCTTGTTTTGGATAGATTGTAATATTTTATAATTACTTTTGCAGGTGCTATTCCATGCTGGACAAGCATATGTTAAACAAGGGCGGACTAATGTCGTATAAATTCTCAGTTTGGTTAAGGGGCCAAGGTTACTTCTCCTGTTCATGACTGGATGTAAAGCCCCCAGCACCTGGACACCTTTAACGCGGAGGTTACTTATATGTTTGGTCCAGTTAATTTTGCTATCAATCGTAACACCTAGGTATCGCACAGACTTACTCCATGATATTGAGTGGCCAGCAATATTGAGAAGTCTGGGCGGACATTTACGCTTACGCGTAAATAAGATAGCCTCAGTTTTATCCTTATTCAATTTTAATTTCCAGTTTGTGAAATAGTCGTGTAGACGTTCGATTGATAGCTGTAGTCTACTAACAATCAGATCAATATCATCTGATGAAGTATACGAGGCTGTATCGTCAGCAAAACATGCCAAGTTTGTGCGAGTTTGGATAGGGATGTCGTTGACATATAAAACAAACAGAATGGGTCCGAGAATAGATCCCTGAGGTACTCCAGCTGGTATAGAGCAGGGAGATGACACTGTGTTACCTATGTGAACAGCAAAGCTTCTTTCACTCAAATACGACTGTATAATTTTGACTAAGTGTAGTGGTATTCCAAGCGAGATTAACTTGTGAATAAGACCATTATGCCAAACTGAATCAAAAGCTTTTTCAATATCTAAGAGGAACATACCAGTTGATTGATTGAGATTTAATTTATGGGCTATATGTTCAATAATTCTAGTTATTTGTAAACTTGTTGAGTGCTGTGATCGAAATCCAAATTGTTCATTTATAATTTTGTCCTTAGAATAGAAGTGTAAGCGAGAAGCGACAATCTAACGTGTAATATTGGGCATAATAAAAATCAAATAATAGGTAAGGGTATAAATCTCTCTAGTTTACTATTTTAACGAATTTTGCTCTATTACAATTACTACACGCCCACAATCTGTCTGCTTTGCGCAAAGGTTGACTGGTAGAGAATGCTTACGGCATTAAGAGGGGGCGTATCGCCAGGGAAAAATCAGAAATCACCCGCGCGCCCCGTACCTGCCGCGCTGATGCGTCTATTGCTGCCCCGCTCCTTCTCGCATAGTATATGCCCCGACGGTCAGATGAAACATGATGAATACCTATAGATAATTATAATAAGTGGAAAGAAAGACAGAATCTGTAAGTACCTATATTTGAAGATATAATTTTCGCTAGTAGCTAAGTCAGTTTCGAGAGCTATAACTGAAATATGACCTTCCGTTTTTTTACTAAATCACGTAAGGGTTGTAATTTAGCATAATAATGTCTCGTAAAAGGCTAAAGCAAAAAAACAGCTATAATCGAATTTAAACTTTTGTGAGACATCTAAAATACTACTAATAAATCCACGGTTAAAAAATTAACGAAAATGTCACGGCAGGCGACATGTTTCGAACTCTTCGGGAGTTCTTCTTCAAAACAAACATCGAAAACACTAATCCTGAAGAAGAACTCCCGAAGAGTTTGAAACATGTCGCCTGTCGCGTCATTTAATACGTGAATTTATTAGTAGCATTAAAAAAAAACTGTAATTTATTATGAAAACTTCGATCATGAATGAAAGCCAGATTTTCAGGCCACTGTGTGGCGGCCAAATTTTTCAATTCTGACCCCGTGTCATGGTCGGCCTTATCACGCGATAAGTGACAGGATAGAGCGTCCGTCACTGGCTGACACCGTTTGATAGAACGAGACGATGCCCCTATCTTGTCACTTATCGAGTGATAAGGCCGACCATGATACGGGGTCTGATCTCGGATTCGTACTTGGAGACAATGGAGACGCTTTGGCCCTTTAGTTATCAATTTTGAACATACTCGTACTTATTAAAGAAAAACTGCAAAATTGTGTTCACTTTTTTTAATATAAAAATGTCCAACTTCGCAGGCAATAATTCAGGCGGGTAATTCGGGTGCAGACTCGAAAATTATTATTACTCCAAAAGAAAGAAGGCAAAAAAATATGCATAGTGATGAAAATCCCATTCAGATATCTCAAAGAATTACGAAGCTACAACCGTTTTAATATTGCTTGTTAGAGAGAGAAAACGCAAACGGTGTGTGACGTCACATTACAGGATGCTGCCGGCAGGCCGCGTCGACGGCGTCGCCGACCACGATGCGCGCGGCACGTTGCCGTCTTCTGTGACGTCACATTCTTCCAGCGTCATCGTTTCATATGAAGTTGCGTTTTGCGAAAAAGGGACAGAACACATCCCTTCTTAAAACTTTGGACATAACTTCGTGATTATTTAACCTTTTGCGTTGATTTTTTCTCCATTTGACAATTTTTTTTATCCTTCTTCGAGAAAATATCACATTATTTTATTTAGTGTCTACGCCCCTATTGTTGGAATCTAAAAGCGTCACCCGTGAGGACTTTAAAGAAAAAAAATGACAATAATTACACGGTTCACCCACGTATTAAACGTCTCTACGGGCGACATGTTTCGAACTCTTCGGGAGTTCTTATTCAGGATTGAGTGTTTTCGCGGCGGTGTCGCTTGAATCACGACAAGATTCAAGCGACACCGCTGCGAAAACACTCACTTTATAGAGTACAAATTACTTTAAATTACCCAAGGAATACCACTACCTACATTTTGTTGCTTAAAAAACCACCGGAGCTAAAACTGAAATATGGCCTTCCGTTTTTTTACTAAATCACGTAAGGATTGTGAGCTAGCATAATAATGGCTAGTAAAAGCCTAAAGCAAAAAAAAGCTATAATCGAATTTAAACTTTTGTGAGACATGTCTAAAATACTACTAATAAATCCACGGTTAAATTCACGCATTAAATGTCACAACAGGCGACATGTTTCGAACTTTTCGGGAGTTCTTCTTCAAAACAAACATCGAAAACACTCATCCTGAAGAAGAACTCCCGAAGTGTTCAAAACATGTCGCCTGTCGTGTCGTTTAATACGTGAATTTAACCGTGAATAGTAGTAGCATTAAAAAAAACTATAATATATTATGAAAACTTCGATCATGTCTATGAAAGTCAGATTTTCAGGCCACTACTGTGTGGTGGCCAAATTTTTCAATTCTGATCTCGGATTCGTACTTGGAGACAATGGAGACGCTTTGGCCCTTTAGTTATCAATTTTGAACATATTAAAGAAAAAGTGCATAATTATGTTCACTTTTTTAATATCAAAATGTCCAAGTTCGCAGGCAATAATTGTTGGAATCTGCACTCTCGATAACCCTAAAAGCGACACCCGTGATGACTTTAAAGAAAAACAATGTCAATATTGTCACTACGGGCGACATGTTCCGAACTCTTCGGAAGTTCTTCTTCAGGATGAGTGTTTTCGCGGCGGTGTCGCTTGAATCACGACAAGATTCAAGCGACACCGCCGCGAAAACACTCATCCTTAAGAAGAATTCCCGAAGAGTTCGAAACATGTCGCCCGTAGTGACATTTAATACGTGAGTTGAACCGTGTAATTATTAGTACTGTTTCAACACGTCTCACGAAAGTTTAAATTCGAAAAGCAATGTCCGCCATCTTGGAATTCAAAATGGACATCATCTCTAGAATCTTCACCCTCGAGAAGCCTGCCAATGTATGTTGTTCTTTAAAAAAACGCGGATATTAATTTACAACGAATGTTTCAAAAAATTTAAATAATGCGACCACTTTTTGAAATATTTCTGACCATGAATTCGTATTTAGACCTCTCAGACATCGATTTTGAACATAACCGGATTTATTCTCAACTAGCGATCCGCTCCGGCTTCGCAAAGATTAGTATCTTTGCGAAGCCGGAGCGGATCGCTAGTTGAGAATACATACAAACCATACCACCATACCATACCATACATATATTATACATATAAACCTTCTTCTTGAATCACTCTATCTATTAAAAAAAAACCGCATCAAAATCCGTTGCGTAGTTTTAAAGATCTAAGCATACATAGGGACAGACAGCGGGAAGCGACTTTGTTTTATACTATGCAGTGATAGTGATAATCTTTCATAAAGTAAATACACGATCGACAGAAAAATGTTCGTCTAGTTTTGCATGTACTGCACAAATTATTCTAAGAAGCCGGTCACCCGCCGATCGCTGCGTAATCTTATAGTTGTATTTTGAACTTTAAGATCTATATATTAAGGTCGACTTTTAAATATATTATTTCAAAATGTAGCAAAATATCTACTGGAATGTAATGATACGTTCATTCACTGGACGAATATACTGGGTCACAATATTATTGAAATAATTATGTTCATCGTGCTGTCGTGAGAGCACAGAACGTAGTCCTCTCGTCTCAGCGGAGCGATTACGACTGACTCCGCCCGCGAACGGCAACAAAAGATATACAGAACCGCACGAAACACGCGACGGGAGAAAGGGTATCGCGCTAAATAAAAAAGGCCTATACGCCAAATACGTTTCACCTCAATAAGTCTGAAAAGGGACTACATAAAAATAACCCGCTAGTACTTTCATTAGGTAATGTGAAAAGCTATTATACACTCAACTTTACTTAATTTATATGCACGGGAACCTCACACTATTGAAATTGAGTAATAATAAGACATGTTTTGGCGGTTCTTTTCTATCGAGGCAATTTTGGTTTTGTATGGTTTTGTTCAGACGATTCAATTGCAAATATGATGTAGTTTTGGTATGTTCTTTTTCCTGGTATTCGCTTTAGTTTGTCATAGGTAAATATTCAATCTAAGAACCCCGATTTCGCGGAGCGCCCCCTCTTAAGTCCGCCTCTTGTACGATAAGTTGTCCTTAGTGCAATAAAGACTAAATATATAAATAAAACTGAACCAAAAAAGAAATTAATGTAAACAAAGCAAGCATCTTCCTCTAGTCTTAAAAAGTCCATCACAAACTACATAATATACACGTGTGCACAATCTTTGAAGTCCCTTTTTCCAACTTCCACTACCTACGTCAAAGTTCAAAGTTAAATTGCATAGGTATCTTCATCCCACGCTCGTCAGTGTCACTCATTGATAAATAAATAAAAATACTTAAATATTTTCATAATTCGTTTCACAACGAGTATATTAAAATTTAACTACTATCAACAACTAGATCTTAGACGCGTTAGATGGTTTCGCGAATCGCTGCGATTCGTGCGGTACCTACCTTACCTACCTACCTAGTATGTAGTACCTACGCGGCGAGCGGGCGGCCGGCCAATCACGTTAGCTCTGCGGCTCGCGCGCGGCATTTTTAAACCTATTTTAACAGGTGTTTGTAATAACATTACTTGCAACCGATTTTATAAGGGGATTCGTACATTATTCGATGAAAAATAGCTTATAATGAAAATCCCAAAAGTAACTGATCAATTTGCATTTTTTTAAATAGTTAAACAGCATTTAACCCCTAAAATCCACCCTCCGTTGTTGTTTAGTGTGCGATTCGTTTCTAATGTTTGTGTCCACTACATTCATCAAAGAATGTAGGATCCTACAGCCAATTATTATTTTTGGACACGGAAATATGGTAAATGAATAAAATGTTAGGGATCTACTAAATAGAAATGTAATATTCGGAAACATTTTTTGCCTGATTTATCATCAAACTTATAGAGGAAATATTAATTTATCAAAACAAAGAATAAAAAATGAGTTAATTTTTTTTCCGATTTTACAGGAATTTATAAATTTTCAATTATTTATTAAAATATCTAAATCACAAATATTTTGTCGGATTTAGTCTCGTTATTAATACAATTATAATTTATCTGTTACGCAGAAAAAAAAAGCTATTATAAATTATTTCCATTTCGCCATACTAGCTGACCCTATTTTGCCTGGAGTACTGTGATAAAATCGATTTTACATGACTGTCAACCCGTACGTTAGCGTTGACGAAACACCAATCCGAGCTAAGTGCCCAATCTTGTATCCCAATTCCTTGGATTTATTATCGTACACACAGTAACACACCTAACTAACCATACCGTGAAAACCTAAAACCTTATTACAATGCACTTAAGGTCAGATTAGATTTCCGATGGTCACTTAGCTGTGTTGTCGATTGTACAATAAATTTCCCGGCCCTTTTCGGGGCCATTAAATATCCCGAAAAATCATCTTAGCACGCCGCAAAATATAGTCATTTGTCGGATTTTATTTTCACTTTATTGTTTCGAAATAAGAGAATGAGGTTAGGTAATGGACCGTGCGATTCAGTTTTACGAGCTGCGTGCAACAAACTCCGGACTGAATGCCCTTGAGCATTAAAGTTTTGAGTGCTAAGGTATGTCGCTATTTGGACAGGATCAACTAGCTTTGGTTTTGTAGTTTGAGGCATGTAATGCTTACCAACTTCGAGAAAGAGGTCAATCGTCGAATCCGACTCGGCTGGGCAGCGTTCGGGAAGCTACGGCAAATATTTTCGTCCAATATTCCGCAGTGTCTCATGACGAGAGTCTTTGACCAGTGTGTGTTGCCAGTGATGACATATGGCACTGAAACGTGGTCGTGGGCCTCATAAGAAGGCTCAAAGTCACCCAAAGGGCTATGCAGAGGGCTATGTTGGGAGTTTCTCTGCGTGATGGCATCAGAAATGAGGCTATCCGCAGCAGAACCAAGGTAACCGATATAGCCCTCTGAGTCGCTAAACTTAAGTGGCAGTGGGCGGAGCACATAGCACGTAGAACCGATGGCCGTTGGGGCGGAAAGGTTCTCGGGTGGCGTCCACGTACCAAAAGGCGCGGCGTGAGTAGCCCCCCCAGAAGGTGGACTGATGACCTTGTAAAGGTTGCTGGAGTCCGCTGGATGCGGGTGGCGCAGGACCGGTCACTTTGGCACTCTTTGAGGGAGGCCTATGTCTAGCAGTGGACGTCTTTTGGCTCATATGATGATGATGATGAATGCTTATCATAGCACATCTCAATGTATATTGAGCCCCTTGTAAAAATATCTAACTGCGCCTAAACCAATTTCTGTGAAAACTACTTACCTTCATTAAAAAATATATGCCTAGTAAATAAATAACAACTTGGTAAAGTTGAAAAACCCCCGACATTTTCATTTCAAAGTTCAATATCTCAAAACCGGCTGAACCGATTTTGTTTAAACGTAGCTAAAAACACAAAAATAAACGGCATTAAAAGCGATCCATTCGTGTAGGGGCTACGATGCCACAGACAGACACAGTTCTTACATAGTTTTTACTGAATGTATTCGTATTATAGGTAGGTACTAAAAGTGACATAAAATTTATTTAAGAAACTAATAACAAAATAACAACGTAATTAATAAAATAAACAAACAAACAAATAATTATAAATTAAGTACAAGCTAACCTTACACTTTTCAAATGTTTTTATTACTGCAGAATTTAGTGATCTGTTGCATGAAAAATCACTGAATTCGCAATCCAATCCAAAGCCTACATCACACTGGCGCGGCCTGCGGTGACGGTCAATAGTAAATTTGACAGCTAATGACAAGTTTAGTATTGTCCGCCGCGGCCAGGCCGCGCCAGTGTGATGCAGACTTAATCCTTAGTGTTCGACACTAGATAATTTAAACCATTAATATTACAAAATCTTACAATTTATCAAAGAAACAGACACTGTCTCAAAAAGTCTGCATTCTATATCATCTGGTAATTAATTAATAGACCAAAAAAACATTTGCGATGTCGCCGGGTAGTCCAACTTTGCACATTATTCAAAACTTATTCCGTGGCCATTGAAGTTGGCGCCCGTTTTCATTAAATTACAACTTTTAATTAGCCGGATTTTGTACTCTTTTAAGAATATGAGATAACAAACGCGCAGAATAATTATGCTAACAGCTTTAAAAATAGTTTTGTAATTAAGTATTTTATTTATTTATAAATAACTGTTTTTTGCCGAGGAGACCGAACAATATTGAAAGTCTTTTGTACTATAAGCAGGTAATACGAGTAGTTAAGAAAACTTTTTCATTTTGTGCATCATCATCATTATATCAGCACACTGTCAGCCGACAGACGTCCACTGCTGGACATAGGCCTCCCCCAAAGACATAGAGACCGGTCCTGAGCCGCCCGCATCCATCGGACTTCCTATACGTATCCTGTGCATACCAGGGGGGCTAGCACAACTGAAGCCGCGCCGCGACGCGAGTCGAGAAAGATCTACCCTCCTCTTTCAAATTTGCACGGTGCGAGTGAGACTGGAGTAACTCCGTCGCGCGCAAAGCGACTTGTCAGCAAGTTGTGGTAGACGTTCAGGTCAGTATTTGTTGTCGCGGAAGAGTGCCCGCAACCGGGCACCATCGTGACGAGCTGGAACACCGTGGGGTTCTAGACGGTAGTCCGGGAGGTTCCCGGGAGTCCGTCATACGGCCCTGGCTTCCCCAGGAGGGTACCCCGCGTTAAGAGTCCGCAGTAAGCTCGGCCGAATTTCACCTTCCCATACAAACGTAGTTACGCTCTCATTTTAAAACTACGTGTTGGATTGTGACGAAACTTTGCATATACAATGAAATGAGATATATCTATGTCTGTAATTAGTTTATATGGTTCCAGTTCATAAAACAAACGAAATACAGCAAAAACAAGTTTTGTATAAAAAACTTAAATTCGCTGTATTTTTTTTACTATGGTATCTGAAGCTACATGAACTAATTACAGACCTGGATATACCTCATGTCATGTACATGCAAAGTTTCGTTACAATCGAACACGTATTTTTAAAATGAGAGCGTAACTACGTTTGTATGGAGAATTGAGCTTACAGCGGACTCTTAAAGCATTTTCGAACGAAAAAAACAAACGTATTCTGGTATCTGGTCAGTGGCTCCCAATGCTTGTACTCGTAACCAGAGTAGCCCAGTTCAAGCTAGACTTAGAGCAGAAAAGCAGCGAAAGAGCTGCTATGCGTCTGTCACTCACAGTTGTGCCCGAGCCCTAAGTGTAGATTATAATACATATCTTTACCCGTATTATTCAGACAATAATAAAACATTAATGTTATATTTATAAGTCAGTGGCGTGGGTATCTCGCATTACCTCACTAAATCAATGTAAATCAAACCCAAATGTTAAGGTCGGAAAACTCTTCCAATTTCCCTTTTCTCAAGCATAAAATATACCTAAAGTGAACAATAGGATTGTCCCGCATCGTAGTGTGGTCACCGGGCCCGGAGTCCCTAATAGTCGGTGGATTTACGGGCACCCTATAAATCTGAGAGAGATGGTTAGCCCTAGCATAAAAAGCTTATGTGGATGGACCACGGATGGACAGACGTAACATTATTATTCATTAATGGTAATTTTATGAAATTCATAAAATGAATACGGAATTTTATGTTTTGTGGCTGTAGTAAAAGTGGTTTTGTAGTCTCTTGACCGACTGAAAATTACTTTAGTAGATTATGAAGTTGTTTTTATGCAAAAACGTTTTGTATGTTTATTTATTTGTGTGGTTGTTCTCGAAACCGTAACGATATTTATTTAAAATACGAGGGTTTACGGGATTGAGTAATCGATCTAGCTAAATCTAACTTCTGGGAAAAATCTATTTGTACAATCTCCTAGGTACTACATAGATTCATTAAGATCTGAAGTGTCTTACAACAATCAGTGTTAAAGCCCGCAAGCAGCAATCGTAAGGTTTTTAAATTACGGAGAAAAATGTGTAGATATATTTGATGTTGATTGTAGGCACCATATTATACTCAGCTCTGAATTTCTGAAAAAGGGTTCGTCTAGGAATTACATATGTTCAAACTATATTGTCGCGCTCGTGATTCAGACGTCATTCCATTTGATAGAGCGCCAGCGCATACTTATCGGCTTTAGCCATGAAAGAGTATAAGGCTTGAATCATACTGACGCGGCCTGCGGTGGCGGTTGGCCGCGCCAGTGTGATGCAGGCCTTATTAACTAAGTATTTATGAGGCAAGACTGAGGCTTGACCAATAACTTTTACACTTGTATGACTGTAACTTGTGACTTTGTGAAAGGGGCCACTGGTTATAATATAATAAGTAATTTGAAATTGACTTGAAATATAGAAGCCCAAGTAATGTTCTCAGACCAAGTCAAAAATACAGACGGAGCATTACGAACAGTCTAGTGAAGCCGAACAAAACCAAGCTTAAAAGTACATACACGCTCCCGGACACATTTACAAACAAAACCAAGCCACTAACCTCCTCAGTGCGTGTCGCGACGCCGTCATGTTGACACGTTTTCCGTGACAACTAAGAAAACAAACAATGGTCACCGGCGTTGTCAAATGTTGCAAAAACAACACGATATCAAAAAATAAATCGGAGGGAATAACATTTCATTTGTAAGTACTGAAATAATACCTTAAAACACTTTAAGAAAACACACAAATTAATGCTTGACTTGGAACACAAAACCTCAACGGTTAGTTGACGTGACATCTGACATTGAAAGCACGAGTGTTACTAGAGTATGATTTTTACTTACCCCACAAACTGTCCGGACATGAAGACCGTGTATATAAGATTTATTATATATTATGAGGTAATCATAAAATCAGCAAATCGGTTTTGTTAGATTCAATAATGTGTATCTATACATGTAGCGTGAATTTAAAGTACAAATATTTAACAAATCATTTAAGTACAAACTGCAAATTTATAACTAAGAACATTTGACTGAACCTCAATTTTTTAAAAAGTGTTTGTGTCGCCCGCCCGCCTAGTCCTTGATTTCTATTAATTAAAAAAACTTATTAACTTTAAAGTATACTATTCTTTATGTATTTTAAACATTTACATTCCACGATAAAAGCTTGTAAGTATTAGTTTAATGTGTTAATGGTTTTCATACATTCTTTCATACTGTCTACACGGCTTTTTTATTTCCTCTATTCCAAATCCAACTACATTCGTTTTTGTTTAACCCTCGACTACGGAGTCACTTTTATAAGTCATGTAATGTTTTCAGAATTATACAGTTAAAATCACGAATCAACAGTTCTATCACTTCGAAGTTTTCAAAATATCTTTTCCGCAGTGACCACTGCGCTAAAGTTTTCGATATTTTTAAACATGAAACATATTTTCATCCGTCAGTTTCGGCAAGCTAATAATGTAAGAAAAGCATGTTTGACTTTTAAAAATCACGAAAACATGACTTAACATTTCATAAGCTGACGCCAGACGTCTGAGCGTGGCGGACGGCACGAGCGGTACGAAATTATAAGATAGAGCGAGATAGGGATACAATTTTGCAGGACGCCGTGCTTCCGGCATCTTTCCACACGGGCCGAAATCACGCGGCGGAGAGCATGGAAAACTGTTATGGGAATGCGTCTTATATCCCATATTACTCCTTAACAATATCGAACTAAATTAGTTATAATATTTCAGAAAATATTATAGAGACCTTAAGCAAATTACCCAAATTATAGGGATACATTCTTGTACTGGCAACACTCTTACGCACACATCTTTAAAAAAGTTGCTTTACTTTGTAGTTCGTGACGCGCCCTCTGCCTTATTCTTTGCTCTGAGGTAATGTTTTATAGACCTTTTCCAAAGACAACCTATTTGTAAATTCAATGAGATCTCAAATATTAAGAACTAAGAATATTGACTGATGTTTCTGACAATTCATTTTGAACATCAAATTCTTCTGTAATGCGTTCAATGTTCATAGCAATTTATTTTCTCCCGTTACAATGAATGCCAAAGCACTTGCCGCAATATTGTTTTTTATAATAAATTTTAAATCATGCCAAGGCGGAAAGTATACCAATTATTGTCTGATCACTGTGTATCCTGCAACTAAGGACCAAATTGCGTATCTTCACACTTTGGAGACCGAGAAATATATGGATGTTTTCTTTTGTGAAAAAGCTTCTAAGGTATGTATGCAATGCACTTTACGTATGCTTTCGCTTAAGCTTTGGGGCCTATCTCACTAAACGTATTATGAAGTAAATTTATATTTCTTCGCGCGTTCGTTTCTTCACCCGCCAATTTGACCAGATTCCTCGCTTGGAGGCTTTAGGTACATTACAACGTAATTCCACTTTGTCTCGTTGTCTTTGATCTCATCTCAATATAACTAAATGTCAAAATGCCTTCATCCCGGAATGCCTAATTAGTTCAAAACATGAGGCTCTGTTGAACGTATGGTGTTTTGAGATAGACTTATTATTAAGTTTTGTAATCATTCAGCTTCAATCAGAAAGCAATCAGGCATTCTGGGATTTTGCCATTTTGACACTCAGTAGAAGTATTGGAGTGTGAGGCAAAATTTAATTACTTTGTAATGAGCCCAGAGTGTTCGGAATTGGTGCAGAATCAGTAAGCTGTACCGAGTCGGTATCAGTAAGCTGCAGCAGCCTGTACTGAGTGTTTTTTTTTGGCGCGGATTGTACGGGAGCTGGGCAGTACAGATGCCATACCATCAGAGCACCACTCATACATCGACAACATAATACTTGGAAATTAGTCCCCAAATTAATTAATTAACTAATATATATACTGTACCTACTGATAATATAATACCGAATTGCTATCAATGAGCATATGGTTTCCGTCCCGTCAAGTGGCTTACAAAACGATTAGGGTAACGAAACCATGATTAAGGTTGATTTCTTTTTCGATTCTTTCAATTATTAAGTACAGATTACATCAACGACTACAAGCCGCTTTCCTTCTTTATCTAAGACGTACGAGTGTAATGCAGATATATCAAAGCAGGAGTTTAATTACAAGGACCGGCACCTTTAGGATACGACCGGGAACGAATGATGATGATGAATGTTTTGTAATGTTTTTATCTACTTCTTTCAGACAGGACACCCAGTGCAGGTCATTGTTAGTCCAACAGACATAGACATGTTCAGAGAAAGAGCGCAGCACTTCAATTTAGAATATAGAGTAATAATGCATGATATCCAAAGGTGAATTCTATTTATTTTGTATAATGCTAACCTCGCGTGGGTTGCACCAAACCTGTAATCGTAAGCGGTGGTCGTTAAAATTTGTATGTAATGGAACGTTTGACAAGTTTCTATGGAATGACAGCTGTCGGCACTATATTTAACGTTGATTGGTCTGTTATCGTTAGTAGGTGCAACCGGCCCTTATCACTTTACATCCGAGAAAGCATTTGCCTAGTCAAAAATTTACTTGAATGACATTTGATATAAAATGAACGGTGGTAAAGGGTTAAACTATAAGGCGTTGTCTAGTGATAAGTGTGATAACCCTTCCTAGGCTTTATGCCGACGAAAAGGTAGTTACAACTTAAAACGGATACATTTCGGATCATAATATGTGTCGACACTATATCGGCTACCTTGGTTCTGCTGCGGATAGCCTCATTTCTGATGCGATCGCGCAGAGAAACTTCCAACATAGCCCTCTCCATTGCCCTTTGGGTGACATTGAGCCTTCTTATGAGGTAAGCGCCCACGTTTCCGTGGCATACGCCATCACTGGCAACACACACTGGTCAAAGACTCTCGTCTTGAAACACTGCGGAATATTGGACGAAAAGATGTGCCGTAGCCTTCCGAATGCTGCCCAGCCGAGTCGGATTCGACGATTGGCCTCTTTCTCAAAGTTGGACCTAGGTAACTGGACAGCCTGGTGCAGCGTGATCTCAATAGTTCGACTAATATTTGCGCTCTGCGATATCTCCGCATGCACGTGTAACTACGCAGGTATAATTTGTATAACGCAGCGGCTTTACACATGTAGCACAATAACAAAACCACGACCGAGCGAGGTGGTAGTATACAAGTCTCAATAAGTGTGACAGAAAGAGATATATAATTCATTGTCCTTGTCATAGTTCCACTTTTGTTTATTTTCCGCAACTGAGTTAGGTTACGGCGAATAAACTATTACCCGCCCAAATTAAGTAGGTTGTTTACACAAACCCGTCAGCCATTTAAAGACCAATTCTTAATTTAGCTGCTAGGAGCCTTTTCGTCCCTTATGGGGGGGGGGGGGGGGGGCAATGGCAAAATAGACATCCGTAGGAAATCTTTACTCTAAGCGGCTGGCGGCACACGGCGTCATAGCACACGCACACATGCAAAGATAAGTTGATATGTAAAAGAATTTAATTAAGAATTCATCATGCATTTTTTTTCAGGGCATTCAACAATCAATCCCAAATAAGCTACCAAACGTTACGTCCGGATACCTATTCTTTTGAACACTTCCATCTCTTAGAAGACATCTATCAGTGGCTAACAGATATGAATCAAAACAAAAGCTACCCTGTATTTCACATGACAATAGGAAGGTCGATAGAAGGCAGAGACATCTCTATGGTCAATATTAACATAAATCCGGGTCCACGGAAAGAAAAGGTATGTCGTGATATGTACAAATTTGGGTGGTTAAAAATTACAGCGACGTTAACCATTCAAAAATCCGTCTTCAAATAAGTTGCGTTGTGCGATTCATATTAAAGTAATTTATACTAAAGAATAGTGCGAGTTAACCCCTTCAGGGCCCATGACGACACATATGCGTCAGACCGCCGTAGTCGCTTTCCACTACATACGAGAAAAACCACGGGATCGGCTACGATTCTGGGCAATGAATGTGTTAACTGATTCTTCGCTACGATTTGCTCGTAGAGCTGCGTAGCAGTTAACACATGTCCTGCCAAAATTCGCTAGGCGCTACGCTCGTAGCTGATCTCGTGGTTTTCCCGCTAAGTATTGGAAAGCGCCGCGTAGGCGGGTTTCTGGCTGTGAATGTAAATGTTTGAATTGATTTGATTTGATTTTGATTTTTGAATGTCTGAATGTTTATATGAAGAGTAAAGCGCCCGTAGCACTCTGACGCATGTGTGTTGTGATTGGCGTTGAGATTAAGATCTCCAATTTTTTGGTCCCCAACAAAATACGGATGGGAATCGATGACTCAGCGCCAGATCTTGCCATAGTACACTCAGCATCAAAAATTTTGCTGCAACGAAAGTAGCCAAATATATCGGAACATGTCTTTATTACAGTAACAGTATGTAAAGATTAGTTACTAATATGGTCGCTTTAGTCGCTCTATCTGCTGCTGACTGTACAATTAGCACAATCCTAAGTCCAGTTACTATTGCTACTGTAGCCATTTTGCTTGGTGCATGTATCTGACGAGACGTGTTTCCAGCGAACGAAAAAACCATTGAAGTCGTAAACAGTAGCGCCACGAAATGGCCCCACAGGATCAGTGATATTGCCATTATGTCATACACATGTGCATATCGGATTAATGGCACGTGTTTGGGTAGACATTTTTAAAAAGGAACTCGCATTCTATGGTTGATTCGTTTGCTGGATGTAGAGTGTGTGTTTAGGCAACTACGGAACTGGCCGCAACGTAGCCCGACACGCACTTGGCCGACTTTTTATGTTACTTCTCAACATTTCTGCCCTCATCACATCAAAATGGGAGATAGTAAATGCATTTACGGAAACACCAATATTCATAATATTAGAAAGTTGGTTTTGATTGAGGTGTGATATTTTCACTATGTCACATCACAATTCTTTAGTGTTTTTGTTCGCTACGTGTCTCCATAAAATTGTGATTATATAATGGTTGATAAGCTTCTCATTTGAACCATGGGTCGTAAGAAATCTACTTGTATCTCAAAGCTGTTTCAACACATTCAATGCCAAGAATCGCTACGCGCTACGCTCGTAGGCGATCCTGTGATTTTTCTCGTAGTTATGTAGCGGAAAGCGACTACGGCGTAGGCGCCCGCTAGGCGAATTCCCGGTAGTGAAAGTGTTAACCCTTAGCCAGGCAGTGTACTATATAGGACCACATGATTTTGAACTTTAGCTCTCTAAGATAAGGTCCAGAACCCTGGTTCTCTAAGGCTGACGGCTGCACAAAATAAGCTGACCGTAAACCCAGTGACGTGACTCATTCGACATTTTTTGAGCTCCGGCGTTTTACAGCACGTGTTAAAAATGTGACACAACTGTCAAGTCAAATATTCAGAGCAATGACTCGTAGTTGCAGTGCCCAATAGGCAACTGTGTTGCTCGCGGTATTCGAACTCCTGAAGTGTTGTGGAACCGCCCTGTGCAACCTGAACTGAGCCAATTAACTGGGGCGAATACAGAAAAAAAAGATTTTTTTTTTGCCGCGAGGCAGCCAATTGAAACGGCGGTTGCCTGAAAGTGCGTACGCTGTTTATATACCTAATGAAATGCTGTTTCAAGCGAATACCTGGTGACATTTTTTTTTCGCCCGCCTCCAACTTCCGCCCTAGTCCAAGTTGGCTCAGTTCGGGTTGCACAGGGCGGTTCCACAACGCTTCGGGAGCTCAAATACCAGGAGCCATCCGGTTGCTACTCGGACACTTTATTTTCAACCGACTTCAAAAACAGGAGGAGGTTCTGATTCCTCGGAATCTTTTTTTTTTTGATGTATTCCCCGTATTTTCATTTTAAGGTGATTATTGAAGGTGGTATCCATGGGCATGAATGGGCATCGGTGGTTTTTGTCACTTACCTTATCAACGAATTGGCTGTATCCCAAAGTTCGAATGACTACGCGTGGAAGAAACTAGCGAGGACTTACGATTGGTACCTGATACCGGTAACCAATCCTGATGGATACGATTATACCCATAAACAGGTAGTGTATTTGGAAATATTCTTCTTTCTTTATAATAGGGATGATGACTAAGATTTTATTGTGACGTTATTCGAACCAGTTTTTGGAGAGGAACAAATGTTTGTATGGGAGCAACTACAATTAAAGAACATAAATACCTAAAAATTTGAGACAAAGATTGACCTCGCTGGCGGCAGCGCAAAACGCTTCATACTGTGCCAGTATGACGTCACATTTGTACTAATCATAGTATGGAAAATCAGATAAATTGTTGTTTCGGTCGCGAAATACTGCGTTTAAGTACATAGTTGTCATACAATTTTGTTTCTAGAAAAACGTAAGGATTCTATTGGTAGCTTTTAATTTACTCTTGGACAATAAAAAAAAAATGCATATTTTTTCTAAACTCTCAAGGTTCATCTCTTTTTATGATTTTAATTACATTTTATAATTTATATTTTATTACGATAATTTGATGGTTTACTATCCATTTAGCAACACTACGTTATCAATTTGAACATGAGGCATCATGCCTATTGTATGCTTCGCCCAAGTATTGCACAAAACGCAGGCAAACATCCATCCAATATATCCTATAACCACCTAGATGAACCATTCAACACGCACCTGAAAGAATTTTCAAAATCAAATAAGGGTTAGGACTAAATTCTCGGCCAGCTTAACTCACTCAATTAAAATTTAATTTAAACCGGTTTCCTCACGATGTTTTCTCTACCTTAGACCTTATTGGGATTAAACCGGTTTCCTCACGATGTTTTCTCTACCTTAGACCTCATTGGGATTAAACCGGTTTCCTCACGATGTTTTCTCTACCTTAGACCTTATTGGGATTAAACCGGTTTCCTCAAGATGTTTTCTCTACCTTAGACCTTATTGGGGTCAAACCGGTTTCCTCACGATGTTTTCTCTACCGTCTGCACATTAAGTACTATTAATTTATTTTACGTCCAAAGACAAGCAGGTGAAAGTGTAGAGTAAAAATGGTTATTATTATTACACATTATCAGGATCGCCTATGGAGAAAGAACAGAAACATGGGACAAAACAGCTTTGGAGTTGACTTGAATAGAAATTTCGAAGAAAGTTTTGGGAGTAAGTCTAAAAATTAATTTTCATCAAATGGTGCGATGTTGAATAATTCCATCATGTTAAACAACACAAAAGTCTTTATCACGCATTATTAAAAAAAAGAGTTAAATTTATTTAATTTACACGATTCGATCCCATTTACTGATGGTCTCTCGTGAGGTTGCGCTAGTGCAGTGTTTTTCAAACTGTCGGTCGCGACCCCCAAGGATGTCGCGGAGCCTTCTAAAGGGGGTCGCGACTACTCATATTTTCAAAGTAAAAGTGCTGTTAGTATTTTGAACAGCGTGGGTTGGGATATCGCGAAATGTATTTTTCTGTACTAAAGGCGTCCCTAATGTTAAAATACCATGTCATTGCCTGTGAGTTCCTATAATTGGCTATTTGTATCCACAGTCAATGTTTAAGGTGTGAGCATACCTGTTGGTTCTCCTAATAAAATATAATAAACACTCCGTCATTAGCTGTATACCTATGGCAAATAAAGCTTTTGAGTTTAAGTTTGAGTTTGAGCTGCACAATCACGTGGAAGTAAAAAGTACCATGCTCAGTCAGACTTTTGATACAAATGTAGTCACCGTAATAGAAAAGACGCCACAGTGTGTTTCCTTGTACCACGGCAAATAATGTGGTGGGATACCCTAAGGATGAATATATATCAGAGCTGGGCGAGGTAATGGAGTGGTGTGCGAGGAAAAATCCACCTAGTACGAGTAACGTGAGTGAAGCAAGCTAAGCCATTGGCCAACCGCTTTAGCCTAGTTGGTGGTCACCCTGCCTAAGACGAAGCAAGAGGCCCTGGGTTCGAATCCCGGTAAAGGCATTTAATTGTATGATTTGCACGAATATTTGTTTCTGAGACATGGATGTTTTCTATGTATTTAAGTATTGATTTATCTATATAAGTATGAAATAAATGAATTGTATTCTGCAAGTAGGCCGTTATGGCACTTTTATTAGTCAAAATTCTACCAGCGTTTCTGAAAAATAAGACCATTACTCTTAAGAAGAAACGCTGATACAAACGCAACAGTCAGTAATTTTTTGCCAAAAAACAGCTTATTACAATAATAGTTATTAACCTACTGAAAATAAGTCAAACTGAATATGAATACAAAGAAAAAAAATCATCATAATGCGTTGTTCTACAAGAACATATTTATGTTTATCGTCGTCTAGTACCCGTGTACAAGCTTTGCTTAGTTTGGGACTAGGTTAGATTTGTAAGATTATCCGCAAATATGTTATTGTTTTACGCGCACACTGATCCCTAAACTCGCACATTTCAGTATCCACTCACCCTAAATGTAGTAATTTCTTATAGAATTTGGATCCAGTTCAGACCCTATCAGCGATAATTATTGCGGACCTAAACCTTTTTCGGAACCAGAGACTAAGGCTCTGTCATTTTTTATCACGACAAACCACAAGGAATTGAAATACTACTTCGCGATACATGCGTATGGACAGAGAATTATAATTCCTTATGAAGACAGAATACAGCATGTGGAAAATTTTGGTGAAATGGTAAACATGAAGCGTACTCGATATCCTTAGTTAGTTATTGTGCAAATAATTTTACAGTACATATGGTGATACTTTCCCGCACTAGTGCAGAAAAGAGCTCTTTTCATGCATATGTCGAAACTTTAAAGAGCCATATGTACAGTAAAACGTTGTACGATACTCGTACACGTGCGAATAGGTAATTCGAAACTCGTGTCGATTTAAAACACTCCCTCCGGTCGTGTTTTAATTTATCACCACTCGTTGCGAATTTCCTATTTTCGGCACTTGTATCGTAAATAACTATTACAGCAAATCATTTTTCTAGAACGGATGTTATCTGAAGATCCATCGGTCCAACAAAACCATTGTTTAGCCACGTGCCACAAACAAATACTTTATTCGAATAGGGACTCTATTTTTAAAGTGGCAAGGTATATCGGTATTAAGAACTTTTGGTACTTAAAGCATACTTAGTACAACGTAAAAAATTAGCGCTTACACTTAACAATGAAATACCTTTACCTTGCTTGCTTGATGCTTTGTCCCCTCTTTTTGCCTAGTACAAAGAGAACTGAATTCGTTCCTGAAAAATGATTCGCACCATACCACAGCATGCAATTTAGTAATTTAGTATTCATCGAGCTCAAAAGTAGGTAGATATATTAGTACAGACGAAACTATGCATGTGAACTCGACTTAATTGTTGAGGGCATAAGGGAACTCAGATATTTTTGATTTGGGAACTTGCATGTTTAAACTTGTTACACATTCATAAAACTTATTGAACATGAGTTATCTAAAATGCGCCTCTTTCTTAAAAATCTCCCTGAGGAGGATGCGCTGTGGTAAAAGTGAGAGACCAACATTTATTTTTAGTTATCAACATCATCATCATCGTCTAATAAATAAAGGGTCGGCAACGTGCTGACTCCTTTGTAGCCTGGGAGCGTCCATAGGATCTGCTAACAATCAGGTTTTATGCTTGTTAACCACTGTAATAAAACCATTAGATTGTAGACATCCGAAAGAAATGAGTACATTTAAATTATTAACGGCAACCATATACGTAAAACATTGTATGTTTGAATTTAGAACGTCTAAAAAGAATTGTGACTGTGTCAGCGGAAGTGTGACCAGGATGACGCTACTTTTTTTAATACTAACAATCACCGCCGTAACATGAATAAAAAAAGATTTAAATGATGAAATGAATGATGAATGATGATGAGAAAAAAATGATGTTCTTCAAATTACAGGAGAGTTACAGTAGACAGGCGGTTCGGAAGTTGTACATGCGAAGTCGCGTAAAATATACTACCGGGACTGCATACGACACGATGGGTGAGTCGAAATCATGACCATAAACTTTAACCCTTGCCTGGGTAACCCTGCCAAATTATTACCTTTTTTAAACAATGTCTCCTCTTGTGTTACATTTTGTTTCGTGTTTGATGCTTGTGTAAAGTATCACACAAGCATCAAACACATGTGTTGAACGTAAATAACATAAAATTTGAGTTACACGCTATACAAAATGTAACACAAAAGCAGACTGTTTAAAAAAAGATAATTTTAAAGCTTATAACCAGATATACATATGGTAACAATGACTTTGCTTCTAGGATGGCTTATGAACAGTCAGAAGCAGAAGTAGCTAAGCGGTCCTAGTGCTCAAAATGATCTACACACAAACTCTAATGTCAAGGGAATATGGATCTGTGTAGGTCATTTTGAGCGTTATAGCACAGCCATCAAGCACACATCAAGACAGACGTGTAGCCACACCCTTATACACACGTCTGTGCCAACTCTTGTAGTTAAATCCATGTCACATTCGAGACTGTGTCTAGTTTGACAAATATAATTGACATTAATTTGATTGATACTTATGTCACTTCTGTTGCATTTTTTATGTATGCATTTAAGGGTTAAAATACAAGGCCACTGCTACAATTAACGAAACATTTCAAATTAATGTATCGTTAGATATAATATAATGTGTAACGTAACTATAGACTGTGTTGTTCACATTTTTCTGTGGCGGAGGTACAGCTTGGACGTCGAAAATGTGAACACTTTTGCACCTTATTGCTTTGTTACAAGGTAAAAAAAGTATAAGGGTAGGCTAGGTTTGTTTTATAACAATCGTAAAAGTCAATAGTTCCCGCGAAAAGCACGCTATATCAAACGTTTATTTAAATGTAACGTTAGTGATTATTTTAGTCCTGGTCAACAGGAACCAATATTGCCTATAAGTATGTCTTTTTCAGGGGTTAGAATGTCAGGAACTAGTACAAGTTGGGCGAAGAAACAAATGAGAATTAGGTGAGTACATTCAGTTAAATATACATTGTCATATACCTACATCAACAGTACAGCTACATGTGAGCGGTGCTAGCAAACACCTGAATACGATCTTAAGAACGGCCCATACAAAATCTTGAATTTCGAGCCGCCTTAGTCCCCTGTTTCCTCCACCTACTGATGTGCCGACGGAAAGTTTCCCATATTGCGAAATGTTTCTGCAAATTTAACATAGGAAAATTTCGGAAATTTTCTTCATTTTTGTATGGGAATTGAAACTTTCCATTTCCAACTATTTTCTTAATTCCTTGTGAAACTTTCTAGAAATTTCCGAGAACTTTTCCAACTTTTTGGAAACTTTCCGCAATTTGCACATCACTACCTCCACCTAATCAAAATATGTGCATATCATTTTCGTAACATAGACTAACTAAGAGTTCTACTTCCACTATATACTATATCCCTGAGTTCTGATTTATTTGATAACGTATTTGGTTAATCAACTAGAGACGCTTGTAACTAAAACGTTAAAAATACACTTTACTATCGCCTATATCGGAGCGGCCTAAGTGCTCACAAATATCTGAACACGTCTCTAATGCCTCGACAATAGAGACGTGTTCAGATATTTGTGAGCACTTTGGCCGCTCCGATATATCTGATGGCGACTGAACAACTCTTCGTTATAGACCACTCCCAGTACACCTACATACGTCTCATGACAACATGATAAAATGCATGGCAGCAGGTCGAGAAAGTTGTGCATAGCAAGAAAAATATATACAGAGTGTTTTTTTTAAATGGGACAGTATGGGGAAATCCGAATCTAAGGGAGATAGAGGAAAAGTGTCCAAGGAGACATTAGGTGTTTTTTTATGTAAACAAATTTGGCTCATTAAAATTTTTGGTCAAGCGTGAGTTGTTCTTAAAAAATTATAAAGTTGGTCAATTTTTTTTTTGAGGCGGGTCGGCTCTGTTTCATGTAAGGATTATTTCATTGTATGGAAAGAAAAAAATCTGAACAGCAGAAGTTGGTCAAATTTAATGAAAACTAATCTTCATACAATTGCAGTATTCGCCTTTTAATATTGTTACAAGTGCCTAGGCGTGTAAAAAAATATTTAAAATTATTCCATTTTTAAATTTCGATAATCGATAAGAGCTCCAGATGATTCAAGAGAAGAACATTTTTTTTAATCTTCGTAAACATCATGGCACGCGATAGTCTTGAAATTATAAAAAAAAAGAATTCAAATTTGGAACGTAAGTTATTTCTGCAGCAAAAAATTCAAATTTGGAACGTAAGTTATTTCTGCAGCAGATTTTGTTTCCAATCAGTTCATGCTTGTAATTTTTTTTTTTTTTTTTTCACTGTAATCACAATTCACCATAAGTATCTGTTAAATGCAACTAGAAGTGTCTTGAAGCGTGCTCGTACCTGCATAAGACAAGACGGCGGCCACATCGAACATTTACTCAAGTAATAAACCAACTGTATGAAGATTAGTTTTCATTAAATTTGACCAACTTCTGCTGTTCAGATTTTTTTCTTTCCATACAATGAAATAATCCTTACATGAAACAGAGCCGACCCGCCTCAAAAAAAAAATTGACCAACTTTATAATTTTTTAAGAACAACTCACGCTTGACCAAAAATTTTAACGAGCCAAATTTGTTTACATAAAAAAACACCTAATGTCTCCTTGGACACTTTTCCTCTATCTCCTTTAGATTCGGATTTCCCCATACTGTCCCATTTAAAAAAAACACTCTGTATAATGGCCGAAAGTTTTAAAATCCTTACTTGCGGTTAAAATTTGTATTTGTATGTCATGTGGCAATGTTGTCACATGACGTAAATATACCGATCCATACAAATTTTGACCGGAAATAATGGATTTTCAAATTATCGGCCAATTTTAACACGTTCACGGACAGTACGTCGAGAGACGTGAATGAAGACCCTCGTAATATGGCACTACGGCTGAAGACGGGAATTTAAATGTCACCAGAAGTGGAGATTCGCTTGATATGAATGTCCGTCTACAGGCGGTCACCTCTCTGGCCGTTACTGCCGCAACACAACCATTCAAAACGGAGTAATACGACAATCCGTCCCCAGATGTAATGTCATTTTGTATGGAGAATGTCTGTGTCGTATCACAAGTAATTCGAGATGGTCTTGTGTCCGTGAACGTGTTAAATTATTTTTTTCTTGTTCAGCACAACTTTCTCGACCTGCTGCCTTTTATCATGTTGTGATGAGACGTAGGAGTATTGGGAGCGGGCTTACGGTCTAATACGTTTAAAGTTGACGGAAAAAAATATGACTATGGTGGGTCAAAATGCAAGGTTTTGTATGGGATGGGGCGTTCGCCAGCCCGCATTTCCCCTTATTGTCAAGGCGTTTATAAATATTTCTCAAGTATCTGAGCAATTTACTGAGAACAATTATCAGAATTATGACTCCTAATGCCCTAGCTGCCAAAACGCCTATTAGAAGGCATTATTCTAATCAATTAAATGTATATTATCATTCTTAATAGAATAAAAATAAAACAATACATTAAAATTAGAAACCTAAGCCTAAAATTCCCTACTAATCTAAACTAAAAACTAAGTATCGAATAACCCGCCCCGCGCCACTCCAGGTGCAAAGGTTCCCATCACGCTAGCCGCATTGCCGCGCTACACAGCTATGGCTAGCCTTTGCACCAGAAATGACCCAGAGCGGGGATCCAGGCCTCTCTCCTGCAAACGACGCCCCACTTCCCTAAAAAAGGTTTTGGCCTCCGAACACCAACCACCACAATTCTTAATTGGAACAGAGCTGCATTTGTTTTGGTCATTCGCTTTAAAACACAATAAACTAAATTCCATTCTATAGTCTATTACCTATTCTTTAAAAGCTAAGACAAATCGTGTGTAATGCTGTTTCAAGGATAACCATTTTGAAAATCAAGAATTTGAAAACAAAGAAGAAAATAATCAATAGTCGAAATAAGTAAAACAAGCACAATTTTTTCATTTGATATTTAATTATTGGTTTGGAGATACAGAAACATATAACTGAAGAACAACATACGTAGATACATCATACAAATACTAAGATATAGATAAACTAGATAAACGAAGAATTTGTCCCTAAAACATATAATGTTACTTATATGGAATGAGGTCGAATGATTCTTTCACCGCCAATTCTACTCCAGGCAAAATACGGTTTTGAAAAACATTAATTTATAATAGCGTTTTTTTTTTGATTTCATTTGAAAATGTTATTCTAAGATGATTTAGTCAAGAATCCGACAAACTTTCCACCCGGAAGTAATTATGTAGATTTAAATGAAGCATGCATTATCTTTTTTGTATTATAGAGCCAAATAAAGTTAATGAACCAAAATAAAGACGAAAACATTTATTAATATTTTTACTGACTTTTTAGAAGCCTTATCATTTTTTCGATGTCTGAAATTTTGTCGGATTTTGTCGCTGGGTAACTATTTAATTGATAATATATCCGTTATACATAAAAAATAAGCTATTATAAATTATTTCCAAAATTGTCATTTTTTCCATACAAGTTGTCAGTTCATTGCCTGGACTATTCCTGTTGTATGATGGGCAGCCAGCGTTTAGCGTAGGCACTAGTTTTACGACAGCGACTGCCATCTAACCTTCCAACCCAGAGGAATACTAGACCCTATTGGGATTAAACCGGTTTCGTCACGTTTTCCTTCACCAAAAAGCCACTGTTAATTATAAATTTAGATTTCGTACCTAAGTTTACACATAATTTTCTTTTTCTTTTAGATACGTGTACACAATTCAACTCCGTGACAATGGCACCTATGGTTTCGCTCTTCCCTGCGACCAGCTCCTTCCTATGTGTAATGAATCCAAGTTGATGATGACCGAACTCATGACGGCCAAACCAAGATACGTTAGAGCCCTATATGATGACGATGCGAACATCAACGCTCCGGATCTATTTTTTACGTTATTGGGAGTTTTTATTACACTCAAATAAAATGTTTGGGTTTTGTAGTGAATTTATTCTTACAAATTCGAAATTTCATAGAATTTTTGTGACTTTATATATACTCAGGACAAGCCACGGTAATAATAATACCACTGTTATGTATGCGACTAGCGTATGTATGCATGTGTGTGTGGCTGCGCCCACCACGTCACCTATACATCAATAAACAGTGCATTGCTAGCTACCGGTTGTTTCGCTTGTGTACCTGCCCATCGACTTATCAGTGGCGACGAATACCCGCGTTATTAAAAAAAAAAAACATGTCGACTGGACTATTTGGTATTTTAACCAGTTTTGACCACAATGGCCAGGACTGGAAGACTTACAAGAGTCGTCTCACACAGTGGTTTGTGGCAAACGACATCACCAGCGCGACGGATACAAGCGGGACAAAGAGAAGAGCTATATTACTAAGTGCACTCACTGAGGGTACCTATAGACTCGCCGCGGATTTGGCCTTACCCAAGGATTTGCAAGTGGTGCCCTATGATGATATAATTCAAGCGCTGGACAAGCATTTCAACCCTAAACGCGTCGGATTTAGCGAAAGGCATAATTTTTACGCAGCGGTACAACAACAGGGCGAAACTCACTCACAGTGGGCCGCGAGACTTCGCGGTCTGACGTCGCTTTGTGCCTTTAATAACGTGGAAGAAGCGCTGCGTGATCGATTTATTATGGGAATGAGAGCTTGTCCCGAGAAAGAGAAATTGTACGCGCACGATTTGGTTGGCTTGACGCTCGGCAAAGCTGTGGAATACGCGGAGAATGTAAGCAGCGCTCGGGCGGCTGCCGCGGCCAGCGCGAGCGGCGCGGGCGCATCCGCCGCGATGCCAGATTCGCTTTATAAGATTTCACGAAATGCCAGGGGATCAGCAGCCTCCAAAAGCGATCGTGTGGGGAAACCTAAGTGTTCCGTATGTGGATATACCAACCACAAGACTCCGGAGTGTCAGTACAGTGACTATGTGTGTAGGAAGTGCAACGTCAAGGGCCATCTACGTAGGATGTGTCCATCTAAAGTGAATTACGTAGATAACGGTGTCGGAGACGAGGACTTCGGAGATGACGGTGAGGTATTTACAATCCGATCATTACGGGGGGAACCAATGTTAGAAACAGTAGCTATTCGCGGATTAAAATTAAAATTTGAAATTGATTCAGGATCCAGCGTGACAGTTCTTTCAAACGACATTTATCAGTTGCATTTTAACGATGTGCCATTGATTCCGTCACAAAAAAGGCTAGTTAGCTATACCGGCGATAATATTCCATGTGTCGGTGTAGTGCGGCTGCCTGTGTACTTTGCCGGCCGCACACACGCGTTAGACATGCATGTGGTACGTGACGGAGGTGTATCCCTTCTTGGTAGGAATTTCATAGCAGCCTTTCAATTGGAACTTGTACCGGTTAATTACTGTCAGCAACTGTTCCCAGTCGAGCAGTTACAAGCTAAGTATCCTAAACTATTTTCGGATACATTAGGGTGTTTCAATAAACAAAAGGTCAAATTGAGGCTCAAAGATAACGCTAAACCGGTATTTTATAAAGCCCGGCCGGTTGCGTTTGCTTTGCGTGATAAGGTAAACAAAGAAATTGACAGGCTGGTACATTTAGGCGTTCTGAAACCTGTAGATTATGCGGAATATGCCTCTCCTATAGTTCCGGTACTAAAGCGGAACGGTAGTGTCCGACTGTGCGCTGATTATTCCGTGACCATAAATAAGCAATTGATAGTCGATCAGTATCCTTTGCCGACAGCAAAAGAGTTATTTGCAAAGTTATATGGCGGCAATAAATTCACAAAACTCGATTTATCAATGGCTTACAATCAATTTGTTTTGGATGACGAGTCACGGAAGTTCACGTGCATAAATACTTCTCGTGGCCTATTTATGTATACTCGGCTTGTATTTGGGCTATCCTGTGCACCCGCCCTATTTCAGCGTGCTATGGAAGGCGTGTTGGCCGGCATGGACGGCGTGTTGTGCTTACTCGATGACGTGCTCGTCACGGGCCATGATGATGCTGAGCACGCTGCCAGGCTACACGCAGTACTCGAAAGGCTACAAGACGCAGGATTGACCTTGCAAAGGGAAAAGTGTGATTTCTATAAAAATGAAGTTAGCTATTTGGGCTACGTCATAAATAGGGATGGCTTGCATAAATCCCCGGACAAGGTCGAAGCGATCCTTAAAGCCCCGGTTCCAAATAATATTAGTGAACTTCAATCATTTTTGGGATTAATCAATTATTACAGAAATTTTGTACCAAACGCATCGTCAATACTGTGTCCGTTATATGAACTTTTAAAAAAGGGGTCTAAATGGCAATGGAAGGAAATTCACCAGAATGCGTACAATAAAATAAAAAAATGTTTAGCCTCAGATCAAGTTTTGGCTCACTTTGACCCTGGGGCTAAGTTAATTTTAACAGTGGATGCTGGACCCCGCGGTCTAGGGGCTATTTTATCGCAATGTGGACCCGACGGGCAAGAGAGGCCAATTTCTTTTGCTTCGCGGACATTAACAAAGGCTGAAACACGATACTCTCAAATACAAAAGGAAGCGACTGCGATTATTTTTGGTGTGCGCCGTTTCCACCAGTATTTGTATGGTAGATCAGAACCGTTCGTTTTGCGAACTGATCACAAGCCACTTATATCAATTTTCGGACCTTATAAGGGCATTCCAGAAGTATCGGCAAACAGACTTCAAAGATACGCAATATTTTTGAGCGCGTATAATTATGTTATTGAGTACGTGCGAAGTGCTGATAACAGCGCCGATTTTTTGTCTCGTGCCAGTCTGCCGACACCGGCAGCGGGCGCGCGCGGGGGGTGTGCGGGCGCGCGCGGCGCAACTCAGGAATGTGCTGACGGAGTTGAATTCTACGATCGCGCCGCCTATGTACATTTTGTTATGAGCGGCAGCCTACCCGTTACGTACGCTGATGTTTGCAAAGAAACCCGCAATGATGTAATTTTAGATAAAGTAAGTAAATACGTAATGGATGGATGGCCTAATAAAATTAGCGATACGCTTGTAAAACCATACCATCTATGCCGGACTCAATTGTCGTATGAAAATGGATGCATAATGAGAGGGCATAAGGTCGTCATTCCCGATGCATTACGGGAAAAGGTACTATTGGAGCTCCATAAGTCCCATCTCGGCATTGTAAAGACTAAAGCGGAGATTAGGTCTAGGTTTTGGTTCCCGGGTGTAGACGAAGCCGTGGAGCGGATGATAGGGTCTTGCGATATTTGTTTACAAATGCGGCCGGCGCCTGCGCGAGTCAAACCCGTACCATGGACGCGGCCTAAGGACGCCGGTAGCCGTGTTCATGCCGACTTCCTAGGCCCGATAAACGGTCGAATGTACCTAGTATTGGTAGATGCGTATTCCAAGTGGCCGGAGGTGTACGACATGGCTAGCACGACGACATCGACGGCAACTATTGACAAAATGTATGAGTTTATGTCCAGATTCGGGATACCGGTAACTTTAGTGACGGACAATGGCACAGCGTTTTGTTCTCAAGAATTCCATTCATTTTGCGAACTGAACGGAATAACACATGTTACATCGCCGCCGTACCATCCGGCAAGTAACGGTCAGACTGAATCTTATGTGAAAGTTGTTAAGAAGGGAATACGATCTAGTGTCATGTCAAGTACTAATATTAAGGAAACAAAAACCAAATTATTGAAATATCTGTTTGACTACCGTAACTCGAAACATACTACCACAGGGTTCTCCCCCGCACAATTAGTCTATGGACGCAAATTAAGGTCACGACTTGACCTTTTAACCCCGCCGTCACCGCTGCCCTCGTCTGCGACTCGAGTCGGTGATAACCGCGATGATCAGTGCTCACAGGGTAACAACAAAGACAATACAAAACAATTTGCAACAGGCACTCTTGTGCTGTACACAAAATATTGTAATAATAAGTTAATGTGGGGTAAGGGAACAGTACAGAAACGATTGGGGAAAGTTCTATATTTAATTAAAGACTATGGCTCTCAAGTATGTTATCGTAAACACGTAAACCAACTAGCATTATATAAAGGTAACACTCAAAGTCGTAACGCATGGGACTGTGACGCAGAAGATATCAATATATACTTACCGTCATCGCCGCTACCGCCATCGCCGCCGCCGTCGCCGTCGCCACCGCCGTCGCCGTCGCCGCTGCCGCCGCCGCCGCCGCCACCGCCGCTGGTGCCACCCCCGCCTCCTCTATCGTCAGTGTCGCGTATGTGCCCATCGCCGCAACAGAGTACAGAGACTACTCACCCCGAGGATGAGGAAGAGAACCCCGAGGGTGAGGAAGAGTTCCAGGAGGCCGAGTCGGAAAATACGTCTGATACAGCCGAACCACGGAGAGTGATGCGTCCCCGTCCCAAAATAGACTTCAAGCAATTCTATTAGGTATTAATGTATTAGTTCAATAGGTGGAGGGAATGTTATGTATGCGACTAGCGTATGTATGCATGTGTGTGTGGCTGCGCCCACCACGTCACCTATACATCAATAAACAGTGCATTGCTAGCTACCGGTTGTTTCGCTTGTGTACCTGCCCATCGACTTATCAACCACGTCCGAGGGAGATGGTAGCATACAAATCTCAATACACACACAGACACAGACAGAAAGGCAAATATCAGTCCTTGTCATAGTTCCACTTTTTTTTGTTCGTGCAACTGATTTACTTTGAGGTTGCGGAAAATAAGCCATAATGCCATTCTAAGACCATGTTCTTTCCCTCATTGTGGCAACACGTATAGCTTGTCCTGAGTATTTTAGGTCTATTTTATCAGTGGTACAATAGTAGTTGCGGCATATGTTTTTGTTGAAGCGACGGCCATCTGACTTTCCAACTCAGAGGAAACATTAGACCTGCAGGGTAATCGCGTAATTTTGGGAACCTGCGTAAGCGAACAGTCATTTTCAGTTTCAAAGTTATTTCAAGAAAGTACCCAAGTAACTAATTTTAACGTTTCGTTTAGGTTAGGTTTAGTCAGGCTATAAGTGAAAGATGGTATTCTAGATTGCGTTATGTGTTATCATTCTTTTCCCGAAAGAACTGACAATGTCTTAACTGTGAAGAGGCAAAAACAAAGTGATATTGTTTTGCGACCTGTCTATAAGGTTGGGTAAATTTTGAATAAACAGTAATCTAGTGAGCCACGACTTTTGAGGGCATGACTTTTTTGTATCGCATCATGCTTAAATATTTTACAGTTTTTGTAATTCTGGGTGCGTGTGACGGAAAACGGTATGACGGGTATGAGCTCATGCGAGGGTTCCCTGCTAGTGAGGAGCATTTAGTTTTCTTCAAAAACGTGACAAAGGAATATGATGTGAACGTGTGGCAGCCCCCAGGGTTGGTCAACAAGCCAGTTGACTTTATAATCAGCCCCGACCATGCGGAGATCGTTAAGTCTGAAGCTAGTAAACTGAACATTTCACTGGTCACGATGCATAGCGACATTCAAGAGTGAGTATATGTACTTGGGATTATTTGAGTTGGCCAAATTTGATCAAAATAGTCCATTCAAAAAGCTACTCTACCGTTCTAGGTAAAAGATTCTAATTGCAATGACAGCTTTATTAAAAGTCGGGCAAATTAGATAATTTCAACCATCTACAGTAGGATAGCTAGCTCAGAATCGGGACGGGTGGCGTACTCGAAGAGAGGCCTATGCTCAGCTGTGGGGCCCCGCGCGCAGCGATCGTTGGATAAATAGTATAGTAGACCTTATCTCGCTGCGATAAAGTTCATGATAAACACTGTTATTACGAAATCTTAATTTAACCCTTTTTCAGGCAAGCAATTTCAGGCGGCTGCAATATATCATTATTTAAGATGCATATTTAACAGGCTTTATTCGTGGATTAACCTCACCTACAAATGTATGTTTGTGTGCATCATTACTTTGAAACTTAGGAATTATGTATACCTATCAAGTTGGTCGGATGGAGCCAAAACGTGGATTTTTGGAGTGGAAACTTGTTTAGCGGCGCTGTGCACTTTTTTTGATGGGGAAAAATTGTTAAACTCGCCACAGGTCACGTGACCGTAAAATGCCACGTAACCGTGAGATTCGAGATTGAAAATTCGTAAGACGGACACGTGACCTGATCGAAAAACTTTTACAATGTCATTGAGTTTTCACTTTTTTTATCGTTTAGCGCGTGGAGCGTCTTTGTTAATTGCATTTGTTTTATTTTATATGGACGCTGCACGTTCGTAGCGGAGCGTACTCAGCGGGCTTAGCAGGGTCCCCATTTAATCACTTATCGATGTGCATAAGACATCCCGACAAGTATGCGAGTGCGATGTCTTATCCACAGCGATAGTCGATAAAATGCATGGCAACCTTGCTACGCCCGCCAGGCCCTACCCTTGTCTTAGGCTTGTATTCAATATGTTATTCTGATAAAAAAACGTATTATTTGACAGGGCGTTCGATAATCAAACTGTGACCACCTACAGTAGGCGAAACACGAAATCGTTTAATTGGAAAAACTTCTACCGTGCGAATGATATATTTAACTGGATGAAAGACCTACAATCACAATACCCGGGCGAAATCAAAGTGTATAGCATCGGCAAAACGCTTGAAGGCAGACATATTCTGTGCATGAAAATGATTTTAAAAGGAAGTAAAAAAAGGTAAACCCATGTTTATTTTATAATTAACGAGAAAAAAACATCCCCACTTTACGAAACGATTTTCTTCTATCATGTAATAAAAAAATAAAAATAAATAAATGTTTATTCACGGACTTGCTTACAACTAAATACATATTTTATATTCTTCTGCCAAACCACAGAGTGGTTTGTTGGCAGACGAGGCTCCTTTACTTTTCTGTTAGCTATTATTATTGTGTATTTATTTATGACATGAAGTTGACTTAACTAACTGTATAACTTACCTTAATTTTATAATCTGAGCGAACAGTATAAAAATGTAATGTTTAAGGTTGTATTTGACCTTCTATTCGATTTAATAGAAAATTACTCAATTTCTTTTAAATATTTGTTTTGTCATCCTTGTGGTCTTTAAATCCGATGGCAACTCATTATAGATCTTAGGAACTAAATATTTTCTACATCTCTGGCCAAAATAATTCGTAAAACGTCGTCAGTGATTTATATACGAATGCCGAATTACAGCCTTCTGGTAAATAAATAGTAAGGGTCACTAAGCTATAAGCCGCAGACGGATATACGGACAGACGAACAGACGGACATGGCGTTACTATATGGTTACTTTCTTGACTACGGAACCCTCAAAAACACACACACACAAACACTGCATTTACTACTATCTAGTACATATTTAACTTCGTTAACTTCACATAGTACATTTAACTAGATCTTTCAAAACTTGCGAAGCAGAAAAAAACTTGCCAAAGTCCAATGGAGTCATTGTATCCTTCGTCACACTCTGTAATTTTTTCACGAACGCAAATGTGACAGATAATGATCAACGATTTTCAACGGCATTTGAGCTAAATGAGTTTGATGATCGTGCAGGTATAGAGACAAGATACACCTGTGGTTTGTCTGACAAGAAACGGAGACATGATTGACGAGATTCAATTCAGATTCAAAGATTTATTTGTCCAACATAGGTAGATTAGGTATTACATTTTTATGAGTATCACTATGTGGTACCTTTCGGCATACAAATATTGTTTTTTTTTTTTTTTTTTGTATCATGCTTGACTACATGCAGCATGCTTTACAAATAATTAACATTCGGTAGGTCCTCAAAATTATTGAATTATTGACGTCATGATAAAACAGTTTTTGGGTGTTCCGAAAAGGACATTATAAAGTTGTGAAGACGCCGCCGGCAGCTCAACATCTTTTTAAGTCTTGGCAGCATTAAATTAGAGCGGCCAGTGAAGTAAATGAGCGAGATTTGCGCGCCAATAAATGCCTTAGTATTAAATTTCACCTTCACCACGTCTTATTTTCAGATCAGCAACCGTGATCGAGGGTGGTATACACGCGCGGGAGTGGATAGGGCCAGCCTTAGTCACGTATCTTATCAACGAGCTGATACACGCACGTAATGGTTTGAGGAGTAAAAAACTTAAAACTATCGCTTTGCACTATGAGTGGTACTTCATCCCTGTGCTTAACGTAGACGGATACGAATATACACACGATACGGTAAATAAAATAAAAGGGATTTTATTGGCGGTATCGCTAGTGTCATTATTACGACGAAAATCGTTGTCGTAAAATGGCATAAGTGGCAACGACAATATATAGTCCCTTTCCCAGAGAACGACTCATTCAAAATGTATTATAAACCATAGCCAAGCATCATCTCGACAGATAATAGTTTGCATTCAAAATACCGCACTCAAATCGATTTTTCCGTTTGAGAGCTACGATGCAACAGACAGACGCAGATATACATGTTATATTATAAATACACTTCATATAAATATGACATTTGTGGGGTTCACTACTTTGGAATAAATAAATAAATAAATCTACTCGTAAGAATCACGATACACTCGGAAGAACACCGCTGGCTGCAGTGCGTTTTGTGACAATACAATATATATATAATCTATCTGATATTTTATTAAATCATGCATTGAAAAAATATTTTATCGAATCCAGACATTATTCTGAATTGAAAAACAGTAAAAATATGACTAGAAAAAGTGACACACTTTGATATTAAATAATACCTAATTTAGTTTAAGAAGTAAGGAACTTAAGGGTTATGTCATCATCGTCATCATCATATCAGCCAAAAGATGTCCACTACTGGACGTGCCACCCCAAAAGAGTACCTCAATGACCGGTACTGCGCCACCCGCACCTAGCAGACTCCCGCGTCCTTTACCAAGTTATCAGTCCACCTTGTGAGGGTACTACCCGCCGTGGTCGCCACTCGAGAACCTTACCGATTATAGAAATAAAGATTAGTTACTATATATCTTTCTTTTTCAAACTGTAGGTCGCGAGCCCGAGAGGGATGGCTAAGCTCTTTAAAGGGGGTCGCGGCTACTCATTTTTAAATTTAAAGTGCTGTAAGTATTTTGAACAGCGTAAGGTGGAGTCGCGAAATATTATATTCTGTACTAAAGGGGTCGAGGCATGAACAATATTGAAAAATCCTGCTCTAAGTAGATAACACCTAATACACTTCTCTATCACAGGATCGGATGTGGAGGAAAAATCGTCGCGGGGGCTATGGCGTAGATTTGAATCGAAATTTTGATGCATCTTTCGGAAGTAAGATTCTAATTTAAATAAATGGTCTTATTCATAAACGTCCGTCCAACCTAGTTTAGCTAAAATGCCGTGATAATTCGTTATAATATTTTGATAGGTATGTTGTCTTTATGAGAGAGAGAAAAAACGCATTTTAGTTAACAGAGGTCTACTAAGTTTTATGAATAAACCCAAAGTCTTTATCTGGACACGCGTGTCAAGCCAAGTTCATTATATTAAGGTATCTATTTTCGATATGCAGTTCGTTTTTGTATCTGCACTTCGTATTGAATTTCCATATATAGTGTACTCATCTTTTGTGAGTGTATTATGTATTTCAAGTTGTCAACCCAACTAACTGTTTCTCCTTAGTTGCTTTCTGCACAAAACCTGTTATTTTCCGAAATAGTTCCCATAATATTGTGTCTGACGGATTTACAAGTTTTATCTAAGATATTTAGCCCTAACTTTTTACTAAATGTTATTTCCAAAAAGGTTGTCTGGATGAAATCGCTCCTTAGCAATAAGCTTTATGATCCGTACTATAGGTACCTATTCCCTGTGCTATTTTTGAGTTCCAGTTATACTGCACACACACGACCGAATATTTAAATCTAAGTTCGGCTTTGCGAGCCATATAAGATGTTTGGTTGCACATTTACGTACCTACCTACGTTTAATGCTCTAATAAATTGAGTATTTTCTTTCTTTCTTCCTTTGTCAGAGAAAATTGTAAGGGTCGAATATGTCCGGGAGGGCTATACACGGTAATTTATAATCCTTAATGAGCAGTCGAAGGTTAAATAATAACCAGCCAAAACAGATTTCAATGGTTGAGATCTCATGCAATTACGTCACTGTTAAGATAATATTTTTTTATGATAACATTAACACTCATATCCATTGAATGTATATTATGGTCACCAATTTTTGAGTTAAAAGAATTCGCTCCTGATCACGAATTAAAATCACCGTGGGTTTATTTTTAGGGATGCAATTAGCTGTTTTCGTGTTATATTGTATTATTGTTTATTTTTAGCCGTGGGAGTAACATTGACAGAAAAAGATTCAGAAGAATATTGCGGTCCTAAAGCGTTTTCTGAGCCAGAGACTCAGTGTATGAACAGTTTCATGCGTTCCATCAGTAAATCTTTGCCAATCAGCAATTATTTGTCTTTCCACTCATATGGGCAGCTTTTCATCATCCCTTATGCGTACAGTACAAAGCATCTTGCAAATTTTGACGAAATGGTGAGTTCTTTGAAAAGCTATGTATTTTATACCTTTAGTCATTTTATCACTTCGGTCTAACTGTGACCTGTGTATACTGTGAGCGTTTTGCGCCGTGCCCTAGACAATAAGTAAAATAAAAGAGGACCTTTTTCGGGTCTACCCTCCACACCTTTATCGACTTTTGTAGGGTAGTGAAATATTGTGCACCCATATCTCCGTTGACAACTTGCTGCAACGACAGTCATCTGCGACCATGACCGGCGCAAAGGCCGGTTTAAGCTGCGTACGGATTGCGCGTACATTGGCACGCGTAGTCGGTTACGCGTGTCCTGGAACACCATGTCCGTACTTGCTGCTACGCGTACACTCTAGGGGAACGCGTGCCGCGCGAACTGGCTCGCGCACGAGCCGCCGGCGCGGCAGTGGATCGTGGCGGTCCGTCCAGGTATCCAATGTACGCGTAAACACACGCGTAACCGACTACGCGTAGCAGGCTACGGGCTATCCGTACGCGGCTTTATATCTACAGACATTGAGCGTGCCAGACACGTGCCGTGGCAGACAAAATAATTTTATTTTATACAGTGTCTATTAACGTATTTATATCTGGCCGCGCAGACACCAACCTCCCTCCCGACCCCGGAAAGAATCTGCCACGCGTCTGGCACGCTCAATGTCTGTAGATATTAAACGGACCTTAAACCGTGTCGAAACATCAGAAATAAAAGTAAATAAATAGCGCGTTAGACCCGTGTAAATTAATAACTTAAATATGTGTAGCGCGAGAGTTTAAAGTGTTATCGGCTGTGGATAAGCATGACATCCGTCACTTTCTAACGAGTATTTCATGAGTCCCTAGTGTTTGTATATATTCAAGTATTTTAGTATATAGCGGAGTCTACCCACCAGCCAGTAATGACCAGCAGCTACAGCCCCTCTGGCTGCTGCATAAGAACCAAGGTCCAAAAAAAAAAAAAAAAATGTTGTCTTAACACTACTTATTAAGTCCATGTGCAGGCCGTTTCTCCATACAAACGTATAATTAAATATTTAAATAAGAGCAAATACTGGGTCGGCACTAATAATAATAATAAATAATTGTTATTTTACCTAAACAGATACTGAATTACTGATAACGCAATGATAACATTAACTTGTTATGTTTTTATAATGAGATAGTAATGAATTATAATACAATACTATCTTCTTTTCAGAAAAAAATAGGAGACAAAGCAGCCTCACTTATAAAAAAAAGACACGGGACGAAATACTCTGTGGGAACTGCTTATGATACTGTAGGCAAGTAATACACAACCGCTACAGATCTAGTGAATAATGTTTATAACATTTTTGTCGCATGGCAAATGTGATTGAGTAAATATCTCAGAACACGCTTAAGCGTGCTTCACACTAAGCAGATACGGTAAGATTTTATCCTAGCCGGCGGGTAAGAAATAAAACGAATAGTTTATGTACAATAAAATATGATAATAAAAAAAGTAGAAGTATGTACAGAATGGGTAATTTAGTCAGTCAGTACGGAGCACGTACTAGCTAAAAGTCACTGGCCTGAGTAGTACAGACGTTCGTAGGGCTGGGCAGGCCTTGAGAACCTTCAGGTAGCTTGGAGGCAGCGGCGCAGGCAAAAGTATATGCAGCACTCGAGCAGTGGTCAGTAGTACGGTTTTAGTTACTTAAGGTTCAAACCCGTCCGAGCCTCATAGGTTTAGACCAGTGACGGCTAAATGGGGCTTGGATTGGGTTTAACAAAAATATATACAGAACACAGAACTTATATAATACAAAACATACCTGCATAAGTGGCAGCCCTTGTATGCATGAACTATATACACTATTTAGGAGCAGAGGTAATCTCGAGAACTATACATTATATAAATCATTAAGATTTATGTTATTAAATAGGTTTTCTCCAAACGTATGCGTAAGATAGTGAAAACTTTTGACAGGAGAAAACAAAACACGGCCGTGAAGATAAACTACATTTTTCTTTATCCCCGGCCAGGGGACCGATTTTTGACTTTCGAGCGCTCGAAAATCAAATAAAAGTAAATACGTTTGTAGTGTCAACACAGAACTATATCAAGATAGAAGGCAAGTGCGCGCCGATTAGTATGGGAACCGAGCGTGTAACATTTTGCGTAGGTAATTTGACGTCACAAGCGTAATTTAGTGACGAGAAACATAATCCGCGCGAAATCGATTCGTTAACATCGGGGGTAAATTTTCCCAAAACGCTTTAAGGTTTTTATTTTGTATTTAAATAAGTAATCTTTCTACAAAGTTTCAAGCTTCTAGCTCAGAAAATAAAATTTCTCCCATAATAACTTTGCACCCCTGTTTAACCCCCTTAGAGGTGGTATTTCGTAAAACACTGAAGCATTTCATAATTTTTGTCAGTTTTTGAGTGAAAGAGTCGAGCGCTCGAAAGTCAAAAATCGGTCCCCAGTACGCTAGCGTAGCGGCCGCACGGCGCAGGTTTTGCCGTGTTACACTGCGTATACTGGGGAGGGGAGTTAAACCGTCTCGCTCTATAGACTCGCTCGTCCCCGCTCTCGCGCATACGTATACGCAGATAAAATCTTACAGTATCTGCTTACTTAGTGTTCAGCACGCTTTATGCGTGCACGGCCACGAAAGTACAACCAAGACGGCGAAACATTCACTGCGCAAGGCTTCCAAACACCCCGCTGCTATGGGTTAGCGCCAACTCGCCTCGGAATATCAAAAACTCGACTTCTGTGCAATCTAGTACCGCACATAATAACCAGTCATCGGAATTCTCGTAGCATGTTTGAGCTGTCATAGGGACTTCTCGTTTATCGACTTCCGATTATACATATGTTTATGGATAAATACAGAATACAATATGTAAAATAATTATGATTACGAGTAGAAGTAAACGACATGCAGTCTTATCGCGAATGAGCGATCTCTTCGAGATAACCTTTGGATACCATCTTTTAGGAAATTATATATGTATATGATTAAATGTAAAATTTTTAACTAATTTTTCGTTGGTTTCATTGCAAGTCTCTATTTAACATTTTCAGCCACTCAAAAGTTATCTAAAAGAGATCGCTCTTTGGCGATAAGACCGCCTGTTGTTTACCTCTACTTTTAATCTTCTTTGATATGTTTTGTTGTGCTCTATAATGTATCGACAAAATATGAGTCGCTTAAATTGAAACTCAGGTAAATCCATCTGTCAGATCATGCGATTTTGGTATTATGAAAAGATAATAGGGTAGATATTTGCAGAGAGGGTCGAATGGATTTATCTGAGTTTGAAGTTAAGCGACACATATGTATATCGGAAGTCGATAAACGAGAAGTCCCTGTGACAGCTCAAAAATGCTACGAGAATTCCGATGACTGATAATAACAAAGATAAACTATGTTTTAGGATACATGGCGGCTGGCGTAAGTGCGTGTTGGGCTAAGAAGACGTTTAAAATACCGTGAGTTAAAAATGTTGAAACTTAATTATTACCTATTGACGCAAATTGTGCAGTCGACGTTAAAATCACGCCGCTACTCACATACGAGTTTGAGGGATAGATAAGAAATAGTGTCATAAGAGTGTGGAGTGACTGAAGATGTAGTGACGAAAATTGACAAGGGCATGCTAAGATGGTTTGGGCATGTAAAGAGAATGGATGATAGAAGATTGACAATGAGAGTATATATCAGGGGAAAGTAGATGGTACAGTTGGAATACAGTTGGAATAGGGCGAACTCGTCGAATTTTTACATTACCCAGGAATGTAATCTGATTACACATTTCTAGGTACGTGGCAGTGTTTGAGCTTCGTGATACAGGCAAGCACGGTTTTGCCTTACCAGCGAAGCAGATCTTGGATACTTGTAAAGAGACCATGGACGGGTTGATGGAGGTACTTAAACCTCGTGGAACGAAGCTACCGGGCGGAGACAGTGAAGAAGAGACAGAGCCAGAACCCAATGGACAGATTAGGAATAGCTTTAATGAATTTGTTATTTTGATTAATATTTTTGCTGTCTTGATTTTTGGTTTTTAATAAAAGGATTGTAATGTTGGTCATTTAAAACTTCTTTTTGATCTTTACATTATTTCGATACAGCTCTGGGGCGCTATCGGGAAACGAAAACGAAATTCGAATAAGCAAGTTCGATCGAGAAGGATTCACCATCATTTCATAAAAAACGTTTCATAAATGATCATTTTATAAATAACGATTCACAAACTATTCAATTCACAAACCTATCATTCCTCAAAATGCTTATACTATAAATAATTATTTGACAAATATTCATTTAGCTAATGTTACACTTTAAAAAAACATTGAATGTTAAATTGTCATTTTAAAAATGATCAGTTACCAAATAAATCGTTTATAAAATAGGTCAGTTTACAAATCGTCGATTGATAAATGGTTGTTTCATAAAAGTAAATATCTGTCATATCACGATATCTAGCGGACTGGCCAAGAAAAATTCCTGTAGTAAATTCATAAAAAAGCATTGTATTAAAACATAAATCGGTTTTGGCGCTGTAGGGTCGCAGTTCACCTAACACTCCTCCTCGCTTCGCTCGTCGTCGTACCTACACTCACCTGCCTTAAAGTAGAATAAATAGGTAATCCACCTGTTATGTCAGTATATTTCAAGACCTAAAAGTAGTTTTTTAGGCTAGGAATGATAACTTACTTGCTAAACACTTTTAGACTTAGGTAGGTGCTGTAAACGTTTACTCGACGCGAATTGGGCGCAGATTATTCAGACTAAAATCCTGTTGTATTTTATAAAACGACTAATTTGTTAATCGTTACTTTGCCAAACGTTTTTTATAAAATGAATATTTATGAAACGTTTTTTATGAAATGATCAGATACCTAGAGAGGGATATACACGCCGAACGTAGTTTCAGTTTCGCGGTTCTCTGATGAATATACTATCAATTGCAAGAGCGAGTGTGATAAAGGTAGACAGCCTAGGAGGATTAGGCTGTCAAAGACTTACTACTATACTATAGGCTTACCGTTTAACTTAGACGACGGCTGTGACGTCACAGGGTCATGACGGGAAGGGTTTGCCGTTTTTAACGTGGTCCGACTGTTTTGTCCCATCAATTTTATTAGGTCACGAAGGAGACTTGTTTCTTGTCGAACTGCTTTCTATGGTAATGAATTAAACCTCCTGTGTATGCTCCTGTGGATTATACCTCTTATTTTTTTCTCAGTAGATCCACTGCACTAGAGTGGGACTACGGGTAATTGAAACAAAACCGCCTTTTACCCGTGGTTTATTTCTAGATCTGAAGGTGGCTATTTAATAAACCTAACCTACCAAATGTTCCGCGTACGTACTAATAATACATTTAACCCTTATTAGTCACACTGGGGTGGGACAAATCAGTGAGCCCACAAAAAAACGTCGAACGGGCGCTTGCGTCGGGCGGTGAGCACCTTTGCCCCGTCTCAGTTAACCATTTTCCTGGCAGAACTTGTATCTTAATGTTAATCACTGATACAAAATAAAACCGCCTTTTACCCGTGGTCCCCCGGCTATGACCCACAGTGGGTCCACGGCTAATTTTTTTTTCCCGTAGACCCACTGTTCTAGAATGGGACTACGGGTAATTGAAACAAAACTGCCTTTTCTCCGTGGTCCACCGCACTGCGGTCATATAAGATTAAACAGGTTGGATAATTTTCATTACGTATATTACAATCTCTTTGCATTTCCCGGTTTATGCCCTACGTCATTATGTCATTTCAAAGTCACGTAGTCTAGTTTCTTATACTGTATATGTTCTGTGAAAATACATATTTTGCAAAATGAGTGCGGCAGTTAAAATTCTGATTTTCTGGAATAAAATTGTCTTTTATATACACTTTTCAATATGAATGTACATTCCTACCACAATAATTTTATTACCGTACTGTAGTTAAAAAAAATAACTCTGGTCCGGTCAACTGTACCACAGTTAACAGAAAAAAAGATAGTTCAGTCAACTGTAACACTGTTAAAAAAATTTACCACAGTCCGGTCAACGGGACTTAGCCAACTGTACCACGGGCAAAGAGGGGCATTTATAATTTATATTACAGTGGGTCCACGGGAAATGAAATTATTTCTGTTATGACCCGTAGGCCCACGAAAACTGGCGGATTGAAAGTAATAAATTATAACCTACTGCAGTGGGTCCACGGGGAAAAAAAAATTAGCCGTGGACCCACTGTGGGTCATAGCCGGGGGACCACGGGTAAAAGGCGAATAAAACGACTGTCATTTTACGATTGTTAAACGGTCAACCTATAAAAGTGCGTGTTGAAAAAAAAAGTAAGGTAGGTGAGGCAAGGGGAAACCTTGACAAATAAATAAATTTCAGGGATATGCGTCAGAGGGAGAGGGCTATAGTTAAGCTCACGCACCAACGTTGGCCCAATGTGTACAGCGACCATTAGCCCCACCTAAAGCCCAGTTCATCATAACCTCACATTACCATCTTTACCTCTTTTCCTGTCAATAAAACAAAGATATTGTTTCAGGGCTACCATTATATAGTTACATAAAAATAAAATTGGAGTCTGTTAAGGTAAAAAAGTTTATGAAATCAAGCGAAAAAGAAAAATAATTTAAAAGGTATTAAAAATAGGTTAAGCCACAGAATATATGTATATTGAAGTCTACCAGAATATTCCATTATCTATGCGGAGTTCTGACAAATTATTCCTCGACATTGTCATTGTAAAATTCTAAAATATAACAAAATTTTATTCGATTAAACTTTTGCTTTTTCCCGGTAATGTACAATCAACGTGGAAATGCGTATTTTGGGATAATGTTTTTTGCAACCATTGCATTCATCATCTTATCTACATGTGATGGCTTATCCACGTCATATAGAAACCATGCATTGCTCCACGGTGTTCCTCGAAATGCGCGCGAATTGAAGTTCTTTCAAGACATGGCTCAGATCTACAACGTCACATTTTGGAGGAAACCTTCCAAAGTGTGGGGCGCAGTGGAATTCACCATAAGTCCACATAATTATGCTGAACTCATGATAGATACGTATCAAACGAAGATTCGGTTCAGGACGGTTATGGAAGATGTGCAAAGGTATATTTTTAGTTGATTGATTTTCGGTCATTACAGGTAATTTTCACGCATTGGTTCACGGTTTTGGCTTTCAAATTATATTTCAGTTCGTACTATTTACTGCGTAAAATCTGTACGCAACCATTTGTACGCAACCGCAGATTCGTAACCAGTTGCGATCAAATATTTGTTTTGCTAAGAAGCAAACCAGTTACATTCACGAACACGGGGTAGGGTTGTTAGTTTATGAATTATGGAGCTACAGATGAAAACCCCTAGACACGTGAGATCCGCGCAGCGATCAAAATTGCGATCAAAACTGTCGAATTGGTAAAACAATAGTGTCTGGTTTCGTACAAAGAAGACAAGGAGGACAATTAAGTTTCGATTTTAACTATTTACGTTTATAACCGGTTACAATCGAAAACTTAAACTGGTTTCGTACAACAAGGACGACAAGGAGCGGGTGCAAACGCAAGGTCTGTCGGTGGCCGCGGACGGAGAAATTGTATACATTCGTCTCTCCCTCATACGTCGCGCGTATTCTTTCCCATTCAGTCTCCTAGCTAAGCCAGCTAGTAAAGAATACAGTCAGCGTCATATAGTTAGTAGCAGCCAAGGTAGCCAAATATTTCGGTTAAGAAATATTTGGCTACCCTGGCTGCTACTAACTATAAAAATCTGACTGTACCTAACTCAATAGGCCATTAAGGCGGTCGTCACACTGCTCAGCATCTCCGGACGGAGGTGCGTCACTGCATACAAATTTCGCCGGACGGAGGTGCGTTGCAGTGTGTTGTTCCACGCGGAATTTATATACAAACTGAGGTACTTGCATACAACGAGCTCTGCGTCTCGCAACGAGACGCGGCGGCAGCGTGACGACCACCTTATATCAGAAACACTAACTTTGAGGGAAATAGCATTCAAATTAGTTTTTAGATACAAATGGCGTGTTCTCTAATAATTTATAACTTGATTGATACTTTTCAGTGCCTTTGATAAACAAACGGTTAAACGTTACACGAGGCGTGAAATGAAAACATTTGACTGGGACAATTTTTATGGTCTAGAAGACATTTACAACTGGTTGAAAGATCTAAGCAGCTCATTCCCTGGGGAAGTTAAGTTGGTGCCTATTGGGAAGAGTTATGAAAGTAGGGATATATTCGCGTTGAAGCTGAAATTAAATAATGAAACTACTTCCAAAAAAAGGTATTGTTATCCAAAGTTGTCCTCTGAGAGTTGATATAGGTTTAATGGTACAAGTAGATACTCTTAAATATATAAATAGACAGTTTGTGTACGCACTGAAGGGAGTCCTAATAGATAATAATAATAATGTTTCATCCAACAAAAGTTTCGTATGACTCGGTGATTCTCGTGTATCTATGTCATAAAAATAAAAAAAATACAAAAAACATCTGTCTATTTAAGTAGGTACTTTATTCTGTCAAGGATGGGACATTAAATGAAAGTTGCTTGACGGTTATATAAATTTAATAAAATCCAAAATCCATTATTTTATATGACACGCAAAATGACCGCTATATATGATAATCAGTGGAACGATGCTATGGTATTTTATTTGGCAGTCTTGTGTGTCTTCGCTGCATGCGTTCGAAAATTAAACCGCTCCGTTTTGCGTAAACTATTCAATAAAACAATTAATAAATTGCATTTTAATTTTGTCCGGCTGCGTTAAACTTTTTGTATTCATTCAGGAACAGACCGAAGGTAATGATAGAAGGAGGGTGTCATGGAAGGGAATGGTTATCTCCCGCAGTCGTGACATACATTATACATGCATTGCTAAATGCTGAGAGTTCCAACAGCGACGAATTGAAGCTCATCGCTCCTATGTACGAATGGCTCTTCGTCCCTGTATTGAATCCAGATGGATATGTGTATTCACAGACACACGTAAGTATTTGGTTAAGTTTAATGTTTTCTACGCTTGTGTTGAGTGGAAGGGAGATAGCACACCAGGATGACGTTGAGATAACGAGGTGCGAGAAAGACTTAAGTGTGTTCATATGGGGTCCAGGATCTCCGCATCTCCGCATCTCCGCATGCTGCTGCTAACTGCAGGACAGCGGCTGCCGCGGAGATTTAAGTGTACCCACTTAAATCTCCGCGGCAGCCGCTGTCCTGCAGTTAATACAGTTAATAATACGACATTATCGCCAACGACCTGGGGCCGTAAACAAGGTTACAATCGACAAGCGCTAACGCTAACGCTAACGAATAAAATGTATGGGAATGACAGATGCCGACGAAACACTTTTCGTTAACATCTGTCATTCCCATACATTTTATTAGTTAGCGTTAGCGTTAGCGCTTGTTAGGCCCCTTGGTTTGCAGCTTTTCTTCACGAAAAAACCAAGCTTGAGTCGGCCAAGGAGTAACAACTACATATTCGGAATGAATTAAAAAACCGGGAGCCCTTTGCACAATAGAATTCGGTCTTCGTTCGTTTTGTGCTGAAGATTTTGATTAGAGTATAAGCGAGACGGGCTTGTAAATGATCAGATTTTCAGAACCACGAACTCGTAGCGAACTAGAGCGTAGTGTGAACGTTACGGGTAGTACTGAAATAAGAGAACTGGACTTATTTATTTGACCGGTTGATATAGGGATTTATTGACTGATCACAACTTTATTGCTCGTAGTTGCCTCTTCACTGATAAAAACTAGCTCTTGCCGATGACTTTGTCCTCAAAGTCTACATCCTAAATCATACTCTCATACAAATCTTCACTCCCGCTTACACCCCTGAGGTAAGATTTTGATATATTACACAAAGTATGTTTTAGGATCGTTTGTGGAAGAAAACTCGCCGTGACGGTTATGGTGTCGATTTGAACAGAAACTTTGGCATATTATTTGGCAGTGAGTAATAATCAGTCTATGTATTCTATAATTATATCACGCTGGTATTTACACCACATTTTTTTAATTGAATAACGTGAAGAGAGAGTCAGTGAAGACATGGGATCATTTCAACATCATTGCTCCCCCAAGCTTACTGACATAGATCCCCAATTAACTTAATTTATGTTGTATAGTTAAGTGATCTACGTTACATTTTCCCATTCATGGTATCCACTCGAGAACACTTACCCCAAACAACAATAGATTCTGCTAATATGGACGCTGTGATGATAACTTTGGTTCTCTGTCGGATCCATGACAAAACAAAGGCTCTACCGCGAATATCACCCTCTCTGTTGCTCGTACTAGTAAGTGCGGGAGATACAGGAACTAACTTCGTTATCATTTTCCACTAGCGCCCCAGATCATTAAGTTTTCCTCATTACTGACGGTCGAGATTCCCCCGTAGTAGAATTAGCTTCTGTCGAACAGTGTTCCGTTCTTGGCGTCATGAAGTATGTCTTGCAGCTTGGTGGCCAAACTTGTGAGGATCTGGTCAGACGATCTCGTCAAAAAGTGACCTCGAAGACGTTTACAATCAACCTTGCGAGAGACCATTAGTTGTCCAAGTTTATGGCGGCTCCCTCTTTCTTCCCGATCTGGTCGAAAACACTAATAAAGTAACGAAAATTTGTTTTTCTCAAAAATAGTACGAAATGTTCCCATAACATCTGTGCAGATAGTATCCGAAAGTGATTCATCCTGGACAATTTTTAGAAGTGTCCAGTAAGTAAGTATGAAATCCCATTACATACGAGTATCATAATATTTAAACAGTATAGAACAAGAGTGTCCAGTAAGTAAGTATGAAATCCCATTACATATCATAATATTTAAATATAGAACATTTATGACGTCAGATGCGTAGGAGGTAGGATGGGGAGAGATTCGGGTCGAGGCTTGGGGGGGGGGGGGGAAATAGTTTGATGTAAGACACTTTTTTTTTTTAATACTTTTTTTTCTTTTTTTCTCTTTTTTTTGTTTTTTTTTGTTTTTTTTTGTTTTTTATGTTCTTTTTTGTTATTTTTTTGTTATTTTTTTTTTGTAAATTTTTTTTTTTGGAAAATTAAAATTATTCAAGTTTTTACTGCTACTGCCTTTGTTATGACATATACTAATGCTGGTGACTGTACCTATATATTTTTTTTTCTAACTTTTATTCAAACATTGTTTTATTTTTGAGATAAGCACTAATACACGCTTCGACCATAAGTGCCATCCTGGCCTCGTATTATAGCCGGACCTCGCCTTCGGCTCGGCCGGCTAAATCATACTCGTCCAGGATGGCTTACTTACTGGTCTCTGCAGTAATGTACTATTACAGAACAAGGCGCCAAAACCAATAAATACCATGAAGAATATTGTGGTAAAGGTCCCTTTTCTGAGCCCGAGTCCACAGCTATGGCATCGTTCGCCAGGGATAACAGCGTCAACCTGGAGTACTATGTGTCCTTTCATGCTTATGGACAATATATTATTATTCCTTACTCGTTTTCTAAGGCTCACGAGGACAATTACGAGAATACGGTAAGACACGAAGTCCATCATGATTTTATGATAATATAACAAGTTTTTAATTGCGTGTTCTATAAAATTTATATTGAATTGAGCAATATCTTCCCTTCAGTTCCTTTCGCAGTCGTTACCTTAATTTAATTACAAAAAATATACCAAAAGTTTTATTTTTCAGAAAATGTTGGCGGATAAGGCGGCAGAAAAAATATTTAGAAAATATAACGTGAAGTATGAAGTCGGCACAAGTTATGATACACTGGGCAAGTATCATCTATAAAATAAAATAAATGTTCTATTACCTATCAGTATTCATAGTAGTCAGCCACGGCTAGTCGTCGTAGGGATCATACCAATAACAATACAGCTGCAACACAATCGCAAACGTCATGACTAACCAAATTGTCGATGGTAAATGGGGAGCACTGGCCCATTGACGAACCGTAAACGAGACGCTTTTACTCGTCTGTCATTACTCTAAGAAATATTTAGATCGATCAGTCTATGAATCACCATAATCAGTTTTTATGCGTAGTAGTTTCCGTGGGTTCAGTGTTTGTTGAGTGACAAAGTTGCCCGGCTACTCACCTCCTTGGACTGCTGACTCTAAATATGCGTTTTTCAGGATATTTGGCGTCAGGACTGAGTACTGACTGGGTGAAAAGAGCCATAAATGTAACGTAAGTACTAATTAATAAATAGCCATCAGTATCGGATCACGACAAAGTTTACAATCGCGTGTTTATCGCGATAACTTGTTTTCTGCAGTAACTTATTAATGATGTTATTCAGTTAAAATATACTAGAGATAATAATTATACATTATTAAAGAAACAAATTATTTATTGAATATTTTATTTCGTTTATTATTTTAAGACGTTTTATTTTTGCATTATATTCTTTCTCTCTGTGTCATATAGATAATTAATTGTTACAATTATAATGACATGGGTTTGGTCTTGGTGGGCGTAACACAATAGTTGCTGTCCTATTCGAGCGCTGCTGTGCACCGAAAGTTTCACGAACACGCGACTATCGCGCAACAATAGGCAAAGATCACCGGTATCCTGTTTGTATCGCAATACAGCATCGATACAGCCACGAGACAGTATCGATACAGTCGCGATGCAACATTTTATCAGACGCGATGCAGTAACGATGCAGTCGTGGGCTCCTCCCCCCACTCTTCTTATACCCGATGTCACGTGAAACAGCCGCGCGTTAGTAGCAATACTGTATCAATACAATTGCGCGCTTGCATCGATGCAGAAGTGATGCAGCGCGGCTGCATTGCGACTGTTGCGCGTTTGTATCGCTAACTGCATTGCTTTTGGCGCGCGTTGCAAAATTTGCAACTTGTCGCATTTAATGCGACAAGCGGCCACATGCCACGAGGCATTCGTGCATTTACGAAACGCCCTACTGAATCGCCGCAAAAAGTCGCCGTGTATTACCTCCCTGGGGCAGTAGGAGATATTTTTTTAATTGGAATTAGTCCATGACACAAGAGGCTCTTAAATTTACGTGATGAATTGTTTACAGTCACGTGGCATCCGTCAGGCTGCCAGACACTGGGGCGCACGGATTCGCGGTACCCCCAGATGAGATCTTACCCACATGCCAAGCTACACTGGACGGGTTACTAGACTTCTTTACCCCACTAACACCAAAAGACGAAACAATCGTACAGCTTAGGGCTGGTACACAAGAGAACCTCGCCTCTTGCGGCATTTTGTTCATTTGTAACGTAATTGTGTGTATTTGTGACAGATTGAAATATTAGTGTTTGTTTATTATTAAACCTTTGGTTGTTTAAAAATAATTGATTTTTTTTTTATCAAGAGGATCAAGTTAATGATTTTAAATAATATTCAGTGCAACAATTCTGTGGTAGAAAGCTTACGACACCTACCTTATTCAGTCATCCCTCTTCCTCCAACGCATAGCTGCATCTGCTCACGCGCCAACGTTGGCCTAATGTGTGCAGCGCCCATTATCGTCATACCACCTGTACCCGCGCGCGATTTGGTGTTCTAAAGAAATCAAAAGCATATATTTTTTTAAATATTGAATATTGAGATTTTCAATTTTTCCTTTTGTTTAAAAAAAAAAAAAAAATTTCGTTACAAAATTAATCAAAAGCATAGTAATGATCTAATGATGAACGACATGATGTTCCGTATTCTAAAATTTGTGGCTAAACGATGAAAAGTATCTCTAAGACTCTAACTTAGATGAAACCGTAACCTTTAAGATTTCAAGATGTGTTCGTGGATTATTTAGACCTCTTTTGTGAAAGAATATTTAGAAAGGTGAGCATACAGCCAGAACCATGACATAAACTAGACGTCAACCGTCACCATTTGTCAATCACAGCAGCGAAATGGAAGTTTAGAGAGTTTTATATACCTAGTTATGTTATTTACGTGTTTCAAGTCAGTAAATTGTGATACACATATTGAAGCAATCAAGCGGTGATGACATTATTAGAGCTTTTGCCAAAACTGAATATCGTATGATTGTTTCAATTTGATATACTATAAATAAATAATCGGACTGTCTTCAATACAGTGTTCTTAGACGTATTTGTATAAAGTGATGTTGCACTCAACAGTCATAGCATATGTTATTTTCTTACTCTTTACAAAGTGTAATGGCAAATCCTATAGGGATCATTCTTTAGTCCACGTCATTCCAAATACTGACCTAGAGGTGGACTTTTTCAAGGAATTTGAACAGTTATACAATGTCACATTCTGGAAGAAGCCTAGTTTAGTTCATAAATCAATCGAATTTAGTATAAGTCGTTTAGATTTTGCAGAACTTGTGAGAGACACTAATGACATGAATATTGAATTTAATACTGTGATTCGAGATTTGCAAAGGTAATATTGTTTTTTTTTAACTTGCTGAGTTGACTTTTTTAACTTGTTACTATTACTTGTAATAAGCTGACAGAAAATTACGCTTTTTGGGTATTTTCAGTGCCTTCGATAACCAAACAATTAAGGCGTATGTAAGGCGCAAAATGGAGACATTCGATTGGGAGAACTACTATAGTGTAGAAGACATTTATAATTGGCTCAGAGATCTCAGCGAAATGTACCCAAATGAAGTGCAACTACAGTACATTGGGAGGAGTGTTCAAAATAGGCATATTATTGCTGTAAAAGTGAAGTTAAAGGGATCTAATGTTAGGTTAGTCTTATGCTATACGTACAGTCGAGTTCTCCAATATATGTACACTTTTTTACCAACTCGAATGCGGCCGCTAACAATTAGTATGCAAACGCGTTCGATTAGGTAAAAAAATGTACATATATTTATGAACTCGACTGTACGATATCAGAGGTCATACTAACGACAATGTGACGACATCGTCATATGCCTACTTCTTATAACCGTAGTATGCTAAGTAGGATCAATGGCACTAAATTCTCATTCTATTCTGTCACGTTTTTTTTGTTAACTGAGTTGAATTCTAGTAGTAATAAAATAACTGTCACAATATTCTGTACACATTGGGCCAACGTTGGCGCGTGAGCAGATGCAGCTATGCGTTAGAGGAAGAGCGCTGTATATCGTTCTCATGCGTTTGCATAGCTGCATCCTACTCACGCGCCAACGTTGGCCCAATGTGTACAGCCGGCATTACAGAGGCAGGTAAGAACAACGGTTGAACCGCCGAAACGATTTCTTCAGAACGGCAGAAGTTTGCAATACTCAACCCGTAAAGAATTAAAATTAAAATACAAATTTTAATTATCTTCATACAAAAAATGTATGTATAGATAACGGTTGCTGATTTATAATGGTATTCCAATCCTAGCGCAATCACTAAATTTGATTTGCCAACTGTATCGTTTTTCCGAATTTTATTTAGGCAAACAGCGAGTTTTCTTGAATACGGCAAAGTTTTTGATTATTTTTTAGGTTAGGTTAGGTATTGTTTTAGATAATAATCCAGGAAATGTCACCGTTTCAGAGAAAACCTACTTATTGTCGAAATGAACATTCGGAAAACGATATAGTAAGGGAAAAAGAATTGTGATAGAAGCCTAGTAATAATAATAATAATACTTATCCCATGTTTTATTATTATTATTACTATTAGGAGCCTATGGTGTCCGACTGCTCCCTCAGTTAATCAGTAAAAAGGTAACCAGTTACAAAAAATTACTCTTACAAAATATTCACATTCATCAATTTGTAGTTTAGCGAAGGAGTTCCATACACTAGTGCAATCGTGCTCAAAAGCAAAGACTAACTTGACTTGACTTACAGTCGTTTCAGAGTATTTATGAAGTGGCCTCTGCCCGCGACTTCGACTGCTTAGAACTCGTTTATATCGTAGCTCCATACAAACATTCATAGGGAATTATTTCCGGTATAAAAACTATTCTATGTTCTTGCTCAAACTATCTCTATACCAAAATTAATCTAAATCGGTTCAGCGGTTTAAGCGTGAAGAGGTAACAGACAGACATACAGGCCGACAAACACACTTTTGCATTTATAATATTAGTATGGATTTTGAGTCGTCTATTATCGGCTACGAAACCATTACAAAACCGTTGGGACTGAATGTGATAATGAATACGAAATGTATACATATCGACTCGGATACACCTTTTCATGTTTTATTTTCTTACAGATCCAAGGTTATAATCGAGGGGGGTTGCCACGCTAGGGAGTGGATATCTCCCGCGTTTGTTACCTACATGATACACACAATATTAACCATTAAAAACTCCACTAGCGAGGAGTTAAAGGCAATCGCATATTCATACGAATGGTTTTTCATACCTTTACTCAACCCGGATGGATACTCTTATTCGCAAACGACTGTGAGATTTCATTTATTTATTCACGAAACAAACTATCGTGAAAAACCTTGGTTTAGATAGTTCAACTCATCGAATTTAAACTTTCGTTAGACATGTCTAAAATACTACTAATGAATCCACCGTTAAACTCACGTATTAGGTAAATGTCACGGCAGGTGAGATGTTTCGAACTCTTTCGGGAGTTCTTCTTCGGGATGAGTGTTTTCGCGGTAATGTCGCTTGAAGTACTGAATTGCCACAAAAACTCTCAACCTGAAAAAGAACTCCCGAGGAGTTCGTAACATGTCGCCGGAGGTGACATTTAATACGTGATTTTAACCGTGGATTTATAAGTAGTATTTTATTTCAACTCATGTTTCCGCGCTGCTGTACCTATGTGTGCGTGCGCTTGTAACGACGCAGGTTTGATTTGTGCGGTAGTTAAACGGCTATCGTCGTTACAAGCGCACACACACACATGCAGACACGTGCAAAGATGATCTGTTTATTTCAGGATCGGTTGTGGAGGAAAAATTATCACGGAAGTTATGGCGTAGATTTGAACAGAAATTTCGGCATTTCATTTGGAAGTAAGTGTGCGTGTTATTTAGTTTTTCCCGAGGGACTATATTATGGGGTTCTTCAAAAAAGGAGTGTGTAAATTCTTAAAGGGTCGGCAACACGCATGTAACACCCCTGGAGTTGCAAGCGTCCATAGGCTACGGTAATCACTTACCGTCAGGTGGGCCGTAAGCTTGTTTACCACCGACGTGGTATAGAAAAAACTTGACAAGCAGGTGCTACACAATGTCAATTAGGGGTTTTCGGGAATAAGCATAAGCCAATAATAGTTATTACGGTCTCTTACACCTGTCAACTGTCGCTTGTCAAAAGCTGTGTATCCACTAGAGGCAGCCTCGGGCCGAGCGGCTGCCTCGGCGTGGAGACGCTGCCTAAATCTGAGGCATGAGGTTGAGGCAGCGTCTCCACTTGCGCTGCCTCGAGGCGAGGCAGCTGCTCGGCCCGAGGCTGCCTCTAGTGGATAGCTGCCTAAACGCCGAGGAGGGCTCAAGTGCGTTAGACCTGAGATCCTAGAGTCCTCCAAATTACTAAGCGCGGCTGACGTGGAGTTTTAAGAGGGAAGAAGTACCACATAACCCAGACTTTCCACAAAGGCTGTAGCTGTGGCTGGGGTAGTGTGCAGGCTAACTTCACGACATACTCGTAATAGGATTTTTCTGGAATTAGCTAGTTAGCGTTTGTGATTCTTCTAGCTCTGCCCTCCAAATTTTTATAGGCTTTTGTAAGGTAGTGAAATGTTATGTAATGTACCCATATCCGGTAGCAACTTGCTAAGCCATAATCTGAGACCGTTGCACGTAATAAATATCGCATAAGACGTATGTAACGGAAACTTTTTAGATACGACTAAAATCTTATCAGAATCTGTGAAGTAATTTTGTTCTTTTAAGTACATTATTGAGGATTTCCATAAGTCATCTGTGGTCTTCATCATCAATTCCGCTCCACCAAATTTATGATTTCCGGGTGTAAATACACGAGTTATAATATAAAATACCAAAATCACTACACGCGTGCCTAATATAATTGAGGAGTTCCCTCAATTCCTCATGGATCCCATCATCCAACTAGATTTTTGAATGGGATCAACCTAAAAGCATATCCTTCCAAACAAAAAAAAATGTACGGATCGGCTCATAAATGACGGAGTTCTGAGGTAACAAACATTGAAAAAAAAAAACATGATAAAAAAAAACAAAAAATACAACCTAATTGAGAACCTTTTTCTTGAAGTCGGTTAAAAACATTTAGTTTGTCATAAAAAAGTAATTATAGAACTTTGTATACATTTTTGAACAACAGAGCTTGGCGCATCAAAAGACAAAGATCACGCGGAGTACTGTGGTGATGCCCCATTTTCCGAGCCAGAAACATTGGCACTGGCAACCTTTACAAGGGAAAACAGCAATAACCTGGAGTATTACATCGCTTTTCATTCCTACGGCCAGTATCTCATCATCCCTTATGCGTTTGAAAAGGAACATTTGGATAACTTCGTCGAAGTGGTAAGTCAAGTCAGTCATTAAGTATGCCTGAGATAAGAGTTGGCCGAAAAGCATCAAAGTAGTCCATTGAAATAGAAACTCTATCATCAAAGGTAGAAGATTCTAATTCCATTGACAGCTGTATAAAAAGTTGGCCAGATTAAATAATCTTAAGGGGCTCCTAGCTCCCAACTCCCAATGACCTTCGATCTGTAACTGTCGGTTTTTTCGTGTTTTTTATAGCGTATCGTATTAAGAACAACGTGGTTTACCAAACTAGTATCCTATATTTACATCAAAACTCACAGTTTTCGGGATATATGGCACCAAACTTTGGCAATTTCTGGCCAAAAAACCCTTTTTTGGACGTAACTTTTGTAAAAATGAGTTAAAAATAAATATCTCTCTTGGGTTTTTAAAGAAGTCAATAAGGAACAGTTATATGTAGATTTCATATATAAAAGTGCATAAATAACATACTAATATCGAAAAGAGAGCTTTTTTGGACCATGTTTGAATAAATCATAAAAAAATAACTATTCATTATTTTCAAGAAAACTCTCGTGCAAATGTAGATAAAGAATTGAAGAACCGATAACTGTTTTTACCATAAATATATCTATAGTTTTGACGGAGGAATATCCACTCAAACCTCGTCAAAACTAGCCAAAAAGCGCTTGGAGCCCCTTAACCATAAATCTACATCTGTATTAGGGTGAGTGTCCACTCGGGCAGTGCGATGTAGCGAAGCGATGTGCAAGAAATCTACCAGGACGATATGAGTGGGCGAAGCTTGCAATACTGTTGGTAGATGTTTTCTTCGCACACCGCTCTGCTACCTCTCACAGCTTCGGTAGTTACTCACACTTAGAGTCCACTAGAGACGTAAAAACACAGATTTGCACATCCGTGGATGAAACTTTCCTACCATATCGGAGAAATTCTGAAAAAAGTTCAGGCCAAGAATACCCTAAACCGATGAGCATGTTTGAAGAATGTAAGGAAAGTGAATGAAGCAAGAAAGGTTTGTCAAGATCGTAGCAAGTGGAAACCGGTGATCTCAGCTTAGCCCTCCTGGATATAGGCGTGATTATATGTATGTATGTATGGTTGACAATCACCCATCATCATATCAGCCGAAAGACGTCCACTGCTGGACATATGCCTCCCCCAAAGAGTGCCAAAGTGACCGGTCCTGCGCCACCCGCATCTAGCGGACTCCCGCAACCTTAGCAAGCCTACCCACGCCGCGCCCAACACAATCACCCATATAATTACCTAACTAACATTAAGTTACGTTTATTTCAGAAAAAGTTAGCCGACCAGGTAGCAAAACGATCGTCAGAAAAATATGGGACTTATTATCAGGCCGGTACTGCTTTTGATACCGTTGGTAAGTAGTTGTATGATTTTCGTATACCTCATTCATGTGGCTAATCCCCGAAGGTCCGCAGCACACACCAGAGACCTTACAATACAAATGTTCTTTATTGCTCACCAGACATAGTAAAAATAAAATAGAAAAATAGAGGTAAATTAAACATAAACAATGTTAGACAACAGGCGGTCTTATCGCTAAAAAGCGATCTCTTCTAGACAACCTTTGGGTGGTGGCGACGATGCAAGAAAAGATGATTTGAGTAGGTGAAAACAGAAAAACAGAATATAACAACAACTTAACTATAACAAAGACTATACACTTACATAAATACATATAATACATATATATAAACCTACATGCACATACAATAACTAAATGTCATAGAAACGGTATCACTTACAGCCGAAAACAACAGCGCACATCAAGTAGGAATGACTAGTAACGGAAGAGAAAAATACTAATCCTCAATACATTTTCAAACATTATTTTTACTAATAACTACAACTTTGAAAAGTTGAAAAACCCCCGACATTTTCATTTCAAAGTCCAATATCTCAAAAACGGCTGAACAGATTTGCATGAAACATGACACAAAAAAAACCGCATGCAAATCGGTCCTTCCATTTGGGAGCTACGATACCACAGTCAGATACACAGATACACAGACACGTTAAACTTATAACACCCCTCTCTTTGCGTCGGGGGTTAAAAAAACCGGCCAAGTGCGAGACGAACTCGCGCACGGAGGGTTCCGTACAAACCTATAACAAGCAAAAGTTCTGTATTTGATATGAATTTCAATTTAATACCTCTACGCGTTTACGAGGAAAAAGGTAGTTTAAAATTAAAATAAAATATTTTTTGTATGATCTTAACTAAAAATGTCTACTTTTCGTAATTTTTCCGTCGTCTGTGCTATATGAAGTTTCTTCGTGCCAAGTTTCAAGTTTCTGTGTTAACGAGAAGTAACCTTTAGTTCTTGCGAGTACTCAGTTTCAAAATATGCGACTTAAATTGCTATTTCTTTTGATTGCGTTGACATAAAAGTTTGGTTTTGCTACATCTGAAAGTTCTAATAGCCCTGAGTATTTCACATTAATTTTAATTAAATACCTCTACACGTTTACGAGGAAAAAGGTATTAAGTTTAAAATTTTGAAAAATATTTTTTTGTGTGCTTTTACTAAAAATGTCTACTTTTCGTAATTCTTCCTTTGTCTGTGCTATATGACGTTGCTTCGTGCGAAATTTCAAGTTTCTGAGTTTACGGGAAGTACCCCGTAGGTTTTGCGAGTGTCGAAAATATCTAAAATTTGCAGTATAAACGACTGTATATTTTGACAGCGTTGGCTTTTAAGTTTGATTTATTCACAGCTCCAAGGGATGGAGAGGAAGGACTTGAGTATTTAATATAAATTTCAGCTTGATATCTCCACGCGTTCCTGAGAAAAATGGTCTTGACAGACAGACAGACAGACGGACAACAAAGTGATCCTATAAGGGTTCCGTTTTTTTCCTTTTGAGGTACGGAACCCTAAAAAGGACTACTCGCGTATAGTCAATAAAATTTCTGTCTTGAAATAGTCATCATCATCATCCCGGTTGTGCCCTAAATGAGCTAGGGGTCCATCTAATCCCCAGGATTTGGCATAGGCACTTGTTATTACGAGAGCGACTGCCATCTGTCCTTCCAACCCAGGGGGAAAACTAGACCTTATTGAGCTAAGACCGGTTTCCTTACGATGTTTTCGTTCACTGAAAAGCTAACGGTAAATATTCCGCACATGAGTTCCGGAAAACTCATTGGTACGAGCCGGGATTCGAACCCACGAACGCCGCTTGACAGCCGCATTTTCTGAACCACAAGCCTTTCGTAGCTTATCTACTGTCGTGAAATAGTATCAAAACAAAAATAGGCTCCTTAAAATTATTGAAACACAGTACCTACACAATTCGTACTGTACAATTTGATTTTTGAGAGATGACTGAGATTGCCGATTAGATAATATTTAACTTTATTTAAGTAAGTGCAAGTCCAGAGGCTCTAGTATAAGTTTTACCGAAACAAAACATTACGATCGCGTTTGCGTTTTACCCTCAATTTGTATGGGATTTGACAGCTAAACGCAAACGCGGTCGTAACGTTTTGTTTCGGTAAAACTTATACTAGAGCCCCAGCTATATCAAACACGTCTCCATTGTGTTTTAACAATCTAATGGAGTTTTCCACTTCCATTTAACTCGTATGGGAATCATGAAAGTGAAAGATTAAGATTTTCGTACGATTTCCTTCCTAGCACTTATAAAGAGAATCACATGTAAGTACATACTTTATATGTCTATCGTAGAGTACATCTATGCAACGTGTTAATAAAATAACGCAAAACCTGAAAACTGGTTGTTCAGAATCGACAGTAGAAAGTGAAAAAAAAATAGAAAAAAAATAATTGATTTTGCGTCGGCTGAATTTGTACGAAAGTTGGCCTTCCTAAGTACATTTTAAGTTGGTCGACTATTACTCGGTAACCAGTTATACCTACTTAGCCGTGATATTTTACCTTTTAAATTCATTATATTACTACTGCCACGTTTTTATTCACAGTCCCAGTATAGTAGCCATTTAGCTGGCAGGGGGGGGACATGACTGTATCTCGCAAACGAATCACTGAGTTGAAAAATGATTTTTCAAGTATGCGGTTCCGCATATACTTAGCATAAACAATATGTATATTTAGACACCAAGTTTCTGATTCTAAGTGACTTAGAACTCAAGATATTAATTATTAACTATAATTTAAAATTGCCGCCATAAAATTAAAGATGGCAGACGGAGGATTTGGTTCCTATCACAAACTTAAAGCTATGGACCTAACAAGTACCTGAAAAAAAATTGGTGGTTTTGTCCAACGTGTCCACATTATCACCTGAAACTGCCCTACTAATATGCCTGTCATCAGGTAAACCGTATTTTTATTTAATTTCAATCAAAGTGGAAAATTGAAAATGTATTCGCCACGAGCGCGGTTTGAACCCGCGACCTCTGCTGGCTTTCTAAACATTTTTTTCTGCGACTAAATATTTACCGTGTACTTATTTTTCACAATAATGATCGTTAGATAACTTAAAAATTGTCCTTTTTTCCCAGGATATATGGCGTCAGGTATCAGTACTGACTGGGTGAAGAAATCTATTGACGTACCGTGAGTATGAATTCATATTTCTTAGTAAAAAACTATGTGTAGGTTAGGTTAGGTTAGGTTAGGTTAGGTTAGGTTAGGTTAGCCTGCTTGCTAGTTTCACTAAAGATAGCTGGCAGTATCATGCAATGGGTTAATTAGAGGTTTACTCTGGTTCTCAGATAGACATTATATTTTCAGTTACGCGTTGACTATTGAACTCCCCGACCAAGGCTACTACGGCTTCGCTTTGCCCCGCCACCTCATCCATTCTACTTGCGAGGCAACTATGGACTCATTAATACCTTTCTTACTCCCAGAAAAAGACGACCTCGACAAATTGAGAGAAGGAATGCCTAATGGCATAGAACGAAATAAAGGTTTAGAGGATTTGCTTTATTGCTACGCGCTTTTGTTTATTTTTTTAGGTTTGAATATACACGATTGACTTAAAATGCATGAGTTGGTTGCATCATTTAAACACTATTGCTGACTGCGGCACGTTCCAGGTGTGAGTATTGGTAGAAAAATAATTTATTTTTATTTATTTTATTTTTAATTTTATTAAATAATTGAGTATCCATGACATTACAGTTTATCCAATGCGTCATGACACTTATAACTTAGCAAATAACAATGATTAAAAATTACAATGGTACAGTTGATTCCTTGGCATCCATCGTCTCACTGAATCTCAGACATTCACAACACACAGCCGCCCATCGCCAAGCAAAAAGGTCACATTCGGGTGCTGATGCCATGAGCGCATTAAGCTGAGAGAGAGCGCGGAGCAGCGGCGAGTTCGCGACACAGTACGGGCCTCTGGCACCGCTAATAAATCGCGTCGTCGCGTCCTGAGGGTTATTCTGGGCACATCTGGAACAGCTAGTCGCACAAGTCGACCCACTAGTTCTGGACAGTCCGACTCTCCTCGCAGGGCCCGGCACGCAGTGACCAACAAACTGTAATTGCGCCTGACCTCTAGGGAGTTGTAACCTAGAGTACCGAGAATATATTTTGTTGGGTATAATATACTTAATGTAGAAATTATTTCATACAATTCGATTTATTCTGTATATCTTTGAGTGCGTTGTACCTACAAACCTTGCACCATGAAATATACGGTTAAAACTACTTAAGATGAAAAACAAATAGGGTCTCGACATAACAGTGTGATAGTGTCGTACACCGCTACAGCAATGTAATTCACATTATTATGTGAAGCAACAAGTGAAACTAAAAGATTTTTCAAAAAACCCAACTGCTTTTTAGGGTTCCGTAGCCAAATGGCAAAAAACGGAACCCTTATAGATCCGTCATGTCTGTCTGTCTGTCCATCCGTATGTCACAGGCATTTTACTCGAAAACTATAAGGTGTATTTGAATAAATTTTTCAGAATAGGTGTATTTTGTTAACCGCTACATAGTTTTGTAACTAACTTACTAAAAAAAATTTTTTAGGGGTGCACTCCATACATAAAACTGAAAGTTATTTTTTTTTTTTCATTACAAGCCCACGTGTGGCACATCAATCGATAGGCCTTTCAAAATAAATAAGGTTTCTCAGCATTTTTTTTGATTAAGTGAATAGAGTCGGAGATAATCTCCTCGAAAGTCACTAAAATTGTGTCCCCCCCCCTCTAATTTATGAACCGTGTATTTTAAAAATATGAAAAAAATCATGCTCATAGGGCTTATTAAATTCTCTCAGCGAAAATTGTTTTGAACAAGATCGGGTCAAAGGTTTTTGAGATATTTCTAAAAAACTGCCTTCCTTAAAGAAAAGGACGTAAGTGCCATATGATTTCAGTAACGATACGACCTTTTTAATAGGCACGGAACCCTCGTTGTGCGTGGTCCGATACGCACTTGGCCGCTTTTTTAAATTTATAGCCTATGTCACTCCCACGATTAAGAGGAATCCAACAACACCTCATATGTCGAAATCCTTCAAACGGTTTAGGCTGCAGGGCGTGCCGAAGAATAAGGTCACATACATACATAAATACGCTCGAAAAACATAACCCTCCTCTCCTTCGGCAGTCGGGTAAAAATGAAAGTATTGTATCTTCCCAATAGGGATATCATATATTCATTTTTGCTTTCATTTGCAAGAATCGCATGTAGAATAGACCACGAAAGTATTTAAAAAAAATACTATAAGTAAATTATAGTCAAAAAATCCTGTTACAAACTGACAACTTAAACTTTCACGCCTACAGTTCCTGTGACGTCACTCATGTGTGTCACTGCTCTATTTGTTTGTCCGTGGTTCGTCCCTAGATGTTATAGAGTTGCTTATGTTTTGACTTAGGACAGGGAGTGACGTCACCAAACGCTGATTTTTGGATTAAAACACGTTCCGTTTCACATTAGTTCAAATCGTTATTAATGTAATTAGTATAAATTAAGGTAAAAACGTTTCAGTAGCTATTAGTTCATGTTTTTTCTACATTTTGGTCACAAAATAAAAGTAAATATTTAAGCTGCATCTTCCCTATTACTTACTAAGATAAAGGCTGCGACTCCCAGCAGTCTCAAGATAATCAAGACACAGGTAACAATCCAATAAACAGGAATAACCAATTAATTCATATACAAAAGAAAAAGTAACGCCCTAAAAACTGGACAATTAAACCCAAACTAAACTACAATTTAAAACGAAGCAATAGAGTTCCAATTCGTTTGACGGCATCCAATACGATACTCATGCCATTAATGATGGACGGTATTATCCAGTGGAACAAGATCCCTTGGGGCGCGCACGTTGTAATCCTATTGGTAGCTTGCATAGAAATGCGGCAGGTCTAGTTATAATGGTTGATGTTACCGAAATAAATGGCACTAGATCACGTGATATGACGATTTGTCGTGACGCCTAAACGATTACACGGGTCATTACTCATATTACCACCTTTGATAACATCATTTTTGCTTCCATTACAGAATTTATTGACTACCAAGGAAGCAGATGTCGGTATACGTGAGAATTAGGAATTGCTGATTGAATGTGGTTTATCACGCTAAATTCAAAATGTGTTGTAATATCGTGATATGTAGTCATTTGTGATCAGTGAGATAAGCAAGAATAACGTAAATTAAAAATTAAAATTTAGATTTCTGTTTTTGATATCTCACACGCGCGATGTACGACTTATACCTCATTTCAGATAATATTACAATTTAACGGGCAAATTCTTCGTGGAATAATTTCTTCGTTCGTCTAGGAAACCTATCAAAGGGCTATATTGTGCTAGTTTTACTTATATCGATCATTAAGGTAGTTCGCTTTTCATATAAAAGGTCATTAAATTTGACATTCGCGGGGTAACGGCGTGATATTTTAAGAAACTCATGTAACAAACTTTTATGAATTGGCTTTCCATTTGCGCGAAATTCCCCCTTTCCTAGAAAAAACTTGTATAATTTCAGAAACTAGTTTGGGATGTCTTACTTCGGGAACACTATTTTTTTAAATTATTCTAGTTTAGACAAGTTTGTTCTAGGAAAGGGGGAATTTCACGCAAATGGAAAGTCAATTTAAGAAAGTTTGCTTCAAAAGTTTCTTAAATTATAAAACTTTACTCGACTCTTTTTTTGTACCTTATTTCTTAGATCGCTATTATTTATTAAGTTAATTGTTATACAATGTTACATAAAAATATTAAAAGTATTATCACGCCCTTAGCCTGCGAATGTCAAATTATGACGTTTTGTATGGAAATCGAACCACCTTACGTGCTTTTCATACATAAGTACATAACATATTTTTTTTGAGTTTCAGAATGGTTTTCCTTGAAATCGCATAGCTATTAACGCTCGATTTTTCTTATCTTATATGGAACAGGGTATAGATACTCTGCGGTATGCAGCGTGCAAGTACAATATGCTAGGTACTTAAATTGAATTAGAAAATTAAAGACACGTTAGCTAAAAGTATAGCTGTGTAACTTGGCTTTGACCACCATTTCTAAATGCATACAATTGATGTTTTCTTTTTGCCCGTACTCAGGAAAAAACAAATTACTTAGTACCTACTACTTACATAGTATTAATGAAAGTGAGGAAATAAAACTAGTATCTCTGTACGAGTAAGCTGAAGAACTCGCAAGCTTTTTTCCAAAACATTTTTTTTTTAATTTCTTAAAACGAAGTGACAAAAAAACTATGTACGAGTACATATACATAATGATTAAACCGGCTCATAAACGAAAGTCGGTTGAGAAATGCGATCTGTAGAGCAACACACCTGAATGGCCGGACAACTAGAAATCCAGATATAGGAAAGAATTTCTTGAATGTTTGTTCGCTTCGCTCACTCGTTTAATAATCATCAGCTTGAAGGGCAAGTTTTTTTTTAATAATGTAGTGTTCCTATCTCATTTCTTACAATTTACATTATCCGTCAAGCTCAAGCACTCTACCATTAAAACAATCCTCGAATCAAATTCAATTAACATATTATTAACGACTGATTTGATGAACAATCGAAATCATACAAAACTATTTCAGTTCGATATATTTAATGCATTTTACATCTCCAAAACATCTTTAAAGCTCCAAAATCTGGGTTAAAATCATAAATTAAACACACCCCATTGTACTTGGGTCCAAGTAGTGGAACTGAACTGAAGTGGGACACTCGGGCCTTGGCAAGAATATTGCTGTGTCTTTAAATTTCCGGCTTAATTCGTATTCCGCTGTAATCATTAAGCTAACGAGACATGCTGGGGTTTGATAAAATTCGTTTGGAATGAGAACACAATATTGTTTGTGTCTTAAGTCTCAATACAATTTCCCATTATTTTCTACTAAAATGTTACAAGCTAGTTCTGACTAAGTGAGCGCATTTTGTGATACAATTCCTCAGTATAGATAGACTAGATAAATTGATAATGGTTATATAGAAAACATAGCTATACAAAATTATTATTATAAAGACTAGATTCTTGTATCATGGCATAAGAAAATACAAGCATACAGTTATAAACCAAGACCTTGTGTTTCTTTAACTTTTTTCTGTATACAAACGTTAGGATATATTTTTCCCCTTAATTTGCTTAAATTGTCTAAATAAGCCCGCATTTTAATACATAATGCGCTTTGCTTAAGATGTTTTCCAAGCTACCACCGCAAACTTTGCTGGACCCGATCCAATCCCCATTACCTATCCCACTTTACTTTCTATCCTACTATAAACTTACGCTCTCTCTTGCAGATTCCAGGCATTAGACAAAGAAGGTAGATTTTCGTTTCGATTAGTTTGTGTGGCGCGTTTCTGAATGTGTCCGTGGGATTAATTGAATAGAACACAGGGAGTTCTTCGTTCTAACCTTTTCTATTTAATAAGAGGACGCCTGAATGGTTCATTTTTGCTGAATGCACTCATTTAGCTTAATCGATTTGGAGGCTAAGATTTCTAGATAATGAATGGGATGCAAAAAAGTAAGTTTTTAAGGCGACTAAGAGCCGGGAGCCTAAGAAACGAATACAGGCCAAACTTTGACCCATCTGTGCTCCAATGTCCAATGATTATATTATTAAATATTCAAAATGATTTTGGTTTCAAACATTAAAGGCGTCTTTCGATAAGTATAAAATGAGATCGTTAAGCTATTGGATGCGATGTAAAACAAGTAAAACTTTGGGTTATCTAACGTTTCCCCGAATTTCATTTACCCGAATTTTATTTGCCCGAATTTCATTTGCCCGAATTTCATATTTCATAACGTTTCATTTTCCATAATATTAATTTGACATATTATTATTTTCCATAATGTTGTATGCCAGAATCATTCATATGTCATAAACTTTATTTGCTATAATTTTACTTGACAGAATATTCATTTGCCAAACTACATTTCTGCGCGCCGTTAGAATGTTGCGAATGTTCGTTTCTGACGCTTCGCCGGCCGCTACCGCGGCACGCTCGCTTCGCTGGCTCGGCTAGCGCGCTGTAGGGTCGCAGTTCTACCTAGCACTCCTCCTCGCTTCGCTCGTCGTCGTACCTACACCGACCTTTAGAGTTTGAATAAAAAATAATAATAATAAAAGGCGCCTATTATAGCAGCTAGTTTACCTGTCGGAGTTAAGTGTAATCGTGCGTTGGTGATGGTACGCCCCGCTTTCGTTTCTGGGACTCAGTCTCCCGCCCTCCACCCGGGCTCCCGCCGGAAACTTGCTTCGTCTCCGCGAGCTTTTATAGGTACTCTAGGGGTAGGAGTAGGACAGACCGTGGAAGTGGGGTGCGCTGATTCGGGTTTTGGTAGCTATTTTTCATAATGTCACTCATTTCACACAGGTGTTTGTTATGATATTATGGAAAATAACAATTCTGTCTTATGAATATTATGGTAAATAACAGTTATGGCACATGAAATTATGGTAAATAAAATGATGGCCTGTGAATAGGATGGCAAATGAATTTCGGGCAAATGAAATTCGGGCAAATGAAGGAATACCAAAACTTTGTACCAGGATTTTGTTATGCTTAATGTACTAAATTTTATATAAAATACTTTTTAAACTACTTATATGATACAGAGAGAAAGAATATAATGGAAAAATAAACCATCTTCGTCTGTAGCCCCCGACAGGAATATAATATGATCGGGGTAACATCCTCGTTAAAAATAACACGAAACAAAAAATATTTAAGTAAATAATTTGTTTCATTATAAATGTATAATAAAATACTTTTTATCGAATAGACAGATGGATAAAGGTCGTGCTTCTATTCGTATCTCCTACTATAATATTAGGAGTCGTTTTTGCACAGCTACAGGCAACCTGCTTTATTTGAATACGATAATATGAATTGGGTCGATTGTTTTAATTAGATTTCTTTTACAGCAGATATTTGACCCAGTTACAATAAACGTCATCCCGGTACAATAAACGTCAATGATGACATATGACGACATACATTGCACAGGGATGGCAGCTGTCAAATATTGCCCGTGCACTTGCCCGTATCCTATTGAGCTTTTTGGCGGACTGTAAGTTGGGTGGCAAATCAATATTATGGCACCATGGAGCTGATTTGATGATGGAGACAGAAGGTGATTTAACTTAAACCTTTGTTTGAGCTCAACGAGTAGTTGAGGAAAGTACAGTGCAAAAAAATTGTACCCTTCTTTTTGTTTGATAGAACCTATCTATTATATAAAACTTTCGAAGTCCCCATGTCTGCACTTACTCTTTCTATATTATGTATGTATGTATGTCGGCACTTTATTGTACTTACACAATAATAGGTTAAAGAATATACATGTCACACAATAAATCAATGTACAGAAGCGACTTATGCTTCGTATACATAAATTAACAAATCTATTAAAATACAAATTTTGGTTAAATTACTTAAATCTGACAGAAACTGACACGAACTACAGGCTTAAAGTGGCAGCACAATTGCATCTATACCATTGTATTTACGACGTACTGAATTCAAATCCATCAAACCGAACTTCAATTTGGAAAGCCCGATACTCAATTACACCAATCAGATCTCGCTTGGAGCCGAGCCAGATGTCTAATTGGTGGGATTCTTGTGATACATTGGACGGAATGTTTTATTTATACGGAACTATTCATTTAGTCTGTTTAAATTTCCAGCTAAGGTAAGTTGGGGTAAGACTATCGCCGGTGTAAGACTATCAGTCCATCTGGGGCTAGACAATAGTACATTGTTGTATAGGCTAGAAAGTAGGCAATAGATGGACGAGTGTGTTCGAGGTCCGAGCCGCAGGTGAGGACCTCGAGCTGTGATTGTTCGAATCGCTGTTCAAACTGGACTACAAAAACTTTGTTGGACAGTTTGAACTTATAGGAGCTATGCACTATAGTTTAGTCTTTAAATGAAAAGGCAAGAGTATCTACTGCACTATATAATGTCACAGCTAAAATAGCAAAACAAAGCGAAATTAGCGAGTGTATGTGCGCGGGCGAGAGCGACATGCGTCTTGCTCGGAGCCGGATCGATGTCTGCCGGCGCGAGCGCCGCTCGACTGGGAGCCGGTCTGCTACCGCGCCGCCTCGCGCGTCTCGTCTTCCCCCGCGGTGGCCCGCGGCGTAGGGATGGGAAAGTGGTGCGCTAGTGATGCGCCACACCACCCCCCTCGTAGAATCAGCGTCCTGCAGAAAAACAATCAGGAAACATTACACGTCGGCCAGACCGAGTGGTTTTAACTGGCGCGGAAGCAGGCGAGCTGAAGTTGGTAGGTGTGTCAGTGTCACTCAGAGTGAATGCTGGTTTGACACGATCGATGGAAACAGTCACCGGTCCTCTAGGTAATTCAACGGTGACTGTCTTATCTGTTCTGTTGAGAACTCGAAATGGGCCAGTATATGGTGGCTCTAAAGCACCTCGCAAAGCATCTTTACGAAGAAAAATATGAGTACATATTCTCAGGTCTTTGTGGACGAATATGGATTTAGTAGCATGGCGGCTCGCTGGTGTCGGTCTAATTTTAGAAACGTGCTGGCGAAGTTCTTGCAAGTACTCTGAAGGTGACATCGAGTGACGGTTATTAGAGTGTAAGAACTCACCCGGGATCCGTAACGGCTCACCGTATACAAGCTCTGCAGCTGAGCATTGGATGTCATCTTTCCAGGCGCTCCGCAGTCCAAGCAGAACGATGGGAAGGGTTTCGGTCCAGCGAGCGTCACTGTGTGCCATGACAGCGCTTTTCAGCGTTCGATGCAGCCTTTCGACCAAACCATTAGCCGCTGGGTGGTAGGCCGTAGTGTGATTCAGCCTGGCGCCGCAAAGATCTGTAATGGCATTAAACAGTCGTGATGTAAACTGGCGTCCTTGATCTGTGGTGACCGTTTGTGGGCAACCAAACCGTGAGATCCATGTCTCGACGAAAGCTTGAGCGACAGACTCGGCTGTGATGTCACGGAGTGGTTTGACTTCCGGCCACCGAGTGAATCGATCCACGGCTGTGAAACAGTATCGATATTCAGCCGATGGAGGGAGTGGGCCAATTAAGTCAATATGGACGTGACTGAACCGTTCTCCTGGTGTCTTGAAGGTGCCGACTGGAGAAGAAGTGTGTCGATGTACCTTGGCTCGTTGGCATGACTCACACGCTTGGGTCCAGCTGCGACAGTCTTTGCGTACAGAGGGCCAGACGAACCTGTCTGTTACCATCTTGATAGTAGTCCTGGCTCCCGGGTGGCTCATGCCGTGCACAGCATCGAAGACTTGCTTACGCAGTGCCGTGGTGATGAAAGGCCGCGGTCTCAGCAGTGAGGTATCACAATATAAGAAAATGTCGGTACCTGGCACTGGGACTTTCTCTAACCGCAGCGATGACGACGGTCTTTCGATGAGACCTTGCAGCTCGGCGTCAGCTTGTTGAGCTTGAGCGAGGGCTCCAAAGTCAGGTGGCAGCGTGATGGCTTCGATCCTCGAGAGTGTGTCTGCGGTGACGTTGGTTTTCCCCGAGATGTGCTTTATGTCGCTGGTAAACTGTGAAATGAAGTCTAAATAATTAAATTGCCTTGGGGAGCATTTCTGGTCTTTCTGTTGGAAGGCGAACGTTATGGGCTTATGATCTGTGTATATCACAAAGTGCCTGCCTTCGACCATGTATTTAAAATGCTTTACACTTTCATAAATTGCCAACAACTCTCGATCGTACGCGCTGTACTGCTGCTGCGTCCGAGTCATCTTCTTGGAAAAGAACGCCAAAGGCTGCCATTCCTCTTTAACTAGTTGTTGCAGGACCGCGCCCAGGGCTGTGCTGGATGCGTCAGTAACTAGGGCGAGCGGTGCGTCTACTACTGGGTGAGCTAGTAAGGTAGCATGTGCTAGATTGGACTTACATTTTTCGAAAACTTCGAGCTGTTCTGGATTCCAGGAGAGTGAAGTTGTACTCTTGATCTTGGGACCAGCTAGCATGCTATTCAGAGGTGACTGGTTATCGGCAGCATGAGAAATGAACCTTCTATAAAAATTTATCATTCCTAGAAATCTGCGTAGTCCCCCGACGGTCTTAGGCGCTGGAAATGTCGTTATAGCCTGTACCTTTTCATCCAATGGTCGGGTGCCCTCTTGGGAGATGACGAACCCGAGAAACTGGACTTCCGTTTGTCCCCAGGAACACTTGGCTTCGTTGATAAGGATGCCGTAGGCCTGGAACCTTTCAAATATTTGTTCTAGGTGCCCCAGATGTTCCTGTTGGTCACGAGAAAATATTAAAACATCGTCGATGTATGAGTAGACAAAATCTAAGCCTCTCAGCACCTCATCCAGGAACCGTTGGAATGTTTGAGCCGCGTTACGGAGTCCAAACGACATATACGGGAACTCAAACATACCGAACGTGGTGGTTATGGCAGTCTTGCAGACATCTTCAGAGTAGACTGGGATCTGGTGGTAGGCTTTGACCAGATCTATCTTTGAGAAAACCTTACAACCAGCCAGACGATGCGAGTAGTCCTCGATATGATGAACTGGGTATCTGTCGGGAACGGTGCGTGCATTGAGTGCACGATAATCCCCACACGGTCTCCAACCGTTCCCTTTCTTGGGAACCAGGTGAAGAGCTGAGGCCCATGGCGAATCTGACGGGCGTGCGATGCCTTCCTGCAGCATCTCATCGAACTGGGCGTTCGCTATCCTCAAACGGTCAGGAGCTAACCGTCGCGGTTGACAAAATACTGGCGGACCAGGCGTAGTCCGTATGTAGTGTACTGTCGAGTGCTTGACGATACGTGGTAGACCCGATGGCTTCGACAAGCTGGGGTACTGAGCTAATAATTGATGGTACTCACTACTGCCGGAGATTGTCTTTACGCTTGCCTGTTCGCACCGCCTGAGCTCCCCTGGTGACGTCAGTGTCGTGAGGCTGTCCACCAGCTTCCTGTTCCTGCAATCGATAAGCAACCCGTAATGCGCAAGGAAATCAGCACCAATTATAGGTTTATCGACATCCGCGATCACGAAATTCCAGGTGAAGTTCCGTCTCAAGCCCAAATTCAAATGTTGCGTCAGAATTCCATAGGTATGTATAACAGTTCCATTAGCTGCAGTTAATACGTAATTTTCAGGTGATTTTCTAGCTAATCTATACTTCTTAGGTAGTACGCAGAGGTCGGAACCGGTATCTATTAAGTACTGAATTTTACTAGCCTTGTCTGTAATAAATAAGCGACTGGTACCGGTACGACAGCCAGTTGTCGCCTCGATGGACTGTCGTTCTAGTTTTCCGCCTTGAAATTGCAAGGCGGTATGCATTTCCGAGCATTGTCACTAAAAATACTATGATACCAGCACATACCTGGCTTCCTTGATTGGCTCCGACCTCGCGACTTCGACCTGCTGCGTGATCTGGACCTGTTTTGAAAACGAGAACGTCGACCGTTACCATCCAAGTTCAACTGTGCAATCTGCTGAGACAACTCGTTCTGAATGCGTGACGTAATCGATTGTTCCAGACGTCTAAACATGTCCTCGAACGTACTGGCATTAGCGCTAGCCACTTGTGACGGGCCGGGGGCGACTTCCATTATTTGATCTGCCAGTATCGCGATGTCTTCCAAACTTGCCGATTTTTGCGATGCAATAATTGCTTGTACTTGCGTAGGTAACCTACTCGACCACATGGTACGCAGGAAGTCGTCGCTTACGCCGCCTAAAGCCAACGCCCTAAGATGGCGGAGAAACTGCGATGGCGTCCGGTCTCCTAATTCTTCATGAGTGAGTAGTTGTCGCTTGCGATTCTCGTGCGAAATAGATAACCGGTTAATTAACTCCGTTTTTAACTTTTCGTATTTCCCGGTACTCGGCGGATTAGTTAAAATATCACGTACTTCGCGCGCAGTCTTATGATCCAATTCGCGAATGACATGAAAGTATTTAGTTGCATCGGTCTTAATTCCAGCGACTTCAAATTGTGCTTCCACCTGCGCAAACCAAACTTCAGGGTCTTCCGCCCAAAACTGTGGCATCCGGACTGCAACGCGATCCACCGACGTTCCGGAATCTTCTCGAACATTCTCGACCGGCGCGGTAGGTTTCTTCGTTCGGTCGGTAACGGTTTCGTTGTCACTATCAGACATCTTGCCGCGGCGCGTGAAACAGCGAGTCACTATAACTATAACAAGTTATTAAGCGTTCACGAGCGGTGTCACCAGCTATAGGAGCTATGCACTATAGTTTAGTCTTTAAATGAAAAGGCAAGAGTATCTACTGCACTATATAATGTCACAGCTAAAATAGCAAAACAAAGCGAAATTAGCGAGTGTATGTGCGCGGGCGAGAGCGACATGCGTCTTGCTCGGAGCCGGATCGATGTCTGCCGGCGCGAGCGCCGCTCGACTGGGAGCCGGTCTGCTACCGCGCCGCCTCGCGCGTCTCGTCTTCCCCCGCGGTGGCCCGCGGCGTAGGGATGGGAAAGTGGTGCGCTAGTGATGCGCCACAAACTCATAGATGGCCCGTTCGTGCGACGTCCAACTAACCCCAGCTTTGAAGCCTGAATTCTAACCATCTTTTGCCACATTTCCGAGCAGTGGCGTGAAAACATATATTTAGTCTTACCCCGAATCATATAAACTATTTTTTGTAGGAACTATATTATATAAATTTCTTATATGCACTAAAGAAAATAATTTTATAAAATAAGTACTTACTGTATCTACACTACACACTCACTAGGTACTACACTGAAGATACTGTTTTTTTCTGTAATTTTTTTAACCGTTTAGTCTTCTCCCTAATTTATAAAAACACACGGATACGAAAACGAACCTTACTATGCTTGATAAAAGGTAATAAAAGGCTGGTGTGAGTCTTACCCCGTAAGTGGGGCAACATTATTTAGTTTTCCCTAAATATCTGTTTTGAGTAAACACGCGTAAAAATCACTACACTTTTGTAAGTGCAAAAAAATCTTACGTTAGTTCAATTATTCATTTAAAAGTATTCATGTAAAATTTCGTCATCAAAACCGATCTTTAATTTCGAACAATAAACAGTGTTAGTCTTACCCCACCCTACCTTATTGTAAACACATGGTAACTATAATGTACGCAAATTATTATCGGGCTTGGGTCAGACTTATATTGCGGAATTTTACTGTTATATAACCCTATTATCTTCTGCCCGCGTCTCCGTCCGCATGGAGCTCGTTTATAGTAGCTCCCTCCATACAAACTTTAACTCCCCATTTCACCCTCTTAGGGGATGATTTCCGAGACTAAAACTATCCTATGTCTTTCTTCGGGACTCAAACTATCTCTATACCAAATTTCATCAAAATCAGTTTAGCGGTTTAAGAGTGAAGAGGTAACAGGCAGACAGACATACATACAGATAGACAGACAGACGGACGCACTTTTGCATTTGCATTATGACAGGGTTGTCATTTCATTGGACACAATATTAACTGGTTGACAAGGTTATATAAAAGTTAAATCTCTCAAAGTGATCGACATTTACTTGGTACGAGCCGGGTTTCGAAGCCACGGCCGCTGCTTGACCGCCGCATGCCTGGACCACTGGGCTACCGTAGCTTATTAACCTGATATCTTACATATTACACTTCCACTTACTAATCGATTGAAATATAAAGATACGGCTTGTTAATAGGAAATGATGAGGCGCTGACTGTAGAACTAAAAGAGGCGAATGTACACTCAGGTGCAAGGTCCTTTAAGTCGTTTTAGTTTTACGCAGGGACTGGCTATAAAACGCGCGCTAGCCAACTTGGGGTCGATTGGAGTCTCACGTATAGCATTAAATTTTGAGAACAATTTGTGTTGCGCGCTGGCTTCTACGTACGCTGTTCTACCGTGTCAAAACGAGTGCGTAAACATTGATAATCAAATTGGATTACGAAACGTGAGTGTCACATGGACCTTACCCGGTTATAGGCTTGAAGAGTAACTTTATGTTTATGTCAGGTATAAAACTTTAGAAAACATGCCTTTTCTTTTAGGTGAGTTTAGTGTCTTAATTTATCATTGCGGGTTAAAATCATTGTGATTTATTAGTTTAAAGCTTTAGAAGAAAACACAGAAAAGGAAGTATAGTCCGCCAATATAACTAAGTGCAAACTAGTCTTGTCATTTTAGTGACAATTAGTATGGAAAATCTATAAAAATCGTACCTAGCTGATGCTTTCGATCTAACGGATATATCATCATTTAAGTAACTTGAATTATGTCTCTCGTACTTACTACCTAGAAAATCCAACACTACTAGAGAGACATCAAAAAAATTATAACTGAATTAGCTCCTGAAAAGTTGGAAAAAATATGAATAAATGTTATATAATTTTTATTTTGGTAACTTAATATCTGCCTTATAATATTCAAGATGACTGTATGCTCCATAATATATACAAAAAAGACAATGAATTCTTCATTTAAATCTATATAATATAAATACATAGTTTGATGGATTTTTGAATAAATAATCTTAGGATAACGTTTTAAACTGAAATGATGTCGGTTAATAAACAAAAAATACGCAATTATTAATTATTGTGACAATGAACTGATGATCACTTCCCACATTTTTATTGATTTAGCTAGTCAGTGAGTCAACTGAGATCTGAGGGTGGAATCTAACATTCGTAATTATTTTATTAAGTTTGTAAGTCATTTTCTCTTTCTCATTTTTGAATCGGATTTAAGTCAGTTTTCTATGTACTCGTACTAAGTCACTGCCCTATGCCAATGAACCATGTCATGATGAAAAATAAAAATAGTATATCCTTGCTGTAGATATTTAATCTTGGGAATATTAGTGGAAGCCTGATTCATTATTCAGTAATGGTTAATGAAGCGTTCAAAGTAGTTTAAGTACCCAATAGACTATTCACAGCCGTTCCACCAGTAACTAAAAGAAACTTTCGAAAAACGTCCAGCAAACATGTCCGATGGGAACTTAGTTCTGAATTGAGCCTGACACCTTCCGGGATCACGACAACCAAACTTACTCATACCACCGGTAAGGGCGCCACTTTAAACCAATTACCCTGAAGTTAGTACTAGAATAGCTTAGTTCCTGCTTTTGCCACCGGAACAGGTAAGTTTGTACATAGATAATAAATTCATAAGTGAGCTTGTCTAAATTGTTGAGTCTGGCGTATCTGTCTGAAACAATCTGTGGTTGTAGCTCCTTGCTTCGTCAAGGTCGTATCTGGTTCGAAAGTGGAATGGAATAAGCGGACTTGCGTTGGAGAATAAGGTTTGATTTTACGTGACACAAAAATAGCATGACGTGGAGGATTGTAGTCGGTAGGTAAATATTTTGCGTAACCATGCATGTTACATAACAAAAGCCAAGTCCCTCATACTTGTCTATGTTTGAGAGTTTGTTTGAGTATTGTATTAGAAACCTCATTCGTTCAATTTACATATAGTACAAGAGGCGAGCTGAATGTCATATGTTACTCTCTACCAGTCAACATTGGGACAAATGACAAAGCACTTATCCCCCTGGATAAGACAATTCGTCACATTCTGACAAGTATGCGAGAGAGAACGAGTGGGCAATCATCGCTGATTTTTCAGCAAACTCACTATGATCAAACTTATTGATTCTTGGCCCAAACATCACACAGAAATCTCCATATTCCTAGCATGTAATTCGGTCACAAGCAAGTGGATTAGACAGGCGCGACGACAATAGGGATGCGGACTAAGATTTCTTTACGATGCCATTCGAACCAGTTTTTGGAGAGGAACAAATGTTTGTATGGGAGCAACTACAATTAAAGAACATAAATACCCAAAAATTTGAGACAAAGATTGACATCGCTGGCGGCAGCGGAAAACGCTTCATACTGATGACGTATCCACGCATGACGTCACTTGTACAAAGTAGTTGTATCGTTGTATGGAAAATCCGGTAAATTGTTGTTTCGGTCGCGAAATACTGCGTTTAAGTACATAGTTGTCATACAATTTTGTTTTTATAAAAGCGTAAGGATTCTATTGGCAGCTTTAAATTTAATCTTAGACAATAAAAAAAAATGCATAATTTTTCTAAACTTTCAAGGTTCATATCTTTTTATGATTTTAATTACATTTTATAATTTATACTTTATTACGATAATTTGATGGTTTACTATCAATTTAGCATCACGACGTTATCAATTTGAACATGAGACCGCATGCCTATTAGACAGGCGCGACGACAATTAGGTAGACTAACCTGTAATTACTTACTCCGTGTATAAAGGTTCGAGTTAACTAGTGGATCTGTGAGCATACTACACAAATCGGGAGAAGGAATTAAGAAATAAAAACTAAAATCTGAAGCGACAAATAAATCTATACTTACTATTAAAAGAAAATAAGCCACAGCTGTATGGCGATGGTTACGTGATATTATTTTTAAGCTAAGACTTAAACACCAGCACGAAAGAGGTTGGATTCTGAAGGATGCGGGACATCATTAATTGGCCACTTATCAATTAGTTTATTTATTTATTAATTGACAAATACATTTACGTGACATTACAGTATAACCAATGCGTCACGAAACTAAAAACAACAAATAATACTGTTTAGGCGACGAAACGGCGTGGCCCCGTTGCATCGTCATCTCCGGTGCAGGATTCGGCAGATTGCCCCGGAACCGTCGAAACACGGCACCCTTCGGCCAGAAGTCAGCTCATGCGATGGTCTCCTGCAGCGGCCGCGGCACGCGAACCACAAACAAGCTGAAGTGCACATAGTGGCGCGAACGCAGCTGGAAAACCCTCTGCGAGAAGCCGGTCTTCTGACGAACGTACTCCACCACATCATCAGCCGTGGCGGTGTAATGCAGGCGCGATACATATAGCGCCTTGCTCGGTGTGGCAACCCGTAGACTGGAACCAACCAGTTCTGCAGTACCACACTGACTCTTGCGCGGCTTGCGCTTCCTCGACACCGTTGTAAAACCCTCCTTATCCACATCGGTGCGCGGCGCGGGGGCTTCTCCTTTGGAGGAACCCGAACTGAGAGCGCGTCTCTCCGGTCGGCTGCGACAGACCGACCAGCTACGGCATCAGCTTAGCGATGACGTGTTTATATTAAAATAGAAAAATGTAAGTGGCCCTTATTTTCTTTGGAGCAATACCTCTATATATTAAAATATATATTAATTGAACCTGCTCACAAAATTTGTCAAATTTGTTGAGTGTCGGTTGAGCAATATGACCTGACCCCGTATCATGGTCGGCCTTATCAAACTATAAGTGACAGAATAGGGCGTCCGTCACTGGCTGACACCGTTCGATAGAACGAGACGACGCTCCTATCTTGTCACTTATCGCGTGATAAGGCCGACCATGATACGGGGTCAGTACTGACAAACGGACATCCAAGCTGAAGCAAAGAACTTCGTTCGCTTCGCTCCCTCATTCAACTAGTTTTTGTCACTTAGTTCTAAATACGCGCTCTACCTCAGCCAATTCCACAGAGACCAGTCACCCAACAAATCATTGTCCCAAAACAAGAGTACCGACATTAGACGCAACAGACAAACGTACAAAAACGCAAGTGTAAATTACACGTGGCATTAATCACGCTCCTGCCACAATAACATGGTTGACTTCATCTTCGAATAATTCTCTTTGTTCAGCCGTTGCCGTTTTTACCACTGCCGCAAATCACAGGTGGCGATAAAATTAAGGAGTACAATAATGCAAAACTTTACTAGATTCTATTAGGTACGGTATTCCCTAAATATCAAATACAAAATGTATGATAGACCTATTAGACCTGTTTTTTTTTATTGATTCGGTGCCGGCAATACTCCTTGGTAAAAGTTTCTTAAAATTACCCACGAGAGGTGGGTGTTCCTGTCATACAAAAACTTCTTGAATCATGTGACAAGTATATTTATTTATTTAAAGCTGGCAACAAAGCCCATATTACAAATATGTTGTAGCCATAACTACAAAACCCACAATATATAGATACTTACCCGTTTTTTCCCCATCACAAAATGTGCACACCGCCCCTAAAGAAGTTTTCACTTCAAAAAAACAAAACCCGGGTTGTCTATCTGTGACCCTTGGTTTGTATTTCCCGAGTTATAAAATAAGAAATAAAAAGTTATCTCATAGAAACAATTACTACGAAGAACGTATGACATACACGAAAAATTAAAAAGCTTTAAACGAAAATGGCTAAAAGACGGTGTCGTTTGCGCTGATAACCAGGTGGAAATTAGGGAAAATAAACTGGTGTTTACTTGAAGTCTTCCACCCTACAACCACCTGACTGCCTCAGAAGGAATAATATGTATGTATGTGGACAAGAATAATTATATTTCACGGGCTACAGTCGAAATGGCATGACGGATTTTAAATTTTAGGTATCGTAAGATACCTTTGATTTTAGTTCATAAAATACATTATTTACAATACAATACAATACAAATACTCTTTATTGCACACCTCACACAAACAAAGCAGTTAAAAAGAGAAACAATACAATAACATGTAGGTAGAGGTAGACAACAGGCGGTCTTATCGCTGAAGAGCGATCTCTTCCAGACAACCTTTGGGAATCGGAGAAAGAGATAAAACTAGATTATGTAGTAGGTGGTGCAGAGATTATAATAAGCCAAAAATCAAAATATTTATTTAATTTACTAAATTAATACTTCTCTGCACTTCACCTTTATTCTCGCTTGCGCTCTATCTCCTGCTACCGCTACATCTTGTCCCTCACGCATCTGCCGCCCGTACATCACATCGTGTCGTTAAGGGCAGGAGGTGGTCCGATAAATCAGCCACGTCGTCTACGCTCGCCTGCAGTCGCTAATGCGTGTTGTAATGAATGAGCATGCGATTCTAGATTTTTGTTTAAAATTACTCGTGACTTAATGGTAAGCCAATCAATTTATTTCGGAACTACAATGAGCGCTCATACAAAACAACTGAGAGAACAATAATCCTTTGCTATTCCGCTAAAAACGTGCACGTCTATTAGCGATGATGAGATGCACCTATTTGCGTATTTTTTCATGCGGTAAATGCGCCCGCCCTATCTCCGCACGTGCAAATAATTACAGCAAACCGCCACCAGTATTGACAAAACCTCGACATGACGTGTTTCGGCCTTCTACGAGGCATCATCAAGAGATGCTAGCAGGAGATGTTGCTTGCGTCAGGTCCTCAGATAGTCTAAGAAAATTAAGCCGAATATGGGCAATCAGGGGAAACTGTACCAATTTACAAAACAACACGAATTATTTCCCCTGATTTTATTAATTTGCTTGACGTATGAGCATATCCAGGAATATCGTTCTCGTAACTTATATTATTTCCGCAAAGTAAAGGCTGATTACATATCACTTACGTAACAATTGCTGTTGATCATTTAATCTACTAGGAACCAACCCTACTTTAACCTACGCTATTGACTATACAAACTAGAACATAGTGAGAAAGATTTGTGCGCGTCTATTGAACAATCTTCAATCCGGCTGTAAATTATATCCCATAAAAAACATTCCATGTAAGAAAGAGGCCACGTCTCGAAACTCTTCCACCGTAAAAAGTTGTGAGACATTTCGTAGAGCCAAGTCTCAAGCATTCTTATTAATCTTTATTAGTTTGCTAAATAAAATTCTGCAACTTGGCAATCTCTCAATTTTACTACATTTATGGATTTTTGCATAGGTACCTAAAACTATGTACCTAGTATTGTGTGAATTGCCAAGTCACAAAATTGTATTTAGCAATCAAATAAAGATTAATAAGAATGAGACTTGGCTCTACGAAATATCTCACAACATTTTACGGTGGAAGAGTTTCGAGACTTGGCCTCTTTTTTACATGGAGTGTTTCTTTTGGGATCTCACTTCTCATCTTCACTTCAAAACAAATACAAACAAATATAAACAATAAAAATTATGAATGCAGTCCCATTCTTGCTTTTTTCATTTTTTGCCCCGTTCACTGCAAATGTAACTTTGTAATCCTATATATTTATATGGGATATATTTATGCAGTTGGTGTATCTAGAAAAACTGGACCGAAATTGCAAAATAGTTTTAGTTTTCCCTTGATTTATACACTAAACACTAATTGTATTCTAAATTTGAAGCTTCTATGTCTGCTAGAAGTGCCTTAGACTTTTGATGATCGTTGAGTGAGGCAGTCAGTCAGTGACGAAATTAAGAAACTTTGAATAGTTATAATTCTAAAAACTACTGCTTCACATTAAATGAAATTTGAAATATACCGTGTTAATACAATGCCTTTTTGGTTACTGAAAATTCAGGCTTCTATTTTTATGCACAACGAAGTTGGGGGTCAAAAATGGCTTGAACTGCTTCGAGAAAAGGATGGTACGGCCGTGCCGCTGTTATGCTCGACTTGGTTGGGGGCACAACAATTAAGTTAGAGTTTAGAGAATTGTACTGAAAGCAAGGATAGGACACATATTACCTCAGCATTTTTCAATACCCAAAAAAGACAAACATTGGTTTTCCGCGACCGTTCTCATGTTAACCATGCATATGCAGGTAGGCAGGGCAATGATGAACCATCAAATTCACTTGAACCATCAAAGCTACACCATTTTATAACCATAGGACATTTTTTAAATAGCAGCAAATGTACATTACATACTAGGAATATCGCGTTAGGTCTTATCAAGTTAGTCTTTCTCCCGTTTCCCAACGAATGAATATTGCAAATCATCATACAATATAAAGAAAGGACATATTTTTATTAGAAGTTCAAGACACACGGTACCTGGGGTGCATATGCATTGAATTACTGCACAACAATCACCACATTAAAACCAATAAATCCTAAAAACAAGCCTCCTTCAGATAAACTTCCTGTTTTATTGACTTTAAAAAGCAAAGCCAGCCCTTAACTCGTTCACCCATAAACGTCCGGCCCTAGTTGAACCAAAGTAGCCAAGCCTTCGTTCGCTCTCTTAAAAGCAATCGATCAAATGGACGCATTTATTCATGTCCTAACGTACCTATTGCATATCAAACCGTCTTTCGACTCCCTATTCAGACTTTATGAATTCTCTCGAATTACCTTTGGTCTCAACATCGCTCCTATATTGGAAAGGGATAAAGGTACAGTCACAAAGATGTAACTGGGGGTTTCGATATGGAATTAGAGTGATGTTCTGCTATTGTTTTAAGCACATCAGCCGTTGGCCTAGCGCCAATCTCTGCCTGTAATTGGGATTTCGATACTTGTCTCTGGTTTACTTCGATTTGTTACTTGGCTGTACAGATCGTGTTATTCGGAGTGACTGTTCGGGTGTGTAGTCCTTGGATATATAATTATCGAGATTGGTTTTGGTCATTCGTATAAATTGTATTGGGGCTTCTAATCCCAAAACCTTATGTGGCTTACGTATACGTGAATATTTTTTATGTAATCTTGGCATTCAATCGCAGGCGACAGTGTCTTATTTTTTGTTTTGGCAGAGAATTAAAACTATCGTTGTAGTCAGATTAAGTGTTGTCTCCTAATTGTTTTTGTGGACGGTTAATTATATTTTATTATCGGCAGATATACTTACACCTAATTTGTAGTCGTTCTTAGTCAAGCTACTGACGCTATAGTATGAAGCTCTAGTTGATTTATGTAGTTAATAGATTTTGTTGGCGCTTCTAGAAGAATCACAAGCGCGTTTCCGACCCCATATTGATTTGAGGAGTCGTAGTAGTGTTGGTAGCTAGACGTCGAGATACGTGTCACCTTTCGAACTTTGTACACTTTCCTCGATATACAACGACTAAAATGGCGCGCAATAATGACATAAACAAGTTTATACCCAATACTGTTTTTAAGCCGCAGACCACAGTCCATACCGCGACCACTGCTAATTGTGATTAATGGTCGTTCACTCGTCGCCGCCTCGTTTGTCTTTCACGACAGACGTTTACTTTTCACTCCGGGGTTGCAGACTAGCAACTGGCTTGGAATTTTCTATGGAGGAAAGACGTTCACTAAAATAAATAACTTATTTTTTATTTGTTACTACCCTATACTGTGTCCCACTGCTCGGGAAATGCCTCCTCTTTTTTCCGCTCACCAATCTGTACAAAACGTATCAAGGTCGTCCCACTATCTTCTTTTCGGTTTGCCTCTACCTCGGAAACCATTTCGAGTGGAAAGAAATAATAACTTATTTAGGTTAGATTGCAACATTTCTAGGCTCCAAAAGAGCATTCAAAAAAATTAGAAAAAAACACTTGCTTGTCGAATCACTGAACTAAGTTCATGTAGCTCACATTTCTATCACATATTTCTATTGCAATAGAAATAGCGATTGATGTAAACTATAGTCTCTGCTCTAGGAACATAGCTTATTTCACCAACGGGAATTCTTTACTAATAAACTTTTGAGCTCAGAAAAAAGAAGTATATATTACCCCTCTCAAATTCTCTTCTTACGTAAGGATGTTGATAGCTTGTTACTTATTTATCTACAACTAAATTTGTGGAAGGAGTTGCTATAAAACAGGACATCAAATAATGTACCAACACACAAAACATTACTTACTAAACCAATTATTTACATAGGTAGGGCAAATCCCACATTACCACGCTACAACAATCGTACTAATTACAACTCCAAAATTTCATAACATTTATCACTTAATTAATTACCATATCCACAAACGCGTGTCAATTTAATTGTTTTACCCAAATGCAATGTACGTCATTTTTGCCCGTCTGCCGCAATACTAAATCCACAAATAACGCCAACCGTAGGGTTCGTTGGCTAAAACTAAACATAAAAACAGACTAGAACGTATTAGCAGTAATTCACAGCGTGTTCCTTCTTACCTTACCACTCTTTTCTGTATCTTGACCCCAAAATTCGTAGCAACACGCGTACTCAGACGTCAAACTTACACTGGTTCTCGCCAGGCGTATTGGTGTTGTGGATATGAGATGTACTAAGCACTCTAGGCAGCAAGTAACGTAGAATCTATTTCTGTATTTACCCTGCAGTGGGTAGGGTAAATTACAACTTTTTTTGTGAGATAAATGGGAGGTTTATTTACGAATCCAGGGTTAGCAATAACAACTAATTAGCATATATTTTTAACCACAAACTACAGTGAGTAGGTATATTGCTGATGATATTTTGCATTGTTTTGTTTCATTTTTCGAGAACGTGTGCACTGTTTCTTTGTTTGTATATTACAGTTTGTTCTCATTTTATAAAAAAATACAAACTGTATGAAGAGAGGGCCGGATGATTATAGAAAGTTCTACTGGAGACATTAGTCTTCGTAATTAATTAACCTTAATTGTAATTATCGATCGATATCCAATTCCAATGGGATAGTAAACATTTACTGTTAAACATTGCTGATGCAGTAACTATTATAATGTGAACATACTACACCTTAATAAAAGTAGAGTGAATAACTCTGGTCTAAAAGCCATATTAAACCTCGAACAATTCGATAAAATAAACAAATCGAAAAATATAAAAAAAAACCATAAAAAATAAATTTTATAACTTCATCACTAAAATTTTCAAAAAGATTGAGATATGGGACCTGTAGAGGAGAACAGCTTGACAGCTGAGCATCCGGACATACGAAAGAATGTTGGCCCAAGTTGAAACGGAAAAGTTTGTTCGCTTCGCTCGCTCGTTCAATAAATTATTTATGTACTCATTGCAGTGAAGGATATAATTGTCGTCTGATTGATACAGAGTATAAAGTTAGTTATATGGGCTGATAATCTCTTTCTTAATCATTTTTATTTTTCGACAATATTTGACAAATTCTGAACAATATTCGCACAATTTGAAACCATTAAGTGACAAAACCTATGGGATCGTCGTCACTAAGTAGATTTTTTGTAATTACTTACACATTTTTAGGTTATATATTAGGATATTGTGTTTATTTGCACAGAATAAAGAGCTCTTACAACCTACCTAATTTTATCGCTGTCCCCTTATTTCACCGACAAACGTTTCACCGAATGGAAGGTTTCGCCGAATTTTCGTTTCATAGAATTTATCTCACTCACGGTTTCAACTTTTATGTACAGCTAAAAGGTAATTGAAGAACCCATTAGGTTACGTTAGCTTTGTTATATAACATTCATGAAAAGTTTACTGATTCAAAAATAAATGTTTCCTATTGGAACGATTGTCGGTAAAACAAAGTACAACCAATTTTATCCAATACCGACGAAAAATATAAATCTTCGAGAAATAAAAGTTCCACCGGGCCATCTACGCTTAACACATGCTCAGGTACCTATAGTCTCACCAGCTTACACCTCCAAGTTTACATTAAACAGATAAATTACACAAGTCACGTTTCCTGCTACTGAAACTTTGACAGCAGAGTTCGACAGCTGTTAATTTCCGAGAGCAGCTCACCTGTCAAAACGTCAACAGTTAAAAATGAACAGTAAAGAGCTCGCTTAACCATCAATGCGCGGCTAATTACTGCACAGTAAATGAACAGCAGTAAGTTAGCGAGTTCATATATATGTATTTCGACTTCTTCTTATTTAAGAGCTAAGCTCTTGTCGGTGTAGCTCAAATTAGGCCCTCCATCTACTCCGATCCCAGGCAACCTCTTTGACAACTCTTTTTGAGCTACTCTATGTAGTTTATCATTCTAGGTCTTCCTCTTCCTCGCTTCCCCTCTAGCTTTCCTTCAATAGGGATGATGACTAAGATTTTTTTGTGACGTCATTCGAACCAGTTTTTGGAGAGGAACATGTTTGTATGGGAGCAACTACAATTAAAGAACATAAATACCCAAACATTTGAGACAAAGATTGACCTCGCTGGCGGCAGCGCAAAACGCTTCATACTGTGTGTCTATACAAGTATGACGTCACATTTGTACATTTGTAATAATCGTAGTATGGAAAATCAGGTAAATTGTTGTTTCGGTCGCGAAATACTGCCTTTAGGTACATAGTTGTTATACAATTTTGTTTCTAGAAAAGCGTAAGGATTCTATTGGTAGCTTTTAATTTACTCTTGGACAATAAAAAAAAATCCATATTTTTTCTAAACTTTCAAGGTTCATATCTTTTTATGATTTTAATTATATTTTATAATTGATTCTCTATTACGATAATTTGATGGTTTACTATCCATTTAGCATCACTACGTTATCAATTTGAACATGAGGCATCATGCCTATTATATTGAGTATAAACTTGTCATGTATGAGGTGCCCTATCATCTTCCCTCTTCTATTTTATAAGTTTTATATATTTATATTGTTTGTATATTTTCCTACTGTTTTCCAACTCATAATAATTATCTGAAAGTTGGAGTTCATTCCTCGGTACGTTGCCTTGCACCCTGTATATGCTATCTTTTTTTACATGGCGTGATTTTTTTAAACGAGAAGAATAAATTATAAGGTTTTAGTTTTAATACATTATTAGATCCTTACAAATTTCTACCCAAGCACGTGTTTGGGTAGAAATATGTAAGGAGCTTATAATTTATTAAAGCTCGCATTCTATGATTTTTTCGTTCGCTGCTACAGATGCCTTTCAAAATGCTTAAATGCGTCGACATTACAATTTAAAACGCCCAGTATAGTGTAAAGTATAACCTTTAAAACCTCATCTGTTTGAAAAGCACTAACTGTATTTTTTAAGCACTTACAAGTTATAGATGTGCCTTTGCGACAAATCATTTACTTATAATAATATTGATGTTTAATAATATGTAGATATAACAATGTATTCATTGATGTTACTGACTTAAGAAGTCACTCGGATTTTAGTAGTCTAAGGTCCAAGAGACTACTGACCTACTTCCAGATTAATAACTCTTACCCTATAATCTTTTATCATTATTATCTAAGGAAGTGTTAGTAATACTGGAATAAAAGTCTTCAAATCTGAGCTTAATCGGTTTATATTAATTTACCCTTCGATTATGGTATTTCTCGTCATTTAATTGGACACATGTGGGTAGGTTGGAATTTTACATAGTTTGTTATGTGCGCTAATATATAACATTTTCACATGTACCCTAAAATGTGGAAGATACAGAAAATGCCACTGAGTTACAAAAATGGTACGTATTCGTTTTGTCACTTAATGAAATAAAATTATAAGGGCACTGCAGGAAATTGTGCAAATATTGTAATCGACGTCAGAGATGTTTTCATTTTTTGCCTTATTACAATGGAATAGGTGCAAAAATGTAAATATATCTTTACAGTACATATGGTGCTACTTTCCCGAACTAGTGCGGAAAAGAGCACTTTTCGTGCTTATGTCGAAACTTTAGAGTCATATTATGTACAGTAAAACGTTGTACCATACACGTGCGAATAGGTAATTCGCAACTCGTGTCGATTTAAAACACTCCCTTCGGTCGTGTTTTAATTTATCACCACTCGTTGCGGATTTCCTATTTTCGGCACTTGTATCGTAAATAACTATTGTCCTCGACTGTACACAATCTCTTCCAAATTACTTACCCACTTTTATCCAATCCAGACAAAAAGTCTTCGTCGTCTTATTAAGTCATTAGGTAGCAGTGGCGGAGCGCCTATACAAACAAGTCAATTCCCACCGGCTTGCCTCAAATTATTTTTTATATTCAATTCAATTCGAATTATTTATTTCAGAACATGTCCATAGTTGTTAGTAAAAAACATACTTACAAAAAACTTAATTCTAGTGTTAGTACCTACCTACATACGCCAACACATTTGACTGACCATCCTGTATTTATATAGAACCTCATTGAAATAAAGTGCACGGATGGTCAGGTAACAGCTGTTGTCGATAGTAGGTACAAACATTGAAACTTTATTAGAATAAACAATTAATATCGTTCCAGTGCTTCTGGATACCGCCTTCAAATTTGTCAAAAATTATAAAGATTAGATTAGATTCGATCATTTTATTTTATTAAAAAAAAATCCATGAAATTTCATAAAATTAAAATAGCATGGATTCACAAAAAGATCTTCAGTGTATAATAATAAATAATAGTCAACAAAAATCCAATTTTAAATGAAAACAAACATGAGAAACAAACAAACAAACAACAATATAATAATTATACATAATCTTTCATAGATTTTTTTTGCTCCGGGTTGCCCGTTGAAAATTTTCACGAGCCGCCACTTAGGTAGGTACTGCTTTAAATCTGCTGCGCGCGAAGCGATCAATCTTCCGAATTCGCGCTCTTCTGCTCCCAACAAATTGTCATTGTGGCTACGCACGACGCGGCCATCTTTATTATAATTGCGAGTGCTCATTAGCGGATTTATTACGAGACGGAAATAGCCTTTATTCAGGGATTTCCGAATATACTTGTGAGAGCTGGAATGAGAAATAATGGGCGACGCACTTGCCAAGAGTTGATTAATGCTCGACTAAGTGTTGTCTCCCAATCAAACGTCAATTCCAAAAAAGTATTTTCTTTCAATGATAAATACGATAAACTAAAAAACCATGCAAAAATTATAGTAAGGTATAGAAGGTGAAATATGGCGTAAAATATACCATTCCTGATAATAATCTCGCAACAAGAATGACTGATCTATTTAGATAAGAGATAAGAAATCGATTAGATACTACCTACTATCCCTGATAAACTGTAAAAGCAGCCCAAATATTGCAAACACAAACTTATATCAATGCATGAAGTGTTACTATGTACACCGTTCTAAAAAAGTTTGTTGTTAACAGGATTAACAAAATACTTAGTGTTATATTTTAATTAACTATATTAGTTCATTTAGCAGCATTTGGAATTAAGCGGCCATTTCTACAATGCTGCTGAAAATTGTTTTATTCACTGTTATTTGTGCTTTGTCTAGTGCTGAGAAATTAAGATACGATGATTACGCGTTGTATAAGATAGTTCCTCAAAACGAAGGCCACATCCAGTTTCTTAAGGATCTGGAAAAAAATGACAAAGAATTGCAATTTTGGAACTCTCCTACTATAGTAGGGGAATACGTGAGTGTCGTTGCCCCGCCGAAGAAGAAGGCTGATCTGGAACATTCCTTGTCGAAACGGAGTATTCATAATGACTTGATGCTGGAAAGTATACAAGAGTAAGTAAACAGCATTTTTTTGTTGTCACTGTTTAGAGACCACATTAGCTCGTTCTTTTTTATAATGAGTGTGATTAAGTTCAAAACACAGTGCCATGTTTTAAATCCATAAAAAAATTCATGATATAATCAGCTGAAAAGAAAAGTTATTTATTATTTTTATTGAACTTTCCTTAAATTTCCTCTTGTACTTACCCAATTTTATAAGTGAAACATGACATATACTTATAATGTTCCAGAGCTTTAGACGCTCAACTATACAGCAGAAAGAAACGCAGTCCACGAGTGGTTCGCGAGCCCGTGATGCACTTTGAAGGGTATCACACTCTTGAGGACATCACTAATTGGTTCAACCATTTGGCCGAGGAGCACAGATTCGTGACAGTGGTCAGTGCTGGCAGTTCTCATGAAGGTATGGATTAAATTACTATTGTTAGCATTTTTACTTAACCCAAATAACTATATCACTTTGTAGTGTGAGTGAATAACGGAGGTAACGCTCTACAGGTGGGTGACTAAAGTCTAATGAGATATTTGTATAAATCTTTTTGATTATCTAGGGTACTTTTATTATAGTGAATATTACAATAATTATTGAATAATATGACAAACAAACTCAGAAATATTCAAAAACCTTGAGTAATCCTGTACGGCATTAATAACGAATACTCTAAAACAATCGCTATCTTTAAAAAAGTACCTTTTCCCTATTTCTACTGCCATATTTAAGAGGAAACACAAGGGCCGTTTTTCCATAGAAGCGTAGTCCCCTGTTTTCTCCCTGGATAATGGCAGTAGAGCAATATTGATTTTCCATAAATCTATGGCTACTATTGACATGAATCTTTTCCTTTTTTTCATAAATGTATTCTTAAAAGTGATATTAACCTTCAAAAACCTAAGAACATTTACAGATTTTCCGCTGTGTTCAAACATCCAGAAAACAATTTTGACTATATTACTAAAAAAAAGGAAAACAGGAACACGGCCAAAGCCTTTCATTGATTTTTAATAAAAATATAGTTAAATAGGTCAAGTTTTGGAGAAGAAATCAGAGGACTACGAAACGTTGATTTAATGTACTTTTAATAGGTATTTTCGGTCTAAGTTGTCTCTATCGCGCTCTGCGGGGGGAGGCTTGAGGTTGGCGCGATATCATAAATGTATCCCAAACCGAAGAAACATTGGCTGCATATACTGATAATTAAAGCAATTCGTGCAAAATGATTCCCTAACTAACCATTCCAAATTATCAGAAATGCACAACGTTAACATTCAAGTTTTCACTTCTGCCGGTACTCCCGGAGTGCAACCCGGTCTTGTTTTTAATTGGATTTTCAGGTTAAAAGGCATGCGACATTTAAAAAAGCTTGATGACCTAATGTTGCACAATTTTACCAAATAAGCAATTAATTACAGGTCGAAACATCACCGGCATCCGAATAGCTCGCAACTCCAACCGGCCAGTATTTTTCCTCGAAGCTGGTCAGATCGGTGCCGACTGGCTGTCTCCCACCGTCGTCTGCTACATTGTGGACCAGCTAATTCGCGGCGAGGATCCTGAGGCGTTGGCTGCCTCGCAGGACTTCGAGTGGCACATATTCCCTAGTGTCAACCCTGATGGATTTGAGTTTTCTGATAATAATGTAAGAATAAAAATGCCTCGAACATCTTGAAGGGAAATGTTCCTAATGCCTGATTTATATTAAGCCGAAGTGAGCAGGGTAGTGGGCATGGAAGTGGGCAGGACCGGCGTAATACCGCAGTTTACGCCCGTCCTCCCCACTTCCCAGACCCCGTAGCATGGATGGCGTTATCACGCGATAAGTGACAGGATAGGCGCGTCGTCTCGTTCTATCGAACGGTGTCAGCCAGGGACGGAAGCTCTATCCTGTCACTTATCGCGTGATAACGCCATCCATGCTATGGGGCCTGGTCACTTCGGCTGATTGTAAAAGTGGAATTATAATTACGGTCGGTATTGGCATCATATTGGATCCAATAATGATTGAAGTATAAGCTTGAAGCAATTTGCTGCCTAATTGTAATAAGTTTTCAGAAAGTCTCTCAGTTTACCATTTGCACTTGCACAAGATCGAATCCCTACGTAATATTATAAATGCGAAAGTGTGTCTGTCTGTCTGTTACCTCTTCACGCTTAAACCGCTGAACCGATTTGGATGAAATGTGGTATAGACATAGTTAGTCCTGGGGAAGGACAACGGATAGTTTTTATCCCGGAAATCATCCCCTAAGGGGAATGAAGTAGGGGGTGAAAGTTTGTATGGAGCTACGATATAAACGAGTTCCACGCGGACGGAGTCGCGGGCAGAAGCTAGTATCTAAATATTAAAGAGTACGTTTCCCAATTATAAAGCTACCTACGTATCTGTAAGGTTTATTGTATAATTTTTGAATTCTTTTTATCGTTTATTCCAAATCCGACAAAGGAAGTAAATTAATATTGGTCCATGGTTCTTGTTTATTTTGATCCTTCTAGTTTCGCCTTAGCCGTTCATCCGTTCGTTTGCCCACGGCGTAGGTCAGTTACCTCTACTACATATCAATCACGCCAAAAAATAAAAGATTGCATGCAGCAAAAGCTATCGAGATATGCGTCATACTCGTGATCGGGTGCTGTTTGTGGAGTCCGGACTGTTCAGTGTTCATGCTTGCAACCCCTGTGTACATCTCTGACAATATTACATTAATGTTCCATTTTTTTGTTTTGTTTTGACGCTTATATCTACATCTCTAAGAACATTAGAATAATTATTAATTGTATTTGGACGCTCAGAGGCCTTATACATCTCTGGAATACTGAATCAATATAATTAACTTCTTGTTAATGATGATACAGACCTTATATCGAATGTAATGGTCATATTTTGCAATTTTGTTTTGTTTTCATTTACTTAGTGACATTTAGTTTGTTAACCGGTCCTTAATCTGCAAATTTAAAATTATTATTGTGAAAGATTATTATTATTTTATTGTAAATTAACGTTTGACATGTAAAAATGCCCTTGTGGCCTATAAATTGCAGAATAAATCATTGTGTTTTTTTATCAACTTGTTGACAAACTTAAAAAAAATATTTTAAAAGCAAACTTTGACGTATGTGGAACGGTACCCTACACAGCGCGTAGGTCAATTCACACTTAGCTAATTTTTTATCTTAAAATGTTTAATTCACTTTTTCCTCTCAGACTTATCATACATAAGTCCTCTCTATTCTTTAGGAATATTACATACTTAGATACTCTTAACATCGACCTGTAATTAATACATTTATCATTTTATTTTATAGGTCAGATTATGGACCAAGAACCGAAGACCACAGACGAGCAATCAGATCGGCGTAGATCTTACGAGAAACTGGAACTCTCAATGGGGAGGTGAGTTTTCTTCCAATTTAAAGTGCTTTACTTTTCTTTAAATTAATTTTGTATTAGCAGTGACGCTGCTAACCCAATTATAAATTTAAATAATAAGGAAAAATAGAAAAATGTAATGCTCCGAGCCGGATTCGAACCGGCGACCACAGGCATCCATGGCCCGTCGCTACAAACCAACTGAGCTATCGGTACAATCTGTCTCGGCCACTAAATCTTTTAATCAGTTCCTTCTTACAACGCCATAGGGAGGCGTGTAGCAACATCTACCAGAATATTTAGGCTTCTTAACGGCACCAACTTTTCCCTGTTAAAGGCCAAAACAATGGAGTAGTATACAACGTGTCTTAAAAGTCAGCGTCAAGCCAAAAACAGGTGATAACAGTCGTAAATTAGTTGCTCCAGTAAACCACCGCAATCGCTCAATATTTTTACCATTGACATAGGTGCCTTATCGTCATTGAATTTTCATCCAAGATCAAATAATTATAGATATCTGGGGGCACGGCAGTGCCCCCGCCAAGTCGAGCGCGAAGCAAACACTGCCGTACCATCCTTTACTGGAACCATTTCGCCGCATTTTCAGGCCCCTATTTGAGAACCTATGGATAAGACCAGAACGCAGAAATTTTCGTCACCCAGTAAGCTATAATCACATACCTAAAATCCAAAATTTCAAGTCTGTAAGTCATTTAGTTCCAAAGTTGAAAGCAAATTTTCGCATTTATGACACTCATTCACTCATGATCATCAAAATAGAACTAGTACTACCCATAAACTCAGAGAGCTGAAATTTGGTACAGAGTTAGGGTTTAATGGCCACATAAAGGGAAAACTATAGAAAATTGCAATTTCAACCCAGTTTTCTAGATACGGGCATTTCTATCTGCCGTTGTACCCCAGTTGAATTGAAGAGTGTCAAATATAATTTTAGGTTTTTGGTATTCTTATAACTAATTCTAGGAGTAAAATATTCTATTTTACTAACAACTAAAGAGATTCGCTATATTTATAGGATAAACACGTTAAAATAATTATTTAATAGGACGTAGGAGGTTTTTGATGGTCCGTTTGGTTACAATTTATTTTGCATGTAGTTAATAAGAGACGTACCTAAACTAAACGTTTTACCCTTTATTGAATATAGTTATAATCAAATAAACTAAAAACAATAAAAAAAAACTCAATTTAGAGAAAACTTTCACATAAAATGGAATCTCAGGCAGTTTGGTTACGGTTTAGGTCCAAACCGTACTTAATGTTTGAGTTATTTGAATAATCATTGGCATTATTGTTAAGTGATGAAAAACAAAAGGTTTTAGTTATTATCCAAAATAATAAATAATTAAGCTTCCAATCTCTGTAAAATCGCGAAAATCTGTTCTAAAATCAAGGGGACATTCTACAAATGGACACCTATGTAACTCAATGAACAAAGTAAAGACGAGATCACAATAGTCATAAACTTGCACAAAATACTCAATAAATAACAAGGTGCTTTGATTAATCAAAAATTAAACTACCTACTGACATTCTAGAGTAACATCACAACATAGCATATTTAAAATATTTTAAAAACATAGTATGACTACCAAGGTATTTTGCTACCAATACAGGTACGTGTTATCATTTGAGATTATGCGAGAGCTACCTTTGGTATGCCACATTTATAAATTATAAAACATAAAGAAACGAAAATGTATGTACTTTACATGCACATTAAGATATATGATTAGATTGATAGTAAACTCAAGTATGCTCAAAATGCACCACTCAATCTATCCAATCGCTCTATAATAAGGCTTAAAGATATTATATAATCTTTAAGCATTATTGTTTATAAAAAAAGACAGGTGAAATGGTGGTGGTCATGTAACTCAAAACGCCAGTTTAGGTTTAAAAACCTTACTGAAATTTTGACGAATGTGATCTAATGAAAATTAACATTTAAAAAGAAATAATTTGTATTTTTTTTAACCGGTTTGTCTGAACTGAAGATAAGTTTTGACAAGTCTACAGTTTAAAGCGTCTTAAAAACTTACGAAATAAATCGTACAGACAAAGTGACACAGGAAAAACTATCTATACTCAATGTACATGCGACTTTACCGTGTCGGCTGGTTGCGTTTGCAAGTCCGGTTATAGGTTACGCGAAAAATCGTTACCAAACGGTCGTAACGACTTCCGTGAAGCTGAATTAAATCTATTCAAAACAATACAAAACTAACCGCAATTTTCAACCTATGTTATTAACAAATAACTGCTTAAAACACGGTTTTATTCTATATAAATATAATTTTAGTTACTTAACGTTTAAACCGCATAAACAGTGAAACCAACCGGACAAAAAATTTGATAAAATTACTAGTGACACACTCTAGCACGCCACGACGGTCGCGATTTGACTGTTTAAAATCAAATTTGACGTTACAAGCTCTGTATATGGTCACAGCGTTGCCAGGATCAAAAATCACCTAAATCGTTGGTAAAAATATTTCGCTAAGACTGCGAAAATTGCGTAACCAACCTGGACTATGTCCAAATCGCGATTTCGTGGGGACAACGTTTTAATCTAAATTCAACCCTAATACTGATGTTATAAAAGCTATTATTCATCAAAAACGCATTGCCTAAAGCATAAACTTTACCAGAAATGTTTTACTTGGTGTTATCGCTTTAGAAAAATATGCGTAAAATGCCCTTCAAAAATGGAACTTTGTGAAGATGACGGTATGGCGGCACGATTTTAACATATTTCAAAACTAGATTTTAGGCAGGAAACAAGTGTTTTATTCTGAATTTAACTTAATAAACGATGCGACGATTTAATAAAGTTTACGGAGACGCAACATTTAACTGGATAAAATCAACATCTTATGAGTAAATCGCAAAAAATACAAGGGGACATCCAAAAAAGTGGAGGGTACTTGCTAATTTACCTCAACCTGTTTCTGCGGTAGTGTTGAGTTCTAACGTCACACATCACACCCCTCCACCACCGGCCAGGTACCCGTAGGAGCCGACTCAGTTAAACATTATGTTATTCGATTTTAGTGCGGGGAGGCAGTTTTAATCCAGTAGACGCCAGCTATATCGGTATCGGGCCATTCTCTGAACCAGAGACCCGTGCTTTGTCACGCTACATCGAAGCTATTGGACATAATTTGGCTGGTGTCCTGTCTTTCAGAGGCTTTGGGCAAAGACTGCTCATACCTTTTGCGCATACGACAGAGCCAATGTCTAACTACGATGAAATGGTAAGTACCAAGAGAACTATTTATCTTCCCGAATCCCAGGCTCTCATAGAAAGAAAAAAATTAAGACGACTAAAATTTTGTAGATTGGATTTCTTTAAAAAAAAAAGATGAAAAAGTTTATTGTATAAGGGCAATATTACAATAAAAATCACGACACATCCTGAGCTAGGAAACCCAACAACACTTTTGTTTCGGTAGTTTTTAGAAAAAAAAAAACAATACTATTAACTGATACTTGGTTCAGACTCGAATGATGGATGAGGTTTCAAAAAAGTATTGTATTTTTTTCATTATATTAATATAATTATAATTAATTGACTTAAATTTGATAAAAAGTAAGGTCTAATATATTTAATTACTAGCTGACCCGGTGAACTTCGTCTCACCTTGAGGAAATATCTCACTTAGGTACATTATATGCATGTGTTTTTTTTTTCACGTTATGGATTAGGTAAACAATCATTGTATTATGGGGTATACAGATTATGTGATTTTACCCCAATTTGTCAGTACAACATGTCGAAGTCATAATTGGGTGTAGCGTACAGATGTAACATTCCGTCCACATGTGCATGCAATTTCCCAGTACAACTCGTATGACAGTTGGATCAGCAGCGCAACATGCCTCCAGACGATAACAATTAGTCAGTTTCTTATAAATTGGGGCTGACAAATCACGACATATATACATCGCATTACATATAATGTACCTACATTTTTAACACGCTTTTATTAGGTTGACCTGTATGTAATTAACTATGTACCTAATGGAATCTAAGGTAAGTAACTAATTTAACCATCTTCCAAGAATCGTAGCGTCATGAAAATTGGCAGCTGTAGGTATGTAGTTTTGATGACAATACAATAATTTATGGTACTGTCGAACTGATCTGATGATGGAGCCGGAAGATATGAACTGGAATTTTATGGTGGAACATCGTACTATGCTGTGTTTGGATTTGTTAGAAAAGTCTTGTAATGAACTTTGACCATGATTAGGTTAAAAGCGTGTTTTTCTAGTGTTTTTTAAACTATTAATTATTATTTTTGGTTAGTACCGGTTGTGGTACATCACTATTAGGGTGGTTCTTAAAAACTGAAAATTTGAAATTTCAAGGCACCCTCTTTTATTGTAGTACTTATTACGTGAAAAAAAATACTTTTTTTTATTTATTTGGATAATATTTAGGAGGATAGTGACTGAATTTTTAAACTTTTTATGGTTTGCATTTCTCCATAATACGTTAATTTTTTACTTTTTGCTTGTTTTTTGAGATACATTTGATGATAGGGAATGAAAATGATCAATGAAATTGAAAATCACTAATTTTCAGTCATTAATTCAAAACCGAATTTTATTGTGTTAACACGTTCGCAACCAAGAACCCGCCTAGCGGGCAATGTAATGTCTGCTCAGATGCTGGCTGAGGCCGCTAGGCGGGCAGTACTATGAACTTACACGCCTAGCGAATTCTGTCGGTTTCTGGTGAACTGTTCCATTAATAGTCCGGTTGCGAAAGTGCTAATATGCTAAAAACGGACTCTCGCGCTGATTTGGCCACTTTAAAGATTTAAAATAAGTGTCGAGCATTTAGTGAATGAATTTAGTATTTTCTGGATTGATTATTCCTTGTTATCAAATGTTGCTCATAAAAGTAGAAAAAAATAAAAAAAATAAAAACTTAGTATGAAGAAATGCAAGCCTTAAAAAGTTAAAAAAAATCCGTCGCGACCCCTAAATCTTATCCAAAAATAAAAGAGAAGAATTAAATTTCAACATCTGGATTTTTAATATGAGTTGTACGAACACGGCAACATTATAGTCATTATATTAAAATATGTCAAGCAGTTGCATTCAAATAAGCTTGTGTAATTTAACGCGAAGTTTTCACATTATCATTATTATGCATTGCCCATTGTGCAGAAAGGCTAATTTTTGTGAAAATTGTTGTAAAAGTTTGTCACGATGTGATGAGTGTGGGACAATTGTTGCAGATACTTTTACATTCTGCATAAAATGCGGCCAAAAACAGATTCGTAGGAAAAGAATTAATTGGGCTAAAGGAAAAACAATTTAGGCAGAATGTAACTTCAATTCCGAAAGTTTCCCAGACATCAACTCTGTCTGATGAAAGTTTTCCGGATCTTAACTTTACCAATGAAGATATCAAACACTTGAATAATATCGATGAAAGCCAGGAACACAGCCAGAATATAAACTCGTCGCAATCACCAGAGAGCCCCAAGCAGACGCATCCCACTGGGCCAAGGGATGACGGCTCGGCAAACTCGCCTTCACCATCAAATGAATAATAGTATATTATTGTTGTTGTCATTCGGATTCCCCAACTTTTGATCTATATGATATATAGTTTTCAGTCACCAACAACCAGGGTAGCAACTTCATCTATTGTTGGAGCGTTAAATTTGCTCTGATCACGACTTTGTAGTCATCATTTGGCATGCGCTCCAATGCAGTCTCGAACAGCCTGACCAACGCATGATGTTCATGAAGCAGTTGCTGCAGATCTTGAACAATTGCTCTTTTCATTGTTGTGTTGATCTGTTGACGCCGTTCAAGTTGTTCCTCAATATTGTCCATGAGGTATATTTGTAAAAATGTATGCTGTGCATCTTCAATAGGTTGCAATGATCCAATTCGATGGTGAATCTGGCCTTGAATCTGTAAAGTTGAGGGCGAATTAGTATTACTGATTTATAATTACTTAATCATGCCTATTTTATATTAGGGCCAAATACAGCCTAAGTGCTAGTAACACTAAATTTTGAGCAAATTTTTTTCATCACTGAGAATGAACATTTACTTTTACTATTGATAATAACTTACCTTGAATGTCGGATTAAATCCGTGTTCTTCGCTAATATCCGCCCCAAATGAAGTCATTTTGAAACAGCCATTGAATTTTTGTGTGTTCGCTTGAAAATGTTGTGATTCTGATGTTTTACCACGAAGCAAGGAATGCAATGGCTCTGGTGGCGGAACCAATATTGGTTATTTCACAAACTTCAATGCGCCACAATGCTCGCAAACAACATTCATTTGACCAATGTTAAGGAAAGGACAAACGGAAGGAGCTGTAGTCAATACTGCAATCGTATCGAAACGCTGCTTGACTGAAGTCAACACTTGAAGCATTTCTTCTTGCACTTCGACGATTATCTCGATGTTGATTTGTGCGATGAGCTCGACAATTTCTCGTTTCTAACCTAGCCGTTTCACGGGTTATCTTTGCTCTTGTGTTTGGGAAGCCCGAAGTAAGGCCCTACTTTGTGCCATACCAACGCGACGATTTGCAAGTGCGTTTTCTCGTTCTTCATTATTTCATTGATTTGCGATTGTCCGTTGCCTAATTGCATTACGGGTTCGTTGAGAAAGATTAGATCTTCTAGGTCGCGGCATTGTTACTTGATTATATTACAGTGTTTGATGATTCCACAAACTAATAAGAGATACTAAGATGATTCTGTGACAGATAGAAGATCACGATACAATTAAAACAAAATTCTATACATTTAACCCAAATGTCAATAAAATGTAATTTGATGTGAAAAAAGGTAACTACTAAATTCATAAACAACGACGAACTGCAAAGTGACATTGACATATTTTGCCGTGTTTTCTTATCAATATTGCGTTCAGAAATCAATGCCATATTTTCAAACGGATCATTTTGCACAATCAAATATGTCGGTTTCGATCGATTCGTGGATCGACGTGATTCTATTTCGTATTATCGTGACATTAATTAAACAATGCATTGCTATTTTCCTATTCACAATTATTTAATTCATACCGATTTATTTCTAAATTGACAGACTCCATTCGATTGAAGCAGTGTAACAGAAAGTTAAAAAAAAAGTCGTAGGATGTAATTGTTCGCAAACCGAATTTTCAATGTTAATTTCTGCACAAATAATCCGTAAAAAAATATTACAATAATTTTATAGCAGTCGCTTTCGTGAAACTAGTGCCTATGCCAAATCTTGGGATTAGATGTCAAAGCGGACCCCGGGCTCCTTTAGGGGCATTACCGGGAATAACGCTAGGAGGATGACTGTTTATCAATAAATAGAACTATTATTGACTATATACTTGATTACAGATTACGATCGGCCGAAGAGCAATGGGTGCATTAGCTGTGAAGTATAATACTCACTACGTAGTTGGTAACTCTGCTACTATTCACGGTAAGACATTTTTTATAATAGGGTATTTTAAGTCTATATTTTTTTTATTATTATTATTATATAGAGAACTAAGAATATAGCACTATTTTGTTATTAAAACCCAAGATTTATTTTTAAATTGGAAATTAAAATCGTAGTTTTATGATCTGTATGTCAAGTGACCGGATTTTCTCGTGAGTGACGTGAGTATATTAGAAACAAGTTTTCGTTTTAAACAACAGCAAACGTTGAAAATGTTGAAATATTGTGGGTTTTGTGAATTTGAATTATATTTATTTGTACATTTATTACGCTATTTTACACGATCTACAATAGAGGTTAGCTTCGTAAAATGGTAAAGTACAAATCTACCAAAATAGAGGCAACAATGATATGTAGCAAAGCATCATCGTATGTAATAGAGATTTATTATCTGCTTTCTTATATTCAGTTTCATTTCTAAAACTATATGAGATAAATATAGTATTGTGTATTCCCGATTAAAAGTTTACATGTGTAAATTGTTCAGGTTATGTGTGAAATTTCTACCAAAATTTTATCACTAAAGGACATGCAGTATTACACATTGATGTTTCTATTTTTCTGCTTACTTGATCTTAAGACTTCACAATAATGGCGGCTGCCTTTTTGGCGCGAATATATTATATCGTTCACATGTTAACCATTAATTATTTGAATGTATTGCGCTTTAGGGATATTATTCAGAGGAAATAAAAATGCTAGTTAACTATAGAATCTAATACGATCATTATAAAATATATATAAAAAAAGAGGGCAGGCTATTATAGTAGCAAAACATTTCAATGCTCCAAAATCTATTTACCTAGAAAAAACTTTTGTGGTTTAAAAGCCCTGCTACATTATGGTTGTATTTGTGATGCGTTTACTCAAAATGAAGCAACCGCATCTTTCTATCGTGTGTCAGAAAGAGACTGATTGGCTATCATAGTCCCGTCTAGCGTATATTCCTAAACAAGGGCATTATTACTGTTTGGTTATATTCGTGACAATATTTTATCTTTCTAGACGGAGCTACGGGCGTGTTGGCCGATTGGGCCAAATACAGGTTCAATCCTCCGATAGCAGCTACCTTCATGCTTAGGGACAACATTGGCTGGGGTCACGTCCTACCTGTAGAACAAGTCCTGCCTTCTTGCGAAGAGACCTATGATGCAATCATGGCAATAGTGAGAGAAGGCAAATGGCTTAACGTACTTTAAGATATTCTTTTTGATATTAAATATATTTTTAATCATGAAAATATTTAGTTTCAATTGTTTGTTATTGCATTCTCTATCCCCATTGAAACTTAGGGTTTTAATCTATTTTAATGTGTTTTCCCATGCGAGAATGCGATTTTGATAATTTAATGAGTAGTGTCCACCGAGGTGCAAGAAATATTGCTAATGCAATAATGCTAATGATTACACGGTTCAACTCACGTATTAAATGTCACTACGGGGGACATGTACCGGATGTTCGGGAGTTCTTGTTCAGAATGAGTGTTTTCGTGGCGGTGTCGCTTCAATCACTGCCCGCGCCCGCTCCAATCACCGCGCGGCCCGTGACGCACGCGATGATTTCAATATGTCTTACGGAAGTTTAAGTTCGGTTATTGCAAATGCAGTCGTAATGGCAAAATGCTTATTAGCAGATCTCGTTAACAATGGAATGAATTCATTGAAAAGTGGGTTGTCACATTTAACCTCAATTATGTACTAAAACACCGCTATACTTTTAGTTTTAAATTGCTTACAGAATCGAGTTCTATGCAGATGACTCAGCTTAATAAGTTTAAATGAAATAATAAATAAATAAAAAAAAATCTGCTAATAGGCCGTAATGGCACTTTATAAGTCTTCATTCTACCAGCGTTTCTAAAACAGAAGACCACTGTTAAGAAGAAACGCCGAAAGAAATTCAACAGTCAGTTATTTTTTGCCAAAAAAAGCTTATTACAATGATAGTTCTTAAACTACGTAAAATAAGTCAAACTGAATATGAATACAAAGAAATAAAATCATCATTAAGCGTTGTTCTACAAGAACACATGTCCGAATAAGCTATATGAATGAATAAGCTAAAAATTATTAAAAATAAGATCTTGCTAACTTGATCTGATAGACAAAACTGTAAGTCTGAACGCATTTAACGACGAAAACTACATACATATGTATATTATATTACCTCGTCTTACCTTAGGTCTGCAATATTTTTTAAAGATTTTCGTGATATTTATTCTTTTTCTTTTTTTCGAGAAAATGAATTCCTTGTGTCAAATCGCAGGTGATTTTCCCACGTTCACCTACATTTTCCGGCACGTAACGGGGTGCACCCGACTGCTTTCAACATGTTTAAATAGTAGGTCTAGGACAGTCTTAACACAGTATTTTTGATAAATACTACTTTTCCGCCACTAAGTAACAACTTTTGAATTCTGTGAGACTTACATATAAATGATGTATTATAAAAATGTAACGAGTTCGAGAATTTCCATTTATTTTTATAACCTAACCCCTCTACCAATACAAATGAAAACATTATCCACTCTACCTTTTGTAAATTCAGGAGGCATCCCTCCAGAAAGCGGCTAAGGATTTTCTTAGTAAGTATACGTAAACGAAGATACTTAACATACTAAGTGTTGTGGTTTACTAGTACAAGTTCACCCTAAATAATCGATAACAAATAACAAGAAACTATATACATACGGTAGACGATCGTGAAATTTACAGTAGGTACTGATAAACAAACAAAGTCATATTATTAAACCATGTATAAAGATTATGTATGCAACTGATAATACTTTAATAGCTCTTGGTTTAAATAGATTGTTTAGCAGATATAACTTGTATTCGATAGACATATTGTAAAGAGTAAGTACTTATATTTGTTTTATAATAATAAATGCATTTTTTTCTAAAACCACTGAACCAGCGAATCTGACTTTACAGGGATGAGGCTATTCAACATAACCTTATTTAAATTATCTATAAAGATTACATAGAAAGAAATAAGTATGCGATTATTGATTTAAAGTGTCAAGTTATTCTATCCAGCTTAAAAGCTTATTTTTTAAACATTTTATCCTAATCTACATATATCTTATTTTTTTCAGCACAATATGTTGAAACTCGTGATTACCTTAATTTTACTTAGTAGCTATGCCAATAGTGAAAAGTTTAATTTTACAAACTACGCTCTATACAGAGTGACTCCTAGTACCGTTGAAGAACTTGAAATACTGAATGCAATGCTAAGTAATCCCCAACTAGATTTTTTCGAAGATCCAGTTCGTGTTAATGATATGGTCAGTGTGGTCACTTCACCTGGTTACAGAAAAACATTTGATGAGTGAAGATTGAAAGCAAATGAAATAGATGCTGAAGTCACGATTCAAAATATACAAACGTAAGTTAAACAAAAAATATGTGAAAGGCACTTAACGATGACATGATAATTGCTACACATAATTAGTATGTTTCATATAGTTGTTTAATTTCTTAATAAAATAATTAATAATCTGTTTGTTATTTACAGAGTTATTGACAACGAGAAAATCGGTAAATATGTTCAAAGTCATGTAAGATCTATGACTTGGGACGCGTACTATCCCTTAGATGACATTTATGCTTGGCTCGATGACGTTGCTGCAAGCAACAGTGATGTGGTTTCATTAATTTACGGAGGGATGTCTCATGAAGGAAGGGAAATAAAAGGTGTCAAAATTTCTCATGGTAGCGGCAGAAAACGTATATTCATAGAAGGTGGCATTCATGCTAGAGAGTGGATCTCGTATGCTACTGTTAACTATATTATTAGCGAACTTGTCTATAGCGAGGATCCTGAAACTAAAGCCGCTGCTAGAGACTTCGACTGGTACATATTTCCCTGCACTAATCCAGATGGATATGTTTGGACTCATACAGACGTAAGATTTTTATTTACAATTAAGCATTGTCATTCGTTGCTAAAAGAAAATTGAAATATAATTTTAATTTTTCGTTTTTAGTTCAGACTGTGGCGTAAAAACCGTCGCCCTGTTGGTACTGAATTTGGTATTGATCTAAATAGGAATTGGAACAGCAATTGGCTTCGTGAGTAAAATATTAGTTTTGGGTGTTGGTTGGGGTTCACGTAAAATAAAGTTTATGTCGCTAAACTGTCAACATTTTCTTATTTTAAGTAATGTGTATGAAAGGAAATCCGTTGGCCGTACCAGCACACGCTGCCAATTAAAGTATTCAAATAAATAATAATTCCTGTCTGTGTCACTGATGGGAACAAAAGATTCAAGATATTATCGAAATAGCATTTGCCACAACTAGACGCTGACTAATCTTCTTTACATTGCCCGTCTTCGATTTTTAATATAATAACTAGAATTCACAAACTACAAATGGATGTAAAAAATTGTTAATTCTAAAAGTCTTAAATAAGTAGTTAGGTATATCGCCACTTATCGTGTGTGCTAAATGTCTTTATAAACTTTATATTCTCAATTTAACGCTTTTGTCGTATTTTTAAAAATAATTATGTACACTACACAGAATATTTAATTAAATTTTATTTATTTATTAAATATTTTACTAAAAAGAATTATGATTAGTCAAACAAGATATAGGCACCAACCTTAAATTATCTTAATAAAATAAAGAATTAACTGGAAATTTTAAATATTGACCATTTAGAATGCACATTAAATACTTAATTAGTGCATATATATCTGTAAAATAAATTTAATTTTTTACAGTTAAAGGTTCTAGCACAGATCCAGCAAGCAACACCTATGCTGGCAGTGGACCGTTTTCGGAAATAGAAGCGAGGACTTTGTCTGCTTACATAGAAAGCGTTGCCGATAACATGGAAATGTATATCAGTTTCCATTCTTCTGGACAGATGCTTATGGTGCCCTACGGGAATACTACTGAACCGTTGGACAATTATGAAGATACGGTAACTAATCTTAATGCTGATGTGTTACTATATAAATATATTTAAAACACATTTATAAAGACATTCAGATTAACCGTGCTGTTTACAATGTCAAGCGTTTCATCAAATGATTCCCATTATTTGAATTATTCCACTATATCAATTTTAATATAGAGTTTGTTTGGTTTTACAGGTGAAAATTGGCAGGAGAGCAATGGGGTCACTGGCAGTAAGACACGGAACTCAATATGTGTGTGGAAATATTGCTGAAGTTATTTGTGAGTAGAGTTTTGTTTGACATTGTTTAACACTTGTTTTAAATTATTTTAATGTCCAGCTAAATTATAACGATGTCTGTTACGCGGGTCTTTTGTAAACAAATGTCAATTCAAAACCATTTTATTATTAGATGAAGCAACTGGAAGCAGTGTGGATTGGGTGAAGGAACAACTCCGTGTGCCCCTGACATACATCTACGAATTGAGAGACCGAGGTCAGTACGGCCATCTCCTGCCTGCTGAACAAATTTTACCCAACAACGAAGAAATCTTGGATTCCGTACTAGCCCTACTAAGAGAAGGCCGTGCTTTAGGTTATTTCAATTCTGCTTCTTCTGTTCAAAGTTCCTTCGCAGTAATGCTAGGACTTTTGTTGTATTTTATAAATTGAATACAGTGACGTTAATGACGATGAGTGACGTTTTGTGTCTGTGCGTCACAAATAAATGTTTTTCTTTATTTCTTTATCGTCATATTCCGAATACATTTTTAACCTTGTTAACTTGTTAACATGTCCGATAGACTGTTATCTTTTGTTTTTTTTTAATCCGCTGTCTGTATGACGCACTATTTAGTAAACAAATTGTGAACTATGTAATCGTATTCATTTCTTAGTCACAACATTTTAATTATTTCATACAAATGTTAACAAGTTAGTTGTTACAAGTGTTAAATACCTACATGCACGTTTCTAATCTTTTAAAAGCCTTTACCGTCCCTCGGGAAAACCATGACTAGGAGCTCCCTTAATAGTCAGAGCGTTCGATAATTTAGGTTCCAAAGTATGAGGATGCCAGCAGCTGGGACTTAGACATCACGTCAACGACAACAAATAACGAAAAACTTGTTAAAATGCTTCGAACATTGTGAAGAGAAATTGTTCTTTGCTGCCAAATAGTACAAAGTTCTTATAAAGGGATGTCCATTTGATTGACATTTGCACTTTAGATTAGATCGTTTATCAAAATATAAAAGAGGAGATACGTTTCCCAATTAAGGTTTATCGTAGGATTTTCGAATTCTCAAATTCAAATTCAAATTCAAACTTATTTATTTGTAAACATAGCATAAATATAGATCTTATACAATAATTTGTTTCACTATGTTTTGTTTTTTCTCTTTTCGTCATTCCAAATTCCGATCAATAAATGAATTATTATTATCAGTCCATGATTCTTGTTAAAGTATTTTGATCCTTCTAGTTTCGCCACGTCCATCCATCGGTTCGTTTGCCTGAGGCTTAGCTTATTGACCCTACTAATTACTTACTGCTAGAAAACTCAAATTTGGCATGTACATACACATATCAATTACTTACTCCAAAAAGTGGTAGAATAATTAAAAGACTTCATACTCGTACAGCAAAAGTTATTTGTCGACCAACTTATTTTTATTTAGAAAAGCTAGTTTGACGGACGCGCGACTAACGGCCATTCCCAATAATCAATCCACATTTTGACACATTTTCTACGGGTAATCTGTCATTAAAATGAAGAAAAACCGAGAAAAAAAACTGGTAAACTTACACTCTTCCAAATGATGAACGTAGCTAGTTTTTAGCTACGTCCAAATGATGGAGTATAAACAGCGCTTAGGTTGCTCAAGTCACTTTACACTAGGCCATGTTTTATCAACAAAAAAAACGAATAATCGAATTCTTACTTATAAACGATATACCAATCACAAAAGTTTCATAAGATTATCATCTTTAAACTTGTCGTAGAATTTTTCTGCATGTACAGAGTGTTTTTTTTTAAATGGGACAGTATGGGGAAATCCGAATCTAAAGGAGATAGAGGAAAAGTGTCCAAGGAGACATTAGGTGTTTTTTTATGTAAACAAATTTGGCTCATTAAAATTTTTGGTCAAGCGTGAGTTGTTCTTAAAAAATTATAAAGTTGGTCAATTTTTTTTTTGACGCGGAGCGGCTCTGTTTCATGTAAGGATTATTTCATTGTATGGAAAGAAAAAAATCTGAACAGCAGAAGTTGGTCAAATTTAATGAAAACTAATCTTCATACAATTGCAGTATTCACCTTTTAATATTGTTACAAGTGCCTAGGCGTGTAAAAAAATATTTAAAATTATTCCATTTTTAAATTTCGATAATCGATAAGAGCTCCAGATGATTCAAGAGAAGAACATTTTTTTAAGGAACTTTGGTAAGATAATCTACCAACAAGATGGTGCACCAGCCCACAACAGTAGGGCAAGTAAACTGTGTTTGGACGAGCAGTTTCCAAACCGTTGGATGGGTACGAGTACATATGGGCCGATAAAGTGGCCCCCACGATCGCCCGACTTAACGCCATTAGATTTTTTCTTATGGGGTTACCTTAAGGGTCGAATTTATGAATCCCGATACAACTCCGTACAAGAATTAAAAGATGCTGTTTACAACACTTTAAACACAATTCACCATAAGTCTCTGTTAAATGCAACTAGAAGTGTCTTGAAGCGTGCTCGTACCTGCATAAGACAAGACGGCGGCCACATCGAACATTTACTCAAGTAATAAACCAACTGTATGAAGATTAGTTTTCATTAAATTTGACCAACTTCTGCTGTTCAGATTTTTTTCTTTCCATACAATGAAATAATCCTTACATGAAACAGAGCCGACCCGCGTCAAAAAAAAAATTGACCTACTTTATAATTTTTTAAGAACAACTCACGCTTGACCAAAAATTTTAACGAGCCAAATTTGTTTACATCAAAAAACACCTAATGTCTCCTTGGACACTTTTCCTCTATCTCCTTTAGATTCGGATTTCCCCATACTGTCCCATTTAAAAAAAACACTCTGTATATATTAAAAAGCTATATCAAAAGCATCAAACATGGCATCTTAAAGTTAAGACGATGGCTGCTAATGCGCACGTGGCCCAAGGGCGAAAACTTACATTTATTTTCATAACCTTTTACCCGGCCAATACAAATGAAAACCTTTGCTACTCCAACTTTTGTAAGGCAATGTATAGATAGTGGCTAAGTTCTCGGTCTACCTGTACGTTTTTTAAGAAGACTAAAGTTGCTGAAATTTCAGCCCTAAACCAGCTGTGTAAGTTCATAATTTACCGAGATTACAGCTCTTCAAAAATGTGTTGTTAAGCCAACCTTAAATCGTTATAAGTAAATCCTAAACAGCTATTTTAACAAAATAAAAAAACAGTGTGGGGTTCCGTAGTTGCCTGTCTGTATTTGTTATATCGACATGCACACGCCAAGTAAACGGTGCGGTTGCGTCAGCAGAATTTGTACGAATGTTGGCTTTGCAAAATGAATAAAGGAATGTTGGGAACATTTAAAGTTGGTCAACTACTACTCGGTAACTAGTAATGTCTAGTTAGCCGTGATAGTGTTCTTCGTAAATTCATTATATGTACAGTCGAGGAAATTGAATGTTTAGCACTTTTGGACCTTAACGTCATTCTAATAGAGTTGACATGTGCCAAACATTCAATTTCCTCGACCGTACAACTGCCATAAATGTTTCACATCCCAGTAGCAGCCATCTTGCCGGCAGGGGATACTTGACTCGAACAATTTGGGCTTTAAAGCCCAATATTACACAAATGAACCACTGAATTATTGAAAAATGTTTTTTAGAAGTCCATAATATTTTTGAACAAGCTATCCAATGATACTTCACCATGAGTTTAAATAGAAAAAAATACATTCCCACTTTACGTTTAGGGGAGTGTACTTTATACACCAAATAATTTTCAAAATGTAATTCTACCATTTTGTCGGCGTGATTGATTTATTTAACCCATGCCGAATTACAGCTTTCTAGTAGTAACGGTCACTGAGCTAAATAAGCAACAAACGAACAGACGGATATGGCGAAACTCTAAGGCTTCCTTGTTGACTAAAGAACACTAAAAAATATTATAGAAATCTAATAATGAACAGTAATCAAAAATCTAAATGGTGGCCATCAAACGCCATATTGTAAAAAAAGATAAACAAAATAGTCGACAAACTATGTCATATTGGGTATCGTTGAATAGGTATTTCAAAATAATTATTAGGTTTCTTTAATCAAGAGCTGGTTCTGGTCTCATGTTGTACCAAACTTGGATATATCGTACTTTTAGTGGTCCTAACAACAAAAAAATACATTTAAAAAAATCACAACAAGCCGTTAATTTGCGATTTTAATCTAACTAATATTATAAATGCGAAAGTGTGTCTGTCTGTCTGTCTGTCTGTCTGTATGTCTGTCTGTTACCTCTTCACGCTTAAACCGCTGAACCGATTTGGATGAAATTTGGTATAGAGATAGTTTGACTCCTGGGGAAGGACATAGGATAGTTTTTATCCCGGAAATCATCCCCCAAGGGGATGAAGTGGGGGGTGAAAGTTTGTATGGAGCTACGATATAAACGACTTCCACGCGGACGGAGTCGCGGGCAGAAGCTAGTGTTCAATATGTCTAGCCTATAGTATACACGAATATACTTAACTCCCAAAGTGTCGTGCTTTACAAGGTCACACTAAAATAATCTATAATAAATAACAAGGAATGATATTTATGGTACGTACTGATAAACCAACAAAGTCACATTATTAAACCATGTCTAAAGATATATGTCTGTAATTGATAATAGTTTTATAGCTCTAGGTTTAAATGGATTGTTTAGCTGATACAACTTTTATTCGATAAACATATTGTGAAGAGTAAGTACTTATATTTGATGTATTAAAAAATAACGATTAATATGTCTAAAAAAGCTGAATCAGTGAATTTGATTTTACAGGGAAGAGGCTATTCGACATCGCCTTATTTAAATGATTTATAAAGAATACTTAGAAATAAAATAAGCGTGAGATTACTGATTTAAAGTGGCAACTTATTCTAACAAGCTGAAAAAGTTAATTATTTAAACATTTTATCCTAATCTACATACTCGTACATCGTATTTTTTTCAGCACAATATGTTGAAACTCTTGACGACCTTAATTTTACTTAGTAGCTATGCAAATAGTGAAAAGTTTAATTTTACAAACTATGCTCTGTACAGAGTGACTCCTAGTACCGTTGAAGAACTCGAAATACTAAATTCAATGCTAAGTAATCCCCAATTGGATTTTTTCGAAGATCCAGTCAGTGTTAATGATATGGTCAGTGTGGTCACATCACCTGGTTACAGAAAAACGTTTGATGACTTATTGAAAGCAAATGACATAGATGTTGAAGTCACGATTGAAAATATTCAAACGTAAGTTGAACAAAAAATATGTGTAAGGCGCTTAATGATGACATGATAAATATTTGAAACAAAATTATTATGTTTCATAAAGTTGTAGTATTTGTTAATATGAATCATTAATAATCTGTTTGTTGATTACAGAGTTATTGACAACGAGAAAATCGGTAAATATGTTCAAAGAAATGTAAGATCTATGACTTGGGACGCGTACTATCCCTTTGATGACATTTATGCCTGGCTCGATGACGTTGCTGCAAGCAACAGTGATGTGGTTTCGTTAATTTACGGTGGGACGTCTCATGAAGGAAGGGAAATTAAAGGTGTCAAAATTTCTCATGGTAGCGGCAGAAAACGTATATTCATAGAAGGTGGCATTCATGCTAGAGAGTGGATCTCGTATGCTACTGTTAACTATATTATTAGCGAACTTGTCTATAGCGAGGATCCTGAAACTAAAGCCGCTGCTAGAGATTTTGACTGGTACATATTTCCTTGCACTAATCCTGATGGATATGTTTGGACTCATACAGACGTAAGATTTTTATTTACAACGAAGCATTCTCATTCATTACTCAATAAGTTTAGAAAAATAAGTTGTGTGTTTTTGTTTTTAGTATAGACTGTGGCGTAAAAACCGTCGCCCTGTTGGTACTGAATTTGGTATTGATCTAAACAGGAATTGGAACAGCAATTGGCTTCGTAAGTAAAATTTAAGTTTTGGGTGTTGGGGTTCAGGAAAGAGGGCATTTTTGTTTCATACAGAAAAAAACAGACCAGTGCGAGCCGGACTCACGCACAAAGGGTTCCGTACCATTATCTATAAAAACGGCAAAAAAATCACGTTTGTTGTATAAATATTTATTTTATCATGTTGTTTAGTATGTGTCGTTATAGCGGCAACAGAAATACATCATCTGTGAAAATTTAAACTGTCTAACTATCACGGTTCATGAGATACAGCCTGGTGACAGACGGACAGACAGACGGACGGACGGACGGACAACGGAGCCTTAGTAATAGGGTCCCGTTTTTAATCTTTGTGTACGGAACCCTAACAGTATATTGTGCTTAAATGTTTCCAGTTAAAAGTGGGAGCACGGATCCTGCAAGCAACAACTATGCTGGAGCTGGACCGTTTTCTGAAATGGAAGCGAGGACTTTATCCGCTTATATAGAGAGCATTGTCGATAATATGGAAATGTATATCAGTTTCCATTCTTCTGGACAAATGCTTATGGTGCCCTACGGAAACACTACTGAACCCTTGGACAATTATGAAGATTCGGTAATTTCTACTAAATGAACGTCATGACATATAAGCAAATACATAATGTAAAGTCCTAATGTTAATTATAAATCTTTATACGTTTGTTACCTTCAACTAGATCATACCAACATCAAAAAATATGACAAATTAATGTATCATGTTTTCATTATGGACAGGTTAAAATTGCCAGACGAGCTATGGGGTCGCTGGCAGTACGTCACGGAACTCAATATGTGTGTGGAAATGTTGCTGAAGTTATTTGTGAGTATTTTTTATTAAAAACTTTCTCAAACGTAATCTGATGATAAAATCCTGGAGCATAACATTATGTATAAGAAAAGAAAGAAATGATATATTATAAATCAAAGCCATATTTGGTGGACTTCCAGTTTGATTTAACTCCTTAAAAGATGAACAAAAGACTTTTTTAATATTTCAGATGAAGCAACGGGTACCAGCGTAGATTGGGTTAAAGAAAAACTGCGTGTACCCCTTACATACATCTACGAATTGCGGGACCGAGGTGAATACGGCCATCTGCTGCCTGCAGAACAAATTCTACCCAACAACCTAGAAATCATGGATTCTGTACTAGCCCTCATTAGAGAAGGCCGTGCTTTAGGTTATTTTAATTCTGCTACTTCTGTTCAAAGTTCCTTTGCAGTAATGCTTGGAATTATGTTGTATTTTGTTACTTGAAAAGAGCGACGTGAATCGTCATGTTCCGCATTCTTTTTTATTTTTTATCGTTGGTATCATGTCGGATAGGATGCTATCTTTTGTTATTTTTTGTTAATTCTGCTGTTTGCATGAGGCATCATGAATTATTCAAATTGTGATATGTGTAACGCTATCAATGTTTGAATCATGACATTTTAAATATTTCATACAAATTTGTATTTTTTTAATACCTGCTCTCTGCCTGCGATTACCGCGGCCTATGCATGCCTGTCAATTCAGAGCTGTTATTCGGAACGCGCTATTGTGACTCACCTCACCCGTCACGCCTAACGAAACTTGACCTCTGTCAACGCTAAGTTAATACAAATCGCGGCATCAAGATATATTTGTGGGTGAACGGTGAGGTTGAAACTACTTACAGAATTGCGGGGCTGAAGACGCATACACGTTGCCGATCTTTCAAAAAGCTATACCGTCCCCAGGGAAAACCACTACTAGGAGCTCCTTGCATGGTCAGAGTGTTTGATAACTTTGGTTACTAGGTATGAGAATGGCCTGCCCGCCGGCAGTTGGATCGTGTCGGTAGACATAATTTCAATGACAACAAGCGACGAAAACTTGCTCGTCGCTTGATGAAATCGTGTTTTTTTAGGGTTCGTAGTTGAGCTTTACTTTATTAATTTACTAGATCTTTATTGCACAAAAGATGAATTTAAAGTAGGTACCTACAAAGAGTTAACTTAATTCTATAAAGCATTCTCTATCAGTCAACCTTAAGGCAAATTGTTTAATAAGGGACCTATAAATTGTCGTAAAACTCCAACGCCTTTGAGATAAATGAGTTGGTAGAGATAATCACGCATCTTATAGAACAGGCTTCAAGAATCAAAGTATTATGAAAAATGTATTTCACGGTAATTTTATATACTTATTGAGAATTTTAATTTTGATCAGCTTTAATATATTATTTTAACCGGAGCGTAAAATTTAACAAGACTTAAAGCAAAGATTGATTTATTTTTTATTTCCACACTTACAACTATTACTTACTTAAAATGACCTATTTGGAGCGTACGGATTACGCCGTTTCGGGTATTTCCCCAGGTAACCTTTTGTTTTACATAAAATATACTCGCTAGTTTTACATTACTTTAATTATTTCATCGTGTGATAATTTACTTTTTCACGTTTCAAAGTTTGGATTTTACAGAAATAGTATGGGGATAACTAGTAGTAGTAGGTAGGTATGATGGCATTGATGGCAATTTATGCTAGACTCTTTATATACAATTTTTTGAATTCCTCGATAGATATTTTAGACTTAAAATTTATTCGTAAACTAGAATTAGAATCACGATAAGAGAACACACTTTTGTTTGGTCGCATAAGATATCAATTTTCTTTATTCATTCTTATCTAAAAATGTTCTCAATGGGAGGGAGTATAGTTATCAATTGATTTGTTATCACCATAATTTGATCAAGATCCTTGATCAAAATGTATATTAAGACGTCACTTTAAGTTAGTTTGTCAACACTTATGGACTTTGGTGGAAGCATTTAGAATAGTTTTATGTGGGAGATAAAACAAAATGAAGGTTCCCATAGTATATTTAGTGTTCCTCGTTTACATGATAAACAGTGTGTTAAGTGAAAAATTTCGTTACGACAATTACACTTTATTTAAAATTCACGTAGAAAATTCAGCCCAAGTGAAATTACTGCGGGATCTTCAAGACACTGATTTCCGATATGACTTCTGGACTGAACCCGTATCTAGAGCACCATTTGTGCAAATTATGTCTAGCCCGGAAGATAAAACTGACCTTCAACAATTTTTGACTGAACATAATATGATTTCTGAAATCAGCATGAATAATGTTCAAGGGTAAGTAACTAGCAAAGTAACATTAATGTTTTGGATATCTAAGTGACAATGAGTGCAAATACTTTTTTCAAGTACTTCAATATCTATTTTCCTTTTTTATTAGTGCTATTAAGCAGGTACCTAGTACTTAGTTTAGTAATAGCATTCTTATGTTTTCAGTTTCTCTTTCCGTTTCTTGTTTGTATGTTAATAATGCATATATTGTTTCCTTTGAATAAATATGTCTGCTCTTATTATTTTAGATTTATCGACCAACAAACTGTAAAACACTACACAAGAAACAGCATTCGAAGCATGACATGGGATGCGTATTATTCATTAAATGACATTTACGCCTGGATCGACGATCTAGCTGACCAGTTCCCTGATGTGGTCACAAAAGTCATTGGCGGTGAAACGTATGAAGATCGAGAAATCGTAGGAGTTAAAATTTCCCATGGAGCGGGCAAGAGGAATATCTTCATCGAAGGTGGAATTCATGCCAGGGAATGGATTTCTCCAGCAACAGTGTGCTATATTATATCTGAATTATTGACTAGTGATGATATTGAAACTATGGCAGCTGCTCGAGAGTTCGATTGGCATATTTTCCCCGTCGCAAACCCTGATGGCTACGTCTATTCTTATGATGAGGTGGGGTTATTCAATTTCTTGATAGTATTTTATTTATTTATTTTAAAGTTATTGCACAAAACCAAAATAATGTACAAATGGCGGACTCAATGCAAAATGGCATTCTCTACCAGTCAACCATCAGGCCATAATAATATCCCAAACTTCTACCTGTATAATTAAAGTTAGTTTTTCTTTAGTTCAGAATGTGGCGGAAAAACCGACGCCCTTTCACCAATGGAATCGGTGTGGATTTAAATAGAAACTGGAACAGTAACTGGCTAAGTATGAATATATTATAAATTGATTATACACCTACATTTTAGACCCTATTATTACCATGCCATCACATAATAGTACATTGTTGTAAAGGCTAGAAAGTAGGCAATAGATCGACGAGTGGGTTCGAGATCTGAGGGTGATGACCTTGAAGGAGACGTGTCCATCTGTTGCACTTTTGGCCGCGACATTAAATAGTGCTTTTCACGCCTACTGCGAGGAAATTGCAAATAATTATAAGTGAAACTTAAGTACCTAATTAAAGATAACAATAAGCGCGGCCCCGCTCGCGTGCCGGGGGGCACCGCGCGGGGCGGCCCGGTGCGTTTCCTGGGGCCCTGAGATTGAGCGAATCGCTGTTCAAACGTTTGAAGTCATAGTTGGCCTGTTCGTGCGATATCCAACTAACCCCAGCTTTGAAGCCTGAATTCTGACCATCTTTTGCCACATTTCCGAGCAGTGGCGTGAAAAGGTTTCATCACGTCTTCTAAATTAAATGCTTATTTCCATTATACCTCAGCTCATGGTGCTAGTACCAACCCAGCATCAGACATCTACGCCGGACCTGGACCTTTTTCCGAACCTGAAACAAGATCTTTGTCTAGATACATGAGGGAATTTGGAGATAAAATGGAAATGTTCCTTACATTCCACTCGTACGGGCAAATGCTGTTGCTGCCATTTGGAAACACCTCTGAACCACTGGCTAATTATCATGATGCAGTGAGTATACTTTTAGTAAAGACATCATCAATAAAAATATCATTATCATCAGCATAAATTAGTCTGACATTGATGCATACAAAATTTATAAGAAAAACAGTACACTCTCATGACTTTATAGCTTAGTAAGTCTTTGTATTACTACAATTATTTTCTTTAAAATTTCAGATGAATGTTGGTCGTCGTGCTATGGGTGCTCTATCTGTTAGATACGGGACGGAATACGTAACAGGCAACATTGTTGAAGTTTTGTGTAAGTAAATTCTTGACAATTATCTTGTACCCCAAAGAATATGGACGAAGTTTGTGGTTTATAAAGACATTGGAAAAAATTTCAGATGAGGCCACGGGAGGCACCGACGAATGGGTCAAGGAACATCTTCACGTTCCTCTAGTATACTGTTACGAACTGCGTGACCAGTGGTCTTACGGATTTCTACTGCCTCCGGAACAGATTCGGCCAACCGGCGAGGAAACAATGGACTCGGTCATAGAGATGATCCACCAAGGAAAACGTTTTGGGTACATACAAAGCGCTGGAGTGGCTGTTAAAGCGTCGTTGTCTATGATTTTGGGGATAGTTATGTCGATTTTTTTGTAATGTGGATTTGATGATGGATACTTGGTTTTAAGTTTTTTTAATTACTTAAATTTTATTGTAAACATAAGTTTTTTTTTACTCGAACCGTTCTAAATAATAAAACAACCCATTGTACTAATAATAAATAATGAAGCCGTCTAGACAACTCTCGATAAGATAAGATAAGATTTAATTTATTGACAAAAATGTCATGTTATAAAATAATTAGTCTCAACATCATAATTAGTCTGCCCATTTTGGACGTACAATAGGCATGATGCCTCATGTTTCAAATTGATAACGTAGTGATGCTAAATGGATAGTAAACCATCAAATTATCGTAATAAAGTATAAAATATAATTAAAATCATAAAAAGGTTAACCTTGAAAGTTTAGAAAAATTATGCATTTTTTTATTGTCCAAGAGTAAATTTAAATTCTGCCAATAGAATCCTTACGCTTTTATAGAAACAAAATTGTATGGCAACTATGTACTTAAACGCAGTATTTCGCGACCGAAACAACAATTTACCGGACTTTCCATACAACGATACTACAACTACTTTGTACAATTGTGACGTCATACTTGTGTGTCTATCAGTATGAAGCGTTTTGCGCTGCCGCCAGCGACGTCAATCTTTGTCTCAATTTTTTGGGTATTTATGTTCTTTAATTGTAGGTAGTTGCTCCCATACAAACATTTGTTCCTCTCCAAAAACTGGTACGAATGACATTATAAAAAAATCTTAGTCATCATCCCTATTATTGTGTATAGTAGTTAAGTAGCTTTCATTCACCTAGTAGTAGCTTTAATTTAAAGAAAATACTTGCTGTGCCCTAACAGGGTTCATGTGTGAACCTACCCTAATGTAACACCTATTTGTACCACATGATAACTATGCAATAAATGAATTATGAATTATTGGTGAGGTAGGGCACAGCGAAATGTCATCCCGCTCGAATGGGAGCAGCCCAACTGGGGAAGTACCTCCGCCTTGCAGAAAACTACAGCCATAATAACACTACTACTTGCTCTGTAGTAGTGTTATGTTCCTGGAGGTGAGCAAGGTCGCCAGAGCTCCCGAGGATGCGTTGTGTTGAGAGCGAGGGAATTTGTTCCTTCAGCTGTCAACACGGCGAATCCTCAAACATATCAAGGGTCGTCAACGCCCATGTTACTCCTTTGGTGTTGCGTCTATAGGCTGCGGTGTCCGCTTATCATCAGGCGGGTCGTACGCTTGTTTGCCAATGTCGTTGTATAATAAAAATAAAACAATATTAATACTATATTGCTCAAGCCACGTAATTGTTAATCTTTACTGTTTGGTTTTCACGGGACAGGCCGAGCCTAGTGTGGAACCATGGCCACTCTGTTTTGAATTACTTTTTTCGTGAATAAATATATTTTCATTTTCATTTTTCATTTAATATATAGATCATTAGATATATTTAGATCACAAGAAATATTCATTCCAATCATAAAAAAACATTTGTAAATTACCAGTCCTTCAGTTTTCCCTTTGAACATCTAACGAATTAATATTTTCCGGCGGCTTATTGTATATTTTAATTCCAGTGGCATACGTGCTCTCCTTGAGTATAATACTGGTAACCCTAACTAATTGTACAACGGTTATATTGATATTGAGATCTTAGATTTTTTTTAGAATCTCATTTTTTTATAAATAAGTTCTAGTATATATATATATATATGTCAGGGTTAACATTCTGTGGCGTTTAAACACAGATCTAAGAGATTCTCTAGTTTTAACATAAAATATTAATCTCAAACACCTTTTTTGGAGAATAAATGTGGACTGAACACACACTCGGATAAATGAGTAACTAGAAGTCCTAATAAAAGACAGAATTAGAAGTCTCTCTTTTAACCCCTCGTATGCGGATGTCAAAAATTGCTGATCAAAATATGACCTTGAGATTGAAAACTGTAGGTTCAAATGCTTGGCACGGATCCGTGTCTAAGCATACGACGGGTTAATTCGATGTAATTTTCTTCGTTTCCAAACTTATTTTATTGTACCTTAGAAAATATGGTAGTGAAAATGAAGACCACTTGTTGAAAGAAAATCTCTTTCAAATACCGCAAAATTGACTTTAGCCGGCATCTGAAAAGTTCCAAAGCCCCAAGCCCGAGCAGTTTGTACAATATTAGCTCAAACAGTCAATTGCATAAGCTCTACGGATTTCGCACACTTTGCTGCAATTTGGAAGGAATATATGGAAAGGATTTTGCTAAGTTTGGATTTTTTTGTAATAACAATTCTAAGCCATATGATAAAAGCCATGAAACAAAGGCTAAGTAGCACTAACCAGCAATGGAAGCTATGCGGGCGAAGTGCTCAAAATGATCTAAACAAGCTAAGAGAGTAAGAGTAAGATTGACTCGTTGTGCTTGAGAAAGATAGCCTAAAGAACACTTTATGGTGATGCACCATTTCTGATACTTTATGTATGTTAGGTAAACGTCCTAGTCCTCGACGTGCTCTAGTGTAAGACATAGGCACTTTATGGCAAAGCAATATGGGTTAAATTCGAACTTCAGAGCATTTTTCTTCATTCAAATTTAAGCACTTTGACATAAAGTGCCCAATGTCACACACCACGCGTGCGTCGTGGACTAGGACGTTTACGTCACCAGTGTAATCCAACGGCTTTTTTAATAAAAAATGGGCCATTTTGAAAATAAATAGAACACAAATTAGGTTTAGTAAGTGCTGGTTCTGCAGCTCCGCTTTTCAAAACTAATCAACTTAACATTTTTCTCTATTGTAAGAAAGTTTAGGTAACTCAGTAGTAGTCTCACGAGGCGACAACATTTTTCATGCGAGAGAAATTTCCGGTAAAAGCCAGTATTCGTTGAACAAAACCCTTTGTTGTGTTGGTAATCTACTGCTAAAACTACCCCTGGCATGCGTTCCCATCTCCTTTATTGAATAGCTAGGAATTGAATTTCCAAGAAAATTTTAAAGCGCCTGTGTATAAAGCTGTAGCTACACTTTCGTAAAATATTTATTTTTGACCTATTAACCATCCAGGGTCAATTAGCAAAAAAAAACCTTGCAACTAGCACTATTAATCCGACTTTTACACAGATTTGAATGTGAAGGATTCCCAACAGTGCATGAGGCTTTTTATAAACTAGTAATGCAGTTTTTTTTTTTTATCCAAAATCGGCCTCGTGACTTATCTACACTGGCCCATCTGAAACAAGTTGTTGGTAATTGCATGAAAGGTTTTGGTATGGATATGCTTGCAAGGACTCATGACCCGGTAAAGGTTGCGGGAGTCCGCTGGATGCGGGTGGTGCAGAACCGGTCCTTGTGGCACTCTTTGGGGGAGGCCTATGTCTAGCATTGGAGGTCTTTCGGCTGATATGACGATGATTCTTTGAAGAAAGCTGTACACGCTCCAGTCACTATCAGTAATAATGACACCGTCTGCCAGAGAAAAAAGTGAGACAGTTTTGGTAGTGAAAATTAGGCAGGCGTCCGATGTCTCATCCAATAGCCCAGCTATTAGTTCATCATTTTCAGCCAATAACGTTTCGTTCTTTTTATTCCATCATCCAAGAATAATCCCTATAGACTCCAGTAGATGCTGTATCTGTGTGCGTCTCATGGCACGGGCAGGGACAGCATCCGCTCGGAATACTCCTCGCATTTCATCAAAGGGCTTCTACGTGATGGCTCAGTTGGTACTTTGTAGGTTCGCACGCCTCCCAAACATCCAGGACACCATTGTCCCGTGAGCGGGAAAGACAGAAAGAAAGACTGAATAAACAATACAATACAATAATATTGTGAGTAACACAAAAAGAAGGACCTTACGTTATACGGTACACAATAACAATAGGTGGTCTTATAGCTAATGAGTCTTTTCTTCCAGACAACTTTTGGTTCGTTCTTCACCGTTGATTCCCCCATTCCAATATGCTCTGTGAATAATAATGTATTTACATTTTAAGAATGTCATTAATAGTGATATTGTCTGGACCGCAATATAAACAGTTATGTGCAAACACACCGTTTTTTATTATAAATTTTGTAGAAGTTAAGTACCATTGGATTAAGCAATTTCGCACATTTCAACCAATTACTAACAGACTAGCGAAGACAGATTGTGAAAGGACAGAAGACAAATGCCGGCTAATTGTGAAACGATACGGCTTAAATTAACCCGCCTCAAAAGACATTATTTTAAGCGTATAAATAACGTTATTTTATATATTATAGCTGTATAACACTATCTAATTGTATCCAAAAATGTATAACACATTTTTTTTTATGTCTAAGTGTATTTAAATACGAAATAGTCCATATTAGTAACAATGATATCTGAACCTATGTATAATGTGTAGATGTATGTGTATACCTATGTAACATATAGCGAACCCCAAGCTCATTTAGAGCAATACCGGGAATAACGCTAAGAAGTTGATGATACCTATTGTAAGATGTTACAACAACAACGAAGGTAGACGAGGATCATTAAGAAAATAGAAGCACTGAACTTAGTCGTTTTCAACCTGATTCCTTGAGTCAGTTTATCGCTAGTTACTACTACCATTGAAAGCAAATGCAGAATAACACAGGCTCCACTGACCACAAGGCCACGATAAGGGTCAGCAAGCAAATACGAGTACTTTTGTGATTAATCCCCGCTCTATTGACGGCTGCTGTAAAACACCATGTGAAGATTCCGCCGCTGGCTATTAGGCTATATGAGGGCGGTCAGCGAGAAACGACGATGTTATGCGAGATGAAGCAATTTACTTGATGAAGTTACATCATCATCCACCTAGCGTTATTCCCGATCATGCTCTAAAGGAGCCGGGGGTCCGCTTTGACACCTAATCCCAAAATGTAGCATAGGCACTAGTTTTAAAAAATCGACTGCCATCTGACCTTCCAACCCAGACGGAAAACTAGACCTTATAGGGAGTAGCCCGGGTTCCTCACGATGTTTTCCTTCACCGTAAAGCTAACGGTCAATTTTCGGTACATAAGTTCCAAAGAAGTCATTGGTACGAAACTGCGAACCGGGATTCGCACCCACGACCGCCGCTTGTCAGCCGCATGCCTGAACCACTAGGCTACCGTAGTCTTGATGATGATGTCATTTAGGGTATGAGAGTGAATATAATCAAGGGCTATCTACGGAAAATTTAATACACGAAAATCGCGACTACAGCAGGATATCCTTCTTCAAACAGAAGGTATTCTAAATCAAAATAAAATATTCGACATGTTAACTCCGGTCGTGGACATAGAGAAAAGTTTTAGGCGTCATTTCTTCTTTCTAGTCTTAATTGGAAACACTTTCCAAATAGTCCATTAGTATTTGGTCAAAGGACTTTAGTGTTAGCGGTTTAGAATTTTAGATTAGCAAAATTGTCAACCTTTATTCACAAAGTCTTAAATTCAACTAAAAGGAAGCCTAGCCTGCAAAAAAATCGCATTTTTTGAATAGGTTTTAATAATAAGTAGTATGAAATATTATTATAAAGACCCATATACCAATACCATTCGTACCCATGAAGTTTAGTAAAAGCATAATCATTTATTAAAGTTTAAGTATCAGCCCGATCTACCCGAATGTCATATTATATCTCAGTAAAAAGATTAAACCTTATTTTATAATAGTTCAACAAACCCATTTTAGCTAAACTTCATTGTCATTTATATATCGATTTCAAATTAATTTCTGTTCGTGAGAAAGGAAAAACATATTGAAGTTCACAGAGTTTGTTAAAGTTTGTATAAGGCAGTAAATGTGATAAACTTGAACTGTAAATAACTTGTAGGTTTATGAAGGACTCCCGTTTAGCAATATGTAAGATGGCGAACACTCTCAAAAAGATGAAAACATACTCAGAAAAAAAAAATCACAAAACCCTAAAGGTAGGTTTTGTTTAGGATTTCCTTAAGTGATGAACAATCGATAGAAGGCAAATGTTCTAGAATTACGAAGAATTTTCCACATAGCAGGTTATTTCACTTAAAATTTCCATCGGTCATTGCTACCCAATGGTCCAGTTTCGCATAACGCCGTCCACGGAACCACGTCTCGCGCTACGTTATCGCGATCGCAGCTCTTTGAGCCGCCCCGGGCCACTCGGAACTGCGCACGGATTCCTTCCCCGCGTGTGTGGTACAAACTGGAGGAGTTTACAGTTAAAATCGGTACGGTAAGCGTGGTTTCACGAAAGCTTGTGTAAAATAAATCATTTCCAATATTCGACTATGAAAAGATTCAAAAGGGATTTATTAAATCAATTTCAACAAAACTGACACATACTTGATGGTGACGAAACAAAAAAAGGTTTACTCAAACCTTATTTAAAAAGAAATAAACATTATCGCACGAGCGAGCGAAGCGAAAGAAGTTCTATGCTTCAGCTTGGGCCGAAAATCGATTGTCTGTCCGGCTGTTCTCATCTACAGTTCGCATTTCTCGACCGATTCTCGTGAAATTTTGTAAGCCGGTTATTTTATTACATAGAATATTATTGTCGAGTCACTTTTTCGTTTTTTTTTTTAATGACATGTACGCTGGTTCTACAGCTCACAGCGCCACTGGGAAATAAAGGTTAACTACCTATAGAAAAACGCATTAAAGGTAGAACTTTATAACTATCCATGTGGCTTCGCCCTCGTGTTACAAAGAATGCAGGCAAACCCACGGAATAAATTATTATAGGTTTATTCTATATTACATATACCATCCAGAAAGTCCGATCTACACGGAGGTGAAATAATTATTGAAATCGTGTAAGCGGTTCCGGCGATAACCCATAACATACAAACCTACATACATTTTACAAAGCTACAATCTCACAGTTTTTCCTCTTTATAATATCAGTAAAGATTAGTACTTATATTTAATAGTAAAAGCATAGACTAATTACACTTGGGTATTACTATTTTTCCCAATTACGCGTATCGTTGCCAAGTGAAAAACCAAAGTTAGTCTTAATGTTAATGTTTGTTATAATTGATCGTAACTTTTGTAGCATTTTTGGTGCAGCGTAGTGTTGTTAACGGAATTGGTATACCTAGAATTCAATCAAAATTGTTAATTAAGGTTAATATTAACGTTATTAACGCTAGTTAAGCAATAGAATTGAAATTCTTTATACCCATTTCGTTAACAACACTACGTTGCACCAAAAATGCTACAAAAGTTACGATAACTGGTAATAAGTCTGATTATTATATTATAAATTATTATAAATCTAAAATAATTGGAGTAAGCCCTATCCCAAGATAAGGGCTCTGCCTAGTTTGGCGTCCATCAGGTACTGTTTTTAGTCGTAAAAGTGTAGTAGTTTTGATCAATAAACGAATTTATTTATTTATCTATTTATTTATTGCTGGACATTTTTTATTTATTTAGGGTCGGTAGGGGGCGGCCTAGGCGAGGGTATCATGAACAAATTTCAACGATACTGTTAAAAGGCCAGGTCAGGAGTACCCGCAACCGACGAGCCTGTATGAGGAGATGTATGGATGTGATCGAAGCGAAAGAAGTATGTAAGGACCGTAGTATTTGGCGTTCCTTAGTCTCTGCCTACCCCTATGTGATGCGGGCGTGAGTATATGGATGTATGTATGTATTTTTTAGGGTTCCGTAGTCAAAAAGGAACCCTTATAGTTTTTTAGTAATTTTTGTTCAAGTCATGTGTCGTCGTCGTCCCCCCCCCCCCCCCCCCCCCCCCCCTCTGCCGGCTAAATTACTACTACTGGCGATGTGAAAAAAATCGTGGTAGTAATAAATATAATGAATTTAAAAGGAACACTTTCACGGACAAGTAGGCATAAGTAGTTACCTACTTACCGCGTAATAGTCGACCAACTTAATGTGTACTTGGAAAGGCCGATTTCCGTACAAATTCGGCCGACGCAACCGCACCGCACGTCGATGTAACTAAGACAGACAGGCAACTACGGAACCCTACACTGCGCGTGGCCCGACACGCACTTGGCCGGTTTTATTTTTTACCTGACTGCCAAAGGAGAGGAGGGTTACTTTTTCGAGCGTTTGTATGTATGTGTGTGTGTGTATGTCTTATTCTTTGGCACGCCCTGCAATAGCCCCCCTTAAATAATTTTTGTTATTATGTTTTTTAGTATTTGTTGTTATAGCGGCAACAGAAATTCATCATCTGTGAAAATTACAATTGTCTAAGTATCACGGTTCAAGAGATACATACCTGTGACAGACGGTCAGACGGCAGACAGACAGACGGACGGGCAGCGGATTCTTAGTAATAGGGTCCCGTTTTACCCTTTCGTACGGAACCCAAAAACAAGTTGGGTTTTTCGTAAAATCTTTTGATATCACTTGTTTAAGAAATAATGTTGTGCGGTAGAAACATAAATTGTACACTTATTTAAATAATCAAACCTTTTGCATATGCGTATACTGTGTGATGAATCGATAATGCATTACGGAAAATCGGGAGTGATTTGTACGAGCATTGCCTTGAGCGACTGCTAGTAATTTGAAAATAACCATTAACTTGCTTAGCTCAATCTTGCATTCATGAATATGTGAGCGTGGTACAAATTGAAAGAGATACTCCAGGAAAATTATATATTTGAAAATCATTAATTTATACATCCTACTAATATTATAAATGCGAAAGTTCAGATGTCCAGATGTTTGAATTTTTGTTGCTCAATCACGCTTAAGGGGATGACTCGATTCGAGTCGACCACGCTTCCTTGACAGAGACAAGCTTATGCCCACCGCGCACGAGAAAAAGAGATGCAAAACTCTTCGGGAATGGGTTTTTTATACAAATTTCGATAAATACCTGACTTAGTGAAGTTTTATTTATATTTCATTAAGTGAGATTTTAGAAGAGATAAAATACTATAGTATTTACTTGTTTGTGTCGTAAAATAATGTACCTATTGTTTGAGTAGGCTGAGTAAAAATAGGAACATAAAGACCCAACTTTGGATTTTTTTTCTATCCAGGAAATTTTAGGCAATCATGGGTCAAAAGCTTCTCCAGCTAATTCTTTTGAATTGAGCGCCTTTTTGTACCGTCGGTAAAACAGACAGGCGTGTATTAGTTCCATCATCAAATCATAGATGTCTCTGTCAAACGCCATATTAAAACAAAACACGGTTCATTTTGACAGGTTACGACTTGTGATAAGTGGAAGTGCACGTGTATAATTCAAAAGCGGGTTTGTGTGATTTATGGCTGTTAATTCGGATTTGTTTGTTGGTGAGTCGATTATTTACAGTTTATTTCTTATGTTACAACGTTATTTTCTGTAATTCATTTCGATTATAAGTTTTTTAACCTCAAATTATTTAAGTGGGGCAAGAGTGCCAGTTCAGTCCAGGGGAGGGGAGTCATATGCTACTCTTACCCCATGTCAGGGCTGTCAAACCTTTTATGAATTGTTATTTTTATTACAAATTGGCACTATTTAATTCAGGTATGTACATATACGATTTTTCGACATTTGAGGGTGCGGATGTTGGGTTCAAGCATTCAAAATCGATGCCTCCTGCGTTTTATATCTGACAGTTTTGTCATAAAATAATAATCCAACTCATTATGGTAAAAATATCGTATTGGTTTTATGACAAAACAACGACTAGTGACCAGTTCCCCGGTGATGAATTAGTGGATGAACTAAGTAGATTGCTTGCACAGATGGACTTTAAATTAGTACAAGTTTATTTAAGCTATTGCTAAATACAACTGCTATTAAAGGAGTATTATTCAACTTATTTTTTAATTCATAATAATTGAGTTCCTAGTAATTGGTTCTAATAGCTCAAATCGGCAGCAAACCAGAGATCGGAAGAACATTTTTTTTTCCTTTAAAAAAGATATATGTACAATGTCTGTTACCAGACGTACCTACTGCTTACTCATGCATCCTCCTCCTAGTGTTTTTCCCAGTAGTCCTCAAACGAGCCCGGGGTCAAATTTGTCACCTAATCCCAAGATTCGGCGTAGGCACTAGTTTTACGAGAGCGACTTATCTGAACGTCGGTAAGAGAAAACTAGTCCTTATTGGGATTAAACCGGTTTCCTCAAGTTACCGTCACCGAAAAGCCACTGTTAAAATATATCAAATGACATTATATTATGTGTATTTTAGAAAATAAAAACTCCAGATTGAAAGTCGCTTGGCTGACCGCTAGGCTACGGTGGCTTGACGTACTACAACAATTATAAGTACATATTGCAAACAAACTGAACGAAAAAAATACCGCGTTTTAGGAATATATCTTATTTCGAAGTCGTAAATGGTCCAAACAGCGCTACAAAATAGCCGCCAGCTCAGCGACCAGTTATTGTTTACCTAACAGTTTCACGGGAGAGCACTCAACGGTAATGGATTTGAAGCAAATTAATTATTTTCAACGCTCACTGGTTTTGCTTGTATTTCTAGAATTTTCGGCGTGCGTTATGTTTATGATTCCTCTTTCAACCCACATCCAACCTTATTTAAACCTGTGTAGAGTCGCTAGTTGGTTGATTGAGTTGGTGTTACTGTTACTACTATTATCCCATTGCATTCATATTCGTACGGCCTTTATCATTACGCAGTGCTGGGTTTACTATTTGGATAATCTAAGCTTGCACAATCTTGTAATGGATTTAATAAAGCCGTGGCGTATTTTTTTTTAAACTGACTTTCTTAATATTGGTCTGTTCAATTTCACGTTTAGGGTTTTAGAACTGCTAAATAGTGTAGTAGTAGTAGATAGTAGTAAAGGTATCTTTTGTTTATTTAGCAGCGTAGAACAAGTCTTTGCCATTTCTAAGAAGCTATTCGTTTTGTTTCTTTTAAATGAATATCACCGTATTATTTAGTAGCTGCGGTAGTAAAACTCTTTATTGTACACGATAATAAAAGGTCAAAACGAAACGGCATGTACAAAGGTGAACTCATCCCATTCAAGCTTCTCTTCCAGCTAACCATTGAATCCTACTTTTTGTTACGGATCTGTACTAAATAGAAAAATAGGCATTGCTTGCACTAAGCAACACATTTCTGTATCTCAATCACCGGTTGCCTAAACAACTTCTGTGTTAATACTTAACAATTAATTATCACATGGCTCCAACATTTAGTGCATACAAAATGAAACGCAGTTCACTTTACCGAATTGACCCCGCCTGAAATAAAAGCTTCATCAGTGATTTAGATTTGCGCCTCTCCTGTCGCAGTGCAAAAGTTTAAGGGCTAAAAAGGCAAATTTTTGGTTGGACTCTTTATCCGCATAAACATTATCATTTTCTATAATTCTATGCGATAAAAACATATTAAATACGCACGTAAGCCCACGGAAAATACAACTTTTGTTTTTCTGACTGTGTATGTAACAAATACCGTTAAACCTCTGTTTGCCAGCAGTATCATACTTTGGACATATAATGCCCAGAGGTGATGATAGTCCGGAAAAGTTGGTTGTGATTGGCGAAGTAGAAGGCAAAAGTGGCGGCCGCCAACTAGATGGCCAGACCAGATCAAGGAAGCGACATCCTCAAGCAAATTCCAGCAAGCCATATGAGGGACACCGATGGAGACAAATCCGTAGGGCTGCAAAATTTAACAGTGATCACGATCCTCAGGAACGACTGAACAGAGAAAGATGAACCAAAAAGTTTATATTATCAAAATACGATCGAGAATCATTGGTGGCGCCCAATCAAATGCATGTCCCGACATGCATGCAACCAACGACCATCGGCCTCGCGTGGTTTCCGATAAATTTGCTGTGTTCTACATATTTTATTGTGGCTTTGTTTGTCGTACCAAATATGGGCGTCCCGGTGGCTTTTGTTTCCAATATTGCAATTGAATTTCTAGTCGCAGTGTTAATGCTCTTGTTGAGGCTTTTAGTTGCTCAGCTGCTATACCCTCCTCCATATAAGATTAGAAAAATCGTGCATAACCGCAATAAATGTAATAAGCTAATAACCGGTCATATTTCATAACCGCTTATGATTTCGGTTATGGTGGAAAAATAACCGAACACCAGTTAAAGCCGGTTACGGTTATTTAGTGTTAAAAACAAGGACAAATACCAGCAAATATGACTTAAATAGAGTCTCCTATATCGCATTTGAAAGAGTCATCTTTAACAACCTTGATATGATAAGTAAACGCGTGCTGTAGTAGAATCTGAATTTCACTTCGTAAGATCGCATTATAAGCCATGCTTCTGTAAGGCAGTCTTTTATTATGATAAATAGCCAAACTAAACCCAAACAGAAACTTTTCATTGCCGTAAAATGGGGTGAGTAGGGGCAAAACTGACATTCAAACCTCGATAACATTTTATTTTTACATATGAAATCTGAATGGTGGAATATAATAAGTGTTCCGGACTTTTGTATTTTACTTTTTATTTTATTTTGGGTAGTTCCATTTCATAAATTTGACTATAAACAGGAAATCCCACCTCACCCCGTAGTCCCTCGTAATTGGGCTGAGATGGGATTTCATAAGGCGATTTTGGAAGATTGTTGGATCGTTTTTTTTTTATTATGAGTATTACTATAGATTCATTTTAAATTGGAATATATTATTTTTGTAGCAGTGGCCTTAAAATCCCATCTCACCCCCCTTTCATCCCTTCTCTCCCCATTCATAACCCAACTTTCCCCGCGAACCCTACTCACCCCATTTTACGGTAACACTTTTACACCTACCTTATAAGGTACAAGTTTCCCGCGCGGCTTTGCCCACTTATTGCAAAAACGCAGTAAACCCGCGGAATAAAATATAGCTTACTAACTTCTGCCCGCGTGGAACTCGTTTATATCGTAGCTCTATACAAACTTTCAACCCCCATTTCACCTTCTTAGGGTATGATTTCCGTGATAAAAACGATAATTTGTCCTTTCCCGGGATTCAAACTATTTCCATACCAAATTTCATCTCAATCGGTTCAGCGGTTTAAGCGCGAAGAGATACCAGACACACTTTTCGCATTTATAATATTAGTATGTATAAACATCCAAGAAATTCATTCTACACGCAGGTGAAATTATATCTGAAATAGAATAGGTAAGCGGTTCCAGAGATTACCCATTACATACCAACTTATTAAGCTACAATGTCACAGCCTTTTCTGTTTATAATATTAAGGATAGATTAGGTATATGGCCAATTATGATAATTAAACAAGAAGCATCTTTTACACTATACGAAGCATTTTGTGCGGATTACCCGGCAATAATGAGCGAAGCGTCAATATTAAATTTGAATAATGGGCAATTTGGCCTCCATATCCAATACAAATCTAATGCATATTACCTATGTGAAAGCTAGTTACATAAGCTTAATTTTCTAATATGAGGACACACTCCAAAAGTCCCGGAGAAGAGAGTTATCAGCCTTCAAATACTGGGTGTTAACTAAGAGTTAGTTAAGTATCAATTAAGTCATAATTGGGAGAAAATATGTAGATAGATTCTCCTATCCATCACTGACTAGTGGTGTTAATAATAATTATAGCAAATGCTGTTGTCAATAAATCTATATTCGTTATAATTGTATTGGTGATGAGGCTTGGTTCCATACATTTCTGCCCATCATTCTTTGACAGCTAATGACATGTTTACACTGCCGCGGCCAGAGGGGTAATCACGTAACGTTTCCAACGCGCGTTAGGACGTCCAACTGTCATGTTTCCATATAAAACTTGACGTTTAGATCTACCTAACGCACGTACACGTACGTACAATGCGTTACGTGATCGACCTGCAGGCCACGCCGTTGTGTTACGGGCGAAGTGCTCATAGCCTATCGGCGCCTGCGAGTCGGAAACGATAACGCAGGTTTAGCCAAGATGGCAGTGGTCAGTCTTTGGATGGGTGACCGCCTGATGTTTGAGTGGTTAATATAAATGATCGCTTCCGTGCTTTGGAAGGCACGCTAAGCAGTTGATCCCGGCTGCTGTCTATGACAGTAGTCGTTAAGGCGATGCCTTGATTTGAGTCGAACACGCCCCCTAGACAGAGACACGCTGATGCCTTCAGCGCACGAGGAAAAGAGATGTAACACTCTTCGGGAATGGCTTTTTTGGACAAATTTCGATAAAGACCTAACTTAGAGACGTTTTATTTAAATTTCATAAAGTGAGATTTTAGATGAGATAAAATACTATAGTATTAACTTGATTGTGTCGTAAAATAATGTATCGTTTGAGTAGGCTGAGTAAAAAAAGGAAAATACAGACCCAACTTTGGATTTTTTTCTATCGAGGAAATTTTAAGCAATCATGTATCGATAAAATCAGATAAACAATCATATAGTCAAGAATCATATATCTGAAAATCAGACCTTATTGTTTCTTAATCTAGTCGGAACGGCGTTTCAAAGCACGCGATAATTTCCAATGCACAGCCTTAAGCCGAGTTAGAGGCCTTCGGGCGGCTTAAGAACTTCTAACAGTCGAGTTGCCCAGTCACTTGACAAAGGGGGGGACAACTGTCACTCGCATCCGCAGGACCTACCTACCACTACCCTGCACGTGTCCCCTAGGTGGTACTAAAGGGAGACAAACTTTAAAGGCAAAAATAATGTATGCCATACGATTAAATAAACGGGCGTAATGCCCTTGACAATGACACATCACTTCAACAAGGTACCACTACTCCCAAACGGATCCCAAAACAGTTTATTGACAGTAAAACCTTGATATCGACTACAATTATTATTTTGATCATTTGTTGCAGCTGCTTTTAAACATAATCAGTCGAAACATCTCGACTTGTCCGACACGCCATGAGACCCATATTAAAATGTGTATCAATAAAATTGCTGAATCATTTTGTTTTTATAAAAGCCATAAACAATAATTAAGCTACTAAGTTTTATTACCAGCGCTTACGGAGCAAAAAATCTTTGCGTTAACTAGAGGTGTAAATTACTTGAAGGTGTAACCTTTTAAGGTCTGTCTTAATTAAGTACAACACTTTGATACAAGAAAACTTTCACTAAATTGTCTTAATGTGTAGTGTATTGAAATAGAGAAAATATATATTTAGGGTGCTACTGTTATTATTTATTTACATTGACAATGTATCAAAAAATATATAACTTCTTATTACGTTTTCAACGCATTGAAGCTTGTAGGTGCAATACGAAAATAGACAAAAGTACACAACTGAATCCTTGTGAAAATAAGGGTTTTTTTACTTATTTGTTAAATAGGTAACGTAAACTTTGAAAACTGCTTGAATTATCTATTGCATTCAACAATAAAGTAAATAAAAGAGGCAGCAAGACAACTAGCAGTAAATCGTTAGTCACAAAAGAAACTTATAAAGAAAGAGGAACAGTGTCGAACTTCCATTTATTTACTCATATTCGTCAAAATCAATAAACATTTTAGGACAGAAAAACTGCTGACCTATGAGATACACTGGGAAACACGATATATGAAAAATGCTGATCACTTTTACAACTTCTTATCCGGACTTAATATGGCGTTGGAATTAAAAACCACACGTCATGGAAATAAGGGTTTGATGCGGAGAGTTATAAACGCAAGATATACGAGCTTGCGAAAGGAGGCGTGTTTATCTCGCTTAAAAAAGGTTGTAAACAAAAAAACATTAACGCCGGCTATCGCCGCATCGATCAATTACATTCGGAATAAGAGCGTTTCTTATCAATAATGGATCAATCAACTTAGTCAGGCTGTTGTGGATTGGCGTCTGGTTTTTGAATAAAGTAAATAAAATTTAAAAACAATAAAATACATAGTGCAATGAAATTATAGAAATACAAAACCACTTTAATTAAATAATATTTTTAAATTTTACTACAGAGACTGGAGCGTTTTTTATACAGTTACATACATTTTTATTAGTACGGAAAGTAAAATAAATATAAATTTGTTTTCTTTTTATATTATCAAAAGAAACAGTTATACAGTTACTTACTTGACAGCATCTATGTATAGGTACAAAAGTTGTGCCGTCAATTCCAAAATTAAATATTGATATTATATTCCAGTCATTTCATTTTAACCAGTTTGCAAATAAATGTGTCTCTTCATTCGAACAAAATATCTGTGAGTATAAACTAGAATCTGTTCCTAGAAAAATAATTTTAACCTTTATTTATTGAAGCGCTCGGCGTCACAACAAACCTATAAAGATTATTAGGTACTTCAAAACCAAACGCGACGGATCAGTAAAGTTGCGCATGATTCAGTCCAAGATAAAACCTTATTTTACTGGCTAATGCATCCCCTTGACCTCACACTGAGAAGCAAATAAGTTTAAGCTACTGCATAAGGTTTCTTATACTGCTTGCTAAGCTAATAGTCGGGTGTGGACCAAATTCTAGATCAGTAGTTAGCTCGGTTAGTTGGTCACTGCCACTGATACAGTGAACTAAGTTCCGTTGTGACACAAACATTAACCATAGAATTGTATGGATTTTCGTGTCACAGCGAAAACATTTCATAGATAATTTAATTGAGTGAGTTAGGCTGGCCAATAATTTGGTCTTTACTCAATTAGCGTTGTACGATGTTTGGCAAAACTATTCTGGCGCTTTTATTTTGCAAGTCATTATTTCAATTAAATTGAAAATTAAATTATATTTTACACATACGTTCCTGGTTATCTTAATGAGTATGTTCACCTAATTGTTAAAATCCAACTATCCTATCGCACTCGGTGGTGGGGTGTAAAACTCTTGAGATATTAAAAGCTCCCAGCATTCTAAAGAAGCTTGAAGTCCGTTTACTGCCTCATCCCAAGTATGGCGTTGGCACTAAATCATGTGGAAGCGGCCTTCGGATCTTCCAACCAAGACGAGATATATAACCACTCACTTGCTTGTGGCAACCACAGTTCCCAATTTCGCGCACCCCTAAACTGATGGTGGCAACTGTGGTGGCCAAGCGAAGTATGGACTTCTTAGATAAAGAAAAATTGGAAGCAATTAAGACTACCTTTTTTAAAATCCACAAGCAAGTGAGTGCGTGGATAACTCATTGCTGGGCATTGCTCCTGTCAAAGTTGTTAGTAACTCATATATTAGCAGTTCTCAAGTCATGGTATTCTACGACTAAGACTCTAAATCTGAATGTTTCTGCTTCAGACAACAAGCAGGACGATAGCTTAATTTAATGTGCTTTCTCATGAAAGTAAGTTAGTAAGTTAAGAACCATTTTAAATCCGAAGTCAGCTGTACTAGGCGCGGACGTGGGTTCCACCCTTATGTTGATTTACAACGCACGAAGCGCTTTGCTTCCACTTTTATAGCGAGGAGAGCTAAATAGTAGAACTCATCATCATCATATAAGCCGAAAGACGCCCTCTGCTGGACATATGCCTCCCCCAAAGAGTGCCACAATGACCGGTCCTGCGCCAACCGCATCCAGCGGACTCCCGCGACCTTTACCAGGTCATCAGTCCACCTTGTGGGGGGCCTACTGACGCTGCGCCTTCCGGTACCTTTTCGCCCGAACGGCTATCGGTTCTACGTGCAATGTGCCCCGCCCACTGCCACTAAGTTTAGAAATTCGGAGGGCTATATCGGTTACCTTGGTTCTGCAGCACTCGCTTCCGGAAAACCTTTTCCCAGCTACTTATAACTTGGACCTTTTCAAGACGAGAGTTATAGACACTATCTAAGTATTTATCTAAAACCCTCGACCCCATCATCACTTACCATATATAAATTAAACAAATATGCATGCGAGGCTATGGGTGTTTCCAATACTTCTTATACTGCGTCAAACCCTTAACCGGACAACGACACTGCATTGTATTTTAGTGTCAATAAAGACGTTCAATGCTCTTACAATAATAACTTGCGTATTGTTAGGGTCAGTTATATGCATACTTTGCTCACTTTTGCTAACTCGTTTCTTAATCTACTGTGTTACTATAAATATGACCTTAATCCGCAGGACTACGGTTCAAATTGGAAACACACGTATCGCGTGGTCAACTGTAATAACAGTTACGATTAGTATTGGTTTTACTATTCTCTGGAGAATTTTATGTTGCAGTTTATTAAAGTCGGAGTATATTACAAAGTTTGTGTATAAGTATGTTTAATAGGATAGCTGTTTGAAATGCAGAAAAGGTAGGTACTTGTTTTAAAATAATCTCAATACACGCTGTGAAACTCCAGTATTTTTGTATTAGTAACAAACATGTAACATTTTAAAAGTAATATTCTTCTTATATGCATCTTTTCCGTCATATACCACGGACGGGAATTCGCGGCGGAATGTATGTATTCGAGGAAGTCTGGAAGAGGACTGTTGTCCTAAAGACTTTTAAGTTACCTACGGAAACTAAGATAAAAAAAAATGTGAGTTAATCTTTAAAAAACTGGTACAATATATTTCCCTTCGATATATCCTTGCCATACAATTTCGTAATCGTAGAACAATTTTACATATTTAAAGAAAAGTAGCCTACGGGTCGTCCATATATTACCTGCGTCATCGTTTTTAACCTCCCTTTCCCCCATCATCATCCTGTTAATTCCTTCCCTCCCCGCCTATTAAAATGATTACCGTCAGCCAATGGTCAGAACCCCCCCCCCCGCCCCCCTATTTTGAAATGACGTTACATATACAACGTGTTAATAAAATAACGCAAAACCTGAAAACCGTTTGTTCAGAATCGAGCATAGAATGCGAAAAAAAAAAAAAAAAATTATTGACAAGATTTATTTTTTACATTTGTATGGAGTGTTGGCCGACTGGGGCGACCTGCTCCATACAAATTTAAAAAATAAATCGCGTCAAAAATTTTATTTTTTATTTTTTTCGCATTCTACTCTCGATTCTGAACAAACGGTTTTCAGGTTTTGCGTTATTTTATTAACACGTTGTAGAAAGAAGAAAAGAAAGAAAGAAAGATACATTTATTCGTGACAAACACAAGGCAATTTATATACATTAGCATACAGTTGCGTAATTTGCCACGAAATGGTCGCAACTCAGCGTAATGCTGGCGGAGCCAGCGCTGGTCTTCCGTTGCGACTATTTGGTGATGCCACGGCACAGTGACGAAACGTACACATACATAATATAAAATCACTAGAAATACAGAGGATAAAAAGATAAAAGGAACCAAATTTAAACTACAAAATTACACAAGCAAAAAAACAAAGCATACCTAAATAACATACAACCAAGAAAAACGCCTCATGGCTTAAAAATCACGCGAATCAGGGTCGCTCGAACGTCAAAATAAAATAAAAAATTAAACTATCTATAGCCAGCCCCCAACCGTGAATAAGTTAAGTGGATTGTTTCAGAAAAAATCTAGTGGTCAAAAGGAACATCGTTCTCTCCAGTAGCCAATACAAACCACACACACTATAAAGCACTATAGTGAATACACATAATCGTTCACACAGTCCAATCAATCGTTTCGGTCCAACGAAGTCCTAGCATTCACCACCCAGTGATGTATTTATATCGATTTTAACAGCTTTTATTCAGTTCTACTCTTGTGGATGTTTGAGGTAACTTGAACGATCGTCTACTGTCTTTGTTTCCGTCTCAACTACCCTAATTTAAGCACGCACGAGCTATGCACGAGAGAGATACCGAATTCCTGAATTCAAATCATTCAGGCAAAAATAATACTAGTTTAATCTTTACATTTTTCACAACAATCTGTTGTAGTTGAAGTGAGACAGCAATACAGTATACATATTCAAGTTGCTATGACAAATTGCATCGATTGTAGTATGCTTAAAGCCTGCAACACACTGGCGCGGCCTGCGGTGGCGGTCAATAGTAAATATGATAGCTAATGACAAGTTTACTATTGACCGCTGCGGCCAAGGCCGCGCCAGTCTGTAACAGGCTTAAGTCGTATTTAACTTCATAGAATTCTCACCAGCTTTATATAAATTGGGTTTAACATTGTGCATGTTCCAAAAACGGTTTCTTAGAAAGTTGATGTCTAAATAATTGTTAAGAAAACAATAAGTCTATCACATTACCGACAATAGAAAGATTCCCATACTTAAATCGTAGCTATTTAAAGCAATGTAAGTAATGGTTAGAATGCGTGCACCAAGTTTTTTGAAGTTAAATGCTTAGTGTTGAATGGATAAAAAGTTCAAGCTGCATATATATTGTTAATTTTGTAGAGGTAATGTTATTTAACCAAGTATAAGTAGTTAAATATATGGGAAATTATAAAAACGTATGTACATATTTAATGAACAAATGGCTCTGAACCTGCTCCTAATTACAACAAGTCTGCAAATAATTAATAGTTAGTTTCTTTTCGCAAGGTGAATATGAGTTGCCACCGTCCATAGACTACGGTTAAAGTGTTTTATCGCGCAGAACTTAAGTATGCCATAATTGTGGATAAAAACACTAGGAGGCTGATAATGTAAACAAAAAAGTGGCTTGTCCTGCGCCAGCGGACTCCCGCGACCTATACCAAGTTATATTTGGCACTTTTTGGGGGAGAGATATGTCCAGCAGTGGACGTTTTTCGGCTGATATGATGACGATGATGTGTATACCACAATGGTGACATACAATACGGTCTGCAGTCGGCAAGCAGTCGCCGTAGCTGGCTTGTGACTCAAGAAGAGTTACAAGCTTGTTGCCTCCCTTGATTGATTTGAGGATTCTTAGCTAGAGAAAAATGCAGGTCCCTAATTCTCAACACAGCGCATCCTCAAGGTGCTGAAAGACTGGAGAATTCACATGTAATACGTCGGTGAAACAATAACAAAACTGGTCGGGTCAGCAAAAAGATCGAAACAGATTTAATATCGTTTTACTCACTAGGCCACGCTAAAACACTCCTGCTTGTATTGTGACTTTTAACCTGTGATGTTACATTCGCTAGAATGCTAGTTACAGGTGTATGCTTAAATCTATCAGCACCATTAGGAGCACTGGTGACCTTACTCACCACAGGGAACAAAACAAAACTAAACCCATTTTGCTCATTCACCTTCTACGGAGCTTTCTGACCAACTAGCTCTCGTAGTCACATGCTTTCTTACCAAACAATAGTTCGTCCAATTATAATCGAATTTCCGTAATATTTGAATAAACTGGTCATTACTAGTCGTCACAATGGGATTAGGACCATTGAAACTAGCCCACAATGAAAGGGGTCGGATGCGCTAACCTTAACGGATGACGTATTTTAATAACAATACTTAATGGCATAGTAGCGCTTTGTGGTCTTGCTTGGGTACTAAGTTAGTTGAACCGTGAATATTAGGTACTTTCTTGATATTGGTAAATAAAATTGTAATATACTTACAGTAAAATAGGCGTAAATTCTCATTTTAACCAATTCTAATAATTTGTTGTGTTCGGTACCGGCTTTTTACCGCGGGTATCACTCGGTTGATAATTTGGGTAGAAAAAGACACGTCACTATTTGACGTTTGACGTCTGTCATTTTAGTAGTATAACCTAGAATTTGACCTTGTTGGAGTGAACCCATGCTTTGATTTGTATTTTGAGTTTTGTGAAAGCATTCGGGACAATTGATTTATGATAATTGGAATCAGTTCATATTTGAGGCCAGGCGCTCCTATCGAGGAGTTTTGTTGTTGCCTGCCAGTGTTTTGGAGACTGAAGTGATAAATTTAGTGTCGGTAGTTTGGATTCGGGTGCGCTTAATCATCCAGGAGCCAGGAAGTGTTCACCAGGACACGCGACGGCCTCGACACCCACACACACCATACACCATACATTCAGCTACACATATCGACGCCGCCCTGTCTAGACGCCGGCCGAGAGACAACGGCGGATGAAGCTTCCATCAAGGTAAAAGCACGTTATGTTTTGTATCGGACCGATACCTGGCGCATCTTCGGTATGCCACGCTTCTTGGAAGCTATAGCTTAGCGGGGTTATACCGGTCGTTCTAGTCCAGGTCTCTACTCGGGTCAGGAACTCGTCGGGCCCAGCCCTGGCTTCAACCGAGTAGAGTCTTGCAAGCCCGGGCTAGTAGCGAACAGTTGTATGAAACATTTCTTTTCAGACTAAACAAATTCTTAAGTAAAGCCGCAGTACATTAATTCGTTTAAATGTACTATTCATATACATGTTGTATTTTTTTGATAATTTCGCGATAAATTGGTGATATGATTGACTAAATTAAACCAGTTATTTTTCATGGCCCGTTATTCAAATGATTTCTGTTTTTGTCCTTTGGCATTTGCAGAAAAAGTATCTGAGTTTTAACATAACAGACTACATCATAATACAATTTAAAAATAGTAGTAATGGTTAAATCTATACTGTACAAAAAAGAACAAGTACATGACCGAAAATACAAAAAACAACATTTTGTACACAGGCGAACTTATCCCTTTAAGATAGTTTTTCCAGTAACGTTAAAACCTTAACAACATTTATGCTCTTCAGGTTTTTATAAAATAAAATAGTTGTGAAACTTCTTATAAAATATTCGTTATAAAATGGACTAAAGATGAAAAATATATATTTGCAGGTATTGCCTTACCGTCGATTGATAATCATTTAACGGTTAATGATTAGGTAACCGTTAATTTGAGATAGAATTTGCGTTAGGCAATCTCAAGAATAAATAGTATGGGCTACGATAGTTTAGGTCCGATAGTATAGTTTAGGTAGGTCATAACCGTTTTCAAGATTTCGTAGTGATGTTTAAAAAATAAATCGCCAAGCGTCAACGAAGGATATCCCTTACGTTTCTCACAACGGTTCGTAAAAAGAGTAATCTCCGTCGACCGTTGTGATGGCTTTGATAAGAAAAACGGTAGAATTGAAACAAAATGGCTGCGATAAGAGGAAGGGTTGGCTATTATGATTTCTCACAGGACTAAAGATTTGACTTGGCCAATGTCGAGACTTCTTTATAGCTAGTATATGATGTTGGTCAAGTTAATAACCAGACAGCGTACAATTTGTAGCATCTTCATTTGGTATTTTACTCCACTTCACCATTTCAATAGGCGTTAAAGAAAATTATTAACACACACTTGGATATGCGCTCATGGTATTGCACGTGCACAGGTAGGTATTTACGTCAAAAATATTTTAACAATCTAAGGCTATAGGGTTACCTTGGATAATCGGTAGCTATCTATTGTTAAATTTCCCTTTTCATAGGGACTACAAAATGTAAGAATTATGTTTATTTTGAAAGCTATTGTGGCAAAACTAAAGAAATATTTAAATATTGGGACCAGCAAAGGTGCTGGCGTATTACGTGTATTATATGGTGTGTGAAAGACACGCAAAGATAAATTAAAGTGCGCATTTATTCACCCTGTTACTACGATTCTGACGAAGGAGAAAATAATTACTTATTGTAATGATCACCTCAACAGCACACGAAACGGCCACTGACCCCACGAATCCAGAAGCGATACAAATCAAGCAGCAATCAAATTCCTTACGATATCCAGGTCAGAGGAGCCGAGACCCAATATTCAATTACAGTGTTAGTCTGATATCAGGCCTGTGGCGGTGTAGCTATCCCAAAATCGCCCTAAACTAACACACCATCCTAAATTAAACTATGTTGCCTGAACATAGAGCCCATTTTGGTTTGACTGGCGTCCGTGTCTGAGATCGCAAGCCTTTTATTAGATAACCTAACACGACGTTCGCTATTACTTATACTAAGTGATTGTCTTAGTCGGATAGAAGTCGAATTACGTTGATTGAGAAGTGGTGTGGTGATTAATAATGTCTTAATTACATCTTTGTGAGTTGTAATATACATGGTGGGGAAATGAGAAAATTAATTATATGTTAATCAAATAAGATGCTTACTTGAGTTAAAAAAAGAGTATAACTAGTCTTTTTATTTGTTACAATAGTAAGATATAGCCTAAGAATTCATAAAAAAGTCCCGGAGAATATACCTACCTATTTTTCATATTTTTTTGGCAAAAAGTCATAGCCTACCTAAGCGAAGCTATTTCAAAGCGAAGACTCGTACTAGGCAGTGACTATACTGAATGTAGAAATCGATACAGACACCAAACACACCCGATACAACACAATCCATATATCAACCAAAATTATCCACCCCATTGCTCTTTAAGCGCTATAGAGGTCCTATAAGCGTCGTATAACGGCGCTATAGCAAATATTCAGGCATTAGCATATGAATGGTACAAGCTAAAAAAGCCCCCCAGGTGGCGGGTCGGATATAGGTTCTAGCGGAACTTCCGGTAGCTTGGGTTTGGGCGTAGAGTGCAAAGTAGAGCGGGCTGATAAAATTATCAAAATTGTGGATTTGATAATAATTCTCCAACCATGCTGGTTAGTTCCCTTAAATAACAAAATATCCCTTTGAAAAAAGTAAAATTAAAATAAGTTCACAAACCACCGTCGTTACCAAAATAGTTACTTGTTGCTTTTGCTTGTTGTTGTTGGAATGCTAAGCGCGCTGGCATCGCGAGTGCTCAAGAATAAGGACCACGTATTGGTTCGAAACGTGTCGAGCGATCTTCGACCTTAAAGACGCGAGTGACCTGTTTCATTATATTTCAATATGACAGACTCACGGGAGTTTTCTATAAACAATAGTCACGTCATTATGTATTTTTATTCATCATCATATTGAGAGGTAATGGGCAGCAGGCCGGCCCTACGCTTTCTTGAATTTTCAAAGATTTATGCAGGTTTCCTCACGATGTTTTTTTTACCGAATAGCTAATGGTGAATTCCGAAAAACTGTTTCAGCAGTCAGCCAAGAAATTGCTCTACCGCTTTGGAGCCTTAGGTGAAACCACAAATTGAACTGAAAAGTGCTACACTAATTTCTAGCAACCACAGTTGCCAACTTCGCGCAGCCCTTAACTGATTGTGGCAACTGTGGTTGCCAAGTGTAGTACGAGCTGCTTTGATAAAAAAAACAATTAATTGGTTCCCTTTTTAAATTCGAAATGAAGTGAGCGGATGGCTACTCTGCTTATCGTATAGAACTGGTTTTAATCTTTTTAGGCAGGAGATTTCTAGTTTTAAGGAAAACTTGTTAAAGATGTTTTATGGAAATAAATAAATAAACTCTTTGCGACAAAAGAGCGTTTCAGGAAGCGCGACGGTATCGCGGCATTAATATATGTTAAATTGTAATGTTTATTTATTTTTGCTTCCTCTAATCACAGAGATAAGTACTACTCTTGGACAAACATTTACAAATTATCCTAATTTACTAATTATAAAAGATATATGTTCCAGTGGAGTTTACTGTAGTTAGTTAGTTTACTGAGTTTACTGTTTACTTGTAGTTAAATAATATTACTAAAGTATTGGTACTTATTCAGCATTTCTTCGGTTTTTAAAATGTAGGCTAAATTGCTTTATTTTTTTTTCTTATCAAAGCAGCCCACACTCCGCTTGGCAACCACAGTTGACACCATCAGTTTAGAGATGCGCGCAGTTGGCAACTGTGGTTGCCACAAGCGAGTAGATAAACCACCTTACGCTACCTCTCGTCCTTTAAACCTGTTGGTCACGGACATGCGAAGCACGTTTCGCCCCGGAACGGGCGCGACTGCGCTGATTTCGCCTCCTTTTTACTCCAATGATAGATAGACTCGATTCTTTTATTAGGTGTACGGCTAACCGATCCCCTTTGGGACAGGATTTCGAACACTTGAAAAGCGTTTGATTGGAAAGCAATACGTATTTGTTACGTGAATTGATTTGTATTTGTCAAAGAAATAACGTAAAAATGTCTGGAAATACGTCCCTCTGGAAACAGTTGTATCGCAATCACTAAATTTAATTTTCCAGTTTGTTTTGTAATAATCCTTAAAACTTATTAGTTTTTTCTCTATAGAACCGATTTTATGCCGAAATGAAAATACAGAGAAACGATATCGATATCGATATCTGTGTGTCTTTTGTGTAGTGAATAAATGTCTTCTTTCTTTTTTTTTTTATATAGTTAGGAATAAATAGATGACTAAAGATTTAGTTATTGCAATAGGTAACCCTGACTACGTTGTGGTTATAATATTTAGGCACATAAAAATCCTGCTTGAAAAAAATTACATCCCCACTTTACGTGTAGGAGACATAACCCAAAAAAAATATCCGTATTTTATTCTACCATTTTGTCGGCGTGATTGAGGCGGCGTTATATATCTAACCCCTGCCGAATGACAGATTTCTAGTAGTAAGGGTTACTGAGCTAAGCTGCAGACGGACAGACGGATGGACGGACAGACGGAGGTGGCGAAACTATGTATAAGGGTTCCTTGTTGACTTCGGAACCCTAAAAATGCTGTTATAAGTAAAATGTGTTTTGTGTGCTTCCAAACACAAATGTCAAAAAGTTAGAAAAGCAAAATGTTTAACACATACAAACGTATTTTAACGGCTAAAATAGGTTTGATGGACATTTATGAATAAAAATAACATAAATGTTTTAATATCGGATTTTGTGTTCGTAGCCCTAATCCTTTAAGTCTACCACACAACCACAAATTTTCTATTTACAGGACTAATATCCCACAACAGTTTACTGGAAAATCCCTCGAATAATCCGCTTTCAGTGCCATTTGTTGGCTAGGGTTGCCACCCACGGTTTCATAAATAATCAAAGATTAGTCAATGCTGAGATCGAAAGACGTGAAATGGGCACCGACGTTCATAATGCTCCCGGTTAATAAGTAGGTGAATCCATTACGGGTGCAGATTAGCGGATGGGGATAGAGGCTTACAAAACTACGCAGTTTTGATTACTATCGATTTTCATCGATATTAAACGTACTGAGATGACAAGGGTTAGATAATGAAAATACTCCAGCAGTACGTAAGGATGGCTAGTTAAAAAAAGTCAACGATAATAATTTATTTCAGAACGTTCGACTCACCTTCTGTAATAGCTTGTAAAAATAACAACAATATCAAATTATTATTCACTGCTTTTTAGGGCTCCGTAGTCAACAAGGAACGCTTACGCCATGTCCGTCTGTCTGTCTGTCTGTCTGTCTGTCCGTCTTCGGCTTAGCTCAGTATATAAATCAATCACGCCGACAAAGTAGTGCAATAAAATCTTGAAAAATATATTTTTTAGGGTACCTCCCCTCCCCTACACCTAAAGCGGGGGTGTATTTTTTTTTCTCGTAAAACCCATGGTGTGGGGTATCGTTGGATAGCTCGTTCAAAAAGATTATGGGTTTCCTAGTAACATTTTTAAAATCAGTGATCAGTTTGGAAGATGTTGGGCTTTAAAGCCCTAATTTTTGTTCGAGTCATGTGTCCCCCCCCCCCTGCCGGCTAAATGGCTACTACTGGGGATGTGAAAAAATTCGTGGTAGTAGTACATATAATGAATTTAAAAGGAAAACTATCACGAACAAAGTAGGCATAAGCAGTTACCGAGTAATAGTCGACCAACTTAATGTGTACTTGGAAAGGCCAATTTTGTAACTAAGACAGACAACTACCGAACCCTACACTGCGCGTGGCCCGACACGCACTTTGCCGGTTTTTTTTATTTCATTTGAATTGTTCATGGACGGTCTTAATCAATGAACGCCCATAAATTATTTATATACCTATTAAAAAAAACAGTTCAGCATTTTCTTCAATAGAAGTCTCTGTTTTAATCCCTTACCTACTCTACACTCTCTACGTCACTTAAGGCAAAACGCAAATAGCCCTGTTAATGTGTTTACCAGTTTCACGTTTAAAACGCCGGCGCAAGTAAACAAGTAAAGGGCATTTATATTATAACCAGAAGGTCCTATCAGGGTCACCTTTGTGATGTTTATATGACTTTTCAAGTTAGCGCGGCAGGGGGTATCCCACGCGCACGATATTTTCAGCATTTCAAGTGGAATTAGGGAAATAAAGCTTTAAATTGCCGTTGCACTTGATTTGTTACTAATAACAATTGGAATTATTTACGGTGATGGAGCGTGTAACGTAACATATTTATTAAGGTTCGCTGCTATTTAACTGTGTATGTAGGGGCGGACGTCAAAAAGCGGCGGCGAAAAATGTAAGCAAATATAACCTGGAGGAGCTGGGGTGGTTAGAGTAGCGCTACCCCACTGATTCACGCAAAAACGCTGCGGAAAACGCCCAGTATAACTAACTAACTAATGTAAGCAAATATTTAACGTCGACTGTTTATTTGTCCTCTATTTCTCGTTTTTATTTAAATCCTTAAGCCAAACTGACAACTGATGTTATGTATGATCTTTTTCCACATACTTTGCAAGAGGTGTATCTTACATAATTTATCCGTTCTTAGTTTGTTTTGCGGGCACTGTAAAACCAAGTAGTGTAAACTGCGAACCAAAATGTAACTTCGAAAGTAACAAATTAACAAACTTATTATTTTTTAATAATAAAAATGATAAATTATAGAATACAAGCTTCTGCCCGCGACTCCATCCGCGTGGAACTCGTTTATATCGCAGCTCCATACAAACTTTTACCCCCCCATTTCACCCGCTTAGGGGATGATTACGGCGATAAAAACTATCCTATGTTACTCTCCATCCCTTCAACTATCTCCACTTAAAAAATAACGTCAATTCGTCGCTCCGTTTTGCCGTGAAAGACGGACAAAAAAACAAACAAACACACACATACACATTCGCATTTATAATAAATTAGTATGGACTAGAATCAACTTTTAACGCCGTTTATACCAATTTTCCATATATAAATCGATTTGACGCTCATTGTGGAACATACTTATGGCTGATTATATAGCACACATTGCTGAACTCATAAAATATCTTTTCTAAAACATGCTCGGAAATGTACGCGTTAATATCACGAAATGAAGACGTGAAGTTTCTTGTTTATGGCTCCCTACATTACTTCTTGGCCTTACGCCAAGAAGTAATGTATGAAAACCCTAAGTAAAACCATTATTGTCCGCTACTCTAACTTTTTAAATTTGCTTACTAATATTAAACTGACAAAGGAAAATTTACATACTGCCAACCACCACTAGACACTGTAAGCATACTTGCTTCATAAAAAAAATAAAAATAATCTATGGTACTATACTTTATGTGCGGTTAAACATGGTGCTCGAACGGCTTGTTCAAATGGCATGTTTAAAAAATAAAAAAGGCGCAAATGACCTATTATTTAATTGATTACCTAGTATTTATTTTAATTTTAATATTTCCTCACTTCGTTTGAGAAAAGTACTATACAATCCTCGGCCGGAACAGGGATTGCTGGACTCGTTGTATTCGGCCTCGTCTACGACTCAGCCGTCTACCCCAATCTCGTCCAGCAATCCCTTACTTCACGGCCTCTGCAGTAATCTACTATTTCAACACAATTGCTCTTAACGTACCTCTTATTGTGTCCCTTTTAGGCTCATAATCCTGGATATTAAACACGCGTGTTTTATAACATTACGATACTTGTGTGTTATGGTTATATCTCGATTAAGTCACGTTGGCACCTTGCTGCAAGATGTATGCATGCGCACGGTGCATTCTTAAATTAACCGGGTTGTACAGAATGTACAGCTTTTTTTTAATACTCTGCAAATGGACTCTTGCTCGACTAAACAAATTAAGGCGCCGTAGGTTCATGATCTTCTCTCCCTCTCACTGAGCATAAGCGTAAGCGAGATGGAAGTGCGTGCTCGGAAGCGCGGATATCATGTTTTTTAATTTTAATTTTTTGGTCGTTTAAATAAATAAAAATGTAAACACTGATTTCTCTGAAACATGATATTGCCGATTTTTAGAAGCAATTTTAATATTTATAGCTTTTGTGCATAATTAGTTACGAATATTTTAAGTGTATTTTTGTGTGTTTTAGACCTATGTTCGTGATTTTTTTCTATCGAGCGAAATTTGCTTAATCGTGTTTCGAAGCACTGATTTCCCTGCAGAAAAGCCTCAAGATTACTATTCGTAATTTTTTGAAACCATAATATTATAAACAGACGCATTATATTGTTTCAAAAACTCTGTTCGCTTAACTTCGCTGAACCTACGGCGCCTTAAATCATTTTTGTTAATTAATTGACTATTTCTTTTTTGATTTGAAATAGAAACGTTTAATTTAGTAAAAATATTCACTTTTGATAACATTTTACATGAATTAATAAAGATGACATTTAAAAAAAAAAAATATTTTACTTTGTATTGGCTGTTTAGAGATTTCATGTAATACGCGCGCACTGCGCAAACTTCACGAAAAAAAAAATGTTGCGCGCCATTATAGGTTATTTCACAGATATTTGTGCCTAAACATTGTTAATGCGTGTTTGGTTATTAACAAAAATGTCCGGGGCGGTCCTTTTTCTTAGTTTATTTTCGGTTCTTAGTTTAGGTTATATAACGTGTTATTGACGAAGCCTGTTGTGGATTTTATCATTGTACCGAGGGGGATGTTTGTTTGTACGCAATTGACGAAGCCTGCGTTGCGGATATTTTTATGTACCTAATCATTCCTGTTTATTAAATAAAATTTCTTTTTTTTTACTAAAATGTTGACTCGTGGTGACTAGAAAAGTGATAAAAAGAATGGACTCCACTGGAAATTCTTGACGATGTATACAACATGTGAGTAAAAACCTGTTGACATCAATAAGTAAAGAAAATAACTTGGCAGGCCTATCAAATTTTCATCTTATGAAAAGGCACCTCCTTAGCTCCTCCTTTATCCTCGCAAAATGTGTTGAAAAACGTCGTATGAAACGCGTGAGCTTTGATAATTACATCCTCGGCTCTCTTATAATTCCACCTCTGATCAGCATATCTCACTTGTATCACAATGTACTATTGTTTGTTTTCATGTTTATATTTTAAGTATCATTTTTTTTTGTTCTCTAATGTGTGCTTTCTCTGAATAAACATTTTTCTATTCTTTCTATTCTGATTATAGTTAGGTAAGGTAAAATTAGGTGAGCAGCTAGGGTCGCCAGAGAAAGAAAGAAAAAAAAAGACCGGGTTGCACTCCGGGAGTGCCGGCAGAAGTAAAAACTCAATAACATTGTAACAGTTTTTCGATCAGGTCACGTGACATCTTACGGTGTCACCCTAAAAATGAATTTGACGCAAATTTATAAACAACTAGCTTCTGCCCGCGACTCCGTCCGCGTGGAACTCGTTTATATCGTAGCTCCATACAAACTTTCACCCCCCACGTCATCCCCTTGGGGGATGATTTCCGGGATAAAAACTATCCTATGTCCTTTCCCAGGACTCAAACTATCTCTATACCAAATTTCATCCAAATCGGTTCAGCGGTTTAAGCGTGAAGAGGTAACAGACAGACAGACAGACACACTTTCGCATTTATAATATTACATTATTAGTATGTATGCATTTATTAGTATGGAGTATGGATATGGATTAGTATGGATTATCAATTATTTAGGCGCACGGGCCGCGGGCGCGTTGGGTGCGTCGGCCTGGCTCGCCCGCCGCCGGCGGCGAACAAAATACCAATTTACTTTTGCCATTTTCAAAGCTTTATCTCTTTAGGAATAACGTCCAAATTCGAACTATTCGAATTTGCTCAATAGCAAAACGGTGAAGGACGCGTGGACAAAATTAAAAATTTATTTGCAGAATATGCTATTGCAAAAAGTGTTTAACGGCTTTATACTCTTACGAATAGCGTTCAGTTTTGAATGAGGTCGAAGTGGCTAGCAGCAAAATATAAAAGCTTTTGTGACCTCCTTCACATCTGACGTCACAAAAATCTGTCGCGTATTTAACAATTTTTCCCCATCCCAAAAAGTGCTCAGCGCCGCTAAAGACGTTTTCACTTCAAAAGAAAGAAATATACATTTATTCATGACAAAATACAAGACAATTTACAGACATTGACATTAAACTTCTGCAATTTGCCACGAAATGGTCACTACTCAGCGTAATCAGAGCTCCACAGCATGCTCTGCTTCCAGAGCTCCCAATGACTTGTTGCTGTGAACCTACTTTGAATGTTTTTTTTTCTCTAGCTGTGAACACAACCTTTTTTCAAAATACTTCAAAGCTGGTAAAGGAGCCCGGGGCCCGCTTCGGCACCTATTCCCAAGATTTTGCTCAGGCACTAGTTTTGCGACTGCCATCTGACCTTCCATTCCAGATGAAAGACTAGACCTATGTAATAGGGATTAGACCGGATTTCTTACGATGTTTTCCTTCACCGAAAAGCCATTGTTAAATATAAAATGATATTTCGTACAGTTTTTAAAAGTCCAGTGATACGAGCGGGGGTTTGAACCCACGACTTTCATAAGAAAGTCCCGTATTTTACCGCTCGGCTACAGTGGCTTACCCGTATACCTGTTTTGCACCATTAAGAAAAAAAGAGATGTATCATTTTTGCGCAGATTCAGGAAAACACAACTTCATATTCATTGTAGAACAGTTTATATTTATAAATCGCTTATTATCTGACCAGTATCTTCCCAGTACCAGCAACAGTTAACTCGGCACAATTTATTTAGCAGTGCTCCCATTTATTGCTACTATAAAATAAATCAAGGTGTTCCGACGTCGGGACGTTAACGCGCTGTTGACACGTCGTTGCGATAAGACGGCGACAGACGGACGATTTTAGGTTTCCGTTTTATTAGGCAAATGTAGATTATTTTGTTGGTTAATTAAGAGACGCTGGGATGCTCGATTCAACTTGACTCACCATAAACGTAGACAATGGATTGTTTTTTTTAACTGCACATTATCCATGCATACTAATGTTATTAATGGGAAAGTGTGTCCGTCTGTCGCTCTATCTTTTGACGATTAACCTGCTGAACCGAATTGGATGAAATTTGAAAAATAGATAGTTTGAGGCATAGGATAGTTTTTGTCCCCGAAATGATCTCCTTCTTCTGCTTATTTAAGAGCTATAAGCTCTTGTCGGTGTAGCTCAAAGTAGGCCCTCCATTTACTCCGATCCCAGACAACCTCTTTGACATCTCGATACGACCTAATATCAACTCTTTTTTTTGAGCTGCTCTTTGTAGGGATGTGGGAGTGGGAGGTGTTTCTTTAAGATATTTTCCTCCACCGGAGAATTAGGTACCTAATAAATTTAATATTGACGAACACTTTAGGCTAGTTGGTGGCCCTGCCTACGAAGCTGGATGCTGGTGTGATGAGAATACTGGTCCCTGCACAATTATACGGTTTACCACGCTATTGTAGTAATTATTTTACTTTCACAGTTCGTATTTTTCTCGGTCTTCACGACATGTTGACACAAAAATTACTTAAAAAAAACATAAACATTGATGTCAAAGGCTTATTACAGGGTTGGGGACTATCTTACTGACAGAAATGCATGGCCCAAACCAGAGCCAAAACAGCTTAATCATTATTTAATAGTCATTGTATCACCTAGTAGTTTTCTAAGAAAGCGAAAAAATGCGACTATATTCACTTGGGTATAGGGAATATAGTCGCATTATTTTCGTTTTTTTTTAATCTCGGCCTTGTATTATGTAACACGGTTTCGGACATGTTTTCATGTAGAACAACGCATCATGATTACTTATTTTCTTTGTATTCATATTCAGTTTGACTTATCTTAAGTCGGTTATGAACTATCATTGTAATAAATGTTTTCTTGGCAAAAAATGTCTGACTGTTGATTTTGTTTCGGCGTTGCTTCTTAACAGTGGTCTTCTTTTTTAGAGACGCTGGTAGAATTTCGACTTATAAAAGTGCCATTACGGCCTACTTGCAGAATAAAAATTCATTTCTTTAATTTATCTGTCGTTGCGTTTTTAAATCGCACCAATCGCGCGCAGACGTCTTTAATTTCACTGTCACTTGAAATAGACTGGAAACAGTCCCAAGTTCCTAAGCTCATGATAGGGTTATAACTCCCAGCTACTATTACGTTGGTATTCTTTCAAGACATACTGGAGTAGAGCGTGACTTACATACTTCATCTCTGTCTGTCTACTACAGTAAGAAAGATGCAACTAGTGTTGCTTCGTACGAGAAAACTTGAATCGGTACTTCCGAAAATATGTTAAAATAGTTTTTGGAGTGATGTAATGTTTAGTAGCGGGCATTTTAGGGTTCCGTAGTCAACAAGGAACCCTTATAGTTTCGCCATGTCCGTCCATCTGTCAATCTATCCGTCTGCGGCTTAGCTCAGTAACCCCTACTAATAGAAAAGTACGCCGATAAAACCATGGAATAAAATGTTGAAAAAATGTTTACAGTACAAATGGTGCTACTATTCCGCACTAGTGCGGAAAAGAGCACTTTACGTGCATATGTCGAAACTTTAAAGAGCCATATGTACAGTAAAACGTTGTACTCGTGTCGATTTAAAACACTCCCTTCGGTCGTGTTTTAATTTATCACCACTCGTTGCGAATTTCCTATTTTCGGCACTTGTATCGTAAATAACTATTTTATAGGGTACCTCCGCTACATCTAAAGTGGGGATGTAATTTATTTTTTCTCGGTAAAACCATAGTGTGGGGTATCGTTGGATAGCTTGTTCAAAAAGATTATGGGTTTCTTAAAACCAATTTCTACTCAGTGATTCGTTTGCGAGATATTGGGCTTTAAAGCCCTATTTTTTGTTCGAGTCATGTGCCCCCCCTGCCGGCAAAATGGCTACTACTGGGGTTGTGAAAAAAAAATGTGGCAGTAGTACATAATAATGAATTTAAAAGGAAAACTATGACGGCTAAGAAGGCATAAATAGTTACCGAGTAAAAGCGACCAACTTAAAATGTACTTAGAAAATTGGCCTTTCTACAAATTCGGCCGATCCAACCGCATTATTTAGTTGAAGCGCGCGTGTCGATGTAACTAAGACAGACAGGCAACTACGGAAAAATAAATAAATAAATGAATAAAAAAGCTATGCGTGAAGTTTGGAGTTAAATTAAACTTAAACTAAATGAAAACCCGGCTTCACTGGAATTACGACTCTTAAGCAGCTTAAGAGTCGTAATTCCAGTGAAGCCGGCTGATGTCCGAGTGTGGCGGTCGCTGAGGAAGGTCAAAGAAAATTTAGCACGGAATGACCCTGGTTTGGCCAGACAGTCCAGACACCGTGCTTACGGCACCGTCAGCTTACACATTGACAAGCTAACCTGAACCTGGCAACATGCCGGACGCAACAATATGAGCGGTCATTAGTAAACTTGACGGTTAATCCTACTATCCTACTAATATTATAAATGTGAAAGTCTGGATGTTTGGATGTTTAGATGTTTGGATGTTTGGCTTAACTGATATATCGCCTGGCTAAAATACAGGATCGTTTTGACCCCGGGTCCACGCAGACGAAGTCGCGGGCGGGGGAGCTAAGTATTCACCGCGACTGCAATCTGTTGAGAGTCTTAAGGCGTTGCTGGGGAGCGTTCATGTAAAAGCGACAGCGTTTCCATAGCCGTCTGACAGCACGCGTGCCGCACCGCCGCACGCATCACGTCATGTCCTTTAAACAAGGTTTTAGTTATTTTAATTTTAATCGCAGCAATTTTAGGCATTGCGTTCCTATGTTAATTGTCCATATTGTCCAAATCCAGATTAAAAAAAAAACCGGGTTGCAGGGAGTGCCGGCAGAAGTGAAAACTTGAATATTTTGACATTTCGAATCGACGAATACCGTAGCAACAGAAGTAAACTATTTCACTTGCAGCGCGTGAGAACTTATTGTGTGTCGGCCGAACGGGTAAGCGCCGCATCGCCACTACGGCATCGGTCCCCCCCCCCGCCCCCAAGCCTCGTCCCGAATCTCTCACCATTTACGGTCACGGGACACCTGTCGCGAGTTTAACAATTGTTCCGCATCCCAAAAAGTGCACAGCGCCGCTAAAGAAGTTTTTACTTAAAAATGTTCATATAAAAATCACGGACGCGTCATTGCTGTGCGTGTTTGATCTGGTAGTGGGATGCGTGCGTCGCAGCTCGCACCGGGCCTGGGCGCCGTTGCCCCGCTGCTCGCCCCGCGTCGTTCCCCAACGTCGCCGCCGCCAACCAATTTGTTTTTGCCATTGCCAAATATTTGTTTTTTATATTTTATATTTTTTGCCAAAAATCTGTCGCGTGTTTAACAATTTTTCCCCATCCCATAAAGTGCTCAGCGCCGCTAAAGAAGTTTTCACTTCAAAACTGTTGAGGAATATACATACCTACACAAAATGTACGACCCGAAAGTCCGATCAGAAAAACGTAAATGCATTAGATCACTTCTGTTATCAAGTGATCACGCTACACTTGTGTTTTACTTAACAAACTCAGAGAGGTGAGGGAGTCATGGCGGAGAGTTAAAATTAACGTTTAGAAGATTTTAACGTTAAGGGCGGGTTAATTGCACCAACTTATGATTACAGACCGATCAACGTTTTAAATATGGCACCGACAGCTATAAAAACTTGACAAACTTTTGATACATTCAGATTTTAATGAACGCCGCTTACGAATCTTACGATTACAGACTGTTTGCTACAGCCCCCCCAAAGGGAAAATCAGCAAACAAAAAGCATCATTAAGCAGTAACTTGGACTCTCGGAATAGCTAGATCTATTACTTAATGTTGTCCAAGCGCTGAACACTAATGAATCTGAATGTTTTAGACTACCCGCCCACTGGGCTTTGCGAAACCAGTTCGATAATTAAACGCAAATGTATCTTGCAGTGTGGACCGGTCATTATGTCCGCTAGAAGTGATTTAGTGCGCATTGCGATATTATTAGATATAAGATATCGGCTTTCATTTGTATACAATGTAAATATCTGTAAAACAAGAAATCGTTCTTAGATCCGTCGTCGTCGGGTGTTAATAATTCGCTATAAAAATAAAAGTTTAAACCGATTTCAGATCAGTACCCAAATCGCTTCAAGTGTGTCTATTAAATTGAAGAGTTCCCTCGGTTTCACCAGGATCCCATCATCAGATTCTGAGCTGATGGCCTTATTAGGACTACCTAGGAAGGATACCCTTTCAAACAAAAAAACGGTGCAGACGTTTTCGAGAAAACGGACAACATAAAAAATAAAAGATTTCGACAAATCGAGGACCTTCTCCTTTTTTGAAGTCGGCTTAAAAGCGTGTTCGCCAATAATAATTGTGGCTATTTAAAACGATTTCCAAAGCCAGCATATTTAACATTTGAATATTAACGGACATACGAGTAACCTAAGAACAGCCAAAACATTTCCATTTAACTACCTCTATGACCGACGCCTACATTTAAAACATCTCTATCACTTTATCACGAGTGAGCTAAGTTGAGACCACTGGATGAATCTGAAAAGTATTCTAAGATAAACACTAAGACGCCGCTACTGTGGCAACAGATGTGAGAAGTTTGTAAAACTGAGTATTCAATAAAAGACGGATATGGTATATTTAAACTAAATCCCATTATAAACATTACCTACCTCCCAAAGAGTTCAAAACATGTTGCCCGTAGTGACATTTAATACGTGAGTTCAACCGGGTAATTATAAGCATTATTAACTACCATTTGTAAAATTGGGGACCCTTTTTTTCTGTATCAAAAGCACCCTTGAACTGCTTATGAGTCGGAGTAAGAAAACCCAAACTTTTTAAAAATTCAGAGTAAAACGAAATAGGTAAATTTTTGTGTACAAACGCCCAATATCGCATTTCCACCATGTTTAAACCGACGACCATGGCTAGAAGTAGAACTGAAATTAAACTGCATGCGGTCTGCCTAGACCTTTTGAGAATATTGATATTTATTTAAAAAAATGATGATGAATGATGATGATGTTATTATCGGTACGTGAAAATTATATTAAACAATATTTTTTTCCAGCTATTAGACTTAAAAACACCAGCATGAACTCTTTCGTTGGATTCTGAAGGATGCGGGACATCATAAATTTGCCACGTATCAATTAGTTTTTGTCCAATGATTAACAATAAGATATAAAAATGTAAGTGGCCCATTTTTTGTTTTGAGCAGTATATATGTTTACCGGTCCACACGCACCGCTATTAGACAATAAACGCTCAAAAGTTCAAAAGCACCGCATCCAAACCATACAACTCATATTGACATTAGCGCGTCCGCGCCCTCGCGACAAACTTCGAGCGCCGATCGGCTATTTGCATAAGATCTTAAAACAGCAATCGGTTGATCGCTACATTTTAGCCCCGAGTCAACATTGAGATGCTCTAGCAGAAATATTTATTCAAATCGGTAGTATATGCGTGGGTTTGGCATGGAGCTGTCAAATTGCTGTGCCAACATCGATATGAGCTAAACTGCTTACCCGGTAGCTGATTTTGGTTACACGGTTTGTGATTGTCAACCGTGCATCAAGTCTCTGCGGATGCTCTGTGTTGAGAGTGAGGGACCTACATTTATCTCTACCTATCAACACAATTAATCCTTAAATTAATAAAAGGTTGGCAACGCGCTTGTGATGCCGTTGGAGTCGCAAGCGTTCATTGGCTACGGTGTCTGCTTTCCATCAGGCCATATACTTGTATGTTGCCGTCGTAGTATATAAAAAGTCAAGGCCTGTATACCAATTTATGGTCAATTTAAACTTTGTTCAGAATGCCAAAATCTTACATATTACTGATACCTGTTTATTATTTCACCACTTTTCAGCTTTGACAACGAGAATGAGAGAAGAGAGACCAATGAATTAGTCAAATAGCGCGCAAGATCGAGTTTTTAAGTCAGGTATATATGCTTACAGATACCATGATGGGCATTGACCGGAACGACGTGTCTTCAAATCTGATAAATTTACATAAAATAAAATAAAAAATAAAAATAGTTTTATCTACAATTTCCGCGTATACATTCCATAGATTCTTACTTGGCACCTCAAGTCTGAACTCAAGGTACAACTTTCAAGCAACATTAAACTTGGTTGAATTGTAATTCGCATAATCTACATTCTTACCGTGTGAACAGGTTTGACAATATTGCAGTGATAAAGTCATAATGGTTGAAGTTTAAGTATGGATATGTGTTTGAAGGCGATTCAACAATTGGAAGTTTGATGTCTTCGCCACTCCGTCTGAATCGCATATGGTGATGGGTTTTGCTAGCTTCCTTTCGACTTTTGCACCGCCGCAATTATTTAATGGGATATTGCCGTCCGTAAAAAGAGTGTAAAGACCGCTCTTTAGCGATAAGTTCGCCTGTTATTTTACCTCTACTTTCTCCCTATATCTCTGTTTTCTTTTGTAACTGTTCTTCTGTGTGAGGTGTGCAATAAAGGGCTATTGTATTGTATTGTAGTGTTTTGAAGGTTCGCCTTTGTATGTATGAGTTATTTATTTATTTAAACTTTATTAAATAAAAGTACAATTGGCGGACTTAATGCCTTAAGGCATTCTCTACCAGTCAACCAGTGGGCTAAACAGAAACTTTAGTGGTGCAGGATCCTAAATACAGGGACTCGAATGGAAACACAAATCAAATCATTTCATTAATATACATACATATATAATGCATACAATATAAACTTACTTATACACACATAAATACAAACAATTATATGTACCCGAACAAAGATATCATGAGGATCATCAATCTTTAATAGTTAATCAGAGATGCTTACGCAACTTGCGTTGAAAGGAGAATTTGCTCTGAGCATGCCTGACGGTAAGGGAGATCATTCCACAGACGAATAGCCTGAACAGCGAAGGAATTTGAGAGGAAACCAGTATGGTGAAATAGGACAGAGAGTTTAAGTCTCCTGGATGTACGAAGCTTGCAACCAGGACGGGTGTAACAAATTGAAATTTAGATTTAAGATATTCCGGTGCACCTGGGTCAAATATTATCATTTTAGTTATTTAGTTTATTATTATATTAGTTATCTTATTATTTATTTTATATTTGAAGTTTGATGCTTGTCAGAAACACTTGGATCTTCCAAGACATTTGATCAATTAACAACTGAGAAAACTGATATTGCCGGAATAATGCCTCGACATGATCAAGACGTACCTAAGTATTTAGGTATTTTCAGTCAAAAGACCATTTATAGTTCGGTAAGTCACTTCATTTATATTAACTTACTATCAAAGGTTTTTGACACAAATGTTCATGCATAAACGTACAATAGAACTGTAACATTTAACATCTACACAGTTCGGAAGTACATTGATCGACACGCTACATTTGGTTTGGTATTGAAATTAATAATGTATCGAATGTTACTACTGAATGGCTGGCTTTTACCGTTCTCTGTATGGCTAACATGTTCGTGACAGCTACAGTCAAGATTATTTATAGACGTAACTGTAATGTATGTGGGTATACACAAAATGGATTGACGTGTGTCGAAAATCCGCAGGTCATTTTCTCGATTACATCTTTAGTTGTACGCACGTATTTTAATACTGTCCCGCTAAACCCCACATATTTCGTGGTACCTAATACATGATAACTGGCGACGAATCTGGACTCACGTTTTTGTTGATAAGTATTAAGTGAAGTTGAATTGTGCTCGAGTGAACGGTGCGCCGGTGGTTATCGGGACTTATTATTCAGTGCGGAGTGAATTAATGGTTTGTACCTACATGATGGCGGTCGGTAGAATTGAACCGTTCGATGCGAACTGTGATAATTGGTCTTTGTACGTGGAGCGTCTCGAACAATATTTTATTAACAATGTGGAAGAAGAATATAAAGTGCCTATGCTAATCACTTTAATCGGCGGCAACACTTACGAGCTGTTAGTGACCTTGTGTTCACCCAAGAAACCATCTGAACTAAAATACAAAGACCTTACTAAGGTTATGTCACAACATTTGCACCCGACACCCAGTATTTTAGCTGAAAGGTATAAATTTCGGCAAAGAACGCAATCTAAAAGCGAGTCTATATCGGACTATGTGACGGTTTTAAAGAAGTTAGCTAGAACCTGTGATTTTAAAACAGCGTTAGATGAAAGCTTAAGGGATCAGTTTGTCTGTGGATTGTTTAGTGAGGGGACCAGACAGAGACTGTTTGCGGAGGACGAGATCAATTTTACCAAGGCCTGCAAGTTAGCCTATGCATTAGAGGCGGCAGAGATGAACGCGGCGGTAGTGAATGCTAATAAACCGAGTGATAACGGCGCAGTGACGTGTCATGCCATAACAAAGGGGTCTTCGCGGGAAGGGGCCTGGCAGCGAGATCGCACCACGACAACGGCGGGCGGCTCTGGAGCGCGCGCCCGGTACAGCTACAGCGCGGGCGCCGGCGGGAGCGGCGCGCCGACCGCGGCTCGCGCGCCGCCGCCGGGCGCGGCAGTGGCGCCGGCCGCGAGACAGTGGCGCGGCGGACCGCGGCCTGGAGGAGCTCCTCGCGGGCGCGGCGCCGGCGGTGGCTCGACGTGCCGGGCCTGTGGCGGCCATCATGACACGGCGGGATGCAAGTTTCGCGTATACGTATGCCGGATTTGTAATCGAGAAGGTCACCTCAAAAGAATGTGTCCTAAACTCGGCGCGGGCGGTGCGAGTTATGCGGACGGCAATTATGTACAGGAAGTAAACAACTCGGATACCGATGAAAGTATTGAGGTAATTACTCCAATTTATAACTTGAGTGGCTTAAAACGTTATAAACCGTACAGATTATCGTTACAAGTAAATAATAAGATGTTAACTATGGAGCTAGATACAGGTAGCTGCATTTCATGTATTAGCCTTGATTGTTATCGTAATATGTTTACATATTGTGAATTAATGAATTCTGATCTTTTGATTCGATACTATACCGGAGAGACGGTAGGAGTTGTCGGTAAAATAAGGCCTATTGTGAAATATAATGATAAATCACGAGAATTAAATTTGTTTGTAGTTAGTGACGCGAGGACGTCATTAATAGGGCGCGAATGGATTGAGGAATTGGGTATTGTGGTACCGAATGCTTTGTGTAACAGTATAGTCACTGAGGGAAAGTTTAATTTGCACTCGTTCAGTTCCAGATACGCGCAGGTTTTTGAGGACGGGCTGGGACGATTCACGGGCGACCCGGTGGGGTTGCGGCTGCGCGCCGGAGCGGTGCCCGTGTTCATGCGCGCGCGCCCTCTCGCGTTCGCCTTGCGCACGCCTGTGGAGCATGCGCTGGACCAGATGGTAAGTGATGGCATCATTACCCCAGTCGAGTGTTCCGACTGGGCCACACCAATTGTACCCGTCGTCAAATCGGACGGCTCGATTAGAATCTGTGCTGATTACAAACTTACGCTTAATAAATGGTTAGAAATAGATAGATATCCTGTGCCTAGAATAGATGACTTGTTAGTTAAATTGAATGGGGGAGACAAATTTTCCAAAATTGATTTAAGTCAGGCTTATGCGCAGTTTCCACTGGATGATACCAAGAAAGTGACTACTATTAATACCCACAAAGGATTGTTTCGGTATAACCGCCTCGTATATGGGCTGGCTTCCAGTCCTGGTATCTTCCAGCGCAAACTGGAGCAAATGTTTGCCGATCTGCCCACGGTGGGTGTTTATCTGGACGATGTGATAATTACGGCGAAAAATGATCACGAGCATTTAAATATACTTTGTCAGGTATTTGATAGATTACTAAAGTATGGATTGAAAATAAAGAAGGAAAAGTGCGCGTTTTTCGCGGAGTCTGTCACCTATTTAGGATTTATCATTTCTAGGGACGGGGTTTCAGCCTGCTCAAGTAAAATTAAAGTAATTGATAAAATGGCTAGGCCACAGAGTGTGTCGGAGTTGAGGTCATTTATTGGAATGATAATGTATTACGCGAAATTCGTTAAGAACATAAGTACAATATTGTCCCCATTGTATGAATTATTAAAAAAAGATGTCATATTTGTATGGAGTGAAGACTGCCAACACGCATTTGAGGAAGTCAAAGCTCTCCTGCAGTCGAGTGAGGTGCTCGCGCACTACTCTTGCGACTTGCCGCTGGTGCTCACGACGGATGCTAGCAGCACTGGCATCGGGGCCGTGATTGCACACCGCACGTCGCAGGGCGAGAGGCCTGTGGCATACGCGAGCCGAGTGCTCAACCCAGCAGAACAGCACTACTCGCAGATTGAAAAGGAGGGCCTTGCGATCATCTACGGCGTCCAAAAGTTTCACCAGTACCTGTACGGGAGGAGATTTCTTCTGAAAACCGATCACAAACCGCTGGTGACCATTTTTGGAGATAAAGTTGGTATACCTAGGATGGCGGCAAGTCGACTACAAAGGTGGGCAGTGATCATGTCTGGGTATACTTATGATATAGAATACGTACGAAGCGAAGACAATGGAGCGGATGCCTTATCGCGGTTGATAACCGGCCCGGATAGGGCGGAAAGAGCAGAGGTAACTTACTTAAATTACGTTCAAAACTTCTTGCCTGTAACGAGTGCAGATATAAAAAAAGCTACGAATAAAGACCCGGTATTAGTTAAAGTTTTAATGTATATTGCCTCGGGATGGCCTGTGTATTGCGATGATGAAAACCTTAAACCGTTTTACATCCGTAGAAATGAATTATACATGGAGGCCGGGTGTATACTTTGGGGATATAGGATAGTCGTACCGGGTAGTCTTCGAGAGAACATTTTACATGAATTGCATATGGGTCACGTGGGCATAGTTAAAATGAAAAGCCTGGCCCGCAGCTACGTGTGGTGGCCCGGCATCGACTCGGACGTGGAGCAAGCGTGCCGCGCGTGCGGCACGTGCATCGCCGAGGGCAGCGCGCCGCCGCGGGCGCCGCCCCACCCATGGCCATACATTTCAGAGCCATGGACTCGCCTACACGTCGATTTTTTAGGTCCTATTGAAAAAGAGATGTTTTTTGTTATTGTAGATTCGACATCTAAATGGATTGAAATTTTTCGAATGCCCAAGACGACTGCGTCAGCGGTTATCAAAGTATTGTGCGAAACTTTTGCTAGATTTGGATTACCTAAATCATTGGTATCCGATAACGGCCCTCAATTTTGTAGCGCTGAATATGACCAATTTCTGCAAACGAACGGTATTAAAAAAATACTGACCCCGACTTATCACCCATCGTCGAACGGTGCTGCGGAGAATGCCGTAAAACTATGTAAAAAAGCCATAAAAAAAGCTAAAAGAGAGGGTGTAGATGTGGATATAGCTTTACAAGCATACTTAATGTCATACAGAAATGCCATTCATGGTACAACTGAGGATTCTCCGGCGTTATTACTGCAGCGGCGGAGGCTGCGCTGTCGACTGGACTTACTGCGCGGCAGCGACGAGCGCGAGCGCACAGTCCAGCGCGCGCAGGAACGACAGGTACGTGCGGCGGGAGGACATGAACGCCGATTCCAAGTGGGTGATCAAGTATATATGCGTGAACAGGCCAATCCGAATAGGTGGGTTCTAGGTAGAATAAGGGAAGAGGTAGGTTGTAGGAATTACATGGTTGAAAGGTTAGATGGATCGACAGTAAAAAAACATGTAGATCAATTAAAAGTAAAGCACAGTTCGCATAAGGGTACTCAGTTGGTGTGGCCCCGTTGGGATATGTCTTCGGACGGGGGAACTGTGTCTGGTCCGGCGGATGCGGCGGCAGGGACCGCGGGCGAGCGTGAGCGCGGGCCCGAGCCGGCCGTTATGGAGCAAGCGGTACCTTCGCCCTTGCCTCCGTTGCCCGTTAGTCGTTATGGCCGGCCAATAAAACCCGTTAGATATTATCCTATGCCAGAATTTGATTAAAGTGTTTGTATATGTATTTAATTAGTGATAGTATAAGGTGAGATTATTTGAGTTGGCCGAATTGCATCAGAGTGGTCCATTCTGAAAGAAGCTCTACTGTCTTGGGTGAAAGATTCACATTCCAATGGCAGTTTTGAAAAGGTCGGCCACATTAAATAATCTCAACCATAACTGCGTAAGTTTTAGGTGGTTAAGTGCATTGTAGGTTTGTTTTTTATAACTACATGCAATTATCTTTTATGGGAAAAGATAAGTACTTACTTTTTGTATTAGAGATTCTCTTAAACGCAGTATGTCTATATATAAGTGTGAGGGTGTAATGTATGTGGGTATACACAAAATGGATTGACGTGTGTCGAAAATCCGCAGGTCATTTTCTCGATTACATCTTTAGTTGTACGCACGTATTTTAATACTGTCCCGCTAAACCCCACATATTTCGTGGTACCTAATACATGACAGTAACATCGTATAACCTATTCCAGATAAGATTAGAAATATCGTGCGATTTCAAGGAGAACCATTTTGGAACGCTAGTACTCTATGCATATAATATATGATTATGTAAGATAAGCACTAAATGGTCGAAATAAGTAAAACTACGAGTAGTACAATATGTCCCTTTGATAATGACGATAAAACGAGAACGAGGTATAGATAATCATTAAAACTATCGAACATAGTATTTGTCATGTCATAACCAGTAAATTATTTGGCGCAATAACAACGATGACAATAAAATTAAAACTCAGTGATAATGTTTCAACTTCGGCTAAAGTATGGACTTTTCTACGTTATCACAGATACAATGTTATCATTTTTGTGCTACATTAAAATATTTGCTACAATGCTCTGGGACCCATTTCTGTTACACGATATTTCTATACACGATATCGACTAATTTGTCTCGATGCCCCCGATGAATGAAGTCGCAAAGTTGGATCAGATTTAGTGTTAATGGGTAGTCGTTCGAAAAACCTGTACCATTTTATTTTGATGTTCAATATTTATTGTATTTTTGTATCCTTTTATTCCTTTTTATGTATTGTGACTTACAGGCGGGCTTTTTTTAATAAACATGAATCAATAAAATGTTATACTATATAAAGGCTGTCAAGCGTGTCGCGTCCCTGGAAAATTTGCGGATTCTTTATATGGCTACAATTTTATCTATGACATAAGCTGTCAGTTATTTATAAGTACTTATTACGCCGCCAAACATTTTGTGTTACCAACATGTTATTTTTTTTCCAATTTGATGCCATTTTCCAGGGACACAACTCGGCTGCTGTACGTCAAGCGTATTTCGCACAATTACAGTCACCGGCATCAATATCTGCCGTAACAAAGACGGCAAAAATATGTGACACGTCCTTATGGCATTAGACATAGAGTCGTGTCAGATATTTATGCGTGCTATGTTGTGTGTTAATGCTGGCGACTGTACAACTGTAAGCCTGACTATTGTATGAACTAGATAAACCCAACAGTAACTCAAGTGATTTCACCACGTTAACACGCAACTTAAAGACTCAAATCAACTGTTAAGCCAACAATTTCACACGTAGGCGAAACTCATATTTCAAAGTAAAACCAGCTATTTTTCCAACAATACTCTAACCTAATGTTCAATACCAAAACCGAAGTAACAAGTTATATACGCACTTCGACGCCCTTATAAGGTGCTAGGCGGTAGTGTAAACACTTCACGAACCGACCAGCATAAGAAGAACTCTTGAAAGACCAATGACCAAAGTAACAAGACGCGATAAATAACACCGGTATGGGATTACACGTGTCTTTGTAATTTGGTGGTGGCGAGGAAATAAATAAAGTCGATATAGGAGCGGATAGGCGACAACAATGGACGTTCGGAATTTAAAATTACGCGTAAAATGTAGGGTTGCGCATGAGCTGGATTCTGTGCGAATAATTATTTCGCAATTTAATCTTCAGCTTTAGAATTGTACGTATCAGTTTTCAGAGTTTTGGTTGTTTATTTATGTTGGGAGAATGTGGTGATTGAATGGTGATGACGAAAGATAAGTAGATGCATCCATTTTGTCGTCGCCACCAGCAGCTATGGTCTCTTTGCAATCGTCTTAAGATTGACAGAAGTAATCAAACTTGTGCATCCATTTAGCTGGCTGTAATTTTACTTTGAAAGTTAAATACAGCTAGCCACGTACGAGTACAACAGTTGAAGTTTCAAATACATTATTATAAGCTTAGGAATGGAATTCGCTCCCTTCATCTGTATTTCCTGAGAACTACGATCTAGGTGCCTTTAAAACTAGAGTGAGTAGGCTATAACTGAACCAGTGAGCTTCATTTTAGGCTCTGATGTCGCTTACCAGCACGGCTATCACAAGACGGCGCGCGAGCTCTCTCGATTTTTAACCAACTTCAAAAAAAGGAAGAGGTTCTCAATTCGGCTGTTTTTTTTTTATTTTTTATCAATGTTTGTTACCTCAGAACTCTCGATGAGCCGATTAGCATTTTTTTTTTGTTTGTAAGTACATAATATGTACAAACATATATTATATGCTTCCAGGTGGGTCCCATTTTTCTCGCACTATCCGTCTGTCGCTTATTAGAAAACTTAGTGCGAGGAAAATCGAGAGAGCTCGCGCGCCGTATTGTGATAGCCGTGCAGGTGAGACTAGGGTAAATCACTGGAAAAACTTTTATAAAAAATACAAAATAAATAACGAATTAACTGAGTAACAGTAAAAGCGAACTGACGTATTACACAAATAAAAAACTTATTTCTTCTATACTTGAATGAATGTTAAATTTGGACCCCTCTATATTATGTGTCCTACAATATTCAATAATATAAATATTCATCCACAATATGCAAACAAAGTAATGAAAAAACTACCCGTTTTAGTATGGCCTTGGTTAAATTTTGGAAGATAAAAAGGTCGTAAAATATCTCGAAGGCGAAGAAATCGGCAACAATTCCGTGAAACGAAAATTAATCATTTCTTAGCGAATATAAGTCACCACTGGTGTAGAAGGCATTAAATTTAGTATTAATAACTTGAACTAAAAGGAGTCTCGGTTCAATACGCTAAACGTCACGTCATCGGGATCATCAGTCTTGTCTGGTAATTACTAAAATGAAATCCATTCTAGACGCTTGGTGATTAATCATGGCAAATCAGCGATGGAATCAGTGGCCTAGGAACAATCTGGACCTGAATGAGGCTTGGAATGACTTGTGTATTTATAGTTTAAAGTTACACTTATCTTAGAGCTCCGTCTTCCTCATTTGTACCCGACATCAAAAAAGGATAAGGCTCTCAATATTCTTCGTATACCTACTTTTATTTTTATGTATGTTTCCCGATTACTTGAAGACTACCATTTGGAAAATCCTTATTTTTTGTTTGAAATGGTATTATTCCTAGTTAGGATCTGGACACTCCTAAAAATTTTTAGGCACTCTTGAAACGATTCGGGTACTGATTTAACTTTGTTTTCAAAGTATTGTTGAAACAAATGGATATTAATTAGGTGGTGAAGACCAGATAGAGGATTTAAACCTTGAAGGTTAGATGCAATAAAATCAAAGATAAAGTCATACCTCTGATACCTAAGGCAAACATACATATTTGACATAAAAATGCCTAATTGTTGACACCAGTTTTTCACCTCCACTGTTAATAATTAAACGTGCCAAGTATTGGACCAGTGTCAAGCACTAGGACGTTTAATATCTGGTTTACTTACTTCGGCATCATTTTAAACCCATAAAACTGACAAACTGTCTGATACCTACTTGAAACTTAACTGTTTGCTCATTTTCTACCACTAATTAGGACTTTATTTGACTTACAAATAACATTATGTGTCAATATTTCAATGTCAACATCAAGTTTAAGACGTCAGAAGCCCATTTGCTGCGTAGTATCATTTTCATTGAAAACTAACTTTCGACGCACTTACAGTTAGGTAAATAAATTAGCTGTAATGACTACTTAAACTTAACATACAAAGGCTTAAAAGTTATTTTACTTTGGAATTTTGGGAACTTGGAAACTTATCATTATTTTATGTTGTAATGCGAATCTGGAAAAAATAATAGTCTCAGATTACATCGAGCCGAGTCTGGCATGGATAGGTGTCGGTCAGATGCCCGTTATCGAGCTCCTTGTACATTTGCCTGAGCATGCCGTACCACGGAATAAGGCGCGGAACACACGGTGCCGCTCCTCCGCGCGGCAGGTTTAGTACGCGCACCGCCGCGGCGAGCGGTGCCGCATCGCTCAGTGTGTTCCTCGCCTTAATAATAAATACAACACTTTTTAAGGCTTTTTGTCAGACATTTTACACATACAATGGTCTTACAATGTTGCGCATAGATTAGATTACATATTTCATGATAAAAAATTACATATGTCAAAAAAATAAAAATATTTACCACGATGGTCAAAAACAGAGAAAAATAAAGATATCATTATTAAGACAATGTCAACAAATGGAGGAATACAATAAGAAGGAAATGGAAAAAACACCAACCAAATGCAAAAAACCAAAAGCAAAAGAACACAAAAATATGAACCACTAGGTATCGTCATTCTTTACAATATTTAGTGCATCAGAAAATACGTGACACAATACATTTAATGTCAAATCATATTCATAAAACATGTTATAGGTAATAATAATAATTTAACATGTCAATATACAAATATACTCTTCAACTGAGTATAATGAATTTTCCAATAAAAGGTATTTAAAGCGGCGTCTAAATGCTTCGTCAGATGATTCCTGTATAAGATCAGCGGGCAGTCGCCTTTAGTAGGTTAGGTAGGCCTGCGGGTTCTTGCCTGCAAGTGCCATGCGACGGGCAACTGTTCTCAAACGCCCAGTGCGGCGGAGTGTTTAGCCAATCCCATTTACGGTATTGAAAGAATAAAGATTGTTACGAACATTATAATTTCGAATACATAGTGTGAGCGGTGCGTCATAAATAATACCGTGCATTGGGAAATAGCCTCTACACGAAGTCCTCGATTTTGCTCCAATCATCGCACGTACGGCACGTTTCTGTATAAGTAGCACTCTGTTGGCATCTGTTGAGTTTCTCCAAATGAGCGAACTGTACGACATCAGCGAATGAAAATGAGCAAAATAAACCTGCTTCATATATAATACTGCTACAAGAACGTCTTCAGGATGCTGTTGAAGCTGCCACGATATTGCAGTGCGTCCGCTATGTTCGCGAAGGCGTGTACGAACTATTTTTACGCGATCATACGTAATCGCTCGGCGTCACTAATGCGGAGACTGAGTGGCAGCGATAATAGCATCCTGAGGGGCTACCGCGAAACGAAAACTGACTTCGTTCGTGTATCTCCCTCTCTGTCGCACTTGCTGGTTCGAGCGACAAGGACGAAGATACACGAACGAAGTTCGTTTTCGTTTCGCAGTAGCCCCGCTGAAAACGTTCGTTGATAAACTGGGTGCGCCATTACCGAGGCACAGGAGCAAACTCCATGGAGGACTAACCAGTGTCGAGGGATGGTGCATATAATATTTGTGTATTTTTTTTGTATTTTTATTTCCTACGTGTTTTAGTTTTAATTACCCTAACCCTAGTCTGAAAGTATAAGTGTAGTGTAGTGTGTGTGGTGTAGTGTAGTAGGATATAAATGTATCTAACTAACAAATTATGGATCTTAAGGTCTGAAAATAAAGATTGATTGAATAATAGTATTGAAGTACAGAAAGTCACCTGTTTAACAAATTCGATGCACAGCTAGATCATTCAAAATTTGAATTTCAAATCATGGCATTTTGCTCGCAAGTGTTCTGCTGAGTTTCTTGCTGGACTCTTCTCAGCTAGGCTAGATTTAGTGAACCAGCGATAAAACCTCTAGTAGCTTGATTTGATACCACCCACACCCCAGATTCGATTAAAACCGTTCATCCAATCTCACTGGAGATACACGTAGAGTATTCCAGTGTTTAAACCGGCCCTGCGTGGTCATAGGTTTCCCCTGGATTTCCCCAGGCTACTCTCCAACCACGCAGTTCAACCGCTTTATTGGGTTCGTCCTAAAGCAACAGTAAGAATAAAAAAAACGGCGCGATTGAGTGTATGGACAACTTGGAGGTGTGTGTAATGATAGCCTTATAGTTTAGCCAAAGCGGCTAGTGGAACTATCATATGAAAGAAAGAAGAAAGAAGAAATAAATATATTTATTTGGTGTGATATCATGTTACATGTGTGTGTTACAATTGGAATGCCACTCAGCATAGGCCACTAGCAATACATGCTAAAGGCGCTGGTTTTCAGGGCACCCAGAGAGAGATACAGATAAAGATCTTAATATATAACTTATAATTATAACTTAAACGTAACAGAACTTAATAAATGAGAAGGAGAGGTCAATGGTCAATCAAGTGTTTACAAATCAGGTCAGGTCTAAGGTAAGTATGATGAAGTGCAGGTGTAGGTATGATGTAATTTACAAATATTTAAATGAAGAGCTACGAGTATGTGGATTGTCCGCTTATGCATTAGATATTTGTATATGCGTTGGCCGATAAACAGTGACAAAATCGCGAAGGAAACTGAATGTCACAAACAAGCCGTGCAATATGTCACTCTGATGAACACTTTATTTAGTCGGGTTATACTTTGCAGCGTCGGGCAGGGCTCGTTACGATATATTATAAGGTGACAGGTGAGTAGGTTTATCGCTACTTAGCTAGAGTATCGCATAAAATCTTCCAACTTTGAAGAATCTTAGAAAGTTTACAAAGCTAAGTTATACCTTATCATTTTACTTATGTGAGTTTGCTAGATTTTGAAATGTATTTTCTTAAAGCTACCGAGAGCGAATAAACTGAGTCTTTATTTTTAAGCCACTATTCCGCAGGAGCCATTAAACTTTATTATTACTATTTTAAATACCTCATCGACTCTTGATCGATGGGCACGCGCAAGTAGCTTCACCTCGAAACTATCACTCACAGATTTATCTTTTAACTGGATAATGTCACCCTTATTGCTAGAACAGTAGATTTCAATGTCATATGATTACAATTCTGCAACGTGACGCGATGATGTTTCTAGGGTTTTTTTTGGGTAGGTACATTATATTTAGTGATGCTTTAGGAATGAATTTTACCTACTCAAATAAAATATAATAACCAACAGATCCATATACTATTAAACCTGCGACATTTGTATCGTTTTATGACTTTGTTAGTAAACGAGTTCTCGGACACGACACTAACTATTTCGATGATACTTATTTACAGTAAAAATCGATCTTGGTAGGTCTCATTACTGGGAAACTTTGTTATAATGCAACGGTTGCAAACTAACTTACGGCCTGCCTGCTGGTAAGCAGCAGATACCGTCGACTATGGACGCTTTTTTTGAGGTATTTGAGGTTTTGTTGTGTTGACAGCTAGAGACAAATGGTCCCACACTCCCGATAGCTCCAAATTTTTTTTACTTTTTTTTTTGTTCGATCTAAGATAGTATAACAAGCTGTGCCTACCTTAGTGCCTAACTAGATGAATATTAAACGAGAACGTTACCACATATTGCATTGTATGATGTCTGTTCGTGATCCTAAATAAATAAATAAACATAAAATTTCTTAGCGCGGTAGCCCTAAGCAATAATGTTTAATGTATCAGCAATTGGTATGGCTAGTTGACGCGCTCGTTATGAGATGTCGCTAGTGCTGTCCGAACGGTTAACTAACGACTTTTGTTTTGCTTTGTCAAGTGTTGGTAGCCGGACGGTCTTGGCGTGGCGTCAATAGCCTTGAACAGGCCGCCACAGATAGGGAAACCTGGCGGTATTTTCTGTCAGATCCACTGTGGGTCGTTACGCCACAGCAGCTAGCAGCCATCTGGCGAAAAAGCTGGCGGTAGAAAGAATCGATTTGCTTTTCTGGGAGCGAAGAAGATGTAAGGAAATCGGCACTCAGTATTGTCATCTGCGAGTTTTATGTTTGGAAACGAGTTTTCTGTGGCTAATGAACTTTTTTTAATAATACCCCATCATTTTTAAAGGATATCAGTCCGCTGTCATCTAAGACCCCAATTAGGCTTCAGAGACCGGTATAGGCGCTTCTCTATTATATTATTCTTCTTTTGGAAACAAGGAATATAAAATACAAGTCTGTGTATGTCTCTTACATTGAACTCTACTGTTCTAGAAATAAGGGTGACATTAAAAAATATGATACTTACAGAGAAAGAATATAATGGAAAAATAAACCATCTTCGTCTGTAGCCCCCGACAGGATTCGAACCTGCGACCTTTCTACTAACGCTAGAATGCTCTTCTTTAATAGAAAGGTCGCAGGTTCGAATCCTGTCGGGGGCTACAGACGAAGATGGTTTATTTTTCCATTATATTCTTTCTCTGTATCATATCGTTTATAAAAATGATCGGGGTAACTTCCGCGTTAAAAATAACACGAAAACAAAAATATTTCATTATAATAATAATAATATTATAATAAATATTAGGGGACAATCTTACACAAATCGACCTAGTCCCATAGTAAGCTCATTAAGGCTTGTGTTATGGGTACTAGACGACGATATATATAATAGATATAAATACTTAAATACATAGAAAACTTCCATGACTCAGAAACAAATATTCATGCTCATCACACAAATATTTGCACTTACCGGGATTCGAACCCAGGACCTTCAGCTTCGTAGGCAGCGTCACTACCCACTAGGCCCTACCCATTAAATAATTTGTTTCGTAATTAAGGGTATAAGGGTGACATTATCCAGTTAAAAGATAAATCTGTGAGTGATAGTTTCGAGGTGTAGCTACTTGCGCGTGCCGATACATATCGTCGCCATAACACAAGCCTTATTGAGCGTTGTAATAAGGTGCAAAAGTGTAAACATATTTATGACCTCGACTGTACAATGGAGATTGACCCCTATTATTTATCAATTCATCTGCTTTTGATCACTAACATGCTCTCTTTGTCGCGACATCCAGAACACCTCTTAATTAATCAGCTTAAAGCTTAAACAGTGATTAAAGTACCAACTTTGTTCCCAACTGCGAGCAAAGTAACAGTTTGCAGTCTGAGCAAACGTAGACTTGTGTGATTGTTTCCATCCAGTTAGCAAAACTATACGGCCATGTTTGTGAATACATTTAGTTACGTATTGTCGTCCTGAATACTCTAAGAGTCTATCAGTAGCAACGTATTTGATATCAAAATTACACTTTCACAACTGCTATTCACAAAAGATCGGTCATATGAGAGACCAAGGTTTTACTTTTCTTCCCTGATATTCCCTGTTTAATTTTAACTCCCTCGCCGTAAATACAGTGAAACCTGGTTAGGTACTTGGGACCTGGAGAAACCTCTATAATTGCAACCAAATGGCCAGTCCCGGTCCCTTGGGAACAAAAGACCTCTGTAATTTAAATTTCGGGACCTCTATAATTGACATTTGGATTTTAAAACTTTTCCTCTGTAATTGATAAACGGCATCGAAGACCTCTATAACTGAAACGCTCTTAAATCACTTGTATTTTTTTTATAAATGACCTTGGAACATGACGCACCAATGACCTCTATAATTGAAAAGCCGTTAAATCTCTTTTGTTTCTTAAAATGTAATGACCTCTATAATTGTTACACGAGGTATCCAAGGCCGATTGAAAGGCCGTCAAATCACACTGATATTTTTGCCTTTTGGAAAGTAGTTTTAATGTGTTGTACCAACCCACAAATATGATTTGTATTATTATAATAAAAATTGTGTTATTATAACGATTATCATGAAATCAACCGGAACCAACAGATTAAAAAAAAATCAAATAAAACAGTTTAAAAAAACACCATCCGTTTGATCTTAAAAAAAAATAAAAAAAAAAAATATATGCTGTCAATCTTACACATATCGACCTAGTCCCAAACTAAGCAAAGCTTGTACATAGTATGGGTACTAGAATACGAGAAACATAGGTACTTATATAGACAAGTAAATACTTAAATACATATAAAAATCCATGACCCAATAACAAATATTCGTGCTCATCACACAAATAAATGCCCTACCGGGATTCGAACCCAGGAAGGACCTCTTGCTTCATAGGCAGGGTTACTACCAAGCAGGCTAAAGCGGTCGCCAGAAACGCAATTGCGCGAAGTCTAGTTTTAGTATGATACAACTCTGTTTACTATAACCCAATGCCGTTCTAAAAACATACACTATTCCAAAACTACAATCGCAAAAAAAAACAAAAAGCGTCATCCCTGCGCTCCACTTGCGTTTCTATATCTTTGACCTTTTATCATTGCCTGTGCACCCAAAAGAGGTAAACAGAACACATGCAATTTAATTCCCAATGCCACTTCTGGCAATCGTAGGAGGCGTATCGTATGAGAATATGAGAAATTGCAATGATAAGTTGCCAGCCCCTCGCCTACTTCTTCTCAGTCGATCCCTCATGATTGAGGATCGTTACCGCATGTAATTGCCCTCGATGAAGTCCGGCTACCCGTGAAGTTAACCGCATGAAAAAGACTGATCATACAACACGCATCAACTATAATGGGAATAGTTATAAGTACTCTTACGACACCCATGGGAAGAAAGAGTGTGATGCTAGTCTGAACACATCGAACCTGCTAGCTATAGGTACGTAACGTGGCGAATCTGCGAAAGCCGTAATCTCAGTACAATTTTACTGTTTAAGGTTATCAATCGTACAGAGATAACAGCTGTTAAAGGGATCACGATTCGCCGCGATACGTATAGGTAGGTAATTGAACGCTATTCTAAACCAATCAACTCCCAATTCCGTTCTCAAAACACACTCCTTATTCCAAAATCGCGATTGCAAAAAAGCAAAGAGCGTTATCGCCGCGCGGCGGTCGGCGTGCGTTTTTATTTTTTGACAAGTGCCATCGATACTCACCGCCGCCATTGTTCTCGGTCCGCCGTCATTGCTTGTTATTTCGGTGCCAGCTACAGTGGTCACATTCGGGCCGGTTTTTATTTATTTGCCGATTTTTTTGTCGGAATTAAATTGGGACCGGATAGGTTGAAGAGCTCGACATTTTCTGCAATATAAATACAACACATTATGAAACATTAAATACGCGATAGGTACAATGCAATATAGCTCCAAAAAATCATGTCACTTCAATTGAATTAAATTGGAGGACGCTGTAGCTAATTATTACCTATTCACAATAAAATCACAATTATAGTAATGACGAAAAAAATCGTCAAGAAAATAAATAAAAACCGGCCAAGTGCGAGTCGGACTCGCGCACGGAGGGTTCCGTACCGTACCGTTACGTATCTATAAAAACGGCAAAAAAAACACGGTTGTCGTATGGGAGCCCCCCTTAAATATTTATTTTATTTTGTTTTTAGTATTTTTTGTTATAGCACAACAGAAAAACATAATTTGTTAAAATTTCAACTGTCTAACTATCGCGGTTCTGAGATACAGCCTGGTGACAGACAGACGGACGGCCAGACGGACGGAAAGACAGCGAAATCTTAGTAATAGGGTCCCGTTTTTACCCTTTGGGTACGGAACCCTAAAAACGGCCATTTTTTTCTGAAAATGCCTGTGCTTCTGATGTAAATATCCGAAGCACAAGGTCTGTGATGGTGGTTTGGAAAGGCGCCGCGCGAATGCTCTTTTCTAGTGACGTGCTGTCTGCGGACACGTCTGAAACTCTTACGGCCTTACGTTCCAAGCATCCCCCAGCTCCGACCACACCCTACTTTTTAGATCCGCCAACAGAGCCTGACGTCTGCCTACATGTATGTCGTGAATAGTCATGATTCACGATAGTATTTACATTGATGTTAATAATCATGTCTCAAACAGCCGATTTATTTCATGTAGCAACACCCACAATCTTTTTATAACAATGTTGACGGGTAGGCGAGTAGTCAGAGTTCCTAACGGCTATATTGCGTACGAACAGTTAAGTGCAGATTTGTAGTGTTAGATTTGGAGGAAAACCAGGGTGAGCTCTTTCCATAATCACTTTCAATGCATCCTATGACATTGTAACGATTTGGTTCATTTACACGTGTGTTCATGTGCTTACACAGCTCGGTCGATGATTGTTCATGATGTGATGTATTTATGTGCGTCCACAGGTCTTATTCTATTTGGATGGCGTGACGGTATATATTATGTATATGAATAAGGTTTTCATACATGTCACGTACATGCGATAACACAGTTCTTAGTCGTGGAGTTCTTTAGTGTGAGAGGATTAGTAACAAGTGTAATAACAGGGTCTCAGGTTTGGTAGTCTCAGCCTCAAGCCATGTCGTCATCAATCAAGGGTGCACCCGGGTAATTATAACTGGAACAATATAGTGTGTGAACTGGTACAGTATCAGTTGTGTGGTAAGGGATGTCTGTAAGGGGAGGTGGAGGACATTCTCGGGGACGAAGGTCCCCACATCTCAGATGGAGCTGGTACGCATAGGGCGGCAGCTCATATGTCAGATATATAAAGGATTCCGGAAGGTGTATGTGTAGGTTCATAGTTGCATAATATAATACAGATACCTAAGCTAGAGTGCTATAGGTACTCATTCGCGGCCATGAGAGTGACCAGAAGTGGCTTCGCGATAATGTACAAGAAAAAGATACTTTGAATGCGATCCTTTGTTTCAAAACCGGTTAAGCGGCAGGCCTTGACTGCATCTCTCCTCAACACCTCAAGGACTTAACCTCACACTGCGTCGGTGATGCAGGCAAACGCTTACTCATTTCTCTTACAAAATTGAAAAACCTCATGTTCTCCGGTAACGTAAACCCTGTTTTTGTACCTATCCTATACGGAGCGAATTTGATAGCCCTGACAAAAAAAGACGGAGGTATAAGACCCATAGCTGTTGGCTCAACTTTTCGGCGTCTTGCTTCAAAAAGCTCCGTTCGGCACGCTTCGTCAAAACTTCAAAAGCAATTTGAACCTGTGCAACTTGGTTTCGGTACAAAAGGAGGATGCGAAGCAGCCGTTCATGCCCTGCGTACCTGTTTAAACAACCACCAGTGTGAGGTACTTCTCAAAATTGATGTAAAAAATGCTTTTAATTCGGTAAACAGGGACATTCTGCTTTCAGAAGTGAGAAATCACATTCCGGAATTATATAATTATCTATTACACTGTTACGCGGACCCTTCAAAATTAACGTACAAACACAAAGAACTTTCCTCAGAAGTTGGCTGTCAGCAAGGTGACCCTCTGGGACCAGCCATCTTCAGTTTGGCAATCAATCCGATAATTCAAAATTCAACGTATGGAATTTGGATGACGGGACCCTCGGTGGAGATGCGAATACAGTACTCACAGACCTTTTGGATATTAAAAACAAATTTATATCAATGGTTTTGGAACCAAATTTTAACAAGTGCGAACTGTTTCTGCACTATAACCAAACAGAATGTTCAGAAATTCAGAGCAGCTACTCCTAATATAAAATTGGTCGACAAGGAGTCCCTCAGCGTTCTTGGGTCACCAATATATGAGGAAGCCGTCCCCAATATCATCACAGACGCGATATCAAAATTCAAGAACTGCGCCGAGCGCCTACTTCTAGTAAATCCACACTACGCTTTAACGATCTTAAAATTTTGCCTTTTCGTGCCGAAATTTACGTATCTGCTTCGCTCCGGTCCTTTTTTTAAACATCAACATTCCTTGATACCGATTGACTTCTTGATCAAATCAATCCTCGAATCCATTTTAAATATACAACTCAGCGAGCAGTGTTGGGCCCAGGCGTCCTTACCCATCAGGTTTGGTGGACTAGGCACGCGCAAATTTTCCAGTATCGCTTTACCAGCTTTTCTATCCTCCGTCCATGGCACTTCCGTTCTCGTAGGCAAGATCCTGAGGGCTTTTTGCCCATCAAACTACGAGACGGCATGCCTTGCGGAGGCTAGAAATGCTTGGCAGATGGCTTGTCCCGGTCCCGGTCAAAATCCTCCTGCAAAATTATATATCCAACGGAGCTGGGATGACTTGTTGTGCAAAATTGATTATACATCCTATTTAAATTCTAGTCCTGGTCTTAACCGCGCACGACTACTGGCAGCGGCTGAACGGGAATCTGGCCAGTGGTTACACGCTTTTCCCTCCCCTCCCACCGGTGCTTTTCTGGAACCTGACACCTTGAGACTGGCCGTAAGCTTGAGACTAGGTGTGAAGGTATGTACCCCCTACAAGTGCCCCTGTGGCACTTTCGCCGACGAGTTGGGACACCACGGCTTGTCGTGCCAAATGAGCGCAGGCCGCCTCTCTAGACATGCCACCTTAAACGACATTATCCGCCGTACTCTTGCCACTGTCAACACACCATCGATTCTTGAACCTAACGGTGTGTCAAGAGACGATGGCAAGAGGCCGGACGGCATGACCCTGGTCCCGTGGAGGATGGGGCGAGTGTTAGTGTGGGACGCTACATGTGTTGACACGCTGGCACCGTCCCATCTTCCACGAACTACTTCCAAGGCGGGCGGCGCAGCAGAGGCGGCTGAAAAAGGCCACAAAATACAGGGGTCTCGGCTCTCAATACCATTTTATGGCATTCGGAGTCGAGACCCTTGGGCCCTGGGGTCCAAGTGCTCGAAAATTATACAACGAGCTTAGCAAAAGGCTTGTCGACACTACAGGTGACCAAAGAGCTGGCAGCTTCCTCGCACAGCGGATTAGTATTGCAATTCAGCGAGGTAATGCTGCCAGCATCTTTGGTACGATGCCACGGGGGCCCTTTTTAGAGATTGTTTAAGTTAGCTTTAGATTCTTATATTATTGTGTTTTTTTGTTTTTGTTGTTGTAAATATTGTAAGTAGTTATATTTTGTAACTTATTCAGCAAATAAAATGAGTTTTGTATTATATCGTAAGTATATAAATACGTTTTTCAATAAAATATTTATCTTTTTTTTTGTTATGGTATTAAATTTTTCTGCACATATTCATAACATGAATCATAACTGCTGTGGACAACCCGTGGAGGTCATGGATGAAACCCTATTCTTTTTCCTTGTTATTCTGTCCCGTAAGTCAGACAATGCAGTACCTTCAGGGAAAGGCCAATATGAAAAACTACGGACCTTTCAGGAGAGACTAAAAGCTAAATTTTGGCATGTAATATTTACATATTTTGTTTTATGGTTTTTTACTATCTATGGAAAAATTTCTTCCAAAAATTGTAGGGCTAAAATACAGGAAGGTACTCCAAAATAAACATATCTGACTTAAGTGACGGGAAACCGGAACAACGTATATTAAGTCTTCGTTGGAAAATTTACTTTATTTCAGATATGTTTACTTTTGATTTTAAATGGAACATACTCAAGTCATTGTTACCACTGTAGAACAGCCATTGCACCCAAGCATCCGAATCTGCGCCATTGGCGATCGCGATTCGATGGAATATATTCTGACGTGTTCGATTTTCAAAATTTTCTTTTTTTTTCTTTTTCCAAGGCGAGGACAATGTGGTCCGGGGCGTAACGAATAAGTTGATTTATAAAAACGCATGTATGCCGCCAGCTTTATGCGTTCTGAAATAATACCGTGATTTGTTTTGTCCAGTAATGGTTGGATATGGGTGTTTGCGAGGGGTTATAGGAGCTATGTAGGCGCGATTGGCCGTAATAATGCCTTTTACTGCGCATTTATTCATATTTGTTATGTTGCGTTGATATAATTTGCAATTTATGTTGTTTTAAAACGAAAATCCCTGTTTAGTGCCGATAAAAATTGTGAGAGTACCTATGTTTGTATATCCTTTCTCCGCATCATATAAAAACTGATAGTACTAGTATAAGCCAATACAGTTTTATGGTGCAATCAGAGAATGTTTAAGACAATCTTATTCTCATAGGAGCCCGGGGTCCGAGTCTTAATCTCCCTATTAAAAAAAAACACATTCGTTAGATCTTCAGTTGTAAGGGAACATGTAGACTCCCGTGCAGCAATTATTATAATGTATGCATCGTACTTATAGTACTTGCGAATAAAAGTCTAATTATATGCGCTTCGGCAAAGTTCAATCGTCCGGCAACGTCCGGCGTTTAGTTTATGACATAATAGTCTTTGCATAAAGATTTCCATTTCCTATTCTAAATGTACCGGGAATTCGTTTACTACCATAATAACTGCCGCAGTCACTTTAAGTAGAGAAAATTATTGAACTATTGAATCACATTCCTGGAACACAAAGTTAATAAATATAACACTAGGTACTTATATTAATACAAATTCTCACATACTTTAAACACCGCTCATGATGTTATTCGGATGGCCTGGAAAGACATAATTTAAGCTTATGTTGTGTCCCACTGTTGGGCATAGGCTTCCCTCCTAGACTTCCAACTATCCCGACTCATTGCCAATTCTGGCCAGTCACTTTAAATGACGCCCAGTTCATCCCGCCATCTCCTCTCCGGCCGACCACGGCGCCGTTGCCCACCGTGTGGCACCCACTCTGTAACCATTTTATCCCACCTCTGTGGGTGCATATGAAAGGAATATTATGACGGGCAAATATTATTGAGGCCCTGAAGTCTCGGGGCAGACCACTCGCTAGATCAACATCATATCAGCTGAAAGACGTCGACTGCCGGATTCCGCTGCGTGTGGCGCAGGACCGGTCACTTAAGCACTCTTTGGGGGTGGCCTATGTCCAGCAGTGGACCCGCTAGATGGAGTACACACATTACTGCACCCTTGCAACTACATCTGTACGAGGCTGTGACGTTTCACCTTGGGTCTCTCAGGGTATACTCGTATAAATAAAACAACCATTGGATGTTATTAGCTCAGGCGCGCAGACGTGACCTTGCTCACCGACAGCTAGCCGGCGACTGACTCGAGCTGTCGGTTCGCCACAGCACAGCTGCTGCCCTCGCATATATATTTGTGGTAGCTATACGACACAGAGGCCATGCAAAAAGCGGGTGGTTGGAGCCGATGAAGAAGTCATCAAGAATAGGACGCGATGTCACGATCCTGAGCATTGCAGCGTGCAGCGGGGCTAGCACTACTGACGCCACGTCGCGACGCGAGTTGAGAAAGATCTACCCACCTTTTTCTGATTTGCACGGTGCAAGTGAGACAGGAAACGATAAGTCGCACGCGAAGCGACTGAGCTGCAAGTTGTGCTAGACGTACAGGTACGAATGATGATAATTCGTTTTAATACCTCTACTATAAAGAGGTAGTTTTGGACTATTCAACCTTTTTCTATTGGAAATTAATAATATGAGACCTACCTCTATAATTATCTAGTTTTTTTTTCGTAAAGTACCTCAAAGATTGTTATAATCGCATAAAATATTTTTTATTGCAGAATAAGCTGGTAACTTAAACTCGTACCTAAATATCATTTTTTCATACAGATCGACATTCAGTGACCAATGAGTTTCTCAATTTATGGATATTTACGGTTTATGATATATGGATATGTACGGAATTTTTAACGTAGCTATGGAAAGTGATAGCGTAATGGACACATTTTACACATATATAATGACATAATGAGGTACAGTGATGGCCTTAGTAGTATTCCAAAATGTACAATTTAAACAAGTGTAAAAAAAAATTGAAACGCATCGTTTTCTAGCGACAAGACCGCCCGGTAAATGTTTTGAAGTGAAATTGAGTTAATTATTTTTTAAGTCTAAACAAAAGGGCAACAGTACTATTTGTATTCCCAAAAAAACTACTAACGAAGCCATGTCAAAACACTAGTATCATAATAAATGTCAGCAGTGTTTTCTTTAAAAAAAGCGTGAAGCAGTCAACAGCGCGTGGGGTCCTTATTGACATGAAGCTGTCAAAATTTACAAGAGCGGGCAAAAAATGTGTTAACATCAAGCGAAATGTGGAATGAATAAAATTCTGGCAACCGTTGTGGGTGTTAAGTGGCAGAATACAATGGCTTATATATTGACGCAAATTTACTATACAGTGAGGAACCCAGTGGGTTAATCTTATCTATATATATTATATATAAAAGAAGAAGTCCTGAATGACTGACTCATCAACGCACAGCCGAAACTACTAATGTTAGAGAGTTGATTTTTGCACTGGAGGTTACTGTTCTAACGTGGGCTAAGGATAAAAAGGGATTTTCGGAAATACCTCCCCTAAGGGGGTTAAATAGGGGTGCAAAGTTTGTATGGGGGAAACTTTTTTTTTGAGCTAGAGACTTGAAACTTTGTTGAAAGATTACTTGTTAAGATAAAAAAAAAGTAATTTCAGCGCTTTCGAAAATTTAACCTCTAAGGGGATTAAAAAGGGGTACAAAGTTTGTATGGGGGAAACTTTTTTTTTTCAACTAGAGACTTGAAACTTTGTAGAAAGATTACTTATTAAGATACAAAAAAACACTTTCAGCGTTTTAGAAAATTTTACCCCTAAAAGGGTTAAATAGGGGTGCATTGATTGTATGGGGGAAAAAATATTTTTTGAACTAGAGACTTGAAACTGTAAAAAGATGATTTTTTAGAAAAAAAAAAAGTACTTTCTGCGTTTTAGAAAATTACACCCCTAAGGGGGTATATAGGGGTGCAATTTTTGTATGGAGGGAACTTGATTTTTTGAGTTAGAAACCTAAAACTTTGTAGAAATATTACTTATTAGAACACAAAAAAAAACCAACAGCGTTTTGGAAAATTGCACATCTAAGGGGGTTTAAAAGGGGTGCAAAGTTTGTATGGGGGAAACTTTATATTTTAGCTAGAGACTTGAAACTTCGTATAAAGATAACTTATTAAAATACAAAAAAAGTATATTCAGCGTTTTCGAAAATTCCACCCCTTTAGGGGTTAAAAAGGAGTGCAAGGTTTGTATGGGGGAAACTTTATTTTCTTAGCTAGAGACTTGAAACTTTGTAGAAAGATTACTTATTAAAAACCCCTAAGGGGGTAAAAAGGGGTGCAAGGTTTCTATGGAGGAAACTTTATTTTTTTAGCTAAAGACTTGAAACTTTGTAGAAAGATTACTTATTAAAATTATAAAAAAACAGCGATTTCGAAAATTCTACCCCTACTTAGAAAATTCTACCCCTAACAGGGTTAAATTGTCATCCCTTAAGCAAGCAAAATAAGGGTTGATTTTACCTTTCGCTATTCGTCAGCAGATGGCGTAAGTGTAGTAAATGAATTTAATTATTCCTTAAGGGATTTGCCACACTGGACGAGTTCTGCGGTCTATGGTCAGGTCTCCCATACAAAATTGTAGGGAAGACCTATTTTAATATCTTTGTCATCATCAAAAATCTACGCGGACGAAGTCGCGGGCGGCCGCTAGTACTATATAAACCACCAACTTGTATATGCTGGTTAGTTAATGGCTTCTCGAAAACCAGTATAACGATTTCGATGATATTTACGGCAGGCAAAGCCTACACGCGGCCAACCCAATGACGCGTAGTTGCAGTATCTAAGAGGCAACCGGATGGCTCGCGGTATTTGAGCTCCCGACGGTTCCACAACACTTCAGGAGCTCAAATACCGGGAGCCAATCGGTTGCCTCTTGGATACTGCAACTACGCGTCATTGCTCTGAATAAAGGACTTAAAATTACATTCCTTCAAGTTTTCTGTCAAGGTCGCCGGTCTTATTTTACACACAATGCTCAAAGTATAGCGCAGGATAAAATAAAATTCACATGGCACTTTTAAATAGCTACAGAATTTGTAGAATACGGCCAGTAAACTTTATTACAATTGTCGCAAACCTTTTTAGTACAATGGCGTCACAATAGGACCATGTAGACCACGAACAAGCTAGGCTTGCGTTTATGGAATAAGTATTTACTAAACTGGAAAGCGCTTTGGTCATGCCAGCCGAAGGAAAAATATTTTTTTTTTTACGTTCTGAGATGTTATTCAGAACGCGCTCATACCTATCACCTCATCTGTCACGCCTAAAAAAAATAGACCTAAGCCAAAGTTACAGAATCATCACCATCATATCAGCCGAAAGATGTCCACTGCTGGGCATATGCCTCCCCCAAAGAGTACCACAACGACCGGACCTGCGCCACCCGCAACCAGCGGACTCCCGCGACCTTTACCAGGTCATCAGTCCATCTTGTTGGGGGCCTACCCACGCTGCGTTTTCCGGGACGTGTTCATCACTCGAGAACCTTTCCGCCCCAACGGCCCCCGGTTCTACGTGCAATTTGCCCCACCCACGGCCACTTAAATTTAGCGATTCGGAAGGATATATTAGTTACCTTGGTTCTGCTGCGGACAGCCTCATTTCTAATGCGATCACGCGTAGCCCTCTGCATTGCCCTTTAGGTAACTTTGAGCCTTCTTATGAGGCCCATTAGTAAGCGACCACGCTTCGGTGCCATACATCATCACCGGCAACACACACTGTCTTGAGACACTACAAAATAGCGGGGCTGATCTTTGATTTATTTTTAATGTTCTTTTGTTTCAAATTCAATATTTTACATCATGATTGCGAGAAATCACATGCATTTGAAGTAAAATTAATACTAATCGCAATAAAAAATAACAAAGGCTCAATCTGCGCTACTGAATTTGAATAACCTTGTGCGAGCTCCTTTGATAAAATTCACAATCAGTAGCAAAAACTAATTTGAGCCCCGATACCCTCAGTTCTTACTAAAAGCAAACGAATACAGATAGTTACACACACACACAGTATTTCGAAAGCGAAATGAATAGCAATGGTAGCTTAATACCATAAAAATTGTACGTTCATTTTTAAACAGACGAAGACGTGCAGAAAATCGTAGTTTTACAAGACGATTACAACCGTAATTAACAAGGTAAGTATATGTCTCAACGAAAAACTTAAATTCCGCTCATAACAAATTAGTTTGATTGTTCTTTAGTTACTTTCATTGAAAGGCCGCGAAATAAAGAATTGCTTGCCGAGCATAGCCTCCAATTTTGTATGCAATTTCAGTATGGGCCTCTCGTCTCGACGCACTTGAAACGTGATACTCGTACTTCGGGGCCAATAATAAGGAATGTAACATTAATGTTTCAATGTGTTTGAGAAAAGTCTATGCTACCTTAAAATTTACTTAAATCATTTGTTTCCTTATCTTAATAGCAAAATCCTTTCCAGTAGTACGTAGCTTACTAAGTCCATGTGCTAACTGTCCTTTTTGAAACAAAGGCGTAAAGTTACATTATGTAGGTACAATTGTTTTTTTAAGACCCTTATAAAGCCCTTGCAAAATTGCAAGCATTGAGGGCTGAATACATAAGTGAAAATTATAAATTTAAAGTTACCTCGTTAAAGTATCGATGTAGGTATGTTTGTAAAATGACAACCTGAGTAAAGGTGCATTCACGTTTAAATAATGTTATTAAAATGTATGTGAATGTTTCGGGTTCTGCGAGGTAATTGGACACAGGAAAAATATAATGTCGCATTATGGGCCCATATTATTTGTTGAAGCTATTCTTTCTGGGCAGCTGGGATCGATCAGAATTTCGTATTCCGACTCATAGGAAGTATAAATATTATAATTATAGTTATACAATGGGAGACTATGCTTTGCTCTGCATCGTGAGTGATCCAGGAAAAACCTTTTTCCAGAAATAAAACCTAGCCAGATTTTTTTTTAGGAAATGCTTCCTCTTGAAATACAAGCAACAAGTTCTTATGAGTGGGCCCCAGAAAAAAGTTATGATTCCCATATTGCGGAACTTTAATTCGTTCTGACCAATTGAGTTACTATATAAATGACAAAACAGAGCCCTTATTGACAATCCTCACAAAATTCATGTGGGGCTTTCATATATTATGGATTTAAAAGTAGGCTTTGAATCTGCCTTATTGAGAACAAAGCCCGATAGCTTGTTACAGGTTCGGGTTTCAATGTTAATTCATCGATTGAAAGAACTCGAACGCCGCGGAATAATATTATAATGAATATTTAACGGCTCTTCTGAGGGATTTCGATGTATAATCCTAGATCTCAGAAAATATTACTTTTGTCGTTTGACGTGAAACGTCTTTCATTTAAGTAGGTAGTGGCAATAAGTAGGTACATATTATATAAACACATTATGTAGGTAGGCATTGTTTATGTTTAATTTACCTCTATTTTTCTACTATGTCTGGTGAGCAATAAATCATATTTGTATTGTATTGTACATACTCAAAAAAACCCCGGGAAATACTTCAGCCATTACACTGGGGCTAATATCGTAATAAAATAAAATAAAAAATTGCTTAAAATATATGAGAGTTATTTTCTTGGTTCGAAACATCGTTTTTTCAGTATACCTTAATACAATAGGGAGGCTCGTTGTAAGCCTCTTATTGCGGCTTAAATTCAAAGAGCAATGATGAATGCTCGGAGATTCTCTTTGAAATTGATTAGAAATAAATACGAGTACTAAGAGAGTGAGGCAAGACAGCACGCTGGTGATCGTTAACTTGCTGGACAGACCTAATCAGAAAAATAACCGAGTCCACCTTGGTTCAACGCGGCTATGCCCCTAACTCGCAAAAATGGAAGCACATTGTCCAGAAAGCACTCGATAATTATAATGATAAAGCGTCTAAGGCCCATAGTTACGAATACCTTAAAGCTTACCTTTACACAATTATAAAATTAAAAACGAATTATTATATAGGCGACGAAACAGTGTGGCTCCGTTGGGTCGCCAAGTCCGGTGGTATATAAGTTGCCCCGGAACCGCCGACACACACTTCGGCCAGAACTCAGTACACGCGATGGTCTCCCGCAGCGGCCGCGGCACGCGCACCACAAACGAGCTGAAGTGCACGTAGTGGCGCGAACGCAGCTGGAAAACCCTCAGCGAGTAGCCCGTCTTCTGGTGAATAAACTCCACCATGTCATCAGCCGTAGCGGAGTAATGCAGGCGCGACACGTACAGCGCAATTCGGTGTAGCAACCCGCAGACCAGAGCCAACCGGCTCTGTTGTACCGCACTGAGTATTTCGCGGCTTGCGATAATGACACTTGATGCGTTATAACTCCAAGTACCACACCTGCACAACCACGACCACTCTGCCAAGAGTGCCCGACTTAAAAGAAAAAGAAATACGAGTACCTATCTAGTAATACTACTACCATGTTGCCATGTGGTGTTACGTTCCTAATGGCAAGTGAGGTCGCCAAATCTGCCGTTGATGCGCTGTGTTGGCGAGAGGGACGTGTAGTCACCTGCATATAAGTTTGTATGCAGGGGGCAAGGTTTATCTGCAGCTGACTGTACATTTTGTCTCTACCTATCAATACAACGAATGCTCAACGAATGCGAAATGTCATGCCGCTCGCCTTGCAGAAGACCACAGCCATAATAACACTACTACATGCTCTGTAGTAGTGTTGTGTTCCTGGAGGTGAGCAAGGTCGCCAGAGCTCCCGAGGATGCGTTGTGTTGAGAGCGAGGGAATTTGTTCCTTCAGCTCTCAACACAGCGAATCCTCTAATATATCAAGGGTCGGCAACGGCCATGTTACTCCTTTGGAGTTGCATGCGTCTATAGGCTGCGGTGTCCGCTTACCATCAGGCGGTCCGTACGCTTGTTTGCCACCGTCGTTATATAAAAAAAAAAAAAAAAAACATTTGTTGTGGCAAACCGTATTTCATATTTTTCTGACGTGACGCGATGGTACGATATTGATCTTATACAATTATCCGATCATATTGACATTCATTTGATGCACTCTGACGGGGCGGCTCCTGTAGCTTTTGACGTCAGAGCAGATTAGAGAGAGTCACGTCAGATATGTATAAATCCAGCTTTAAACAAATAACCATTCGCGATAGTAGTAACTTATCATTTTCTTAATAAAGTCTTCATAATACACCTTGTTTGGATAATAATATAAAATCATCTGCCTTATTACATTTGCCATGGAAATTGACATAATGCGAGATAAATATAATAATGTACGATTATTGAATTTAGACGGTTAAGGTCAGAAACCTTGAATGCTCAGGTTTTATTTTAGATATCTGTGTACGGTTGGCACCGAAATTATTGGTGATCGTTAACGGAGTTATACCTACTAAAAATTATTTGAGTTGACCTAGTTGCATCATAGTAATCCGTCGAATAAACGATTCAACTTTCCAAGCCATTAGATTCAAAATTCAATGACAGTTACCATACAACCGTATTATTCTTAGCGAGTTGTAAAGCCACTGTAAGTTATCTTATGCCTTATTTGACCGGTCGAAGATCGTGGTGGCCAGATATAAATTATACCTACCTAGAAGAAGTACGAGTAGGTATGTATAAAGAAATGGGGACAGTCTTACACAAATCGAGCTAGTTCTAAACTAAGTAAAGCTTGATGTACTTTGGGATAGGTATTAGACTAGACGACGATAAACATACTTATATATAAACTAACCTAACCTAACCTACCAACTTATATAGGCTAAGCCGGCCGTCAATATCAAACCAACTATTGAAAACATCACCACCCACCCTCAACATAGCAAAATTTCCTTGTACATACTTACTTACCTATTTGTATGGATATCACATAAATGCAAGTTTCTCTTTGTCCTGATGATCGACTGATAGAGAATGCCTTGATGCATTAAGTCCGTCGGTGTACGTATTTATTAGTGCAATAGAGTATAAATAAATTGTGCCTCTAGAAAATGTAAAAGTAAAAAATCAGGGTAGCTAAGTACCATAGAACTCGAACGTGCTAAATCCTTATTTACAATGCGATAATAATATTAACAAAGCAATGAGCCATGTTTTGTAAATTTTACTACATGCATTTTAACAATGGCATTTACTTGCTTGTTTTGTCGACGGTACAGTGCACGCGGCGCGGTGGGTAAGGCTTTACAGTAATCCGTTAAACAAAGAAGGTACTATAGGCTTTGAAACCTCATTGCACTTATGACATTTCAAATCTGGGTTCTGTGAACCGGTCTGGCCACCAATGCGTTACCGATTGAACACATGCTTGCATAAAAAGCGTCATGGCTTGCCGATTTGAAGTTATAGCGATGGGAAGTAAAATGGTTTGTGCATGACTACAATTTCTAATAGGGCTTTAATAGGAGCTCTTCATCTTATAGCTTGGTTGCATCCTAAGGAGCTCGGGGTTTCGCCTACATTCCCAAGAATTGCTGTAGGTACTGGTTGCGTGGAGAAGCTATTGGTCTATAAAAGAGCTTCTGAAGGGAGATCTTCCTTTGACCCTGAAGCGAAGACTGTGTATTCTGCCCGTCCTAACTTACGGTGCCCAAACATGGTCACTCACTGACGCACAAAAGACCAAATTGAAGGTTTGCCAACGGGCTATGGAGCGTAGCATACTGGGAGTGAAACGGATCGACCGTGTCCGAAACTCTACGCTGCGCTCAAAAACCCGCATTGCCGACGTTGGGGTTAAGACCGCCAAGCTGAAATGGGAATGGGCTGGCCACGTCTGCCGCATGCATCCACAGAGGTGGGTGAAAATAGCCACGGAGTGGGTGAAACACGATGGGCGGCGGCGACGTGGCAGGCCGAGACGGAGATGGCGGGACGACCTGGACGCATTTTGTAGCGATTGGCCAGAGATTGCTCAAATCTGGGAAGAGTGGAAGTCGAGAGGGAAGGCCTTTGCCCAGCAGTGGGACACTCTATAGGCTTAAAAAAAAAATAAAAAAAATAACTGGTTGCGTAGACTATTGAAGGTTCTCGCGACGCCGAGGTGAGGCTTGGCTACTAGGAGTAGAATCATACTGCGTTAAGTGACTGGGCGAAATTACTGTTTTGTTTCGCCCTTTTTTGCCGGCCCTGGTATCTGAGATCTGGCACCTCCACGCTTTGATGCATGATTTATCAGTTTTTAACATTAAATGTTTTATTAAGCAGAAACGTCCGCTAACGAAATTCCAAATTTCGATCATAGTGGAAAACTGAAAAATTATTCGCCACGAGCGGGATTTGAACCCACAACCTCTGGAATCCGTCCATCGATCTGCCAATTGAGCTACCGTGGGTCCCGCTAATGGCGACGAATCTCAATCCCTTCCACTATTTGTATTTACACCTTAGGGAGGCTCGTAGCGACATCTACCGCAAAGTTATTACAACTTCTGAATCGGCACCAACGTCTCAAGTTACATTGAGAATCGTTAGTTGTCAATGCGCTACCCCATTTTTAACATTAAATGTTTTATTAAGCAGAAACGTCCGCTAACGAAATTCCAAATTGCGGCGAGCGGGATTTGAACCCACAACCTCTGGAATCCAGAGGTTGTGGGTTCAAATCTCGCTCGTGGCGAATAATTTTTCAGTTTTGCACTAAGATCGAAATTTATCAGTTTTTGTTGTAACAAAATTAAATTTAAGTTAAATTGTTCAATAAGGTTTTTTTTTTTCAATAAATTATTATATTCTTATTCTATTCTAATATCATCGTCATCATCATCTGAGGCTCTACAGCCCCGGATGAGCCGTGGCCTGGTAGAGTATTTTCCTCATTGTCTGTTTTTGGCCATGTCTCTCCAGCGAGTAACTCCAACCACTTTGAGGTCATTCTGAACGCCGACCATCCTTTTTTTTGGATATCTGGTTGTTGGTTATAATTGGACTAATCTCTAACTCTCTAAACCTCCGCTCCGGCACGACCAGGCTATAAATTGCGTGAAGACTCGATATTTCCATACATTACATTCTGTTTGTATGGAAAGTTTAACAGTTCTCTAGGAGACCACAGCTGCTGGTGCCATATTTAACGTTGACCAACCTGTACAATTATCATAAGACGCTGCGCGAGCTTTCCCGCGGCGAGATAGACTACCCCTCTCTTTCTACGTGTTCTAATTAGAAAGAGACTGATATTCTTTCTCACCGCGACACAGCTCGCGGGCCGTCTTGAGAACTGTTAAACTCCTGTGATAGCTGTGCAGTAGTATCTAGTACCTAGTCAAAGTGTGCTCGGTGCAACCCGCCCTTATTATAATTTACTTTAAAAACAAAGTTTTAACCGACTTCAATTTAGTACTCCGCCAAGCCACGAGAACATTTCCACATTTATTTTCCAATTTACCACATGAACTGATTTCCGAGAGCAAATGCGTTGATTATTGGAGAAAAAAATCGAATCGCTGTATGTGGGCCGATAATATTTGAGGACTTCCGTCGATTTCACAAGGATCACGTCATTAGTTGCTATTTCAACGGAATCTTATCAAAATCTGTGACGTAATTTTGTACTTTTAAGTACATAATTGAGGAATTACATAAGTCATATGTGGTCTAACATCATCAATTCCACCCCACCAAATTTATGATTTCCGGGTGTAATACACCAGTTATGATAGAAAATACCAAAATCACTACACGCGCCTAATATAATTGAAGAGTTCTCTCAATTCCTCATGGATCCCATCATCCAAATGGATTTTTGAAAAAATGGGATCAACCTACAAGCATACAATTTCAAGCAAAAAAAAAATTGTACGAATCGGATCATAAATGACGGAGTTCTGAGGTAACAAACATTGAAAAAAAAAACACATACAACCAAATAGAGGACCTCCTCCTTTTTTTTTAAATCCGTTAAAAAAACAGTCTGTATTGAAGAAAGTAAGCAGACTACATTGTTGTTTCTTACTGATCCTCCAATACCATGTACAAAACCTGATAAATCATGCATCAAAGCGTGGAGGTGCCAGATCTCAGATACCAGGGCCGGCAAAAAAGGGCGTAACACAAAAATCATTTTATTCCGATGATAAGGTTATTTACAATCTCCAAGAAACATGGAGTGAAGTTTGCAGTGAGTCCATACAGGATGATTCAATATCCCAATATTAAAGCTCTTCGATTGAAATAAGTTTCTGTCAAACCATTTTTTTATTGCCATCTATAGGTTCCTCTATTTGCCCGACTACGGCAGAGCCGAAAGGTTGCTTTACGAACGAGCGTTAGGAAAACTCAACATTTTCCCATAGATTAGATTAGATTATTTATTTCATGATAAAAAAAATACATTACAGATTTGCATACATGTCAAAAAAATAAGAATTATTATCACGATCGTCAAAAACAGAGAAATATTAAGACAATGTCAAGAAATGTAAGAACACAATACAAGGAAATAGAACACAAATATATCAACCTCTAGGTATCGACATTTTTTACAATATTTAAATCCGTTACACAATACATTTAATGTCAAATCATAATCAAACAAATTTAAATACGTAAGTAATAATAATAATTTAACATGTCAAGTCAAGATCATATACAGAAAAATAACATTTAGGTAGATCTAGCATGAAACGACATATTTCAGTCTTGAATTTGTAATCTTGAAGGTAGGTCCTAGGACTCCTAGTCCTCGATGATGGACTAGTGTATAACATGGACACTTTATGTCTTAGTGACATGTCTTGAATTCGAATGAAAATAATCCCCTTAGTTCGAATTTAATCCACATTGCTTTCGTCAAGGACTAGGAGGTTTACCTTAAGGCGGTTCGATTTCCATACAAAACGTTTTGACATTCGCAGGCTAACGGCGTGTTTTTTTAAGAAACTTATGCAACTAACTTTCACAAATTGGCTTTCCATTTGCGCGAAATTCCCCCTTTCCTTGAATAAACTTGTATAAACCAGAATAAATTGATAAAAATGGTTTTCCCAAAGTATGACGTCACAAACTAATATCTGCAGTTTATTCAAGAAAAGGGGGAATTTCGCGCAAATGGAAAGCCAATTTATGAAAGTTGGTTACATAAGTTTCTTAAAAAAAACACGCCGTTAGCCTGCGAATTTCAAATAAAGTTTTGTATGGAAATCGAACCACCTTAAGTATTGCGTACTGTAAGGTGGTATACTTTTATATTCATAGCATTTATCTGGGGGCACCGGAGTGCCATTTATTTTACAGTCTAGCGCTAGCCTAAACTGGCAGGTTAGCAGTATTTGACTTTAGAATTGTTGCCGTCTCTGTCTGACGGGAACAAGCGATTGAGGATTATGATGGAAACCGCGGAGATCACATCAGGAGGCTGTAAACTCGGAATATATTAAATATTGTTCAGAAGCTATACCGAACACTTTTTAATAATTTCATTCAGTACCGCACCCCCACTCTAGGTGCCCTAAAATCTAGTGGAGATACTGAATTAAACAGTACATTGTTTAATTTAGTACCGTGCAGTACAGTGCAGTATCTATTCAGTCTTAAATAATTGCAGTTCAAATTGATAATGACCTCTTCCTTGCCTGCGGATATATAAATAAAATTTGGGGCACCCTATATATGCCACCGACCGTTATTTCTCGAAATGCCTTTATTTGAAAGGTATTTTTATTCATGACGGCAGTGTTTGTTTCTTCATTCGACTCATATTGATAGCAATTTGATAGTGAAATTACAAAGGGACCTTTATTCCTTAGCATTTTATCGTAAAAATGCGAGACTCATATGCCAGTGTCGACTTTTTGTTCGACTATAAAGGAATATTATACCTTTAAGCTTGTAATTTTCTGAGACCCAATTCCTCATACGCAACTCAGATATTTAAATTATTGTTTTTCATGGGTCTAACGCGATATTTATTAGAAAACCTTTATTTCTGACGATTCAATACGGGTTGCACCAGTCGGCCGTTTTTGTTGGTCCGCTCTCGATTGCTCTAGTGCGCTGATACCGTACAGAAGCCGTACCTACCGACCACTGCGGAAGAGGCCTTGATCATCTCACCAGCAACTAATTGCGTAACTTTTCCAACGGGCGTTATGTTATGTTATGACACATTTTATTTCATCTTCAAAAAACGACAGTTGATACGTCCTAATCCTAATTGGTTAAGGTTTTTATTATAGAGGTAAGTATAGGAACATCTACACTAATCTACACTGATATTATAAAGAGGAAAGATTTGATTGTTTGTTTGTTTGTATAGAATAGGCTCCGAAACTACTGGACCGATTTGAAAAAATCCCTGATGAATAGAGGCTACTTTTTACCGCGGGAAAATGCTTCATTCCTACGGGAAAACGGGTAACCCGTGCGAAGCCGGGCGGGGAAGCTAGTAATATAATATAATTAGGTTACCCTGCCGACTTTGACTTGCATAAACTTGTGTTTCTACGTCTCTACCGTTATCTGTCATTTATATAACCTCTAGCTCAAATACAATGACACCGATAATATGTCGTTGAAAAACTCTATGCTCTATGGCCCATAAACGCACTGTTTAGTCTACTTTTATGGTTCATACATTTTTCATAAAAGCACTGTTTACCACGAGCGATGTCAAATCATCTAACTTTTTTTCAATCGGCCGCCATATTGCAGTGGTACCAACTTCATAAGCAAATTATTCGAAATAAAAAGTTTTGCTATCAAACATTTGTAGAACAAATTATTTACTAAAATAAAAATAAATGATCATGAATTGTGTGTATACATATTTTACCAATTATTGGTATTATTTATAAATATAAACCAATCCGATTCGGTTCGGATCCGGATTCAGTTTGGTTCGGATGGCAAGTTCAAGGAAATTAAAAACAAAACAGACCATAAACAAGAGGTGTCAATGTGTCATATTTTTAATTTCCCACCAAAGTTCCAATTCACAATTAAAAGACGAAATATGAACGAACGAACGAACTATTCGTTATTAATAACATATTAAGATTTTATTCGTGTTAGTGAATTGAAGAAAACTGTGTACGTTCCTTTTAAACTGGACGAAGAAGAAAATAACTGCACCGCTGAAGAAATTGCGTGAGTAGTAATAGAACTAACGGAAAAAGTACTGCCGAGAAGTCAAATGCTATTTATTTAGAATTAGTCGTAGAAAAACTATTGTATGCAACGGTGTATAACTTGGTCTTAAAACGCTCGTGGCGTCTTTAATTGCGATGCTCGCCAAGGCTCGAATCGCAACTCACGCCACTCGCGTTTTAAGACCCTACTTATACAACAGTTGCATAAAATACTATTGAAAGATTGTTAAATTTGATTTTTCTTTGCGACTAGGGTATCCTCGCGGCTTTGTCCGCGGTTAAAGAACAGCCTGACAGAGCCTTGAGATAAAATATAGCTTACTAGCTTCTGCCCGCGACTCCGTCCGCATGGAACTAGTGTATATCGTTGCTCCACACAAACATCCACCCCCCATTTCACACCCTTAGGGGATGAATTTCTAAATAAAAACTATCCTATGTCCTTTTCACGGGATTCAACCTATCTTCATACCAAATTGTATTAATCAGTTTAGCGGTTTAAGCGTGAAGAGGTTACAGACAGACAAACACACTTTCACATGTATAATGTACTAGCTTCTGCCCGCGACTCCGTCCGCGTGGAACTCGTTTATATCGTAGCTCCATACAAACTTTCACCTCCCACTTCATCCCTTTGGAAGATGATTTCCGGGATAAAAACTATCCTATGTCCTTCCCCAGTACTCAAACTATCTTTATACCGAATTTCATCCAAATCGGTTTAGCGGTTTAAGCGTGTAGAGGTAACAGACAGGCAGACAGACGGACACACTTTCGCATTTATAATATTAGAATGGATAAGAAGTTAAGAACCCTGAGGTCGATTCTAAATACTTATACTCAAGGTTTTTTTTTATCAGTTTGATAGTTTCTGAGGTTACCCGATACCTACCAACTCACAGAGTCACTAACCTTCAAAATATTTCTTCTTTATGATACTTATTTGTATAGATCGGTAGTATAGATAAAGCTTAATCAAAAACTACTGGTTTGCCATTAACGGCAGCTAGCCTTTTATCCGATTTAAATGTTTAGTTTTGCCGTACTGACGATAGAAAAAAATACACTGTATTCAATTTACTTATTAACGACTAGCTTCCGCCCGCGACTTCGTCTGCGTGAACCCGGGATAAAAACTATCCTATATTTTAATCCAGCCTATAAACTATCTTCGTGCAAAATTTAATCCAAATCGGTTGAGCCGTTTAAGCGTGATTGAGTAACAAACATCCAAACATCTAAAATCTGATCTGAAATCTTTAATACTGACTGGTAAATGTTCTTAAACCCAAATAGGTACTTTTTGAAATTTGATTATATCCGTGTAAAATTTATTGTATTCTTGACGATCTCAATATTGTGTGCATGTTTTTATTCTAATGTATGAAAATTATGTATTACTATTGAGAAATAAACCATCTGAATCTGAATCTGAATCTAAACATCCAAACATCCAAACTTTCGCATTTATAATATTAGTAGGATACAAACGAAATGGAAATAACCTGTTTCTTTTTTCTCACCTTAGCTGTAGCTGTACCGAGTATCCGGAATAGCATCATTCGCTAACTTTATACCCTCAGACCAAGAAAAAAAGATTGATGGAGCATGACGAACAACCTAGTGACGCCAGTTTTCAACCAAAGCCAAATACGCTCACGTACACATATACTCGTACAAACCAAATTACACAAAACTCTTCAGCACGTGTTGTAATGGTGTCAAGATTGAGAGTAGAAGGATTTAGAGTTTTTTTGGCAACTTAATTTGTTGACCAGTGCCTGAGCGTGTGCTAAATTTATTTGGCTTGGTTGAAAACCGGCTTCACTAGTTACGTTGTTCGCGGTAATGCTCAGTCTATCTTTTTTCTTACTAACATTATTACAACTTAAGATTTAAAAAATCGTGCGTAAATCGTGATGCGACTTCAAGAAAAACCATTTTGAAACGCATAAACTTTAGTATAAAGTTTGAAAAGCACGTAATTATCGAAATAAATAAAACAAGTAGTACAATACTTTCCCTTGATATCCTAGATATAGGAATAAACGTAGACGAAATTGTCCATTAAAAAAAAGAAAAAAAAATATGATGATGACATGACTGTGTATCTGACTTTTGTTGTGCTATACCTACATCATCCTCCTAATCCCAAGATGTGGAGTAGGCACTAGTTTTACGAAAGCGACTGCCATCTGCAGGTCGATCACGTAACGCATTGTACGTACGTTAGGTAGATCTAAATGTCAATTTTTATATGGAAAAATTACAGTTGGATCTACCCAATGCGCGTTCAAAACGTTACGTGACTACCCCTCTGAGCTACGAATAAATCACTACATAGTATAAAACAAAGGGGGACGTGTTGTTTGACGGGGGTTGTGACTGTTTTATTTGACGTCTTTCTAGTTGCGAGACATATCGGTTGTTACCGTTATTATTTGAATCGATTTTTCTGGGAGAAACTTTTTAATCCTACTAATATTATAAATGCGAAAGTTTGGATGTTTGTATGTTTGGATGTTTGTATGTTTGTATGTTTGTATGTTTGGATGTTTGTATGTTTGGATGTTTAGATGTTGTTTGGATGTCTGTATGTTTGGATGTTTGTATGTTTGGATGTTTGTATGTTTGGATGTTTGTATGTTTGGATGTTTGTATGTTTGTTACTCAATCACGCTTAAACAGCTCAACCAATTTGGGTGAAATTTTGCACGAAGATAGTTTAAAGCCTGGATTAAAATATAGTATAGTTTTTATCCCGAGGGGCAGACGAAGTCGCGGGCGGAAGCTAGTGTTAAATAATTGTAATAGTTCTGTTCTGAAGTGTTATTTTTTATGTAATCCTATAGATAGATGGTCATGTTTGTGTATGATAGCGCAATAAATGAATATTGTATTTTACCACATAATTGATAGTACTTTAATTCGTGCAAAATTATTCCCTAACCATTCCAAAATATCAAAAATGCACAACTTTAATATTCAAGTTTTCACTTCTGCCGGCACTCCCGGAGTTCAACCCGTTTTTAATAGATAGAATGATTCAAGAGGAACGTTTATATATGTATAATATAGTAACCGTGCAAAGGCGGGCGGGTCGCTAGTAAATTAATAAAAAACAATTCTCACTAGGCAAACTATCGAAAATAGTAGCACCCGATCCTACCACATTCTAAAATCGCCCTGAGGACCGGTCGCCCTCGGCTCCATTATCTATTCCATTCGATGCAAGCTGATAACGGTAATCGAATTCTAGCTAAATTTATACGAGAACTCGATGCCAGTGGCTTCCTACGATTGTACGTGTCGATTTATTGCAGCTAACTGCTCTGGTGTGTTAATAGCACAGGAATTAGATTATGAGAGGGACGTTTTTCTATGAGCGAACCTCGAACGCGATTGCGACTTCTCTGTGGTAATTTACAATTTGATGTGATAATTTGGTGTGTTTTGACAACAGGCTTAGCCTACGAAACTAATGGTCCTGAGTCGAATCCAGCAGGGCTGTTATTTTTAAAAGGATGTGTTCACTAAACCGTATCATACCACGACCGTAACCGTACCGTCACATGCAAGAAAATATTCTTTGTATGAGGCATTATGAGATGACGCCCACTAGACCGTTCCGGCACCGGCAATTTTTAATACGAAGAATTTTTTTGAAGTGAAAACTTCTTTAGCGGCGCTGAGCACTTTTTGGAATGGAAAAAAACTGCTAAATACGCGACAGATTTTTGTGACGTCAGATGTGTAGGAGGTCACTTTTTGCTGCTAGCCGATTTGACTTAATTCAAAACTGAACGCTATTCGTAAGAGTATAAAGCCGCTAAATACTTTTTGCAATAGCATATTCTGCAAATGAATTTGTAATTATGTCCACGCGTCCTTCACCGTTTTGCTATTGAGCAAATTCGAATAGTTCGAATTTAGACGTTATTCCTAAAGAGATAAAGCTTTGAAAAATATTTGGCAACGGCAAAAACAAATTGGTATTTTGTTCGCCGTCGCCGTCCGCTGTTCTTGCAAATCCGAATAGTTCGAATTTGAACGTTATTCCTAAAGAGATAAAGTTTTGGAAAATATTAGGCAATGGCAAAAACAAATTGGTATTTTGTTCGCCGCCGCCGTTCGCTGTTCTTGGCGCCGAACATTCATTCAAAATTCATTTTTAGGGTGACACGGTAAGATGTCGATCGAAAAACTGTTACAATGTTATTGAGTTTTCACTTCTGCCGGCACCCCTTTTTAGCATCACACATTTTTGTGCCCTGTACTGTACAGAGGCGCATCATTACACCGTATCATACCATGACCGTACTACGAACGAGTCAGGCAAAAAAAAGACCGGGTTGCACTCCGGGAGTGCCGGCAGAAGTGAAAACTCAATAACATTGTAACAGTTTTTCGAAGGGATTAGACTCCGCATAATGTTGCTGTGAGTACCTACACTGCAACGCTGGTTTTCAGTCTTTACCGATGAAGTGGAAATAATGGTTGTATTTTGAAGTTCTGATTGTAAAATGAGTACCAAAGAATACATCATTATTCAATTTACTTGCTTTTGTTTATTATTTTACTACACCATACGAAATATTCTGCAAAAACACAGATACCTACACTAAAAGTTCCTACCAGTGACGAACAACAAAAGGTCTATTCTGGACCCTATTCCGTCGACACAAGGTCTAATAATATTTAGGTGGAGCGAAGACATAGTAACATGGATCCACTGGTTGGTTGTACGATATTCCCTATGGCTAGGAATTAGGAATATGCTAATTATCTCCATATAAGTAGTTATAAATAGAGCTCTCGAAATGCCAGGTATTCGGAGTAGTTCACTAGTCAGTATATTACTATGTAGTTAGAGAATGTGTTAGGCCGAGATTTAACTTTAACAGTAGGTGATACATTTATCGTGTTACTTACCATTTTGAAACGGGATTGAAACTTGCATAAATAATAAATAAATATTACCAAGGGATAATCTTACACGAATCGAACTAGTACTATTGTAAGCTTGTGTTATGGGTACCTACTAGACGACGATTTATATATATACGAGATAATAAACATAAATACTTAAATACATAGAAAACATCCAATAGTAGATGCTTATTTCCCAAATTCAGAAAATATAATTATGATTTGTACTCTAAACAAGATTAGTCGAATTAGTACATCTAATTTAAAATTTTCCTATAATTTAAATTTATAGTACACTATTAGAAATGTAAAATTATGCACAATATCTTCGATAAGTCGATGTCCGACACAAACTATATCATGCATAAAAATAATTAGGACAATCGATATTTTGCATAACGACGATTTCGGTGTAAAAATATTAATAATACAACATTTTTTTAGGGTAAAAGTTATTAGGCGAAAAATTGTTATGTGAAAAGAACGTAGGACAATAAAAAATGTGGCATCCGACATATATCTAAGTAGATCCATTTTATCTTTAGTTGGTGACATTAGCGTTCAACTATAAAAAAAATCTTAAGGCATTAAAAAAATGCGAGTCCGAGGAAAGCACCTGGAATTGCCTGCCTCGCTATGTTCAGCCGTCTATATGGCACTTGGCAAGCAATGCATTATTTTCCGGCCTTTGTAGTAATATACTATTTGTAACGATCACCACTGACATTGCCTTACCGAGAAACAAAGCCGGGATTGAAAGCTTTTTAGAAGTTGGCAAAAAGTCTGGTTTTTGAATATTTTATTTATTAATCTCACAAAATCTTATATGCTAGTTTAACAAAAAGTGTCCCGCCAGACTCAGGACAGCTTGTTGGAGGATAATACGCTCGTTTCTATTGTTCTTTTCGGATAACTACTTTAAAAAACTATAATAAACTTAACAAGGAAAAAGCGTTTCTACAAATAACTAGTTAAGTAACTATACCTCGGTTATGCAACGCGTCATGCCTCGCACTACCTAACACTTTTATCAAATAAATCGAATATTTCTACTTTTAGTATTTTCTTAAATATTAGCTTGCTTCTAAACTTCTCTAAGGTTATCATCAGAGCCCGTAACTTTCATGCCGATGACATCAATTTGACGTCACGCTGCATATAGGATGATCCCAAATAGTTTTATTGTATTAATTAATCATTAGTCGTCGATCATTTTAATCATGTACAAATTACATCAAAAGTAATCTATTCACACGTGGAACAATTAATAGGTACCTACCTACGTTGATACGTGAAACGTAAATTAAATTATTTGTTATGTTTTTATACATACATTTTATTCAACGGTATTGTTACCACATTTCAATAATTACGTAGAAAACAGAGTTCCTTCCAGTAGGTACCTATTAACTATTCCACGTGTGAATAGATTACTTTGAAGTAATTTGTACATGATTAAAATCATTGACGACTAATGATTAATAATTACAATAAAACTATTTGGGATCATCCTATATGCAGCGTGACGTCAAATTGTGTCATCGGCATGAAAATTACGGGCTCTGGTTATCATTATTTTATTCCCTTAGGAACAATACGTACTTAGTTTACCGTAATCGTTGTTAGCATTATACAGCCTGGAAATCTAATACGAGCAAAGAATTAAACCAGACATAGGGTTTAATACCGTAATCATTAATTACTGGGACTTTTTAAGATACACTTAATAGAAAGCCTGTAATTAATTTTTCAAAAATTACCGAGCAGCAATGTAACGCAAACGTAGCTGTCCAAATACTTGACAAGTAACTGTCAACGAGCCTTAACTTGAATATTTTGCGGGCTGAATTATTTTGTATGGTTAATTTTTTCGTTGTAATTTTAGACAAGAGGTATCTAAATTAAACTTCTTACGTCCTGTACTAACCACCATTTAAAGATTTGCTCGTATTAGATTTCCACGCTGTATGGTTAAGGTTAATGTTACATTTAACACTTTTTGGTTGTGATCGCATCATTCATTTTAATTTATAAAATAAGTTAATGCAATTGACTGGTTGTATGCTTTTCATAATATACAGTAACAGATGACATCTGTTAAAAATCCGGATTTTAATATTTGAACCCGCCTTTGTGGCTTTGACTGTGTTAACTGTGCAATATTAAAATCGCAGTGTTATTCGTTTTCAGTATTCAGCCATAAATTTGTAAATCGAACATCATTTAAATAAAACGTTCATTAAAAATCTCCTTTTAATTGTAGCAAGGAGAAATGTTGTTTTAGTCATGACTTAATTACTGTCAACTTCCTATTCAAAATCTTTCTTATTCTGTTTATCATAAGGTCGAAATCTGTTTGTCAGTTCAAATGCTGTGATACATTGAGCACACGGTTTTGTCTATATAAAAGGTTGTATTCGCACAGGAAGTTGTGACACTATAGGACCTTGTTAGCACATACACAGCCTGTGACAAAACGACAAAAAATTAACACTTAATCACGGTATACGACTTAATTAAGACTTGAAATCGGCGACGTATAAATTAATGTATTTGTAAGGTAAACGAGTTGAAATGTCGAACACTCGATGCATTTTTCAAAACGAGCAGTGTGACTAAAATACATTGAGTGTGGTTTAGATCGGAAAAAGTACCATTAGTTAGTAATCGGTACATTAGTCTTGGTACATAATTAATGTTGTTTTTACTGTGGGGCATCACTCGCAAAGATTCAGTTAAATTCGGATGCGTCACAAAGTACAGCTTAGTTATAATGCGTTTTACGCTACACCTCGCTATAAAGTGGGAATTTCCGCCTGATACGCTTGCGTAAAATCCCATTCCTGGCCAATTTTGTACTCAACACGGGCAGTATGAATAAAGCTTTTTACAAAATTGTTATACCGCCCTAGATGAGTAATGTACTATTAATTTTTTTATTAAGCAGAAACGTCCGCTAATAAATTTCAAATTTCGATCATAGTGGAAAATTGAAAAATACAAACTCACCCATTAAAACCCACGGTAGCTCAATTGGCAGAGCGATGGACGGATTCCAAAGGTTGTGGGTTCAAATCCCGCTCGTAGCGAATAATTTTTCAATTTTCCACTATGATCGAAATTTGAGTAATGTATTGTTCAACAGAACAGTCGAAATTCAATGTTATATAAAGTCTTTGACGGACAAGAAAGAGTTTTTCTATCCTGAAAGACTTAGTAACTTTTAATGATTTTACATCACAATATCTCGGTTTAGAACCCTTATTGTACCTTATGCATTCAATTGGAATCGATTTGGTATCATCATCATACCAGCTGAAAAAAGTCCACTGCTGGACATACATAGGTCTCCCCCAAAAAATGCCAAGGTGACCGGTCCTGCGCCACCCGCATCCACTGGACTCCCGCGACCTTTACCAGATCATTAGTCCACCTGGTGGGGGATCACGCTGCGGTTTCCGGTACGTGATCGCCACGCGAGAACCACTCCGCCCCAGCGGCCATCGGTTCTACGTGCAATGCACAATGTGCTCCCTTGCGCCTATTTTGCGTAGGTATGGCTTGCTCTACTACTTCCACCCAATTCCACCAGGAAGCCTAGCAGACCCTTTATGTTGCTGACGGCTTTCGGTAGTGACCCCGGTGTTCCGAGGTGCTTTGCCCGGTATTCTGCCACCCCAGGGCTAGTCAGGATGACGTGGGTCGCTGTTCCTTCGTCATCCGTGCAAGCTCTGCAGAGAGGACGGTCTGAAACACCTAGAGTAAAAATATGTTTCTGCAGTAGTGAAAAAAATAAGTTTTCTCGATCGGACACGTTAATTGGTATTAAGCCCTAGTATATTTTAATGTGGACATAGTTTTATAGACACGAAAACGCTAACTTTACGTCAAATTAAGAGACTGTACCTATTTACATTTTGGGAATGTAATTTATAGTTTCACATAAAAGTCCAATAAATTGGGCTACTTTATTAAGCCCCGTTTAATTATTGCGATATTATCGCCCGGAGTAATAAAAACACTAGTTTATTACCAGTTTTTATCAAAATTATTTTTCTGTAGGTACTCTGTTTTGAAGTCGACTTATTCATTCAATTTAGTTTCTAGGGTTCCTTATAGATTGAGTTTATATTGATGAGAGTATAACGCAAAAAAATATTAATTTTGCTTATAATTAAGAATTTTGTTGATTTAATAATGATTGAAAAATTAACGAGTTCGCCTTTTGTGGATTGACTTGCTGAGTGTACTCAGTTTTACATGCGTCATCTTAGTTTTAATCAATATATGTATATAGCATCTCAATGTTAATATATATACCTACTGAAAAACTTATATTTAAAATTGCCAGGGATTTCCCGTGACACCCATGGGCTGTTATTCGGAATGCGCCAGTGTGCCTCACCTCACCCGTCACGCTAACGAAACTAGACCACTGATTCCGCTTAGTTACTACGGATCGCGACGTCAAGATATATTTGCGAACGGTAACGTTAAACAAGTTACAGAAGAGCGGGTCTGGAGTTTCGAGCGTCCATAGGCTACGGCTACCGCTTACCATTACACGGGCTTTACGTACACTAGTTTGCCACCGATGTGGTATTAAAAAAAGACGTAAATTGAACTCGCTCGCTTTTAAAACACTTAACATTAAGTTTCGTGTAGCATGGTGTAACAATGTTAAAAAAAACCGGCCAAGTGCGTGTCGGGCCACGCTCAGTGTAGGGTTCCGTAGTTTTTGTAATTTTTTTCAAAAACTATTCAACCTATCAAGTTTATTCCTAGAAAGTTTTTATAAAGTTCTACTTTTGAGATTTTTTTCATATTTTTAAAACTTATGGTTGAAAAGTTAGAGGGGGGGGACACATTTATTTTTACTTCTGGAGCGATTATCTCCGAAAATATTAACATTATCAAAAAATGATTTTAGCAAACCCCTATTCGTTTTTATATACCTATCTAACAATATATCACACGTTAGGGTTGAAATGAAAAAAATAAACACTCCTCAGTTTACGTATAGGGGAGGTACCAAAATAAAAATAAAAACACTTTTTATTTTACCACTTTGTCGGCGTGATTGATATTCATATTAGTACCAAATTTCAGCTTTCTAGTGCTAACGGTTACTGAGATTATCCTCGGACGGACGGACAGACAAAGCGAAACTATAAGGGTTCCTATTCCTAGTCGACTACGGAACCCTAAAAAGAAGTCCGAATTCTCGGAATCGAATCCGGGCTTCTTTTTACCTACGGAACTGTTTTCGTAAAGAGTCAGCACGCACGACAGATCATTATCGGCACAAATGTAATCCTACCTCCCACGCCAACGAGGGATTTTATGCAAAAATTAAGAGGTGAGGAGGCTCATTAGCTTCGCTTTAGGTCTGGTTTAGGATGCGGCTGTGGCGGCAGCGGGTGGAATTATTTATTTATCGATTAACGCCTTGGCCACGACTTTGGTCTTAAGCGACCTGCGGCAGCGGTTTTTCTAATTCATTGCGCGTGATCCCAACTAACCACAGTGCGTTGCGCGTCTCGACCGCGCAATGAACAGATAAAACGCTGCCGCAGATCGCTTAAGACCAAAGTCGTGGACAAGGCGTTAGGGCGGGTTGCACAAAGTTACGATTACAGACCGATCAATGTTAAATATGGCGCCGGCAGCTCTCATTCCATAGAAACTTGTCAAACTTTCCATAAATTCAAATTTTAATGAACATTTAAACACACACACACACACACACACACACACACACATAATATTATCTTGTCTCCTGTAAGGAAATGTATGAAATAAACTTAGACTAAGTTAGTATAATATACTCTAAACTAAATTTTTCTAAATTGTGGATCATTACAATGTACTATGTCTGGAAGAGCGAGACTTCTCAACACAGGTACATATATACCTAATGAGAGGCCTCAACCTTGCCCTGTCTGTAAACCACTGTGTTTTAAATCAATAAAATATTTTGTATTTTTTTGTTTTTGTATCGCTTACTGACGATTTGGTGCAACTCACCCTTAGAGTGGCTTGCATTAAACCGCCTGTATTCGTAAGCGGTGTTCGTTAAAATCTGAAAGTAAATAAATAAATATTTGGGGACAATTTTACACAATTCGACCTTTTTTTTTATGAGTGTGAGTAAAATCCTTTATGGATACCTCCGCGCCACGGGGATAGCGCGGAGGTTATGTCGGACTCACACCGACTAAAGACCCCCCGATGGTCCTCCTCGACGCATTTCGGATTCGGACGGCTCTGGGATCTCCTACGGAACGCACCAGTGCCGCCGTAGCGTCATGCCTCTGTGGGCCCTACCTTTTTTTTAACGATTGCAGCCCCCAGCTGAACCGTGCAGCAGCACCCCGAGGACCCCTTTTAGTCGCCTTGTACGACAGGCAGGGAATACCGTAGCCGTATTCCAATGCCTGGGCTACAGGGCGCACACAAACGACCTAGTCCTAAACTAAGCAAAGCTACTATGGGCACTAGACGCCGATGTAACATACTTATACAGGGTGTTAACGGGGTCATGATCCGGAATGACAAAAAGCGAATAAGATGATCATACTGAACTACCTTTCCCATGGGACCAACCACGAAATCGCAAAAAAAAACCAGGTATTCCATACATAACTCTCAATTAAATCGCAGTTAACTCACAGTTAACTCTTAATTGGCTCTTTTTTTTGCGATTTCGTGGTTGGTCCCATGGGAAAGGTTGTTTAGTATGATCATCTTATTCGCTTTTTGTCATTCCGGATCATGACCCCGAAAACACCCTGTATAGATAAATAAATACTTAGAAAACGTCCATGACTGAGAATCAAGTATTCATCACACAAATGAATGCCCTTACCGGGATTTGAACCCTAGACCTCCCGCTTCGTAAGCAGGGTCACTAACAACTACAACTAGGGTACAGAGGTCATCGAATGTATGGCAAGTTTGACAAGTTTCTATGGATGACAGCTGCCGACCCCATATTTAACGTTGATCGGTCTATGATCGTTAGAGTCCAGGGTGGGTTGCATCAATATCAATCAATAAATCTTTATTGGACACCGGAAAATTTATCGTAAAAAAGGTGAACTTACCTTTACTTAGTCCATGTGGCATTCTCTACCAGTCTATCGGCAAAGTGAAAATAAAATCAAAGTATAAAAAGATATATATAAATATATCGTCAATTTTACGTTCGTAATTAGTGCTGAATGCAAGTACCTAAAGAACTAGTGATTTAATATAATTTAATATAAGAATAACACGGTTATACATAATTTTAAAATTATTTTACTAATGTATTCATTATCAATTTTACTGCCGATCCGGGTACAAGCTTGTCATGTCTTCCCACCAGGGAATGTGCTCAGTGCGGATTATTAAGAACTTAATTAATCGAGGTTGAAAGTAAAAACGTGCTAAAAATATATATTTATTTATTAACAAAAAATATTATTATTTAGACTAAACGGGACTTAATCGCGTATAATAAACTTATTTATTTATCTCACTGAGATCTCCCGACGTTTCGGATGTGTTGCAACATCCATGGTCACGGGACAACTGGCTTAAGCGGGAATGAACATCTTCTTGCTGCGCGGGTTTTCCGAACTACCCGCATTTGGTCTTTATTAACCACTTGTACACTAGGGTTGTCATCCGGCCGACACACAACACTAATAATGTCCGGTGATATAACGGACGATGTTTTTTGACGCTGGCATTTACTTATGATAGGATTCCATGAAGATGAAATCTTAAAACCGTCATCCCAGTTGAAATAAGGTACTATGTTTTCTAATTTCAACGGCTTCACGTATTTTTCTACTGTAGAAATGACGTTCCGTAGACAGGACTTTCGGCTTATGGCGCTCAATCCAGTGGTTTGGTCTTGACTCCAACAAATGCTCGGCTATCGCAGACTTATTCACAGTTCTTATTTAAGTCCCGTTTAGTATAAATAATGTGTGAGAATCGTGAAAGTTTTAAATCAATATAAAAATATTATTATTCTTACGGGCTTGATTGATTGACTATTTTTATTTCGTTTTACGTTTTAACATTTAATTTCTTGAATGTTGGTCCCGAGAGATCTGGACACATCATGTCTCTCTTGCTCTGTAGCAATTAGAAAGAGGCAGTAGTTTTGCTTGTTTATGACTAAGTCAGATTGCGCTCATCCGCTCTGCTGGCGCTGTTTTTTTCATTCCCGCGCAATCTAAGACCACAGCCTGGACATCTTAATTTGAATTCGGAATTCGTTTGCGTTAATAAAAATAGATGGTTCTTTTTTAAGCATTTAATCGGTAATACGGTAGTGCATTTGCAAAAAGCCTTTGGGTGCTTTTAAAATCGTAAAATTCAACTGCATTTGTTTGAAGTTTAAATTAAAGCATGGAATCGATTATCACGCACGACCAATGTATACATTTATGATTTTTACAGCGTATGGTTTTGTAATATTTGTTTTCTTACTTGCACGGTTAGCAGAGATAAACTATTCGTCTCTTCTAAGTGTTCCTTCTCAGTCTTTTCAGTGTAAAAAAGCGGGCATTCTATCGCGTGGCTTCATGTCCTAGTTGTGCTGGGAGCTGCACATATAAAATTAAATATTTTGATACGGTGACAGTAGCTAACACACATGCCTTCTGTCTGATGTTGAAAAGGCATCATAGTCCATGGACGCTTGCGAATCTCGTAGAATCTCAAGCACATTGCCAAACTTTGAATAATTTCAGAATTCGATGAGTGCACAGCTAGATACAACACAACCTTTGGCAACCTTACTCACTACCAGGAACTACCCTAGGTACCCTAGGTAGGTACTAACCTAATTGGGCTGCTCTAATTACTTAGAGCAGCCCAATTAGGGAATACCCCGATAGGTACCCCTGCCCTGGCCCTGTAGGTACTTAACCTGCAGCGTTATGTCATCACATTCATATGATGACATTACGGTGTGCCCTGGTCTTTAATTGATTCCTATACTAGAATTAATCTTTCTCTCAGTCGCTCGTATATACGATCGGAGCACGTTTTAATGTGCAGCATCCCGGATCGAGTGCCTTACCAGAGGCATTCTCTTAATGCGGTATGGATTACACTGGCCGATAGGGCGCTATCGATGCTCCGGATTATGGCGGCCATCGCGATTGGCTAATTAATTGGACATCGTTTAGCTGCTTAAGATATGCCTTTATTCAGCGGGTTAATTACGATAGCGGGGTCATTGTGTACTTTTAACACAAGCATTTACCAGCTTTTTGTTGCGTTTTGACGGCGTAAACTTGTGTCTATTCCCATACCAACTTCCATCCATATTTTATGTATCATATCTGTGTACTAAATTTCAAAAAGTTAACATCCAAATATTCAAACTGTCAATACAATACAAATTCTCTTTATTGCACACCTTATAATTTATTGCAATAAAAACTAGTTTCCGACCTCTATATAGCGGATCTCATTATGTATAAAAAAACCTGTTATTCCAGTCTGTCGTTTTAACATGAGAACCAAACTACGTTTGTATAGAGAGCAGACTTCAGTCGGCCGTACTGAGGACCCTTAAAGTACCACTGTGTTTTTTATGTGGCTTCCCCACCCCTTTCGGCAATCCAAGAATATGGGTGTATAAAACTACTCATAAGTATGTCCCATCGCTCTTAATGTCAGCGGCAGGTTGGTAAAGGTCGCGGGAGTCCACTGGATACGGGTGGCGCAGAATTGATCACTTTGGCACTCTTTAGGGGAGGCCTATGTCCAGCAGTGGACGTCTTTCGGCTGATATGATGATGATGATGACATTTATGAGAGGATTAAAACGTTGCATATGTTTGTACTTGATTGTACATATAAATGTTACGTACAACTTTTACCCGTATATAAGCAAAAACAGAAGCTAATAAAAGGTCGAACCAGCATTCCGGCCACAGAGTTTCAATCAAGCCGTAACATAGTTTGTATCGGAAAAATGTAATAAAGCGGTCGACGAAACTTTCGTCAAAAGTAGTTTAGCTAAACGACATTTTAACTTGCGTGCTTTGGGGAAGTTAAGGAATGTGTAACAAGGTAAAAGTTAACTGACGAACCTCCCTCAGGATGATATTGGATGGCAATTTGGTTTTAACCTTTTCCATCCGCAACATTTTACAGGAGGGGTTCCCCACATTGATGTATCTGCGATACATAAATGACTAGCTTCCGCCCGCGACTCCGTCCGCGTGGAACTCGTTTTTATGGAAGCTGCATACAATTTTTCACTCCCTCATTTCACTACCTTAGGAGATGATTTTCGGGATAAAAACTAGTCATTCTCCGGGACTCAAACTATCTCTATACTAAATTTCATTTTTTATTTATTTATTTAAATATTCCACACAATTTCACAGCATTACAGTAGTATCAAAGCACTGTGAAACAAATATATATGTGAAACAAATAAATATATATATATACACAAAAGAAACAAATAATAATTATTATTACACAGAAGACGGTCGTGCATCCATCTTCTCGCAGAACGTCAAACATCTATCCATCGGCTAGCAAATATATCACAGTTTGGTGCTGATTCAAGCAACGGGTTTATAAAGTGCAACGCTCGAGTAAGCGGGGACTTTCTGCGAGACAACGTTTGCGCTGCCGGCGCCGCTAGTAAATGTCGACAACAAGGTCGAAAATTATATCTAGAGGACAAGGGAACATACAGGCGCACCAACTGAGCTACTAACTCAGAACATTCTGAATCACCACGCAAAAGCTAAGCAGCTAAGGAAAGAACTCCGAAATTTCGCATCACCTGTTATTGAATTTAAGAGTCCTTGCGCCCACATAAGCAGAAGCGGGAGCGTTTTTTTGCAAAATGCTTCCTTTTTCATTCAAGATTACGACATAACTATTAGTATTTATTCAAAAACTGATAACGTAATTAAATAATCATTTCTTAACCTTTTAATAATTTTTAAAAAATAAACTTCGGCGCGTGGCATCTGTGCAGCGTGATTTATGCGTCTTTTAAAAAAATATACATTTACGGCATCGTAGGTCCTATAGTTATGATTATTGTTTTATGGGTTAACATAAAGTTATAATTTGCTATCATATTATTTTTAGGGCAAAATAAAAGTACAATTTGCGGTAAAAAAATATAATGTAATCCTTTTTTCACCAAAAAAATTAAGAAAACTCGGAAGGTGTTTTATCAACTTTTTAAAATGAATCTTTGATTTTCAATCATGTCAGCCCCTCGTAAAAGATTTGGTGATGTGAATTGTAATCATTCATGTACCTAATGGTTCTTTTTTACTGCAAAATTGAGAACCGAAACGACACTTCCCACTGCAAAATTTGAAAAAGACTCCCAAGAAAACTCATTTCTTTTAGGTTTAAAAACAGAAAATGAAAATTTGAACCATGTTAGCCCCTAGTTTAAGAAATAATTATTTAAGTACGTTATCAGTTTTTGAATAAATACTAATAGTTACGTCGTAATCTTGAATGAAAAAGCAAGCATTTTGCAAAATACGCTCGTTTTAGGCCTTAAACCTAAAAAGTAAAAAAAAAAAAATTCTATTTAAATCGGCATAAGCGTGAAGAGGTAACAGACACAGACAGACCTTTCGCATTTATAATATTAGTATGGATGGATTTATTTAAATATCACTAAAAGGAAAAGAACCAATCGCGAGGCTTCCTCAGGTGGGACACTGAATCAGGAATCATTTTGATTTTTAATAAGTATAATTATGTTGACTTTTTTTTGGTACATACAAGTTTGCATTGCCGACTGTTTTGTTTACATTTATCAACAATTCGTTGAGAGTTTTATCTTGTTTAAAAGGAGTTGTTATGGCCTATATATATATATATATATATATATATATATATATATATATATATATATACCTACGGATCACTTGGCTCGATAGCACACCACCCACTCTCGGCAACGGTCGGACCACTACTAATCCCCACTCCGGTCATCGTGAGTCGTGACGTATCCGCACGAGATAAAGATACAACAACAACACAACAACAAGGAACAAGGAACAAGGGTTGTTTAAGTGATTTTTTTTTTCTCATTCTCATTCTTCTTAGCAACAATATAAGTAGGTAAAGCTTATAAGAATATGGGTAAATCGACTAACCTACATATTGCTGTTCTTCAGATAGATCTCAGAATATATATCTATTAGATTTTGTAGGGTGCGTATCCAACTAATATTATTTTCCGTAAGCCCACCCCCTACGTTTCATGACTCAATGATGCCACATGTCTCTTACTGTTGTCATGACGTAAATATACCTACAATTTTGACCGGAAGTGAAGGATTTTCAAAGTTTCGGTCAATTTTACGTGCGATTATCTTCTGATTCTTGCTCTGCACACATTTTTCGACCTGCGGCGCTACCACGAGCTTCGAAAGTCGAAGTTCGGGTATTTCCATCTCTATCGCACTCCCTTACTCGAGTGACAGGGACAACTTCGACTTTCGAAGTTCGTGGTAGCGCTGCTGTATTTTATCGTGTTGTCATGAGAAGTAGGTGTATTGGGAGTGGGCGTACGGACTATTATAAGGGTACCCACAAAAGACCGGCGGCAGCGTCAAGGTAAATACCCACAATATCTTGATATTAAACTATTTTAGTCCAAGTAGCGCCTTGAAAAATATTTTTTCTTCTTTTTACTGATGATGTTCACTTAAATAATTAAGCGATGTTATCTATTCAACTTAACTAGTGTTAATATTATAAAGAGGAAAAGTTTGTGAGATTTTGGCTTTGTGTTAATAAGTTTGTATGTTATGGAGAAACTTTGGAACCGCTTATCCGGTTTCTAAAATTCTTTTTCTCAAACATGCAATGAAATATTGACGTTGTGTTCTTCATAATGGGCTTCGAAGTGTAACGTTTCGGGCGCAGCGAGACGAGAGACCCGTAATGGCATTTCATACAAAATTGGAGGCCTAGGCCTGTAAGATGGTCTTTATTAATTTCCATTCCACAATTTGTGGCACAGGATCACGGCGTTCAGCCATGAAAATAAAAGTTTGATTTTTAATTTATTTCATTGTATGTTTCAGAAAAGCACTATACATACCTCGGCGTGAAAAGGAGTTCATTCAATTCTATCATAATCACTTCCCGGCCTCTGTAGTAATGTAGTATTATGTATATGCGTGTAGAATGAAGTTTCTGAATGGTTATGGGCTGTATGTTATCGCGCGGGTTTCCCTGCGTTCTTTGCAATACGCGGGTGAAGCCGCGGGTAGCGAATCTATTCATATACAGCGATAAACATCATATTTAATTTATATTCCACCTGTGCCGGACTCGAAGTAAAACACGAAGTAATGAAATACAGAAGCCCTTGAAACTACGGCGATGTTTGCGTTAGGTATGAGCCGACGAAATTAACGTATGCCGGAGATTTTCATAACAGACCCAAGGGGCGTTAGAAACGAACGGAGGTGACTGGCGATAAAAAGTAAAGGACTGTTTGTTTACGCAACCTCTCATCATGTGATCTCTCCGTCCGGCAGGGGCGGCGCACTCCGTGATTTCGTTGCCTCGCTACAAGTACATGCCAGCCGGTATGATAGCGCTGCTACGGCACGCACGCGTTCTATCGCAGTGCGTTGCATGTGATAGAAAGGGATGGCCACGTTTAGGCTCGTTCGGCATACCTAAACCTCCCCTTTGCAATAGCAAAGTTCCCCTCCAAGTTCCTAAGTTCGCCTTTGTACCGATTTAACTTTTTTTTTGTCTGTATTTTTACCTGTGTGTTGTGTACAATAAAGTATTTACATACATACATACATAAACAGGGGATTTGTTATCAGAGAACCTTCTGTATGTACATAGTACTATTATTTATTCTGTGGTAGAATATCAAGAAAAGGGGAGGCAGGGGAGTCCAGTTGAGTGCTATGAAGTGTGCTGTGGGCGATGGGCTAGCAACCTGTGTGCAATACCTATCACATCTCCATCTCTGAACCTACGATTGCTAGACCTAGCACAAAAATTACATATTCATTAATGATTTCACGTCCATCTTGCGTACAGCATTGCAAAAAACATCCCCGGCCGGTTTCGGTCCTTCGCTTTCATATGGGGGCGTCCACAAATTAGGTAACGCAAAATTCTTAAATTTTTAACCCCCCCCCCCCCCCCCCCTCCACTCATGTAACAGGACCGTCACGCTTAGCTGGCCTTTTGATAAATTTCACCTATTTTCTTTCAAATATATTAATTTATTTATAATTTAGCGTAACACACGGCACAAATCACAAACAACTGCGTCACTTTCAGCACGGCACTTTGCACTTGTATTTTGTTTTCGTTTGGAGGGTAGTATTATAAAAAATCGTGCGTGACGTAACGCAAACCTTGACACCCCCCTCCCCCAACGTAACAGGACCATAACGCTTGGCCGGACCCCCCCCCCCTTCCAATTTGCGTTACATAATTTGTGGACGCCCCCTATCTAAGTAAGCATTTGAATATGTACCACGTGGTCATTCTGGCAGCCTCTAGTAGCGAACGTGTTATATACGATCGTAGAACTAGTGTTCAATTAAATAACTCAACTGAATCCTTATCGATAACATGGTTACGTTATAGGTCAGTTTGTTACGGAATATTGATTTGAACATTTCATATAGGCACGCCACATCATTAAATATCACACATTATTGAAGTGAAAACTTCTTTAGCGGCGCTGAGCACTTTTTGGGATGGGGAAAAATTGTTAAATATGCTAAAGTTTGGACCTCAATCACGCAAAAACAGATTAAAATGAATTTTGGTATACATATAGTGTTTATTCCGGGAATCATCGTCTAAGGGGCGAAATAGGGGGCGCAAGTTTGTATTTAATGAGCTACGATATAAAAGAGTTCTGCAAATAAATTTGTAATTTTGTCCACGCGTCCTTCACCGTTTTGCTATTGAGCTAATTCGAATAGTTCGAATTTGGACGTTATTCCTAAAGAGATAAAGCTTTGAAAAATATTTACCAACGGCAAAAACAAATTGATATTTTGTTCGCCGCCGCCGTCCGCTGTTCTTGCAAATTCGAATAGTTTGAATTTGGACGTTATTCCTAAAGAGATAAAGCTTTGAAAAATATTTGACAATGGCAAAAACAAATTGGTATTTTGTTCGCCGCCGGCGGCGAGCGAGCCGGCCCGACGCACCCAACGCGCCCGCGGCCCGTCGCCTAAATAATTGATAATTGTTTATAAATTTGCGGCAAATTCATTTTTAGGGTGATACCGTAAGATGTCACGTGACCTGATCGAAAAACTGTTACAATGTTATTGAGTTTTCACTTCTGCCGGCACTGCCGGAGTGCAACCCGGTCTTTTTTTATTAGATAGTTTCAGTTCAGATAGTTTCAACCCTTAGTGACTAGCTGGACAAGTCCCTATTTAACCCTGAGGTAGTGTCGCTGTAAACCGCATAATATTATGGCAATAATGTACAGTCGAGGAATTTGAATGTTTAGCACTTTTGGACCTTAACGTCATTCAAATAGAGTTGACATGTGCCAAACCTTCATTTTCCTCGACCGTACGTACGTCATGACATGTATAGTCGGGAAAGTGTGTATTGGCATTGTGTTGTTTGTTGAATCAGGTTGAATGTACAAACTTTATATAATATTACCAACGCCTACAAGCGAGAGCGAGAAGGCAAGCTCTCCTGTCCCGCTTGCTGCGCCTACGTCACAGCCCAGCAGTGAGGAGGTGGGGAAGCGGCCGCAGCAGCGACGGACTTCACTTCGGCGGCGCGCTCGTTAGGGATCGGACGATTAGCTTAGACCCGTGACCATCGCATAGCAGATCTAGCCTTTCTATCATAATTCGCGTTACATTTGATTTGTATTTAATAAATTAGTTGATTAAGTTGTTCCATTATTTAATTTCACACCCTGATCCATAAGATCAGAAGGTGGGATAAGATATTCACGCGAGTGGCATCCAGACGATCATCTTTTCCGTTTGAATATTTAAACCGAATTCCGTTAACTGACGCGCTAAAGAATTGTCTTTTGTGTAAATTCGATCGCATAAGGAATTCAATGTTAAGTACATCGTTATAACTCTTTAACTACTATACGGCTTAGTAATAATAGCTACGTTTTTAATAATAGTGTTCGTGAATCTAGATCATTTTTAAGTTTTGCTTTGATTATAGTTAAAGTGGATCGTTCAATTTTAGTGATTGCTTAATGCGTTTATTTTGCGTACATGATTATTGCTTATTAAATGCTTGTGCTTTGTTATAATACGTTGCAGTTATAATAGTTGTGCAAATACGTAACGGGTGTAGATATTTCCGTTAGTCATTTACGTACCGTGTAGTTAATTACAAGTATTTATGACGGTTCGTTAATAATACGTTACGCTTTTAAATATCGCGCTTGTGATTTGCTAAGAGTGCTAGTGTAGATATTTTGAATTAGATTAGTTAACCGCTTATTGCTGTAAATAAAATGTCGGATCGTAGTAAATCGAGTAGTAAGCGTAAGAGCCGCAGTAAAAGGCGTACTACCGAAACCGACGTAGTCTTAGGTACGATTTTAGAAAAATTAGGAAAATTAGTTGAACGATTAGAGCCTCCATCCCCAACGTTGCGCCCTCATTCCTCGGTTTCGGAAACTTGTGCTGGTTCTGCTTCTGCTCCACAGCGTCCGACTACACCACCGCTGCCGCCTCCGGCTGCACCGCCAGCCAGCGCACCGGCCTCCACGCGCGATGACGTATCGGTGGCTAGCGGCTGCCCTGCAGCGTCTGAGCACCAGGAATCCGTCGCGGCTCCGCAGGGTGACCCCTCCGGCGACGAGGTAACGGAGAGGATCGTGGGAACGCTTTCGTCGTTGTTACAAGTAAGACCGACCCATTATTATATTTCGAACTTTGATCCGCAAATACATGATTTCGATGTTTGGTGTACAGAGGTGGACCGCGCGCGTGAAAGAAATCGCTGGGCCGATAATGAGTGTTTATCACGTGTTGCAAATTGCTTGAAAGGTGATGCGCGTTCGTGGCTCAATGATTGGGTGACCAATGATCGCACCTGGACTAACTTTAAAGTCGAATTTCGATCCCTCTGTCCACGAAACATAGATGTGGCGACTGTGCTTTATGATGTGATGCGTACCGATTCTAAGGGTTTTCTTACGTATGCCGAGTATGCGCGCCGTACCCTGTTGCGCTTAAATATTGTAACCGGTTTGTCGGATGATCTTCGAACAGCTATAGTTCTTAGAGGTATTTCGGATTCGCAGATTAAAGCAGCCGCCACTAACGCCAAGCTTAAGCCTAATGAGATTGTCGATTTCTTGTCGGTGTTTGTAAAGCCTAGGACCGAAACGCGTGTTGCTTCCCATGATCCTGCCCGTTCTAACAGTAGATCCGCAATATCGTATTCGCGTAAACGAGAGCTGAGTAGGTCGGACAGTAGATTGAAGTGCTTCAATTGCGGTCGTATGGGTCACAAGCGTACCAACTGTTTTAAAAAGCCCCGATTTGAGAGTACTGCTACGGATAGCAGCGATCGTAATGTACCAGTATCTGCGCCTGCGGCTAGCACAAATACGAGTATAGTAGCATCACGTACTACGCCCACAAGTAATAGGTCATCGATTACTTGTTCGTACTGTCACAAGCCCGGTCATAACGTAGAATCCTGTTTCGCAAAACAGCGTGCGGAGACGAATAATAAACGTCCCAATAATGTAAATTTGTGCCGCAAACGAGAGTCGGTAGCAAACAACGACGTAATGACTGCTGTCATAGAGGGAGTTCCTTTGGACGTTCTTATAGATAGCGGTTCGTGCATTTCACTGATATCCAGATCGGCTTTAAAACATTTTGTGTGCAACCACGTTCCCACTTACAGAGTGCTAAGAGGTATAGGGAGTCAAGAAATCGAATCCACTTCATTCGTTACGTTAGTAGTCGAGTTCCCCGATGTATCGATAGAGGTTGATTTGTACGTAGTGCCCGAATCGTGTATGAACGCGTCGGTAGTAATAGGAACAGATGTTTTGAATCGAGAAGGGATTACGTACATTAGGACCAATGAGGTGCAGCGCTTGATGAGGACTGAGTGCTCGTTTGTTCAACAAATTAACGAATTGGAGCCCAAAATCAACACGCCGTTAGTCGGCGATGAAAAACAGCAACTGCTCACGGTAATCAAAGAGTTCTCTCAATCATTCATCAGTGGCACTGCATCTTCCACAGTAAAGACCGGTACTATGGCGATTAAATTGACTAAGAGTGAACCTGTAAACTATCGGCCCTATAAGCTATCTCACGACGAGAAATTACGTGTTCGCGAAATCATAAATGACCTCAAGGACAAGGGCGTCATACGGGAATCTGACTCTGACTTCGCGAGCCCAATTATTTTAGTAAAGAAAAAAGACGGCACAGACCGAATGTGCGTCGATTATCGCGCTTTAAACGCGATAACAGTCAAAGATAGGTTCCCGCTTCCGCTTATAGATGATCATATCGATCGGCTAGGTAAAACTAAGTACTTTTCGACTCTTGATATGGCCACGGGTTTTCACCAAGTGAAGATGGACCCAGATTCAGTAAGCAAAACGGCGTTCGTAACACCTGAAGGGCATTTTGAGTATTTAAAAATGCCCTACGGTTTAGCGAACACTCCAGTAATATACCAAAAGATCATATCAGAGACCCTGAAGCCATTTATCGAGAGTGGTAGCGTGCTTGTGTATATCGACGACGTTTTGATACTGTCTGAAACTGTAGACGAGGGCCTATCTCTCTTGCGTCAAGTCCTACAAACGTTAACATCTGCGGGATTTTCTATCAACTTGAAAAAGTGCAATTTTCTCGTGACCGAAATAGAATACCTTGGACGGCTTATTAGTAGAGGTCAGGTACGGCCGAGCCCGCGTAAAGTTCAGGCATTGAGTGATGCACCCCGTCCCACAAATGTCAAGCAGGTCCGCCAGTTCCTGGGCCTCGCTGGATATTTTCGCCGATATATTGCTGGCTTCTCGCAAAAGACGGCATGCATTGCTAGGCTCACGCGACGTGGCGTAACTTTTGACTGGGGGCCCGAACAGGAGGACGCTCGCGCATATATTATTAAATGCCTTACTGAGGAGCCAGTCCTCGCCATATTTGATCCGAGCCTTCCTACGGAATTGCACACGGACGCGAGTGCGAGCGGTTACGGTGCGGTTTTATTCCAGGAACATGAGGGCAAGCAAAAGAGAGTAGTAGCATACTTCAGTAGGAGGACCCAAGGCGCTGAGTCCAAGTACCATAGTTACGAATTAGAGACCTTAGCAATCGTAAAAGCCCTTCAGCACTTCCGTCACTTCCTAATTGGCATTACTTTTAAGATAGTGACGGATTGCAACTCTTTAAAGTTAACTGAGAGAAAGAAAGATCTTATTCCTCGCGTTGCACGTTGGTGGGTGTATATGCAGGATTTCCGATTTAACATCGAGTATCGCAAGGGCGTTCTATTACCTCATGCTGACTATTTAAGCAGAAACCCCGTGGAAATCTTGCATGTTCGTAAACCAACCAATTGGGCACAGCAAGCGCAAACTGCCGATTCTGAAACGCAGAATCTTATCGATAGTTTGAACGAAGGTCGCTTGGACTCGACGTGCTATGAGGTTAGCAACAATTTACTGTACTACAAGTATAGTTCTGCTGGTGATGAAGCTCGCCTGCTTTGTTTTATTCCAAGGGGTTATCGACTCAGTCTATTAAGGATCTTTCATGATGAGCATGACCATATTGGAATCGACAAAACGGCTGAACTCATTCTGAGACATTTTTGGTTCCCCGGGCTTAGAGCATTTGTGCGGAAATACATAGGCCATTGCTTAGTTTGCTTAACTTGTAAAAAGATTGCACGAGCACCTCATCAGCCGATTGAGTCATGGTCTAAGCCCGATGCGCCATTTTCGACGCTACATATGGACGTATTAGGTCCGTTACCGGAATCTAAAGGATTCAAGTACATTCTTGTAGTTGTAGACGCATTTTCGAAATATTGCCTCTTGTACTCATTGTATCGACAAGACGCTGACGACCTTAAACGTGTATTTACGAATGTCATATCGTTGTTTGGTACACCTCAGCTTATTGTTAGCGACCGTGGTAGAATGTTTGAATGTAATAGCTTTCAAAGTTGGATATCAGAGTTAGGTTGTAAATTCCATTTCATTACACCCGAAATGCACCATGAGAATGGTCAGGCCGAGCGCTATTGCCGCACAGTACATAACTTGATTAGAGTAGAAGCGAATAATAAAGGTGCAGAATGGTCTGATTCCCTATGGCGAGTGCAATTGATTCTTAATTTGACTAAAAACGCTGCTACGAACGAATCCCCTCTCAAACTGCTTGTGGGTATTGATGCAACCACACCCGTGTTGCGCTCTCTAGTCCGTGACGTCGCTCTCGAGAATACTAGCGGAAATCGCGAGGCATTAGTAGTGCTTAAGAGACAGCGTGTAAGCGAACGGTTGGCTGCTAGACAAAAGCGGCAAGATGAGACCACTAACAAAGGCCGTAAACCACCACGTGCTTATAAAGTAGGCGATTTTGCTTTTGTTATCAAACAAGCGCAGAGCACTGGCAAATTAGATTCCGGTATGAGGGGTCCCTACAAAGTTATTTCAGTTCTCCCTCACGATCGCTATGAACTGGAACTGCTATCCGGTTCTTATGGGAAACGCACGCGGGCCGCCGCAGAGTATATGGTGCCCTGGCGTGGGGAGTGGACCCCGGAGACATGCGCAACGTTCTTTCAAAGTGAGTTGCACTTGATAGCCTGTTTTGTCATTGTGGTATATGATATTTCAGGTTACGGCTTTATAGCCGGCAGACTGTACTCACTTGTTGAGTAGCAGTGCGATTTTATCGCGGCAGACTCTGATCTCTCGGAGTACGGATTTATATCCGGCAGACTGTACTCTGTTTTGAGTAGCAGTGCGATTTTATCGCGGCAGACTCTGATCTCTCGGAGTACGGATTTATATCCGGCAGACTGTACTCTGTTTTGAGTAGCAGTGCGATTTTATCGCGGCAGACTCTGATCTCTCGGAGTACGGATTTATATCCGGCAGACTGTACTCTGTTTCGAGTAGCAGTGCGATTTTATCGCGGCAGACTACAATATTTGTAGTACGGATTGGCCATCCGGCAGACAGCGCTCACGTCAGTGGGTGACTGTATTCGGGAAGGGCTTCAATGCCTGGCAGACTGGACCTTGTATCGTGGTGTCAGTATTATTTTGTTCCCGGCAGACTGCACTCCTTGGGGGGTGGCAGTGCGACATGTAGTCGCGTGAGACATTATTACGGATCTAGTATCCATTTTGTGGCCATTTTAGATTCAGAACGTGCGAATGTGTGCGCGTGAACATGTATGAATGGCAATCTTACGTCATAGTGGCTAAGTGCGCACAGACATTATCACGTAAGATTTTTGTTCGGTTTGAGTGAGTTGCTCTCTAGAGCTAAACTGGTATAAAAGCTTTATTTTCTTTGCTTGCAGCTGACGAACAGCCTGATGATGACAACAGCCCCCTTGACGGTGTAGCGGCCGAGGACGTCTCGCAGTCAGGAACGGCCGTATTACCAACGCCTACAAGCGAGAGCGAGAAGGCAAGCTCTCCTGTCCCGCTTGCTGCGCCTACGTCACAGCCCAGCAGTGAGGAGGTGGGGAAGCGGCCGCAGCAGCGACGGACTTCACTTCGGCGGCGCGCTCGTTAGGGATCGGACGATTAGCTTAGACCCGTGACCATCGCATAGCAGATCTAGCCTTTCTATCATAATTCGCGTTACATTTGATTTGTATTTAATAAATTAGTTGATTAAGTTGTTCCATTATTTAATTTCACACCCTGATCCATAAGAATAAATACTTATTCATCCATATCTGGTTCCAAGTACGTATTCGATATTTAAGTATTTTTCCGATTGTGACTCCGAAGACTCCGACTCTGATGTGTCGCTGTAAAGACCGCCGATCTCAATTATAAAACGTTCGGTCTGGGATTCGACTAAAGAACCTTTTTCTATATTCGTCTTCAATTTTAATAACAATATTTAAAAAAAATAAGAAAATAAATTACTAGTTAAATTCAACCAAACTAACCAGTTCAATCGACCGCAGTATAAAATGTCAGTACCGGTCATGTCAACAACCAATTTCAAGACATTGTTTATAGAAATACTAGACAATCCGGCATTCTTTTTTTGCTGTGAACCATTCAATTACATTCAAACTAAGCTTTCTGACACCACTTTGGATTGTTTTCGACATATTCATTGTAATTTATTTTACAATCGCGAAGTATTTCGTCTTCCTTACTGTTTGTTTACATCGGTGAAATTCGGTGACTTCTAACGTCAGCACCTCTATCATGGCCATCATGGGACGGCCGCGACATACCCTCGATTTTTCTCGCACTCTACCTCTTGTTCTAAGTGTTCTAACAAGAAAGAGACGGATAGTGCGAGAAAAATCGAGAGAGCTCGCGTGCCGTCGCGTGATAGCCGTGCTGTTGTCAAAGAGTACTTCCTTGCCAGTAAAAGAAATTAGTTCCATTAATAATCCGCAACATGGCTAGGTTCAAAAAGAAACGTGTCAGGCTATATACCTACTATAATTAAAAAAAAAAAGACCGGGTTGCACTCCGGGAGTGCCGGCAGAAGTGAAAACTCAATAACATTGTAACAGTTTTTCGATCTGGTCACCCGACATCTTACGGTGTCGCCCTAAAAATGAATTTGACGCAAATTTATAAACAATTATCAATTATTTAGGCGGACGGCCCGCGGGCGCGTTGGGTGCGACGGGCCCAACGCGCCGCCGCGCCGCGGCGCAACGGTGCCGGGGTCCGGCGCGCCGACGGGCGGCGGCAAACACAATACCAATTTGTTTTTGCCATTGCCAAATATTTTTCAAAGCTTTATCTCTTTAGGAATAACGTCTAAATTCGAACTATTCGAATTTGCAAGAACATCAGATGGCGGTGCACGGTGGCGACCATAATATCAATTTGTTTTTGCCGTTGGTAAATATTTTTCTAAGCTTTATCTCTTTAGGAATAACGCCCAAATTCGAACTTTTCGAATTTTCTCAATAGCAAAACGGTGAAGGACGCGTTGGTATTATTACAAATTTATTTGCAGAATATGCTATTGCAAAAAGTGTTTAACGGCTTTATACTCTTACGAATAGCGTTCAGTTTTGAATGAAGTCGAATCGGCTAGTAGCAAAAAGTGACCTCCTTCACATCTAACGTCACAAAACTCTGTCGATTATTTAACAATTTTTCCCCATCCCAAAAAGTGCTCAGCGCCGCTAAAGAAGTTTTCACTTCAAAAATATATTAATCAGTTCCATTCTCTACTATACTCCGTTGTAAAGCTCTTATTATATTTGATGGAAATAACAGGTCAATTTGAAAATGGTTTCGTAATTTAATAACGGCCCGAATATTTTATTAATAATTAGTAAGTAGTTCGTTTTTATAGGTATACCGTACTTAAGTTATATATCTGTGAGTAATAAGTAAGTAAGTGATTTAAATAAATAAGTATTATAGGACAATCTTTCACAAATCTAACTATCCCCACAGTAAGTTCAATAAGGTTTGTGTTATGGGTACCAGACGGCGATATATTTAATACATATAAATACTTAAAACATAGAAAACGCCCAGACTCAGAAACAAATATTCATGCTCATGACAGAAATATTTGTCCTTATCGGGATTCGAACCCGGACCTCGAGCTTCGAAGGCAGCGTCACTGGCCACTGGGCTTTCCGGTCGTCATAAAATAGGATGGTCACAGATACAATAAACCTGCGGCGCTACAACGAAAATCGAAACTCGAAGTTCGTATACATGCATCCCTGTCACTCGAGTATTGTGAGTGCGATAGAGATGGAAATACCCGAACTTCGACTTTCGAAGTTCCTTGTTATAGCTCTGTATTCCGTTTCACGAATCTACAAGTTAAATTTTACATTTCTATACTGGCAACACTGAGTTGCTTGACCGATAACGTTTTTAGACCTGCAACGGTCACAAGACGGTGCGCGAGCTGTGTCGCGGATAGCGTTGAAAATTTCCGGAAAAAATCCCGTTTCTTTCCAAACGCCTCGTTTTTTTCGGATTTTTACGGAAAAATACCATGTGATTTTCCGCTTCAATTTTTCTGATAAAAAACGATTTAAACAGGTTTTAATCGGTTATTTTTCTTAATACTGGAGGGTAGGTGAGTGATTATAGACTTACTTTGCCATTGCCATCCGTGTCAGTTCAGTTCAGTTGTCACAATTACTTATTGGTTTTTTTCGTTAAAAATCCGAATAAAACGGAAATAAACGAAAATTTCATAAATTCCCGAAAACATCATTTGATTTTTTCCGACATTTTCAACGCTAGTCGCGGAGTGATAGACTTTCCGTCTCTTTCTAATTGGAACACTTAGAAAGAGACGGGTATGATTTATATTAAATTATACCCGTAAAATTGCGATAAAAAAGAATTTATAAAATACAAAGCTGATCCAAATTGGATTACTTATCCATCAATTTACCGTATATGTAACATCTTGTTTTACAAAAATGCTATAAGTATTCCTTGGAGGATAAACTAGTAAGCTTACATTATCTTGCCTAAGTATAGAAGACTGGAATCTAGCAGGTTCTAACACCGTAGTTTAGACCTAAGCCCTATAAGATAAGTTCACAATAAAGATATAAATCAACCTGTGAATAAAATCGCCTCTATCTCGCCATAGGATCGCCCGCTTCTCCGTGGTATTACGCCTATGCGTATACAGGTTGCTCTGTTCACAAATAATAAAAGTTAATAAGTACAATCAACAAATTACAAATTCCTTAATTATACCAAGTTTGTTTTATGGGTGGGTGGGTGTTTATGTGGACGACAATGTGCATACTTACATATCGATAATAATATTATAAATGCGAAAGCGTGTCTGTTTTTCGGTCTTCTGTCATTGTGTCAGTTTGTCTGTTACCTCTTTACGTTTAAACTGCTGAACCGCTTTAGATGAAATTTGGTATAGAGATAGTATGAGGTTTCCCGAGGCTTTCCCTAGACACGGGATAGGTTTTATCCTGGAAATCAGCCCCTAAGGGGGATGAATATTATATGGAGCTACGATATAAACGAGTTCCACGCGGACGGAGTTGCGGGCAGAAGCTAGTTTAAATATATAGAAACTTAAGACTCAGTAAGGAATCGTCGTGCTCATCACAAAAAAAAAATCAACTGTCAGTTTCGCAGGGAGGGTCAGAGAGCACCGACTATAATAAATAAATAAATCTTTATTTCAGACTACATCCATATTATATTACGAGAACAATATTCCGCTAAAAAGTTAGGTTTTTAGCGGAAATAGCAAAGGAATATTGTTTTCGTAATATATCATGGACTTCCGCAAAGTAACGCCTGATTCAATAAATTATCCATATTATAGTAAGTACAGCTTAGAACCTAGGTATTAGTAAAACACTTGAGCAACGAATTCTTAATTAATTAAAATTATATTGGGCACAGCTCCTAATTTTACCAACCCAGTGTGCAAGGATCGCACAGTCAAACCTCCCCGCAATGACATTCAGATGGATTTTTGGGGGAGGCCTTTGTCTCGAAGAGGACGTCTTTCGGCTGATATGATTATTATATTGAAAAAAAAAACAAGTGTTTTTTATACTATAAATAATAAGTATCACTATGCATACTACAAAAAAGACCGGTCAAGTGCGAGTCCGACTCGCGCACCGAGGGTTCCGTACAAACTATCAAATATCAATTAACTCAAGGTAAACTAAATGTCCCAATATTTGTTAACACAACAGAATTCAATTTCAAACAACGAATAACTTTTACACCAAGACCATCGAAGTACCAAGACAACTAGATCGCGATCTTTTTTGACCCGCTATTGAAATATACCCGTCCCAACCCCATTAATTCTAGAAAAATCTTAATAGCGCGAAGTAGGAATGGGGTCAGCGCCATCTATCGGCCCCATTTGGAACTAACGTGCAAGGGCAATCAGCTTATCCTCATATTCGTAATTTTTCATAGAAAATTTAAATGTTTGTTTAAACTACTCATTTTCCATGCACGTGGGTAACTTTCATTTAAATCCATTCCATTCAAATTGATAGATTAAGTAGTTCGTGAGATATTTCAGTTTGTGACAGACAGACAGACGGAAGGAGTCGAACCATAAGGGTTCCTTTTTTACCTTTTTTGGTACGGAACCCTAAAAATGACACCCTGTATAAATTGCCCGCGGTGCTACTCAACAATGTCCGGCAAACTGCACTTGTTAAAGTGTTATATCGGACGTAATAATACACTGGCTTGTATGACTCAACTATGCCGGGGACGCCACAATTTACTCGTTGCTTGCGTGTTTATTTTAAACTGGTACTTTTGATAACTAATTATGTACCGTAAAATGCACACAACATTTCGAAATGTATTTATATTGTGCACGATGTAGAATAATGTCTATTTTTTGTATCTAAAGACGGATTTCTACTTATCTGACGAGATCTCTTTTTGTACGAACTTTCGTATAAACCTGTTTTTCTCAAACATGCTCGGAAATGTGCGCGTTAATATCACGAAATGAAGACGTGAAGTTTCTTTGGCTCTCTACATTACTTCTTGGCCTTACGCCATATGAAAACCCTAAGTAAAACCATTATTGTCCGCTACTCTAACTTTTTAAATTTGCTTACTATTATTAAACTGACAAAGGAAAATTTACATACTGCCAACCACCACTAAACACTGTAAGCATACTTGCTTCATAAAAAAAATAAAAATAATCTATGGTATACTATACTTTATGTGCGGTTAAACATGGTGCTCGAACGGCTTGTTCAAAAGGCATGTTTATAAAATAAAAAAGGCGCAAATTACCTATTATTTAATTGATTACCTAGTATTTATTTTAATTTTAATATTTCCTCACATCGTTTGAGAAAAGTACTATACAATCCTCGGCCGGAACAGGGATTGCTGGACTCGTTGTATTCGGCCTCGTCTACGACTCGGCCGTCTACCCCAATCTCGTCCAGCAATCCCTTACTTCACGGCCTCTGCAGTAATCTACTATTTCTCAAACATGCTCGGAAATGTACGCGTTAATATCACGAAATGAAGACGTGAAGTTTCTTGTTTATGGCTCCCTACATTACTTCTTGGCCTTACGCCAAGAAGTAATGTATGAAAACCCTAAGTAAAACCATTATTGTACGCTACTCTAACTTTTTAAATTTGCTTACTAATATTAAACTGACAAAGGAAAATTTACATACTGCCAACCACCACTAGACACTGTAAGCATACTTGCTTCATAGAAAAAATAAAAATAATCTATGGTACTATACTTTATGTGCGGTTAAACATGGTGCTCGAACGGCTTGTTCAAATGGCATGTTTAAAAATTAAAAAGGCGCAAATTACCTTTTATTTAATTGATTACCTTGTATTTATTTTAATTTTAATATTTCCTCACATCGTTTGAGAAAAGTACTATACAATCCTCGGCCAGAACAGGGATTGCTGGAGTCGTTGTATTCGCCAATCTCGTCCAGCAATCCCTTACTTCACGGCCTCTGCAGTAATCTACTATTATGTGACGCATGATTATGCTGAATAAAAATTCGTCTTAACCAAAATATTTATTTATGAGATACATATATTATGTCTTAATTATTTATTGTTTTAAAAAATATCGAATGATTTCCATAACACGTGTCGATTAAATCGGTTCAGTGGATTTAAATAGAAACTGAAAAAAGGTCTAATTAGTACACGGTTTAGTTAGTTTTAAAACAGTTTCGCAAAAATAGTGAAATTAAAGCTAACTCAGCATGATGTGGCGGAGTGCGCAACGCTGATCTGACTTTTGTGTTTATTTGTAATTATGACTTTTATGACGTAAGTTCAAAAAGCAATAAAAGTCTACTTAAAAAGCACCTCTGCATCTGTACCTAAAACTATTTGTTTGTCTGCGAACTTAGAGGTCGTGACTACGATTCTTGCTAACTACTTTCGACCAAAAGTTGCCAATGTATCGAATGGTCATTCGCAAACTTGTACGAAGTACTTACGTAGCTAAGACTCCGGGGTTAAATCTACCTTGTAACTATCACATACGGTCGAATTTACATTGGACCCAAAATATGAATTTAGTTAACTTGGTATGCAATTGTATTGTCTTGTTTTTGTGAATATTTTGACAAAAGCCAAGTTTTTGGCAGCGTATGCTTAATGATTAAATTTTTTGTCATAATGCAGAAACCAGGCCATTAAATGCATCATTTACGTTTAAAGTACAATGAGGTGAACAAATGTTGAAATATTTACAAAATTGCAGTAAATTTTAACTTAATTAGGTATGTGAATCTATAGAAAATAGGACTTGTACCTTAAACTAAGGAAATATAACCTCACTCACGACGCGATATTATCAACTATCGATTTTTTTATTGTTAACTAACTATGCATGCATGCTACGGAACGTACAATTTTAATAGCTGTCCAGGTATCAAGGACCCTACTATATATGTGATTTTATTTAAAAATATCAATGAACTAATTACATTTTTGGCCTAAGACATGAAAATCTGCCACTCTGGAGAAATGCTCAAACGTACAAAAGAAAGATATTTAAAAAAAAGCACTTTCGCGCCCGTCAGTACTTAAGTAATACAGACCACCAGCCCTTCCGTCGTCCTTTATCTCTTTTTATCCGCAGAAGCCGATGAGATCGTTCCACGATTAACCTGTCTTTGCGTTTTTTTACTCGAGCGGCGCGCACGAATGATTGGGATAAAATGCCTTAGGTATCCTTTTTTATTGAAATGGATAGTGTTTTCTAGGACAGGTGTTATTTATACTTTTCTTCCTGGCTTTTTGTTTCACTTGGCTGGTAACAAAGTAAGCTTTTCCCAGCATCAGGTCAATCATCCATAGCTAATATCAAACGTGCCTAAGTATTTATCGACGTCTATTTGTTATCTTTGAATGATTAAATTTGATATCCACAGAGGATTTAAAGATACTTTATATCTCGGAAACTAACTTCTAATGTTTGTATGTAGATGCCATTTGCAGGTCATACGCACGACGACTACACGCGCAAAAGCTAAACGCCAAATAAAATTGTGTTTGTAATGTGTCACATGAATTCAACGGCACTGTTCTTGGTAAGATTAAAATAAGGAAATCTTATAAAAATAGCTGATAAAAAGATGTCTTGAAGTTCTGAGAACATTCAAGAAAGAATGCTGCGTGGGAACGCAGCTGAGACAGTGATACCCATATTTTGCGAAGACACTTGATTTCGGCAACCAGACCTACCAACCCCCAAAATCGCGTGACATTTTTAGAGCAATATAGGCCAACGTATTTTTATTCTAAAATGGAGTGCGCGGGTAGGTAATGTGGAGGCAGGTAAGGTTGTCATAAAGTAAACAGATTATAGTGCACTCTGACATTGGTTTGGTAGCTCTTTACACCAATCAAGTTAGGGAGCGACCACACTGCTGCTCAAAATACGCTAACGCACCCGTAAACGCAGCAAAATGTATGAAGAATACGTGACGCATACGACACGTCAACGCGTATACGCAGCGTTAAGCACCGGTGTGCTCGCTCCTTTAAGCTACTGCACTATCAGCAACGCAGCTCCTTAATAGCAACGTATTCAGCCTATCGCTATCACACTCTCTCTTACTTTTGCGTCGTCAGAAAAGAGGATTGGCCAGAGACATAAACAGTTAAAAAAACAGTAACCCGACTACGGAAAACTAACTGAAAAAAAAAATTGTTTTCATACGACAGGAAGCCCATATCACCCTGAGGATAATTTCGAACCGTTTGACACCTCATTTATCAAAATCGGTTCAGTATCTGAAACGCTACTACGTAAATTTACGTGTTTTTAGCACACTACTGCTAAAAAGATATCCCTTCCTTTCGGCTCTTGTAGTTGAACAGAAATAGAAGCTATTTCATTCGAAACTCTCTTCATGTTCAAATTGATAACGTAGTGATGCTGCATGGATAGTAAACCATCAAATTATCGTGATTAAGTATAAATTATAATTAATATCATAAAAAGATATGGACATTGAAAGTTTAGAAAAGTTATGCATTTTTTTTATTGTCCAAGAGTAAATTTAAAGCTGCCAATAGAATCCTTACGCATTTATAAAAACAAAATTGTGTTACAAATATGTACTTACACGCAGTACCCTTTTTCACGAAACAAATTATTTAATTAAATATTTTTTGTTTCGTGTTATTTTTAACGAGGAAGTTACCCCGATCATTTTTATAAACGATATGATACAGAGAAAGAATATAATGGAAAAAAAACGCAGTGTTTCGCGACCGAAACAACAATTTACCGGACTTTCCATACAACGATACCTACAACTATTTTGTACAATTGTGACGTCATACTTGTGTGTGAGTATGAAGCGTTTTGCGCTGCCGCCAGCGACGTCAATATTTGTCTTAATTTTTTGGGTATTTATGTTCTTGTAGTTGCTCCCATACAAACATTTGTTCCTCTCCAAAAACTGGTTCGAATGACATCATAAAAAAATCTCAGTCATCATCTCTATTCTTTAGATTCTAGGTACTAGGATCTCATAGAATGCACGCATTTGAATGACAAGAATCAAGAGCGATCCTGCGGCGCCTCCCGTTTTAGGGCCGATCCAGATTGCGTTGGTGGTTTTAGACGGCAGTCCACGGCTTTATAGCTTCGGTTAGTCCGTCATACCCTTCCTGCCCCGGACAGGAGGACCTCATAGAATCTAACGTTCATGGTTAATAATTAGAAGGATCAGCCTTTATGACATCGCAAGCCCATGCAGTATGCTTGTTTGCTACAATCATCATCATTCTCCTAGCGTTATTCCCGGTTGTGCCCCTAAAGGAGCCCGCGGTCCGCTTTGACACCTAATCCCGAGATTCGGCATAGGCACTAGTTTTACGAAAGCGACTGCCATCTGACCTCCCAACCCAGAGGGAAAATTAGACCTTAGTGGGATTAGACCGGTTTCCTCGCGATGTTTTCCTTCACAAAAAAGCTAACGGTACCTAAATATTCTGTACATAAGTTTCGAAAATCTCAGTGCTCAGTGGTACGAGCCGGGATTCGAACCCACGACCGCCGCTTGACAGCCGTATGCCTGAACCACTAGGCTAGCGTAGCTTGTTTGCTACGGTCATGGTATGACAATAAGAACTTACGATTCAATCCCAAGTCTACAGTTTTCGCAACGCACTCTCGTATACCATTGTATGAAGACGTTAATTTTAATGTTTTACATGAATTATTTACTTACCTGCCTTTGACTGCCTTCCATAAATTAAAACCGCGAGCAGCTGGCATTGGTCTATATATTTTAATGACATAAATTATTATTTTCTTGGAATTGGATATAAATCTGTCAGTTGTTTTTATGCGTGTAATTAGTGGGTAAATATTACGTACAAGTTATATGATAGTGACCGTTTTTAAAATACATCTCCTTCCATCCATGAATAGAGAATAAAATAATAAATATGTTTTTCTTCAGGAGGATTTTTTTTGGAGTACAAGTATAGGTATCTACATAATTATTTAATCATTTGAAATGTGGTGTGGGATCGAATATATTTTCTCTGAAATAAAGACGACAGTAATATGTGTTTATTTCTTGTAAGCCACATAATATATGGCGATACCATTGGAGAAGATTATATTTATACCTACCTAATGATCACTGTGTAGACAGACAGCTTTTTTGACATGTTTAAATATTGACTAATATAGCAGCGCAGCCTCTTGGTATCAAACACATCATTTAAAGTGTGTCTTGCCTCCTCATACTTTAACGAGGAAATATGATTCGTTTTAGACTATGCGCTCTCTCTTGCGCGAGCAGATAGCTAAGCGTGTAGGAGTGTCGTGTGACATATTGATAAAGATAGATGGGATTTAATTTAAATTAGCATTTAATTTAACGAGCCAAATTGAGGCACAGTTTTGCTACGATTGTGTAAAAAGAATGAAAGAAGACATGCAAATTAAACCAAGAAAGTGGTCTACTACTTTCAGACTCCATTGGTTGTGCCTTAAGATTCAAAACTGGTTAAATACTTCCTTGGTTGACAGTACGTACTGTTTCACTGATATTCAGTCTATAACTTTTCATATTTCGCTGGACATATAACTTTCAGAAACCGAATTAAAATTCCGGTTTCAACTATCAGAAACTATAACCGGAAACCGCAAAAAGACGACTTTTCACCGGGTGTCCTATTTAAATCTCTCAGTTAATATTACCCTACCCTTTTGCCTCTATACCGGCCCTTACAGAGCTGTCCGGCTAGAATGGCAACTTTGGGCACAATTTTGTTGTTAGGTGTAAAGGCGGATTTACAGTTGAGGAAAAATATGTATTGTTTACCGTTTAAATGTTTTATTTGTGTTGTACATGTTATTCATATCAGAATTTTAAATATACCTTTTTGAAGTACCTCTCAGTGGCGCGTGAAAACTTTCGATGGGAAACCCGGAACAAAAAAATAAATTATAGGCAAGCCGATGGGAGTCGGCTTGTATGGGCGCTCTGCCACTGCTACCTATTCAAAATGTATGAGTTCTGTGGCGAATTACTAATACTAAATACAAAAGCTGGGTGGATAAGAAAAGAGGATTTTATGTATTTTTAGCTTTAAGGAAATTAATGTTTTTTATGTAAGTAGATATACTCTTTTATACAAGAGATTCACTAGCTAGAATCTTAAAATGTATTCACATATAACACCGCATTATAAGCTGCGGATTTTTTTACTTTGCCAAGACCTTCCTGATGTCGCCCAGATAATTCATTTGTGCATATTGCGGTGCGGTACGCATTCCGTACTGCATTCGTGCCGTCCCACTTAAGCGCATCCCGGGGCAATCAGGAAGAACTCAATGAAACGCAGGCATGCAATCAAAACTTAACTGACAGCTTACTGATACTGCACTGAGCTCTTACCCCAATAGCGGATGTGGCCTTTATTTGAAAAACACCTTTCCATCCACGTAAAGTTTAGTTATAACTACCTATATGACTACAACTACTTGAACCACCTACATTACTTACTAACCAAAATAGTAACAACTAGCAGCTGTAAACGCGCCCTTACGGCCGGGCCCTATTCAAATAGATATGGGCACAATGAAGGACTTCAGTCGCAACTTTATTTGTATAGAAAACTAGTTTTATTACTGTAATATGGCATTAGAAAGATTGTATTGACAGGAAATGTAAATTGCATAAATGTTATGAGCTGTAGGTTCCCGGCATCCATGAAAGCGGAAAAAACATGCTTGGAACTCGAAAGATTGGTACAGCAGACAGCATAAGTGCATGGTCATTCCAGAAACAGATTCGCTTGTCCGCCGATCCTACGCCATCTATGAGCACAACGCACGACTATTAGCGAGATTTCACTAGATGGCGTTGTAAGCAATTTTTTGGCAAAAATAAAATTGATGATTTTATTGTCTTTTAAAACTGTATTCTTGTGGGTTACCATCTATTATTTTTACATTATATTTATCAAGTCAACTCCAGCGCGTTGCCAATTTTTTGTTTGTCACTCTCACCTTTTTGTGGATTTATTCATCTTTTTCTTATGTTTGCGCTACGAGGAAATATTCAAACATCGAATAAATTACAAAAACACTGATTCCCACCATAACTTGGCTGGGCGCAGATTTGAACTCGGAACCTTCCAGTGATGATAAGTTGATAACTTAAGGTCGAGGTAAACCTGTCTAGTTACCATTGGGCCATTATGACAATCGAAAGATTGGTTGAAATTCGTCATCAGTTTAATTTTGTATGCAAATATTCGTCACATCACAACTACGAATAATTGAGGAGGGTAGACTGTATTGTAATACATAACTACCATCCAATTTCTTATATTTCTTATGGCACTTACTTCTTGTTCGTTTGTCGGCCATTTACGATTCGATTTCCTTCTATACAACCATAACAATGAGTTATCGTTTGATCTAGTTAAAAGATCACAATTAATTGGTTAAATATAATGTAAACGTAAGTATATAGTGTTTACATATGTTTTGTAATATATATTATACCTTACTACATACTCGTATCTTACATTGTTCTTATTGTGTATTTACGAATACAGTTGTTACAGCGAAGAACGGTTGTTTTATGGGCACAAGAGGAAGGATCTCGTAGACCAGGTCTCATTGATGCCGCGCATTATGAAGCTGTGAAGATGACCTGTACGAAGAAAATTTGTTTAAGCGGATAACCCACATTCCACACAAGCGAAAGCCCAGTTCGTTGTTGCTAACGGAAGGCCAGAAAACAAGGTTGTAATTTGGCCTATGATATGGCTGTCTGAAGTGAAGAGTGAAAAAGTGAAGTGTATTAAATCCAGTCAACAGCGCCATTTAAGTTTATGGTGTTATAATAATACGTGCCGTGATAATGGTCGCGTAGTTCCTAATATAGAAAAAGTGCTGATGCTGTCGCCCAAAGAGTAGGGATTACGTTAAGATTTATATATTCTATAAACCGGGTTATCCTAAATAAATTTAAAAAATATATATTGTTTCAGTAGGTAGGTATTAATATGCCGTTTGCTTTCTTTTTTTATATTCCTTTACTATTTAAAATGTGATATTTCATAAGATCAAACAAGTGTAAGTAACGATGAAAGCCCAAATAAAATTATTATGATTATTTTCAAATCAATAACACATTAATTCATGGTTTGAACGCTCACATATAGGTAAAGATATATTATGGCAATTAACACCTTAATGCGTTCTGCTGATTTGAATGTTAGATAACCCGGTTGTAAGTTAATATTGTCAATATTATATTTATTGGGGTGAAGCTTCAATCTTTTTCCAATTATGGAAATGAAACTTAAGCTATTACCTCAATAAAAATGTTACAAAGTTGATAGGTAACTATTACTAAGTAGTATTATAAAATTGCTTTAACAGAACTGTACTGAACAAAATAAACATATTAAAACATAAAATGCTGTTTTAATTATTTAAGTTATGAATATATAACTTTCTTTATGACTAATATTTGTATATAAAAAACTTTCATCTATACATGTAGAAATAGAACAAATATAAAAAAAATACAAAAACATAAACCTCCCATTAGAGCTGGGATTCGAACCTCGATCGTTCTAGGCCGCTGAGCCTAGAGCACATGTCTTAATCCATTGAGCTATCTCAACATTATAGGTAATGGTGGAAATATAGCATTCACATACCAGTGGTATCGCACTTAAATACAGTTATTATAAATTAGCATTTAATAGCCTTGTTAATAATTATACTAATATGAGAATATTTCTGGTGATAACAGGTGTCAATTTAAAGGTATTTAATGTGCCTAGTATAGTGCTTATTTTCCGCGGTATCTCTAAATAGTAGCGCCAACAACGCCATCTAGTTTAATTAATGTGCACCACGTGCAACTGTGTGAGCAGCAGACGTCAAACGATGCAAGCGAAACTGGGCCGTAAGGTGTCCATGCATTATTGCAGCCGATAGTACATACAGAGTTTAAGTTTCTAACCAAAAAAAATATTTTTCGGTACTAACAAGCTTTTATAGTATTTGTAATAACCTCAAGCATGACGAGATTATCTTTTTCATCACACTTGCTCGAAAAGGGCTTCATAATGCGCAGATATACAGAGCTGTAATAGCCTGTGTTACGCCCACGGGCGTAATGGTTTTTTTCTTAAATTGTATCTGTCACTCATGCGGCAGTTACAAAGCAAAGAGGTTTTGTATCAAATACGATGTCTGAAAACGTATTTATAAATAAATTTAAAGAAAGAAAGAAAGAAAGAAAGAAAGAAGACATTTATTCACTACGTAAAAGACACACAGAGACAAAGGGAGTACAAATACAATACAATTTACAAATAATGTGTGTGTCTTCGCGGCAGTGAATCGGTCGCTGTCTCAGCATTATGCCGAGGTGTCAGACAGACACCTACAGCGCTGATTTTCAGACAGCACCGTACGTGACCCACGGAACGCAACACAACATACCGCCGATACAAACGTATACACAAAATACATAAATAATTAATATACTAGTACAATAAGTAACACAAGCACAATGGGATGAGAGACATGTGAAAAACGCGAAACGGTTGGGATGTTTAATAAAACAAAATGGATACAAATTAAATAAAGTGCTGGATGGGTTAGGGTTGGGATTTTTGGAGCGTCAACAAATAGCCCTTAAGCTGGCGCCTAAAGGTATACCTGCTAGACGCTCCTTGGATAGGTGGGGGGAGATCATTCCAACACACATCATCATCATCATTCAAACTTAAAAAACTACTTAAACATGTTTAACTGAATTATTTACAGATCTCATATGTAGTTATTTAGTATCTATGTAAAATGTTTTTAAGTGTTTTCAAATCGTGGCTGTATACCGAAGGGTCTTTGCCATACGCGCCTCATGTCAAATTCAACAAAATGGACGACTGACATGTTGCAGTTTTTATTACGATTTGTATTCATTTCATCTAAAATGTATTTGTTTCCTCGCAAATGTGATGAAAAACATTGTGTATAACACGGGCGTAAGAATATTGCAAACTCGAGTCATCAAAAGCCCTCCGCCTTCGGCGTCGGGCTTCTGATAGACTCTTGTTCGCAGTATTCCACTTACGCCCGTCGTTAAACAATGTACTATTGTAGTATAGAAATTGCTACAGCCACCTTCTGACTTCACATATCAACTCGGTTGTACCCTAACATTGACACCACTTTTGCATAAATACCTATGCCAAATTTTATCTCAATACGGGTGTAGACTCGAAAATTATTATGACTCCAAAAGAAAGAAGGCAAAAAAATATGCCTGGTGACGAAAATGCCATTCAGATATCTCAAAGAATTACGAAGCTACAACAGTTTTAATATAGCTTGTTAGAGAGAGAAAACGCGAACAGTGTGTGACGTCACAATATGCGAGGCTGAGTTTTTGAAGTGAAAACTTCTTTAGCGGCGCTGAGCACATTTTGGGATGGGGAAAAATTGTTAAATACGCGACAGAGTTTTGTGACGTCAGATGTGAAGGAGGTCACTTTTTGCTGCTAGCCGATTCGACTTCATTCAAAACTGAACGCTATTCGTAAGAGTATAAAGCCGTTAAACGCTTTTTGCAATAGCATATTCTGCAAATAAATTTGTAATAATACCAACGCATCCTTCACCGTTTTGCTATTGAGAAAATTCGAATAGTTCGAATTTGGGCGTTATTCCTAAAGAGATAAAGCTTAGAAATATATTTACCAACGGCAAAAACAAATTGATATTTTGGTCGCCACCGCCGTCTGCTGTTGTGCTGTTCTTGCAAATTCGAATAGTTCGAATTTAGACGTTATTCCTAAAGACAAAGCTTTGAAAAATATTTGGCAATGGCAAAAACAAATTGGTATCGCCCGTCGGCGCGCCGACGGGCCCGTCCGCCTAAGTAATTGATAATTGTTTATAAATTTGCGTCAAATTCATTTTTAGGGTGACACCGTAAGATGTCACGTGACCTGATCGAAAAACTGTTACAATGTTATTGAGTTTTCACTTCTGCCGGCACTCCCGGAGTGCAACCCGGTCTTTTTTTTCTCCTATTAGGTTCGAAAGTGGTCTCGATTCTGAGTAGAAAGAACCCGATTAAAGGTATCAAAATTAAAAAAATAAGTGGAGTGTACAACTTTCCGTAAAATGGCCCAAATATATGACTGTGTGTAATACTTTATTTAGTCGGGTTATACGTTCAGTTCAGTTCAGGCGCCGGCACCTTTACGGCACGGCGCAGGCACGGCACGGTGCCGTTGTATGAACTATGAATCATCCTTAAAATCTTTGGATTCAGGAAGAGGTATGTTCTGGCATATTTGAGGTAAGTCTATTGACCGAACACAGAGAAAATCGAATCGCAAATACCACCAATCGGCCTGGTCTTAATCACAAAATTATATCAATATTCTCCTTAACAAGAATGGGCGTTTGTACACCTTAACGATTGTGCCGTGCCCGTACTGAGGCATGTAACCAAAGTGGTCGTCACAATCATAATTAAATTATACTTTATGTCAGTCATTTTACCGCATTATTATTGAAATTGTTTTCTTCTCCAATATGAACAAAGGCAACCTTTCAAAAATATCTACTCATGCGTCCTATGTCAGTAATAACAAAGACTGTGTATAGATAGGCATTTTTAAATGGTTGTCTATATAGATATTTTGAGAACTCAAGTGTACAGGGAACTTAGATTTATTAATTATTGTCATTAATAAGCGCCAGTCAGCGTCCTTCAGCTACTACACTGTACTACTATTGTAAATTAAATTTTATTTGTAATTTTTTCATTTAACGATATTTGACAAAAGTCAAATCAGCTTCCTTTTATGAAACGTCAAAAACACACCGATACTTCTTTAATCTGTGCCGATACTATGGAATTTGCAAGGATTACTTGCTTGTGACGTCAAAATCAAACAACGTCCCTTAATGTTCGTTTTTATGAATTGAAAAATCCTAAAATAGCAAACATAAATTATACTTTCCGAGTATTTTCGTAATCTGCTGCCAATTAATCAATCAATCAACAATTAATTTTCACTGTTGTCAAATACCCTATTTCCTCTGTCTATTCCATATCTGCGTAGGTATATAACATAACTTAACATCACACGTAATCGACCTCAAAGTAGTACTCGTATATAAAATAAGTAAAACTCCAGACACTCAGTGTGGTTTTGGGTTTAAATACGTTTTAAGAGGCGGAACTTCATACATTGTTTTAGGATTCTCTTATGTCTACTACAAACGTAAAGAAAAATGAGTGCACTTTATTGCCTTGTAATAAGGTGCAAAAGTTCTGTGTTTTGTTAGGTTGGCTAAGATGCGTTAACTATCCCATAGATTTTTTCATTCTATGAGAGTTTCCAAAGGCTGCTCTTGCGGACGGCAATTCGGCCCATATATTTTTGAGAAACCGATGAGAATCGAGAATTCACGAAGTAAAGAAACGAAACGTTATAGGTCGTGTTTTTGTGGAGTTGTGATGATAAGATTGTCACGTGTACCTAATCCTGATCGCTGATCGCTGATCCTGACTCGCGTACAATGCGTTACGTGATCGACCAGCAGGAGTCACAGGTGCGATGGCCTTTAATGATTCGACGATTTTTTGCGTTGAATGCTACAGACTACAGACCAACTGCTTTCTCTCTCTCTCGGGAGCGGGCGAGAACTCTCGGGAGCTCTATCTATCTTACTCACTCACCACCAGGAACATAACACTACTAAGGTAGGTACCTACAGAATAGGCATAGGCGTGGGTAGGCCCCCCACAAGGACTGATGACCTGGTAGAGGTTGCGGGAGTCCGCTGGATACGGGTGGCGCAGGACCGGTCCGGATTATGGCACTCTTTGGGGGAGGCCTATGTCCAGCAGTGGACGTCTATCGGCTGATATGATGATGATGATGATATTAAACTTAATTCAAATTTCATTTATAAAAAAACGTGCGAAATTTTCCGCATTTTTCTGGAGTCGCAAGCGTCCATAGGTTACACCCCGTTCACACTGCGTCCGTTTCCGTGTCCGGGAGGCATCCGTCTCTTTCGCACTCGGGCGAAACATCGCAAGCGAGAAAAAGAGGGATGCCTCCCGGACACGGAAACGGACGCAGTGTGAACACACTGTTACGGTGTCTGCTTATCATCATTCAGGCCGTATGCTTCTTTGCCGCTGTCGTAGAGTAATAAACAAAATACTCTGTATTTGCCGCATCCGAACCACCTAACTCCGCCAGTATCGTTTTAAAATCATTCATCATGTTACTGAATGATCTTCCGTTCCAAGATTTATCTGTTCTCCCAACGCTTTTGTATAGCCCCTAATGGGTCTGAACATGCCGTATCATGTTTACATAATATTGTACAAAAATAGAGGTCCCGTATAAACTTATTTGTAGCAAATATCAGATGTGCAAGTTACAGAAAGTTTCTAAAAATATGGGAAAATTATTGGGAACGTAAGGAGTTTTTCACAAGAATATTCACAATAATATATATAAAATCAGACTATACCTACGAGGTACATATATACGGCGTTCGATATGCAGGTGACGATGCATAAGGCCTAAATCACATTAAATAGTCAATCGTTTAGTTCGTTTTTACAGCTAATGACACGTTTACTTTTGACCGCCGCGACCAGGCCACGCCAGTCTTTGAGGGGGCTTAATATATTAGACCGCAATCAGTTTGAGAATGGGATAGCTGTGAATACATATACATTTTGATGTATGTAGATACCTCCAATCCTATTCGAAGGAGATACTATATCTATGGCTAGTGTTGCTCCAGACGAAAAGCCCGTTTCTATCGCTGCAAAAATTCACTGAGTGTAGACTCTTGACTTGTATGCTAGACTTGTCGTTGAAGTTAAATGTTTATTATTTGCAGTACCAAAAGTTGTCATCAAAACTGATATTTTAATTTTTCTCGAAGTTGTATTTCGTCTCTTTTGTCAGTATTCAAGCAATAAAGTGTTTAAAGATAAAGGCACCAACACTCAAGGCACTTCACACCTTTAATTCAAACGCGTGAAAATCACACGAACGCCAAAATCAGATAATTTCTGTGGCTCGCCGGACGGGTCACTCTCAAAGGGGCTCTTGTGCGTTTCGCGCGGCGTTTTAACACTCATTGTGGCTGTGGTAACAAAGAGGCAACAACAAAAGGATGTGATGACGTAGGTATCTGGAAGTGACATTTTAATAGCCGAGGTGGAAATTACATCTATGTTACATTGAAAGAAGGTAGTTGGAAGCTCATGCTTTAACTAAAATGCTCTTGCTCGTATCAAATATTTTCTTAAGTATGTGTTTGTTTGTGTAAAACCAGTGGGGTAAGTCACGTAATGTTCCGAACGTACGTTAGGATAACTGAACTGTCACTTTTCCGTAGTAAAAGTGACGTTTAGATCTACCTAAGGTGCGTACAGTGCGTTACGTAATCGATACGTACGTTAGGTAGATCTCAATGTCAATTTTTATATGGAAAATGTACAGTTGGATGTACCTAACGCGCGTTTAAAACGTTACGTGATTACTCCTTTGGCTTTACCCAAAAATGAGAGTATAGATTTGACGACGTGTTCAAATTACACAGTAAAATTTTTAAGACATAAATTGTATCTTTTAGCTTGAAGCATGTTTAGAGTCGCTCAGTGTTAGTTTTCGGGGGAAGTTTCTATCCAGATCTGGCTACAGTGCTATTGCTAGAGGTATATTCGTTGAATAATGAAACAGACAAATCAGGCATCAAAATGAGTTTTGAAAGCTGCACATGTCCTGTGACTACTGTATCGGTTGATGTGGTAATCATTGATTGCTTGGCTGCAGTCCATAAGGTTATCTAGTTTGAAAGCCAAAGACGATTGAATACCAGCTGTGACAAAGGACAGATCAGTTTATTATTATTGCACTCGACGAAATGATTAATTCAGAGGCCCTATTCTTGGACCATCGAGATGTATGGCGATATTCTATAGAAGCTCACTCAAGATTCCAACACAATATACCGATAAAGATTGATCTTGGCGCCATTAACAAAGCCAATTGACTGCATTAAGATATAAGCAGTCCGGAGGCATATTTTTGTTAGCTGCTTCCAATCGCAACTGAATTAGAATGTGGTTAGTGCGTTTGCTTCCTCGCTCACTAACGTGTTGGATCAAGCGGCCAAAACATTTGTTATACTGAAATGCGATTGAAATTTGAAAGAGATAAATTGTTACCTTGAGTGTTTTGTGACTAATGCTTTCTATGCTTACTTCGGCTCGGTGGATTGTTAGTTATCGTTAAATATGCTTAAACATTGATGTACACTTTCTCAGTAAAATTTTCGTTAGGCATATATTTGACGACGGCGTTGTCGGTCAATGGGTTAATTTATTAGTTCACGCGGGTAAAATAATTTTATTTGAAAGCAACGGATAACGATAAATGGGTAGGCTAAAACAGATTTATAAAGTAAATGGTAGCGTGAAAATAAGCACAAGTCATTATGAAGATTTATGAACACCAAGCATACATTTCTTAAATGAAGATTTTGTTAGTGAATATCTAAACCTTTTGAGTATTTATTTATATAGATCACTACCTATGTATTTATTTATCCTCGTCAGAGGCATCGCTTCAGCACAGAAAGGAAACTATGAATCTCACGTAAAGTAATTTTGTTTAGTTGTTGTTTTCTCATTTCCACTGCCACTTAAGTTAAGCGATTCGGAGGGCTATATTGGTTACCTTGGTTCTGCAGCGGATAGCCTCATTTCTGATGCGATCACCCAGAGAAATTCCCAGCATATCCCTCTACATTAAAAATATTAAATAAATATTAAGGGACAATCTTACACAAATCGACCTAGCCCCAAACTAAGCAAAGCTTGTACTATGGGTACTAGACGACGATAAACATACTTATATAGATAAATAAATACTTAAATACATAGAAAAACATCCATGACTCAGGAACAAATATTCGTGCTCATCACACAAATAAATGCCCTTACCGGGATTCGAACCCAGGACCTCTTGCTTCGTAGGCAGGGTCACTACCAACTAGGCTAAAGTGGTCGACATTGCCTCTAATTTCTCCTATTCTCTTCAAATTGTTATTTTGGTTCATTGGTGGAAAGTTCCTTAGGTAACGGACTTACTGTTTTACTATACTTCATTTTCGTCGATCTATTTCCAACAAAATGCTATAAGTATCATTGACAAGTATCATATCCATGCCGAAATTAATAAAGGACATTTATTTTAATAATAATGTGGCTTGATATTTATATACTGAAATTAAAATTCACCATCAACTGCAAATATCCGCATCCTACCACTTCCATTAGTTCTACCAACCCCAGCCCTTTGGTCACAACAAAAGGTCTCACATTATACCGCCTTAAGAAGACCTCAAGGAAGCCTTATCCGGAAGATGCCACTTGTAATGTAAATACGCCTTTGTGGTAAGTACAAGAAAACTATGTGACGTGTAAATTATGGGAATTAAAATTACGTTAAGCTAATCTCAGTATAAGATGGCGTGAGAAATTTAGCTAGAACTCAGAAATGGGAAGGACAAAATATGTTTATCATTTATACTTACCCATGATTTTCCTTATGATAGTTTGTTGCTTTCTTTAAGGAGACATAAAATAATTTTAAGGAGATGACAAAGAATGAACGCAAAGAAACGGTACATATTTGTGATAAATAAAAACATTTTGTGAAGTTAAAAGGCAAAGCCAAAAAAAAACTTCACTTTAGGCTGCAATGTTGGAAGTACCGAACAATAAACGAACGGACGATTGAACTAACAGTGAGTAAGTTTATTGTTCATATAAAATTGAAGTGAACACTTCTGGGTGCACGATGACCGGACAGTTTCTCGTTTCTCATGCATTGTTATTGCTGTAATCAATGTAATCATTTAGAATATTATAAATAATTTATTTTCAATAGCATATACAAGTAGATCATTTGCAATACAATATTATATACTCTTTATTGCACACCTCAATAGTAATACACAACATTTGTACAGAAAACAGCAAATATAAGAGCAGAGGCAAACAACAGGCTAATCGTTAAAAGGCGATTTACATTAACTAAAGTGAATTAAAACTAAGTTAACTCTAAAAAAAAGGCCATCAGGCATTGTACCGCGGATGCTGTCGAAATGAATCGCTGAATTGCGCGAGAAAACCGCCAGCTCTTCGATCACCAGTCACATCAAGGAGACATTTCGCGATTTCCGCCCTTAACTTATGCACCCTGGGACTACCCAATTTCAAATTTATTTTAGTTTTCTGAAATATTAATTAAAATTAATAACAAAAAAAATGGCGTGTGTTTTATTGAATTGATTTTAGAAACATTAAGAAGTTAGTTATTTATCATCCAGATGAAAAATCTACATGCACAACGCATGACGCAATTTAACTTAATCGGGTAAGACAGTAGGTGTGCCCGTTTTTATGCAAAGTTATTTTCACATTCGTAAAGCTCCCGAGCGAAGCTCAAATGCGTCGTAAATAACTGCGCTGACATTTTTATGTACTGAAGACAATAAGGTGAGTCAGGATGGGTTACAAAAATAAACGTTTTTGTTATAAACGGGTTATTGCTTAGCGACAATTGTACTTTGAAAACATACAGTCCATGGTTTGAATCGTGTGCTGCGGTTCTCAAAATACAACCTCGCTATTATATCTTACCTATAGTATATTTTCCCTGCTATTCATAACTACTACACGAAATCCAAGGTCAGACTTATATTAGTTCTCTTGGAGCTATTTTCGGTAAGCTTTGTGAATATTACGAGTACATTCGCTTACGTAATTTTTTTATAAAATGATCATACAGAGCTTAAGATTTCCGGCTCTTGTGTTAAGAGTTTTTTGGTTTGGCTCTTAATCCACATAAACGGCATCTCCTCTTGTATGATTTTATGCAATATATTTTTTTTTAAGTACGTAAGGAAGGCCTTAACTATAGACCACAGCAAGACGATTTTTGTTTTACACATTCTGTATGACCTAAATAGACTCCGAAAACCAATAACATCAACGTCCTTTATTTTAATAAATAGGTACCGTACCGAATAAGTGAGGTCACTTTAGGTTATACAGATAAACTGATGGATAATTGGTTTCTCGTACAGTGTTCTTCTTGATTGTCTCTTTCTTGACGGCGATTAGATATCCCATCGTTATTTAAAAATCCCAGATCCGCAATTTGTTGATCCACTTCGACCAAACCCTTAAACTATCTGTGGCATTTATTCTCCACTGTGCGGCATTCATCGCACAGGAAAGTCGTATTTATGACACAGCAGACGAGTTATGTCGACTTGCCCAGTAGCCATTATATGCGCATGCGATACAACAAACGCTTTACAATCCTGGTCACGACACCACTGTAGCCACTTTCCTTTTAGTAAACACCTGGTTCTTATTTACAGAAGCACAGGAGTCAATTTCCTTTGCTTTGGCGTCTCCTAGTGGATCTTGTACATGACAATGTCAGCTCCAGATTTTACCGTCGGCAAATGTAAAATTGTGGAACATAAGCTGTGTTCAGCCGGTTAATAAAAATCAGAGGTGGGCGGCTGGGTGACAATTGTTCCTGCTCTCCTGCGGTTTTGTCGATATAAATAATAGAAATAGCATGCAATTACATACATTTGCATTTGTTTGTAATTTACTTCAGATTTTAAATATCCCAGTCTACTTAATCGTACCGATACCTACTATTCAAATATTGTTCTAAGAACTGCTTCGCGATTCATGCAATCTCATACCACATATTTCTTAAAGAGGTTTAAATACAGTGCATGGTTTGATTTATTGTAAATTCGTCACAGTTTTATATTTTAGTTTATAATACATACAATTATTATTTTATTGATACGTATGTGTATAATATTGTGTATTACTTCGTAGATACTACTTGCCTTTTACAGTCAGAAATTGCATGTTAAATGTTCGTTAAGGCGCCGTAGGTTCAGCGAAGTTAAGCGAACAGAGTTTTTGAAACAATATAATGCATCTGTTTATAATAATATGGTTTCAAAAAAATACGAATAGTAATTTTGAGGCAGGGAAATCAGTGCTTCGAAACATGATTAAGTAAATTTCGCTACATAGAAAAAAATCACGAACATAGGTCTAATACACACAAAAATACACTTAAAATATTAGTAACAAATTATGCACAAAAGCTATAAATATTAAAATTGCTCCTAAAAATCGGCAATATCATGTTTGAGGGAAATCAGTGTTTACATGTTTATTTATTTAAACGGCCAAAAAATAAAAAACATGATATCCGCGCTTCCGAGCACGCACTTCCATCTCGCTTACGCTTATGCTTAGTGAGAGGGAGAGAAGACCATGAACCACGGCGCCTTAAAAATACGATTCCAATAGGATTTTAAATGCAGACAGTTTTAGATAGAACCGTCTAGATCATATAACATTAATCCAATTGCAATTACGTGCGTTACGATAACAGTGCACTCAAATTCCCTTATCACTTTGGATATATGCCATATCGGGCACGTGCGACCTTTGTTGAAATCCCTATATATTAATAATAATAATAACCGTTTTTTTCAGGCAACTAAGGCCTATAGTTACAAATACCTTACAGACTAACATACATACAATATATTTTTATTAATTCAAAAAATATATAGCAAGACCTATTGTAATGTAAAAATGGATAGATCGGTATTGATTATTTCCTACGCAGAAAAAAGGACCGTAACTCAAAAACTTTCACTAAGCCAGGGATTGTGTAAGGGACAAATATCCCGCTACTCATCGCCAGTGACGTCCACCAGAGCTGTGTAAGGTAGCGAAGTGATGTGCGAGGAAAATATCCACCACAGGACTTTTCCTACGTCACATACGTATTCTTTATACCTCAGCACGGCTATCACAAGAACACAAGGCCCACTAGCTGTGTCGCGACGACATAGCCCATCCATCCATCTCTTTCTAAGCATTCTGATTAGAAAGGACGGGTAGCGTGTTTCGCCACGACATAATTCGCGGGCTGTCCTGTGATACAGTGCAGTAATGCTATGAATGCTCAATGTGGATTTTTTCCTCGATTACTGCTCAAGTACCTCGCATAGCTCTTGATGGATATAAACCGTAAGAAGAAACATTACAGTGTCTATTCGGTATCCAGACGATTAAGACGTGCACTTAGCGACAATATTACCGCAGGTAGCGGGGATCGGGTTGTTTACGCCAATTGCGGGAAGTAGATAACGCGTAACTCATTAGTGAAACAGCCGGTACATCGGGCTAGTGAAAAGGTGTAAAATGATCTTTATAGATAATGGCTAATAGGTTCATCTTTGACTGTGATAAGGAGGGCGGTAATGTAACTATGGAAGACGAGCTAGACGGAGACCACAGACAATTATTGAACAATAATGGGTATAATATGAATTTACGTAGTGATGACAATAACATTTCTACCAGCAGTAAGAACATGTTAGTTGATGAACAATCAGGATTGCTGAAGAGAAATCGTGAAGATGATGACGAGAGTGGCGAGTGGCAGGCCGCTACAAGGAGACACAAAAAAAGAAATACAAGAAACATGAACTTAACTCCTCCGACACAGCGTGCGGCGACACCCAACCAAGTGGCAACAACATGCAAAACTGCATTTCCTAAACAATTTGCATTAGCTAAATTGTTGAGACAACACGGAATTTCGGGTGTATTAAAAGTTAAATATGTTAACCCATACAAACTGTTGATTAATTTTGAGAGTTATGAATGCGCCGTTAACTTTATAAAAACGTGGGGCTGACAAAATTAGAATGGAAAAGGCAAAACACAGCAGAAGTAGGATTATCATTTGGCATTATCAGGGACATCGAGACAGACCTGTCTGACGAAGACCTTCTAAATGATATCGAAAGTGAAGTTGACATTGCCTCCATCAAGCGACTTAACAGAGCGTGTCCTGATGGGTGGACAGCGAGCGAATGCGTCAGGATTGGGTTCAAGGGGTCGAGAATGCCACCTCACATACATCTGTTCGGATTAAGCATTAAAGTGAGTCCATACATCTTTCCTGTCACCCAATGTTCGCGCTGTTGGAGATTTGGGCATACGACAAAAATGTGTCCCGCCAATAAACGTATCTGTCCGAAATGTGGGGAAAGACACTCGAACTGTGAAGCACAAAATTTCACGTGTGCCAACTGCAAAGGTGACCATTTGGCACTGTCTAAGAAATGTCCAGCATATCTAAAAGAAAAACGTATAAGGGAACTTATGAGGGAGTTCAATTGCACGTACCAAAAAGCGCTGGATATATTTGTCCCTCCATCCCCAGCAGTGTCGGAGATGCATGTTGCGGCAGTTGAGCACTCAAAGACCGTTCACGACATGGCATCCGATATTACTGGATCCCACCCAACATATAGTGATGCTACTCGCAAAATCTCCGGATACAAACAAGCAAGAAAAGGTACCGATTGAGACACAGAGACCATCGAAAGCCAAGGGTATTCGACACAAAAAGAGCCTAAATCCAGCAGAATCAACTCCAAAGAAGATGCAGTCAGCCTCAAATGTTGGATCTGATACATCTCACGAACGCCGAGACAATTGGTACCATGAGGATGTGAGTGAGCGAAGTGAGGAAGAGACACAATACCTGTCTGAATTATTATTAGATCGTTTGAAAGACCTTTTCTTCATTAGAACTCTTAGCTGGCAAGAGAAGATATACAGTGGTTACGCAATGATCAAAAAATGGGTATTATCGCATATAGTTAAAATATTGTCTGAACTACCTTTGCTGAAAAATGTCTTCGGGTCCGCCAATGGATAAAGGCCCGAAAAAAGTATGTATTAATTTAAATATTTGTCAGTGCAACGCACGTAGCATTAAACCTAAACATAGAGAGTTTGAGAATCTACTAGCTCAAGAAAAAGTTCACATTATAGCACTTAGCGAGACATGGCTGGAACCCGATAGCGATTTCACGATTAAAAATTATAATATTTTTCGTAAGGACTGAGATTTGGCTTATGGCGGTGTGGTAATTTTGACCCATAAATCGCTTCAGGCGAAAGCACATGTCGGGCCGTTATGTACTAATCCAGACATAGAGTGCATCTGTGTAAAAATATCAAATTGTAGCCATTTAGAAAATGTTATCTCTGTTTACTGCCCTTCTGATGTGAGGACTACTCAAAATGAATGGGACCACATATTTTCATGTTTTAACAGGAAAACGGTTATCCTCGGAGACTTTAACGGACATCACTCGAGCTGGTCCTATAAAACGGAAACTAGGGGTTTGCAGATATTCAACTCGATACTGGAAAACAACTACGCATTTTTAAACACAGGTGAACACACACGCTTTCAGCTAGTCAATGGCAACAACATCCCCCATAAGATCTTCGTCCCCCGACTTATCTTTGGCTTCTCTAGATATAGCTGCAACATTCGTCTGGTCTGTTATGAAAGAGTCGTTAGGTAGTGACCATCAAATAATTAAGCTTTACACACCACTCATTATGAATCTAGATTTTTCTAAAAAAAGAAACTTTAAAAGAGCCGACTGGGCGGCCTATTCAGCAGAGGTAAATGAACTCTTATCTAACATAGCAGTTCCTAATGACCCTCAAAATGCTTATAACTGGTTTGTTGAATGTTTATATAAGGCAGCCGAAATACATATCCCGATTATTATGAAGTATGTCATAACCCAGAAAATAAATTTAAACCTAAACCATATTGGAACCCCGAGCTATCTAAAGCAGTGGCACGACGTAGGCTAGCCTTAGCTGAATTTAGGCGAAACCCCACTCCAAATAATCTTATCTCACTGCAAGAAAGGATTAGCGAATCTCAGAAATTAATTCGTAACGCGCAAGGTGAATCCTGGCGTACCTTCTGTAGTAACTTAAATGAATCTACGTCTGCTAGTACGGTCTGGAAGCATATGAGGTGGCTCAAGGGGTGTCGGTCACCTAGGTATAGTATAGACGCTGAGAGAGCATACACCCTCCTTCAGAGTTTGGCACCTGACTATGTATCTCCGCCTAAACCAACCTGGGTATCTCAAAACGATAAATTAGAGGTCAATATTACGGTTATTGAAATGGAAAAGTGCATAAAATTAAAAGACACTGCCCCCGGGTGCGACGAGGTATCTTCTTCCATGATTAAAAACCTCCCAAGTAGCGGTAAATTAGTTTTAACAAATCTGTATAATATGTTCTTACATTCAGGTTTCGTTCCTATTCAATGGCGCCAAATTAACATTGTTGGTATTCCAAAACCCGGAAGGGACCCGCAGTCAGTATCGTCTGTTCGCCCCATAGCCATGATGTCCTGTTTGGCTAAGATATTTCATTCTATTTTACAAAGACGATTGAAATGGTTTTTTGAAAGATACAATTGTTTTTCCGATAACGCAGTTGGTTTTAGACGCTGTCGGTCATGCCTGGATAATTTAAGTCAGCTAATCGGTAATATTCACAAAGGCTTCTTAAAAAATGAACCCACGGTAGGATACTTTATTGATATTAACAACGCCTACAATAATGTGGACATCTATAGCCTTGTGGCCGTTTTGGATCGGTCAGGTGTAGGCCAAAAGATCTGTAACTATTTATGGGAATACCTCAGAGAGCGGCACCTCCAAATAAAGGTTGATAACACCCAAACTTGTCGTTACACTAGTTGCGGACTTGCCCAGGGTGATCCGTTATCGCCATTACTGTTTAACGTAGCTACTATGGACGTGTGTAATCGGGTTTGTGACATAAACATATCTCAATATGCTGACGACTTCGTCTTATATTGTACCCATAGTAATCTTCGTACTGCGACTGGTCGAGTGCAGGCATCTTTGAATTCGATGGTACAGTTGGTAGGTGACATGGGCTTGGAGATTTCGCCAGAGAAAAGTAAGGTCTGCATTTTCCAGAAGGGACACAAACGGTTTAGGACTGAGGTAAGAGTCAATAAAAACAGGCTGCAAGTGACTAAAATGTTAAATACTTGGGGTTTTGGTTGGACGGGTCATTGAGGTGGGCGAAACACATTAATGAAACCGCCGATAAAGCATCCAGGTTGTTAAATGTTTTGAAAGTATTAGCGGGATCGAGTTGGGGTGTAAACCCAAAACATTTAAGACGAATATACATGGCAGTTAGTTATAAGGAGCCGATTGGACTACGCTAGTTTTCTATTCGATGATGGGGCTAACTGCCACACTAATAAATTAGACAGAATTCAAAACCAAGCCATGAGGGTTGTCGGTGGATTTGTTAAAACGACGCCAATACATGTTATGGAGAGTGAGTTGTTTCTGCAGCCCCTCTTTGTAAGAAGACAATATTTGGGTGGAAAATTTTGGTTCAAAAGTAAATCGGTTAAATTTAATAGTACTACTATATAATTGTTGAATGACTTGTGCAATAAAACTCATATCTGGAAGAGAAAAAAAGAACCATTGTTGTGGGCCATACACAGAACATTTGAAAATGTGCCAGTGCACTGTAGTGATAAATTGGAAATGTTTTCATTTGATTGGTGGGTGAATTATGTAAACGTTTAAAATATTTGCCCTAATATTGATGTTGCAACAAAGCCGAAAAAGCAGTACGTAGTTTCTAATTTAAGAAATTAAGTGTAGCGAATTTCTCAAAAACAAGTATACGTAGTAGTAGTAGTAGTAGGGTTTACGAAATCTACACTGATGGGTCTAAGGATGAAGATGCATTGGGAGCAGCGTTTTTTGATAGTCAGCTAAACTTGGAAATAGGTTTCAAAATTGAAGGTGAAATATCCATCACGTCAGTGGAACTCAAGGCTATTGTTGAGTCTTTGGCTTATCTGGAATCTATTGAGATAAATAATATAGTAATTTTTACGGACTCAAAAAGCGCTTTACAACACATAGCTAGATGTACCTCGACATATCGAGGAACACCGACAGCTTATCTTATTGTAGACCTCATGCGAAAGCTCAAGTCCAAAAATAAAAACGTAATGCTACAATGGATTCCATCTCACATAGGTATCGAGGGTAACGAAGTCGCTGACAAACTGGCAAGAGAAGCTGCCTTGGAAGGTGTAGCCTCACATGCGGTGCCTTTTTATACCGAAACCCTGGTTAAGGTAAGAAGATTTTGTGTCGGTATCTGGAAGGAGATTTTTGATAAAAGGTCCCAAGAAAAGGGTATATGGTATAGGACTATACAACCTGAACCGTTACAGTCTCCGTGGATAACTCAGTGCTCACTCACACGACAAAATCTTATGATTGCGATGAGACTCCGATCGGGACACATTCCTACCAATAAATTTAAGCATATAGTGGGGAAAGCTGTTAGCCCTAGTTGTAGAAGACGTATACCACATTTTGATGGAATGTGTACGAGGGGAGCCTCTTCGTCCAGCTTTTAACACCGGATTATGTAATGTTGTGCTTGCTGATCCTGAGTCAGAGCAAGCAAAACTGCTTTATAAGTGTTACAAAATGTGTTTAGGTATATAAATGTTAAATGTATGCTTTAGAGTACGTATGGAGCGACATAATCGTTAAACGACTAAGCTCCTTAACATGTGATAAAAAAAAAAAAAAAAACATTAAGAAAATAATGCAAAGAAACTCATTAAATACCATACATGTATTTCAGAAATAATGATTGAATAATTTATTTTCCTTAATCTTAACAATTTAATATCATTTTAACAAAGTAGCATTTTAACAAAGTAGCATTTCACAAGAAATATGCCAGTACTACCCCAAAAATGATCACTAGCGATCCCGCCAATCCCGCCGCGTTGTTCATGTACCCGAACCTCTTGGCCTGATGGATGATCTCCAGCACAGAATCCATGGTTTCTTCGTTGTTGGGAAGTATCTGGTCCGTGGGGAGGAGGAATCCGAAGTTGCCGCGGTCACGCAGCTCATAGCAGTAGACGAGGGGGACTTGGAGATGCTCCTTCACCCAGTCCACGCTGCCGCCTGTAGCTTGGTCTGAAATTAAGGATGATTTTTACTTTTTGACTGATCCACACGGGTCCACAACGGGAACACCTCGTGAGGAGTGATGATACGAGTATAATCTTGTCAGAACGTGGCTCTAGCATAGACTGATTAATAAAATGGTTAATTCATGTGTCCTGTCGATTTGACGGCAACGTCACGACAGCCACGTTGACACCTTGTTTACGATGATGTCGAGAACTGGGACTAGTGATAATAGCCTTTGGCACTATTTACACATTTTTTATCATGCACAAAGTATATCGCAGTATATACCTATAGTTGTTAAAAACATTAAAGATTTCAAACCAAAACTTAATATAAGTATGTTAGAGGTAGAAATTTTGGATGAATTAATTAGTGATTATTATAATCAGTATGTCCTCTGCACAACCAAAAACCTACTTAATTTACACCCAATTTAAAAACTGCAATACCAAGAAGGTAATAAATTAAACGAGATTTGATAACAATAAAAATAAATGTTTCTTTCGTTAGCAACAGATAAGTATTAAACTACGAAAAATACTCGAAAAGTATCAATCTTAAGTTTGCTATTCTAGGATCGTTAAATTCATAGAAACGAACAATAAGGACGTTGTTTCACTGTGACGTCACAAGCACAATCCCTACAAATTCCATACTAACGGAGCGTTATTGACGTTTCATAAAAACAAGCTGATTTGATACTAGTCAAACACCGTATTGGAAACTATGTCAAACGATATTTTTTTGGTTATTATGTTTAATGTCAAATTAGACGTCAAAACGGTGTTTGAAAATGGCCCCTAAGGCTGCCACTTTACTATTAACCAACTATTTCACACTAACTTTCATTCGTAAGACAACTAGGTCAATACAAGCAATCTCGTTATATCGTCATGGCAAGAGCAAAACAGCGAGTCGCGTCCCAACTGCGAGTCAGTTCCATTTACAATATATAGGTACCCATACTTACATATAGTTTCAGCAATATTCCCCGTAACATATTGCGTTTGGTATCTAACTGACAGCGCTCCCATTGCGCGGCGACCGATGTTTACCTTGAATGGAAAGTTTTTAATAGAATCTGCTCCTGTACTTATAGTACTTAGGTTTATAATGAGACTGATGATGAGAAAACATGACAAGTTTTATTTTTTCCGTCCCTTTTAAATATAAAGTGTGAAACAATAAAAAAATATAAGAATTAAAAGTTTTTAAACAAGTCATATTTATATAATGTAAGGCAGGTAGGTACCTCGAACTGATTAACTCTATAATGCAATTAAGGTCCTTTTGACAAAGTTGGAATAAATAATTAAGGTCACATTAAACCTCACATTGTATGCGTTTATCTTGCAATAAATAAATTTTTACATTATTATTTTTATTGGTCTAGGTCGGTTAGACACTAAGTTTAAATAAAAAATTGACCATTATTATCATAGGATGAGCTTATAGAATTTCAAAACTGTTTACCGCGTCATAATAATTTCCCAAATGTTCCGTTGTATTCCCATACGGCACTAACAGCATCTGACTGAAGGAATGGAATGACAGGTACAGGTCGATTTGGTCCCGGATGCTGCTGATGTAAGCCGATAGTGATCTAGTTTCTGGTTCAGAAAAAGGTCCTGGGCCCGCGTAGGTGTCTGCAGCTGGATTGGTACTGGAACCAGCGACTGAAAATCAATTTAAAAACAAATAGGTTTGTGGACTCAAAACGTATTATGTTTTACTCCAAAAGAAAGAAGGCAAAAAGAGGCCTAGTGACGAAAATGCCATTCAGTAAGGTGCAGTTTGTGCGCTATCTGACCTTCCCACTGAGAGGGAAAACCGGTCACTTTCGTCAAACCAATGCCTACGCGAAATCTTAGGATTAAGTCCCAAAGCGGACCCCGGATTATTTTAGGATATAACCGGGAAAACGCTAGGAGGATGATGAGTTTTTCAAGTTTTAACAATTTATTTGATGATATTAGAAATGACGTAAATCTCAACGTTCTAGCATATTTTTATTATAAGGTTTAAGATCATTTAATCTCATAAAGAATTGTACAATTCACTTACAAGACCCAAGATCTGGTGCGTACCTGGTGCAACGTATTTCTTTGGCTGTCCAACGCGGCAATGCGGCGAGTATTTTTGGGACGTTTGCGCCAGGAACGTATCTCGCAGGACGATAGGGTTGGATCTAGGTGGTGTGTATGTATATGTATTATAGTTTTAGTTGACGATGCGTGTTGCGGATTGTGTGTTGTATTTATATTTTACTGACGAAACCTGTGGTGGATGCATTATCTGTGGAATGACGAAACCTGCGCTGTGGATCTTGATGGTATGTAGTGGTTCAGTTTTATTCTTTTTTGTGTTTGTTTTTCCTGAATAAATTTCGGCTTATTCACTTACATGAGATAAACACATAATTAAAAACAAAAAATTGTTTTGAGCGCACAAAGAAACTAAACTATTAAGTAAAAACTGGCTGTGACAGACGGACTGCCTCCGAGTGATCGCATAAGTGTTCCGTTGGACCAAGTTTGGTACGGAACACTAAAAAAGGGTACTTGTACAATTATAAATATAGAAATATACGATATGTAAGCAATAAGCATTATGTTGTACCAAAATATGACTTGGATAAGTATATAGTTACCAAGCCAGTTGTTGTTCCAATTTCTATTCAAGTCTACGCCAAACTGAGAGCCGAAAGGACGTCTATTTTTACGCCACAACCTGAACTAAAAATAAAAATAAAAATTATTCGTATAGCAGCGTCATCAGAACAAAACAAAAACGGTGCACCAATTAAAAAACATACATACCGTTTCATGAGTCCAAATATAGCCATCAGGATTCGTAACAGGGAATATGTACCAGTCAAAATCGCGGACAGCAGCCATAGTCTCCGCATCAACGCTGGTCAACAATTCAGTAATAATATAGCAAACTGCTGATGGAGCAATCCATTCTCTTGAATGAATACCGCCTTCGACGAAAATTGCCCGTCTACCACTTCCGTGGGATATCTTTATACCCTTGATTTCGCGTTCTTCGTAGGACACTCCCCCAATGATTTCACTGACAGTGTCGGGATACGCTGTAACTATGTCATCTAGCCAAGCGTAGATGTCGTCCAAAGTGTAATAAGCATCCCAAGTCATGGAGCGGACATTGCTACGTGAATAACGCTTAACTGTCTGTTTCTCGATGTATCTGTTGATGTAAATAAAACCATATTCAATTCAAAAACATTTATTGCAAGTCACATTACAGTTAAAGAGATGGAATTAAGGATAGGTTTACATATGACGCCCTGCAAGGGCACAGCAACATAGTTATTATGATCAAATACGTCGGTCTCAAAGAAAACTGTTGTTAAATTGTAACAACTTGTGTGTGTAAGCGTATCACACTCGTATCAGGTTTGTTTGCAAATGGGTATTGAAGAAACGGTACTTGAAGGAACCTTCTAGAAATTTTAGAGTAAAAAAGTAGAAAAGACATAACAGTCTGAGACAACAGGTTGTTAATTTCGTTTTGTTATCTTAGGTCGTATAATTTAGTACTTAAATCAAATGTATGTTGCATAAATAAAAGTATATAGTGTCTACTTACTGTTGGACATCGCTCATAGTTATCTCAGATTTCATATTATTTTCCACTAACAAATTAGAAAGTTCAGTTTTATCCGCCGGGCTCGCCATGACTAAGACAAACTCTGCCGAGGGCACAGGATCCGACCAGAAATCAAATCTTACATCCTCCTGAAGGTCTTCCAGCAATTTCACTTGGTGTACATTTTCCGGGAAAATTTTATACAACGTGTAGTTATCAAAGCGGAATTTTTCGCACGTCGCTAATGTTAAACTTAGCAGAAACACACATTGTGTATGGAATTTCATTTTGAATTAACTCCTTGTAGACGTATTACAACGTCTCAAGGGTTTCAAACAATTATGTCGATTACCGGAATTATATGTTATTATTTCGAACGGCAGAGTGATAAGAATCACTGTGTCGTTAATAAAATTGATAAAAATAATCTTTTAAACCTACTTGAAATGATGACGATAACAAGTGTAATGCAATATTTTTCTGATTAGTGTAGCATGCGTTTAGAGATTTGTTTGGTAAGTACTGTGGTAAAAGTTCCACATTGAATGATTACTTAACTACTTTATGAGTCTAATCTAATTGAGTAATTGTCCCTTATTATTAAATTTTAGCATATAGTCTGTAAAATAAGTTTTCAATAAATTATTCAATTCTAATCTTGCCACATTATGTAATAATTTTAGCAACAAAAAAGTTTAGATTTTATAGACCTGAATTATTGTCGTAGCTGATGACGATGCCAGTTAATACCTATATAATACTTATTTCTTAAGTCAAATAACTTGAAAGTATATATAAGGTGCTAACAAATTAAGTACCAATATTTTAAGAGGTGTTACATTACATCAAAACAATTGACTTTAAATAGAAATTAAGAAAACTTTTCATATGATATTTTTGTTTTTAATTTCCGGTACAAAATAAATAAATTAAAATTTCGACCAAACATTATCAGCCTGTGCATTCAACTGACGAGATGTTAAAACACTATCTGTCAAGTGAACATCGTCGTTTGTGACAAACGTCAATGATTGATTGTTGACTATCTCATTAACAGGGTGTTTTTACGCAGTAACGTTGTATCCCTAATTATCTCCAAAAAGTGATACACACTTTTAAATGTTTCACACTTGAATCTACTCCTAGAGACTAGTACTATCACCTCTAAAAGTATTGGTACCTAATTTGTTAGCACCTTATATACACTGATTGTTATTTTTCCATCTATTAATGTCAAGTATTTTTATAATACACATATCTATAAAGAAACACCAAATATCAATTACTCGTATATTATTTAAATCAAACTTGTGCAACATATTAGATAATAATCTTTCTATCAAGAAAGTTTCAGACTAAAACAATTCTCTTGACGCGTTTATGAAAGGTTAGTAGACAAATTGAAAATCGTTTTACGTTATTTAACATACAATAATCCCGCTACCCAAAACTACGCTCTCATCCCTACCCAAAGGTTGTTTAAAAGAGATCCCTCTTTAGCAATAATATCGCCAGCTGTCTACACCTCTACCAACATGTTGTTATTGTTTTTGTGTTTAACTGCACCGTGTATGTGAGGTGTGCATTAAAGAGTATTCGTATTTTATAGTAATAATCATTTAAATAAAGCTTTACCACCGTATTGCGTGGGTGAACAGCTGGAACATCCAGGGGACCATACAAAAAACAAAAACGAACATGTAAATAATAAATAACTGTTCACTAAAGCCTGCGAACTGAATGAAACGTAGTTGGGTAACAAGAAACAATCATCTCCACTGGGTTGCAGAAATAGAAAATAATATGTTGAGTGTGGGCCTATTTCCGTAACCTGCCCTGGCACACTTCCGTCCACAAAAATAAATGAATATAAATGTTTAGCCGACGTAACTAAATAAGTACACGAGGGTTAGTAATCGTACGATGTAGGTTCCTACTTCATTTAGTTCTTCTGTTGAACGATAAGATATTCAAAAACAGACTGAATAAATTACTTCTTGATAAGGCCTGTTATACAATTGATGAGTTTGTGAATGATCAATCACTAGATAAAGTATCAAACGAATCACAATTTCAATTTTAATTCATAATTTGAAGGTATATAATAATATCGCTATTATCCATTATCTCTTTATTTAATTTTCATCTTAGGCTAGGTTTTTACAATAACTTTATAAAAGTAAATTATAAAACTATACATACAAAACATACAATTTTACATTATTATTATTATTATTCTATAACTTGACGTAAACAATGAATAAAATTTTTATATAATGATGATATATATATATTTACTAGGTCTGGTGAGCAATAAAGAATATTTGTATTGTTTTTGTATTGTATAAATAAATAAATAAATAAATATTGGGGGACAATCTTACACAAATCGACCTAGTCCCATAGTAAGCTCAATAAGGCTTGTGTTATGGGTACTATACATAGAAAACATCCATGACTCAGAAACAAAATATATATATATTAAATTAACAGAATGGGTAACAAAGAGAGTGTATGAGGGAAAAGTGGATGGTACAGTTGGAAAGGGAAACTTTTTCCGACCAAATCGGAGAAATCCTGAAGAAAGGTCAGGTCAAGAGTACCTTAGCCGACGAGCATGTATGCAGAATGTAATGAAAGTGAATTAAGCAAGAAAAGTTTGTCGAGATCGTAGCAAGTGGAAATCCGTGATATCTGCCTACCCCTCCGGGAAATAGGCGTGACTATATGTATGTATGTGTAGCACGGGTGCCATTGCCATTATGCGGAGATAAATAACAATCACTATGAAAAATTATATGTTGCTAGGTATGGAAAATTTTGATTAAGTACCAATAAATCATTTTTATCTACGCACATGTCATTAGTGCTCTAAAATGCGTTCAGAAACCGTAGGAAATGACCAGCATTATGACAACCAATTTTACTATAAGAACTTTCTTGTCTGTGGTAGTAGGTAAAATCTGTACTGTAATGTTATTACAGTACAGATTTTTGTAAGGTTATGAGTTTAAATTTGGAACAGCTATCAAAACTCAAATGGGTCTCTATTCTAGTATCCATAGATATTAAAACAGTTATCGATGCGAAACGTCAATTCAGTATGTTTTTTAATATAAACCGCACGACATTTGATCAAGAGTGACATGAGAATAGGGACTTCATTCGTTTGTCTATGATTTAAAAAAACATTCGTCTTGACGTAGGATCGAATTGCCGCCATTACTGTTGTCATTTCTTTGTTGGTTTTTGCTGTTACGAAAGTAGAATTGTGAAAAGTTGTTTGTAATTCACATTTTAGTTGAAAATATGAGTAGTAGTGACTCCGAAAACGATATGCACACTCCGCCGGATATCGTAAATGCAACCACGATTGCAACAAAGATATTTTACAGGTAGCACTATAGTAGCAATGCGGGTCATTTTCCTACGGCTTCTGAACCCATCTTAGAGTACTTATGATATGTGTGTAGATAAAGTAGTGTATGCAACTGTACATAATTTAGCCTTAAAACACTCGTGTGATCCTATTATGAAACTCGCTGGCGCTCGTTTCATAAAACCACACTCGTATTTTAAGGACTCTGATTATGTATCAGTTGCATAAACTACTATTTTTTCGTCATGTTCATGTAGGATAGATTCTGATTTTGTAAGATTAAACTCACAATCAGTTAGCTGCTGAACAACATAGTGGGGGTTGGTAAGGATAGCATCTGGAACGATCGTTACATTTTTTTGAGAATCACTAAGTGGGGACTGGTCGACGTCTAAGATACGTATTTAATTAAATTTTTTTTTGCAAGTAAAAAGTCGTGAAATAAAGGCTTATATTATTATTATTATTATTAAACGGGGACCTCACATACACCTTTGAATTCCTTCGCAGTCTCTCGTTTTTGACGTTTCATAAAAACTATCAATTAACATCGCTGCTCATTGTGTAAACTGACCGAAAAGCTTCGGTAATATGAGTAACAACTCCTGGCCGTATCATTAACGTTCAACATACCTACTCGTATTTTAGAATACCTTTAACATTCGTTTATCTTCATTTGCCACTTTGACATTTGTGTTCGTAAAAAAAAAAAAAACAGTATTTCATTCTGCTGTTTTGTCGGCGTGATTGGTTTATATACCCACGCCGAATTGCAGTTTTCTAGTTGTAAGGGTTACTGAGCTAAGCCGAAGTCGGACAGACAGACAGACAGACAGACAGACAGACAGACAGACAGACGGACGGATATGGCGAAACTATAAGGGTTCCTTGTTGACTACTGAACCCTAAAAAAGGGACACAACACACAACACATTTTATTTATCACACGAATTTATTTTATTCTGAATAAGGAGGTTACAATTCGCTAGCAACTTTGAGCATTTACTGCGATTTCAACTTATAAAATGAACAATTTATCGAACCGCATAGCATTGAGTGCTTTGTAGAGTTCCTACGAAAGAATTTGCATTCCGCTTCGACGTAACAAAGTAGGGTAGGTCCATACCTACTCCACCACCCATCCCCGCCCCATGGCAACGGCTAAGTGTAAGGTCTGAGTGGACGCCCCGCTCAGTGCGGAGCGTCGAGCGTCCATATAAATTGCATTTGTTTTATATGGACGCTGCATGCTCCGCTCTGAGCGGAGCGTCGAGCGTCCATATAAATTGCATTTGTTTTATATGGACGCTGCACGCTCCGCTCTGAGCGGGGCGTCCACTCAGGCCTTACACTAAGCGTTTGGTTTGAGTAGGTACTGGAATAGAATAGAATAGGCATTTATTCGTGACAATTCAAAGTATGATTGAAATCAGTATATAATAAAACCGGCAAGTGCGTGTCGGGCCACGCGCAGTGTAGGGTTCCGTAGTTGCCTGTCTGTCTTTGTTACATCGACGTGCGATGCGGTTGCGTCGGCCGAATTTGTTGGTGGTAGTTATCCTTTTGAATTCATTATATGTACTACTGCCACGATTTTTTTCACATTCCCAGTAGTAGCCCCCGGGGGGGAGGGGGCCCATGACTCGAACAAAAATCAGTTCTTTAAGAAACCCATTATATTATTGAACAAGCTATCCAACTATACCCCACACTCAAAAAAAAACTCCCAATAGGGGAGGCCGACCATAAAAAAAACAAGATTTTAGTCATGCTCAATAACTGTTTCCTAGTTGTAACGGTTACTGAGCTAAGCCGAAAGACTGACAGACAGAGGGACATAGGACTATAACCCTAAAAATCAGTACATCAGTGAAACGGTTCATTTCAACATGGTACTGGTATAAGTACTTAATCATCATCATGATATTAGCCGAAAGACGTCCACTGCTGGAGATAGGTCTTCTCTCGTGGATGAAAGGGACGCAGAGTGGGCTGGTACAGTCAGCATCACAAGTAACTTCGCAAACGAGGACGTCAAAAGTCTTTATTAAAAGGGAATAAGAGCTTTTCGCGTCTTTGATTGCACAGCTACTTTTGATGCTGACTGTATTTGCCACGCAGACCTAATAATACCTATACTTAATGGCGAGCGTTAATCATCCGATGGGACCGTCAGGTAGGTGATTCCAAACATCAAAGAAATAAGTTAATAAAACTGTAACCCGACATTTAACTGAAAAATTAACTATATTTTTTTCATAAACAAGGTAGCCTATGTGACCGGAGCATAATTTCGAATCGTATCGATGGTACATACGTAAACACAAACATATAAAGGCAATCAAACTCGATCAAGGAATGTGACTAATTCTGATTATCGATCTATTGGTAAGGGCAAATATTTGTGTGATGAGCATGAATATTTGTTTCTGAGTCATGGATGTTTTCTTTGTATTTAAGTATTTCTATCTATTAAATATATTGTCGTCTAGTACCCATAACACAAGCCTTATTGAGCTTACTATGGGACTAGGTCGATTTGTGTAAGATTGTCCCCTAATATTTATTATTATTATTATTGATAGTAAGGGTAACATCGGATGATTGCCTTGGTTGGGAATGTTAAAAACATATCATCCATCTCTTCGATCACCGTAGTCGGGCAAATACGATTAAAAACTTACCCATTATTTTAATACTACGATGGTGAATAACAAGTGATGGTAAGCGGATACTGTAGCCTATGGAGTGTTGCAACTCACAACTCAGTTGTGTGGAGTTTCTCGAAAAGAGTTTTTTCTATTTTTTAACACCTTAAACTTAAAAATTATATTTTACAATTTGATCTGAGAATATAAGTATATCCATTAGTATTAAATATATATAATACTGGCTTCTGCCCGCGACTCCGTCCGCATGGAAATCGTTTATATCGCAGCTCCATACAAACTTCAACCCCCCATTTCATCCCCTTAGGGGGTGATTTCCAGGATGAAAACTATCCTATGTCCTTCCCCGGGATTCAAACTATCTCCATACCAAATTTCATCGCAATCAGTTCAGCGGCTTAAGCGTGAAGAGGTAACAGACAGACAGACAGACAGATAGACACACTTTCGCATTTATAATATTTATATAATATATAATAGCCGATAGTTCTTTTAGGAGACTAGGCTTTGTGATCCGCAGTGTCAAGGACTTTTGGGATATTGGAGCCATAAGGATGGTTTACAGCGCTTTGGTCAGAAGTAAGCTTGAGGCCTCGTCAATCATCTGGCACCCCTACGAGTCCACCTACGCCTTACTTCTAGAGAAGATCCAAAAGGCATTCTTGAGATTCATCTTTAAAAAAAGATTTGGATATTATCCATTTCTCTATCCAACGAAATATTTACTCGGATGCCTCGGATACAATTCTCTAGAGGTAAGGCGCAACAAAAAATTGCTGACCACCGCTTGTCGCATACTGCGTGGCGAGTCCGACTGCCCGCAGCTTGTGGCTCGAGTCTTGCGGCTGTATGTTCCGGATGTGCCCAGAGTCAGTTTGAGACCGCGAGCGCGCCCACTGCTGGCAGTGCCGGCGGCGCGCACGGTATCGCATAGACATTCGCCGCTCCCTCGCGCGCTCACTCTGCTCAATGCGCTCTTGACATCGGCACCTGAATGTGATTTGTTTGCGTGGAGATGGGCGACTGTGTGCCGTGAATGTCTAAGGTTTTGTGAGTCGATGGATGATAGGCTGTCCAGTACTTGTATTTAATATCACCTAGATGTTGTCTGTAATGAATATGTTTTTGTACGAGTATACTATTATTTTGTAATGTTTAATTTCTCGGTGTATTGGCTTGTCTGTAATGCCGTGTAAATATATTGTTAATAATAAATAAAAATAAATAAATAATAATTATATAATATAATATAATAAGTATGGATAAATAATTAACAAAGAATATACAAAATCGACATTAAATATAGGTACAAGGCAGAAATAGAAATTTAATTTAATTAAAACTACTCAAATAACCCACCCCGCGTCACTCCCGGTGCCCATCACGCTCGCTGCATTGCCGCGTTGGATTGTGATGGACAACCTTTGAAATAAGAATGACCCGGAGCGGGGGTCGAGGCCTTTTTCCCGCAGGCGGCGCCCCACTTCCCTAAGGAAAGACTTTCCTTCGGCGCACCAGCATCCCGTGGTCGCTGCGGCAAGAGGGACAAATAAGTAGTGCAGTGCCTCTTTTTGACCTAAGGTCGAAGGCGACGATCGCAATCATATCAGCCGAAAGACGTCGTTAAAACGGGATCCCCTTCATTGGCATAATTTTTTTTAGACTAATATAGTTTCGCATAATTGATTTGGCATAATTTATATTGGCATAATAATACTGTCGCATAATAATACTTTGGCCTACTACTTTGTTTGGCATACTATGGTTTTAGAATAATTTTACTTGGTCTAATATGTATTCGACTAATACTCATTATGCATACTATTGTATGGGCTAATAATTATTTATCATATCTGTTTTGAAGCATAATTTCTGTTTTCTAAATATATAAAACACAGTAGGTTCGTTAGTTGCCTTTTGTCCCTCAGAGCAGAAATAGACACCCCGCGCAGCGGGATGGCGTCGACTTGCCGCACGGCTATCAAACAACACACACAAGCGAACTCTGTTTTAGGTCGGTTAGGTTAGGGTTCACTTGTGTCCCTCAGACCAGAAATAGACACCCCGCGCAGCGGGGTGTCGTCGACTCGTCGCACGGCTGTCAAACAACACACACTAAGCGAACTCTTTTTTCGGTCGGTTAGGTTAGGGTTCACTCGTGTCCCTCAGAGCAGAAATAGGGGCCCCGCGAAGCGGGGCTCCGTTGACATGAGGGCGGATCATAAGTAATTTAAGTAATAGGCAATTTGCAACACAATTTTTATGCGTTTTGTAATGATGCCAAGTAATTATTATGTCTTTTTGTATTTATGCTATCTGATGTTAGTCTTTGTGATGATTATGCTATTTTCGTTAAACCTTTTTAATTTTATGCCTAAAAATTTATGCCATAACATGATTAGGCTTAACGCTAATTCGGCTATAAAAAATTATGCGTTATTATATTATTCCAAATGATTTTATGCGATCCAATAGAGAACCGTTAAAACACACCCAACTTAATAAACACAGAAGATAAATCTCTGTGAAGACAAAACTTATGATTAAGAAAATCGCACTTTTCAATGATCGATGCCATTGTACTCACTTTTCAATGTACTTATGACACCTTTCATTTACGCCGGGAGTTAAAAACACCTACTTTTATTCCCGGCCTTCATGTATTTTTGCAAGTCCTGCCAAGCACGAGTAAGTTTTCCCTAAAGTTGTCATGTTACTTCGAACTTTGCGATAAGTATTTCAATTTTGTGATGACGTCACTGCGTGTCAGAAAATGGCGAGGAGTATTAGCATATTTGGAAAGTTAGATTTCGAATTTGTTTAGGTACTACAGAAAGGTCACGCCGCTTAGCGTAGGTAAATAAAAGAAAGGGTATAAAATAATTGATAGTACCTACGCTACGTAGTTTAGAGGGGTAATCACATAACATTTTGAACGCGCGTTATTTTTCCATATAAAAATGACATTTAGATCTATCTAACGTACGTACAACGTACGTTACGTGATCGACCTGTAGGTAAGAATTTGTGCGGAAAGAGAAGTGACCTTGCAGAAAAGGGAATCAACATTATGATTTTGACACGGCAATCTAATCTAGCCCGGTTACATAAAACTGTGCAAAATGTAAAGTTGATAATAAGCTCGTACCAAAAACTACATTTTTACAGTTATTTTTTTCATACCGACTGAAGAAACCCTAACAGTATTCGACACAGGTCAACGGGTGGTCAGCAGTTAAGAATGTACAAATACATTCATACCAACCACAGGAAGTTGGAATTCCGCAGAATGTCAAAGGTGGCGTAAAACAAACAATAAGGGACGTAATAAAACGAAACCCACGCAGTGTTTCGCCCGTACCAACAGCGCCTTAGTATTGGACTGTGGGTGGTGAGATGAGGTACAAGATAGTACAGGAGTCCGCACAGTTTTGAATTCAAGTTAACAAATACTGCTGCCTGTTTTGCGCGTATTGACCATTAAAAAGATTTTTACGGAGGGATACGTGTTCATAGGTAAGACATCCAAACAAAACAAAATCATTGGTGAAAATATCATCTCCATAAAATGTTAACTTAAAATATATATAAAAATAACTTACTACCTGGCAGTATTACTAATAATAATAATAAGTTAAAGGGAAAGTATACGTGTTTCTTACCATAAACAAAAACACAGATCTTGATGAGGCTTTGGCTTATACATTGGAATAACATATACGCGTCACGATCGATTGTCTATATTAATATTGTTAAATGTAAGCAGCTCTAGAACCCACGAAGAGTTCGAAACATGTCGTCTGTAGTGATATTTAATACGTGAGTTGAACCGTGTAATCATTAGCATATTATTTACACACAATTTGTGTATTTTATGCTAACTTTTTTTTTACTAGTCTACCAGGGTTAATGCGTCAATGGGTTAAATGCGTCTTTTGAAGATATCTTCGAAACGCAACATTCAAGAACTATTACAGCCCTCGATGTTCAAAGTATGGTTACCAAAGTTTCAATTTAGATGATTGTAATTGTTCTAAAATGTTCAGTTTCTGAGACATCATCAAGAGACACATTTACCACATCGACGCATTTGCCCCGGTTGACCTTATATATATAATGGTTCTTCAGGATGGATATAGGTTGTAATGACCACCTATTGCTGTGGCTCTGACTTCGTCCTTTGAACTACAACGACGGGGCAGCAGCCACATAATTTGTATGCCTTATTTATTACGGCCACAAACAAAGAACAAAAGTATTATACTAGTAAGTATTAACTATAATAATTATGCCCGGTGATCTTTTTATAGAACTTAGGAACTTACGATTAACCTTTTTTTTTACCTCCTCATAGCGTTGTTCCCGTTTGTGCCCCTAAAGGAGCTAGGGGCCCTCTTTGACACCTAATCCCAAGGTTTAACATAGGCACTAGTTTTACGAAAGCGACTGTCATCTGACCTTCCAACCGTTATTGGGATTAGACCGGTTTCCTCACGATGTTTTCCTTCACCGAAAGGCTAACGGTAAATATTCCGTGCATAAGTTCCGAAAAACTCATTGGTACGAGCCGGGATTCGAACCCACGACCGCCGCTACCGTAGCTTCTTAACTCTGGGATAAACCTTATCGAAAGTTTGGATGTTTAGATGTTTGTTCCTTATCACGCTTAAACAGCTCAACCGATTTGGATGAAATTTAGCACGAAGATAGTTTATAGCCTGGATTAAAATATAAGATTATCCCGGCTCCATGCTGACGAACTCGCGGACGGAAGCTAGTTTCCAAATATTTCAACTTCACTCTACTGTAGAGTGAAGTACAGAGTAGAGTCTCTACTCTACGTCCTCAAGCTAGCAGCAATCTCAATATTACCCAATCTGTAACCTAAAGGTGCGGCTCTAATGCAAGCGATTCAAACAATGCCCCATAATCCTCTTACCAGAGTACAGTTGCGTGAATAACTGAATACGTAACAATTTGCCGCGCACATATGTGGGTTTTTATTAGGTTTTAGTCAAACGATGTTGAGGCCTATCTCCTACTGAACGGCTTTCACAAGATGGCGCGCTGTGTCGCGGCGAGATAGACTATCCGTCTCATTCTAATGCAAAAAAGTGTGCCTGACGAAAATTCCAGAGAGAAAACGCAAACAGTGTGTGGCGTCACGCTACGGGATGCTGCCGGGGGGCCGCGTCGACGGCGGCGCCGAACACTATGGGGCGCGGCACGTTGCCGTCTATAAGTGAAGTCACAATCTTCAAGCGTCATCGTTTCATATGAAGTTGCGTTTTGCAAAAAGGGACAGAACACACCCCTTCTTAAAACTTTGGACACTTTTAACTTCGTCATTGTTTAACCTTTTACATTGTTGTTTTCTCCATTTGACTACATTTCTAATCCTTTTTCGAGAAAATATGACATTATTGGTTATTTTATTTAGTGTCTTCACCCCTATTGAACGTTTAGAATGAGACGAATCTATGTCACAGCTGTGCTAACCAGTCATCCTCCTAGCGTGTTATTCCCGGTTATGCCCCTAAAGGAGCCCGGGGTCCGCTTTGACACCTAATCTCAAGATTTGGCATAGGCACTAGTTTTACGAAAGCGACTGCCATCTGACCTTCCAAACCAGAGGGAAAACTAGACCTTATTGGTATTAGACCGGTTTCCTCACGATGTTTTCCTTCACCGAAAATCACACTAGTTAGCACAGCTGTGCTTACCAGTATTCTAGTAAATAAATGTATTTCGTTTCATTTAATTTTACCGATGTCAAAGAAATTTAACTTACAATTTTATTTTGCTTGAAAATTACCTTGCTCATTTATAAGCTGGGCGGTAATATTATTTTATAGATAAATAGGAAACCTAAACCTCAATTTAAACCAGTTTTAGCTACTGGCTGGCCAAGCTATGATTGGAGGTGAATCTAAATAACAGGAAGGCAATTCTCGAAGTTCGATTTGATACGCCATCTGTTTGAGAGTTAATTGAAGAGGTACGCAAACATAATATGCAATCAAAATGCATCTCAATAAACTTGCTTAGCTAGATAAATGGTTATATAATATAAGTATCAACTGCACCTTATACAATACCTATTTTTATTTCTAATTTACTAATGAAATCTAGTAGGATGAAGACATTTCTTTATTTAAATCAACGTTTACAAGGACAGCTTCCTGTCTCACTCGCACCGTGTAAATTAAAAAGAGGTAGATCTTTCCCGAATCGCGTCGCTACATCTTCTAGCACTGGTTTTTCAACTAACCGCCCTTGGTCTTTATCAATAATTTGTACACTAGGCCTCACTAGGGTTGACAACCCTATCGGCGTCACTTGGCCGACACACATCACTCATAACGTCCGGTGATATGATAGGAGTATACAATGTTTTTGTCGCTTCATAGTTATCATCACCCAAAGACACTCTTTGGGGGAGGCCTATGTCCAGCAGTGGACGTCTTTCGGCTGATATGATGATGATGATGATGATAGTTATCATCATCATATCAGCCGAAAGACGTCCACTGCTGGACATAGGCCTCCCCCAAAGAGAGCCACACTGACCAGTCCTGCACCACCCGCATCCAGCGGACTCCCCCGACCTTTACCAGGTTTTAACGCTTGCATTTACTAAATTAGTGAAAATACTGCGTAAAAGTCATGAAAGTTGAAATACTCGTAAATACATATTGGGATGCAGAAGTATTCTTGACTATTCTCCTTCTTGTTGGGACTTAGATTTCTTTATAAGTACTCTCCATTCAGCCTTAAGCGTACGGTATGCACGTAAGGTTGGTCTGGCGTAGCTGTTAAACTTAAGACGCTGTCAACACCAAAATGCCCTTGAGGATTTGGGATAGCGCGCACACTGTCTATTTGTATCGGAGTAAACGAGAGCGAGTGTTACTTGGCGGCCCGGTTTTTGAAGATAATATTACATAAATATTGAAATAAAAAAAGGGTGGATTATTTGTGAAATATGACTCGTTAGCGGTTTAGGTATGAATATGTTGACTTCATGTTTTTAATTGCAGACCCATACGTCAAAAAAATAAAGACATAGAACCGTTTAATGTGATTTTAAGACCAATCTTTGCAATTATTTTCTATCGAGCCGATTTCGTCAAATTATGTATCGAGCACGTCTACGGTCTTTGAAATATGGTGAATATTAACATATATTTTATTTGATGTGCTAGAACAAATAGTTTTTCTTAAAAAACTGCTTAAATAACATCAATTTCACCAAATTAGGTCTTGTCAGCCTCTTAAAAGCTGTACGCATTCAAACTATTACTGACCGTTACTATACATGGGCAAACAAGTTACGCCTCAGTCAGTCAGTTAGCTGAACAATTGAACATGGCCTTAAGTACCAAACCTATAGGCCCGCTTCAAGATTCAAGAATGTGACTCCCTGGCATATCCCTTCAGCTGTGGTCATCCCACTGTGGGCTTCATATTTTTTCCTGCAGGTCGGTGGAGCCCCCCTCGGAGGGGCGCATAGGCTGTGCTTACTTTCTTAGAAATAAAACCGCCATTCGTGTATTGATCTCGTTTTAATCCATTGAAACGTATAGCCAATGAAGCGAGACAGCTAACAAGCGACAATTTCAATGGCCATTGGAGGAAAATTTTGAATTTGATCGGTAGTCTAAAACTGCCACTGGCGCGTTAACCACGGTCGAGTTTCGCGAGTGAGTTTTAATGGTTTTAGTGCGAATTTTCTTTGCCAGAAGGAGATATCTTGGAGAAAAGTAAATAATCCTTCGTTTTCTGTTAAAAAAATATAGTTTTTAGTTGATTAACGATAATAAACTTGTGGCTAACACAACATACCTACTCATGGTCAAAATTTGCCTACAGATTTTTTAGCGCTTTTCTACTAATTTAGAATTACTAACAGCTATTAATATTACCGCTATTTATCGTAAATTTATTTAAAATGTAGGAAATGGACTAACAATAGCCCGAAAGTAGATAAATAGATCGAAATTGGTAACGGTCATAACAAAGCCCTCAGTGGGATGGTAACCGTCAAGGAACTTCCCTCCGAGGGATGCTCACATGAGACCTCGTGACGTCACTTACTCAGCGCACCAGCGCGATTTCATAATATGGATACGCCATGGATTGATTGTCTTGCAACGTTCGTTATTCATATCTATTAACGGAAAAGTTGGATCTTGTGTTGTGCTCGCGATTTGTTGCTATTGTCTAGCTTTATGTCGGTGAACTAACATTAGATAAATACTTAGTGCTTGTGTATGTGCCTAATGTGCTTATCAATATTAATAAATATTCAGGTGTGTCTTTAGTGCTCGTTCGGACTCTTCGGACTAATCAAGTGAGTGAGTGGCGCTTTCGATTGTAAGCACGAATACGATGGTTCATGTGCTATCATAGTTTCAATAAGTGTTAACTGAGCTGTGTGCTGTGTTATTTAGGTGCTTGTACAATCTACGAAGAATCATCGTAAGTCAGAACTAATTTCTACACAGACGAGAGACCACTCAGAAATCACCACTATTCCTTCATGTTCATCAGATTATACCGCTACTACAAACTCATGGTGTGGGTAAGGGTATATCCATACTAAGCAAACCATTTTTTTTCGAAATGGTCTTGATTTTCATTGTTTTAATGTTCATGTTTTACGTGTTTTTTGTTTAACTGGTATTAAAGTTGTAATTTTAATTGAAAGGATATTTAATCAAGATGCTTCCAACCAAATTTGTTTGGTTTAAAGCCCATGGTTGCTGTGATAATTGCAGTCGTTTGGAAGACGTTATTTAGTGTCAAAGTAGACATACTTTTTTCATTTTACTCTCACATAAAACCTGCTGCACCTACAATAAAAAAAGCTTCGGTTACACCTAGTTGATGGCCCATATTTATTGTTTAGGCATGAATTTGATTACATATAGTATAAAACACTTCAGATATAAACATGTAAATCGAAGCCCACACGAGCAACTTCGGAGTGTAGGCATTATATTGGTAGAATATTTCAAATGGTCTAGTGTAAAAAAAATACTCATGAGCCTCCCATTTTATGTTTTTCGAATAAGTATAACACTAATTTCTTCAAATTAAGCCCATTAAAAACCCCAAATATCCAATTTATTATATTTAAAATGACCAAAATATGTCGTAAACTTCGGTGACCTGGTGACGAGGTCAGCTAGATAGCCTTAATACGACTTTAATGTAACGATGATATATCGTTGCAGTTAGATAATTTAATATAGATCGAGTTTCGTCCAAAATCCTGGCTGTGATTATGTAAAAAACTAAAGAAAAAATAATTTTACCAAATCACTTCACCCCACAAACCTTGGAGGTGGAGCGTCCCTCAGAGGGTGCCACAGACGTGGGTAAGCGGCCATGTTTTTTCGCCACAGCTGAAGGGATATCAATGTGATATCACCACTTTCATTTATTCGCGATTTCTTATGCCTTTACAACATAAGGAGACGTCCGTAGAAGCTTTTGTTTGCCTCTCATGTCAATAAGATTTTGAAAAAATCTTCTTTTAGCTTTTTCTTATCAGAACACGATACCTGTTATGCCCTTGATCAGGTCACACCCCATTTTTGGTACACTCTGTATAACTATAGATTTTAAGGGACCGAGCTGTGGCGGTCGACTCAATTCGACTTTCCAAACAAACTTAGTTTGGTTCCCATTTTAAAACGGCATACTGGAATAAAATAAGCCTTTTTTATACACAACTAGCTTCTGCCCGCGACTCCGTCCGCGTGGAACTCGATTAACTATATGGTAGCTCCATACAAACTTTCACCCCCTACTTCATCCTCTTGGGGGATGATTTCCGGGATTAAAACTGTCCTATGTCCTTCCCAAGCACTCAATTTACCTCTATACCAAATTTCATCCAAATCGGTTCAGCGGTTTAAGCGTGAAGAGGTAACAGACAGACAGACAGACAGACACACTTTCGCATTTATAATATTAGTATGGATGGAGTATGGATGGTGCCACTATATCTAGGTCAGAAACAAATTTCTGTTGTTATTAATTATAATAGGAATATAATATAAAAAATCATTAAGCGATTAGAGGCTTACTATCTATGAAAAACGTTCTTCTCGCTCTACTCGCTCTACAGAGTGTACCAAAAACGGGGTGTGAACAGATCAAGAGCATAACAGGTATCGTGTTCTAATAAGAAAAAACGAAAAGATTTTTTTTTGGACGGGATTTTTTTTTTACATTTGTATGGAGCGTCGACCGACTGTGACCTGCTCCATACAAATGTAAAAAAAAAATCACGTCAAAAAAAACCCTAGTTTTTTTGCTTATCAGAACACGATACCTGTTATGCCCTTGGTCGGTTCACACCCCATTTTTGGTACACTCTGTATCAATTTCCAGTACCAAACAGAAACTAGTTACCGCCCTAGATATGGCGAAAACCATTGTGTATACAAAATTTCATGTTGTTCTAGCATGTCGTTTTTAAATGGGAAACCAAACTAGGTACGTTGATTTGGAGAATCGAGCGTCCTGCATGTCGATCACGTAACGCATTGTACAGTCGCCATCAGATATATCGGAGCGGCCAAAGTGCTCACAAATATCTGGACACGCCTCTAATGCCTCGACAATAAAGACGTGTTCAGATATTTGTGAGCACTTTGGCCGCTCCGATATATCTGATGGCGACTGTACGTACGTTAGGTAGATCTAAATGACAGTTTTTATAAGGAAAAATGCCAGTTGGATCTACCTAACGCTCGTTCAAAGCGTTACGTGATTATGATCTCGCGCCCCTTAAATCGTGAATTAATCCCTGACAGCCGATTTTATTATAACTCATGTTAAATTACCGCCCAAAACTGAATCACCCCAAACAGACTATTTACAGTCTAATTTAAATTTAACGTAATTGCTAGCTCGTATGACGGTTGCGGAAATCCAGTGTTTAATATGCAAAACCTTTCATTTGCGAGTGGCGTGTATGATTTGAATTATTAATTCTATTGTTTATGCCAGGATAAATAAACGGCCGGATGATACTAGTTGAAGTTCAGAGAAGTGCATGCCATCAAAGTACGCGGTAGTGTTTGAAATTATACTTTGTATGATCTAAGTACGGGAGTAGCTATTTTTGATAATGTTGCAATTCTGTCAAATCTTGTTAGTATCAATTTAGAACTTTCTCTTTTATTGTTCTAAGGTCTAAGAATAAATATTAATGTTTTTATTCGTAAAAGTTCATCAAACCAAGTTTAGTTAAAACACAGTTCAAAATAATTTATCTGTCGTTTAACTGTTTGTTTGTGGGAAAATGACAAAATAGATTTCAGTTTGTTAAATATCTATATTAACATTATTTAGTAATTTTCTCCAGCACCGAAAAAAATACTTAAAGTTCGCATTTCGTCTGGTTTTTATTTCTGGGGATGGATCAGACACTAAAGTTTATTCTCAAAATATATCTGTAGTATGCTATCGCTTGGCAGAAACAGCACCCGAAACTGATTCGTGCTAAATCGGAAAGTGCTCGATCGATCCCCTTTATTCTTAATTCAATCCTAATGTTCCTCATACTTGAATCACCCATAAACTATTGTTATAGAAGTTCACAAAATTCAACGTTCACAAGTCAACTAAGAACATCCCTTCGAAATTGCAACAGCAGTTAGTCATCAACAAGTTAAACAAATGACGTGCGGAGATTACTGTCAATTATAATTAGGCCGACAAACCCACAATGAACAACGTGAAACAACTCTTACAAACTCCCCTCAGATGAACCAGCATAGATCTGACCCCTGATTATGCATAGTAGTTACTTGTGAATCGAATACCTCAAGAATAACAGAGTATTCTATCTTCCGACGAGCCGAATCGGTCTAATCTAGTTTTTTCACGAGGACAGCTACAGAGTGGAACTCACTTCCGGCAAACCTTTTCCCTGCTACTTAAATCTTGGGTCTGTTCAAAACCACAACATCAGTAACCTTCTGGTGAGATAGTGGTCAAATACGTGCCTATTTTTATATGTACTTACCTGCGCCACCGGCATCCAGCGGGCTCCCGCGACCTTTACAAGGTCATCAGTCTGCGTTTTCCGGTGCGTGGTCGCCACTCGAGAACCTTGGCACTTTGGCACTCTTTGGGGGAGGCCTATGTTCAGCAGTGGACGCCTTTCAGCTAATATAAAGATGATGTACTTATATTCCTACTTACCTGAATATAAGGAAAAAAAAAACAATGTATATTTTTTAGAAATGAACAACTTCTTGTCTTAGTGTCTGGAAGAGATTGCTCCTTAGCGATAACACCGCCTCTTGTTTACGTCTATTTTGAAGGTTTATGTTCTGTTTTAATTTGAAATACCTGTGCAATAAAGAGCATTGTATTAAACGGTACATAGAAGTTCTTCTGTTATTTCTTCTATTAAACTAAAAACCTTAAAAACATGTAACTTCACATCCTCTTTCCTTCCCTTTTGACTTTGTGAGTACCAGGATACATAACCGTGGCATACATGTATATACGGTTGTAGATGTACAGAGTATCGCCACTTTATGATGCATTTTTATAGTTAAGCGCAATGTATAAACTGTTAGCGCTTTTATTGGTTTAAAGTTATATGATTTTTATTCATTATTTTTAAGGAACGAGACTAATCAGCGTTATATTTAGGTATCTTGACGTTTCCGTACGAGCACCGAGGTGACGGTGGGTGACGTGTTTGGAAGAGCGCGCGAAACACATTCATGCTTACTTAATTGGATTGCTAAACGAAAGTGTCTGTCAAAGAATAGTAAAGACCACGCAATGCATGACAAAGATAACAGGTGAGGGGCGTTTTATGGTAAAAAGTATAAAGAAGTAGTGCGGAAAAGCAGTTTTTAGCACGCCATCCAGTATTTTATAAAAAAAATATATCGGATCCGATTCCTATGTATGCTCATTTAACGTGAAGTTCACCTAGGGCAATATACGAAGTTTTACGGTTACATTCTATTGACCATAAATAATGTAATAATGTGGCTATTAGGTTAGGTTAGGTTTTAAATTTCCAACTAGAATACTACTGAAACTGAAGGGTGATTGATTACGTAACGTATCAAACGTTACGAGCTGGATTACTTTAAGATCGCTCGATAGAAAATGGATCTGAAAATTCCAAAAAATTGGCCAGCTTACCTCGGTGACAGAAGAAATGGAAATTGAAGAATTAAATCATTATTTTCGTTTTGCTTTACCGTTGTTGGTACAGTTTGCATTATCAAGACTAAACATGGTAGCAAGTAGCTGACCTCAATTAGAACTAATGGGGTACAGTACAGCTGGTATACCGTTAATAAAAACTATGCTAAGATGTATGGTATGTTATGGTTACGTCGTGTCATAAAGTTTTTCATCTTTATTAAACAGCATTGATATTTTACCTCATATACGGCTATTAACGGGTGTTTTATTTATGTTTATTACGAGCGCTGTGAGTCCCTCACTCTTCGATCTGGCTTTGTCTCTAGCTGTCAACACAGCGAATGCTTGCAAATCAACAAGCTTCCGTTAAAAAAATAATTTTTGGTACAAGCTTTTATTGTCGACTGTACTTTTCTGTATACCATCATCAACTACTCATTCAGAGGATTCTAACGAGCCCAAACTCAACGGGGTTAAGTCGGTTAAGTACTGAATTCCCATGGGCACCTTCTATCTCCATCATCAGATCAGCTCGATGGTACCATGATATTGAATTGTCATCCAAACTATACTTATACCCAAAATTTCAGCTCAATCGGTCACCGGGAAGTGGGTCAAATTTAACTTGCAAGATTTGAGTACACACAGGCAGACAACGGGACAGGTGTAACTAAATAAATAAAAGCTTTTAATAAAGAAACGACAATAACCATATGACTCTTCTGCACGGCTATTACAAGACGGCCCGCGAGCTGCGTTGCAGCAAGATATACTGTCTCTTTCTAAATAGAACGCTTAGAAAGAGACGTATAGTCTATGTCACCGCGACACAGCTCATGGGACGTCCTGTGATAGCCGTGCTGGAGTTGCAAGCGCCCTTAAGTCACTGTTTCATTACCATCAGACAGGCCGTAGGTATACTTGTTTTCAACCATCAATCACTACTCATCGATTTGGATTGTGTAATTTTTTAACCTATTCTGGAGTTTATAATATGATCGAAGAGGCGGATTTAGTTTCGTCAATGATGTAAAGCTTGGTCACCAACTCCTCAATCTCGGAATCCTTCCAAACCCTACAGGTGCAGTTAGCTTCAAGCCGACAATTGGCAGGATAGTTGTAGTAGTTTTAAATAATTACCTAGATACAAAATCCAACAAAATATCCGACATAAAAAAATATTAATTAGCTCCTGAAAAGTCGGAAAAATGTGAATAATTGAAACATTTTGGTTAATTGATATTTGCCCTATATATAATTCAAGATAAATCATACAAAAAACTTGCGGAAAAGTTTAATAGGCTTATTGAATAAATCATTTTAGAATAGCATTTTAAAATGAAATAAACAAAAAAACAAATGAATGTTCTTCAAAACCGTATTTTTCTTGGAGCAGGAAGGAGCGCGATCGGTCTTTCGCCAGCCAAGAACCTTTTCAGATCACTCAGCTGAAATCGTAAATTAGTTTTTTTTACCATACGCTTTCTCCTATGACTTGAACAGGTCACCGTTATTGAACGAGTGTGCGTTATTCGCACCGTGAGCATCTCCCTTAATTAACACGGAAACAGACTTACTGGGAAATTAAATATAAAAAGCTGCTTTTACCAGTCTTTTCCAGCCAGCTATAATAATTAAAATAAAATAACTATATTGTTTCGCAAACCCTTTATACATAATTATTTTTTACATGCACTTGAAAAACATCGCAAAACATCACAAATACCTAACGCATACTTACCTCTATAGGCTGTTAGGCTGATGAAAGGTGAGCCCTTGATAAGAGCGGCATATTTGAAAAAAAAAAACAGCGTGATACTATCACTGTTTTATAACGTGATAAATATTAACTGTTCTGTATCATTATTATTTTATACAGAACAGTTAATATTTTTCATTAAGTCACACAACGCAACTGATCAAGCAAAAGGAATTATAAAACTCTTTAATTACATTCTACTTTATTTTCAATGATATTTTTCAATGTGCATAATATTAGCTGTAAGCCACTCTTTAATTCTTTTTTCTACTCCTGTACCGACCGTTATCTGTCATTTATATAGGCTCTAGCTCAAATACAATGACACCGATAATAAGTCGTCGAAAAACTCTATGCTCTATGGCCCATAAACACACTGTTTAGTGTACTTTTATGGTTCATACATTTTTCATAAAAGCACTGTTTACCACGATGTCAAATCATCTAACTTTTTTTCAATAGGCCGCCATATTGCAGTGGTACCAACTTCATAAGCAAATTTTTCGAAATAAAAAGTTTTACTATCAAACATTTGTAGAACATAAATTATTTACTAAAATAAAAATAAATTATCATGTGTATACATATTTTACCAATTATTGGTATTATTTATATATAAACCGATCCGATTCGGTTCGGATCCGGATTCAGTTTGGTTCGGATGGCAAGTTCAAGGAAATTAAAAACAAAACAGACCATAAACAAGAGGTGTCAATGTGTCATATTTCTAATTTCCCACCAAAGTTCCAATTCAAAATGAAAAGACGAAATATGATAACTATTCGTTATTTATAACTTATTAAGATTTTATTCGTGTTTGTGAAGTGAAGAAAACTGTGTACGTTCGTTCCTTTTAAAATGGACGAATGAAAATAACTGCACCGCTGAAGAAATTGCGTGAGTAGTTTAGAACTAACGGAAAAACTACTGCCTGAAAAGTCAAATGCTGTTTATTTAGAATTAGTCGTAGAAAAAGTATTGTATGCAACGGTGTATAACTTGGTCTTAAAACGCTCGTGGCGTCTTTAATTGCGATGCTCGCCAAGGCTCGCATCGCAACTCACGCCACTCGCGTTTTAAGACCCAACAGTTGCATAAAATACTATTAAAAAGCAATAACCCCCAATTTATTATGGAACAGTTAGTTTGTTCAGTAAGCATATGAATTACCCAGACATCATACTAATTTAAGACGTTTGACACATTTGGCAATGATATTACTGTTGCGATATAAAAAGTTTTAAATAAATCTTAATCTCATCTTTCACTAGCCAGTAGCAATAAGCTCAATGTTCGTAAGTGTCCACGCATTCCTACTTACTAGAACAACACATCAGCAACCAAATGGTCTGTCGCATATATTTGCACCCCACAAAACTGCCTCGTAAAACTCTTTAGCGCCAGACAAAGGAAAATGGACCATAAATTTAACTCGACATGTTCTTTAATTGCTTGCAACTAGCGCTGTTTTGCAAATGTGTTCTATTATATTACTTGGAAGAAGAAGGTTATAAGATTTACTAAAACTGGCATATTCCTGCTTTTTTACTTACGTTCCCAAACTGAAGCTTGTTATGTATTGGGAAACACCATAAGTTGTGAAAGAAATGTTTTGAGTTATGAATATTGGACTTTTCTGGTATGGAGGCTAAATTGAAGGTTTTACTAAATATGGTTTTCAAATGCCAAAATATACGGAGAGTGCATGACTATCAACCAAAAAAAATAATTGTAAATACCCCTTTACAACCGACTCGATTACTCGTGAAACTTTCTTACGTTGAACTGTATTTTTTTTGTCAATTGTCATCAAAGTTATTTTTTGACTTGGCGAATCACTATTTCTCGATTACAAATAAAAAAAAACTCAATAGAGCATCATCTCGAACTGATAAATTGTCGGAGCCTAAAGACAATTTCCTAAATGGAAACTTACTTTAAATTCGCGGGGAAATTCAAGAAACATTTAATGAGTAGTACTGCTGGACCATATGGTATGGATACCAGGGAGTGTCGCACTGAGAGTTTATGCAAATATAAGTAAACACTTTTAAATACCATATTTGCTTAAAGTATCCACGATTAGGGTTCATAGATTCGGCTACTGAATATTATGTTATCACCTGCACTAAATCGGGTCCGTTCCAAACTGTCCCAATGGGCCTTACAGTATTAGAATAACTACAATCGTAAAGTCGGCATGGTCCGCTCTGGGCCCTTAAATATTTTAGAAGCTTGTAGTCCGACTATAAAATTGTGCACAAACGTTATCATGTGAGCTTGCAAATATCAAAGCTAATAGGGACTGTAGCTTGATCCTGGAATTTGCAGCTTATGATAAACTAGCTTCTGCCCGCGACTCCATCCGCGTGGAACACGTTTATATCGCAGCTCTACAAACTTTCACCCCCTTAGGGAATGATTTCCGAGATAAAAACTACCTAATGTCCTTCCCCGGGACTCAAAGTAACCAAATTGCATCGAAATCAATTTAGCGGTTTAAGCGTGAAGAGGTAACGTAACAGAAAGACAGACAAAGAGACAGAGAGACACACTTTCGCATTTATAATATTAGTATGGATTGAGATTCAATTGGAACGGCATTGGTAGCGCGATTTTGCTTATGCGGGCACGTAACCAAATTTGTGAGAGTGCAACGTACAGTCGAACTCATAAACTAGACACTCAGAGTTGCGAGATACTTTTTCTTTTTTCTTAGCGTTGTTATTTGGCGATACATTTTCCGAATTGTGAAGCAAATTATAAATACTATAAAACCTGTTTCGCTATCGGTTGTATATTATACAAATTCTTATATATTTATGCAAATGACTTTATGAAAAAGTTAATTATCTACCTACCTACTTCCTATTAAATACCAAAACGAGTTAGGATGCTCTCAATATTCCGTGAATGAAGTTATTAGTCTGATGTCACGATAGTAGACACTTCCTGCTAATTGACTCTTGATGGGATTCTCAATTAATTGGCTCATTAAATCGTTCCTGCAGAGAAATGGAACGATTATTAATATTCATAACGTTGCCTTTGAAAACAACACAAATGACATAAAACGTGACATTAAAAAACATTGTCACTTATTTTTAAATTAGCGTTTGCCCGCAACTTCGTCTACGTGAAACTCGTTTATATATCATATCTCCATCGAAACTTCCGCCCCCATTTCACCACCTTAGGAAGGTGGGTGTTCTGGGATACAAAATATCCTATGTCCTTCCCGGAATTAAAGCTATCTCCATACAAAATTTCATCTCAATCGGTTCAAGCGTAAAAAGGTAACAGACAGATAGAGTAACTTTCGCATATATCCTACTATTATTATAAATGTGGATGTTTAGATGTTTGTTACTCAATCACGCTTAAACGGCTCAACCGATTTGGATGAAATTTTGCACGAAGATAAATTATAGCCTAAATTAAAATATCGGATAGTTTTTGTCACGGGTGCACGCAGACGAACATACGGGCGGAAGTTAATAAAATTATATAAGTATCGATATTTTTATTGATAGAATCATTGGAACCAACCTACAACAAAGTAGCATTATTTTACACAGTATTTACAAAACTTATCCGGAATAACCCAAACACAATCGTATCCAGCTTAAGACGAGCTGATTGATCCCACTTTTTATTGAGAGTTTAAAATATCCGATATTATGGCAGAGCTTTGCGTCAACATACCTGAGGGCTTTATCCGTTTGTGCGTATGTTTATTCAAGCTTAGCTGTGAAAGCTCTTTTTACTATCATGAGAAGTTTGTTGTTTTGAATAAACAAGTTCGTTGTAAGTTTAAAAACGGGTTATATTCAGGCGGTTTCATCATTTTTAAAGTTATTGTTCCTTCAAACTTGTAAATTCTTCAGTGAAATATTGGTTTTATTCGAGTAACCAATTTTGGTCTTGGTAATTAAGGTAAATGTCCCAATGTTTGATATATTAATAATAATTGACACCCTGTTTTTCATTTCTTTTACTAAAGATCAAGATAGAAATATCGGGCCAGTTTCGAGCATTGGGACGTTTACCTCACTTTACGATGTATCACTACAATTAAGTATAACAACAGATACAAAACGGTCGAATCCCCAGGGAACAATAACGCAGCAGCACTTCCCCAATCAACAAAACTACAGTCATATTTATTTTATTGTTATCTATCAACCCTAATGACTTAATGGCTTGATTGACCTGAATTGTGATCAATTTTATTGTTGCCCTAATTGACTCAAGAACCACGAATTCCGCAGGGTTGCCACAAGCACCTCCACTCATAAACGCATGCACTTCCAATCTCCCAACCTGCATAGATGAAACCCTGGTGCAGCCGTCTCCCACCCTACCTGCATTTCTCTCTCACTCGTTCGCTGAGAAAGTGTGACCCGTCTCGTTCACACCTCAAAATCCCATTCGGCCGTTTTCGTTTATGCTCGGATGCAATAGCCGGTGTGCCCCGCAGCTAAACATAATTCCGCCAGTCAGTCGCTCTCCGGACGTCGGGGGATGCGTATCGCTGCCGACGATTCGTTCGCGCTCGAAACATCGTACCGGCCCGGTGTGTTTGTATAGGGATGTTTGCCCCGAGATAGTGCGGCCTATAAAGCGACGGAAGGATTTGTGACTGTGCTGTGAACTGTGTTTCGGACGAAAGTTTGCCGTTCAGTGCTGTTCCCGGTTTGATGGTCAGTTTTTCAACTCGAGATATAACGGATGCGGTTAATGTGATCTGTTTGATTGTAGAAAGTAAACACATGCCAGATGATATTAGTGCGACGCCGACAATGTTGACGGCTGACAACGATTTAATGGAAGCAACGATGAGCGGAAACATGAAATGATTCGGTTACAAGAGAAATGTTATGATGTTCAAGCAACATTTTAGTTATTAAGTAACTCGATCTTACTGGGAAATTAGACGAAACATTTGCACAAGATGAAGCCCGAACAGTAACAGAAACAAACAAAATATCTCTTTGAACTTTAAATGTGAGAATTTTGGTCAAAAACCGCTGTATCATACAATTTGTAATGAGTTGATTGATTTAAGTTAATTTAACCATTATTCAAATTAAAGCACGTGGGTGGAATAAATAGTAACCATGAAATAGCATTTTCGAGATGAACACATAACAAAACAATTCATTATAACAATAGAGTATTGTTTGTGATTGAAGCTTACCTTTTTTATTAGTAATTACTTGTATTTGTGCAGGTTCGTAGAATTATTTCCGTGGGTTGATGAACAGCCATCTTTTGAAAATCAATTACTTAATGATTTAACTTTTGTAAAGGTTTCTAACGACGCGTGTGGAGTACGGATCATTACTCGCATTGAGATAGGGTTTCATAACGTTATAAGAAATCAATTATTACCAGTTGTAAAAGTATAGGTCAGACCATAAAGCCACTATGGAAAGTATAAACTTTTTACTGCATATTAAAGAATGCTGTTTTAATTATAATATTTTTCTTTATACCAAGTTACTGACATAGTTGCGTATCTCGTAAAACTTTTAACACTAGAGCACCTAGTTTAAGAAACCAAGAAGGTTCAATTAGGCCTTGATCTATTTTCACAATGACAATGGCAAATAACTATAAATAAATAGTTATTTGCCGTCACAGATTTTGGTTTAATACAATAGAAAAAAAAACAGATAACATTGGCGCCACCAGCTGACCAACAAACCGGTAACAAATTCAAATTTCTCAGTCCGCAGATAGTGACATCAAGACAATACGACAACGACCAAATTTGCCCAAATACGCGACTGAAGATAAAATAAACAAGTAAGCCAAATTCCCTAATTACGACGCTTATATGTTTATGTTGAGTCTGTGTCTAATTTCTGTAATGCACGCTCCGAAGAACTTTGCTTTGAATTGGAGTTGACGCGTTGTTACGACTCCTTTTGTATTTGCTGAGTCCACAAGGATAATTATGTTGGCATCATTAGTATGACATGTCATGTTTAACTTTAATTTAACAAGTGTATTATCGAATAATGTCCTTTATTTATAATTGTAATAACCGATCAAATGTTCGTAAGAAACTAACGTCATTTTTGATCATAATTGGCTAAGCTTGGATTAAAGGGATTGTACAATGTAGGATCAGTCGTTTGTGTCAAAGTCCGTGAATCATTGTCCAATGCCTTCCCTTGTAGGCATTATATAACTATTGGGTTGTAGACCGATAACTAATAAAATAATGCTTATCATACTTAAAACCTGTAATAATGACACACTACTAATACTTAAGAATAGTTATGCGTCGAATCATTATGGTTTCCCATTATTATAAAAAAGTAACACATCATTGGCACCTTAAAAATCTGGACCAGCACATACATCATGGCTGGTATTCGAACGAACAATTCTTAACAAATGTAGTGCTTGGTTAACATGCCTACACTGACGTTCTATGATGGATGAACCCATTCTATCAATGTATCAGATGGTAGTCACTTTCACGTTATTCGGTGCACCTTTTATTTTGACTGCGTCGTTACTCGTTAGCATTATGTTCGTTAAAATAACTGTCGATTTGATAATTGTAATAATGCTTTAGGCAATAATATTTTTTCTATCGACCGCTTCTTTTGATTTCTCTTACTATTTGTTGCGGGGATGGTAATTTTATTAGCCTCAATATATTTTATGTTGTTAAACGATCACTTTTAATGAAAAATCTGTATTTGCTAAACAAATACTAAGTCTAACTTAATTTTAGATTAAGCAGTTACGCTGCTAACGAAATTATACATTTTTAAATAAAGGAAAAACCTGCCTGTGGTCGCCGGTTCGAATCCGGCTCGGAGCATTAAATTTTTCAATTTTCCTTTATTTAAAAATGTAAATACTAAGTCTGTTTCACTACATAATTAAACACCTAGGTGTACGACGTACGTACCTATCTATATAGAAAAAATCTAAAGGAACAGAAATAAAAATCGACCTGATGAAATAGGTGAACACAAATGAATTTATTATTTTGTACCTATCTTTAGTATCACCTAAATATTTGCCTTAGTTAAAATCAAGTCCCCAAAATATTTATGATCAGTCAACTATAAATAATAAGCCAAGTTGAAAAGAAACATCTTTTCAAAGTACTGGGGCCAAAGGGAAAAAAACTGTGGGCGTATCGGCTTCTTTTCATTAAAGATCATTAGAGTTTGGACGAAAAATGAAAAATAAATAAAAGAGGCTTGCGGGGGCTTCTGAGGGAGTTTCGGACCAAGTTCTATTATAAGGGAATTTCTGTGACGACTTACGGTTTTATGTTTATGACTTTGTAAATAATATAAAAAGTCCTCTGAATTTTTACTGTTCATGTCATAGATTTTGTTTTATTATTGTAGCTTATTTTATGAACCTCAGGATCAAGAGTTTGTATCACTGAGATATTATTTTTCGAGTTACCATGAATACTCATATTTTAGCTAAGTTACTAAAGGAAAATAAGAAATTTTCATTTGCAGGATTTAAAAAATAAATCTGGAGTTAATTTATTAGCGTTACTGCTATTTTTATACCTTTATAATTAAATAGATAGTGAATTTTAAGCTATTTGAAAAGAAGGCAAAGTCAAAACTATATTGAATCATAAGAAATAAAATAATTAATATCGCTAACTTCTCTATTTAATCAATTACAAATCAGAGAGAACTTATTCAACAGCATTAAACGCATCGCGATAGCTCACGCTAGAAGAGAATGCCTGCAATTATTCACAACCTCAAAATCTGATTCAAGTTCTCAGTAACCCATTATCTCCATCTAACGAAATAAGTAACTTAATATTATTCAAGAGTTTACTCTTAGTGAAACAAAGTCATATCTGGCTATGATTCTAATATTAAGATGACTCTTTGTTTTACTGAGGGTACGAAGTGTCTTTATATTTATTTGAACTGGCAGATCAGGCACGACTCTGACTCCATATAAATCTCGCGAATACATTTTAACGAAATGGTAAAATAGATCTTGGTGAAAATCTCACCTAGGGAAAAGTTGAGCGATTTGCTGATGTTGGGGAAAAGATAAAAATAGCTGGGGAGTTAAATTCGGATACTTGAATATTGTTTATAGGAAAACTTCGTTGCAACAGCAAGGCTTAATTAGTATTCTGTCATTATAATAGTAGGTTTTATTAGGTACAGACCACTTGTTTCACTAAATTTATAATAAAAAAAAAGTTTTATCAAATCGTTTAATCTTGAAGTATCTTCTGAGTAAGCACGAAAAATTATCGTTAGATTAACCAAAATATTTTTAATGGTAATTTGACTAATTTGTATTAAATGCCTAGCTCCCATTTCACGTGCAATACTGTTCCTACAAACAATCAACACAAACACACACAACATTTAATTAACCGGATCTAATCTAGCCAACAGCACCAGGAGAACAGTAACTGGAGGTTGATGCTGGCTGCCCAGATAAAAGGCGACATGAGCCATCGGGCCACTAGATAGAGTGCTTTTACACTGTCCTGTTTGACTATCCTAATTAGACCTGAGAGGTGGAAAAGATAGGAGTAACAATCTAACTACTTTGCATTAACGGAAGCTAGGAAGGTGTTTTGCATTTGTTTACTGATACACATGAGCGTTGTCCGTTTTTTTATTAGTTCAAAATCATCATCATCCTCCTAGCTTTTTTTTTCTATAGTACTCAAACGAGGCCTTGGTCCGCTATGGCACCTTTATTACTTAAATATATTATTATAAAATTAGATTGTTTATCGTCCATAGAACTCTTCTTAAATATTATCCCCCTTATTCATAAAACATAAAATGTCTGTGCTTAATAAAATGTGCTTAGTCCCTTTCTTACGAACACAAATGTCTGAGTGACAGATAAAGACAAACGAATTTTAACGGCAATTAAGTTAAAATAGGCTTATATACCGTTTATGAATACGAACATATGTGTATTAATCGAGTCATTTTTAAACCCCTTAATTTCTTACATTAAAGTCATTGCCCTACATTCGATCGTTATTTTAATAACAATGCTGCTGTGGATTAAATCGTACCACTCAATGACGATATCGGACACGACATTGCATCCATGATTCGTACCTCCCAATACACTTGACTGTCCGATCCCTAACTAACGGAGAGCAGAAATGATAGTGCAACAGCGGCTTTATGCGAGGTAATGCAGGCTCCTCATTAGTGAAGATCTAGTCTATGATCGCGGCGAGTACAGTGACATTGATGGTAATGTCTGCGATTGTAATGCAATATGTGGCTGAAGGAAAATCAACGGTTAAAAGTAGAGTATTCGTTAGAGTTTCTATTTGGAGGATAAAGGAGTTAAGAATAGCTAGAGTAAGGATAGCTAGTAAATCCTGTCGGATAAATGGTTTAAAGGGAACATAATAACATATTAAAAACTAAATTGCTAATCTGAGATCACTTAAAACTGACCTGGCATCACTTATACTTATTACAACATTATGGTCGCCATCCGTTATAACGCAAGCAAACTCGTCAATACTCTCGTATCCCGTCATAAAATATTGCATACATTCCGCGCTGTTTACGTACAGTACCAACATTTATTTTATCAGATCCGGACGTTTTATAAACAGTCTAATTTTGAGCCTTTGATCTACCGGGATTACTGACCTATGGAGCGGCGGAGTATTCAACAAAATGACAAATATTATGTTATAGATAGGTACTTGCTATCGGTAATAGCTAAATATTTGTTGGTCTATTTTGGCTGTCGAAAGACTCATTAATCGCATTATTTTAATTTAGTATAGTTACTACAGTTATGTTATTATGTATACTGCATAAAAAAAAGCCCAAAACGAAAATGGAAATTGATCTAAATTAATCATTCTAAAAATCTAAAATCAACAAAATAAGTGCAATTAAATTAGTCTTAGTCGACAAAAACACGAAACGTTACTCAAATCATTTTATAAACAATAATAAAAGATTTTCTTTGATATTCATCCTCACAAAATAACCACTAAAGTACTTGGTGCGCCTATTCCAAACCAGATCACGGCCATGATTTATGTTACAAATATTGAACAAATTTTGTCGTAAGCAACGTTATGGTCTGCTGCCATCCCATTCCCGGCATTATATTTCAATCCTGATTAAATTATAGCCATCATAAACAACTTTAAAGGGAAATTCTGACACAAATGGAACCAATTATGGCAATAAATAAATTACCTATTAAAATTCACCAAATTAAACGATATTTTGGTACACTAAAAACTGTTCAAAAGTGTGATTATTTATGTTTTAATAGCTGTTTGCAGAAAAGCAATTTAGGTTGTGAGTGGCCGTTGGCTCTGTTTGCGTTTGATTGTGAAGCTATTAACTCGACTGGTACGATTTCCGCTAAAGTCAGTGGCAGTCCGTTCTCGTATTTTGTTTGGAAGTTAAAATTGTTGATCATTTATATAACAAAACATGTGCCTGGGATTTGATATACTATTATTGATTGCACTATCATTGCTGTCCCTGACCCTGTTCCCATTAGCCTGCCTATCTATTTTAATTACATTTTATTAACTAAACGCTTTTTGACAATTTTGTTTGACGCCAAGCTGTTGCATTATATAGCACGCAATATGACGAATTCATCCTAAACCACAACCGAAAAGGTCAATTTCATATGCATTTACCATATCAATAGTTCAAAATTTCAACTCAATACTAAGCTAGTCTTTACCTAAAACCTCTGAAACCCAGTGATTACCGCCAAAAATAACCAAGGAGATCATAAAATATGTAGCGGCTGGTCTCCGCTCAGTGTATTTTTTATTAAAAAAGTTTCCATGTCCTGTCTCCGCAGGTACGTCGCAAATTTGGCCGATGTCAATCTTCTTATATTAAATATTTTTGGCGGCAAATCAAATTTGCCAAGGACATCGGGAAACTTGGAATTTTTACCTCAAATTCCTGATTTAGATAAGTGATACAGAGTTCTTTTTGTAGATTAATATTATAGAGATAATTATAAGCGTTCTGTTGTTGCTTTATCAACCTAAAAAGGAACAAGTCTCCTTTGGCTGATTGTTCTTTGGTGGACCAACGATGAAAGGCATGATTAAAAAAACATGAATAAATTAATTCATAAGTTACACGAATTAAATTAATTTTAAAATAATATCTGGTAACAATGATGGCTAATATTATTAAAATTATTTAACACCGGTTGAGTAGATACTCCTACATCCTCCTTCTCCTTTATTCGATTCAAAACTTTCCAAGGAACGTTGCAAGATCGTCGGATCAATCAATCTACAATGATTTTTTGTAAATTTATCAAAGTCAGACATCAGAAAGTTTATGAAAATCATTATAGGATCGAAATGAAAACTAAAGATTTTTACGGGGAAATTGTTCTAAAGTTAAAAAACGAAGTGTCATAATGTCCATCTACCAAGTGTCAAATTTTGTGTCGGCCAACGTTCTGCGATCATTTTTCGCATTTGAACTTTGTGGTGGAGCCTCTGATTTATTAAACATCAAGAGGGAACTTGTAACGTCGTTTCGAACTTGCCCGGAGTTGCAAAATTAGCCGTCCATCTTCATATTAAGATGAAAGGCGGCTATAGACATTTTGCAATAATCTGAAGCATGGAATTGGTATGATTTTCATGGCAAGTTTTAATTAGTACACCGTAAAAGACTGTCCACTCATTTGACCGGATATAATAAGAAGGTACCATTAGTGATACTTTGGAAATGAGATGTTTCATTTCGGTAACACATCTTTCTTTAACGGCCGAATCTTAATTTAACTAATTCTCACGCGTTATCGAAAGCAGCACCTGTCACTAGTTTTCTATACAACTTGTTTGTAATTTATGAATAGGTTAGGTATTTTTTTTTGTCAGTGGCTCAGTGCATCAAACGATAACCCCGTAAGATTTGCTAATTCAATTCCTGTTATTCATAAGTTTTTTCAGAGGTTTCTTTCAATTAGTATAAAGTGTATGTTTGAGTCTCTAAATACAAAAACCCGTTGATTCTTTAATTGAAGGAAGACATTCAAATAAAAACGTAATTACAATACCATGGTTTTACATAAAGGCAAAGGAAGTGTCAATTAACACGTTCTCATTAAGGAAGGACTCAATAGGGTACTACACCTTCTGACCACTGTTGTCGCCTATTTCTTACCAATCCTTTACTTTAATTGACACTTATTTGTATAACTTTAAGGTTTAAATTGGCCTGACGCTTTAGTCTTCGTTGATGGACATAAAGTTGAATAAGAAGCAACAGGAACACTTTCCGCAATAAATTACTATTAGTGTTCTAAAGTGCGTGACAATTTTTAAGGCTCCTTTAAATTGAAAGTCAAGTTTCCTTAGTATAATAGACTAATAAACGTCAGACTATAGCATTGTATGCTTTGATGTTCATTAGTTTGTCAGTGTACACACTCCTTTTAATTTGCAAGAAGATATTTCGTTATGCCTCTCTTAGAAGTTATGTACTAGTTTATGGGCGGATTTAGACGTTTAGTTTTAGTGTTTTTAATTAAACTCGCGTCTTCAGAAATATAATTTTAACATTATCTTTGTATTCATCGCAAATCATACCATTAGAAATGTAATTAATTACTTAAACCGATTAATAAAATAAAAAATACCACATTATATTTTTGTTAAGATTCATAATAAAAAAACATGTCCTGTCGTTCAAAGCATGACAATAATAGGACCCCATGACATTACTCGACTCTAACAAAGCATTTTGTACAATTAGACAGTCAGAGAACGTTTTGTTTGACAATGGACAGTACAGCACTTGAACACCTCTTTACTTGTTTTATGGCACTTTTGAGTGCCATTGTGAAATTTTATGAAAGACAACTATTGAAATGCCCCCTCTAGTTGCCGCAATCAGCAACATTTTGTGTATCATTCATTTTAAACTTTAGTACTAAGCATTTAAAGTTTATTTTGGATTTATTTTAAACGGATTATTCAACTTACCACTTTCGTAAAACTAGTGCCTACGCCAAATCTTGAGATTAGATGTCAAAGCGGACCCCGGGCCCTTAAGGGCACAACCGGGAATAACGCTAGGAGGAGGATAATGATGATTCAACCTACCTCATCAAATAGTTTCTTATCCATGGCTAGATATTCGTTTTATATCGTTTATATCGTCTTAAAGATACAAAACTTATGATACCATTTAGTTCATCAATTCGTTATTAAAAACTCACGGTGATCATCAAAGTGCGAAATTCCATTAAAATTTAAATATGAAAAGCAATTTAAGTCATATACATACGGTTCATTCTATAACGTTAGAGATGTCTTAATTAAAGTTATCGTTTGGAACTATAGTAAAAATGGGTGAATTACCTGGTAAGCAATTAAAGAAATTATTTACAGTCAAGTGGAATCGGGTTTGGTTTGGTTGTACGTCTTACTAAAGTCACAGATTAGAATACACAACCCATTCCTTGTAAACCATCAATATACGCGCAACCGCAACGCTCATGTTACTCCTTTGGAGTTGCATGCGTCTATAGGCTGCGGTGTCCGCTTACCATCAGGCGGGCCGTACGCTTGTTTGTCACCGTCGTTGTATAAAAAAACCGTTGTTATTAAACTAAAAACTTGTGCTTATGGCGCTGCGTATTAAGGGGATGCCTTGATTCGAGTCGACCACGGCCCTTGACAGAGACACGCTTATGCCTTCCGTGCACGAGAAAAAGATTTTAGGTGAGATAAAATACTATTGCATTTACTTGATTGTGGTGTAAAGTAATGTATTGTTTGAATAGGCTGAAGAAAAAAAAGGAAAATAAAGACCCAACTTTTTTTTTTTTTTATCGAGGTTATTTTAGGCAATCTTGTATTGATTAAATCAGATAAACAACCATATAGTCAAGAATCATACATCTGAAAATCAGACTTATCGTTTCTTAATCTAGTCAGAACGGCATTTCAAAGCACGCTTTAATTTCCAATGCAGCCCCTTAATTGTGATATAAAATAGTATTATCGCGTAGTAAAGTTGCCTGCATATATCTATTATTTAAAAAAAAAACGTAAGTAGTACCTACCTCATTTGTGTTTGAAACTAGTTACTGTACAATAAAGTTCAGTTTGCTCAAATGGGCTTTCCTCTACTAATTGGAATATCGCTTCACCATACACATTAGAAATTATTAGTAGGTAATTGTTAACAGTAAATGTTTACTAAGCAGAAACGTCCGCTAGCGAAATTCCACGATCATAGTGGAAGATTTTTTTTTTCCCTTGTTAGGCCTGCAGTGCGGCCTGTTACAAGTATGTTAATGGATGACCTCACTGGGAGCCTTATGGGCCGCCCAGGGGCATATTGAAAAATTATTCGCCGCGAGCAGGATTTAAACCCACAACCCCTGGAATCCGTCCATCGCTCTGCCAATTGAGCTAGCGTGGGTAGCTAATTGAGCTACCGTGGGTAGCTAGGTAGTTCAAATCCCGCTCATGGCGAATAATTTTTAAATTTTCCACTGTGTTCGAAATTTAGGTAATTGTTGTTAATGTGACTTGCGCGCTAAACTTCATTAGGTAAATGAATGATAGCCGAATGAAGACATTATATTATTTCGGTTAGCTGATAGGTGACCAATGTGACCATTGACGGAGATCTGTTCTAGTCCCTCAGCACTACATGAACTACCAAACAAAATTGTATTGTTTAACGCCAACTTATTCAGTCTACAAGAAAAAAATCTCTCCTCGTAAGTTAGCCATCCAGTGTATGAAGCGATCAAGCTGTTTGTCTTTGTTCTATGATTGTCTTTTTTGTATCGTTGGTCGAATTAATATTTCGCGTTTAGTGCGAATATTTACGGCCTTGGACGACCAACAAGTTTCCAAGGCGTTTCCGAAGATTGTAGCCGGTTTTAATGAAGCAATAGTCAATCATTATTATTTGTAGCCATTGAAATCATAAACATATAACGCTCACGCTATACTTAAATGACAAAATGTCGAAATCAATAGAATGTGGTGTCATATCGAACCGTCGCCATAAAGTTTAATTTGTAAGTCATTAAGAATAACTAACGGACATTTTTTTTTATGTATTTGTTATAAACAAAAAGTTGCTACGAATGTTCGGAAGATCTGCAACGAAGGTACTTTAATTTTAAATTCTCATAGAAAATTTGTGTCTTTTATTTTCGATTTACATTACTTACTAGATTCATATTTTTTTATTACTTCGTAATTTATCGCTAGTCTAGTTGCCCACGCTATTCCGCTCGCGTAATACAAAGAACGCAGGCGATACCGCAGGATAAAATATAGTTTATAAATACCCATCGCCCCTACAAACTAACTTTACCTCTTCATAATTATTATTGTAGAGTTATACATTTATGATTTGCGATTCATTTTACATATTTTTTTATAATAAAAGTAAAAGTAGGTTAGAGTCCGATCACTCAACTATATCTAGTGTGCTGAAGATATATTAAGAATTCCTTCTACACCAACTAACTGGAAGAAAGAATTGCAAATTGAACTCAAAGTAAATACGGAAAACCTAACGATATTGAAAAAACTGCAACCGCGAGAGAAGAAAATGAAATGTGCAAGAGCCAACATGATAACTCTATTACATAAAACCACTAACGAATCAGAATATTGACAGAAGGAAAATAAATATTAAGCTATTGGTAAAACAGACGCATGCGCTCACACACATAGACAGAGACACACACACACATGAAATAGAAATAAAATAATAAAAAAAATGTGTATAAAGATTATAAATAATAAAATTGTACTACAATAATTCCATTGTGAAATTAGTTATAAGTATTACATTGCGATGCCCTTGCAGGGTACATGTTTGATACATAAACTTAGTGTAACACCATTTAATCTTAACAACATGTATGCAATAAATGAATTAAATTGAATTGAATTAAGTAAATATCGTGGAAATTATACGTTGCTTAAAACCAAACAAATAAAAGCATAGCTAGTAAACCAATGCGAATTTTATGTGAATGAAAATTAAGTCAGTGATTATAAAAGCCTCCGTAGTAGAAAGAAAAGTAATTCGTAGTAAATATAATCACGGAAAAATATTAGCAATAAAAAGCAAAAACAAAATTGTATATGCTTAGCTAAAGTAAATTCAGCTGATTACTTTGTAACTTATTTAATTTATATTTTAAAGGCTTAGAGTGTTGGCCCGCTATCAATTATCCGAAGAGAATTTTGTGCGAACTGATGATGAGAAACTTTACAGGGTCATGAACACCCAATGAACATTACATGTACCTAATACGTGCGTGCATTAGATTATTTAGACCCACCAATAACTTATCGCCCACGTAAACCCGAACGTTAATTGTTACGTTATCGTGTCCAATAAATTAATAGCCTTTCCAGTATATCCTATAGGCAGAATTTATCAGCCAGCTAGACGATGAGGCGATTACGTCAGCTTGTTTTATGGTATCGACAAGGGCTCGATCTGTACGGGCTTGGGCGTCTTTACGACCCAAAGATTTCAAACGTATCCCATGGACAATGTATTCTTTAGTCGGTATATATGGTAATAACTCCGTTATTCAGCCTCATCCAGGTGTCCTCGCTACTCAGGACCAATAATAAACAAAATTACATTTAAAGAATATCTTATTTACATACCTATTATATCTATACCAAATATTGTCTTCGTATAATAGTAATGCTAATTGGAGATTATTGAAACATTAGTTTATTTTTCAATACATCATTATTATTACAATAATGCTGACCCTCACTCTAGACATTGTCTGTCCCGTGAGGGACAAAATGTATCAGTTTCTCGTACGAAAATTAGCAAACAAAGTTCATTAAACGTTACGATAGCTAAACAAAATACACCAAATGCAAACAGCCAGATAGCAATAATGGCGTTATTTTGCGAACGCGCTGGGACCAGTGGACGAAAAGATATAGAATGCGCGCTCGTTACAAATTTCTACCCAAACACGTGTTTTAAACCCGGTACGCGCATGTTTGAACTAAACGGCTGCGTGGCATCGTTTTGACACCCCGTCCCCATCCCTGAATAACGGCAATGGCACCCAATTCTGTGGGGCCATTTTGCGGCGCTACTTAGACTTCTATGTTTTTTTCGTTCGCTGGCTGGGACATATCAATTTTCATTATGGTTTTCAAAAATAGCAGTTCATAATGTTGATATGCCCTTAAGTGCGTTCGAAATTAACACAAAATCTCACTCAATGTCACTGCATAGAAAAATCTCACAAAGAAGGAGCGTAATAGTAAATAATATTACGCTAATTTGATCAAATCATAATAGCTTGTTGAACAAAATGTGAAGTTACTGTGAAAAGTCTAAATAATTCTGAAGAGCCAAGATTTACTGGTTGTTGCCGAGAAAAAATCTAAAAATGTCCACCCTACCGCTCATATACGCATCATTTTAAAATATATTTAGTTTTTATAAAATTGTCTTCAGTTTCTGTGAATATTCATAGGTATATTCGTCGGATGTATTTAAAACATACTAAAAAACTACACGCGATAAACGCCATTTAAGTTATTTTATTTAATACTAGCTTCTGCCCGCGACTCCGTCCGCGTGGAAATCGTTTATATCGCAGCTCCATACAAACTTCAACCCCCCATTTCATCCCCTTAGGGGGTGATTTCCAGGATGTAAACTATCCTATGTCCTTCCCCGGGCTTCAAAATATCTCCATACCAAATTTCATCGCAATCGGTTCAGCGGTTTAAGCGTGAAGAGGTAACAGACAGACAGACAGACAGACAGACAGACAGACACACTTTCGCATTTATAATATTAGTATGGATTTACTTATGTTGAGATACATATACGTTTTGGGAATGTACTGCAATTTTATCTCTGCAGTAGAGCTAATTATCAGTACTTTTAAACTTACGTCCATCTCACCAGAGCGTATATCCAAAATTGGCTCCAACTAAAAATCTTTGTAATATAATAAAGTATGCTCAATTATTTCGCAATTAAAAAAATCAAAGTCGTTTCTAAATTAAACATTAACATCGATTTTTACTTAAATTTGAAATTCTATCTTTCATTTACAGTTCGTAAAGTGGACAATGATGATGATGATGATAGTATCTTCTTATTCCTCATTAAAGACCATTGAGGGTTTTTCATCTAGTTCTAGGCGACTTGATAATACTGGGAATAAGAAATTGAGAATGATGTAACATATTTTCGCTCTAGCTTATATAAGCCAGAACGAAAATACGTTACAACATTCTCATTTTCTATTTAGAAAGCTTTTTTTATGCAACCAGTCTGGGCCTTGATTGAATCGGTTTGGTAAATAACACTCACAGTAATAGAACATTTGGTTTTGGTACAGTAATATTGTTCGGCGTTCCCCTAGACTTGGCTTTTAGGGATGTAGCAAACTCCGAATACCTCGAACTTCTTACTATACATACATACACATCGAACACTACACCACATATACTACACTACACTACATATACATCGAACTTCTTACTACATATCTCAATAGACATAACAAGGATACAATAACTGGTTAGGGATACCTATTAAGTTTTCTTTTGCTTTAGTTATTTTGCTATAGTACGTAAGTATCATAACTGTTGTTAAATCTAAAGTCTAGATAATTTTAATTATATGTTATTAAATAACAAATAAAAATGGTCGTTCTAAAATTTCACTTTTGGTACTAGCCTATTTTACAGACTGTACTTTTTTATATAGTCATGACCTACCACATTACCAGGTTTATCTTGTGTGGTTTCAGAGTTGCTTTGACCACTTTCTATCTCCATAATCAGACCAGCTTTATGGTAACAAAATTTTGAATTGTCATTTCACGTTCACAAGTGTAACTTACACAATTTCAACTCGATTGGGTTTAGGAATTTGGTCAAATGTGTCTTGAAAAAAACTTAATCTTGTAAAAAAATATCACTATACTATATTCACTACTTTCAATGTATAAGATGGACCAAACAAAAATAATCTTAAAACCTAAGTCAATCCTTGCAATAAATTAAAATAAAAATAAAAATTATTTAATACGGATATCAAAGACCCATAAGAATACAATACAATTAAATCAATGTTAAATGGAATAAGAAATAAATTACAATGACTACACTCATTTTAATTCTCACTGTCTGCATCATTCTCATCCCTACATATCCGATACCTAATGTACGGATCCTCTAAGCGAGAGTATCGATAAACCTTTGTTGGAGCTATTTGAACCATTCGGCTGCTAGAGTTCCCTCAAAGCCGTAGCACGTAAATTGCACATATCCTTATCTTCTATGTGAGGATCCTTTTAAGTTATGAACTCTCGATGTAATGTTAATACACCAAGAGCAGTTGACTAGAAACAGCGTTTTTATTCATCCTACTATATCCTACTAATAATTATACATGCGAAAGTTTAGATGTTTGGACGTTTGGATGTTTGTTACTCAATCACGCAGAATCCGTTAAAAGATTAAGTAGAAGTTTGGTACTCATAATATAGTGTTTAGCCTGGATTAACATATTGACCACTTTTTATATCAGGAATCATCCCCTTAGGGGAGGGGGGAGAGTTGTATGTAGCTACGATATATAAAGGAGTTCCACGCGGACGAAAGAAGCTACTCCTACTATAATATTATAAATGCGAAAGTTTGGATGTTTAGATGTTTGTTACTCAATCACGCTTAAACGGCTCAACTGATTTCGATTAAATTTTACACGAAGATAGTTTATAGCCTGGTTTAAAATATAGGATAGTTTTTATCCCGAGTACACGCAGACGAGTCGAGGGCGGAAGCTAGCATAATACTATAAATGCGAAAGTTTGGATGTTTGTTACTAAATCACGCAAAAACGGCCGAACGGATTAAAATTAATGTTAGTATACAAATAGAGTATAGCCTAGATTAAAACAATGATTAGCTATATGCAAAAATTATATCGGAAACATATTTATGCAACCCGCTTCAAACATAAGTACCAATGTTACAAATTTTCTAAGATCTCTTGAGAAACACCTAGCTAGCTCTTAGACTATAAATGGTAATGAGACAGATGAAATTGAACTTGCCTCGTGAAATTTTGGATTATGATTTTGTGTAAGGAGCGCCAAGCCATGCTTTTTACGCGTACGGAATTCGGTAAGCGAAGGGGAATTTTATGTGTTTCGATGTTTAATTATATTTTGATAGCTTCTTACGTATTTACTTTTCATGTAACATACTCGTATCACACGATATACTCGTAGTCTTACATACATACATGTCGTTTACCCACGGTCTTTCATTGGCTCTTCCTGTGTCATTTTTCATACATTCTATTCGGTTTACGGTACACTTGACATGTTACATTTATCTTTACTTTCTACAGGTTGTTTTTTAATCGAGAATTTGTAGTATAAATAAATAATGAGCATCACCCGCAACTCGTTCGTCAACATCATAAACACAGATTAGTATACACCAAACATTAAATCCTACTAAAAATCAACAGAGATTTACAACTAGTTGACAAAATCTGTTGAAATCCATAACTATCCATAAAAATACTTTAACATAAAGTCGTTTAAATTTATACTACGAGCAGAATCGTATCAAGTTTCAATCAAAGGCCTTAGTGCTGATAATGATCTTTCATCTCCAGTTTAAGCTGACCTTCCTTGGCCCGATGCTCTTTAATTAGAGGGAGTAGGAGGGGAGGTCCTTAGAACTATCAGAGCTCTAGTTAAGATAGTCGCTCGTGATAATTACTACCTTTCCAAACCAGTTTCCTCAAAAGCCTTTCATAATGATGTTTGCGGTATACAACTTTATATATAGCGAGTTAATTATTTAGAAGTTGTTATTGTTTATTGTCGCGTAATGTCGTTAAAGCGAACTACTTTAGAACTCGTGTAAGTAATTTGAATGTACTTGATGGTGGATGTTGGTCACATTGTAATATAATCACATTGTAGTAATATCGTCACTTGAAATTGGTTAAAAAGGAACGTTTAACACACGTGTATGATATTAAGTTCTCAAGCGATGAAATGTGATCCTGATTGTATCTTATACAAGGATGCAATCTGCGTGAAGGTAGGTACTTATATTCTTATTGTAAGTTAGTTACATATATATAAACAACATCCCAATTGCTTGGATATAAATATCTGCGTTACGTACTAAGTTTTATATTTTAAAATAGTGATTTAAATTATACTTAGATACAGGCAGAGTTTATAAAGATTCTCTAGACCTTTTGGTAGATCAAATTTTAGTAATCAAATTTTTGGAAATTACTTACCAACATAAGGTCCAACGGAAGTTCCAAAAACCGTACCTAATTTAATATATTCTACATACAAGGGTAGAAATCTTACGTGACTTGCAACCATCTTCGGTACAGCCATAAAAGAAACGGAATTAAGTTGCATTCAAATAGATTTCTCCAACACGCTATGCGATACTAACATTTTGACTAAAACCGTCATTTATGGTGCAAGCCATTAGGTGCGGCATATTTAGAACCCACGCCGTGTCGTGATGGACCCGTCTATCCACAACTTATTACCAGAAACTCTTATCTCACTATTAGATCATTGCAATACGTACCTTATTCTCGTAGAGAAAAGTGCAGATTCAAAGTAAATTGAATTGAATACACGAGCTTCAGAAAGGAAGTGGATGCTTTGCTCCTGGCGATCAAACACTGAAATTGTGCACGTTGCGAACCCGTTTTGGACATATCTGAGAGCACTGCCTTTGCCGCTGGTGCATTAAAATTTTCTGTGAAATTTAAAACCTTAGGTGGAAAATTTTCAAACATGAAGAGCTTCAGGTTACAATCTGGAAGCTTGTGAGTACGGTATTATTATGTGATCAAACGTTTTAAAGCTTTACCTACGTTTGTTTTCATTGTAAAACTTAGAACTAAACTCTTATCGGCGCACCATTTGTTTCATTGTCAAGTACAGAGACAATGGAAAACAATATTCTAACACCGTTCAAGTAATTAATAACTGACTCTGAAAAGGAATTTTGAATATCATATATAACGTATAACATATTCAATACCATATCAATATTCACCGTCCTGCCAAAGTTGGCACAAAGAGCCCATTGGAAACTGTTTAGAGTCTCCCTTTGTAACTAAACTTAGATTAATTTCTAAGTTCATTCTAATTGACCAAATTATTGTTGGAAACTCGCGTTTACGGACGCTTAACGAGTTTTATGGCCAATAAGGTATTTTATGAGTATTGCCGCAGTAAATAACAAGTGCTCCTGAAAAGGCTAATGGCAGGCTTAGGCATATTCACCATAAGAAGCAATTAAGCTGCTTTATTTCTTTCATTAGATTTCGTTTCAGTTAACGCTATATTTATGGGAGAAAGTTTCTTTATTCGTCGAATAGTTTCCTGGGAAAGACGTTCATCAGTGAACTTTGTTCCACAGTTTCCCGCTTCGAGTCCAAGTGCTAATTCAATTAAAAGAAATTCCGGATTTGACTTTACAATGAATTTTACTTTATTTTGTTTGAGTAATTACATTTACCTCTACGCTCGCCCGGGGAGTAATAAGCTGTGCAATAAAACCGGGTACTAGCGCGGTTTGGTAAAGCCGTTTCGTTTTTCGTTTAAAATTTTACTAGACCTTATTTATGCGGATGACAACGGAAGTCAGATTTCGGTGCGTTCTGGAATATTTTCGGCGATGACACGATAAGAGTTCTAGGCCAGATCCTTGATAATATTTGCATTTTGCGTGCGACGGAATTTACGTGGTTCGCTCAAAGACGTCTTTATCCTTATATCGCTTTGATAAACGATGCGGAGAGCGAGATTTCTGTACTAAAGTTCATTGTCCATGTTTCAGTAGATTTCATGCGTTTCTCACGCAAGCACCGACCGATCTGCGTCTGTCTCCTGAATACTAATAAGTTAATCTTTTATATCACGTTTTTGTGAAACAAAGAGATGAGGGCAAGTATGAGATAAAACGGCTAGTTTATCTAGAGCCGTCGTTAGCCGCGCGGATTCCCTCGACAGCCTCGGATTTCGAATTGGAAAGAGGGGCAAGGGAGCTCTTTCATATGGTTTTGAACTGCGGTGGTCGAGTGTGAGCCTGTATTAAGCAGCAGCGGAATTATGAAGCATGTGCTCTTTGAATACTAAACGGCCATTTTGAAACGCCGGTCCGGTGGAAGCAAAGCGACCGTGGCAGCGGCATTCATAAAGATACCAGTGTGACTAATGTCGATTTTTTTGTACCCTAATATCTCGTATTCATATGTAAATAGAGTCATTCTCGGAGCCATCGGTGAGGGCGATAACGAATGGGTATAAATAATATAGTTTGTTCTATTTGAAAAGTTGAAGCATTTTGTAGTTCGACTACTGTGCTGCGAATTGATGATGTGTCGTTTAAGTTAACTGGGATCGCAATGTTTGTTATATATCAGCGCTAGTAACGAGGCAAGAGAACAAATGAATCGATTAAGTATTAACAGATAGTCTGCACAAGGAGAAAACACAAGTTTGTAAAGGACGTTTCAGCTATTTAGTTCTTATGCAATCTAAACCCTACTGCCTTATGGCCTGGTTACACATTTATTAGTTGTTCATGTGAGTGTATACAATTTTCACTCACACTTGCAGTAAATGTATGAATTCTTGGTAACCTACCACCCATATCAGGCCATAGGAAGATTGACAGACTTAGCTGTCACGTCTCTTTCCGGCAGCTGGTTAGCATGGCGTGATTTTGTATAGGAATTTGCAAAGCGTTGCGAACTACCCACATGTAATTTTCAGGTTAGTTGGTCTATCAGAAATTGTACTTTCGTTGATGATCGTTAATTAGCGAGTCAGTGTATTAAAAAAACCAGTGATTTTTAATAGTCAGGAAATTGAATTACGGAGAATTAATTGTTTCTTATTTGGAGCTAAAGCATCCACAAAGTTTTCCAAGTCTGTTTCTGTGTGTTCTGCCCCATACCTTCGCCAAAACATTGTAATTCAAATTAACTTTGCCGATCTTACTAAGAGATAGTTTAAAATGCATAGTTCGTGAATGTTTCCCCTGGACATTATATTTTCCCAACCTTAAGGGCCTTTCCCTTGCCAGTTAAGGTCTTAAGTCCCAAGGGATGGAAGGGTTCAAGTCCACGTAGGTCGATGCTCGGGCACAAAAGGGCTGCATGTAAAGAGTACATGTAACCTTAGACGAAGATACACATCTGTTGGGTATTCGGAGGAATTCAATTTAGAATTGGCGATAACAGTGAGCTCATTTACGAGGTTAAACTAGTTATATAGTATGATAAGTTCTTTAAATATAAAATTTGTGATGAGGCCAGAATGTTATAACTGCGCTTAATGCCTTTATAAGATAGCGAGATTATAGTACTACCCTTACTACTACCCTTTGGTTTGGTACTAACCTTTTGAGTATAGTTTTAATAATTGCTATTACTAACATAATTATGTGTCCTGTTACACGGTCAATAAATGATTTTTATTTATTTTATTTATAGTGGCTAATAGTAAACATTAACCGCAAACTGAATCTTAACTACTGGACGTTGGTGAATTATGCGTTACCTACGTAGTGATACGCAGACCATTAAAAATTAAACTTGAGGCGATAGGAGGTCTTTTCGCTAAAGAGCCATCTTTTACAGATAATTTGACTGTGAAACAGCAAATTTTAATTGTAACCACCAAATTCTATTGATATTCCGGCCGGAAAATCGAAAAATTTGTTGCCAAACGAAGGGAAATTGGAAGTATCAAAATACGGCCGACATCATTTGTATGTTCACGGCGTCTCTAAACGGCCTGTACTGTTTTGAATAAATCTTTAGATTAAATACTAACTGAATAAGAGGAGCTCGTTGGTCCCTGCCGTGCCTCGAGGTAATGATTACTGAATTGAAAAAGGTTATATTGATTGGCATTTGAAGAGTTGGAGTCAAGTATTTAGTTATTGGAAAATATGTTTGCATATCAAACTGTTTAAAATAACGGTCTTTAATCAAGATGACAATTTGCTACCTTAGAATTCTTCGTTCAGATACATAACACTAGTTTCCCAAAATAGTTAGTGACGGACGTCTACTACAAATGTTCCTTAATTACACTGTTCTTCTAGTAGGCTTGCTTGTGTTCTAAAATTCTCAAGCTAAGGGTCTGTTCTTCTAAGCATTTTCGTCTTAATCTGTGACACAAATCTCACCGCGTGCTATATGAGATTATACTGACAGATAGACGGTTTGAAAGCGAACTGCATAATAACGATCATATTTACATTAGTAATGCATCTTTCATACAAAAATACCGTAATAAAATCCCACAAGAACCTTCAAATGCTTAAAATAAATATCATCATTGAACATTCAAAAACTCACAAATGTTTTATGGTCATTAGGAATGATTTTTTTTGCGAAGTCACGATACTAGAATCATTATATCATTAGCGAAATCAGTTAGCTACAATGGCAGGTGTTTACTAGTCTATTAGTCCGGTTACGTCCTTATCTAGTTAAATAATTCAGCCCGATGTCACCTCATTAGTGTTTAGTCAGAGGAAATGCCACAAAAGTCATAAATGAATAAGAATGCCGCGAAATATCTGGGTCCTTATAAACTTTACCGTTAACTTATGGACGATTTAAGCGTCGAGGTCGAAGATAGTTGAAACATAGTTGAGACCATATTTTCAAACAAGATAATATGTAACAAAATGTCGTTCCGGTATGGATGAAATCATTTATGCTTTTCAGGCATCCAAAATGCCGTACGCGACTAAAATAAATTGAAATATTTAGACTCGAATTTTTATCACAAAGCTTCACGTTTCATGTGTTAATGTATCAACAGTTCTAAACGGTAAAATTATTGCCCTATAAAGAGTTTTGTGACACGCAGGACTAGCTGGTGAGACTTTAATGGGTAGTCAATGGAGAGGCAAGGTGAGCACACAGGATATCACGCGATATGTCTTTCGCGAAAATTCATTATGTTTCTTCTTCTCTTCTTAGTCACTTCACTCTTATCAACCATTGTAACTACATACTTATACCGTTGAAACAGTGATAGATAGATAGACTGAAAAATTATTTATTTCGTTGTACAGCGTTCGATATATTATAAGTAGCGTCCGGAAGAGCCCACATTTGACCGTTCCCGTCATTAAATCTGGTGAATACCGCTGACTCACGTAGCACAATTACACCTAATGAATTGTCTAATTCCCGCCAGACACTGACAGCATATTAATAGGCTCAGTTATGTATGGGATTCCTCTTAAGATACCACCGTTAAATGACTTAAGTCACTGTAGGATTGATACTGAGATGAAATGTTTTTGAAAAGAATTTGACGCTTGCGTAGTGTAATATAAAAGCATTTGTAAGTCTTTGTACGTGAATATTTTATTTGTTACTATTGTGTGTGCTAGTCAAAGTCGGACTCTAAATCATTCAACAAAAATAATACGAAATAAATATTAATATCTCATGTCTCATGTAGTTTATAAATTCATGTAATTTGTAATTTAACTCTTGAATTCTGCAATATTTCTCGTCCTAACTTACACTTGTATGGTTAAGTTAAATTACACCAGACAAGGATAACTAAAATATTGCGTGTAGTATGGTGACCTAATAAAAACGGATTACTCTTACACACTTACTTATGCCTCGATGATGGTAAACAATCATACAGACGGATGGCCTAACTAGTCACCGTAGCCTATGGACGTTTACGACTCAAGAGAAGCCACAAGCGCAATCGTTTTCATCATTATCAGCCTGTAATCGCCTACTGCTGAGCCAATGCTCAGGCCTAGTATGCCTCTCTTGAAGTACGCCGATGGATTCGCGGTAATTTTTCATGTAACTACATCCTTTATCAATTTGAGGCATGGTTTGCCGGCAGCTAAATACATTTGCAAGTTCATCACCCTCAAGACATGCGTACGACAGACACTCACCAAAAAGGACACTTGGTGGACCCAACGGAAGGCCAGCGCCGGCTGCAACGCACAGATTAACTTTTTCTTTTGTCTTTGCCTTGTATTAGTGCGTCACGAATAAATGTTTGATTCTAAAAAAATAGTTTCTGTCTCAAAAATGCCCCGCCATGCCGTACAACGGCGGCTTGCGCTTGGCTAGAATCAAAATACTGTCAATAAATTGTTACTCGTGCTACTATTCTCAGTTCGACCGATCACGTCGTCGAAGTGAATCAATTGGCCGCAGTAATGAAGACATTACTGTCCGATTCCCTGTAGATATCTATCTGTAATCGTAGTTGCATCACGATCGTGTGGAGCGTTCGCAGAAACATTCGCTTGATGACGACTGTATTTAGTGTGATTCGTGAGAGATTTTGAAGTTTTTGCCGCTAAGGTTTTTGCTAATTTTGTTGCAGTTATTCAACGAATTGGAAAATATCAATTACCTACTAGATTTAAGACCTATACACACATTGTAACTAATTCATAGGAGTTTGTGTTATTTACTATTATCAAAGTATACGTCTTTAGTACCCATAGTAGTTAGGTACTAGCTTTGCTTAGTTTGGGACTAGGTCGATTTGTGTAAGATTGTCCCCTAATATTGATTATTATTATTATTATACAATAACATACGTTTACAATGGACAAACGGATAAACATACGGTTAAAATGTGTGTCGAAATCGAAATAATGCCGCGCTTTCAAATTGAGTTCCTCATTGCATTCAAATTTTTTTAAAGAAAGTTTGTATATAATTCCCGTTGTTTTACTCTACATGATGCTAATTGTTGAAACATTTATATTGTAGAGGACTAAAAAATTGCCCTTCTTACTCTTTTATATTTACCATTATTTCAAAAACAGAATCACGATTATCAAATCGTCAACTACTTACTCGTGATCGATCAAATTACATTAATGGCATGACAATTCGACCATTTTTCTAAAACGCTATTAACATGTTACGCCGTGGTGTCACGACCAGTCAATATTAGTCACGTACTCAAAAAAATCCATCGGAACACTATGGCGGAGAATGTTGACCACTCGCTGAGACTCTTTGTCTTGCTCATTGTCTTTGTAAAGGCGGACACAAAAGTCTGAATGGTGCTACAAAATAACCAATATACAACTTCCAGCGACGAAATCAAATGCTACTGCAATCTCATCTTTAACTCCATCTAATAGGACATCTACAAGATTATCTCATTTGCAAGATCAGTTTGTAGCAAACACTTGTAACTTGTCATAGTTGTCTGTTAATTTGGCTTGTGGTACGTGGGTTCTTTTCGATACGCAGAAAAGGTTTCGAGTGGTGAAACATAAAAAGTTTGTCAGTCTTTCTTTTATTGCATTGATTACTCTTTTGTCTCATTTATTACGGTACAGCTTTTATGGTACTCGTTAGTTTTTGTTATTTAGCACTGTAGTACGGCCGTGTATAAATGTTGCTTTAGATATTTAAGGCTTGTACTTTACTATTTTTACGTCACACCTGTCGCTTAAGTGGCTATTACCGCCCGGTACGCTTACAGAAAATCCCAATTCCTAGTGAGTGAGAGACGTAAATTGTTATACTCACCGCGTGCAGTACTAAAGAAAGCCTCAGATCGCAATGTTTTACCTCCCTAGTTTAGTATTGCTATTACACCGTTATGTATAAAGTAGCTTACTATTATAAACCTGATACTATCAAAAACCCGAATCAGAAACTCGATAAAGGCACCTAAATTAAATGTGTTTCCAAACCACGTCGCAGGTACATTATACATTATTACCGATACAGATCTAAATCAAAGGCCCCAAAAGTTTGTCCCGAATACTAATAAAGCAATGGGATGGCGCGGTGCGGCCTCAAAGGGTCTGACTTCTGAGGACCAGGAAACCAAAGGAACCGTTTAAAGTTCTACACCTACCTTGTAGATGATCCACATTATAATAAGGAAATGGATTCTAGCTTTTGGTTTGGGTAAAAGTCTAATACACAGCCGGATATTAATTTCCGGATTCATACCCATGTTCTAATTAATTAATATATTACGCAATTACGTTGTGTAAAAGGTACTACGGTAAACATGCAAGAGTTTTAATAATACGAATGAATTAAATTGATGATAAAATGATCAAAAATGCATAAAAATTAAGTTCTTATGAAGCAGATTTTTCTGTAAAAAAAAAGCACTGTATACATATATTATCTATTTGTTAAGATAAATGAAGCCAAAGATTTAAGTGACTGACCAACTCACAGCAAAGTACTTTACACTTTGTTAAATAACAGCGAGATATTTATACGTTGCCTATAAGATGTTAATCTAACGTCGATAGGGCAGGTACGAGGTGCCCGAATAAAACCCGAATAGTTTTTACGCGGCGCAGCCTTTGAGAGCGTTTGAGGGTTAAATTCGCTTTCACGCTAAATCAGTTTGCGCGAAACCCTTTTGATTTACAAAAAAAGAAGTTTAAAAAGGTCCGGTTTAAAAGCTAAGCTTTCGTAAAAAACAAGTAATAGTATTAATTTGTATTTAAGAGGATTTCTTTCTGATTGAGCCGTCAAGTGAGATGAAGGGATTTTAAAGGCTTTGCGGTGTTTCAAAGTTTAAAATATAATCGATTTAGCAGTTTACAATTATTGTTCAAGTGGAAAAGCAATTGGTTCTTTCTTCTCCTTCATCTTTCAACTTCATCAGAAAATGACACCAAATCTCACTCCCTAAAACAAAGTTTTTAAATATATATATATATATATAATTGTAGGTATCAACGTAAACACTGTGTACTGTACATCTTCTTCCATATTACCATCTATCTCCGTACACGGAGTTCAAAGTTAATAAATTCATTACTCAAATAGAGTGAGCCATTAGAATAAATCAAAAGCAGAACAGAGACAAAACACGGCAACAAAGGGTACCACGATGGGAGAAATCACGATCTACCGAACCCTCGGTTCGTGATAAAGTAACTGTGGAATGGTCACGAGGCAGATTTATTTCCTGTAACCCGTTTATAAATCAACGCTTAAAACTGCTGTATTAATATTTATTGGTGATACAATTACTGTTATGGCTTTATCGATTATTTTGTTATCGTCGTGTAGTGATTCTTGATCGGATAGTTTAATTGGTTAGCCGTTGTTAGTGCATATATGTTATTGATCTTGTTGTACTGAATCGCCAAACATAGTAAGGTAAGCAAAAACCGCGGTGCGAACTTCAAATGTTGATCTCGAATTTGAGCATGCTATGATCCATCAACGGTGCAGATCTGCCGTCTTTATTCAAAGCAACCATATCGAGGACAAAGAGGGCAAAAAAAGCGCGAAACTGGCAGGGTAAAATAGAGAAACCAAACGCCTTGTAACCCGATGCTGTAGAATCATGACGTTTGTTTACGCCCTGCGATAACCTTTTGTCATTGGTGTTGGCGGATTTTCTCCATGAAACGTCGTGTGGTGACAAAACAAAACTATTATAATTCATATTATTTTTGACATGTATAAAATAATAAATGAGTATGAGTAAACATAGGTATTACAAATTAAAAAGAAACATTAAATATCTAGAAAAGGAATGAATAAAAGAAGATATATAATTATATAGGTATCTGAAAGAATATCTTAAAATATCTCAGGTAAAATTCTCTTATTCATTGCGCAAAGAAAATACGTACTTTATAATAATAATAATAAACCATTTATTTCAGGCATCTAAGGCCCATAGTTACAAATACCTTAAAGACTAACATACATACAATTATAAAATTAAAAACGAATTATTATTTAGGCGACGAAACAGTGTGGCTCCGTTGCGTCGTCACCTCCGGTGTAGAATTCGGTAGGTTGCCCCGGAACCGCCGAAACACGACACCCTTTGGCCAAAAGTCAGCACTCGCGATGGTCTCCTTTATGAATTGAAAATCTTGTTAACTGTCAGAAATGTGAATAGATGCATCATCATTTATATTTTCCGGACTATAGCATTAACCTTTTACCAATGTTATAATATGGCACATTTTGCATGACGGATTATCCACTGAACCATCTGCTTTCAACAATAATACTATATCAAACAATAAAGCGTGTTTATAAAAATCTTTTCATCCGACGAAGGGGTTCCATAGTAAAAGGATGATAATGGAACGTGCAGTCGACACATGTAACTTGATTCCGTGGTATGGAGCAGTTTATTTACCACCGCGGATATTATACACTATATCTGTATTTTATATCGCAAAATATTTTCGTACGGTCTGAGAATTTGGTGAGAAGATTTCTGTATTGTGAATTTGTTGAATTTCGACGCCAACACAACAGTTTTTGCAAAGAAAGGAATACAAATTCAAATACATAAAGATCAAATCCTCAATTGATAACGTTTTCTATACCGTCTGTAATAAAAAATTAATCTTATACTGGCAAATGAAATAAGGTCTAGTTTTCCCTATGGGTTGGATGGTCAGATGGCAGTCGCTTTCGTAAAAACTAGTGCCTATGCCAAATCTTGGGATTAGGTGTAAAAGCGGACCCCGGCCTCCTTTAGGGGCACAACAGGGAATAATGCTAGGAGGATGATGACTGTCAAATGTCAACTAATTATTAAGTAAAATAATACTTCAGATTCTAATGAATATCGGTTTCATCCTCAAATAAAGTGTAATATTATTATATCTGAAGACAACTGAATACGAGTACGTCAATATGTAAGCAAAAACCTCAATTTATAAATGTGTAGCAAAACCCACCGATTGCTTGAAGCATTTTTTGCGTTCAGTACCTACCTCATTCATCCCTCCTAAATATGATACCCACAGGAGTGGATTGCCAACAAAAGACCATCCTGATTTTGTTTTGACTAAAATCGAAAAGGGAGAAAGATCCTATTTCAGTAAACTTGTTTGCCATGGTAAACATTTCTTTGTAAATCATTTTAACCGTTTATTTTGCAGACGAACCGAGATTATGTTTATTACGCGTTTATAAAAATAAAACGTAATATCTTCAACTCAAGTTTCATCAATGATTTCGTATTTCAAAAACACAACTAATTTTAATAGTTTTATTTCATAATATGCACAAAATACTAAAGTATTATCAGACCTTTACAAAATCTTATATCTCCACATTTCGGCAAAAGACACAACGGTCCCAAATAAAATGTGGTACAGAATTTTTTCGTTCCGGTGTCCAAATGGACTATTTGCGGTCGGATGCCTTTACGCAACAAATCTGCTTTTGTGTTCTCACAAAACTCCGGAAGTCTGTCAAGGTAGGATTTATAAAATTTCGCACATAGATGACAACAAATAGATACTGTATTATTCAGTGAATACTGTCCCAGCGTTGATACTATAGGCCATAATGGACCACAACATGGGCTCATTTTTTATACGCTTCCTCTGCTATTGAATTTGGATCAGCTTTTTTTGGTATCAAAAGAAATACAGTTTTGTAGGGGAGCGAATCGAAATGTTACCTAAGATTTTCATAAATCCTATAAGATGTTTTGGAAGCTATGCGCCCTTATATTAAGATGTGCGTTGTTTGATATTATTGATGTTTTTTTATTGGCATAGGCGTTTTTTTGCTTTGTACGTTTTTTAAGCTGATATTAAGCCTATTCGTGTCTTCTGAAAGGTCCAAATCCAATTTTGTATTTGAAATCGGAATATGCTTCTTGTTTGTTCACATCTTATTTACGATGTCTAATTAACTTATTAATGGAAGAACATGAACTAGATCAACCACTTGAAATTTGCTCTTATTGGTTTGGGCCACCTGCTCGAAAGCATACTTTAAATAACCAGCATCTATTTAAGTATAATTTATGAACTTGGGTGCCTTTTTGAGCTCAAGTGGCTCTACGTACACCTTTTATGCTTGCCGTCTTGTTAATACAGACATACGAGTAATAACTGAGTTTCTTAAACTATGTTCTAAGCAAAAACAAATTTATAACATAGGTATTTTTAAATATTTTATTGAAAACAATTAATTCACGGAATGCAATGTGCCAACTTTATTTACTATATTAAAGAAGAATACCTTTCAGCTTTGGGGCAGGTGATTGCACTGGACCCATTTATACCTAACTTTGGTGTTGTAGCTAACTCTAGTCAAAAAGCCGAAAGAATGGTGAAATTGTCCCGACCTTTTCTTATAATAGAAGCGATCCACAAAAACTTACTGGCGACACTCGATTCAAATCACGCGGAAACTGACAAACGTCCAGAATAATATTTTATTCGATGTATCTATTCGTGTTACTATCAAAACGTCTTATACTTCAAAAGAATTTTATCGTGTTACTACTTTGTGACAGTTCGCCATAACCGAAGCAAATTGCCCGGGCGGATCGGTGTGTCACTTTTTTTTCTTCATTCAGTCCCTACTCAGCTTGTTGACATTTTGATGCATGATCGGTTCTCTGGCTACAAACGATTGTATGACATACAAGATTGGACTGAGCTGTCAAATATTTGCTTGCATCCTGTTTGAGCATTGTACGCTTCTTGATCCTAGTTCTATCATTGATAACGTTAATGTTTTTTCCGAATAAGAGAAGAGAGCCGAGAAAGTAGATGAGGTCATCGTCATAGTTATCTTCAATTATCTAAAATTATCTATGTACAGAATCTTTTTACCACCACTTAGAGACAAAGCATTCCGTAGGAATTACGAAATAAATTTAATTTGGCTAGTAATCATAGTTTATCGAGCCTCTGATCAAAACGAATCCCTGAATTCCGCCGCTTAGCTCAGCGTTTGGGCCGTTCCCAAGTCAACAACGTTGCTAGAAATTCTTGAAATCTCTGCGTTTCTTCTAGATTATTCGGGCCATAATTTTTCATTCTTAATGTCCGAACCAGGCAATGAAATGCTATCTGCGATGCACTTAAGCTTTCTTTAATCCTGGTCTAAAGAAAATCCTAGCTCTCTTATACGAAGCAGCAAATAATTGCCTTGGTATGTGTGCTATAAACGAATACATTTTTCTGTTATTGCATCATCCACAGGTCTTCTTAAGCACAACTGCAACAAAATAAATCCATCATGTTTGGGAAGCCTCGAAATAAAAATTTCCATTGTGAGATTCTTGAGATTTACACTTTCATAACCTTATCGCTTAATGGAGATTGTTTAAAAACAGTGACAGCAAGTCCTTATTATTATTGTAACTTACTTTATTATACTTTATGCATCAATTACACTAGCTGCCTAAAGTGTATACGGAGGCGCTACTACTTCGAATAAAATCTGTGTTTGAACTTAGTCGAATATATTTCGATTCAATATTTGTATGGCTGCCATTTGAAAGCTGATCAAATAAAGTTGTGACATTATTGCTTGCGGTACTGGGAACATGAATTGGAATTGTTTCTCGAACAATCGTAGGAATTATTTCGGTTCTTGGTATTCCGTTCGTAAAACACTTGTTATACGAATGGACTTCAAGAATAGTCTAAGTAATAGTTATTGTTGAAAAATGGAACGCGTATGTTATGTATTGTTAGAGCCTGCATAGCAAGTTATGTTTTGTGCTCGCTGTAATGAATTTTGTGTGTGTCGTTATTATGTAATGCCAGAAATGAATTCGCTTCCCGGAAATAAAATATGGTTGCTAAAATTAGCAAGCCGCTAATAAGTATTATATTTCCGTAAATGACACTGTTTATTTTATACCTAAATGAGGCAGCATATTCATTGCAATTACTACTACCACCACAAATTCTCTTCTCGACGTCAACCGATAAGAAGGTGACACAATCTCGACGCAATCTCTACTAGTTTATTTGATTTCATAATGATACCTAGATCGTGCTTTTTCCTGCATTAGTATGCAATCAGTGTGGTCTAGTCCAGATAATCTAATAGATTGTGGGGTGTAGATTGGAGTTCGATATCAAATAAGTTAAGTCTAATAAATAAGTAAGTATAAACTTGGTTTGTAGGTTTTTTTATCAGCTGAACAGCAGAGAGAAAAAAAACTCAGTAGTTGCATATTATTTATTATTATTATGGAATATTCAAGTTTGTTACATTAAGATCTTAATAGTACATTACTACGGAGGCCGGGAAGTAAGCTCGCTACGCTCGGCCGTCTATATGTACTCGGCTGGCAACCCCTTTTCACGCCGAGGTATGTATAGTGCTTTTCTCAAACATGCAATGAAATAAATTAAAAAAAACTCCAAGAAATAAAACTTTAATTTTCATGGCTGAACGCCGTCATCCTGTTACGGATCTCTTGTCTCGTTCCGCCCGAAACGTGACACTTCGAAGCCCATTATGAAGAACACAACGTCAATATTTAATTGCATGTTTGAGAAAAATAAATATGTTAGTAATTCAAACAATATTATTTTTAATACCCACTTTTCTACCTTTTCATATGAATTAGAAAACGATAACATTTGCTACATTATTATTTATATCAGTGAGCTTGATAGTAAAGTAAAGAGGACGTTTATTTCAATTTTCTGAAGATGTTACCTAAAATTTCCTCCAGAACTCCAGTATTATCGAAAACATACCTACTGCAAATCCCTGAGCGTTTCTTCTTCATGTTTATAGTCTCAGAAATAGCGTGATTCCACTCGTTTCCCGTCAGATGAACTTATAAGAGGTCCCTGGGATCTAGTTAAGTTCAATTAACTATTCTTCGCGTACGTAGTAAGGGACTTTTTGCTTGAGAAGACTTGTTTAATGCCTACTTTTGGTTAACAGAAGATTTAGTCTCGTTTGTTCCGTGAAGGTCCTACTGGCCGTTAATAGGCATTTAAAGACAGGACAAAATATATAAAATGGATTCATCTATTTATTGTGAAAAACATGCACACGGAAAGAAACATAAAATGATCTTGTCTCGACAAAAAGAGCTCGAGTATTACGAATAGACTACTTTTTGCAACTTGAAACTAAGAGGCAATAACTCTATCATTTTATAATCGAAGTTAATTCTCGTATACTTTTATGCACAGTTATAATTATAAACCTTCTTCAAAAATGAGTAACAATTCTAACAGTAAGGTGTCATTTCGCCACTCTAAATACAACCGTAATAACAGTTGATTGTAATGTTCTATGATTTATTTGAAAGCATTTGAATCGTAAAGATTTACAACTCTGCAATTATTGGAATAATGGTGGGATAATACTTTAGAGTAGAACAGATAAACTACACTAAAAGTGTTTTAAGTACCTGCCTATAGTTGACTATAGACAAGTACATCAAATTCTCCTCCTCGTCTAATTATTATACTGAACTGTATTCTGAATATATATCCAAAACTTGGTATAAGTGCTAGTTCATGCAAAACAGCTTTCATTTATCGTCATGGATAATAGTATACATAGTTAATCAAAAATATTGTTTCAGAACTTCATTTCATTCTCTTCGTTATCTATTCTATTTCAGTGTCAATATATTTATTTATGTCAAACAAATTTGACAGATTGCAATTATACTATTCGCGTATAGTTCTAATTATCTGTCATTATTCCATAATTAGGAATTCGTTCCACATTAGCTTAGCACTATCTAGAGTGTATTTATGTTGAATCGAACGCGTTTTGCAGAGTACTTTGCTCGAGATATAAAGTCCAACTTAATTGCTTGATACAAAATGTGTTCCAGTACTTTGCTTATAATTACCGCGCTTGAGTATTAAATATCTCGCCTTGGGAGCGAGACAGGTTCATTAGTTGATCAGGCTTATGCGTAAATTTATTGAGATTGTAGACATTATGCAGAATTTGTATCAAACCAGCTAGTCATTAGAGCCGTCAGTCGAAATACGTAGCTCTATTTTGATATTTCCCATTATTTTAATTGCATAGTAATAAAATCGATTGTATCGATCATTTTGGCACTCTTTGGGAGAGGCCTATGTCCAGTCAGTGGACTTCTTTCGACTGATGATGATGATGTAAATCTTTTGTCCCGTATGTTTTACTTGCGTAAGTATCCGAGTAGCTCGAATTAATTATAGCAGCAGGACATTTATTTTGCAAGGTTCACGTTTTCCATTAGAGCTACTGACTTTTTAATAGCTCAAATTGTATAGAACCATTATGAATAGCTTTTTCTAATGCAATACAAAACTAGATTTGACTTTTGTAAGTAATACCTATTTATGGAGCCGTTGCTGTGTTGTCTCCGTTGCGTCGTAACTATATAATTCGATATTTTAACACCACCCTTTCCATCAGCGTCAAACGCTTTGGAAAGTGCATAAAACGTGAATGCGACAGTGCTTTGTCAACAAAACACGCTAAATAGCACAATGCGTAATAACAAAATTACGCTGCATTTAGGTTTTTTATTTATAGTTTTATTTATCGCTATATCAGTATTACAAGCCGTTTCATCGTTTTTGTTTAGTGTTATTAAAAATACTTTAAGTAAACCATCGACCCATTAAACTGTCAAAGCTAACGGTTTCAAAACAATTAGTAATAGAGAATCCTTCGAAAGTCGTCTAAGTAGCATGATCGTTATAATTGATACGGTACGTTTTGGAAAGTGTAATCCTTATCCCATAAAAAACATTCCATGTAAAAAAGAGGCCAAGTCTCGAAACTCTTTCACCGTAAAAAGTAGTGAGATATTTCGTAGAGCCAAGTCTCAGGCATTCTTAAATCTTTATTTGCTTGCTAAATAAAATTCTGAAACTTGGCAATCACACAACTTTCCTGCATTAATGGATTTCTGCATACCTAAAGCTATGTAGTATTGTGTGATTGCCAAGTCACAAAATTCTATTTAGCAAGCAAATAAAGATTAAAGAATGCCTGAGACTTGGCTCTACGAAATATCTCACAACTTTTTACGGTGGAAGAGTTTCGATACTTGGCCTCTTTTTTACATGGAATGTTTTTTTATGGGATCTCACTTCTTTTTGTAAGTTATTGTGTTATCAATACAGTATACAAATTATGAATGCAGTCCCAGTAGTTTGGTTGGGCTCTTGTGTTTTCTAATCAGGGTCACCAGGTACTCCAGATCTTCGATTATCCTAGTTTTTATAGTTTTCCCTTTATGTGGCCATTAAACCCTAACTCTGTACCAAATTTCAGCTCTCTGAGTTTATGGGAAGTACTAGTTCTATTTTGATGATCGTGAGTGAGTGAGTGAGTGAGTGTCATAAATGCGAAACTTTGCTTTCGCTTAACTTCGGGACTAAATGACCTACAGCCTTGAAATTTTTGGTTTTTAAGTATGTGGTTATAGCTTTCTGGATGACGAAAATTTCTGCGTTCTGGTCTTATCCACAGGTTCTCAAATAGGGACCTGAAAATGCGGCGAAATGGTTCCAGTAAAGGATGGTACGGCAGTGTTTGCTTCGCGCTCAACTTGGCGGGGGCACTGCCGTGCCCCCAGATAGTAACATCGTCAGAGAGACTGTCGTCTGCGTCAATTTTATCGACAAGGGAGACTGATGTCAAATGCTACTGTCTTACTCTACTATAGACCAAGTATTTCTTAAGAGTCCCCCGCGCGGTCGACTCAAGTTGACTCTCCATACAAACGCTTTCCAACTCAATACATTTTAAAACGGCATACTGGTATAACATGAAACTTTTTATGCGCAATGGAATCCGCCATACCTAGGTCGAAAACAATGCTTTTTTTTTTTTTTATAATCTGCGGTGGCAAACAAGCGTACGGCCCGCGTGATGGTAAGCGGCCATCGCGGCCTATAGACGCATGCAACTCCAATGGAGTAACATGGGCGTTGCCGACCCTTGATATGTTTCAGGATTCCTCGTGTTGACAGCTGAAGCAACAAATTCCTTCGCTCTCAACACAACGCATCCTCGGGAGCTCTGGCGACCTTGCTCACCTCCAGGAACACAACACTACTACAGAGCAAGTAGTAGTGTTATTATGGCTGTGGTCTTCTGCAAGGCGGAAGTACTTCCCCAGTTGGGCTGCTCCACATTCGAGCGGGATGACATTTCGCTGTGCTCTACCTCACCAGTTGCTTTTTGTTAGCAAGCGAGCTAGATATGCCGAATCCTATTATGTATTCAAAGTTATATGTTATTCTAGCATGTCGTTTTAAAATGAGAACCAAACTATGTTTGTGCAGAGAGTCGAGCGTTCTAGCAACCCTTAAAGTTCCATAACCAAATTCCATGCCTATGCTGGCTGCGTAGGGTTCTTAAATAGGACGTTTAATGATGAAATAGATAACCTACAAACAAATTGCGCTTATTATTTAACCCTTTAAGCTTTAAATGACTATACATAGGCAAAGAATTATGACTTTATACGTGGTAAACCTATTTTAGTCAAATAAGTGTAAAAGTTGTGTCTTTGGCTTATAATGCCACATTTGACTTTGCGAGAAAGATAAAAAAAGATAATTCACCAAGTTTCTATTTCTTTCTTATACTTATATAATAAGTATAAGAAAAGATAATACTGATAAGTGTTTGATAAGTCGGGTAACCGCTACTGAGAAGGTGTGCTCCTTAATGTACCAAACCGGTCGGCAAATTTAATACTTTTACGTGCGTGCGTAAATATAAGAAAGAAATAGAAACTTTCTATTTCTTTCTTATATTTACGCACGCACGTAAAAGTATTAAATTTGCCGACCGGTTTGGTACATTAAGGAGCACACCTTCTCAGTAGCGGTTACCCGACTTATCAAACACTTATCAGACACTTATCAATTTGTAAATAAGACGCAGGATTTTATTAACTCAGGGCGTAATGGATTAGGGTGGCAACACGCGTGGGTGTGATCGATCGGGCGTTATCAGTGTTTGTGCGCGTTTTGTTTTGACGCCTGTCGTTTGGGTGCTTTAACGCACCCTGCATAAAGCTTTTTTATGATAGACTTGTTTAGATGCTTCTATAGCGCTCATTGTATTAGATTGAACGGTTTTTTGACAGCGTAGGTTTTCAGATTAACTTCCTGACTCGAACGAAGGTTTCGGGTTTTTTAAAATTCACCACTGATGGACAATTGACTTTTAATATTACTTTAATTAGAAAGCATGATTTTTTCTGATGGCCTAATCATAAATCCTCTACACGGCACTGAAAGACTAGATAGCAGCTCTGAGAACAGAGTTAGTATGTATGCTTACATACTCATCACATCGAATTGAATCTGTATCAAAATCGAAGTCATCATCCTCCTAGCGTTATTCCCGGTAATGCCCCTAAAGGAGCCCGGGGTCCGCTTTGACACCTAATCCCAAGATTTGGCATAGGTACTAGTTTTACGAAAGCGACTGCCATCTGACCTTCCAACCCAGAGGGAAAACTAGACCTTATTGGGATTAGACCGGTTTCCTCACGATGTTTTCCTTCACCGAAAAGCTAACGGTAAATATTCCGTACATAAGTTCTGAAAAACTCATTGGTACGAGCCGGGATTCGAACCCACGACCGCCGCTTGACAGCCGCATGCCTGAACCACTAGGCTACCGTAGCTCAAAACAACAGCTGTATCAAAATCGAAGTACCTACCTCAAACAAGCGTACCGGTCTGTTTGAATTTTATATCCGTTTATTTCCTTTGTTTAGCTACACCGAAGATTGCCGATTCTATGTTTAACCGTCCTCCTAAAACTTCTCCCTGAATAAACCATACAGCCTCATACTCGTACATTCAGCGGCTCTCACTACCCCTCGTGACCATAAAAAAACTAACCCACTTTTCAGCGTCGTTGATTAAATTTTAATACACTTTGGGCCCGAGTCGCAACATTGTCCAGTCCGTTCACATACCATTCATAGTTAAAACTTGGGAACTGGTTGTATTGATCTTTACTTTGTGAAACGAGTTGAAGTCGGTGTGGTAATACGACTAGGAATTACATTATGATTGAGAAGTACGCTGAAGAAAATTATATTGGTTTTGATTATTTAGTTAAACGGACTGGCGAATGACGAATTGGCGGACTAATTGCCTCAACTATCTACCAGTCAACCATTATTAGGCTAAAGAGAAACTATTTATACCACTCATATTTTCTGTTATTAATTAATTGTGTTATATCTTAATTGTTAAGTATTACAAGCTGCCGAAGTAGGAATTAAAGTGTCTGCGTTAAAAATAATCCTTGGAAAAATAACCATTTACTAGTTAAAGTGCTTAATTAAATCAGGTTAAACCCGGACTAAATAATATCCACAATTTTTCACACACTACTTTAAAACATCTCCCTATTAACATATAAATGTTCATTCTTCCTGATCACACCTTTTATGCTATAAAATATATTCACTTGTCTTTTAATTACGTCTTATCATTAACACAAAGGTGCAACTCTGTAGGGTTTAATCATAAAATTTAAACAAAGCTGCTTACGGACCGTGAATTGGAATTAGCATATTCTCATATTAATGTGTTTAAAATATAATATTATTGGCCGCTGACAGAGCTATTGTCAGGGAAATAGGAATCTTCGTGTGAAAGTCGTCATGTTTCCTTTGTCTGGGGGAGTATCTAATTGGATGGCATAATTATTTTTAGAGGCGTAAAGAAAGGTCTTGTATTCACGGTAAGTCAATTGTGAAGTGATAACGATACCAACTTTATTGGCTTTGAATCAATAATTAGCAGTCATATTTCAGTCTATAGAGAGTACTTACCGTTAAATAGTACCCAATAAACATATAATTTATATAGATATTGCAACTGAACACCTTTGCAAACTTATATCCAATACATTTTTGCTTTAAATCTTCACGTTACAATTTAATACCTACATCAATATTAAAAACTTAGTTAAGACGTTTAAACATTCTTCTTTTAATGCCACTATTTACTTTTTAACTCCGCGCAACTTTGTAAGGCTTAGCAAGTCGACATCATTAAAACTTCTACCTGTGAACACACCTCCACGTAAAACTAAACAACTTCATAAAAAAATACACCGAAGGCACCAAATCTCGGGCAATCTGTTTGAGCACCACGTACTATAAAAATAATAATTCGTCTTGGCTGGAAGTTGGTTCAAGAGAGCAGAGGAACGCGATAATCATCGGGAATTAAGAATTGTAAAACTTCATTATTAACACGAATGGAGAAACTATAATTTACAACTTAATTTGTTACTAGAACTAGCATTATTAACAGAGGTTAAAAAACAACTGGTTTCTGTTCTTAGTCGGAATGGATATGCACAGCAGTTTATAGCTATAATAAGCATTACAATATATTTCAAGGTTAGCATTCTTGTCGTGGTAATCAAAACGTTAATGAATTTAGTGTATTAATACTAACAAAACAAGACAAGTTAAACATTAAAAAGGAGAAAGCTTTATTACAACAAACTTGACTTGGTCTTCAAAAATGACGTTTGATTCGTAATCGTACATTGCATTTTAGACGCTCCGAGTTCTAGTTGACAATAAGGCAGTAGAAATGGGTAAATAAAAACCTGATAAAAAAAGTTCACCAATTTGTCCTCGGACCATCGTCCAAAACTCGGTCGTGATCCAGCATCGACCGCGATATATCCCTTACAGACACGCTTGTTTTCCACATCGACAATGTTCGATACGTAGGTACATATCAAAAACAATTTTGATGTATAACAGTAACTATATATACGAAGATGACGCCGATAATACAGTCAATCGTCAAAATACAGAGGTTAATTAGAAATATTGCTAATACCAAATTTTAAATAGTGAACATTAAATTGGTGTTCAAACGAGCAATGATTAAATTAATACTTTTCTTACACTAGAAGGCACCACCTCACGAAGTACATTGTAATTAAGTAGTAAAGAAACTTCTCCCGGAAAATAATTTCTTAAACCGCTGTCGGCATTACAAACAGCCACGCTTAGCCCACTCTGACCTTACTTAAAAAAAAAAGAACCGGTTTCTTACGAGCAGACGATTAAGTTATCTTGCCGCTATTTCACCGATTTCGAGTTAATTTCTTCATTTTGTTACGTCTCGAGAATTTTTGTTCCTTTTTGTGAAACACTTTGGTCATATTTATCAAAAGTCGAACGGGCAATTCTTCTAATGGACCCTGATTGATCAGAAGACGCTTTCAAGTTAATTGTCGAAGTCTTTTTGTCTCCGAAACGGAAATTTTGAGTAATTACCATTCCAGCTAAATCTTTGATGGAAAATACGTTAATGCTTCATTACTTACGAATGTTAACATTAGGGATTTGATCTGTTTCCTATTCATATTCAGTGAATAGTTAAAACAGAAGTACGTCCGAAAAGGAATCCGAAAAATAGACGTTTATTTTTTTATTTTACTGAAGTCATATCTTCGTAGATAAAGATCTGAAGAGATTATGTGGGGGATTGCTCTATTAAGGTTGAGATTTATCAATCTGGCACTAGTATGCGCTGTGACCTTGTCAGAAAGTTCAAATTCATGTCCGAGGGAACGGTCTACATTTGACAGCATCGTAGATTTCAAGACTGGTCGTGAGGTGTCATTCTCATGTCTTTATCTGGGTGACTTGACGACCTTTAACTCTGAAGAAGCTTAAAGAAGGTTTTTTTATCGTATAAATTCTTTGTCGTTCTGAATCTATATAAGGCAAATATTGCACAAACTTTTCTAAGACAATGTTTGAATTGAAATAATATGGTTTTTGTACACAACAATGGCGGAAAACCAGCCCGCCTGTAGATAAGCGAATACAATACCCTGGATGCTTGCAACTCCGAAGGTATAACTCGCGCGTTCTCGATCTAATTAGATTCAATTAGAAGTTTCGTTGCAAAAATCTGTTCACTCTTCTCCTTAAATTCGTGCACTACAACAATAATTTATAAAGATTTACATTCATTTGACAACATTATGACTTTAAATTGTATTTGTAGATAAAAGTTACCTGATTTACTAGATGCCTCAAATTTAAGGTTTACAATTATAAATCTTTTGAAGGCAATAAATAAAGCTGAAGGGAACACAGCCGGATAGTGATAGATTATTTATATGACATCCGATACCCGAATACGATTATATAGCTCGGAATAATCGTAAATTTGTTAGTGTAACCGACAATACTGTTGAGTGGGGCCCATTTTGTTAATGCCATATTCCCGACTTTTGTTTTGCCCCGTCGCAGTGCAGTAATAAACGAGGTGGCAGATCGTAAAACTCGGCTTTATCTACGTTTGTCCAAGATCGTTTATTGCCCTACAGGATTACCGTTTCTGATTGATTCAGGTTCTTCTTGAATAAAGTTTGGTATAACACCATTGTAAGGCGCCGGCGCTGTTTGTTTTATGCCCATCGTATAAAATTGTGAATTAAAAAGGCCCCGTTAAGATTTACGATCTAATCCGCCGAGATAAAGGAGTGTAGATTATTAAAATTTAATTTATCCTTCCGAGAGATTCATCGATTTACTCGAGATTTTACGATTCTGACAAATAAATCCGTCAAGTTTACCTTTTGAGGTCGTTGACGTTGTCGAGTTTGAAATATTTTTTATTCGACGCCATTATCACAACTAAAGAGTTTTGGTCCGGACAATAAAAAAATAAAAATAACTCGTAATCAAATCAGCCCAGAGCAAATGGATATGCGTTGCCGACAAAACGCATGTAGCAAACCCTGTACCATGAAATTTTAAGATTAGCGAGGCGGCGCCTAGCTTTACTTAAACCGGAATTATTAACTCTCGGGCATTGCAATAAAGCTCATTTTTAATGCGTTTAATTTAAATGACAATCGGTATACGCCGGGCTGGTGTATCGCGCAGTACCGGCCTCACTCCCGCTTAGTTAATTAAGACATGGATTATCAAACGTTTTGGAGTAGTAAATAAAACTGTAATCTTTCACCGTAGAGTAAAGGCGTCTCCATAACACGCCTTTATCTTGAAATGGTAAGCCGAAATGCATAACGTTTCTTTGATCCCACACCTACGCACACATTTAAATAGTAATATCGTACAAATAACACTAATGCACTGTCAATTCTTAATGTTCTATGAGACAAGGAAGCTTAAATATAACGTGAGACGGTATCTTATAATGACGAATAAGAGTTTTCAATCATTATTAATAACTTATTTCTCTTTACAGGTAAGTGCTTGGGCTCTTGACGATACAGCGAAAGGAATTTGTAAGTATAGGCAGTAAATGAGCTGTTGTTAGAAAACATGAAGCAATTTTCTCGCAGTCTCGCGAAATGTTAATTTGTTTTTCCCTCTTTCCCTATTCCTTAACACTCCTTACATCCTTAATTTAAAACAAAGTTCAGCAGATATAAGTCACGGAACTTTTTGTAAACAAGTCGGGAGCGCGCGAACGATAGAACAGACTGATTTAATACTTTAAGCTTTATTTACTGAGACATCTGTATCTATAATTTTGTTGCGCGATTTATTGCACAAGTTCTTAATAAGTCGAGATGAAGTTTGGGAATAAAATCTTAAACGTTCTTGCTCTAGGCTTCTAGACTTAAGGAACAAACAAAACTTGTTCGTTTTCACCTTTTGACCTTAGCAGAATTTGAGTCTGAAGAATAGTCTTTTTATCTTAGCTCAGTGTCATCTATCATACCTTCACCCTCATTACCTACCTCAACTTTAACTACCATAAGTATATCAATTCTTTTATTTTTAATACATGAAAGCCTGCCTAATGGAGCAAGTAGCACGCCGCTACGCTCTTCATATTCGTCAACAGCAAAATCATCCTTATATTTAAGTTTGTTAGGGTTATTTTAAGTTTCAACATCAGTATTGTAAAAATTGTTTTAGTAAAGTGAAGAAGTCATTTTGTCGTTGTCACTGATGGGTTTTCAAATATTGACGGTCCGAGCCATTATCTGAGGGACCGTGTCGGCGGACTAAGTCAGCTTTGATAAAGCTCTATTCGTCGCCGCTCAAAAAAGCTGATTGTTTATTTTACTGTCTATGTTTGTATTGGTTGCGGATATTAAAAGGTGCGGGATTAGGGTGTATTTTGATAGGGAGCAGAATAGAATGTTGATGTAACATATGCCCGTCTATAATCACTGTCTATAAACAATACAATTCATGTTGGTGCTTATAATTTTTTTTATATTATAAAGGAACAACAATTACACATTTATTTAGTAACTGTTTCAGCAAGATATTATGCTTAATACATACCATTAAAGAAAGGAAGTTGGGCTAAAAATTATAACACCTTTATTTTATCCAAATACAACAAATACAAATAACAAATACAAATAATTTATTGATAAAACATAATGTACTTACATCAGTTTTACTATAGACTAGACAATAAGACGTGACTACTAAATTTGACTACACTTAACGACACTGATATATTTAAAACGCCCCACTTAACACTCAATCAAATACTAAAAACAATGCAATAAATCTGAAACGAGAGTCGCACATATGTGGTGGTGAGTGAGAACATTCAGCTCTTAATTACAGAGACATCCGATTCGAAGGAGATCTTAGTGTGTATTTCAACGGTTTAATTGAAAACAAATGTTCGCTAAACTTTTTGTTGAACGAATAATAAATACGAAGCTTTGAATTCAACAATCTGGTGAGTAGAATACGTTCATTAGGTACTACTACTTGATTGTGACAGGTACTTAGATCGAACGTACCATTTTTTTTGTCTTGACAATTTGAGTTATAGATACAATGGGCTAGTGTGGGTTGTGTCGAGACTATCAAAAACTTTTTAGACAAAAATATCAAGTCAATTTATATTCTTACTGAACCCAATTTTAGATACGATACAATAATACGATACGGATCCTGAAATGAGAGTCCCAAGAAAAGGGTAACATCATGATGTCATCAAATATGTATTCATTATAGTAGTGTAAGTATTGAATTTGAGAACTTCACTTTGAATTCTAGACTTCTACACATTCGTATAAGTAGATATTATTTAAAGTGAACAAACATTTGTTATTACCTATCTGAAGTAGGATAAAAAAAATGTTATTTCAAACAGTTGAATATTAATAAACATTAAATTTATCCTATTGGATATTTTTTTACGAGTTTGCAAATCTTTTTGTTGCCTAATTAAAGAAATGAAAAATAGTGGTAAGTTAAGAGCTTTACAATAGACTGACTAGATATATTAAGAAAAGCTTATGGATATTCCATCAGCTTTGTTAGTTGTAGCTTTAATTCTACTTAGCCATTTTCTCTTCATACAAAGTCGCCTTTGCATAAAACATCTATATTTTTAACTTTATGATATTTAATAATTGCCTTTTGGTCTAAGAGTACTTAATACTGCCTCCATCAGATAACTACGTTTTCCTCTTTTTATTTGCTGGGCTGTACATAAATAAACAAGCGCCATAATTTACAATTCCTACATGTGTATAAGCTCCCAGTTATCATTGTATTAAACCGTCGAAACATAAATCTCTCGCGCATCCAATAAGAAGATAACTATCTTACATCAACGCGAGCTCAATAAGAAACCCGATTAACATAACAATGCAACTAATTGCACCGTCCGATGCGACTTGTATTAAAAACGTTAAATTTAATATAAAAAGTAAATTTGATTATTCAAAACTATACGTATGGTAATAGAGTAATCATGACGTTTGATTGTGGGTTAATTTGAAATTCTAGTAGTGATGAATTGACTGTTTGAATGTAAATTTTGCATTAAATTGTAAATTATGCACTTCCTGGAATTATTTTATATTACACACTGTATGGAAAGAGTTAGGCAATAAATTTCATATTAACGTTTAATAGTGAACACTGATTTTTATGTTTGGGGATGCGAATAGTAAGTGTTCGAGTCATCAGATAAAACAATTACTAAAAAAGTATAATATATACAAAAGTTAACTTTAGTGCAAAGCAGTATAAGTTAAATCTTCTACAGCTCTCTCAGAGTCTAGCTAGAAACACAAATGATTTGTAAACTAAACAAGCTGGTCTTCAGTTATAAAGCTGCAAAGTAAGCATAGTGGTGCTTAACACAAATTATAGGAGCCTGCCGGCTAGCACTAACTCGCTCGACGGTAGACACAAAAGATGATCTAGATTTAAAGTTCACATGCAACTGTGTGGCTTAGGTTAATTAATAAACACATATTTAAAATAAAGTACCCTCGATAAAACATAAAAACCTATTGAACTGCGTTTAGATCGTTTAAAATCTGAAAAAAATATTATTAGGTGCTCACCTATATTATTAACACCATTGTCATGGGATTAGATTATACTTACACTCGGCACTCTGTGTGATGTATAATTATTATATCTGTTTTATTTATATATTTTGAAAACGTAATAATAATAAATAAAACAGTTTAGGGTTTAACCAGTTATTGGAAAATCAAGTACTTACTTAAATTTAAAAACTGCACGATATGTAACTTTCTTATTTTTTTTTGTGAAACCCCTTTGAAACTCGAATCTTAGTAGTTTACTATTGGCCTCACGACTGCCTTAGAATTGGAGCAACAAACAACGCATTCACCGTACCGCGGTGTTGCTCGGAGCGCAAATTACGAGGTATCCCGCTGGCATCAAGTACCAGACAATTGTACCCTTCCCGAACCGGTGTAATTACCACTACTTGCTTAACCATCCTCCTTTAATATGTTAATGAGAACGATCTCCATGTTTTCGAGTTCCTCAGCTTGCTATTTACGATAATGTATCGTAATGACTGCATTGAAGAAGGCAGTTAATGCACCCAATAAGCACATCATTCACTCGACACTGATCATTTATCTATTGCAAATCACCCTGTTTCGTTCACAATGGCTAGTTTTTGTCACACTAAGTAGGTATATGTTTAGTTTTCTTATTTTTATTTATATCTTTTTATTCGCAATCAATGATGATTTCTCCGTAAATTACTAAATGCTAGTCGCAAATCCTTCATAATCTCGGATTGATTAAATAATAATTGCTGTACTTGTCCTTAATATTTCAGTGTCCAAGCAAGCTCTTGGAAACCATGAGTAAACTCGTTTAAAGAGGCTTCAATTTGATACGTTCAGATTCACCGGAACCCATAAATTGAAACATTATCGTGCCGAAAACGCATTGTCGGGTATCCTTATACTTAACAGCGGTTTTAATAATGATCTCCGCTTTAAGTAATCGTGGTTCGTGTACGAGGTAATTAGCGTCTTGTGAATTAACCTTTTTTTCAATATCAATAACGTTCCTGAGTAATGTCTGGGTGTTTGTTAAGACTCGGGGGCATTGAGTTTGTTTAATACGCCAATAATGCACTTAATGGAAAAACGTTATTAATGATGCGAAATCTTATTCGGTGGTCCGATTGGCTCATTATTTATATATTATTTCATAAATGGTGCTTCCGATGGATCCTCTTAAATGATGTTTTTTACAGTACGGACTATAATACTAATATTATATGAATAAACATTGTGGTATTTATTCAAGTTTGGTAACAAAAACTTGAAAGTATATCAATTTAGTATTCCCAAGACAACACTGTCGCTATTAAAGTAATAACGCAAAGGGCAGGTGACAAAAACATAAGAACGCAGGATCATTGTTTTTGAAACCAGTTTCGAATGATTCTTTAGAATGCCGTTGGCGAGCTTTGATGAGAGACGGATCCTGTTTTCGAATCTGATCGTGAAGTAGAAATACTACTCACGAATGTGATTCCTGGTGGCGTAGCAGACAACTTCAAGGACTAGGCGACTTATGTTCAGAAAAATACTTTATCGTCGTAAGTCCCTGCTAAAATAAAAATAAAAACTTGGTGCGTCTGTTGAAAAACTTGGTATTCAAATTATCCAACATAGCATTGGAGTTAAGAACTTACAAATATCAAATTTCCATTGAACACAGCATGTTCGGGTCGGACGGGGTGAGAACTAGTTAAACTTCAGCAAAGCTTTAGATTACGTACGAATATTAATAAACAAATATGGTTGAATTTCTAGAAAGCGTAATGTTGAATTCTGATGTAGGTTTCTGAGATCACCTTATTATATGTATACGTGTGCAGGGTGTTAATACTACCCATTAGACTATTCTATATAATAGCTTTCTATAATGTCGTACAGGTTTCTATTATGCTAAAAATGGTAACATCATTATTATAACTACATCAGCGGCGATTATTATTCTGTTTTTGTAGTCTTATTCAGTAATTAGATTAATAAATGTACATTTTGCTGTCATATACGTATTAGGTCATGTATTAAGCTGAAACAATAGCTAGCCTAAAAACGCTTTATTTAATAGCTATAGGTATGTATAAAAACAGTGAAGTATAAAACAGCAGGAGTATTCTAATACAATTAAGGTCTCCACTCGCACATAATAAAGCCTCTCTTTAACGCAGCGCCAACCTAACGACCTTTGCTCCCAAAACGTCAGAACCTTAATTATTATTCGTAACATCATAATCATTCGAATGGTGAGTATTCATTGAACTAAAGCATCAATAGCATTCGGCCAATGTAACTTGACCTTTTGTTTGAGTTCTTATTTTGGTACTGACCACAATTTCCTTCAAAGCTTCTATCAATAAGGAATCTCTTTAAATTGGTCCTCGATAAATTATAACGTTACCCTCGCTGTAAGACTAGTTTACTTGTTCGAGCCACCCGCTGAGCGCTATGTGAGGCATCAGTACGCTGAGCAAAACTTAATGATGCTACCAACGATTAGAATCTACACCATTATCGTCTTTATTATCTACTTCGTTATTGTCACTATTGCGTGCAACGCTTTCAATACCTTCGATGGCTTTGGTTTCTCCGTATACGTCTCATGCCGTTTCATTACAATCCTTACGTCATTTATCATACTTTACATTGCTATAATTTATTCATAAAGCAGATCTTGTTTTATACGTTTGCTTTACATGGTGTTCTCGGATTTCTCAATACGTGATACGATTACCTGTATAAAGTCTTTTAGAAGTTTATTATTTCTAGTTTCATTACAATATTTTACAAGTCGCCAGGTATCTGTAAAATAAAACCGTAACTTATTTATGTTTCGGCTGATAAGGTTATGAATCCTCCATCGTTACAAAAGAGATATTATTAAAATTTTATATCTACATCGTCAACGTATCTGATATCAGGCAGTTAATTTTGATGATTTAAAAATTGATATCCTCTTAAAGACGCTGTATCCAATGATTTCATGAAAGCTACCGGTGAGCTTTAAACTAACTTTATGTAGTGGTGTGTATTACATGAATAGATGAGAGATATACATTTATTATTACACGTAAATGTAGATTATTCAATGAACTTTCGTCACATCATCATGTTTTAAACCGCAATTTTTAACTCATCACTAACTCTACAATTTCCCAACATTTCCTCGATTCGGACCACCTCATCTTCTCAACCGATATCTCTAACACCATGTATGTAAATGACCCTAAATGAGGGCCGATAGATCTCGCTGTCACAGGTTTATTAGTGTCGTGGTGATAAACGGTTATTAATGCACTCGACTCATCAGCTGAGCGTAAATGTCGCACCGCATTAGTTCTGATTACTGGTGAATTAATTTAAGGCTATGTACGTCCCGGTTTATGTCCAAGTACCGTAATTACCTCTAGCGGTAGACCTGATTCCGAAATTAAGGTACTTCACTAAATAAATTTTTCGTAAGCTGTTCATTACACATTGCCCAATTATATTCAGATACTTATAAAATACGTTTGTCAGAAATAACTTGGCTGCACAACTTAACATACTTAGTTTTAAAGATATATTCATATAAAGAAATACTTACTTACAATAGAAACTAATAAAGAAATACAGTCTAACCGGTAGTTGACATATGAGGAAACATTATGATGATAGCTTATGAGCTATCTCATAAATCCCGTCACACTTAAAATATAAGTATTTATTATAAATACAAACACTTATAAATTAGCATCGCTATAACCCTTAACTCTAATTTTATTGGAACAAGCCAGAAAGTTAAAATATCATTCCATGATTTAGGGGAAAACAAACACGAGAGCACATATTATACTAATAACTTTGGATCTCCAGAGCATACTAAATATGATAATCTTCTAGTAAAAGAACGTGAGGGTAATAAAATTGCATGTTTTTATAGCGAACCTTGGTATTATAAAGGCAAAGCATTAACGAAATTCATGCGCAATCACACGTTCATACAACGTTTATGTTTATGGGTGCACATCAAAGAGGACGAGTGGCACTTTAAATGAAACTGTTGATTATACTTCCATAGTAAATGAGTTATTTGGGATAACGGAGGGTACTATATTCTCGGGTAGCTATGTATGTATTTGATTGAAGATAATAAATGAGAGCTGTTTTCAAATAAGAACTATAGAAAGTAAAATTTATCATGTTGTTATATGTATACGTATGTATGTTTCGTTTTCGACGTGACATCTTGCAAGTTGATCTTTGATTTCTTTGTCGATAATACATCTTTTTTTTTAATAAACATATATTATGTGTGACGTTAATTGCTATTATAAAAGAGATCATGAATGTTTACAAATGTGATGTGTGTGTGTGTGTGTGTTTGTTTGCAAGTGTTGCTCGATAAAGTGTCTATAAACCATCGTAGGAAAGATTTTTCCAGAGTAGGTTACAATAATGATGTGCAGCTACATTATACAGGGGATTATTCTGTGAAGTTTTATTTGCATTCCTGCTAGTCATACTGAATATTATTTTATAGCTGTTACGTAGCCCGGATATGGTAATGGACTTGGCCGGCCTGACAATCCGAGCCGTAAGTATTTTAGGAAAACTCCGAAAGAAATGGTGTTTGTTCATTCTGATTCCGGAACCCAAGCTATATATTTAACATGGCCTGTAAAATTTTGTAGGACTTCTGTATTTATTTCCGTTTTGTTTGCTCGATAACTTATTTTTAGGAAGACCGAAATTCGTTCTATACTTAATTTGCATTGCAGTGACTGTTTTTTTAGATGTAGTAGAAATCTTATTGAAACGAGATACCTCTGCTGTGTTTCATTACTTGTTTATATATATATTAATTGACGCTATGAGCAGGAGATAAGGATTTTTACCCTTTTACCCGGCAGCGCCACAGTGAAGTTTGGGTGATTTTCAGAAGCGGTTACAAGATTTCGCCTCCATGCGCGATAATGCTTGTAACTTTAATTGAACTCAGATCATCTACATTTTTAATAGTCTTCCAGGACATCGAAATTGACGTTTGACTAATATAGCTGTAAAATTATCAGACAAATTCACATAAATTTATAATATCACCAATCAAACGGAATTGATTCCCGGTTGATCCCATTAACGCAGGTGTAAAATTGCTTTTTCATTCAATACGTAATATTTCTTAGTGTTATTTATAGTTAACATCAATTAACCCTTGTCCGAGAGTAAGATTTACATATTAATATATTTCGAACCCATAAATTAAAGTCGTTGGAGTATCGTTTTTTACGATTTGAGCGAGGTGGAAATTTAAGTCTGTTTCAATTAATAATTTGAAGGTAATATCAGTTTTGTGTATTTTTTGTATGTCTCGTTAATGAACTGTCAGTTTTTACTTCACGTTCAATTTAGATTCAGTTGTAATGGCGCAATCACGATATTGACCTAAATACTCGTAAATAACTTTGATATTTAACACTCCACTTGATAGTGTTAGATTTGTTCTATTAAATATTGAATTTCATTATATGTTTTTTTTTTTAAGTTTAGATCATCAAGCTTTCACAAAGTCAAGAGTTCTCTTGAGTTAGCACACATGTATTTCAATTAAATTTTCGGCAAACGGCTAAAGTTCGACCACCCCACCACCCCTTTCGTGTTAACAGAGCAATAATTGGTCCTGCTTGTTTCCAAACTTCCCAACTATTCCATAACAAAAACCGCCAAACTCGCTATTCGATTGAAACCTCTAACTAAAAATAAACTCCGAACAAAGCAGCCGACAAATGTCTTAATTCCACGAATCCAATACGAATGGCTAACAATTTGTCGAGCTCGTTGGCTTGATATCTAAATTAGTATGGAGACAGGCCTATCCTTTTTTCTCTCGTCCTTCTGCAAGCTTGACGTCTCAATTAATTTTGTTTAATTTCAAAGATCTGGATCGCTAACGACTCATTTCTGAATGAAATGACGCTGAGCTCGGCGCAGCAATTTTCAAGTATTTGGTTTATTAATACACGCTGCGGTTACACTTTTATAATTATGTTGCGTTGGTGCCGCGTTTTAATCACTGACTTTTTTATTTCATGTTTCAAGTCGTGGCGATTAGTTTCCTCTAGTTAATCTCTGTAATCATTTGAAGCTTGTTTCTCGTTAGATCAATAAAGACTTCGTGCTGTTTCACTCTAATATTTTCAAGCTCCACCTCTGACTACAAAGCCTAATTAAGATATTCTCCAGGAAAAATATAAAGAATCTCCCCACAAAATATACTTTGTCAAAAATTAATGCTAAATAATACAATTTGGCTGAGAGCTTTCGCCAGGCCGAGCCGGAGGTAGTAAAAACCCTAGCTTTTCTAGCCATCCAAAAGGACTTTATTTATTTTAGTGCCTAATTTAAATAAGACAGGACTTAAAGCTCTTTTGTGACTTTGTTGTGATTCGTAAACAAATTAGCTCGAACGAAAGGATAATATTTTATACGCCTTCAAAGGCTGAAATTATCATAATGAACAATGGAAAAGAAAATTTGAAGTGGAGTTTTGAAATTGAAGAAGTTTGAGGGTCCTATTGAAAATTAACACTTTAATTAACACTTTAATGACATAAACGATAGTTTCTAAACGAATGCTCGGTAATTTAGGGAGTTAATCCCTTGAAGCGTTTAAAAATCCCTGAGAAAATATCCACAAAAAAGCGAACAATTCATCATAATAGTGCCAGGCAATTACTGCCAGAAGCGTTAATGACTGGCATCCATTAATCCACGGGGAACTTGTTTTGAACTCACAAGACTTATAGTGATTTCGATAATAATCTTGTTTTAATAATTACCGACTTATTTTTCTTCATACAATCTTGATAAAGTCTATTTGTATGGTATTTTTCTTGGTCACCGTTAGCCTTAATTTGGTTGGCTGACAACTCTTTTAGAATGTTTAATTCGTGTGATTTTTCTTGCTTATGTTGTCTGACGTATGATCGCATGTGGTTCTAGAAAGTGCTACCTTATTCTAGCTTCATGCGTTTATTTGCTGCCATTTAGTAGTGGAACTGGAGTATAATGTACTATTAATGTACTACTTAGAGCCGATCGTTTAAAACAGTCGGTAATCGTAAGTTTTACAGTTTTTATGGGATGACGGCAATCGGTGTCGTATTTAACTGGCCAGGAAAGTGTGGTCCATACAAACCGCACCTAGTGTGATTTTTAAGTATTTCGATTATTTACATTACTTAGTGCTGTATACCAAAGACCTTCAAGGCCCTATTTCACCACCTTGACAATTCCACGTACATTGCTGGGTCAATAAGCTGTCCACCAACCAACTTACCTTGTCGACGCAGCCGTGTAAAGCGAATTGTCATTGTCAGGCGACAATTGTCGATTTGGTGAAATAGGGGCCTGGAGTTCCGTTTTCTGTTATCCCTGGTACCAGAAAAATATTTCGTACATCCTGTGTCTGTCTGTCCGTCTGTCACCAACTGTATCTCAAGAACCGTGATAGTAAGACAGTTGAAAATTTCACAGATGATGTTTTTCAGTTTGCCGCTATAAAAACAAATACTAAAAACAGAATAAAATAAATATTTAAGGGTAACAACAAACGTGATTTATTTACCATTTTTATAGGTAAATGGTACGCAACCCTTCGTGCGCGAGTCCGACTCGCACTTGACTGGTTTTATTCGGATTGTCTCTTCTTATTTAAGAGTTAATCTCGTGTCGTTGTAGCTCAAAGTAGGCCTTCCATCTACTCCGATCCCAGGCAACCACTTTGACATCTCGATACGACCTAACATCAACTCTCTTTTTGAGATGCTCTATGTAGTTTATTCTAGGTCTTCCTCTTCCTCGCTTGCCCTCTATATTTCCTTCAATATTATTCGGATTAGCGTCCTAAAAATACATAATTAATGACAAATCAATTATTCATACATTCAAAAACAAAACATTTCAACAATAGCATTCCTCACTGTCACTGTAAAAATTTTGACGAATTAATTAACAAACATTATAATATATTTAACAGATTCAAAATCGGTCCCGTTTTGAACGGGGGCCTACCGTGCCGTAATAAATATTAATCACCAGCGAGTATTTAAATGTTTCCTGCTACTGTGGCTATAGGATACTCAGTTTCGCTCAACCAGTTCTGTCTCTAGTTGTTTATGTCGTGTTCTGTCGCCGTCTGAAATGATTCAAACGTTTTAATGTTGCTTTACTTTCTCGAGTAACAAATGCACAATGTTATTTTATAAAGTCATGACGCAGTTGTGAATTAGTCTTATTAAATATGAGTTAAGTTACTTTAGATGAATTCATATTCCAACGAAATTATAAGTACCTACTTTGGCAAGATGGTTCCTTAGTTTATGTTATTCACTGTGATTTTTAAAAAAGCACCGAGATATTTTGAATGTAAATAGTTTCTTTTATTGGCGAAAACTACTGAATTTTCGGGAATGTACTGGACTGTGTAAGTAATTAAGTTGATTTCAGTCAACCTAGCTAGTCTATGTAACCAGACTGTGTACTTTCAAACTTAAACACAGCGTATAAATAAAATTAGCCGCCATTTTGTTTTAAGCTCGTTACAGCTCGACGCACGCCACTGGCCCTCGTAATTATGATGTTGGGGAGAACGTGTGTGTAACAGCCCTAACCACGCGAATAAAACGCTTCCATGTGTGCGTTAACTTGTATGCGTACGCGCATGTTTGTATGTGCGCGTATCTTAGTCTGTGGTAGAGTCGGCGTTTTTGAATTGTTCTTTGCTTGTCTAACATTAATTGCTATATACCTTACGACCGCGGGCGCAAACGCCCTCCCGATTTTTTGTTCCTGTTATTATTGAACATCTTAATAATCATGCTTGATAAGATAATACAAGCAAGCTTGCTGTCTGGCTAGTGGCCAAATGTTTTGAATTCGATGTTTAATGGTTTGGTGATTGTTATCGCTTTTCGATTATGGGGCGTGTTTGTTAACGTGATTTATGGCGTGCAAAAATATTGGTGGAACACTCGTCGGATGCTTAAAGCAATGTTTGTATTCTGTTTATTGCTTTCCTTTGTGCGATTATCAGATTAAAACGCAAAATAAACTCAAATAATATAAAATTACTCAGACAACTTAAATCATCAACTGTAACAACTTTGCCTCTTCCTCGTAACTAACATGGTACTATATAAATAATAAACATTACATGCCGTCAACTTACTTCATCCTAAAACTCATGGAAGCTATGCAAAAGCATTTCCAATCTAAATTTAAATTACATTTACAAGTTATAGCGGCGCAGTTACCACCAGAAGGCAACGTTCCCACAATTGACGGAACGTCATCTTGAGTTTGTTCCGAATTACTAACATACTGTCGCCACCCAACAAACGCTTGATTCTTAAATTTAAATATTTATAGTGCAAGTAGGCCTCAAGGACTCTCTCCAAAGGACTAAACGTCAGAGCTTACAAGTAAAATTCATTATAAGTGGTATCATTGAGTGACATGAATACATAGCAACAATGAAAGCATAGACCTGCGCACACATTTGCCAAAAGATGTATACAGTCTCCGGGTTATATAACAATAAACTGATCGTATAATAAAGAGATGTAAAGAGACCCCAGCGTAGTAGTAGTCATATTAAGATTAAAGAGGTCAGGAGCTCATATTGGGGGCAATGATGACCCTACTTACACCAAAAAAAAGGAGATTTTTACCAATCATGAGCATCGTGACCTATAAACTGATACAATAATTACAAACGCAAACTCACGACTCCCAACCTATTGTTTTTTTTTTTCAAATGTCCCGTGTTTTCACGCCTCGGCTTCAAAAATGAAATGAAATTGTCCGCGGAGCGTGGCACGTCAGTCGGAATCAACCGTGAAATGTTCTGTTTGGTCAAACTTTAAACATTCCTAACGTGAATATAACCACATAATGGTGCATTTGCGGGTAGACTGTAGAACATCGACACAGTGAGTCTTAGTGGTGACGATAAACTGTCGATTAAGTACTATTTGATTTTCGTGTAGAAAAAAATAAAAATTCGCAGCGCCAAGAAAAGTGCGTTTCAGGGTGCAATATATATACAACAAACTTACTGAAACACGTATAGCATAACAATTGGATTGTTCTTAGAATAGGACTCTATGGCATATTCAAATATTGCATTATTATAAATCAAGTGCAAACACAGATCCTACTAGGATTTATTTCCTATTTTCTCTCTAATTTTACCTCGCGACAAGTGGTACCGGGAAACTACTTACTCAATTTCGTCGCATTACCACTCTGAAAATGACACCTTACTCAACAATTAATTTCTCTTTGCAAAATATAAAACAATAGAGCTAAGTAGATACGCATTTGGCTGCCAAGTGAAGTACCGTTGTGAGACGGCTCAAAATTTTGCCCTCGAATACAAACCGACTGAATTCAAATTCAAAATTCTAATATTTATTTGGTAAGTAGGCCTTAATGGCTCTTCTCTTGTACATGAGCTGACAAATACAATAACAGTGGCAGTGACATGAAAACATAATATCAACAATGATACAGAACCTAGTTTTTCTCAGCTACATACCGGTTCTATCGAGAATAATCCAGTAGCAGCTACAGTCACGACCGCACACTCCCGCTTTTTCACTTCTATTTATTCTGTGCTCGTTTCTTTGCTTTCTTTCTTGTTGGTTTTGTGAAGAATGTAAAGGAATTGACGTCTCCATCCCAGTTCGTCACGGTCGCTGCGGTGACGATGCGATTTTTTCCGCTATAAAAAGGAACAACGGCGCGCGCTAGTTTAAACTCCACTTTACTGCCTTGTTGTTATAGTATATTTTCGAATGGCTCGATAGGATGCTAGTATTAAGTAAAGTAGCATGCATGCAGACCTATAGAATTCTGATGACTTAATTTCAGTGGCGACGGTGTTAATACGGCCAATGTCGTACTAGTTTGATACGGTAAGAATGTTTGAAGTATATATTCATAATGGTTACTTTTCTTGTATAGATGTTTTGACATTATACCTACCTATTAGCTTCACACGTTCGGACATTCGGAAATGCCATTTTAAACATCGTAACCTTTAAAAGACTAATTTCAGTGCCGTAAAAGTTAATGAAGAACAGTGTTAAGTTTATGAGTTCTTTACGATTTACTGCTATATTCATTGGTTTGGTATAGAATGAGTTGGTTCATTTATATGAAATCATAAAAAAACAGTCGTTATTCCAGTAATATGACTCTTAGTACAACAATGAATTAACTAATTCCAACTGCTAATAATATTAAAATTACTATTTGTTTGTTTTCTTCGCTTAATCATCATCTTCCTCCGAATATTATATAATTGAATTTATTTAAGATTAACCTGTTTATGAATAAAGCTTTTAAAGAAAGGTTTCAATAAAAGTAAAAAAAACCTGGTGAGTGCCTTATGAAGTATACGTCCGCATTTAGCTTAGAACCTACGTACTCAACAAAGCTATGCCACAATAAGTTACATTAATATTCAGCGGCGCTACTACGAACTTCGAAAGTCGAAGTTCGTAATACATGCATCCCTGTCACTCGAGTAAGGGAGTGCGATAGAGATGGAAATACCCGAACTTCGACTTTCGAAGTTCGTGGTAGCGCCGCAGTACCTTGACTTGCGTACGCCGTTGCAGCAATATGTTCAATTCCCACCGGACGGGACGGGCTGGGTCGCGTGGCGGCGCATCGCAACGGATGCGCCAGCACCCGGCAGCAGCCGGCCACGTTTTAATAGAGTGCAGTAGGAAAAAGCCGGACGGAGCCGGCCAGACATAACGACAGCCGAGCGCAGCCGCCCACGTCCGCGATGAAATGTATCGTCTGTATTAAAGCTTCAAATTCCTTTGGCAACTTTTTAAATGCGCTTAGCCGCGCTCCGGCCCGGCCCGTTCGGTGTGAATCGTACATTAGGCACACGAGACAATTCGCTCAAACCAAGCTTCATTCTTTTAGTTCCTCTTTTTCAGAGGTTGGATAACATCATGGCGATATTGATCCTAATAAACTGCAATTTGTAACAACCCTTGAGTACTGAGTGGGTTTCAAACATGTCTTTTGTGATTACTTGGATTCTGATTCATTGGATTTCGTACTTGGGTCCCAGTAGAATTACTCATCACGGATTCCGTACTTCCCAGTATGTCCTTGAAGTATTAGTCTCCACACAGAAGTCTCTGCTGTATGCATGCATTATTTCGAAGTTGATCTTGTGCTAATGGCTATCGTTATTCTTTCGCTGCATACTCAAGCTACTGACTTGATAATTTCGTCTGTAGCATGGAATCCTAAGGGATACATGAGCCAAGCGAGATTACATCTGGATCCTACGCACATAAATTATGGCGTATTGCGCCAAGCTTCATAATGCATGGCGGAATTCAATTCCCTGCTTTTAAAGTATGAAAAACGAGGCAGATATTTTCGTTGAGTTAGGTTATCCGCGTCTTTTTTATCAAATGTTTTAGCAAGGATTATTAATTTGCTGTCACTTTTATATTCAGTACTTACTTATTCATTAAATGAATTATATAATTATATTGGTTTAGTAATGGATAATGTACAGCTGAAAGTGTTGGTCAACTAGGTAACCGTGATCAAGTCCCATTTGACGTCAAGTTTATGGACATACGTTATTGGCACGTTATTGATACGCTCATACCAAATGCCAGTCAGAGAGAGATCTTAAACAATTGAATTCATGAAAGCTCCAGCAAAAGAGTCATTAAGACTAAACGTATCGGTTTGATATTTACATTGTTTCCACGCTCGCCAAAGCAAAATGTACCTATCTACGCGCAAAAATGCGAATTTGATATCAAATCAATACGTTGAGCCCGATTGATTCTCCAACGAACAATAACCACTGCGAATAAAAAAAAAACCGTAACACTAGCAGTTACCATTTATAGGAATAGCATTATACTTTATATTATTATATTATTTATTTTTCCGCATCACCGTATATGCATTTCTAAGTATCATAATAAAACCAGCTCTATTTACTTCCCGGCTGCCATTAATAAGTACTATCTGTAACGTAAATTACGAATAATAGAAGTTTTACTGCCGGCCAACAAATAAAATTTTGCTGAACGCCGCAGAATCTAGCATTATTCCACACCACTCGACATTAACGTTTTCTCAATACATACTTCGCTGGCCTGTTATAACACTATAAAAGCCTACATGCCATATAACGTTATATTCTGAACCATTTACATTTCCGACGTATCAGATTAACTTGGCATTCGTGAGAGCAAAGCGAAACATTATCTGGATTTTGTTCTCAGTGTTCCATACGGAATTATGGGAAGCCCCTTTTTTGTACTTTTATATTTAATGCAGTTAAATATTATTTTGTACAGATAATTGTGGCAGGACCTTAAAGGATCCGCAACGCGTCTGTGGCTCATATGTGGATCTCTAGGTTACAGTGTCTGCCTACCATAGGCTGTACACGTTAGTCACCATAGTATTACTAGTGGCTCTTTGACCTATGTACCCGCGAGTTTGTTTAAAAAAATAGATTTTATTGAAAAAAAAAACAAAAAACTGAACCGACAAAGAAAGTCTTTATAATTATCGAACCAGCACACAAAATTTGTGGTATTAAGGTTAAGCTGGACTTAACACGGTTAATTTTTTATATGAGGCTGCCCCAATAGAAAAAGTCCAAAAATCTTTCATACGGTTCCTCTATAAGAAGTTATACGGCTTTTATCCCCTTCTTTATCCCACTTTATTCATTTTAGGTATGGTAGATTATACATCTTTAGAGTCACGTAGAAATATATACTTAATAAAATATTTTTTTCAATTAATTTGAGGACAAGTAACAAACCCACCATTATTACTACAAATGACACTGCGGGTCCCCCGTCTCTCCGCGAAACAACTACGGCCCCGTAGCCATGGTCTCTTTGCTGTACCTCCAGGCCGGACGCGCTTGCTTGCTACGTCCCCTCTCCATCAGGCCCTGACGTTACTTAACAACATCCTGGACAGCGACAACAAATTAGACATTTTTTTAACGACAGAAACTAAGTTCCTAGCTGAATCAAATCGCTACATTGAAACTACCACTAGCTCCATTACCTAATACGCGCAATAGTAGTAAAATTAATGCTATAATAATTCAATATGTTTTGTTTGAGTCTTTTGACATTGCTTATGTTTGACCGACTTAATCTTAATATTTATTTTTTATCAAAATGTTTTGACTTTATATGAAATTGTATTTGTTATGACTATTACTGTAATTCCTCTATTTATTTTTCATTGACATTTAACTATTTATTTTTCTCCCTCGATCTCCTTTATGTAATTAAACTTTAGCTTTTAAACTCGAATGTAATGTGTTCTAAATTATAATAATTATTGTAATTCCTCGATTTATTTATCTTTCAATGACATTTAATAAATGATATTAGTCCCTCGATCTCTTTTTTATGTAATAGCTTCTAAAATCTAATCTAATGTGTTCTAAATTTTATTTGAATGTACTTAAAATAATTTTACGGCACCTGTTATTAAAATAAATAATGCATGATAGCTGTTAATAAATACAACACTGATTAGCACGTAAGGCTCGACTGTTAGTGTTAATTGTATGAAATAAATAAATAAATAAATACCGCCAATTTCCATGTCAAAAAATAATGAAAATATTATTGTATTTCTTTTAACTCAGATATTCCAAAATATCACGATGGAGCCAAATAAACACACTGTAGCCTAAGGACACTTGCAATTCCAATCTCATTGTTGATCTTTATTCTCAAGTGATATAAAATAAGGTTTATACAAGTACAATACCGATTCTAAAATGAACCTCAGATGTAAAGATAGCTTATTACAGCCACTCGACTCACGCTTGCCTGGTATTTAATTTACATATCATTTTAATATAGCTGAAACTAGGACATGTTTATCGTTGCATTTAATGAAATTATTTGCATTTTCATTCGTATTTATATTAACAGAGTAGGTACAAGCTAATGGTGCTTTAAATCTCATGGGAAACGAAAAAGTAGAAGTGAAAATTAAACTTGAAATTAATTCACTTTAAGAGTTGATGCCAAAGTAGTGCGAGTATATATCAGTAGAAGAATTAAAGTACAACTAAATCTTGCTGTTCAATTAAATCCGCACAGGGTCAGCGTGAGGACTACTGCCCGTTCCCTCTCATGAGAGGAGGCTTGTGCCCAGCACGGACGTATATTATATAGGCTGATGTATTTCAATCTTGCTGTAAGTTTATTTTATGACTTTTAAACTGTATACAAACTTGTTTTCACTTAACTTACTAGATCGTTGAATTCCGTAACTACAATTGGCTCACCGACCTAAAGCGAGTCTTGGATTCCAACAGTTGTCATCACTTGTCCCGATCTCGTACCATTCCCCGCCAGTTCATGGATGGATTCCCTAGACAAATTGAATCATCGTCAGAAGGAATCTTCTCTTGATTACCTAAAATGACTACTTACATTCACAGGCACTGATTTAAACATACAGATCATTTCCTATTCCCAGTCACAACGTCTCCATTACTCTAGTCATCTTTGTAGTTCCGTTGCCATAAATGCGCTCGTAGATAATTTATGACACATTCAAGCACATTATTATTCCAAATTATGTGTACGCCGAACTGCCTAAATACGGAAATGTACATCAGTTACATAAAGTGACATTATGCATATCTATCTGTGCGAGTTGGAAGCGGTAGCGACGTGGCTAATGGCTAAAATAAACAGGTCGATCTGCTTATAAAACGTGGGGTAATAAGTATCATCATCATTGTCATAATGAGCCCAGAGACGTCCACTGCTGGACATAGGTCTCCCCCAAAGAGTGCCACAATGACGGGTCCTGCACCACCTGCACTCCTGCAGCCGCATAAGAAGTATACACTTACGTAATGCTAAAAAAACTTATCGGTGTGTTAGTAACAGATAGTAGTAAAACCGAATTTGAAACATGCACGATTTAGTTCTTGTATGTGGACAATTTTGTACTTCTGCTTTTGTAATATCCACTAAGAATAATGCCTGAAATGCTCTAACAAAGAAAATACTTAATTCAAATACTTCAAAGTGACGCTTGATAAATAACAACAACATTGATAATACCATAACTAAATATTTCATAATTATATCCCCTACAGACTGTCGCAGCAATTATAATAAAATGAGCATGAATAGTAGGTTACTTACAACACAATTTTCATTATAGTGCAACACTATTTTATTTTAATGTTAGTACTAAAAGATAGTTTATAAATACTGACACTATTAGAACCGTCCGAGACTAGATTCTCTAAATATAGATCTAAATACTTCAATCAGATGCGTCCTGCAATAGTCTTCGTATCACCACATTATTCAATTACTTATTCCGTCACATCCTATCACTTGTCAGCACCCAAATTATTATTAATGGTGGCTACGCGAGTGCTACTATTATAACAATTTGCATTCTAAACATTCCGACTATATGCAGATGAGTCTCCTAAACTGTCATCTAGTATCATAATGTTCGTGTAATTTGGTCTATGCGTTCGGTTAATTTCATTGCGTCAAAGGAGATGTCAGGATATGTTGGGTTTAGTGGTTATTGTCAGTTCGTTTACTTTAGTTTATGGCATTTGGTTTTAACCCTAATAAATAAACTCAATATTTGGGATGGTATAAATTAACTATGCTAATGATCGTTACATTGTTTTCACATATTTTGGAGTTACCTGTTGTTTATTAGTAGCGTAGTTTTTTTTTGCTTAATGGCCAACTTATTATTATTTATTAAAAAACAACGTGTCCCTGTCGCGACATAGCGACGCGAGTTTACTGTAACGAAACCAAATTTAGCGTATTTTAGTGTTGTTGTTATAAATTCCAAAACTTCCGCACGAAGACACTAAAGTTATGATTTGTAAGGAGCTTTCCGAGAGAGCAATTATGATGCTAAAGCTAAAATTACAGGTTGAGGTACATTTAATAGTATTCAAACTAATCGGTATTCTAGTGCTCCTAAATTACCTATAAAATTATTCAAGAAGCCTCTCTTTGATGACAGATATTACGATTAAGTGACAGGACTGGCAATTCTGTTTAATAATTCAGGGTACCTATTCATTAACAGTAAAGACAGAAATTACATTTTAGTTTCCATCATAACTATTATAACTTAACTTAAGACTAAGATATAGTTATATTGGGTTCATCTAAAGTAACATGTGGATTTTTTGCAATATTACATGATATTAGTAAATAGGAACACAAACACAAATAACTAAATTTAACCTAACCTAACCTAACCTAACCTAACCAAATGGAATTAAAGTTCATAATGTGCGTTTTGTGTATCGTTTTGGAAGTTAATTGAATATATTTGCGTGGTATCCCGACTTTGAAGCTAACCTTATTATAATGCACCAACTGCACACTTAATCAACTCAAAACAACAGCTTGCCCAACTTCCAAACTCGACAAGAAACAATTAGTATGCTTTAGAGGCGACCTAACTAGGTCGATCTACCGAAACTTAACTTGTGTATGACGGAGCCGATAGCAATGGCTAATACACTTCCCTATCATTTGCATTTCAAACGATCCCCACAGGACGATACAGGGTTAATGTGAGCGGGAAACAGAATTTGGATACATCAGAGCGTTTAGCTACAAGTTAGTCCAAGTTATGAACTGAGACTTGCGTGTTCTAGGCAGTTTGTGCTACTTGTATTGGTAGGACTCTTTTATTAGATGTTTGTCAGTCCAAGGCTTCGTATCAGTGATGAACATCGGCTGACATGATTTATGAGATATCTGAAGTTCCTTTAATTTGACGGTCAACCTATTTGATACTATTTAATGGTTTTTATTTGTTAAAGATATGATTGATGCGCACTTAAAATTACACTTTTATTCTTAAAGGTGATACGACGTGTAGATGGAGGTATAATTGAGAAGGATACAGAAACAATACAGCATTAACTACTACTAGCATTTAGTTTTAAGTTTTGAGAAGTTTCTTTCCCGAAATTTGCCCGCATAAATTATTTCAGCGACATTCACGGCACAAACTTCAGAGCTTAACCGTCCGTCACCCACCTAAATCACTCCTACCAACTTGAGCCACTTATCATCTATTACTTAGACCACATAGACCAGTAACACTGCAGCGATAATTCATCAAGACGTGATAAGGAACTGTGACATGGGTGCGTATTATATTACCCTACAAAGCAATATTACGTTACCTATATTTACGTAGCATTGTAAGATTGTTACATTTGTTACTCTGTTCAACTACGCTGACGCTAATAAGTTGCTGAGTAAAATCTACATCTTCATGGGGCAGGTCATTAATTTTTCTTGCGTATTATACGGTCGTGCTAAAAGGCACGTTAGTTGCATCCCAAACTAAAATTAAGTTAACAATACGATTAAACTCTTTGTAAATATTAATTATTTGAACGAGATAACCTTATAAAGTTAGCTGTATACATTCGATTTGATCTCCGTAGTATGTGAATGAAATTCTTACTAAAGCAATTTTTACCCGTGTATTTATATTTAAATGTTCACAAAAATTTTCACGACTTCTAAATATGGTTGCTACGCACATTTTCACACCGGAACATTGTATTTTAATTATTAAAAACTTATAAAAGAGTCTGTTAACAATTACGCACCGGAAACCTGGCTGGTTGGCGAGGCGATAATAATCTATGCTTTTTAATTATACCCAATAGACCCCGCCCGGTGTTGTAATTTATACAAAAACGTCCAATCATATTAGACTTCGTTGACATGGAGTGTCATTCGAATGGACACGAAGAATATTAATCACCCCACATTGTGATTTAAAATTCGAATCGACCCGTCGGCCGTTCAAATTGTTTTTTTTAAATTCAAATTATAATTTGATTGTCTTCGCTAAAGGGTTTTGACAAATGCAAATTATCTTATCTTTTTTATTTAAATGGCAGCCAATGACTCCATTTATGTAGATAAAATTAAGCTTATCAATGCTTAATGTGTTCGTCGACACTTTCAATCTAAATCAGCTTTATTGTTATTCGACACTTTTTATTGATAAGTCTTTGATTAATCCAGTACTCTTTTGCGGTATTACAAATAATAGTTCTGACCTCACGAACGTTATTACTTTTATAATAGACGGTAAAGTTACCCACTATTGTAATTTAGCTATAAAGCGTAACGCTCTCAGTAGTCCATTAATACCTACTTCTATCAGGGTAAACGTACCTCGAAGTTTAAGTGTATAATTTTCAACTGCTCAGGCGGATGCCTTCTCACAAATTACGATTCAAAATAACACATTTCTCCCGCCGACACGACTCTGCCTATAATACGGGGAGACTCAAAATTAACCATAATTGCTTAATTCAGAACGCATGCGTCGTTTGCTCAGATCACGGCGCCGCAAAGGGTTTGGATAAACGAGATGGATGTATCAAAATGAATGGGTTAGAAAGGGACGGGTAAACAGAAGATTGGCCTAAAGCTGCGCTTGATACCTTCGAGGTAATAGGAAGAACGTGTGAAGAGAATGAAATTGGAATCATTAAGTTCGATGTTTTTGCTTCGACGGCTAATGATTGACTAAAATCGCTTTGTCACTATAACAAGGTTTGTTATTTCTGCAAGATAGCAAATTGAGAAATACCTGTACTAAAAATGCAAACACATGTAAAGTAATTGTAAAAATTGGGATTTTTAATTCTTCAACATACTCGTAAAATATAGCTATGATAGAACTATTGAAAAGTACATAATAATATTTAGCATGTTTTCTAATGTAAGTATTTTTTGTTGCAGATGTCGCGCCTATACGGAGCATATCCTCGATAAAAAGGTAAGCTAAGTACGTTACTTTTAAACCTGACTTACCAGGGCTACTGTTTTCACGCCACATTAAACCTCCCAAAAATAAAAGATGTAGTCATCATTTTATAGCAATAATACCTGTAATAATAGCAGGGATCCCAAAATGATTGCCTGACATGCTAACGATTCTTGTAAACATGAGGAGTGATGTACAATCCAAGTTTGCCAGTGTCTCGGCATTTCGGTAGCGCCGACGGAAATTGCGGGCCTCAGGCAACTGCTATTATAGGCATTCTTTTTAATATTAAAGCCTATTTTGCGACCGGTTTAAAAAAATGACAACGCGCTTGAATTCATTAAGGTTGAATAGGATCACTTGCTACTTTTTATTTACAGTTTTAAAAAATATTGGAAAATAAACGTTTTAGGATAAATTCTTCAGATTTCTGTAAGGTGAGTCGGGGCAAGAGTAACATCGGGGGAAGAGGGTCAAAAGCTTCTCCAGCTAATTCTTTTGATATGAGTGCCTTTTTGTACCGTCGGTAAAACAGACAAGCGTGTATTAGTTCCATCGTCAAATCATAGATGTCTCTTTCACACGCCATATTGAAACAAAACGTGGTTTATTTTGACTGGTTACGACTTGTGATAAGTGGAAGTGCACGTGTATAATTCAAAAGCGGTTTTGTGTGATTTATGGCTGTTAATTCGGATTTGTTTGTTGGTGAGTCGAATATTTATAGTTTATTTCTAATGTTACATCGTTGTTTTCTGTTATTCCTATCGATTATAAGTCTTTATCTAGCCAATAAAATTTTAACTTCAAATTATTTAAGTGGGGCAAAAGTGCCAGTTCAGTCCGGGGAAAGGAAGTCATATGCTACTCTTACCCCAGGGCTGTCAAACCTTTTATAAATTGTCATGTTAATTACAAATTGGCACTGCTTAATTCAGGGATGTGCGTATGCGATTTTTCGATATCTAAGGATGCGGACGTTGGGTTCAAGCACTCAAAAACATAAATAATCAACCATATCATGACACAATTACAATTACGAAAAACAAAAAAATCGCCTCAGTTCTTGTCAACTGATAAAATGCGGCAAATTGGTATATGTATAACAAAAACAAAATAAAGATTTTTATTGGTTAAAGACGAAAGTAATCACGAGTGGCATTAATACTAAATACTACTACTGTAATACCTACGAGTATAGGTACTCGTAAAAAGTATAGTTTTACGAATTATAAAATTCGCAGCATTATTTTTTTTATTTAAGTGTTAGGTGGTTTGTCACCCCTGATAACACCTATTATGACACTCTTGCCCCAGAATATGTATAAACGCAGTTTCTCAGAATTTTGAAGAGTTTTTCAACTTATTAAGGTATTCATTTTCTTGACAGCGTCTACCAACACGTAAATCCACTGGAGCTAACCTAATTCAAGTTAGGTACGTATGATACTCTTACCCCCTCATGGGGCAAGAGGAACAGTCATGCCGATTTTTATTTTTTTACAAATTAGTGCTGTTTTATAAGTTTATTTGCTTGATAAGTAGTTTCAATTAAAAATATATTAAATTTACTTATATTTTATCGCTTTATTATACGAATTAATGCAATAATAAGATCACAAACACTATTTGAATCTGACTTTCAAAAAAGTATGATACTCTTACCCCGACTCACCTTAGTTGTAATTGACGTTGTGCGTCAAATAAACAAGTCATTTCCCCGAAACGAATTAATGAACAAATGTCACAGTGACACCAAAATATTGTACACATCAACTAACGTTAATCCACCTTGACGATATAATCCGTTTCTCACTCAATTTCATGTCAACACCAGCACATTTAAATCCACAAAAACTAAACATTGAGTGAAATTTTACTTTGTAAAAGGAACGCCTATATTAACTGCGAAGCCGACATGTTAAAACAGATGTTCCACCTTCGCGCTTGACGGATGGGTCAGGCGAGGTCGGCCGCCATTTTGAGATCTTGAGATCCCGCCAATCGCGTTTCGCCTGTCAGCGCAATAAGCGAAACAATTGCCGGGAGGTCCTAGCACGCTGAGCTTACCATAAGGGTAAGAACACCTATCTTGAGCCATGGCATCCACAGTAAATGATGAATACCGTGTTCGGTTTTAGAACAGGAGCGTGCTAGTGACTTTGTAAACAATCAGGGTAAAGTAAACACTCTGAAACTTGAGAGAACTTTTCTCCGATCCTTGAAATTTAAGACAGTTAAGTAAGTTTATAATGTGTTCGTTTTTTGACAGGTATTTTGGTTTCTAATTCATATGAAATTTACTTAGAACATGTGTTGCATTATTCTTTTTTCTGCCGGCTTATATCATTGTTTATTGACCATGTTTCTTATAAGGTCAAAGAGAAAATCGAACCATGTGCTTTTAAGATCTCTTCGATTTATTTTCAAATCAATACGAATACCCAATCTCGACCTAACCCAAAATTAAACTATAAACGTATACTCGTAACAATAAAGCTCGTAATCAATAATTATCCTAGCGGATCAGACAGCTTCCAATCGCAGCGTAAAACAGAACGCACCTGTTCCCTATCCTTCTCATTTTTAATGAAGACGTTTCGTTCCTCGCAGGTGTCTTTCATACCCTGATCCCAAATCGCCTTATTAACTTCGTATTATGTTGTTCAATTCATTATGCCCTTTGTTTTCTTCTATCGTTTTTTCAACCCGCGAAACTTTATTGTCTCTGCTACAATTTATTGCGGTCCAAAGGTGCATTATAAATCGTATGTCAGTCCGTCCAATTTAACATATGTACGTTATTAAGTTGTAAAGTCCTGTACACAGTTTTTAGGGTCATCAAGGGAATAATACGTGAATCGACCAGTTGGCGTCCAAGCATTGTTGTTTTTGAACATGAAAAGTGTTTTAATTTACTCTGAACAATGGGGCCAAAATTCGTAATTTAACGCACATTTGCTTGCTGAATAATTATGTTGGAAACAATAACTGTTCCGTAAATTAAGTTGGCATAAAGTTGAGATTATGCTAACATACTGGAGCGAAAAAATATTTTATCACAGCGATAAAATATTTTTTCACTCCAGCTTTTACACCAATATCTAAAGAATGTAGGCTCTGGCCCACGAATATGTATAGTTTGGGTTCGAAACCTTGTTTTGGAAACCGCTTGGAAAACGCCGTAATTTTCTCAGTTTGAATGTAGCATTTGCATTGCATTTGTATTATGCTCTATTTTTTGTCTGACAACATTTCGAATGGCGATGGTTCCGACAACTCGAGAAACATTGCTTTACGTTTCGAATTTCGGATACTCATTGACGTTTTCCACATTCCTTTTCGGATCAAACACAGCATTTGAACCTTTGTCAGAGCAAACAAAAACCAACGCTATGCTTATTTGGCTACGATTTCTATTGGAGTATATAATTTATTTCAATACTATCATTAGTATATTGGATGATGTAAGCTCGTTTAAGATAATACGCGAGATTCGGTTTACGTGGTCGTCCATCCGTACACGGCAATGCCGTTCTTAATAACGGCCAATTAGAGCTTACCATTGCTTGAAATTGTCAATGCTTTGATCGGTTTCTCGATACTTGAAATAAAAGTTATTGAATGATCTTTGATTAGATGATTATCGGAGCGGAGTTGCGTCGGTTCGTGGTTCTTGTACGTACATTTTATATGGTAATTGAAATGTAATATAAGCATTCGCTCTGAGACGTTCGTTATCAGTGGTTTATGATGATTAGTATCAGTTTTGTATGTAAGGCGTGAGTTGGTACACGAGCTTTGTATCGAACCAGGCATTCGTGAATAATTACGAGCAACTTGGTATCGATTACATGAATTTCTAATGAGTGTATCGAATATTTAAGCTTGTGTTACATCTTCGGAACAACAAATTTCTTAAATTGTTTTTTATCTATTCAGGTTACACGCATAATAATTTGTTGTGTTTACAAACAAATTCTATCCGTATCGTTGAATTCGTTATCGCATTAATAGTATATTCTTAGGTGCTAGATGGACTTTAAAAGTTGCGTGTTCACTAAAACCGTGTTATGGATGTGGTCAGTAACATCTGTTCATTATTATCCAAACACATGTTATATCACCTCTAAAAAAACCATACATTTTTATAAACTCTAAATCTGTTACATCGATATTTGCCGTCCCTTTTAAAAGTAAGCATTAGAAAGAGAAAAGGCAACAATAGACGCGGCAGATGCACCAAAGGACAGGACAATTAATTTTATACTAACGTCTCTATCTTGAGGAAGCCATTTTTCGAAGATTTGACGTGGTATATATTTTTGTGAACCGTTTTTTTATAGTCCAACATATGCCAGTGGGTTTTTCGGGGTTTGGGAGAAATGTTGTTGTACTGGGTGACATCTGGCTATCGAATAGGGATGAAATTAAAGTTAACGATGAAGTAAATAATACGAGTATACAAAGGGATACTACTCAAACTAAAATGTTAACATAATTAGTTAATTATTAAGTTTCAAACAAATTGTATACATATGTATTCCCATAGGTAGATGAATTTTATTATGATGGCTGATATTTATTCAATTATCCTATCGTTTTGTTTTTACTATGGAGTTTAGCACTGATGTCAAATCGCAATTAGTTCTTAAAATAGCGCAAAAATGTGACGTCTTTATGATATTGCGGCCTAATGAAAACAACTAAAATAACCATGTGAAAGTACCATTAAAGTTAATAGTAAAAAGAGCTTCGTGTTTGTGACAGATGGTCAAATACCCCACATCGAATCCAAATATATATTTTTTGCACACCATACAAATGGGTACATACAAAAAAAGGGCAAACTACTAAATGCCGAGGCCGCAATAATACAATTTATGGACTTGGACATATTTCTGCCCCTGAATTCAACAATGGCCCTAAGAATCAGTGATATGTTTTACAAACCATTTTTTTATAGAACAGGATTTATTGTCTCCATTCGATTAAAAGGACTTTACTTATAAAGATTATAGAAATATTAAATAAACTATTATTTCTCCCCTAGAGTTTATAAATCGTTTAATAAAATTCATGGTTCACATTGATTGACAACAATTACTGACAACAATGGATTTCGGTCCCCTATTCGCTTGCTTTCTTCCCTTTTCAACATTACTAATATCCACAGTCAATACTTTCCAAAACATTTCTACAAAAGATCACGCGTTTGCAATTATTACTTTAGTGCACTAGGCCTTGTTACTCCCACGTGGATTTGGCTCGTTGCACATGTAGGAACATTAAGACTAGCGTTCACGTAATATATTGCAGCATTATTAACTAGTATTGCACCGGCGTTGCGATTATTACCTCGCTCTTTACTGTCAGGAATAATAATAACCTACAATTATTTTATGGGCTCCTAATAAAATTACATGAATTTTATCGGTACATTATTAATTTACGATTTTATTGATTTCGCAACACGTGCCCACGGAAGACGTATGCTGATTAAATTAATAGTATTATAGATTTCTTATTAATTTCAAAGTTACTTTTACAAAAGTCGTTTTTCCTTGCTGTATATTTTATGTGCATTAGTATTTTTGCCGTAAACTTTTATTGCTACGCTACAATAGGCAGTAAGTAGAAAGACGCACACAATTCAATTTTAGTGCCAAAAAATCTAAATTATTATTAATAAGCGTTTGTAGCAAACATATATTGTTACCACTTAGAATTGACCAGAACAATAGATAATAAAGAAACCGAGCTAGACAAAAATACAAAAGCTGTAAAAGCCTAGTATTATGCTCGGCGTTTAGTAATCTTTTACGATCGACATTCTTAGGGAATAAGTTCATACTGACACTGAAACATGGGGGACAATAAAAGTTATTTCACGCAATAAATTCCACGTTACATTTCGGAACATTTTGGTGTTTATTTCGGATACAGTACAAAATTATGTATGTGGCCGGACCAAAAACGACCCTGTTGTTTAGGACGGTGACATTTTTATTAAAAACACGATAAGTATTGTTTTCTTCTTTAACTCAGACTTCGAATTTAGTCATGATTCTTAAATCCCGGAACAATCTTAGCGTTAATGAAGCCACAGCAGCGTTAAAACATTAGGATTATCTCGTAATACTACTAATTTGTTGTGTTGTATTATAGTTATTTAAAATGTCATCCTTCATTCGGCCTATTCGTATAAAGATACCCATCCGTAGAAAGTTGTTTTAGGTGACATGGCGCCAAATGGCGTTAAAACCCAAAGTAAGATTTTATGGCCCTCGAAAAGGGAACAGTTAAACTTTTTTTATTCAAAATTCTATAATAGTCTATTTGTTTGCTTTTACACTTGTCACAATGACTCGAAAAAATCTGGTGCTACCAACCTTGCCTAAAAAGAGACATTAAAATCTTCACTTTTTTAAGAAAATTACAAAGGATTAAGCGACTTAAGAAGCACATAATCAAATCATCGTATTTATGACACCATACCAATATCTAGTAATGCTTACTTGAGTTTTAAGTTTGTTTGGTAAGATTTACTTGTCCAATGAAATATGATATATAATGCACTGAATCAAAAAAAATTTATTAAGTGTATAAGTATATGTAGTTTTCAAACGTATTATATCAAATGAAATATGCAAATATTTAAGCATAAGTTCGTTTATGTCTGACGCCAATATTGAATACCTTATTGTAAAAAAATAAGAATATATATTTTTTAATACTTTATCAACGAATGTTTTGCAATGTAGGTCTTTTATTCCATTTCAAGCTACTAAAGCGTCTTAACGTCCATAATACGCTTAAAATCTTATTCGAATACATCGTTAACACCTTCCCTAAACATTTCAAAATCATGCATTCATCTGGCTCTAGCTAATTTGTTTGAACATCAATCATTTCCTGATAGGTAACCAATTTATATCGCCATATGCCGCGATTTTGAGGTCCTTACCTGAGAATCCGAAAAAAAAGGTGACAATAACGCCGACATGGCAGTTAAACCAGAAGACGTCTCAATTTATGGAGTCAGAAAATCTAGGGATTGTTAAAATGAATCAATTTGTTCTCGGAAGGCTCGAAGTGACAAAAGTTCTTAACAAAATGATGTCTTTATCAAACGCTTTTGATGCCACCGTCCCAGGAAAGAATTAGTTTAAACGGGTCGTGGGACCGTGACACTGTTTTGGAACTTTATAGATAGAATTTATTTGATCCGATCTACATATGGCTCATTGGCAACCGATGCCCTGTCTGCAGGTCGCATTCCTGTCTGTCGAATGACACTATAACTCACGCGTATCTGATAAACGGACCCGAAACAACCTTCAAACGCAACAAGCTTGACAACTTATTCTAATTCTCAAATTCAGAGCTCATAAAGTGTGAACAGTTAAAAATAAATTATACAGTAAGACAAAAATTTTCATTGGCTCGAAGTGCCTTTAGGATTGTGACTTCTAAGAAATTATAGATGATTATCGATTTTTTTCGCTTTGAGTTTCGGCACCGCTAACGAATGTCGGTTTCTGGTACCTGTTTGTTTTTTTGGTGTCGTCCGTATCCTTTGGAGCGTCAGTGGCGCGCACCCACACGGTGCAGTGATGAGTGAGCGAGATAGGCCTGTATTGATAGCCACCGAATGGCTGTCAACAAAAGAGTGGTGCTAAAATAAATTTATTTTTATTATCTTTGCGACTTACAAAATTTAGGTGATGCCTTATATAGCCCAAATGTTTACAAGCCCGGCTTGCCAGATGGAATGGCTGATATCTGCGCAGTGCCTGTATCGATTTATCTTCATTGCTCATAAAATTCGGTGACAGATATCAAGTCGGTAAAATACTTTGTCCGAAATAATCCAGTTAATCCAGTGTCACTGACGTTCTGTTATCGATTGACAGTTTTGGTAGTACAACATATTGACCGTGACAGGCAAAATGGCGCAGATAATTTTATCTTCAAAGGTGAGTGCACATATCGAAAACAGCGATAAAAAGCTATCACATAATCCGGCTACCGACCGTTGTTAAGCTTAACCCCAACACATGTGTCGCACGAGTTAACGCTCTTTTGTAAACCGTATCAAAATTAAGATAATGGATAATGCCCGTCGAAATTTCTACTTTATTATTAGCGTCCTTCCTACAACAGCTGTCGTGTTATGTTTTTTGTAGGCGAGTGGGCAGTGACCGTCCGTTATAGATTGGTGCGGTCTTATAAAGCCGACAGGTAATGAGCTTCGAAATTGGTAATGACTATATAAAGTTGCGCATGATTCCTGCTAGTGTAATTTCATATTATAACTTTATAACGATATCCTGTTTCTAGTTTGTCATATGGAACGTTGTTATGTAAATGGTTTGTCATTGTCCGTGTTTCCATCGTTCCAATTTTTCCATGCAACAGTTTGTTTGTAGTGTCAGTGTAGAAAAACAAGTTTCGCTGAGCTCCGGTTATTATTAATGTACATTTGCAACGCGGCTCGGCCACGCGTCGACAGATGTCACAACAGCCGCGTTAATGCCGATATTTGTTTGTTTTCTTTCCATATTTCGAATTTCGAACGTCGATTTCCCCCAAACTCGTTTCGGAGTGTTGTACCACATCGAATTTCATTTGTTTAATTGAGCAGCCAAATATTTGTTCCGATTCTGTCGTACGTTAATCGTTAGCTCTGTCAATACGTCCACTAATAAAGCATAGTGCATTCGTGTTTGGGCAGTTAGGTGTCAAACGATGTTGTGACTTATGTACGTTGCTTTAAGATGAATTCGCGCTTGACGCATTTAAAACCGTTGTTAGGTGAAATTGGTCAGTTCAATTGGCAGCGTTGTAATCAGTTATTGAGTTAGAGTCGGGTAATGGTGCTAATTTACTTCTCGCTTTGCCCTATCGCGTAGCTTAATTTCACACTTTAAAATGTAGATAGGTGGTATATGGTAACCTACCTAATAACTCATGCTTTACTTTATAGCAATTTCAGGACAATTTGCTTTCATTGTAATATTTACTTATGATGACATGGTTATTATTTCTTTGACTCAAGCTATTCGTAAGACCACGACTATTAAATGTCTATTTTGGCGTTGGCTCATAAAACTCTGTTAGGTACCATTCTTTAAGTTTCCAAAAACGAGTGATTCTCCACCGTCTATAAATCGTATGTAAATGGACGAGTAGTTTCACAATAAATATCTGATCTAACACCGTCTTCCTGCCCACGCCCATAATTCAGAGAGAATTATTGGTATAAATTAAATAAACATTTCAAGTGAGACATTTACAACGAATGTCCAAGTCACTGCGAAATTATTTATAGAAGTGTACTAAGCTAGCCCGAGATAATTAGGTACAACGTCCATGATATAACTATACATGTAATTTTTTTGTTCATTTTACGCATACATTTGTGCTCATGTGTCAATCAGTATAATTATTGAAAAGGATAACGAAATAATAAAAACAACAACCACAAATAGCATTGCAGACCTTACTATTTAAGCTTTTAAGTCCATTTTATTCTGCGTTACGTGATTATGGTCCGGAACGAGCGTATAGTGTGTTTTGAGTGGGCATTTAATCTTTGTCCGTTTCTTATGATTCCTGTGCGTCTAAACAGACAAGATTACGATAAAAAGTGAGATTTTATGATACCATTCTCTTAAAACACTGTTCATCTTGGGTGGTCAGGCAATAGTCGATGTGATTTCTTGGTCTAATAAACACTTGATGTGTATATAGCACCAGCCGGTTTCCCTTTTAATGTTTATTTACATATCATACGGTAGAAAAATTTATTTGAGTACCCAATTTGGGCGGTTGAAGTAGTATCTCTCAGTTGTGGTAAATGTTTGGATACATATTCGAATTAAACAAAGTCTGGGTTACCATCAAGACAAAAAATGGACTGCCTTTGTTAAAAAAAGCTATTTAATGATTAAGGTGAAATATATTTTCGAATTCAACCCAAGCACTTTGCGCTTTTATCGTCTTACTTCAAACCTGAAATTGCTAAGCCATTTGCACAGTATTTCGCCGAATTACTTACGTCTTTTAACGTTCTCGTCGACATGATATTTCATCCCGCAGACATCTGTCAAGCCGAACAGGATCAACTTTGCCGCTAGCTTATTAATTTCTCTTTGCTCCCGTTTATTGCCCGTTATTGGATTATTCCCGTCGCAACTTTTCTCTTCCTGAGTGATCTAAAATAAGATTCGTTGCTCCGTTTTATTTAAATCTTGTTAGTTCGTTTAGTATCAGCGCTGAACTTTTTTGACGTGAACGTATATTGGACAGATGTAGCTACAAACAAGCGTATTAACCCGCAGGTTATTTTAGACCTGGAAACTGAATATGACCAGTTTGTCAACTAGCCTTGGGCATGTAACATTTCCGAGAACGTTTTAAGCTTTGCTCTTTGCACGAACAATGTTGTTAACAGTATTCCGAAGTCGATAAATATCTCTGGCCTAACCATTGTCTGTGTCAATTGTCATTTGCTGTCAATAAAATATGTTTCCGTTATTCGGCCAATTGTTCATTAGATACTTAATACACGAGGTGTGTTGATATATTCGATAAAGATACACAATAGACAGGAGCTATTTGTTTTTTGTACGTCCATTTGTCTTCTAATAAATCATTTGTCCGAAGAGTAGCGGTATCTAATTTTTGTTCTATTCAATATTGAATAAGCGTAATTCTTCATTCGACATTCATTCATATCCCGTTGTCAATGCTGGTTTGTATTGTCATCGGCAGTTTTACCTCGCCTTATAATTAAAATAACGTTTATAAATAATAACGATAAAATCTAAGATAATAAAGTCCTGACGAATAGCAAAAAATGCGACGACACAATTTTCTTCCAAGAAACTTTTCAGTCAAAAGAAAAGTAAGATAGAAACAATTAAGTCCTCAACGAAAAAGTTCGTTTCAAGTCCGTAACTAAATACGACGAAAATCACTTAAGACCCTTAAGACTGAGCATTGCAATCCTCCCCAAGTTTTTATACGTACAAAAAGTGGCGAGAGAAACGGTGGTTGAGTGTCATACATTTTGATGCCACCGTTTTTGTCCCCCCTTGTTATTCTCGAGACAAAAACTGATGTTGTTCGCCTGTCGGCGGTTTTTGCCAACTTGACAAGTTACTCGACGGCAGAACTTTAATTTGTCGTTAATAATTACCTCTTTATTTGTCTCGATGTTTATTTCCCTACCAATTATTGAAATTTATATAGACGACATAATTTAAGCGGAAACGGAGTGAAGTACGGAAATACTAATGAGAATTTTGAATAAAGCAACTAGCTGATTTAAGTCGAACGTAATTGGACGAGTTCTAATATAAAGACGCTTGTATCTTTCATAGCTAATTACGTCATAAATCGGCCCGCTAAAATTGTTGCGACCAACTTAGTCAGTGAAGACAAAAAAAGAGCTCGCCATTTCAGTAATTGGCTTTTATCCAAATTAGCCAGAGAAGGTCCTCTGAAATAATAACTTTTCACAATCTTAACAAAACATGTCAGGGGGTGAAACAACGAAATGAACTGTCAACTGAGACGTCCAAATCCAATTATTCTTGGGCTTACAAACGCGGAGATTCAAATTAACCTGGTCTCTCTTCCCTTTTTACAAGCTATCGTCGGATTCAGCGAAGTTTAATCGGAATTTCAGTTGTGATACTTGATTAAGACTCGTTTTAATTTACACCTCTGAAAGTAGGCGCCATCACCATTTGCGCGGACATTTAACGGCATTCTGAAAATAATTAAAGTGCTACCGACGTCACTGGAGTATTTTTAAAATTCCATCTCATCACTCGCTATTCGAAGTCTAGCATACTACGCATTCCTCCTTAATTTGCTATTAAAATAGTTTTATAATTATTATGAGTATGAGATTCGAGCAAACTTAATTAGTAGCGTCTCCTATTTGATTCTGTTTTAGGATTATGGAAGTAGTTAAAATTTTAATAAGTTCAAATATCAGATAAAAGATTATATTACTTACTTATCAGTATTTTGGGTTGGATTGGAATCAATAGGTGCTCAGACTTAAGGTTATGTAGTAAAACCAAAGGCCATACAGCTATCAACAAACACGAACTTTGTAATACATAATTTGGCGTTCTTTCGTTATTCACTGCATACATCTGCTTTAAGTTTTATGCATTGAATTGAAATAAATTCAACTATTTGATAAATTGAAATGAAGTGCCAAGTAGCTGTTAAACATTAGTTTGTACTCGTACAATTTAATGTATTGTTTTATTAGGTGTTGAATCTTCACTTAATTGGTATTTTGCGATTGTAAAAAACACCTACTTAGGTCAGCACGTTTATGAAAAGGGTAACTTAATGTGTATTTAAATATACAATAAGCTCCTGTAAGGAACGCTTCGTGTATTTTATATTAAACTAATTTGACGTTGTTAGAACGATGTGTGAGTTAAAAAAAAATCAATGACGTCGGTTAAATTTTATCAAATCGTCGAGATTCTCCAAACAAAATAGGTATTGAGGTATGGAAGTACTAAAGTAACGCAAGTCACGTCAACGCTCATTTTCATTATTAATGGTTTAACTGACGTACCAATTGGTGACTTGAATTGGAGACATTGGGAGTCCTCCATCGGGTTATGTGGCGTGCAACAAAATACGCGCCTTTCAAATTAATGCTTAATAATGAATATAATGATACATAATATAGTATTTGTATCTATTATATATATCGTCGTCTAGTACCCATAACACAAGCCTTATTGAGCTTACTATGGGACTAGGTCGATTTGTGTAAGATTGTCCCCTAATATTTATTTATTTATTTTATTTATTTATAATTTATATGGAATTATTTTTAAATAATCCTTTTGAAAACAAAGCAAAGAAAAGTGCTGAGGGAATTTTGAATGCCGATATTTATTTCTTACTGTTTCTGTCATCATCATCATATACTTAAGAGCTAAGCTCTTGGCAGTGGTGCAATTTACATTCCTCTCTATTCTTAGCTTTCTTCTTGACATCCTGATACAACACGGTGTTTACTTTTTCCTTGATTTGGTCCGTAAGGTAACTAACTGATTTTGATGACGTTTACTTAAACGGCCATTTAAGCTATTCTCAAAGAATAGACAGTGAATTCACAGGTACCTAATCCTTAGTGACGTTAGACTCTGATCAATCAATCGTAAACCCGCTAACTGACGTGAACCCGGTGACAGATGGATCTGTAATTGCTGGGCGTTTTTTCAAGGCAGACATTTTTTAGGACAAAGATCGGAGTACAGATGAAGCAGTGTAGGTACGATTGATGGTTCTTGAAGACAAATGAAAAACGAATGTTACCGGGCTGCGCTTGATTACTGGGCCATTATTTACTACGCTTTCCTTCACCGCACCTAAAAACCATTGTAAGTCAAAGCTTGAATTACGCGCTGTTATTACAAGACTGAGAGTCAAGATATACTAGAAGTGAACGTTGAGGCAAGGTGAAATAAGTTGTTAATAATATAGCTACAGAGTAGGAAGCTTCGGAGGATCGCATCGGGGACAATAAATATGCCATTGTTTATGCGAGTCGATAACAAATGTTGCTTCAATTTAGTTATACATTACAACATGATTTTAAGTATTTTGACTTTGTGTAGTGTAGGAATAAAATCAGAGCAACCAATAATGTCGTTTGTAATTATCTATAGATACCAACTCCATATTTACCATTACTCTACAATGCTACTTATGTACAAATTTCTGGTTATGGTTCTCTTTCCTACGCGATTTCTAAGTGTTTTGGAAAAGGGATTAACAAAATACATTATAATTATACGTCTTGTCGCTAGTCGATCCTACTTAGTTTACATCTATTAAAGCTCAGTGGTTAGGTTTTCGCCTTAGATTACGAACAAAAAAAGCCCATTTCATGATAATCATCAACAATTCATCATCATCATATCAGCCGAAAGACGTCCACTTCTGGACATAGGCCTTCCCTAAGGGTGCCATAATGACCGGTCCTACGCCACCCGCATCCAGCGGACTCCCGCGACCTTTACCAGGTCATCAGCCCGCAGCAGAACCAAGGTAACCGATATAGCCCTCCGAATCGCCTAACTTAAGTGGCAGTGGGCGAGACATTGCATTTCAGGATGAATATCAAAAATCTTGAAATGAAATTTGTAATAAGTATTAAATATACACTTTTATATGTCTGATTTCATTCCTGAAACGGGTTGTAAATGACGTATGAAACGAAATGAAATGAAATGATGTTTAATGCGAGGCTTGAGGGATATACTACGCCAGAGTCGAAATTCTTTGGTTTATAGTGATGTTCCTCGTAAAAAATAAGGAGCATAATTGATAAATATTAAATTCTACTCTCTTACTTAATTTATAAATGCGATGTTTCGATGTTTGGATGCTTAGATGTTTCTTAGATGTTTAGATGTTTGTTACTCAATCATGCTTAAACAGCTCAACCGGTTTGAATAAAGTTTTGCACGAAGATAGTTTATAGCCTAGATTAAAATATAGGATCCACACAGACGAAGTCGCGGGCGGAAGCTAGTAAAAGTATAATTTTGATGCAAGTAATCATTTAACGCTAATTCCTGCATAATCCCAGAAGATAACGTTGCTAATAAGTATCTTAACTTACTGATTTCATCTTATTGTCAGTTAGCCAATTTCTGGGAAGACCATAATGACAGGTGTTCTATACTCATCACATCGCAACGAGTAGGTACGTTGTTTTTTTTTTGATACTCTGTATAAAAAAAATACTCTGATATTTCCTACTCTGGCAGGTGCTACCGCTGTTATTCAGACCCTCGGCTTTCCCCGATCCCGGTCGAGAAAAACTCGTAAGATTTACGACCCGCTATACTTCGCTTGCGAGAAAAACTCACCCTCGGCGCCGCGATTTCCGAATTCGGGATTAAAATCTTTTAACCTTTAAAGGAGTTTCGAAATTGCCCGCTTTGGCACGCTAGGACAGTTTTTTGGTGTTGATGTCTGATTCAACTGAGATGAACGCATAAGATATTGTAAAATATTCAATATTTTTGCTCCGGGCATTTCAATTTTGACGATCTTTTAAAGAAATAGTAAACGGGTTCGCCCCGTCTAAACTGAAAAGGCAATTTTGAGGTAAACAGAAAACACTCAATTATTCTATACGATACGTTAGCTATCCTTTTAAAATTTGATTGTATGGAAAGTTTGACGGTTCTTAGTTGAACATAGTCAATGCAGCCCATCCTTAAAGCGAAGTTATATTATGTATCCGTACCTGTTAACAAGGGTATTTGTGAAGGTAATCTGAAACAAAAACATTATACTAATAAGTGAAAACTCAATATCTTACACGCCAAATTCTATTATCCCCCTGGAAGTTTCAAATCTCGAAAACGTTGCGCATTCTACAATCACGGGTGCTTCACTGGGGTATAAATTTGATTTTGAATTTCTAGAAAAAGCCCCCAACCGACGGTGCCAAAATTTACGACCGATCCAAGTGGGGTTTTGTTTTTACCGAGCACCGACCACAATTTAAACTGGGAAATGTGTACGCATGCTTAGGGTAAAAACTTTACCGCTTTTTACCGCTTAGCGCAATGTATGAGCGAAAGCGATAACTGTTCTATTACTGTCGAATGTCTAATGGAATTTAAAAATGGAACTGGCTATTTAAAATCGCACTTTGAACTAACCGGGACAATTAAAAGCGCTTGAGAACCCAAAGTCAAGTTACCCACTCACTCTATTTGATAGGTAACTTTTCAACCCAAAATAAGCTAGAGACCTTTTTTCTTATCTGGGCTTAAGTGTCGAATGGTAATCACTTCTACAAAAATCACCACGAACTCTTGGGATTCAATAGTAAATGCATAGGACTTCTCAAGACCATGTAGCAGAGGCATAAACCAACTATGCCAGTGAACTTTTATCCTAATCTCAGAGGCGCTCCGTTTAATATATTTAATTAAATAAGTTTTACCTACATCTAATCTGTAGTACGAAAAAAACTTAGTCGTCTTCATAAAAACATTACTTAAATTTAACGATTAAAAAAAAAACTGACTCGCCAGTCGCTTTCGACTCGCATTTGACAATAGGGTTCCTTTAAAATTTTGCTCACAGTTTTTTTGTTTTCGTGAAATATTGCGTTTATAATAAGAGAACCAAAAAATGGAGCGTCTAATCAGAATATTAAATAAGTTTGCATTTTTTACTAGGCAGTGCTGAAAATGCATGGACAATTAATTTTATCAAACCCTAATTGTGTTATTTTTTTCAAGTTTACCCTTTCTATGAAATGTTGCATCAAAACCTAACGTTAAATAAATTAAGTTGAGATTATCCTGATTATACGTAGATTGTTACGAATTCTACTTATGCCGCTGTCTCCTGCCGAAGCCAAATATATGTTCACTCTTTTTTAAAGCAACGTACCACGTCTTTGTTACGAATGTTCACTTTTCAGTCTCATCAGACGTGTTTAGCCTTCATCTACACAATATTACCAATTTTACATATAACTAACGAACGCGTATTTATCAAATTGAACTATATTATTAATTAAAATCCTCTCGTTTAATAAACAAACATCAACATTCACGCGCACATCAAAATTACGTGGCTACGAGCGGCTCGTATTAACAACACGGCAACTTCGACAGCCATGCTGGCAAAATTTGAAACTAACTGAAATTGCATGCATAAGGTAGGAACGTGCAAACTAGTTCGGTATTTAAATCGGCAGCCAGACGCTATCAATAATAATTTACACGATTCAGTAATTATTCTATATCTTGTTTTGATGACATTTTTAAAAATCCATTTGCACGATAAGTTCTTGAAATGAGGTTTGAATCTCAAGGTTAAAAACCTATTCCTGCCAGTTTATAAAACAGGTGTTTTCGGTTTATTTTGCCTTATCCCAGCACCAAGTCTACAATTTTCAAGATTTTAAACTCGAACGTCTTCAAACTTTCAAGTTAAGTCTCATTATAAAAACCACCTTTTAACCAAATACAGGGGACAAAAAGAAGTTCAAAGCCCGGTATTACGACACCAGACCACATCGCCTGTAATGAACTGAGGTTTTCACGCACGTACGGGTTTCCGACGGCGTGAGCGCGAGATTTGAGCGATAAAAAAGTGAGAAAAGACAGTTCCACGTTTGTTTGTTTAAAGAGGAAATGGAGGTTAGGGACGAGTGAACTATGAAGACAATATTTGGGGATTTAAATAAAGCGTGACCTTCCGTGATGAGTAATATTCTTTACGTAATCTACTTACCACGGGCAGAAAGTAAAGAGAATCCTTGCCTTATAATTTTGAAACAAAAATATGGCAGCAAACTGATAAAATATTGTAATAGGTATGTAATTACTAATAAAAAAAAGTTATGATTATGATTAAAACTGTAAGATAAGAAATTTCTATGCTGGAAGTAGGTATAACAGCTAACGCCGGAGAGGTGAAGTTTTCAATTTATAATGAAATGCAGATATATATCCCTAAGTTTTACCGAACTTGCACATTAATTTGCTAGAACTTTCAAAAGGGGAAATCAGCAAACAGCTCAATAAGTTTCAGTCCTAAAACAGGGGGAACATTAATTACTATCTTAGTTATGACGGTGCGACTTTCAGAAGACGTATTTGATACAAAATCCTTATAAATTGTATATAAAGTAGGAAGTTCTTGATTACTACCTTTCCTTGTTTCAGTTGAGAGGAAACGACAAGTTTATAATATCATCAAGCAACAATTTTGTGCCTATTGTAGGCATCACTTCAAGCGACATATTACTACAGATTTCGGGGTTATTTTTATCCACAATTTTACATAGAATACCCAATAATTTGAAGGTAAGGGGCCTGGGGATAAATGGATTTACAAGGGTACTGACCCTTTCGATAAGTACCTTAAATTGTAGGATCATTTTATTTATTATCGTTCTGGTCTGAAGGATTTATTTGAATACACTTATATTCAGCAATATTATGATAACATTTTCTATTAAGTAATTATTTGATACAAAAGAAAATAGTAATTGGATATGCAAATATGTATTAAATATGAATTTCAGATACATTTTGCTTCAATCGTTTGTTCATCGTGATTGTTTTATTGAAATGATCAAGATAAGACGAGAGAAATGTACAAATGCAGAGAGTATATAATTGTTTTTTAGCACTTTAGTACTTAGATAAATATTAATCGAGTTTACTTGCGTGTTTTGTTTGATTAGGTATTTGTTTTGTTTTGTTTTTACTTTTTAACGGATTTCGTTGCTAATATTAAAATATAAAATGGCAATTAAGTTACATTAATGAAATCGTACGTTAAACAAAGTATATGGTAAAATATATTTTTTTCGTCGAATTTAATTTGTAATACGTATTACTTTTATCTTATCTTATGCGTATTGTGATTTTAACGATTGTTAATATACATAAAAGTGTAATATTACCGTAAATCTCATTCAAAGCACCGACTTTATTCTTGCACATAAATCCGAGAATATTAATAGTACCTACTAAGCAAACACAAGTCAACTTTTGCACGGACATTATTTGTGTCTGTCTCGTGCCGCGAAAAAACGAGCCAAGTCTTTGATATCGAAGCGACAAAACCCGTAGCAAATGCTTTGGTGACAGTTAAAAATAATGCAGAGTTCATTTACGTGTTTAATTCGTTCAGTTGCGATGCTAAGTTTATTTTATGTTGTACATGACATTTGTGATTTCGTTTATTTTCAGAGTATATTCGTTTATTTAATAAGCATTCATTATTAATACTGTAGAAATTACTTAAGATTTTATTAGCTGTTGTGTTTTTTAAGTAGGTAACTGGTGGAATTTGCGGAAATCTATGATAACGTTCTAGAACAATATATTCGTTTGCTATTCCGCTAAAGAACATGAAGATCTATTAGTGACAATGAGATATACCTAGTTGCGTATTTTTGCATGCAGTTAATGTTGTGTTTTTTAAGTAAGTGTTTTTTCATATTCCACTCCTAACTTACAATGTATATTATATTGCATATCGCCTAGCATATTGCAACAACTAAATATGTCATAATACATCTAGCTGCAATATCGGTTTTCCATTAAGTTCTGACCATTACCTATCTCACTACCATTCTAGAATATTCCCCGCCAGCCGCACCACTTCATCAATCAGAACCATCAATTTGCATCCAATAGCACCAATGGCAATTATCGTGGTTCAGCCAATTTGCCTCAAGAATTGTTCAAAGTGCATAATAATTTAAAAGCTAACTAAAACATAGCTCGGGGCGCCAATTTTCATCTCTTACTCTATAAATATTGCAGATTTTGCTTTTTCATTTTCGTCGAGGTATAGTGGTGCAACGTAATAATTAAGATGAATAAGGACAAAAATGATACTCAGTGAAAATTACAATGGATCGTTTCTAGTTGTGCGATATGTATTACGCGTTTTTTTTTCTTTGAAAGAACAAACAATATGAATCTTATAAATGTATTACATAATTGCTCAAAATTAAGTGTTAGTCTTTTTGGCGTAATGCAATTAATTTTATTATGTTTTACGTTTTGTTTTCAGTAATATTCTTATCTAATATGAATAATCGAATGCATACTACTCGTATCGTGTGCATACTTCGCTATTAAAAACACTCATCTTCCAGAAGGTTTTAAAACATGCCGCTCATAGTAACAACGAATACGTTAAGGCGCCGTAGGTTCATGGTCTTCTCTCCCTCTCACTGAGCATAAGCGTGAGCGAGATGGAAGTGCGTGCTCGGAAGCGCGGATATCATGTTTTTTTATTTTAATTTTTTGGCCGTACAAATAAATAAAAAAGTAATCACTGAGTTCTCTCAAACTTGATTTTACCGATTTTTATAAGCAACTTTAATATTTTTAGCTTTTGTGCATAATTTGTTACGAATATTTTAAGTGTATTTTAGACCTATGTTCGTGATTTTTTTCTATCATTTAATCACTGATCTCGCTGCAGAAAAGCCTCGCGATTACTATTCGTATTATATTGTTTCAAAAACTCTGTTCGCTTAACTTCGCTGAACCTACCGTTTAACCGTTTAACTCGAAGAACCAATCTTGTTTATAATAATGTGGTAGTTTCTTGTTCGGCGATGGAATATTCGGCGAATATTTCTTAGCAACGTCCCTACTCGCAGTCTTGTTACCATATTATCCATTTATTCATAAAGCGAACACTATCGTAAGTATTTTCTGTCACTGACTTTGCTAAGTGGACTGTCAATTCATTACGTTGGTTAAAACAAGTGTCAAGAGTTTCTAGTGTGAACCTATTTGGAATTACCTGAGATTTCTTTTGTAATTTTATGGCTATAGTTAGAATGTGTATCTTGTAGTATGTATATCTTGCATTATTGACCATTAAACATGACAAAATGAAATCAAACAAACTAAAAAATGAGGACTAAGGCGACCTTATCCTTTTAAGGGATCTCTAACAGCAAACCTTTGAGCAAATGAGTTAACAAACACAAGTGGAAGATGACGAATGACAAAATTGAGAGTTATGTACCAAAACTGACCGAATATACCAGTGACTTCCTTATTTTTGATGACTTATAACGATACAATACGTTTGTCTTTAATTAGGCATACTCTGTGTCTGTCCTATCACTAGATAATAGAAAAAAGGGCGCATACGCGTTGTGAATTTGGTACGCGCATTTTTAACTACAACGTTCTTTAGACCTGGCTTGATACAATGCACTAACTGGGGGAAGGGAGATAAACCATCTCTCTCTAATCCGTGAGTGTAAGTGCAGTTAGTGCACTGCATTTAACTAGGTCTAGTTTTCTAAAGGCCACTTAACGGAGGCGATACCATGTATTTTTTTTTATAAATAATCAATGGAAACTGTATAGGTATTTAAATATGTACTGTATAAAATAGATGTATATACTATCACGACAATCTTTAGATTTCAGTATCACTATAAAACTAACAAGCACTTGTCTATTCCCCGTCATCATACTGTGCTTATGCTTACCTCAAATCATTACTTGACCTCAATCGACGCATTTGAAGCCGTATACGGCGATGATCGGTGAGAAATCATTACCTATTGGCTGACTGTTGGGTAATCTTTGCTACCATGAGTGGTAAAATGCTATTATGATCTCAATCTACTAGAGTGAAAGAGCAACTGATACTCAAAAAACAAAGAAGAGTCTAGGATGTAATTCTATTTTAGTTTAGACTAGTTTTTTGTCGCGAACTTAACGCACGATTTTCGGGATGACACATACTTTACGTGTTAGGGATCTATATTTATCCGTACCATAAAAACTTTCACAATAATAAAATAAGCAAGTAGTTAGTTCTACCGGAAAGGCTGTCGCTACTTAATACAGCATTCTCCAATGTGTGGTTGCCTAGTACATCAATGGACAAAAAGCACGGACTAGCTAAGGGAGATATTTCCATTCGTGTTTATGTTCAGGACTCCCCGCGCGCTGAGTTTTATTGACAACATAAATACTGTCGGTGCTTAGGAATGGGTAGAATTGAATTTACTGTAATGCATATTCAATTTGAGGACACGTTATTGATAGATCCTTTATAATATTTACTATCCTTTTCAATATCATGTTCGTCATTGAATTAGATACCATAAAGCGCGTCTTCTTACAACCGCTTTCCAGTTTCTTTAAGTACTTATGCTCTTTTTTACTATTACAAATTCTTGTAAACCTATGTTGGCGTCAATGCATACGAATGTTACATTACACTAATATAATTTATTCAAATTTTAACATCACAATTGTGTCACTCTTGCCAAGGAGACGCTTTAACAATTCCGTGCCAAAATCATGTCAGTATAACCCACGGTAAACCTCTAAAGGGGGCAACTCGCTGCTTTTGCTGTTAAAATAAGTCATTTTATAAAAGATAATAACACTGCGGTGCCAAGTCAAAAATGCGGATCACGAAACCAATTCCATAATGACGTACGTCATTTTGACTTAAGCCCCGGTAGAATACCGTCCACAAACCGGGTCACATTACAGAGTCAGTGAGCAACTATTCCCGAACAGTAACGAGATGCATCCAAATTGCATTTCCCGATGCGCTCACGATTCTAATACCGAATTTGAAATCGGAATCAAACCACGTACGTGTAATTATTGCACTTGACTTGAAAACTTTGGCGCTAGATTTTAGGGGGAAATTCAGATTGTAGGATATGGAATATGTTGGAAAGTGCTTTCTCGTTAATTTTAATATCGGTTATTAATGTTATTATTCATCGAACCACGAGATCTGAAGCAACTGACAGAAGATACAACTAAGACTAACACTGATACCAGGGAGAAGGAATTATCTGTTATTCTTCTAATCGTTGATGGCGTATATACTTTATTTTACTTCAACATATTATTTTGTCAGAGACATAGAGAGAGAGAGTGAGAGTGAGGTGAGAGTGAGTGAGTGAGTTTTTGGGTGAGCATGGCTTGATATATTTAGTTGTGTTCCTAAATAACCATGGGTATCATATTATCTAGCTTAATTCATTTTAAAAGTAGGAGACTCCTTAAAGGGACAATTTAGAGCTTGTACATTGTACTTTTTTTACCGTGTTCCATTATTACCATTATTTGATGTATGACTAGTTTGGATGACAATTCAATATAATGGTGGTCAAGCTGATCTAACGTTGGAGAGAGAAAAGCTTGTGTGCTAATAGCTTCTTGAGTCTGCGGGCACGTAGATTCCTTGTAAATTGGCCTCGTTTGAGATCTTAATTAAGTCGCTACAGTTTTTAGCCCTCTGTCCCGTGAGGAAACGGCCTAAGTTACTGTTTTAACGTAATAAAAGCGTAAGTTACAATATTACAGCTGTACCTTTATAAGATAGCAAAAAATGCGTGAAAAAATCTGTCGAGGGTTAAGTAGATGTAGGGTTTGTACCTGCAAAAACGATTGCTTATTACACACATTGCTTATTGACATAGTTTTAACTTTTGTAATTCAGGGAACAATAGTACGTTTACTATTTAATAAAAAAAACTCTTGTTTGTGCTTATTTTACAGGTAAAGTAAATAATAAAACAGAACATACAAACATTAACGTCGTACGTTTACCTCAACAACTTACCATTTGTACCATGTGACTTTTATCCAAAACTGCTATTCCCCATTCTTTATTTTTTCGGGGACAATCTTCCACAAATCGACCTAGTCCCAAACTAAGCAAAGCTTGTACTGGTACTAGACGACGATATACATACTTATATAGATAAATATATACCTAAATACACAGAAAACATCCATGACTCAGGAACAAGTATTCGTGCTCATCACACAGATAAATGCCCTTACCGGGATTCGAACCCGGTACAGCTTCGTAGGCAGGGTCACTACCAACTAGGCTACAGAGGTCGTCATGAGTTGGATGTTTATTACTTACGCCCTTCTGCATTCATCATGCGGTTACGCCGTTTTCAATCGGATTCGGCTGTTTTTGCTCCTTCGTGAGTGTACGAGTATGCTGGCCATCCGTTAGTCTAGAATGTTAACGTGACTCGCGATCCGAGTAGAGTTTTTAGAATTAATTGAAAATGTTAGATTTTAATGTTTATTTTCTTACTTTGTTCAATGCGAATATTTCTGAAATGTGTTCTTTGAAGTATGATTTTAAGATATATTTTCATGTTTTGATTAATTTCAGACAGCAAATAGATATACAAGATTATTATAGGTATATAACAGCAAATAGGTATACAAGATTATTATAGGTATATATGAATATGAATAGAGTAGGTATTAAGGTACGTATTTACAAAATTCATCTTTTATCTTCATATTACTTACTTCAAGAATGTTTTTTTTTTCAATTTGTGTGTATGTAATTTGACGGCAATAATTAAGTGTATCAATGTTTTTCCTAAATATCTATAGAAATTACATCTGTATATGTCTTTAGAAGCATTTAATCCAAAAGTGCATTTGAGAGCTAATACGGTTTCTTGCATCTCGATAATCGAATGCAATAAATAACACTCCATAAAACAAATGCAATCCATATGTTTCGCAAGAAACCGTTGCAATTCCGGACGAATTCAAATTTGAATACAGAACGTAAAAAACTCCAATATATTTGGAACGAAACTTATCTTCACTCAAACAAAACGGTGAACTCAATATGCGACTCGGGAATTGTTGCCAAGTCTTCTTGCCTCCTAGGAACGGGGGGAATTTTAGGCACGCGAAGAGGCGTACCATTGGTAACAGATACCGAAGCTTGGCACTCGAGTTGCCTCTTGGCAAATGTTTGGCAATGCCGAGCGATGTAACGGCGATGCGAATGTAGGGACAGCATACGAGCAAATAACAGCGGGTTTGATTGGTCAAACAAACGCTCACAAATGGGGGAAAAAAAAAATAGTTGAAGAACGTGAATAGGCTTTCCCTCTGTTTTATTTTCCAGAACAGAATCGCCAGCGTCTTTTTCCACCGAAAACCGCAGAATATTTCAGCTACTAACAAATAACAATTTTGGCCATTTGAATTGGCTGTATACTACGTATGCCATCTTTTTAGTATATGCCTTTTTATTTCCTTTTAATGTTAAGGACTCGACAAATAATGAAATTTACATTTAGTAATGTTTCAGGCGTATAGAGCAAAACTCCAATTTTCTAATTCGCGACCGACCATAAACTGATGTTTAGTTATATTCCAACAGCGCAACATATTCATATACACAATCATCATCATCATATCAGCCGAAAGACGTCCACTGCTGGACAAAGGCCTCCCCCAAAGAGTGCCAAAGTGACCGGTCCCAACCTATACGTACAATAGTAAAACCATATAGCCAATTAGATACGGTACAGTTTCTCACTTATAGAAACTAACTAATACAAAGACATCTATAGCCAAACTTAAACTTAGCGCACAGTAACCTATGTAACATATGCACTTTTCCGGACTTTTCCGGTCAGGTTTTAGAAAAACATTCTTACTATTGTAGTTAATAGATGCAATTCTGAATATAAGTAACACTTAGATTATGATGTGCGTTTGTTCCTCATGGTATTTATGCTGTAATAATCTGTGGCACAATACTCACCCTAGATTTTCTCGCTTTCGAACATCAGACGCGGGGTTATGGGTTGTTTTTGCAACTTTTCATGGGAAGGTCGTTGGCTAACTAAATTGGGTTATGTTATGTTATTTCTTTATGGCTGCCTTGTGCTTGCGGATATGAGATATTTTTCAATTATGAATCCGGGTTAGTGGGGCAGCTGGGATTATTTAGGATTTTTGTAAGTAGCATGATAAAGTTATGTCATAATGCTTATATGTCGTGTCGACCACTGTAAGAGGGAAATATGGAAGTATTAGCATAAACAAATGTGGCAGTTCGTTTTGATAAATGATTATGTCCTTAATATGAATATATCTTATAGGCAAGTTATTCAACACAGTTCACTTTATATTTTATAAAGAACCTACTACTTAATAATTATTGTGAGTCCGAAATATGTGATACGGCAAGAACCTCAATTTTATATTACACTATTATAATTAAATAAACGTTATTTCAAAAATACAGTTAATATACATTTTATTTCTTAAGTTTTGACATGGGCTGCACTGCACTGACCGTGGTCTCAGATGAATGATGTTTCAGCAAGTTGCCGTTTTTTCGGGTCTGTCTACCTTCACATTTTTGCAGAATATAATCTTTTACATAAACCTAGAAGTCTGATCGAGTAACTACTAGTACGTTGCAATAGGTACGTAACAATTAAATGAGCGACCACACCACTGCTCAAAATACGCTAACGCACCGTAAACGCAGCAAAATGTATGAAGAATACGTGACGCATACGACACGTCGACGCGTATACGCAGCGCTACGCACCGGTGTGGTCGCTCCTTAATTCCGATATCAACATAATTTTGAAGCCTGCTCTAAGCTGTTAACTGCCAGTTTAAATACAACAGTACCTATTCTCTATCAACTAAGCTAGCCGTGTAACTAAGCCATCCATTTCTAAGTTCAACTTTTAAAGCCATTTAGCACCGATAGTTTTTCTAAGTGCTTTAGAACGTGCGCGCGCATTACATTGGTATTAATTTGTGAGTCTGTGTGTTCTGTCAATATTAGTTACTTCTCGTAACCTCTTAGACAGTACTTGGTTAAAAGTACGACAAAATACTGTTAACTGCTTTTTAGCTAGATAAAACTTGTGTTGTAAAACTTGTCTCTTATGATTATGACATTGATAAATTTCCTCTTAATGTTTTTTTTGGATATAGGTACCTGTCATCCTGTCGATAAGGCTTAATTTTTTATAAAAAAATATACAGATTACAAAATTATAATGTGTAGATAAATAAAATCAGTAATCGACACATTAAAAGGGATTTATGAACGCTTAGTGTTGTGTTCCAATATGCCATCAAAACTCTACTAAAAAATTTTCTTTATAAGCCTTTCCTCTGCCAGAAACTATTACAAACAAAAAAGGAAATACCTTTGTTCTATTGGAGAAACCGACGCGCTTCCAACGCTACCGGGCAAAAAAACAAAGTTCACGTTAGAACCATCCCAGCACTTACCTGTCTCAACAGAGCCAACATCTTAACCTAACAAACCTTTGGCCGATTAGCTAAGAGCCAAGAACAGGCTGTCATTAGCCCAGGGGCTCGAGAACAAACATGTAAACACGTTTTACCCTCTTAAAAGATTTTAGCTAGTCTCACGAATATTTGTTAATATCATATTCTGTGTTGATATAAAGGGTGTTTGGGGATGAGGGTAATCGGGTTGGATTTGTAAAGAGCTGTACCTACATACTTAGGAAAAATAGGCTACTGTCTAAGTATCACAATCGAACATGCTTTTCTTCGCAATTCGGGCGATTTCGTGGCCGGGGCCGTAAGTGTACGGCTTGCGTGCGCGCTCCGCTACAAGAGGGCGTGGAGCGTCCATATAAATTGCATTTGTTTTATATGGTCGCTGTACGCCCCGCTCGTGGCAGAGCGTGCACTCAGGCCGTACATTTAGAAATTTTGCGATTCTATTAGAGATTGATCACTAACGTGCGATCTCTATGAAATCTAGTACAAGCCAATCATACACGCCGTAAACTCAGCTTCTAAGCCGTACGTAACAAGAGCTGCATTGTCGCATTACCGTTAGCTAAGCTAGATTTCCGCAGATCCAGAAACTAATTCCGCTTGTAACGTTAGAATCGCTATATTTCAGTGTATTTTGTGGCACCACGTCGGTTGTCTCGCGTGTAATCACATTAATCCTTGCCTTACTCTGAGCACAGTAAACAGTTTATGACAAACAAGGTTAGTTTAGTTTAGGAGAATAGATCAGATCACTTAAAAGGGGATAAGAGAATTTGCGTAACTGCAAACGATTTTGTATGAATTAAACACTTACCGAAAACGAATGAAAGTATTTCAAATAGCATAGAATAATATTGTTTATTTAAAATCGATTAGCAAGAATTAGACTCAGCACCTTTCAAGTTAACTTTCATACCCTTGTTGGGTATGTAATATTACCTTTTAAGAAGATGGAAGTTTCTTCCTTAGAACTATTCCGTATTCTGACTCGAAAGCAGATGGGCTCGATTATAAATGCACAATTTAGGTGCTCTAACGTTACTATAACTTTGTTAGGTAAATGCATCTTATGAAAAACTGTGATATTGGAGAACTCTGCAGTCACCAATAATCGCACGCAAACGTTTATGCGACGAAGATTTCGAGGCCTCTGCGATGGAACCTCCAACAGAAGCGAAAGAAAATAATACCACCTTATTGTTTTAAATCTGTGTGCCATCTTGTGATCAGTTAATTAGTTTCGTCTTGAAGATTTGCTGTGTAGAAATAACCGTGTAGGCGTATTGATTAAATAAGGTTAGTTAATTTTAGCTAATTATATTTAATTCAGCTTGTTTCTGATTAAGTGGCTGTAGGATTTGTAAAAGAGCGTGTAGGTTTGGCTATGTCCTACAGCCCTCATCTTACACTAAATCCTACAAGGTTTACACACGGATTAAGGTTCGTTTAATGTTTTTCTGTCGCTGATAAAGTAATTCAGGTGTCTATCGGTCGGTGTCGGTGCACCCGGATTGCAGCATTAATACTTCGAGTAGAGAAATTACGCTCTGTTACTATCTTAAAAGATCACGAGAGATATTTTTGTAAAAAGATGTAAAAAGACGCTCGTAAAAAGAACAACTTATCTCTGCAAAATCGAAAATGCATGCAACATTGTATTGGGTCATAATACTGCTTAGATTAATTCTAAATTTGTATAATTCTATATGTGTGTGATGTGACCTCACAACATTGTTACCATTATTGAGAATAAAATTAAGGGTTATGTTTCCCTCGAATACCAAATATACCAATGAACTTCGTAATTAAAACCATCTCCCATTCACGTGGTAAGGTCAGCAAAATACTTCCTCAAAATCAGTAAACACTGATAAAATTTATTTATTTGTATTGATTAATTACTCCGATAATGTTAACAAGGTTTTGCAAGCCGTATCTTTGCGCAGATTGCAATTACCCGCGTTTTCAATTATTGTTAACTAGTTAAGTGGAATGTTGTGATTTCATCACGATGGCCAAACAGGTTCAGCGGTTACGATTGTTGCACTAGGGAGATAATGGTCGTGAGTGAGTTCGTTCTTGTTAGAAATGCTCGGATAATTTTCTACTTAGTGGTATATGTCCGGTATCTTCACAGACATCTTTGTTACAATGTTGCTCACTGATTCGAACTCTGCTGTTAGTTTATATGCGACATTGAGAATTTTACATCGTTTTTACATTATATATACGGCTGACTGCTGGACAAAGGTTTTCTCTTATACACGAAAAGGAAAGGACGGCCCCACGTTAACTTAGTCCGTGTTGGGGACTTGTGTGTGAAGTCACATGTATAGCATTTGCGTATTAAAATTCCAATGAAATAAGCACTATCAGAATCCGCTTCGACAATGTTGATTGATGGTAATCGATGTCAAATGCCTCACGGGTCAGTAAATCCCCACGTCTCACGCAACACAAGTAAAATAACAAAATACCGAAGATCAATCGCGAAATCTTCAATCAAGTGTACCTAACGTGCCGTTATCCCTGACAATTCACGTGAGAAACCCGCAGAATGGGTTCGTTAAGACCGAGAGCCCTTGCGCATTGTGCTTGCGTCAGCTCAGACGTCGAGTGCCAGCCGAAATGTTAATGAGCCTTTGGCACTATTGACATGGGAAAATTGACACGCTAATTTTGTAGGTATGATGGAGGACTTTCATGAGCGGATTGGGAATTGTTTAGTAATGAATTAAGGTTTGGGCTTTGTTTTGTGGTATCGTAGTATAAAGTTATTTCTAAATAAGTGGCAGAGAGTTTCTTGCTGCCATTTAAACGTTGCATGTGGTAAAGCCCGCTTTATTGGCTGTGTCTAAACTCTCCACCAGCTTAGACGAAAACGCAATACCATTTTTTAGGGTTCCGTAGTCAACAAGGAACCCTTATAGTTTCGCCATGTCCGTCCGTCTGTCTGTCTGTCTGTCTGTCTGTCCGTCTTCGGCTTAGCTCAGTAACCATTACGACTAGAAAACTGTAATTCGGCATGGGTATATAAATCAATCACGCCGACAAAATAGTATTATACAATCTTGAAAAATATTTTTTTAGGGTACCTCCCCTACACCTAAAGCGAGGGTGTATTTTTTTTCTCGTTAAACCCATGGTGTGGGGTATGGTTTGATAGCTGGTTCAAAAATATTATGGGTTTCCTAGAATCATTTTTCAAATTAGTGATTAGTTTGCGAGATATTGGGCTTTAAAACCCTAATTTTTGTTCGAGTCATGTGTCCTCCGTCCCCCCCCTCCCTGCCGGCTAATTGACTATTACTGGGGATGTGAAAAAAATCGTGGTAGTAGTACATATAATGAATTTAAAAGGAAAACTATCACGGACAGGTAGGCATAAGTAGTTACGGAGTAATAGTTGACCAATTTAATGTGTACTTGGAAAGGCCGATTTTCGTACAAATTCGGCCGACGCAACCGCATCGCACGTCGATGTAACTAAGACAGACAGACAGAGACCGTAGTTGCCTGTCTGTCTTAGTTGGTTTAGTGGCCCGACACGCACTTGGCCGGTTTTTAATAAAAATAACCTCGTGGGGGCTTTTACGAGTATGTATTGTAGACTTTTCTCGACTAGTATACTTTCGATATATTTAGAGGCCCTTATAAATTCTTAACAACAGGATTCGCACGCGTCAACAAGACGAATCATCCTTCAAAATCAAGCACGAGCAAGTCAAAGGAACCCATTCAAAGGCGAGAAATCTACATAACACACCGTACACGCACTTCACTATTTATATTCCCTGCGTATTCAGAAATCCGTACGTCTGAAATCATATTTCCGACGTGGAAAATATGAAAACAGCACTCAATATTTTATTCGACTCAGACCTTTCTAAGAGGTTGCTATCTAACGCCTGTTGACCCCGCGACCCCCGGCACCGTAGAAACGACGTACGCATGCATAATTGTATGCTAGCGTTTGAGATATCTCCATCGACACATGCGAAGAAGCTCGCAATTATATTAAGATTGTTAAATTAAGTTATTTGTGAAGGCTGTTAAACCTCTCAGCAGCCTGTAAATTGAGCTTTAGAAATGAAAATAACAGTTTTGATTGCTTTTCGAAACACGTTTATAAATTGTTATTAGGGAGTACGAGTATGTTTCTTTTTTTCTCTTAACACATCTCAAGCGCTAGTATACTTAGTTATTTTTTACCTTTACGAAACGCGAATCAAATGTCTAACTTGGTAAAAAAAGATGAACTTTAAACTTTCCAAATCAAAACGTAAAGAGAGCATCGTGATTGTAACGAAATACCAGTGCACGCCGAGAAACCCGTCCGTCCAATTGGGAACGATAAAAAATAAATTAAAATAAACCGTATAACGTTAGCTCCGATGATATCGGTACGAGTTCCGCACCCATTGTGATCTCTGAAGTGGTAGGAGATAATTGCAGTGGCTTTGTTAAACAAAATGAGGTGTTAGCTCTTCTATTGATTAATAAGTAGTTTGATCCTAACACAGTATCGATACGTCTCGCGTCAGACATTACATTGGTTTGCCTAGAGGTTATAATAATATAGCGGCGACTGATATTTTATTCAACAATTATGATGTTTTCCTGTCGCTTACAATGTTGTTTTTTGTTGGTTACAGATAAATTAGAAGAAAACTGCGTATGGCCCAAAGGTACAACGATAGTCCAATTAATGCGTCACCGTACGCTTTTTGGACAAGCCGACATGCGTGGACCAAATCCAGCGTCAGAAAAAACCGAGAAACACATAATGAAGTGAACAAAAGAACTGACAAGAAAAATAATGACAATGATTGGAGTAAAGATCATTCTAGCATTACAAGCAATAACCGTGTTATAGCGACGGAAGGACTAGACAATAATGCAATCAGTAATGAAGATGAAGAGATCAGAAAAAACGTATGGAGCGACGTCGATGACGAACTTTACATAGCCCAGTTGATTGAGTTAAGGACTTCACATGAAGTGAAGCGTGAAATACGTGATACTAGTGCATATATAAGTGACGATATCAGTGAAAGGGTTGTGAATAGTGATAAGTTAGAATACGCGATGTGGGATTTGGAGCCCACGGACCTAACGGAGTGTGACTGCATGGGACCACCTCCAGAATTCTTACTGCCACCACCGCCTAGGCCGCCGTTTCTACAAGCGGACTATTATTGTGGTGACGACCCCATTCCCGACTTAGAAACCTGCGATACAGAACCAGTAAGTTTATAGTCATTACTCCTCTTTTATTTACCAATTTTGGAATTTAGGCGCATTCTAAGATGTATTCATTAGTTTTGTTTGTAATACATAAATCGCTCATATCACATTGAACCACGCAGTATCAGAACACGAAAACAAATAAGAATGCAAAAAATTACTAAAGCCCCGTATTGACCTCTAGACAAAAAAAAATACGTTGCTTGATTCCTCTTACTTTGTTGGTTACCATTAATTTGAAAGGACCATAAATGTAGCGTATCTTTTATAACCTCATTAAAGTTAAGAACTTAAGACTGCCAGACGTTAATCTACAAAGTGAACATCTGTGTGGCGAAAATACGCTTCACTGTCACCGTCCAAAATGTTATCGACATGAAGACTCATTTCCTCAGTCCAAAAACGGTGAATAAACAACTGCTCTTATCGTTGTCAGTAAATATTTGACGAATGCGGGTCTTAATGAAGGTATGCGACAATGCCTATTATCTCGTGATCTTTACAACTTTTTACTGTGTACTTTTGTGAGGGATTTGTGGTAACACGGCTTAAGAGGAAACACTAAGGGCGAGATAATTGAGAAATAGGTATTTGTAAAATGTATTGCTGTCGCGCCAACTTCAAGCGTCCCCCCGCAGAGCGCGATAGAGATATATAGATACCTTTTAAAAGTACATAAAATCAACGTTTCGTAGTCCCCTGATTTCTTCTCCAAAACTTTTTATTAAAAATCAATGAAAGGCCTTGGCCGTGTTCCTATGTTTTCCATTTTTAAAATAATCTAGTCATAATTGTTTTCTGGATGTATGAACACAGCGGAAAATCTGGCATTTTTCTTAGGTTTTTGAAGGTTAATAAATATCTCTTTTAAGAATAAATTAATGAAAAAAAGGAAAACATAGGAACATGTCAATAGTAGCCATAGATTTATGGAAAAACAATATTGCTCTACTGCCATTATCCAGGGAGAAAACAGGGGACTACGTTTCTATGGAAAAATGGCCCTTGTGTCTCCACTTAAATGTGGCATATAAGGTGCGGGTAGCATCAAGCCACACAAGCAAGTAGGTACATATGAGTGGAAAATATATAATTGTTGCACCGTTATCTGTTTTACGTTAGTGCCTTGGTTTCTTTGAACAAAACTTCTTGTCCTATTCTATATTTACTTCTTTGGGCGCTTTTGGATCCACTTCGACGCAGTGAAATAAAAAACATGCTTCATTCGTTTTGTTACAAAAGTAACCATGGTCTACAATACAAAGTAGTCACATCCGTTATGAAAAGCACCTTTCTCATTAGCCAGTTTTTGTGTAAAATTCCTTCCTCAATTCACGAGATTAGGTCGGCTAATGCAAACGGACACTTCCTTCTACGCTGTATCTCCAGTGTTTACCTGGCTTGTAAAACTACGTACACGGATGATCTTAACGGTTTGCTGCAGTTTCGTAACTCAGACTTACATTGAGCTGGCCTTAAACAAAGGAGGTTCCATACTAGAGTAGTTTTTTTCTAAACATATTTTTTTGGAAAGTGGAATTGTTAAAAACTGGCATGCAAAGAATAACATTTTTTTTTATAATTTGTTATTAAGTATCTCACTTTTTGGGGTAAAGTAAAATCGGCCCTCACTTTAAATGCAGTGTCGAATGCAACTTATTTGTTTTGTTTTAAGTAAAATTACAATGAATGAAAAACTCATTTTCAATCGAGTATTTTAATAATCATTTTCGCCTACCACGTCTGCCGCATTCAATCATCGTTGATGATAATATTTTCAGCACACTCATTGGAATTTAATTGAGAACTACATATTAAAATATTGCATTTTAAAACCAGATAATGTTTCATACCGTTGCGTTAGTAAAAACTTAATATGGCAATATTCATATTATCTTACAAAATAATTCTTTTTTTTGTATTTTTTTTTGTATTGACATATTCCTATACTATTCAAATTTGCAATGTTTCAAAGTGGTACAAATAAAGCAAATGGGTGAAAATCCCCAAGATTTGACTATATTCTTACACACATACACTACTTAGTAACAAGTGAAGTTTATTTGATGCGTATCAAAAGCACAGTGGACAACAGGCTTTACTATCGCGCATGCTTTCTCTTTACTTTTTGTATTTGCCGTAGTTAAAGCATGTTTGCCGGAACACTCGGCATTTCCACATTTAACACCGTTCTGCTAATTCTGACTAAGATGATTTTACTACATACGTACATGTATTAGCATGTTTACATTGAGTCATGAGTGGATTCACTTGGTTGATTTTGTTTGAGTGACGGAGCTGCATCAGTCGTAACTTTTTTCTAACCTTAAATCTATTTATGGTCCTATATTTTTTAATGAAATCTGTGTTTTCTCTGTTGATTTGAACTATAGTAAATACCTAAATCTAATATGTTATGGCGTTACAGTCAACGATTATCTTTTGAAATGACTTAAATCGACTATTTTCAATCCTTTGGTGTACAATGGTTGAATTGAATTTGGGCCATACATAGTGTATAAAACAAAATTCGACTCTCCTGTGGTCAATAGTTGCAAACTTAAGTATAATTATATTAATAAGGTTTTCTTTCGCATAATATAAAAAAGGAGATGCCGTTTATGCGGATTAAGAGTCCAACCAAAAATTAGGCTTCGTAGCCCTTAACTTTGACAATGTCCTCCTAGAAAGATGCGAACCTAAATCTGTGTATGACCCATTTGCTATCTCGCCGTGTTTTAATTTAATTCTTTAAAAGTGCACGCCTTTAGTTCATATAATATGGAATTTTATCTTTAGTCGTAAATATCTTCATCCTCAATTCCGCTGTCTTCTTGGTGTTCTATAACAATTGTATTGAATTTTCTATCTACTTCGTTTTTTTAATTTCTTAAATTAATATTTTATACGAATTCAAATTTCAACAGCATCAAAATAAAGCTTTAAAAAATGTGACAAGTGCGTGTAGGGTTCCGTAGTTGATGGTACGGTTGCGTCGGCCGAATTTGTGGGAAAGTTGGCCTTTCTTAGCACATTTTAAGTTGGTCGACTATTACTCGGTAACTAGTTATGCCTACTTAGCCGTGATAGTTTTCCTTTTAAATTTATTATAATTATGTACTACTGTCACGATTTTTTTTCAAGATTTGCTACTGTTTTGTCGGCGTGATTGATTTATATAAGTACCCATGCCGATTTTCTAGTAGTAATGGTTACTGAGCTAAGCCGAAGATGGACGGACGGACGGACGGACAGACGGAGACGGTGAAACTATATGGGATCCTTGTTGACTACAGAACCCTTAAAAATACGTAGTTGTTGAACAGTCGTTTCTGTCATTTGATTTAATTAATGAATGTGATGTTAAGTAGGTACATATTGCTTTACAAAAGCTATTATATAAGAATATAAACATATCATGTCTATTTAAAATAAACAATGATTTATGTGATTGTCACACTAATCTCCCTTATTAACGCAAACCGCCAGTTAAACTAACTTAATTGGAATAAATTTAGACGAAACTATTTGTTATTTCTAACTGACCGCAATTTGTTAACCGTGAAATTTCGATGTTGTGATTCAACCGCAAATTTTACGCCGAATTTGTAGGTTTTGCTTTGAATAATGTGACCTTTGGGATAGATAATTTAAAAAAGAAACCGTTAAGGCCGATTAATTACGTGTACATTGTGTATTTTATTATCCTTACCTTTATAAATAATTATCCTTCCTAAATATTCCTTTACACTTCAGTTCGGTAAATGTATCAGTCTGACTTTAGCTATGGTTGATTGCAGTCATGTACCATAGGAGATAATGTAATTCGCCTCCGTATATTTCCGTGTTTTCTGCAATAAAGTTAAAATAAATTTAGGTAGACATAGGCTAGGCTATAAAATATTCGAACACAGCAGTGCGGAAACGCGGCTTCCCCAATAGGAGCGTGTCAAAGGAGACTCGTTCCAAACGTCATCAGCAAAACTACAAAAAACCTGCTTATAGTCAGAATGACTAATTGCCGATATTAAAAAAAAAAAAATGTAGGCTATAAGTATAAATATATTTTTTATTAAATTATTGACATTTAGGCTTTTTAATAAAGTATTCAATAAGAACTTTATTAATTGTCTATGAAAAACAACTTAGTATGATTTTATTTCCAATTAATTGCTTAATTGTAAAAATATGGACATGATCGACAATATTCAGATATGATAATTCCAATAACAATGTTACGTTTATGGTTAAAACCAATTTATTAAAATGCGTGGGTTTTCTTCATTCGAGTCGTTTTAGTTATTTTATACGCGGCACTTTTTGTAATAAAAATAACGTAATTTTTTGACAGTCATCAAATTTCACGTCATTCCATTTGATTAAACGTACTATTCCTGTTCGAAAATAAGGGTCACCTCTACATCAAATTTGCATAAACTTTCAAAGTAAAAGATATCCCACCAAAAACATTACATGTAAAGTGATGCCAAGACTCCATAGCTCATACAGCTTTCAGCGTAAAAAAGATATCGATCGCAATTAGCGCCAAGCTTCCTACTCCACACGGCGTAACTCTACCACTACCAGCCACGCTCTACAAATTCTACATCTTGGCTAAAAAGTGGTAGTACTAAGTATAGCTTTGTTGGGCACATCCCGGTCGCCGCATACTTTCACGCCGAATGAATTTATGATGATATTAATAACTGACGGGTCTATACCGGGTGGGGGGTGATTTACTAAATATCCTTAAATACGTATTTTATTATTTGTAACAAGGAGTCCCTATATACATTTTCAGACAAAATTTGCGGAAGTCTCATACAAAGTTCCATCCCCTACTTTAAAGGGTTGGGGGGTAGAAGTTCCAATTTTTTGAATTATTTTGTTGATTGTGCACTAATACAAGCTCTCATACCAAATTTCAGCTTTCTAGGACTTCAGGAAGTACCCTAGAGGTTTTGATGATCAACATCAGTGAGTGAGTCAGTGACGAAATCGGCGTTTTTTAGATATCAATAAAATCTTAAGTATAAGAGCTATAGTACTGAAACTTTATATGTTTAATAAGTCCACTATTGACATCATATCCCGAGAATTTTGTTTAGCTGGTATAATCCAAACCCAAGTTACGAGGGTTCAAAAAAACGACGAACCGCTTCGAGAAAAGGTAGGCCCTTAGTCTATTAGCCGTAGTCTTGGCGGCAGGTTATATTAGTTGCCCACGCTGCTTCACCCGTGTAGTAAATAAAATAACCCAGGCGAAGCCACAGAATTAAATATAGCCCATTTTTCTTAATCGGATGATTAATTCGGGATATTACCCCCTACGTACATACTTACAAGGCTACACACTCAAAAACTACAATACAATACAATACAATACAAATATTCTTAAACCACCTCTCCACCACCACCACCATCCACCATCCACCACCTCATTCTTTAAACTACCTCTTTATATTATTAGTGTTAGATACTCGTAAGTCGCGAAGCTCATGATAATGTGACGATGACGTTAGCTTTCCCGTCATCTTTAGTAATTCCTTAACACCGCGTGTGGCATTATTAATGAATTTATTTCTGTCCCCGCGATATTGTGGTTTTCAACAGAATCCAATAAAAAAAAACTTATACCCAGTTAAGGCCCTAACTACATGATTAAGACATAAATGTGCTGGAATTAATTGACTACTCAAAACGGACACCTTGGGTCTATAAGGAAAACACCGTAGGTGTTCTGAAATATAACTTGAAATAACCACAGTAAGGTCACTCTCAACTTAAGTATTATTATCTTGTTAGCATTAGGCATTCAACTGTATTATGTTGGGGTTAATCCTGATATCAATTTGAAACACTGCACATTTTGAAATTGAATCTATTGAATATTGTTTGTGGTGTTTTGATTTAGTTTTCTTAATTGTAATAAATATTTGTTATAATGGTATGTTTCCCCCAAAATATGAATACCTTTGCTTAATTTTACACATTAGTAATGACTTGGAAATGTAAAAGCCAGTTTACTCATGTCACATTGTTTACTTTTGTGGGTGGATTAAACTACATATTATTTTATAGGCTGTTATTTCAGTACCTATGCCAGTAGTGTTAATCCTTATGATAATCTTTAGAAACAAGCAATTTTACACACTCTAATATCCTAACATATCCCATGTATATCCTTTTAGTCCACTTTGTATGGACTTGCCGCGCTGCGTAAAGCTGTGTTCGATACTGTTGATTCGTCACGGTTTCGCAGAACAATCGGGTGGTCCAATAAAATATATCAAGAGACGATAACAACGCGCGTTAATTTAATATTCTTATTTTAAACGCGTTGAAGACTCTCTGTCACATGTTTATGTTGTTTTTATTGGATTGACGTTAACCTCATATACCAATAGTATTCTTATTATTATCTCTTTCAATATTATTGATATTGTGGTTGTTCAATACGAATAGATTCTATACATATGGAATTATTAGGGATGTATTATAAGTGTAAGTATGTTTTTTGTAAGGTGCTAACTATACTTCGTTTATTATATCATTTTTATCCATACTAAAATATTATAAATGCGAAAGTGTGTCTGTCTGTCTGTCTGTCTGTCTGTCTGTCTGTTACCTCTTCACGCTTAAACCGCTGAACCGATTTAGATGAATTTTGGTATAGTGATAGTTTGAGTCCCAAGGAAGGACATAGGATAGTTTTTATCCCGGAAATCATCCCCTGAGGGAGTGAAATGGGGGGGTGAAAGTTTGTATGGAGCTGCGATATAAACGAGTTCCACGCGGACGGAGTCGCGGGCAGAAGCTAGTCGTTTATATTTTTAAGAGAAGCACTCACAAATCTTATAGAGTTCAAAACCCATAACAACCAATATAAATTATGCTCGTAGAACCATGGTAGCAACTCAAACCCAAATTAATAGTTAAACAAAATGTTACAATTGAACATCCGCTACATTTTAAATTGAATAATGCAAATAGGCAATGGGAGCCGTAAATAACCGAGCAAATAATTTGAATCCTAATTAACAAAATATTTAAATTGCAAATAATTGAATTTACAAAACTGTTGTACAATTTTAATATACACAATGTTACATGGGAACATTAAATTTGCACTCAACCATGTATACAAAATCATTATTTGTCGTTCCAGCCAGCTGTATAGTTGACGAGATTTAATTTCCGTACAACAATTTTATGGCCAATCAGTGCGTATTATATTTTGTCAACCATACCCTAGTTGATAGTCAATGCTTGGGATTAAGCAAGACCCCAGGCTCTTTTATGACTCAGCCAGAACTTTGAGAGGTGGCGGCAGTGTCAGCGGTGTGCTTGCTATTCGCGGGAGCGAGAGGCGGCTCTCTGGTCTCTCGCTCCTATCCATGGCGCACGCTGCTGCTGCCTCCGCTCGAATTGAATTGCGGCGCGGCAAGCGTTTTATCTGTTCATTGCGCGGTCGAGACGCGCAGCGCACTGTGGATAGTTGGGATCACACGCAATGAATTAGTAAAACCGCTGGCGCTGTCGCCGCCGCGCGTGTCCGTGGCCAGGCCGTAAGGCTCCGGCCCACTGACAGCGACCCAGGACAACGCTAGGAAGAAGAGGGATACAGGCATAGTTTATAAGTTATAATAGTTTCTTATTGATGAACTCACAAACTCTTGAGAATCGTTTAATTTTGTTTATCAATAAATGTTATTCGTCTTCCAGTTAACTAGGTATAAGCTCGTACTTGTATACAATAATAAATTAAAGTTGCAAAAAGTATAAGTAAAACAGTAACAAATTACTAAATATTAATTGCCTCAAACTAATAGGTCTTATATCTCCTATATTTTTTTCCAAGTATATGTGAACGTTTGTTACCGAGTATTTTTTCCCAAACTTGTAAAACTGTTGACATTGAACTTGTTAATAGGCGTGTCGTAAACACGAATATTAACCTGATAGTCCTATGGATTTTATAAGCTTATAAAGGCTTATAAGGTATAATCTGCTTCTGTATCTGAAGCGAGGTAAAGTTTAAATCTAGGCTTACTTCAAAGTGCTACTTCTTAGTCACATTAATTAGAGGCTCTCTGATTGTTTCTTGAATGATACGATTCGTGTTAGTTACCTACTTTTGTTTAATTTTTAACACTTTTTTAATTATGCCTACTTTTTACTGTATAACAATTATTATCATGACAAATATCAAAAAAAATTGATACAAACTTATTCAATTGTAAAAATAATTTAGAAAAAAAAAATCAATTTAATAATTTATGATATTATTGATTCATAATTCTAAATGTACTTAAACAAATATTATGCAGGGAAATTTAAAAACTGTGTTATGAAGTATTAAAAAACTAACATTCTTTGTAGTCAAGCGCACTCCAAGCCTTCACCTGTACTCCACTAGACGAATACAAAGTTACCCACGTCACGGGGCGTCTTCAAGACAACAAACTTTGTTTGTATATTTGTTCGCTTAATTGTTCAAGATGAGGTTGCAACTTTGCCTTATCTAAATGCGCATATCTTTGGACAACTCCATTTCTGACTTTTTTCTGTTCCGGTCCTTATGTAGATTGGGATGTTTGAGTCACATAGGTTTAGGGCTGGTCATTAAAACGACTGCCTCATGCATTCTGAGTTCAGGCCAATTCAAAGTCGACAAATCTAACTTTAACTTTTTTGAATTTATTTCATTTCCGTTTCCCTTCAAACTCCTGATTTTAATATAAGTATAAACTCTTTTCCTGCTTCGGCTACAAAGTTTTAAAAGCGACGATAATATTAATTTACCTAAAAGTTCACGCCGTGAGCGACCCAAATTAATTAAGGTTTTATTCAATTTTTTTCTCCAAAGAAAGACTTTTTATTAATTAACGGCGGAGCATTGACAAATCGGCTACCGGCTGAAGATGGACAGCCCGATAAACCGAGTCGGAGGCCCGCTCTGAATGTAGTTTTTGAAGATTTTTTTCCGAATATTGTTGTTTGGGAGATTGTGAGATATGCGCCGATAGATCGTCTTGGGACCGATGACGGATTTCTGTTCTGATAGTGCCTGGTTTTGACAAATTGATGTCCCTTATTCAGGCTTAGCTTAATGCGCATCGGGACATGCGCTTAGATGCTTATCGTGATTATTTATAAACGCAATGTCGATGAACCCTAGCCGGCCTATCATGAATCCTGGCGACTTCTTGTGTACACTACTTCCTCATTCCTCTTCATTCGTGTCAAATTAAAGTTTTTGATTTATATTGTTATTTGCATAAGAGTCATAAGACAACTATAAAAGCTTACTAGCTAGGTATGGGATACGAACGAAATGATCTATTTCCAGTAACTTTCCCTTCAATGACTGACCCCCTTATTCAAAAAACTTAAAATGCCCCTGCTAAATAAAATGTCCTTTGTCCCTCTTTTATGAACACAAATTTATTTTTTATATATTTATTTGTGTATGTAAATATTTATTTTATTTATGTACCTATATGTATTTGTGTAAATATGTTGTATATAGGAATACTGTAATGTTATTTAAAAAAAAAAAAAAAAAAATTTGCACTGCCCCACAATTTTTTTCGCTTTGCCTTAAGGTTTGAGTGGTAGAGAATGCCATATGGCATTAAGTCCGCCTTTTGTACGATAAGTTTTCTTTTGTGCAATAAAGTTTAAATAAATAAATAAATAAATTTAATGTCAAAGTGACAAACGATTTTAACCCCATTTTAGTTAAAATAGGCTTGTAGAACGTTTATGAATACGGCCGTTAATTTCTATATCATGATCTTTCTACTAATGTGCGTAATGCACAAATTGCGTTTATCACAACATTTTCTATGCCTCTGTTTAAAATCGGAAATACGGTTATTGATTCAAATTGCCTTTATTTACTGATAAATAATATTGATTATGATTCTGAAACATAAATTGTTTATTTTTCCGTTACGTTACCTTCTTTATTAAATTTCAACGAAGCGTTCCCTTTACCATTATCTTCCTTAAGATCTAGAGTAATTGTACCTCCCATCACTCATCCATCTCCATTATCTAACCAACTGTTTGTAAAATTAAACATTTAATGTGAACTAAACGAAGTCACATGTATTGTCCCACCCTCTGTGTTTAATTCCTTTGCTAATCAAGCTACGTATTCCATCATTTCCAATGTTGACTCTATGAGCACGCCCTAGTTTGATAAAATCTACTCAATTAATACAAATAATAAGTTCATTACTCTTTCGCTGCCCATAGTAATTACCTATGTAGTAATGTAGTGTGATTGTAATGCTTTTATTACAACGATAGAATGTGTACGTGTTTATCCGTAATCTTACGCATATTTTATACGTAGAAAACTGTACTTACAATGTGAAGTGAACTTTGACTACTTAACTTTTTTATGGTTATTTTTATAATACTCGTATTAAACAAGACAATCTTCAAAAATGTGTCTCAATTGCATTGTCTAAATCATCTGAAATAGACGGGAAGGCACTGATGACTGAACATTAACTGACAATATATACCTATCCATGTAACTTTATTAAATTATAGACTACATGGAATCTATATTTCACTAATTTATTAAAGGAAATTGAGAAAAATGTAAGTACATAACACTGCCTTTTTACTCGGAGCTATCGGAAATAAATGAATAGACCATAATTTCATATTTCCTAATACATTGTCGGTGAAGGATCACGTCGTGAGGCAACCTGCGAAAAAATTCTAAATTATTACTACCCATTACTTTTCTCTATGCGTGGTGGCATGTGCCCAGCAGTGGGACGTAATCGTAGATATTATTGATGATGATGAATCAAATTATGACTAACCAACTATAGAACGACATCAAGGTTTCATAACACCATAAAATATAAAAACTGTAACTTGAGTTTGAATAAATAGGAAAACAAAACAACTGTACCTATACATAATAATATCAATTATTTTTATGAACACACTTATGAGCGCAAGCTTAGTTGAATTTATTTTACCTTTTTTCACTACCTACCTAAAGTAATTTTCACGAGTGCGTGACGTCGCCAATCGACTGCTTTCAATGAAATAATCCTAAAAAACTGATTTCTCGCAAAAACTCGACTAACCTTCCAAAGTGTGACCAACATTTCGTATAAACCTATGAACAGAATTCTAATATCGAATCGTACCCGAACTGAGTAAACAAAAATACAATACGTGCGTCCTCCAGGGAGCGAGAAAAAATATAAAAATGAACCACTTAGGGTAGCGAGGGGGACGGACGTAGGAACAAAAAACTCTATTGTGTTGAATTACCTTTTTTATATAAGTTTGCGTGACGCTGACTACACTAGAATATTAATATACAAACACCATTCCCAAAACACCTTGCACCCTCCTAAGCTACCCTATAATTATCGCAACATGGCTTATGTGTTAAGTTATAGAATAAAGGAAACAGATACAAGCAATGAAATTGGAATAGAGTTATTAACTTTGTCTGATAGAAAAAGCGCCCCCAGATAATTTAGGGCTTTGTTGTTAAATGTTGCGAAGGGGCAATTTTCTAACGCTGCGGGTTTGGGGCAAAAAGTAGTTTTACGGTCTGTTCAAATTCACTTGCAACCAAAGCATTGTCTTTTTTATTGCACTATTAATCCAAGTGCATCAAACTTTCTATTTAGCGATGATTTTTGTATAGGTGTTCCCTGTTCTCTTTTCGAGATATATAGGCATTCGTTTATTATATTGCTTTCTTATGAGGCTTTTGTATAAAGGTCGTAAATTTGAATAAGTACATTATATTGCAAAAATTGGGAAAGTCTCGGATAAAGTTTAACTAAATAATATGAAGTCGGTTTCTTAAGCTTCCCAATATTAACAGATACAGTTGCAAGATTATATTGAATATAATATGTAAGTATTATAAATGCGAAAGTTTGGATGTTTATTATTACTCAATCACGCTTAAACGGCTAAACCGATTTGGACGAAATTTTACACGAAGTTTTAAATTGATTGCAGGTAAATTAAACAACATTTAGTAAATATATAGTTAATGTAAATACTTACTTTAATACGCATTTACACTGGCGTAATTTATTCGTTTGATATTATTATCAAGTTCCAAACGAGCTTTTGTCCATTTTGTTATAAAAATGGACTTAAACTAAGATATTCATCGTGAAATCTATGTACTGCAACAAATACTTAATTTTTATTTTTTTTATTAATACATGTTTATTATACAGTATAAATATTTTTACATTTCATTTTACATTATGTAGTTTAGACATAGGCAGCAACAAGCTTTGTCAAAGACAATTGGGTTATTTTACAACATTCACATTTAACAATCAGACTAATGACTCGCATAATAAAAGTCCTTCCATCGGCGAAATAGGTTTGGCATGAAACCATGGTTTTTACAACAAGACAAATTAGCCATTACATTATTTATCGAAACATTGGACTGAGTCCAAGTACTCCCTGGATTTGTTTCTTTTTTGTTATTGATGATTGTATTGGTTCTATTTTATAATTATGAATAACAATTTTGCACAATTAACTTATGAATACAAATACAAAAAAAATATTTACGTTACATCAACAAGATAATTTATGGCAGTCAAGTTACTTTTGTAATTAATGAAATGTTTAACTATTTCTACTTTGTGATTATAGACTAAAACGTTTTGAGTATTGTGTTTATTGTGATAACAGTTCAGATACTTAACATTTACTTTTGTATTACAGAAGATAGACGCATACAACCACAGTGGGCCGTCACTCCAGACATCTGCCGTCATCGCCCTCTGCTCTATCGTGTTGGTCCTTGGCATCTTCGTTGGTGCCATCCTTGTTTGGAAGTGAGTCATGTTTGTTAATATCGTAATAGTGATTATTATTAACTGTTTCTTCTTCTTCGTCGATATCATCATCATTAATATTCATCCTCATTTTCATAGACGTAAAAAATATAATAAGAGTGTATTTAGTAAATAACCAATCTAGCTCCAAATTAGCTTTATTACGAACGATAATACAGAAGCAAATATAATATATAATCAAACAGTAGGATATTAGCCTCGAATTCGATATTATCTAAAATTAAAAACTAATAACTTAACCAAAGTTAAAGGAACCCGTCGACAATGCCTGTGACAGTTTAATCGGTGTTAAACCGTTGTCACATACATATGGGGAAGCAATGGCTCGAGAAAGTTGATTAGAGTGCCTGTCACCTATTCGAGATTTAATCTAGAGTTGAAATGTGACACCGGTGTTTGGGTGAAGCTGTAGCGAGAAAAGCAAGACGCTTTGGCAACTTTTGAAGTGAGAAAGCAGTTTTAAATCTGGATTTATGACTTGACAGTCAGTATTTCTTGTCACTCACACTATCGGATCAATTTATTTTGAATTAACAACTGGATATTTATAAATATATGATCGTCACAATGACAGAAATCAGTCAACACGGGCAGTGTTTTTTTATAAAGGTTTTTACCTAAATTTCGTGGTGCTCTAAATCGAGCTTGCTCTGAATCAACTTCATGTCACACTTTTAAACGTTATATTTTTTCAATTAGTTACAGACATATTCATTTTATATCTTCCACATGTCTAAATTTTTATTAACAAGTACGTTCTAGTTTCCAACAATGTCATAGGTTTAGTTGGACGTTCTTTACATTAGGCACTGACTGCGTTAGCTAGTTAATTCCGCCTCCTCGCTTATTTTACACCAAAACAGTGGAGTAATTAGACGTGTCACAATAGTCGTGTCGTCGCATTACGGATAGTTTGATGCCTAATTTAGAAACTGGATATGCTTGCTGCGATATAAGTAGCTACACACTACACCTGGTTTTTAATAGACTTAATTGAATTAATCATTTGAGATCTTAGGACCGGTATTTCAAAAATCCTTTAGATTTTGTCGGTAGGAAATACAAAAATGTCTATATATATTGATTTACTGTCATTATTTCATCAGACAGAGGAGCTAACAGATCTTTATACAAGGGACGCTAAGGCTAACTTATCATTCCCATTAAAGGTTTTGTAATGTAAAAATTACGTGCACAATTTGAAGCGTAACTTAGGACAATTAGACTAATTTGTTTAAACATTATCGATCCTGAATGTGCAGTCAGCGTCAAAGATACGTAAACACCTTACACCGTATTACAAAGAAATATGATGCAAAAGTGTAATAGTACATTAACATAGAGGCCGGGAAACGAAGGGTTGCAGGCCAAGTAGATATAGACGGCCGAGCGTAGCGAGGCCGGATAGGGATACGCGGCCGGCAACCCCGTTTCTCGCCGAGATTTGTATAGTGCTTTTCTCAACCTTGCCATAAAACAATATTAAAAAGTAGTCAATTTGTTTTATAAATAATACGTTTCTTCGTGCACCGCCTGCACCGCCGCCGCCGCGCCGGCAGCTGGCCCGCGCCCCCTTCCTCCGTTTAAAAACAAAATAAGGTTGCTTTACAGGCCTAGGTGTGTAAGGTTGTATTAAATTCCTTTACATATCAACTTCACTCATCGCACCGGTTACGTAGTATTTTCGAACCTAATTTCAAGTAAGTCACGTCAACATTTCATTGCAAGTTTGAGAAAACATATATATGTATTTGACATCGACGGCACAACAGTACGAAAAAATTGCAAATCGCGCGTGTGGCCACCACAAACCCCAAGAAGTTGGCATTCAGTGATGTGTCATTTGGCCTTCGGCCGCAGTATCCATAAAATCGACATGCTGTACATAAAATTGCCCAGATCTTTACAGACGTAAATATCCAACGACCCTCAGTTCAAGTTTATGCCGTCAATAGACAGCAAACCAATTATGGAAACCTATTTGAGGAGAATGGGTTGATATTTTAGTGTTACAGTAAATTCTATGCCAGAAAACGACCAAGTTCATGTAATTTATTCAAGTTCAATGTATATTTTGTCTGAAACATTACAATACTTAAACTAATATAGCTAATAAATAAGTTCTAAGTAACTTCTAAGATAACGGAGCGATGGTTCTGAAGTGTAAACTTAACTAAGCTCTAAGGCGAATGTCTCAAAGTGTTGTGCTGCTCACCGGCTACTGTTAGCTGGATATGCTGATGCTCTTCATTTACGAAACTATGTAGGTATAACAAGTTTCTGTCAAAAAAATAATTTTTGGTACAAGCTTTTATTGCCGACTGTACTTTTCTGTATACCACCATCAACTACTCATTGAGACAATTCTAACGAGCCCAAACTCAACGGGGTTATGTCGGTTAAGTACCTTCTGTCTCCATCATCAGATCAACTCGATGGTACCATAATATTGAATTGTCATCCAAACTATACTTAGACCTAAAATATCAGCTCAAGCGGTCACGGGTAGTGGGTCAAATTTAACTTACAAGATTTTCATTACAGACAGACAACGGGACAGGTGAAACTAAATAAAAGCTTGTAAAAAAACGTTTTTGTCAAAATTAAACATTGTTAAAAAAAAAATATAATAATGGTTAAATTGTATGTAATTTCATTGTAGTTTCTAGAAATAACTGGTTAAATATTTGTTCTGGCTTTGAATCTGTGGCAAATGTAAAGTAGAAAACAGGTTTTTTTTTTACTTTTTAGATGTTTTTATTGTTTGAGGTTGAGCCTCCAAAATTGGACTTTTCGTCCGACCTTACCGTTACGTACTCACGTTAAAGAAAACTTCATCGTCTAATGGTTTTAATTTGTCAAAAATAGAATTAACTGTATATTACGAGCGCCATACATCAACAGTGTCAACCACAGCCTCATAAAATCAACGGAGATCGTTTAGCGTCCTCATTACCCAGGAAACAGTTACGTTTATTTTAGAACAATACGGTGGCATACGGATGTGTTTATTGTTCATAAATCATCCCACTGTCAATACTTTGACTGCTCTATTTATAGGCAGTTTCTTCTTTGTGATATTTTGAACGTTGCAAGGGTTGGAAGATTATCTATTTTAGTTACGAAGGAGGAAATTGGTGGCATATTTTTTCGATCAGTTATCGTATCCCCTGTTACAGTGGGTATTGACCGTTTTTCTCCAGAGTGCTGCGCTTCCAAAATTTTGTTTACAGAAATTCACATGGACGAGAGACATGGCATGAAACATTCCAATCAATTATTTGATGTTCACACAAAAGGATCGTTTGAACTTGCGCATAAGTTGTTAGACATGTAACTAAAAAAATCATATAAACTCAGATTAATAAAAAGCAAGAAGAAGAAGAAAAGCAAGCAGAACTCGTAATTTGTACTTCCTCTGGAGTCTCTGGACCATGGGTTTCAAACTTTGGGCTATTATGCAGGTACCTCAAATCATCTAAATATTATATGGGGGTTAGAGAGTTTCTATCTAATATTGATGAATAAACAGGGTGTTAGGGGTTGTTCAAATTAATGGTATAATCAGTTTTCCTTATAGGGTTGCTAAGCGTAATGTACCCGACTTTAACATTGTATCAATTTATAAATTCCAACAAAGTATGTTGTTTTCCAAAACTTTATTTGATTATCCGGCGCACTAAACCAAGCAGGTGTTAATTTGTCGGCTAGAACTGCAATAACGCACAGTGCTTCTCACGCTAACAGTACTTACCTTAATGATTCCTTAAAATTTTATTCCATTTTGCTGATGTTCTAAACTTAAGTAAATATTTGCCGATGCCGATGCCGAATATTATAGATTTATTGAATTACAAAATGTTAATCCTGTTCAATTGGAGTCATGAACACAATCTATCACTTTTAAGAGTCCGCAGTAAGCTCGATTCTTCATCGTAGCGTAACTACAAACGTAGTTACGAGTACGCTCTCATTTTAAAACTATATGTTGGATTGTAACGAAACTTTGCATGTACAATGACATGAGGTATATCCAGGTCTGTAATTAGTTTATGTAGCTTCAGATACCATAGTAAAAATATACAGCGAATTTAAGTTTTTCATACAAAACTTGTTATTGCCATATTTCGTTTGTTTTATAAACTAGAACCATATAAAGTAATTACAGACATAGACAAGTTTTGTCAAAACCCAACACGTAGTTTTAAAATGAGAACGAAACTCCGTTTGTATGAGAAGGTGAAACTAGGCCGAGCTTACTGCGGACTCTTAAATGTCTGAGCATGCTAATTATATTTCAGGTAGGAAAATAACTAAGTACGTATGGTTATGTTTTGTACAGAAAATCAACTGCAAATTACTTACAAAGTCTTGTCACAAACAGTGAAACGTATTCTTCGTCAAACTCCTCATTACTCGGAGCGTGACTAATTATGCCAAAATTATACTTCACGCGGCCGCGGCTCTCTGATTGGCCAATTCCAAAATGGCCGACCAATCGACACGCAGCGTGGCCACTCCCGCGCACGGTCTAGTCTCACTTCGCTAAAGCTACTGTAAATATGATGAATATTCATTTCCTTTGTGTATGTGTACTTTGGACAATAAATGCCTTTATTTAAATATTTGGTATTTAACAGCTTATTCGGTAATCTTTTGCGTAAATTATAACAACATTTCAGTTGTAAAATGATTTTATAGTAGCCATAAAATAATAAATTCTACCAATTTAGGGATCAAATTGCGAATGCTTTGTTGGGTTAAGCTTGTATACAAGATGCTCTGTAAATATCAACAGGGCCATTGAATTGCATTGACAGCTGTCAATGTTAACAAAGAACATCAACTTACTATTGTTAATCCTGTTTTTTTTTTGGGACCATCATCTAGTATTATTTAAGTACACGTATGAATCTCTCTCTTCAGGGTCACAAAATCTCAAAACCCAATTAACAGTAGGTACAGTTTTAATATAATAGACGAGATCCACCGTAAAATTTAAAAAAGAGTTTCTGGTATACCGCTAATAATTACACGGTTCAACTCACGTAATAAATGTCACTACGGGCGACATGTAATGTGTTTAAATTCGATTCTGGTATACCTATTTTACTGACCAATATTGGCGTTTGATATATTAGATGTTTGCTAATATCTACCAGGTCATTGACATTTACCATATGGGCAGTTAGTCTTTGAACTCGGATTCCCTTTGTCGCCCTCTTAGCCGCTTGGTCTTTGGTCTATAAAACCCCGGTGCTCGACATAAATGGTTCAAATAGCTCTCTTTACTGTACTATAGGTAGCTAGGTACTCGTATTTTCTGACAACGAATTGAATCTAGTGAGTCTCAAGCCACAGTTGAACCATATCGCTTGGAGATTAATTTATGTTCGATTACAACAATTATTATTTGAACTATAAAGTTCGCTCATGAACAGTTGCATCGAGAGCATGTTGTGTATAAAAAGAAGTCACAAAATTTTCTTTCATCGTCGTTTAAAAAAAACTCTTCACATCTTAACATATAATTAAAACATTACTCCAACAAAAACAGTAACACAACATTCAAAACAATCGCGCCCTCTCCGTCGCCGAACCTTCAAACAACTTTTATGACTATTTTGCAAATCCCATTCAGCTTTTAACTCGAGACTCAGGAAGTGTAAACGACCCTCAAAAAAGGGGAATTCAGAAAAAAAACCCGCATAAACTCGTTGAGGTGCCCTCGAGTTCCAACGGGGGTCCAAAACAATGGGGTATTTACCAGCTCCCGCTTTGTTTTATACGGAGTGTCTGCACTTTAGAAGCAGGTAAGAAAGGCAAAAGGTTCCAGCAGTTTTCGAACAGCGGAACCACTTGAATTGCTTGCATTGCGTTAAAGTAGTGAAATTCGGTTAGCGCGCGGCTGAACGTTTCGATTGAATAATATCGATTGTAGTGTAACTTGCCTTCCTTAACCTATGACTCCTGGAAGTTTCATCGGTGTTCGTTAAATTGCGGATTCCTGGTACAGAAAATGTTAAGCGGCTGTTTAGTCTGCAGTACAGATAATGGATATCAATTTAATCCGTTCATAAATCTGTATTGGCGACCAGAAATCGAAGGAGTGGAATGAGTGCCTTCTGGTTCAACATAATCTCGTTCTATGGGAAAATCTGCATTTATTTTCAATGTATTAAGTAAACATATAATACAACCATGACTCGTAAGGCGAATATGATAATTGATAACTCTCCATAGTCCCTTTATTTAATATAAGAATAACATTTGAGTTATCTAATTTGTACCTGAATTACCACCATAATTCAACCGAACATAAACACGGTTCCAAAAAAATACGTTTTTTCTCAGATTAAGTCCTTATTCTGTCTTGAATCGAATTTAACTAGGACTAACCTAGTTTTTTGTTAACCTACTGGCCAAAAAAATATAGCCCATTGACTGGCAATATATTATCCGTCCTCGATTTTGAAATAAATTGACAAAATAACTCGGAATTAAAATAAAGTTGTGCACAAACAAGTGATACGAATATTATGCGAGTAACAAATAATCATTAACAACGAAGCGCATTGTATGTATACTTACTAATATTTAGCGCCCATCTTTAAAGACGTACTAGTTGTATTCATGATTTTTTTTATCCCGAAATGTGCCAGTTACGTTGTTACGCTAAAACTGACCCATATAAAATTTGGACAAAAATGTCGACCGCTATTCCAGTATTCCAGCATTTCTAAAGCACAGTCATACTCGTAAACATGGCGAGCGAAGGTGGAATTTTAAAAATGTAGGTTTAGTTTAAAACATGGTTTCCGCGTGTTATGGTTTTAAATATGCATATCATATTTTTGAAACAATACTACGGGGATAATATTTTCTTCGTAAAATGTTGTCTGCATTAGGGACAACTTATTTTCTGAACGTGCTTTTATTTACCTTTCTTTAATCTTTAATCTGAGTTAGTATTATTCAGTATTTTCTTAGTAGTGCCTTAAGACACCAAAATAGTTTGTGAAGATAATTTCGTATCGAATAAACGCCTTTGTATGGGAATATAGGATATTGTCACGTTGTGCGAATTTGACTGGAAAAAGAATTACTAAAGCAAAATATTTCAAAGTAAATTTTCTGTAGAAACGAGCAGATCCCGTTAGATTTTTACTAGACAATATTTCAATCAATGTCCTATAGAAGCATTGAAGTAATTTCTATAGGAAACCTATATAAGGAAGTTGGAATGGGGCTCGAGAACTATTGTGTAATAAATAACATTGATTTCTTGCATTTCCCGTCATTGTGTTAGTTGATGGAAAATTTCGATTGAATTTCAGTGGAAGCAATTAGTTTCAAGTGATTTGCATCGAATAGCTTCCACAATATTACCAGTTTAGATCTCTATCTAGACATGTTTCCGAAGTTTGGTAGAATACTTTCATAGATTATTATGATATTGTCCATTGTAAGTACAAGCAAACATATTCTGCTATGTTTGGAACGTTTTTCATCTTGTTTTGAAAACCCACGCGATCGTCTTTCCTTTTATACAAAACGTGCCATTTTTTTTCTCCTTCAGTGAATGTTGTATATATGCTGGTATAAGCATCGTCTCAGTTACGTAACTACTTATTCCAATACGTATTAACATACTATGTAATCATAAATTTATTCACTTCTCAGGGTAAAGAAACGCTTTTATGTTCTACTCTTATATGGCTGACAAAAACGCGTATCTACCGCGGAATCTAATTCCGCAGAACAATAGAGGGAATAATGAAAAGACGCATAACAAGTGCATAGACAAACGAGTTATGATGGCGCTTCTATGGAATATAGAAAGGAATGAAGTAGTATGAAACATGTATTAATTTATTTAAGATTTAGTATCGATTTTTCATAGTATAAACAAAATAGTGGATATATTTCTAATATTTGCCATAGAGAAACTAAATAGGAAAGCACCAAATATTGCATCAATTAAATAGAACTGATGCTCTTTTGGCTTAGGCTTCCAATAGTAATCAAGTCGTACGTGATTTTCAATAGATTCGTTGCTCAATGGATTCGTGGCTTTATGTACCTCGATTTCATCGTCTCAGCTTATATTTCATACTAAATGTCTTATCCTTACCTGACCTCTCGCTTGCACAACCTGCCCACCATTTACGCTTTCGCCATACCAAATACTATCAGATCAGCATTCTATTTATGGCTTAACGTCTTTATTAGGCCCATTGTCTCTTTCTCATTAAGGCGAATGGATTGAACCGTTGATTTTGAGACCGGACTTATTATTGGCAATCTGCATACAATCACATATTTGCATAATATCTCAATCCGGTCGTGTGGTTCGTGGTTCGGTGCTGTAGCTCCGTGATTGGTAAGGAAGGTGTGTACTGTATCGTGGAGCCTTGTAGTGAAATTATTTATTGAATACCGATATTCCGCTGTTGAGCCAACGTTAAATTACTATGACACTAACAAGATATCTTTAGCTGCTTATAAAGTTTGATTAAGAATATATTGCGGTACAAGAATACCTCAAAGTATATTTGCATAAACTAACAGATTAGTTCAGTATTACTAATAAACTAATTGGTATCGTCTATTTTCTTCAATATTTTAAATGAAGCAGGCGTTTTTTTCAGCACACCGGGCCTTGTAGGTAATATATCAATTAAACTATAATTATAGTAAAAGGACTAATTACACTCGAGCTATAATTATACCATCATTGCAATTATGCTATTATGTCGTTATTTAAATTATGTATCGCGTGTGACAACAGGGTATCTTATGTTCGTATAAGTCTACGGGCATTATTAAAATGGCTACACGTTCACATAATTTTAAAGCAAGTTAGTAGCTCTACAACACATTTTTAATAAGTAATGTAAGAGTAAAGTTATTGCAAATTAATGAATTAAAGACAAAACATTGTATAGTAATGTGTCCTTAATCTACGAATATAACTACCTTACCTTCTCTAAAATAATGTTGTTACATAATCATAATCAGATATCTATAGTGATAAAATAAAAAAACAGTTATATTTTAAATTAAACACCAAATTTCAAACGACAATAAAAAGCTAAGTGAGTTGCGACATATTCTATATAAGAAAAACAATTCAATGCAAAGCTCATAAAAACTTAAGCACTCTCAATAAACAATGTATTGAAACAGGTCTAACTATTTAAATATTTATATGAAAAATTTGAAAAGCAATCTTCAGTTTTTCCTTTTAAGACCGGAGCGAGTAACTTTCATGGAAACTTCGATATGCCAATTCTGAGTTTAAAACTTTCAAGCCGGATAAAGAAATGAACTATTTGATAGCTTTTAAAATGCTATTTTCCTTCATTTTACGAAACGCAATTTATACCCGATAAAAAGATTTAGTCTCGTTCTGTTTAAAATTCGTTGTCTTATCGCCTTGGTATGCAACTTACTTCTACTGTCATACTAGTATCTTGAGGATAAGTGGCCTCACCTTATAAAGATCCTAATATCTATTAATATGCATATTCGATTGATCATCATTTTTTATTAAGTATAGGTACGCATTGGCCCACTATCTCACCTGATGGTAAGTGATGACTAGGAGGATCTAAGATAAGATAAGAATAATATTCCTAATAGAGGATAATAGGAAACCAAATCTCATTTACAATGAATATCTTACGAGCATATTTAATTCTTCTTACTGTAACCACTCCAATATTCAATGACACCCACCCAAAAATATGTTCTGCTTAGTTTTAATCATGAGCGGCTGTACAAATAATGAATTCTGTTAATATCTCAATATCAAGTCTATCAAGAGATTATCCAGCACTTAGCACTCTAAACTGACTTAACATCGGATTTGCACGCTACACCGCTCTAATCTCCATCCAAAAACCGTCGCAGTGTGTTCCCATCGTGGATGGTGGTCTAATTAGTACAGCATCCACTAATACAATACGGTCGAGTGGACGCGCCTCGGGTGGCGCTTGGTGCAGGCGTGATCTTCGATAGCCCAACTACGTGTGTTAGGAATAGTTTTAACTGGTGATTATGATTGCAATCAATCACATTACAACCGCTAGTTTTGTGACAAATAAGGACTACCGAGTAACGTTCTTGTACCAACTAAATTTGCAGCATCATTTTGGAGCTATTTACTCCTATAGAATCAACATCTTCCAGTCAACAATATACTTTCAACCAGCAGGTCGATCACGTAACGCATTTTACGCGCGTCAGGTAGATCTAAACGTCAGTTTTTATATGGAAAAATGACAGTTGGATTGTCCTAACGCGCGTTGGAAAGGTTACGTGATTACCCCTCTAGGCCCTAATGTTTTTTACATACCAAAGTATGGCCTTAAGACATAAGTGTGCGTGAATTCTGACAATATTTGCTCGATGGGAAGTACAAACGTCTATTACGTACTTACTTATATGAATTTATGTTAGAACATAAGAAACATTTTTCTTTTTTACGTTACTCTGAAGGTTACGATACTTCTAGCATGTGGGCTAACGTGCTGTCGCTAAAATCCACAGAAAGCTTCAATGTGAAGATTGAGCTTAGGTTTCACGTCCCGAAAATCAAGCCATCATAGCAATATCGATACCGTAATCCACCCCTAAACCGCCTTCACACGTAATACCTCCACGTTAACGGAAGGTGTCAGAATTCGAAAACCGGGTGAGGCGTTAAACGGACAGCTCCGACACAAAGGCAGATTAAATTACTACACACTGGCCTGCGTAGATCTCTGGAATGCCTTATGCTAGCTGACGAATAAGTTTGATTGTTCTATTGTTTTAATTTTAATCGTTTGTTTTCTTTGTGATGGTAAACATATTTAAGGTGCAAAAAATAACCTATGGGCTTTTTTAGGGTTCCGTACCAAAAGGGTAAACGAGACCCTATTACTAAGACTTCGCTGTCCGTCTGTCTGTCTGTCACCAGGCTGTATCTCAAGAACCGCGATAGCTAGATAGTTGAAATTTTCACAGATTATGTATTTCTGTTGCCGCTATAACAAAAAATACTAAAAACAAAATAAAATAAATATTTAAGGGGGGCTCCGATACAACAAACGTTTTTTTTTTCAGGCTGTATCTCAAGAACCGCAATTGAAACAAAACAGTTGAAATTTTCACAAATTATGTATTTCTGTTGCCGCTTTAACAGCAAATACTAAAAACAAAATAAAATAAATATTTAAGGGGGCTTCCCATACATCAAACCTTTTTTTTTTACTGTTTTTATAGATAATGGTACGGAACCCTTCGTGCGCGAATCCGACTCGCGCTTGGCCGGTTTTTATTTTATTACAGATAATATTTTTATATAAACCGGGCCAAAATGCGGATTGTGTGTGTTGTGTCTATGTTCCATAGAAATATCGCAATGTGGCAACCTTTTAATATTCACGTTATGTTGTTAATACACGGTTAAGTCCCGTGTAGTCTAAATAATATGTGAAAATCGTGAATTTTTTTATCAATATATTTCTGTTCAAGTTTTACATGCCTGTTTCGCGCATCTTCCATTTTTTTAACTATATATAATAAACTGATTATCTGCGATATATCTGTTTCCTATAACTACTGAAATACAATGCAAGTAAACATGCAATAACGTGCACAAAAATTAACAAGATAAATCATTGACTCATTGCCACAAAACCTTATCATTGCACTGACCACCCGAAAATGCAGACGGAAACGTCTTATCTCACTAAAATTTCTCACCGCCACATATGTCTACAACATCCCACATTAGTCATCGACCGTGCGCCTCATTATAACACCCAAAATGTCTACACAGGTACCGAACCCTGCCAATCAATATGGTAACCTGTCTTTTGACATTACTTTCAAGTCAGTTAGTTCGGGTCGGTAACTTGATCGCTTATGTGGTTGTCGACAAAATGAGGTGTCTACGTTGATTTGGCGTTTGCCTCGTGACTCATATTTGGTAGAATGCGGTTTCTGTATTGGATTTCCTAGGTTCTGTTATGAAATAGCGGGACATAATAGTGTTTGTTAAACGCCATACTTTCTAAAGAAACAGTTGTTTTATTAGAAGACGTCTCAACCGATGAAGCAGCTTGATGATAATACAGTCATCATCATCATATCAGCCGAAAGACGTCCACTGCTGGACATAGGCCTCCCCCAAAGAGTGCCACAATGACCGGTCCTGCGCCACCCGCATCCAGCGGACTCCCGCGACCTTTACCAGGTCATCAGTCCACCTTGTGGGGGGCCTACCCACGCTGCGCCTTCCGGTACGTGGTCGCCACTTGAGAACCTTTGCGCCCCAACGGCCATCGGTTCTACGTGCAATGTGCCCCGCCCACGTTAATACAGTATTCATTATTATTACTATTGGCTCTGTGAGCGACCTTGCGAAACTGTTTAAATTGACAAAGAAATTCTATATAATTATCGAATCAGCTCACAAAATTTCATGAGAATCGGTTAAGAAGTGCGACCTGTAGTCCTCTACAGCTGGACAGCCGGACATACGAAAGACTTTTGGCCCCAGCTGAAGCGGAGTACTTCGTTCGCCTCGCTCACTCGTTCAATAAGTATTATATTAGTTACAGGTCGCCAGAACTCGCAAGGCTGAGCTGCGAGACAACTGCATTTTGTTTCTATTATTAACACAAATCCTAAAATCATTCGCTAACGACTTTGTATATTCATAATATTCTACCGTTCCAAGCGTCTAAGTTAGGCTACGGTCCTATTTTAGGCAAATTAAATAATTTTCAATTCAATTCAATATTTATTTCAGGTTTTTGGACCCATCTGTGTTAGTTACAATATAAGACCTTTCTAGACCTGTGTCCATCATGCGTGGCCTATTTTGAGCATCGAACATTATTTTGCCCAGTGCTACTGGAACCCTGGCATTTCGTGTCTTGTATTCCAGGAACCGCAATAGTACTAGTACCTACGCATTATTTACTTAAGCAAATTTTGATGATGTAAGATGTTTCTCTATTGTCGTGGTGCAATAAAGAGTATTCAATGTTATTATTATTATTATTCTCTTCATTTATACTTGGTCTGGCTAGGTTTTTACAATAATTATATACAAAGTAAAAATAAAACTATAAACAAAACATAAAATCATGACAAAAACCTAACCTAGGGCGCCGCGCCGCCGGCAGCGAGGTGGGGCCTGAGCTACCGGTCAGGGCGGCAGAGACAAGAACCTCCTGACTATCCGCGCAGTTTTATTATTATTCTCTTTATTGATGTTTTGTCTTAGGCTATTATCATTATTATTACTCTTTGCCAGTAGTAGAATGCATGATTGGGTACGTAACGAGATCGCATAGAGTTCATAGAAAGTCAGAACTAATCAACGCCAAGTTTTAACTTGTTTGCTGCCCTTTCGAACCGCTGAACGTTTTGTTTGGCTCCGATGGTCTTTACAACTTCATCGGGGAAGCCGTTGGGTTCCTAGACAAAGAGTTTAGAGAGTTTTTTTCAAGAGTTTCCTTAGTTTATACCTACAAGATTAAAAATGCACGGTTACTGAATTCCATGGACTCAGTTCGTCTATATCTACACCGTGGACCCCATTTACCCAAAAGATTTTGCCTTGCATTTCTGAGGTTATAAAGAGCCGTCATCATCCTACTAGCGTTATTCCCGGCTGTGCGGCTGTGCGGCGGTTATAAAGAGGAAAAAGTTATATTACGTATTGCTAAGTTTTGAGTCAATCAGATATGAAAATCATAGAAGGAAAAATAGAGGGAAAAAGGGGTAGGGGAAGAAGGAAGATGAACTGGCTCGATAACATTAGAAAATGGACGGATATCAAGACGCGGTCACGCTCGCAAGACTGGCCAAGAATAGGGAAGACCTTACAAAGGTGGTCACCGACGCCCGGTAGGGCATAGCAGATAAAGAAGAAGATATGATTTGCCTTCCGTGTAACAAAAGTACTTAACACCTCACGAAAGTATTATTTTGAAATTGCATTTAAATTAATTTTGTTCATAAAAGAGGAATCAAACTCCATCATCCATGAAAAATCAATAAAAAGTCTTAGTCGTTTTAATTGTTTCTCTGAAACCTTTAAATCAAGCTACCAAGTATCCAAACCATTAAAGATAACTCATAAAAAATACCCACGACGTTTTACTATCTCCCATTCACGGGCTTAATAAATCCATTCACTGATTTATAGTATTGATTTAACGACAAGTGGCATTTGAAGTCAAAACTTTCTTACAACTTTGATATACAAACTAGAGATCTCCGTAACAAAAACGTCACATCGATGTATGGAAATAGATAGTAATCTGTCGCTTTGAGTGTGTGGAAGTTGACAATGGAACGTCATTTTTTATTTAGAATTCGTAAACAGAAAACGGTTTTATCTTTGAAAAATTAGATAATAGATAAAGTATTGGGACTATAGTGTAGTGCGGTTGTTGTGGCTTGGTAAATTTTTGGTTAGAACTTCAGTAAGTAATGAACTCCTGGTTTTTGTGTTATTTATCGCACTCTTTTTTTTCGTTCAGCAATTTTAATGAATCGTTCCCTCTTCACAGTCAACTGTTACAGAGGTGAAAACCATCTATTTAACTTGTAAATTTACAAGCACTTACTTTAATTGTTTATAGTTATAGAACAGAGTTAATAAAATGCTGAACCTGCGTCTGATTAACTTATTGAAACCCTGATTTCGTAATTGTAGAAACAGCCCTAGGCGTTAAATAACAATAAAATCTAGTAACTTCACTAATTAGTCGCCGAACATCAAAAATGTCCACTAACCAATACAACCAGAGTCTTGTATAGCGCATCCGTTCGATGAATGGCCATGGGTGGTCGGAGTGGTCGCGGGGAAAAATGATCGTAAGAGACATAAGACATGTGAATTTACGCCATTTTTATTATAAATTACCCTCACGTACTTTTAAAGGAAATTATGGGTAGACGTTTTAATAATGCCGGTAGTTCTTCAATATTAACTCAAAAGTATTCCCGAACACGTTTGGTTAGATAAATGTATAACTAACGGATTGATTTACAGTTTGATATATAATTATCGAACTAAAATTACGTAAAACTACAACACAGTTATAGTATTTCGTAATTTCAGTTCGATTTGATACCAAATTACTTAGAGCTAGAGCTACTAATGCATTAAATTTGATGTGTTGTTGTTTTGTTTTAACTTTGTGTTTTTTGTATGTAAACTGATTATTTAATATAAAAAAAAAACTAAAAAGTACAATGAGAATAATAAGTTAATAACAAATTCTAGAGAAACTTCTGAAAAACGGAATTCCTGCCCATAAAATTAAAACGCTCTTCAAAAAGTGAGCAATATTTTGGTATCGAAACCAAAGCACTTATCTATTGAAATTAGCCAACGTAAAACGTAACCCATACTATAATTACCCGTATATCTATAAAATATTAATAAAACCATATATGAGGTTACGCTACCTGCTTAACAAAGAAACATCTGCCTTAGAAATGAATTGTGAAATAACCATCACTAATATGTTTATAATAAGCCAGGATACTCAAATTGAAAGAAATGGAGACGTAACGAGCCGTAATATGATTTTTTCTATTGTCTGGGTAATAAGTACTTTAAACGTTTGTAGGATAACTTTGTGCTAGTCCCTTTGCCTTGACATAATTTATAAAAAAAAAATACCGAAGACAAAACGGGAACTTCTTGAACAACACAGTTGGCGATGTTTGATGATGCGCATTAACTCTGTTTGGAGAAAATTTCGCTTCTAGCTTTGTTTATTGCACTGTTTAAGTCAAATCCATATTCATTTGTGATTTTTATTGCAAAATTTCACTATTAACTTGAGTTTGTGGATCTAGAATAATAAAGTGTTGAACATGTTCGAATTAAACAAAATTTAAATTCAGTTTGAAAGTAGATAATTACGTTTCGATTTTAACTTCTGATTTATGTCGGTACCGTTAAGGAATGGAATTCGCTCTCGTCTGTTTTCCCTGTCAATTATAATCTAGGTCTCTTCAAAGCTGAGTTCAAGGTTATTACTGATGAACTGGTTGACACTGCATCAGGCGAAACTAGGACCAATTGGTGACAATTTGTTCATAAAAATTGTCACAATAATGAGTGCAGGCGATAAAAAAACAATAGTTGTCTGGCCAGGCGATGTCTAATGTTTTTGTCCCAATTCGCGTCATTGAATCAAACTGGTCCATAACCATTAGGTAATACGCTTGCTCGGTAGTCTCGGTACGTTGACCTCTTATCTGGGAAATGGGACACCTAAGTGTCCATATATCATATGAGGTGCCAGGAACGCTATCTAACTAAATTAAAGCTATTAATCACAACTATGTACATTATGAAGCTTATATAGCTATTACACCTCACGGCAGAGATGATGAGTAGAATCTTAGTAACCTCATCACAGGTTCCTTCCTATCCACAAAATTTGACAGAAGAGGACATAACCTCAGTTTGATGTCTCTTATTCTGACAGTAAAAAACAAGAAAGTGGGACTCTTCCCTACATGTCCCCTTTTTGTTAAATGTCTCGGATGGAATTCGGCTAGTCGCGTCGCGTGCGGTACAGCGATTCCTGTCTCGCTCGCACTGTGCAAATATGGTAGATTTTCTGGTCTGGTGCCGCGTTGCGGTCTCTGTTATGTTAGCGACGCTAACGCTATGTTTTCTATCATGTTGCCGATGTCATTTAATAACAAATAAATTGGACAACCAAACGAAAGTCACTTGTCCCGTCTATTTTTTCTAATTATGGCTTCAATTGCTTTTGCTTTACACATAGGAGCAATAAGCTAAAAGCAATAATAAGATAAAAACGCTGCTAGCGACATACGAAATATTTGTAAAATTTTTTATAGGCGTTTCAGCAATAAGGCAGACTATGATGTTTACTAGGATATTGGAGGATTACAAGTAGCCAAGGCCATGCGCGCATTTGGGCACGCAATGGGCTCAGTGGAAGATAATAAACGTCCCGTATGACTGGAGGTCACATTTATTGAAATACTGAGTCAGAAAGATTTGGCTCTGGACTCTGTAAGTGCGTATGCTATGCGGGTTATACGCAATCAGTCATCCATTTTGATCAGGACACCTAGTAGCAAGCATATTTGCATATTTGACCTTTATCATGAAAAATTCGAATGGTAATACGTGACTAGCGTAAATTAATTCCTTCGCCGTCCTTACAGTCAAATCAAATACAATCTTATGATTGAATAATGCTCATGGGTCTTTTAAAATTCTTTGTATCAAATGTGGCTTATGTTTCTTGTGTTGTTGTTCTAGTGTGTGACAGCAAAAATATGTTGAATATCGCCGGTGACATGCCTCTTCGCATTAAAGTTCCTTTGCAATATTGCCTACAAAGTAGTAGCCGTCAGTAATTTTACCTCACTAACGTGGCTAAATGATAGGTTCGGGAATAGTTCATACAAATTACTGCTGTCGATGTTCGTCCGTAATAATGTTCTCTTGGGAACGGACTGTCTAGTCGAAGTAGGTCGGTTCCTACACTACAACCACCTCTAGTGTCTAGGAGATAGAAATTGTCCCCTAAAAGCGAACTTTTCAAAATGAAACCTCTCGTCACTTATGATTTTATGGGGCTTAAGTATCTACTTTTTGATGACATTTTACAATACCTATTATGACTTACCTCAGTTATTACACCATATGAACGCTCTTTAGTTGTATTCTGCCTCTAGCGTCCTATGAAGAGCTATCGTACCTTTCATTGTTTAAATGGTAGTCAAACAATTATTTCAAAGTCCACAATAGCTATAACTCGTGTAAACGTTAAACAAATACGCAATTAAATTTGTTCATGAAACTTTATGCGTGAATAAGCATAATTACATCAGGCCACCGTTTATTCTCAAGTCTCTAAACAAAAGGATAAAGGCTCCAACAAAAGCAAGAGAAACGCTTATTTTCTTAGAAGAGCGAAATTCTTTGCAGATGTGAGCGTTAACGATTACACATGGCTGGATAGAAAGTAAACTAGGTCCTATTCAAACTTCACAAAGAACTCCTACAGGAGTTTATGCATGATTAGGATACTGGAAAATGTGTTCGCCTGAGCTACTGAAGAATGACGGTGTAACAAGAAATCAATGCTCTTTTATAGAAATTTCTTTTGATATACGCAGTTTCTTTGCAAGCTCTGTTATTTTAAAACGTTAACAAATAAATATAATAATTTTGAAGTGAAAACTTCTTTAGCGGCGCTGTGCACTTTTTGTCACGTGACCGTAAGATGTCACGTGACCGTATGATGTCACGTGACCGTAAGATGTCACGAGACCGTAAGATGTCACGTGACCGTGGGATTCGAGAGATACTCGCAACAGGTCACGTGACCGTAAGATTCGACAGATTGAAAATTTGTAAGACGGACACGTGACCTGATCGAAAAACTGTTTCAATGTCACTGAGTTTTCACTGCTGCCGGCACTCCCGGAGTGCAACCCGGTCTTTTTTTTTTATAAATTCGTGTACAAATTTCATAGCAGATTCTCAATACTAAACTTGTTTTTTTTTTCCATCAGACATAAGCGGAAAGTCACAAATCTCCTGCCATCAAAGTCTTCAGCGCCCAACCAGGGTTCGCAGCGACGGGCTCCACCGCCAGCGCCGCTATACGAAGACCTGCAGGACTTGCCGAGACGACCTCCCATTCCACACAGACCAGAGCTTGAGCCTCAGTTGGAGGTAAGATCAAAATTCGTTTTTCTTTTTTATGGGCTGAGGAGAAATTATTTTACATTATTTTTCCAGTGAAAGTCAGCTATTACGACGGTGTGATATTATTTAGTGTCATACATACTCGTAGTTATAATAAAGTATATTTTTATTTCTTTCTCTTTTAACCTCAAATATATTTCTCTTACAGTTTTGGGTGTCTTACAATCACGCGAATTACTTTTCCCGGATTTCCACTCATCTGTCCCCCACAATCTTTGGGAAATTTACAATTAACTACAACTTTTATTTTATTTTCCTTGCAGATGGTAGAAACAAAGAGACCGGGCTGTCCTGGCCGCGTGTTCGTCTGCGGCTCAGGTGGCACCTGGCGCGGCGGCAACTCCTGCGGCGGCGACACTTGCGGCGCCCCGCTCTACGAGGAACTGCCCCACCGCTCCGACGACTCTCTGCACAGCGACGACCACTTCGCTGAAGACGAGCTCAGCCTCGTCGGCGAAGCGGCACCTTGTCGGACCTGCTCCAAACCACCTGCGCCACAATCCCTACCCCACCGTCCGAGGCACCATCGCCTGGACCGACGGCCGAAATCCTTAGAAAGACGACGAGCGCAGCAAAGAATGCCGCGGCACATCCATCCACCTGACCCTTCCGAGTTCCATGAAGGAGTTTTGCTGGACGCGTTACTAAGACTTTATCCCCAAGTTGGGACTGTTGGAGCCAGAGCCCAAGGACCCGTTCCTGTTGGCGCGGGCGGAGCATGGCCGGGTGGGGATTTACCAGGAATAGGCTGCTGGAGAGGACCCAGAGCTTCTCCTAAACCACCAAGTGGAGACTCCTCTTTCGGATCCGATTCAGGATACAGTAATAACACTTGTGGTACATGCGGCACGAGAACCTCTTCCAGACATCGCCTCTCCGCGGAAATACCAATGTCGTGAACGGTACAGTGTCCGAACTAAGTGATAAAACGATTTGGTCATGTGCCATAACTGTTCTTTGTGATATACGGCAGTTTAAATCATGAAACAGGAATAAAATCGAAGCAATTTATTGTTAAAACTTTATTGGCCTAAATTCAACTGAGACTATGGCCTTCTCAATTCTCATGCCTTCAATATATACATTGTTTCTGGTTAGTTTAAATTAACTTTGAATTGTTAATGACTTGAATAAAATTCGTAGTGTCTAATTTTTTACGATTGTGTAAGTAGCATTCGGGTCCTAACTACTTAGGCGTGTAATGTTTTTGAAAATCCACTTAATACAATTGTTTTCACGAATAGCATATAGCGTTAAAATGGTTTTGTATATAATTCATGTGACCATATTTTAAGTAGTGATAGAAGTTTTGTCCTAGTAAGTTATTTCGAGCTAGTCCTAAAATTATCACGTTTAATATGGAAAATAAAATGAAACTGTAACATTTTTAGTTAATCATGAAAGTTGTACATCAGTTTGCTGACATGTAGATATTGTAAATAATTTGTAGGTAAATGAATTAATATGTATTGTAAGAATAGTAAGATAAATTTTATAATCATATCACTAGGGGTGCGTTTCTCCTATCATTTAGCGGTCTTATGTCAATTTTTGACGTAAGAAGTCTTCTTATTCAGCCTATTTAAATAGAAAAATGTATGGAGATTAGACCCTTTGACATTATTTAGACATTGCATTAAAGGTAAAAAACACAATTTATTTCTTAATTATTTCCTGCAACTAAATACTGTTTCTTCTTATTTTCAATTAACTGGTGCTATATCTTGTAATACTGGTAACTTTTCAACGTTTTCAGTTGCTTAAATCTACATACTCGTAAAGTTCAGTACATCAAATAGGATAACACTTTTGAATTATGTTAGAACACACTACTTCTCTCTTGCCTTTGTAATATTTTTTCGGCTGTCAAAAATGTTGTTTTTGTTTTCTGTTTTTGTATTTAATTTATTTTACTTTGTTTATTTTGTATCGTAACACGATCGCATCACTAATGTAATTAACGTTTCGGGCGATTCGTCCATTTATAAATATGAGGAGCACAATAAAATGAAAAATAAATACATTTTTAAAGAAGTCCGGTATTTTATTTCAATGCTTTTATCAAATTTTCATCTAGTTACCGCACACCCGGTATGAAGAGCTTATTAATCCTGTCTGGTACAGGAACGGTTGTAACATATAATTGACATCCGAGGTGTGTCTACATCATACGTCTCTGCTTGATGGAATAGGATGTGAAAACACAGGATGTCGCACGGCTAAGCGACTTGAAGGGAAAGTATGATTTTATTTGAATACGCATTCTTTTTTTAGTAAATAATAGTAGATTACTGCAGAGGCCGTGAAGTAAGGGATTGCTGGACGAGATTGGGGTAGACGGCCGAGTCGTAGACGAGGCCGAATACAACGAGTCCAGCAATCCCTGTTCCGGCCGAGGATTGTATAGTACTTTTCTCAAACGATGTGAGGAAATATTAAAATAAAAATAAATACTAGGTAATCAATTAAATAATAGGTAATTTGCGCCTTTTTTATTTTTTAAACATGCCATTTGAACAAGCCGTTCGAGCACCATGTTTAACCGCACATAAAATATAGTACCATAGATTATTTTTATTTTTTTTATGAAGCAGGTATGCTTACAGTGTCTAGTTGTGGTTGGCAGTATGTAAATATTCCTTTGTCAGTTTAATATTAGTAAGCAAATTTAAAAAGTTAGAGTAGCGGACAATAATGGTTTTACTTAGGGTTTTCATACATTACTTCTTGGCGTCAGGCCAAGAAGTAATGTAGGGAGCCATAAACAAGAAACTTCACGTCTTCATTTCGTGATATTAACGCGTACATTTCCGAGCATGTTTGAGAAAAGAAGATTGTGATGTTTATCATTTAAAGAATGAAAAAGAAATGCTTGCTTCACATGGGAACCACATGCCAAATGTGAAAATAATATTTTTTTTATACTAAACAAGCAATTGAAGGGCTAATAGCTAATTTTAAGGGATAGCCGAAGACCTTGCCCGAGTGGCCTCACGGCAAATAAATATTATTTTGATTATTACTATTATTAGTATTCTGCCACCGCACCGTACCATAAGAAGCTACGGTAACCTAGTGGTTCAGGCATGTGGCTGTCAAGCGGCGGTCGTGGGTTCAAATCCCGGCTCGTACGGAATATTTACCGTTATCTTTTCGGTGAAAGAAAATATCGTGAGTAAACTGGTCTAATCCCAATAACTTCTAGTTTTCCCGCTGGGTTGGAAGGTCAGTTGGCAGTCGCTTTTGTAAAACTAGTGCCTATGCCGAATCTTGGCATTAGGTGTGGAAGCGGACCCCGAGCTCTATTAGGGCTCAACCGGGAATAACGCTAGGAGGATGATGATTAGTATTGTGCCAAGCTCAAACATACAGTTAAGTCTGACGAGGTTTTACAAACTCAATTGATGTTCAATTTCAATTTGTATGGCACAGTCAAGTGCAAAAATATGTAAGGTCAGATGGGGTAAGGGGAACATACTTTAATTTTTACATCTCATTTTGAGTTCTATACTACGAAGTATAAGGTTTTTAATAGTTTTGCAAAAGGTGCGTGTCTGTAACCACGTTAGCAACGAACAAATTTGCAATTATGGCGTACCGCAGGGAAGCACCCTAGGCCCCTCGTTGTTTCTAGCTTATATAAATGACCTTAGTAAAGCCAGTCTTATGGGTGCCAACCTTTTAATGTTCGCTGATGACACGGCATTGGTGTTTCATGGCAAAACATGGACAGAAGCAAAATATCTAGTAGAATCTGGTTTAACTAAGATAACTTCTTGGCTTGAAGACAATCTCTTAAATCTTAACATAAGTAAAACCAAGTATCTCTGCTTCAGTAAAACGTCTGTAAAAGATCCTGGCTCCATCCTTGACTACATCAAAATTCATACATACCCCTGCAACAGACGAGTGCGTGTCGAAAGCGGCGTAAACGACTGTAACTGCGGTGTGTTATCCAGAGTAGACACGATCAAGTATCTTGGTGTTGTCATAGATGACAGATTACGATGGGAGCCTCATATATCTTCTACAACTAACAGAATCCGCAAATTAATATTTGTTTTTAAAAACCTACGACAGGTCGCAGACCGTGAACTCTTAATTCAGACATACGATGCACTCTGCAAAAGTGTACTGTCTTACTGTATCTGTTCATGGGGTGGCGCCCCTAAAACGTACCTCATTGAACTAGAACGCGCCCAGCGAGCAGTTCTGAAGGTTATGTTCTACCTCCCATATAGATACCCTACTAAAATCCTTTTTGATCTAGCCGAAGTATTGAGTGTACGTAAACTTTTCATATTTCAAAGTCTTCGAAGATACCATAAGGTAATAGCTCCTACCATAGTAATTGGTGAAAAAAGACTAGTACGATATCCAGTACCACGCTGCTACAGCGCATGCGCAAAGAGACATTTTAATTTCTTAGCTCCTCACCTATACAATAAAATAATTAAAATATGTAAAATAAATAAATTAAGTAACTTTCAATTTAAACACAAAATTAACTCCTGGCTGAAGTCGATAACGTATATGGAGTCAGAAGAACTGCTTACTATAATATCTTAATACAAATGCTCATAGTTCTCAGATACACACACACGCGCGCACACACACACACACACATACACACACACACACACACACACACACACACACACACACACACATACATGCATGTTGCATTCTACCTAAGATTAACATTTATAAAAAAAAAAAAAAAATAACCTGTCTTGTATAAATGAATGTTGTAACTATTATAAATTATAATGCCTGTATCAAGGAAGAAACCGGCTTTTGAGACACAGGGAAACCTACTTTGAAAGCCGGGGCTTCAACTATTATGTACCTATGTTTTTATAGTTGCAATAAAGAATTTTATTATTATTATTATTATTATTGCTAAAGACAAAATATTCTTATTTGCGTTAGCTTTCCAGGACCAAACGATTTTTTATGCTAGTTCTAATGCATATAGCCAAAAAATGGTTATTCGTAACACTAGTTCTATTGTTTCCCTTTCCCTGTTTTTGGGGTAAGGGAAACAGTCTCAATAAATCTACAAGTAACTAACAACAAGTACAAGTAAGTACTAGTGTGGATTATACCTACGCAAATCAATTTTAAAAACATCTTTATTGAAATGTGTACTTTTCGAAACGAAATACGGTTGCAAAATGAAAATATTTATCAAAAACGGAATTTGGGGTAAGGGAATCATACGAGTTTCGAACAGGAGTAGTCAACTAAAAACAAAGAAACATGGGTATGTTTATTAATAATTTTAATAAAGTAGCTTCACTTTCATCACTAATCAAATACCTTAATAATGCCTTTACTTCCATATACCCGATTTATGATGGTTGATCTTGGTATTCCATAATGTTTGGAAGCCTCGTACCCATATAATCTGCCACTTTGAACAGCTCTAACGGCCTCTAATATTTTTCCTAAAGGGTATCACGCATTATTGGTTTTTCTCACATAGTTTCTAGTTTCTAGGCATTTTTCTGTAATAATTAGTATAATCTTTAAGCAATATAAGCAACCAAGATGAAAATTGCCACTCAGAATATTTGTGACCTCTGACATCGGGAAAGTGAAACATATGTCCCCCTTAACCCGGCCATGATAGTTTCCCTTACTCCGCTTATGCATTTGTAGGGTATGTTACGAATCACATCAAAATTTGATATTCATAGCATTGTTAGCAGAAATTTACATGCATACAAACAAAATATATTTATATAACAATACTTATTGACATTTGCAGACTTGTTACAAAACTTTTTACCACATAAATCAGTATCTAGATAATTTGCGTCGAACTCGTGGTTTCGTAGTTTGTAAACTGAAATTTTGTTTCTGTCACACTCGCGCATTCACACGTCATAACGCCATCCGGTTCTTTTTTTGGAACTAAATCTAAGTTACTGCTTTATCGATCGAGTAATCACAACGCTGCGGACTATACTTTTTGATATACCAAGTAGCAACTACTGTTTCCCTTTCCCGTTAGTTCCTCTTACCCCACCTGACCTTATCGATGTAATCCTCTCATAAACAAGGAACCAAAACTTAATCCGCTGATATAAGAGCGATGAGCATATTTATGAGTTAGTTGCAAGCATCCATATTTTTTTACACTTGACTGTAGTATCCGGTGTAAACAAGCTCACATTAAAATTTAGATTCACACATTCATTTATCCGAAGCTTTAATGAACTAGCTCTTCGCGAAGTAATTTCCTAGGGTGGCCCTTAAATTTTATCTTTATTATCCATAGTAGGTACAATGGCGGCAACCCTTATTTACGGAGCAACTGTCTTTACGAAAGCTGTTATTGGGTGATTACTCAGAACAGGGGCCGTAGACAGGGTTACAATCGACAAGCGCTAACGCTAACGCTAACGAATAAAATGTATGGGAATGACAGATGCCGACGAAACACTTTTCGTTAACATCTGTCATTCCCATACATTTTATTAGTTAGCGTTAGCGTTAGCGCTTGTCTATTGTAACCTTGTCTAGGCCCTCTGGGATACTTAGGTCGTGATTACTTGAATAGAGTCATCACTTAAATAATAAATAAATAATTAATAAATATTAGGGGACAATCTTACACAAATCGACCTAGTCCCATAGTAAACTCATTAAGGCTTGTATTATGGGAACTAGACGACGATATATATAATAGATATAAATACTTAAATACATAGTAAACTTCCATGACCCAGAAAAAAATATCACTTACATCTTATAATAAGTTTAAGAGGTGTATTATAAGTGAAACTAATCCATACAATGTGGATATGCGTCGTTTTAAAAGGCCATCTAAAAAAGGCCCCTTAAATGATGGAAAAAGCAATGCAAGTAGCTACAACTAGGCACCAGTTTTTGCGGAGCTACTGCCAATTGGTCTTCCAACCCACAGAAGAAATGGAGCCGAATTGTGACTAGGTTATGTCAAGGAGAGAGTAACTTGACTACTATACAAGTTCTCAAGCCGCCCGAAGGCCTAGAACTCGGCTTGGCGACATAACGACTATTGTCGTAGAGAATGATCGGGATCAACGGCTTAATGCATTCCAGAGTACGAAACCGCTCAGCAACCTGCTCTAAGCAATAACCTAACCTGCGACTTAGGTTAAATATCCACCAGACTGTGTGAAGCTCTGTTTTTTATATATTTAACACCTACTTTTGAATCCACCACTAAAAAGAGATGCGTGAACGAAGTAAGCAGAGCTATGGTGGCTACTCTCCTCGCAGACGCACAATGATCCGCTCTAACACTGCACTGGTGGATACTTATTAGTCACCCTTACCCGAGTGATCATTTTACCGTTGCAGCTTTTACGGGCATTCGTTGCCTGAAAATAAATGATATTCGATATGTGTTATGTCTCGGAAAGCGGTCATGGTGAAGTGGGAAGGGAGGGAAGTCGTCTGCCGCAACACTCATGCCAAGTGGATTGGAGGTCAAGATGACTTGACCTTGAATTACTACGAGCTAATCATTATAAACGGAGCTTCATGATTTCATGAGTAAATACGTATTCTGAAAGCATCCCACATAAAAAGGTACTTACGTACAGTAGTAAAACCAATGTCAAACAGCTAGAGAACTCATGTCATCCCGCTCTCACCTATAGACTTTCGACTAGTAGACTTTTTATTGATTTGAGTTTTATTAGTGTGGACAGGAGCAAGCATATGCCGGTTCCTCACTCTCAACACAGCGCATCCTAGAGAGGTCTGGCGACCTAGTCACCACCAGGTACACAACATCACATACTAGTGTAGTTTTTTAGTAGTAGTTAAAAAACCACAGAAGTTTCGTTCGCTGCACTACCTCAAATCCAAGAAGTGGCGATGGCGTTATAATGTCTGTAAGGTGGAGGTAGCTGGGTGAAAATAAAAAAATTGTGCATAGTTAAGGCCTTAATTTAATCTACGCTTTGACTTTTCTCATTTTAGTAACAACAATTACCCACGATAATTGTCGTTACTAAAATGAGAAAAGTTAAAGCGTAGATTAGATTAAGGCCTTAACTATGTGCATTTTTTTCTGATTTTCACCCAGCTACTAACTACTTCTTTAGTTGTGCTCCGGATATGAGTGATATGACGTTTTGCTGTGCCATACCTCCCTAGGATGCCTAATGGCATGTTAGTCTGAATGAGTGCGTCAAAGAGATTGATATTAAGTTAGAATAAACGAAACGTAAGTAAAGACTTCGATCCCAACCTAGCGGTCTATTAAAGAATAGACCACTAGGTTGGAATCGATACGAGTATGTCACCATTCAAAAGGTCGTAATCATTTCTAGCTAAAGAAAGGTGGAATGAAATTACCCAAGTGGAAGTAATCAAGACTGGTGCCATTCTAGAAATTACAAAAATGGAGGTGGAAACAATCTATAAATTCCAAAGGTTTCAAAATGGTTTTAAGAACCCTCACCTCATATATACGTAAACCTTACAAATTATGAATGAGTAAGGAGTTTCCTCTACTATTATAATAATTATATCTCGTAAATTTTCACGTACTTATGTCAAAGCAATCCCGTTCAACATTGCAATGAATTACGATAACGCGTTTTCGTCGACCCTTAAGCGCGCTATATACGGTACGATCTGCAGCTTCGATCAATAGTGAGCCGTGAAAAATGATGACGATAAGTAGGCATGACACGTCAAAAATCGTGTTCGCGCGCATCGATTAGTTACTGGTTTGAAACAAAATTACGAGATATACAAAGCGCCACACATGACGATCTTAGGTTTTTACGTTTCGTTCGTCGATAGCGAAATCGTTAACGATATTGACGTATTCTGCCAATTTGTCGTTTCGATGAGTCTGATGCAACGAATCGTTCCATGCACGGTCCACTATAGGCTGAAGGCACAAAGTTATTAGTAAAATATGAAACAAGCCGACGGCAGTAGTAAGTTTTAATAGCTACCGCCTGCGCTTTTAACGGCCAGACAAATACAAATAGAGTTGTTCCGAGGTACAGTCGGCTTTAAAATATAGTTTTACGCATAAAATATACGGCGGGTATGAAAAAGTCTAACAGCGGCTCCATCGCTATATTCATGCATCGAATGATAATTAAACTTCTAGAGCTGTTTTTAGAGACACATACTGTCTAACTAGACTGTATTGAATTAGCCTTACGATCTAAGGGCACGCCGCAACGGGATGCGGTGGCAGTGTGTGATGCGCCTTATAGTGAATGTGTTTTTAGTTTCTTATAGGCACAGCACTAATTAGCGCACTCGTGAAGGAATTTCCACTCCCCTTTTCACTAGTTTGAGGGATGATTTCCGGGATAAAAACTATGCTGTCCTTTTCAGGGTTTCAACCTATCTCTTTACTACATTGTATAAAATCGGTTTAGTGGGTTAAGTGTGAATAAGTAATATACCTACAGACAGACAGAGTTAATTTAGCATTTGTTGTATTAGACAATACTTCATCATTAGCCTATATACGTCCCACTGTTGGGCACAGGTCTTCCTATCATGGATGAGAGGGAACGGTCAGTAGCCTCCACGCTGGCCTAGTGCGGGTTGGGGCCTTCACATACCTACACATTTTCAAGCTCTTTGCAGGTTTCCTCACGATGTTTTCCTTCACCGAAAAGCTATCAGTAAATATGTAATGATATTCTGTAGGTACATAATAAGTTCCGAAAAACTCGCCAAAAAGCCGCGATTTGAAACCACAACCGCCGTTTGACAGCCGCACGCTTGAACTAAATATGGAAACGGCATTTACACATTTGTATTTGATGGTTCTCTATTGTATGGGCAAAACTCATTTCCCAAAGTGTCACTTCCCAAAAAAAATATTATTTGGCAAAAAATCACTAGTCAAATTATTGTTTCGCATTTTATCACTTGGCATTATCTTCTATGGCAAAATATTACTTCGCAAATTATTGTTTGGCAAAGTTTTATATAGTCAAGTTTCATTTAGTCAAACATATTATTTGGCATGACATTCGTTTTCCAAATTATTGCATGGCATACGATTTATATCCTAATTGTGTAGTGCATACCAAATATATTGGCAATTATTATAACCTAACCTAACCGCCAGCGTGTCGACGTCACCCCGCTTCGCGGGGTGCCTATTTCCGCTCTAAGGGACACAAGTGAACCCTAACCTAACCTACTTATAATTTTATTTCTCAAATTATTGTGTCTATTTTTGCCGTTGATGAAAGATGGCCGTTATTAAGTTTAAAAAAAAAACTTTTCTTATATCAAAATTTGTATTGATAAAATATAAATTAAAGTTTGTTATGTTTTCCATTTGTTTGTCTTTTCATTTTAGTTTGTAGTAAAAATAAAATATTTGCCAAAGTTATGCTATGTGAAGTGTGCGAAATGAAAATTTGAGCAAATGTTTTGTTTGGAAAACAATATGAGCAGAAACAAAGTGTTTGCTAAATAAACTTTTGTCTTAATAACATTTGACAAAGCAAAATGATGCCAGATGATATTTTGACCAAATGAACAATTTTCGAAACAAAAATGTGCTATTTGTTCGTTTGGGAAATGAAACTACTGCCATAAGTTTTGTGGGAAGTGAAATTTGGCGAAAAATATTTTGCCGTAACGGCAGGACCCCGTATTTGATTTTAATAATTATGGTCGTAGTCAACTATACCCAGTGAGTTTTGTCTGTTTGCGTGTGCAAACCTCAACAATCGCGCCTCAGATAGGATCTTGCTTATATTTACAACAACGGCCCTTAAACCACTGGAAGAGACCAACCAACACACTGATTATCCATACTAATATTATAATTGCGAAACTGTGTCTGTCTGTTTGTCTGTCTGTTACCTCTTCAAGCTTAAACCACTGAACTGATTTAGATGAATTTTAGTAAGTATAGAGATAGTTTGAGTCCCGGGGAAGGACAGTTTTTATCCCGGAAATCATCCCCTAAGGGGGTGAAATGGGGGGGTGAATGTTTGTATGGAGCTGCGATATAAACGAGTTATATATTTATAAGAAGAGACAAGATAAACATACATAAATATATACTTACACAATAAAAAAAATCTGAGCTGAACCCAGCTTACTTTATATTTTCTACTGATTATAATTATGTTCAGATTACATTACATGTAATATGGTGTCAAATTTTGCTATTCGAGAGGCATTTTGCTATAGTATTTGCGATGTCCTGAAGTATTATAAATATGCCTAAATAATTAATTTTTACATGTATTGTATGTATGTTAGGCTTCAAGGTATTTGTTGCTATGGGCCTTAGATGCCTGAAATAAATGGTTAATTATTATTATTAAGAAACATTGGATTCCTTTCAAGTTATTAGAAAGATGGACTGATATCGTTAAAGAAGTTTGCTACGAGTATATGTGAAGTGCAAAACACCATGTATGTAACGTAAAGAATGCTTGCTTTAAGTTTGGAGACTGCAGTTTACAAACTTACATAGTTAAAACCCATAAACTTTCCCTATTAATAAAAGAGTAGACAGTCGGTATAGAAAATCGACAAACTGCGAGGCCAGTGTGGGAATTACAAACGAATTCTATCAGAACAGTGTCACACTATAAGATTAGCATGGATCCATCTCATCATCATATCAGCCGAAACACGTCCACTTCTGGGCATAGCCTCCCCAAAGAGTGTTAAAGTGACCGGTCCTGCGCCACCCGCATCCAGCGGACTCCTGCGACCTATCCTACCAGGTCATCAGCTGGCCAGGCCGACTACCTGAAAGAAAGAAAGAAGAAAGAATTTCACAAATTTCAACATTAGCATTCGCCAGAATCGATGCGGAATTTTTGCGGATGCAAATGTAGTGTAATTCACGACAAGAAAAAAGCCCAAACGGTGCTTACTGCGCGAGTTTTAGGTATTTTCGCCATTAGTAAAAAAAACTTCTTGTCGTTTCTGTGACCAAGAGACGCGTTTTTGATTTGTGCGCTTTGATTGTAATTTAGTCTCAACGTGTTTGAGGATTGCGTGATATCATAAAATGAACATTGTTTATTTACGTTTTTGAGTGTTTGACCACAAAATCCGAATCCGCATCCGCGGATGTCAAAAAAATTGCATCCGCGGCATCTCTGGTACAATCTATACTTGCCCATGTACTTTTAACCTTTTAACTGCCCCATCTAGTATAAAAACTACATCCACGCTATGGCAAATATTAATAAGCCGCTTAAGGCGCTGTTGATTTATGTTCTTAGACGAGCAGTTTGCCATATATTTAACGACATACGAACGCACAAACAAACATGGTCTTTACGGGGTGTCATCTCTGTAATATTGCGGGGAAACTGGTATTTATCTCGTATTTTGACACACACTTATTCATGTTAATACTCTAATGCCGATACAGGAACTGTCATTAGCGCAAATTGACTATTAGCGTATTTGCTTATTGCCATTAAGGTTTTAAGTGTCAATTAAATGATTCTCGTTTCTGACTCCATATCAAATTTCATACAACTTGGTAATATTATTGGGCTATGAGCGTGAGGTAATTAGTAGACAGAATTACTCTCGCATGTGTAATATCTGGGGGCAAGGCAGTGCCCCCGCCAAGTCGAGCAAAACAGCGACACGGCCGTACCATCCTTTTCTCGAAGCAGTTCAGGCCATTTTCGACCGCCCTTTAACTTTGTTGTGAATAAAACTAGACTCCTGAATTGTTAGTAACCAAGCAGGCATTGGATAAACACGGTATATTTTAAACTTCATTTAATTTGAACCAGTAGCTTAAGAATTATAACTAGCCAAAGATTCTTAATTTTGTCGCTCACTCACTCACTGACTGACTGACCGATCATCAAAACTCTAAGGCACTTCTAGCAGGCATAGTAGCTTCAAATTTAGAATACAATCAGTGTTTAGTGTATAAATCAAGAAAAAACTAAAATATTTTGCAATTTCGGTCCAGTTTTCTACATACAACAACTGCATAAATACAAAGTTACATTTGCAGTGAATGGGACAAAAGATTAAAAAGCAAGAATGGGACTGCAATATAATTTGTATGTATTGATAACACAATAACCTACAAAAAGAAGTAAGATCCCATAAAAAACAATGTTAATAAGAATGCCTGAGACTTGGCTCTACGAAATATCTTAGAACTTTTTACGGTTGAAGGTTTTCGAGACTTGGCCTCTTTTTTACATGAAATGTTGTTGTGAGCAAAATGTCATTCTTCCCCCCGCGTGGACCATGGGAGTGTCACCAAAGTATTTGACAAGGTATATTTAGCACGCATCTTTTCGCAGAGACAAATGGCGGGCTAGTGAATGTCGAAACAAAACACGACCACGAACAAGTGACTACGTAGCTGTCACTTGTTTGTGGCGCGCCCGTGATTGCAGTCAAAATATTTTGTCCATCCATTTGGATGTCTAGAATAATGCGGAACCTCGTGGTTTTTCCACGATACCCCACACAAGCAAGCTCGTGACGACTTCATCTCGGAGATTGACGCCCCAGGCGCCTACGCCGTGTTTACTTGTAAAATGCAACACAACAGTCCTACTTTATAACCCCGAAAGGTCATATCTTTAATACGTAATGTAAGTTAGTTACGCCGATTTGAAAATTAGAACGCGGCGTGTGTAATTCGTGTTATTATGATATTGTTTAAATAAATACCAGGCTTCTTCGACTTTGTATTGATGAATTACGGAACATTTTTGTATCTGAAGTCGTAATTGCTATTATGTCTGACGTTGTTTTAATGTCGTAAAATAGACTTCAACATTTTGTACAGAATATTGTCAACAGAAACTCCATATTTCAGAGGTAATAAACCTTAGACATAAAACACAAAATCCTATTATTATTCACGCAATTTTCAAGACGTCAAGATGCGAAAGGACCACTTTAATGAGATCCCTAAATTAACTCAAATTTCGTCGTCCGGCATATAAATTACAAGTTTCTAAGAAAAGCTCGGGGTAAAATAAGACTGGTCGCGTGAATTGTATGCCTGAATTCATCAAGAAGGACATAAAGCCATAAGTCTCCTTCTCGAAGCGACCACGTGGAATGCAATTTATAAGAGACAAGTTTGTCACAAAATCTAGTGGCCGATCTCCGAAGCGAGAGATATAAATAGAAATAAGAGGGGAGTATTATAGAAAACTGTTTAGAAAATATCGAGTGGCCACTCATGTCTTCGAAAAGGTTTGATAGAAATTGATACGAAATACTATTTCAGTTTCTTTTATAAATATCGAATACAGTTTTTCGAGCTATACCTACTTGAATTCTCTTAATAATTAAAGATTCTTCTTAAAGATAAATTTTTGTGCCATAAGTTTACACGATTTCATATTTTTATGACAACATAGAAAGACTGGTTTAGTGATAGCTTCGGGCGGTATTCCAGCTTCTTAAGTATGCCTTGAACGTCGGGAAACTTTTAAACAGGTTTGAAGCAAAGAAACCGCTTAGTTAGGTTAGAAAATACTTGAGAAACTTTTTTTGACTTTTAATGTGCTTTTTACTAGTCAGTATTTATTTGCAATTAGTAAAGTTACAGACCACAACAAAAACTAAATTCACCGTACCGCGCGGCCTACCCCTTTTTATGGATTTCAGCTAGAATTATTATGAAATATTATGATGCTTTCCTAACTATTTTTATTACCTCACTATCAAAAAGTTAATCACCATAATAATCCCCCCTTGATTGAGAACTTGATGTTTAATTTTAGTCGCATAGCGTTTACGACTTCTGTCACCTCCTTTGTGAGGACATAGAGCGGTACGGTGCATTGCTACTGGATTCCCTTTGATATAGTTTATTTTTAGGTTATTCATGACACTCTATTGTAACTTAGAACAGCGTGGCTACTAAAGATTTCAATAAAGTTTAAGTTACGTAATATGAATCCTATTCCTACAATCAATAATAATAATAATGTACCATTTATTACAGGCATCTAAGACCCATAGTTTCAAATATGTAAAAGACTAACATGCATACAATTATACAATTAAAAACAAATTATTATTTAGGCGAAGTCACAGCGTGGCTCCGTTACGTCGTCGAGTCCGGTGTAGAATTCAGTAGATTGCCCTAAAACCGCCGAAACACGACACCCTTCGGCCAGAAATTAGCACAGGCGATGGTCTCCTGCAGCGGCCGCGGCACGCGCACCACAAACGAGCTTAAGTGCACGTAATGGCGCAAATGCCCTTACCGAGATTTGCACCCAGGACCTCTTGCTTCATAGGCAGGGTCACTACCAACTTACTAGGCTAAGGCGGTCATCAAATAAATAATAATTCCATTAGATGGCATTATAATGACATTGCATAGCTGGTTCTACTTAATCTGTTGCTTGCACTTGGATAAGTTGCCAGGTGTCAGCTTGCTTTTACATCTATATTTAGTTCTGATGGCGCTAGATTAATTGCTTTATTGTTATATTTGTGTATATTTCTTCTACTTAAACAATGGAAATAATGCCCCTCCGACGAAAATGCGATTGTGTTACCCTGCCAATGTTTGTGTACCTATTTACACAACCTTATGGTCTAATTTTAGGACTCCAAACAGTCCAATCTGGTGGTTTGTTTAAAATATAGTCTATATCGATATCAGAGATCTATTCTGCATACTCATATCTATTAGTAATAAGTTGTTTTTAAATTCTATTCGTTTTGGAGATTATTCCCTGCATACTAAGTCACCAAGGTAAAAACTTTATCTCCTTAAATATGATATTCGTAAAGATACCTTTATTCCTGAGAAATATGTTTTGGTGATATCAGGCCACCGTATTATTGCATCTGTGACCAACCTAAGATGACATATTCATGATCACATTGATCACCCCTGATTTCTGAGGTCGATCATGCACGCAATTAATATGGCAACATTAATGCACATAGGTCATTTATCGGTTCCGTTAACCGCGTTAATATCGGGTGTCGTTCAAATTGGACTGGCAATACTGAAAGCAGGATAATCACCCGTTTGAGAGTAATTGCTGGTGACGAACCGCACTGTCACCTTATTGGGGCCTTGTCCCTATGTTGTGCAGAACAAAGTATAATTTTACAATTTTTTTATGTATTATTACATTTATTACTGAGCAATGGGATAGTAAACTGTATCTGTTACATTTCCCTGCAAAACTGTTTTGACAGTTTGTGTGCAGATACGAGTCTTTATAAAAACTATCTATCACAATATTTAACACTTTACACTATGATTTTAACTATGTATTTAAATTGCAAAATGTACGCACATAGAGCGTCGTGCTAAAACATTTGAGTGGCATTTGCATTATGTATATGCTACATCATGCCTAGGTCAAGGTGCTTCAATCGGGTGAGCTGAAATTATGGGTAAAGGCATAGTTTAGGTTCAGATGACAATTCAATATTATGGTACCATCGAGATAATCTGATGAAAGGGACAAAAGTTAGCCATGGCAATTCAGTACGACGTAGCCCCGCTGAGTTGGGCTCGTTAGAATCGTCTCAATGAGTAGTTGATGACGGTATACAGAAAAGTACAGTCGGCAATAAAAACTTGTACCAAAAATGTTGTGTCATGTAATTTTTTCAAAACAATGTGGCACACTATATTTTGAACACGCGAAATGTGCGTCCATCTGTCAACAAACTATATAGGGTTATTTTGAACAGGACATGCACTTCTAATTCCCATCGCGTGCTTCTTTAGACCGCCCCATCATACCCCTGCAATACAAATTTTAGTTCAGAATGCTGTAATTATCGTGGTATTCGAATAAGCTTACGCCTCTTTGGTTCCAAGTGGGCAGTGCTGTGCTGTTCTGTCATTGGCTGACGTCCGGCTGACATACGGACAACGTTCGTTCAATTTTAGCACAATTAAGTGTATGAAGCCGATGGGAACGGGACAACAGATGTTGGGTTATATTTATGAATGTACATGAATAATTATAGTATTGCATGAATTCGTTGAATACAACCGACCGATAAGATAAGTGGAAGGGATATGATTTTATAGCAGTCTATGTTTGTATTCACGTGTATGTTCCACCGTAGCGTTTAAGATACTGAACAGATTTTGATGAATAAGCTATCAATCGATTCGAAATTATGCTAAGGTGTACGCAACTAAAACCAAGTTTGGTTTTAGTTAATCTTCCGTAGTCGAGATACAGTTTTTTTTATATAAGTATGTGAAATGTGAATGGTATTCATTCATAGAGTTATCTAGAGAAACGCGTAGCCATGTCCTCTGACAATGGGATGGGATATGTAATCGTACTTTCATACAAACTTCCATCTCCTGTTGAAGTATCTTTATAATGTAATCGAATAAATGTTTGATTCTTGAAATGATATAAATTTTCACCAAAATAGTTTTAGCGATTTAAGCGTGAAAAGGTAACAGAGACATAGTGTAGCTTTATTTGTATGATTATGCCTTACGGCGACTAAACCAGCAGAAAATGTCATTTAATTCATATTATTAACGACTATATCTTATTAAATGTGATTTTCTGTGTCATAAATAATTTCCTTTAAGTTGTGGATATTATTTACTAGTGATGGGTGGAACATATAACTTTGAAGGTTGAATTAAGCTCAAATAAAAAAAAACTTTAGGCAAGTTCCTAAATAAGTTCGAAATCTACAAATTTGACAGTACGAGTATGGCTCATTTGCAATAATTGAAAGAAAGGAAAGACGTCGCGCTTATGCACTTAGACTATTTTTGAAGTAAAACCATTATTTTCTTTACTTGTTTGACCTTTTGCTTAGTTTTAATTACATTGTTTGAAGCTAACTGTGATAACTGATCCCCTTCAGTGAACAATTTTAAAAACAGACTAGACAAAAATAATAAATAAGTGACCTTCTAAACAACAAGTGCAGTGATATACCTAGCTATATAGCTGTTAGCTGCTAGTGTTTTAAACAATAATAAACATGAAAACTACGAAATAGCAACAAACGTTAAGACCCGTCCTTCAGAAATAGTAATTTTTAATACTTACACGATAATAATACTTATGAAATCTTAACCTCCAAATTGTGCGGCTTTCTCGCGCAACGCATCAGCATTTCAATAAATTCAGTGCGGAATTGCCAGCATCCGCGGTACAATGCCTCGCGAGGGCCTTGTTTAGATTTAACTTAGTTTTAATTCAATTTAGTTCATATTAGTTATCAATTTATTATCTTGTATATAATTTGGAAAATAAATAGAATAATAACATCCAAACGGTGTAAACAGACTAAAAATTAGCATTTTTAACCGACTTCAAAAAAAAGGAGGTTCTCAGTTCGGGTGTATTTTTTTTCATGTTTTTTTTTTCAATGTGTGTTACCTCAGAACTCCGTCATTTATGGTTGGACCCATTTTTTTCAAAACTCCAGTTGGTTGATGGGATCCATGAGGAATTGACGGAACTCCTCAATTATATTCGGCTAGTGATTTTGGTATGTTCTATTATAACTCGTGTTCTATTTACACTATTTTATACCCGGAAATCATAAATTTGGTGGAGTGGAATTGATGATGGAGACCACAGATGACTTATGGAATTCCTTAATTATGTACTTAAAAGTACAAAAGTACGTCACATATTCTGATAAGATTCCGTGGAAATAGCAACTAATGAAGTGCCAAAGGTGATCCTTGTGGAATCGACGGAAGTCCTCAAATATTATCGGCCCACATTTTTTTCTCTGATAATCAACGCATTTGCTCTCGGAAATCAGTTCATGTGGTAAATTGGAAAATAAATGTGGAAATGCTCTCGTGGCTTAGCGGAGTACTAAATTGAAGTCGGTTAAAACTTTGTTTTTAAAGTAAATTAAAAAAAATGAAAAATAAGGCAAAGGCAGTACTTTTTAATTTTCATCCTTAGTATTTTTTTTGTAGTTTTTTGATGATTTAGGGAAAATATTAATAACAATAGGGGAATCTTAAAAGAATGCAACTTATTTGGTGCAAACTTATCTAAAAATGTTATGGTTGTATATAGTTAACACTTTGGAATCAGTCGTAATCGTATGCTCCTGGGCAAGCTAAAATCCTAATTTTAGCAAATTAAATTGCACAACACTATTTTACTTCATCATATGAATATATTTCACAATTCAGTGCGGATCGCGAACTCCTAATAGAGTACAATTTATCGGTGCAGCATGTTGATTTAACTACGCACATAAATATAAAAGATTTAATTGAGTTATGATTATGGCCGTGTTATAATCCCAGTGTTTGTTGGTTGCGGTAGAGGTTCGCCGATATCGATAGATTAGGCCTAATCGTAATATTCTTTATAAATAAATAAACCTCGATAAACTAAGCCTTAATTTGGCCTCGAGTTTTGAAAAAAAACCATAAATGACGGAGTTCTGAGGTAACAAACATTGAAAAAAAAACATGATAAAAAAATACAACCGAATACATCTCACTTTTCACGTTAAAATGTAATTGAGGTAGAAAGAGACAGACAAAAATAGGCAAATTTATTGTAACTAATAAAATATCTATACATATAATAAAATATTAGAAGCTGATTACATGACTTGGTAAACATTAAGTATTACGTTTAATTTATTAAAAGAGAGTTTCTTCAGCAGTGGATCGTCCAAGTGAGAAAAAATACTTAAAAAAAATTATAGTACTGACAATGTGTGATATAAACATACCTACCGTTGATAATAAGTTACACTTAAAAACCCATCAATTTTTTTTTACCAAATGCCATCCTATTGAGTTGAGCAAATGTTAAATTCATATTATACAATTATGAATTCATATCATTGCAATTGAATAACGTTTTTTGCCTTATTTCGCGCTAAAAATCATCACTAAACTATTTATTCAAGTATACCTATATATAATATTTTCACGCAGTCTGGCACCCGAGAACTTAGTGGAACCGCAAAACATAAAATATTGGATTGATTAAAAGTCAGGGCCATATCGATATCGATCGAAGCTCATCCCTACGTGCGTATTTCGGTCGTCAGTAGTCAAGCGCAGCTGCCACAATTTGTCCAACTCTCGCGCAGAGACTCGACGTGGCGCAATGTTAACAACAATGTTTTGACGTTGTCGACTGTTTTTCGGCAAAACCCTACGATTCTGGTTATTTGGGAATAGGGCTCATTTGTTTTTACGATGTTTTTCAATATAAACAAAAACTGAAAGTTAACTTCGTATTTTATTAAGGAAAACGAATAGGTCAGTGGGTTACTTAAACACTATCATATATTGACCAGAATAACCAAATAAACGATTATACCTTTAGTAATTGATACATTGGATACTTTGGAACCAAAACATTTAAGCCGGAAACGGTAAACTATGCATGTCCATTTTTAATTTCGTTCAGTTAGTATCAAAATTAAAACTGACACCGCCAGCCGCTGCGCGTGTTAGTCACAAAACAAATAATGTATCCACATTATAGAAGTCGTCTTATCGAGGAAGAAGTACTCTATACTATCTCAACGAAATGAGAAGAAGAATATACGATTTGTACGTAACGTTTACCTTATATTTTTACTCCCAATACTTGATCGACACCTTAATGCTTAATTAGTTGACACCTCTTGTTCACCTCTATTGTTTTGATATAAGATTGAAAGTGTCATGTATAAGGCCAGTGTTGGTCACTGTGACGTTTACCGTACTCGCATTTAAATTACGAACCTAGGTACCATACGTTGCAATCGCAAATCGCAACGAGCTTCCTTTAGAATGTGTAAATCATGTAAACTAGATCTGTGGCATTCCTACGATCTGACACAACGACGGCTTCCTCTATATAGGCCGTTTGAGGACTTTAATACGATTCAAGAGTCTACAGCTGACTTTTCTTTTTGAAGAAACTAACTAACTAACTAGGCTGGCACGACAACCCAAAATGATTCTTGGCATCCGATCCTGCGCAATGTCTTGCCAGCTAGCGCCGGCACCGAGTTCGCGGGAATTGCTTCCACCGTATCCTTCCAGCGGTATTGTCGGTCGGTACAGGTCGTCAGCCAGCCGGTCGGCCCAAGTATCTCTTCACCTGTCGATCTTCTCCCATCCTATCGTGGTGACGCCAGCGAAGACGATGTGCTTTGGTCTCACCTATGATGTTTGGTTCGGCTACCACGTCTTCTACTTCGGCATTTTTTAGGATCTTCAAACTACCATCTTCTTTTTTGACTGGTCCCAGGATTTTTCGGAACACCTTATGTTGTACTACTAACAGGCTATGATCCTCCTTAAGGGTTCACGTACAAGCCTCACACCCGTACATTTAGGCCGGATTACGGTGTTATACATCCGAAGCTTAGCCCGTTGGTGCTTTTTGAAGAAAATCGCCCGTAATGCCTATGGTCTACAACTATTGTTCGGTACGATATTGGTTGCATTATGTTGTCGACGCCACGTTGTTTGTTACAATTAAAAAAGCATAAGAGGCTACCCGAGGTTATCATCGATTTTGACAGGTTTTCAATCGTGTAGACTTTTGCACTACAGATAGAACTATCGGTTCTTCAATCTTTTATCTCCATTTTTGTGTACCGAATTTTGAAAGAAATTAATACTTTATTTTGTATGATTTTTTTAAACATTGTCTAAAAAAAACACTTATTTCGTATCTCTCTTAACGTGAAAGATCTAACATATACGAAATCTACATATTTAAGTTCGTCTATGAGGTCTCTAAAAACGTGGTTTTCATTTTAAACTAATTAAGAAGAATTTATGGCCAGAAAACCAGTTTTTTGCCCTAAAATTGTTCAACTTTGATGCCAAATATCTCGAAAACAATTAACTTTGAAGTAAATATGGGATACTATATTGCGTAAACCCATTGTTGTTAATATAATAAGCTACAAAAAACATTACAAAACTAAGGGATACAGATCGAAGGTCATTGGCGTATGGGAGCCCCTTAAGGGGCCAGCTTAACAGATAGTTTAGATTTTGTATATGGTACAATTTTTAAATAATGATTGTAATGAATGCTATTCCAAATACTTACCCAATACTACTTAAAAATGTTTGCATTTTTTTAAGATTTCAACTAACAAAAACCAATGAGGGTTTTCAATTATGCTGCACGCAGCTGAGGGACTGCGGGTTTTTGACAAGGAACCTTATCCTATTTTGTTTCAAGAATAATTTCGCGTTTATAAAAATAACAACTTGCTCTCGGGATATGAAAATGGACTCGCACTTCTCCTGGTGAATAGGTATAGTCTCTAACAGGAGCAATTGGTCACCTTATATGACAATAGGTACAGCTTTAATAACATTATAAGTAGAAGGCTTCTAACCAACAGCAGAACCTTTCTCAAAATCTGCAAAGTTGCCATACGGTTTTTCTTTGTAAATAAAGATTATATATTTTGTAGTTTTTTTCTTTTAAGTATACCTAGGTACCGATATGTTTGTATTTTTTATTTAAGTATATATGAGCCTGCTGGAACTCCCAATTAAATAAAGTTGTTAAAAAACATTATATTACGCGGTAAAACTGTACGTGGGTTAGGTAGATCTAAATATTCTAATAGTAGATCTAAATAAGGAAAAATGACAGTTAAACGTCCTAACGCGCGTTTGAAAAGTTACGTAATTACCCCTCTGGATATACAATTTTATTAATACATAACAAAAATAGGTAAATACGGCGATAGTTAAATACAAAAAGACTAAACACAACAATAATAAATAAATAAATAAATATTAGGGGACAATCTTACACAAATCGACCTAGTCCCATAGTAAGCTCAGTAAGGCTTGTGTTATGGGTACTAGACAACGATATATATAATGGATATAAATACTTAAATACATAGAAAACTTCCATGACTCAAAAACAAATATTCAAGCTCATCACACAAATATTTAAATAATAAAGTAATTGTGATTCAATAATGTACCTAGTCCAAAAAACGGGTTGTATGTAAAGTTCACACCGTCGTTCTCATTAAGAAAATAAAGTCCGTTGAATTGTCAAAAATAAACTTGGCCTTAAATAATAAATTCCCGCTAAAAGCACATTTTATTAATGATTCATTAACCAGCAACCGATAAATCGCGCTCGAGCGAAATTCGCAGTTTGTTTGGCGGCCATTATGCTCCTACCGCATATCATTACCTACTGTTTAAATCGGCGCAGTTTGATTCGATTAATTAATGACGACGAAACTACGCGGGGAATTAATTTTGAATTCTGATTAATTTGTTATCTATAATGATTATAATGATGCTTTAACTCTAACGAACCACATAAAATATATTAATAATGGAACAAAGATCGAACCTAATGAAAAAAAACCGGCCAACTGCGTGTCGGGCCACGCGCAGTGTAGGGTTCCGTAGTTGCCTGTCTGTCTTTGTTACATCGTGTTGATAGTTTTCCTTTTAAATTCATTATATGTACTACTGCCATGAATTTCTGCACATTCCCAGTAGCATCCAGGGCCCGGGGGGCACGACACTTGAAACGCAATCACGCAACGGATCACAGAGTTGAGAAATGGATTTTAAATACTTACTCATAATATTTTTGAACCTGCTATCTAACAATAACCATGGGTTTAAAGAGAAATAAAAATACATCCCCACTTAACGTGTAGGGGAGGCACTTAAGACGCTGTCAACACCAAAATGTCCGTGAGGATTTTGGATAGCGCGCACAAAGTCTAATTGTATTTGAGTAAACGAGAGCGAGTGTTACTGGGCGGCCCGGTTTTAGTACATAAATATTGAAATAAAAAAAAGGATGGATTATTTGTGAAATATGACTCGCTAGCGGTTGAGGTATGAATATGTTGATTTCATGTTTTTAATTGCAGACCCATACGTCAAACAAATAAAGACATAGAACCGTTTAAAGTGATTTTAAGACCGATCTTTGCAATTATTTTCTATCAAGCCGATTTCGTCCAATTATGTATCGAGCCCATCCACGGTCTTTGAAATATGGTGAATATTAACATATGTTTTATTTGATGTGCTAAAACAAATAGTTTTTCTTAAAAAACTGCTTAAATAACATCAATTTCACCAAATTAGGTCTTGTCAGCCTCTTAAAGTATACCCATGCCGAATTACAGCTTTCGAGTAGTAAGGGTTAGCGGACATGGCGAAACTATAAGGGTTCCTTGTTGACTACGGAACCCTAAAAATGAATCACCAACAATTAAACCAGACGCTGTCGTAGTGTGACATACCTACTCGCAAAAAGCAATGACATATTTGTCGCAAATGTTACCAAGTTAGTAGCATCTTAGTAGTTAGGTATCTATCTAAACTAACAATATTAAGAGGAAGTTTGTGAGTATGTAGCATTATAAGTTCGTATGTAATAATTGAGCACCAGAACTATTCGTCGATTTAAAAAAGTGTTTCACCAGAAGGTATATAGGATGGACTTTCCAGTTCAAGATATAAATGTGTCGCTCCTGTTGCAAACTTGACTGACACTCTACTTCTATATCTAGAAAGCGAGTAAAATTTGCAAAGTCAAATAATTAATTTTGATCGATAAAGGCAAAATAACAGTATTATGGTAATCACGCTAATCGATTGTTGAGCATTTAGGGTCTTAGCAAAATTGGTCGTTCAATACTTACGCTATGAAATGACCAATTTGCTTATTAAATATGATTTGAAATTAAAAATACTGTCGCGCCCATAATAACAATGAGTTTGTCACTGTACTTCGCACCTTAGTCAACAGTGGCGCCATCTGGTCAACACAAAAACTGTAGCCCATTATTTTAAAAACGTGATGTCAGTTGACGGATTTTCCCTACAAATTTGCACCCCTATTTAACCCCCTCAGGGTTGGATTTATCCAAAACGCTTATAGTTCTTTTTTTGTATTCAAATAAGTTATCTGTCTACAAAGTTTCAAGTTTCTAGCTCAAAACGAAAAGTTTTCCTGAGACAAACTTTGCACCCCTATTTAACTGAAAACGAAAACGCTGACAGTACTTTTTTGTATTCTATAAAGTAATCTTTCTACTAAGTTTCAAGTTTCTAGCTCAAAAAATTAAGTTCCCTCCATACCAACTTTGCACCCCTATTTATCCCCTTAGGGGATGAATTTTAATAACAACGCTAAATTATTTGTTTTGTTATTTAATAAGGAACCTACTAAAGAGTATTGAGAGTCTTACATAAATAAATAATAAATAAATAAATAATAAATATTAGGGGACAATCTTACACAAATCGACCTAGTCCCATAGTAAGCTCAATAAGGCTTGTGTTATGGGTACTAGACGACGATATATTTAATAGATAGAAATACTTAAATACATAGAAAACATCCATGACTCGGAAACAAATATTCATGCTCATCACACAAATATTTGCCCTTACTGGGATTCGAACCCAGGACCTTCAGCTTCGTAGGCAGCGTCACTACCCACTAGACTAACCGGTCGTCATATTCATTTCAAAGAAAATGAACATTGAACTGATATGGTAAACTGAGCAAAGTCAAGATTATATTAATAATATAAAATCCCAACTCCCGTTTTAAATAAAAACGAAAATATGACTGCGCAGCGAATGCCGTCATTAAATGGTACATTAGCTGAGTATTACCGGCGAGGTGATTTAGGGAATGAGACAGCTCCTTGAAAATATTAGGGTAATGATCATATTACCGATGGAGGGAAATAATGCGTTATTTACGTAGATAAAAAAGCCTAGATTGAAACGTTGTCATTCAATTTACGGTTAATTTTGTGGGTGCTTATAATAAGTGTGGGTATAATAAAGCGATGGACTGGCCTAGTTGTGAAGACTTGAAAAGCCTATTCACAAAGTTTTTAGGATGAATTAAGATTGAGAACGATTGCAACAGCTTGTAGCTGAGAAAACCTGCGAAGAAGGACTCTCAACCAGTTGAGAGACCGAAAAAGGAAGAGAAAAGGTAGGAGACTAGGCCCTTCCCCGTGAATTTATGCAACAATCGCTGAGCCCTGAGCCTATTGTCGCACTGATTTCTTTTCTGTTTTGTGTTTGATTTCGTGTTTTTTTGCGACACTTGTTTTTTTTTTGTATTTGAGATGTTACGAGATTTATACTAATTTGCATAGACAAATACATTCACACTTAGAGAGTAACAGAATTTGCAATTGAATTTATGAAATATAAACTGTTTAAAATATTTTAAGTACAACGATTAAACGGATTTTATCGTGTACAGTCCACTACAAAGAGATCGATACGGCCAATGTTACAAAAATATTTACAGTACATATGGTGCTACTTTCCCGCACTAGTGCGGAAAAGAGCACTTTTCGTACATATGTCGAAACTTTAAAGAGCCATATGTACAGTAAAACGTTGTACGATACACGTGCCAATAGGTGATTCGGAACTCGTGTCGATTTAAAACACTCCCTTCGGCCGTGTTTTAATTTATCACCACTCGTTGCGAATTTCCTATTTTCGGCACTTGTATCGTAAATAACTATTATACACTACCTTAATGTTAAGGCAATACAGTTGTGTATACATATTTTTTGTAACTTTGGCCGTATCGATATCTTTGTAGTTGACTGTACCTACCTATAAATGATGTATACAAATGTATCTCTACGTTTCGATACCTTTTCCAACGCTCGTGGTTACTGGTCAACACCTAGCCTAGACTGAGGAATATATAAATTACGCCTTGTGGAATTAAATGAGAAAACGACGCTATTGTGGAAATAAAAGTTAAGTCATTGGTATTATTATTTGAGTCTATTGAACACTGGCCGGAAAAAATCGCTTTACTTAATGGGTAATAAATAATCACGGAAATTAAAAATAATAATGATGGTTTAAAATATGTTAAAGTCTAGTCTCATTTTTCCATTTTTTTTCCTTTATTTTTAAACATATCTATCAACAAAAAAACCGGCCAAGTGCGTGTCGGGCCACGCGCAGTGTAGGGTTCCGTAGTTGCCTGTCTGTCTTAGTTACATCGACGTGCGGTGCGGTTGCGTCGGCCGAATTTGTACGAAAATTGGCCTTTTCAAGTACACATTAAGTTGGTCGTTTACTACTCGGTAACTAATTATGCCCACCTGCCCGTTTTCCTTTTAAGTTCAATATAATTATGTATCTACTACTACCACGATTTTTTTCACATCCCCAGTAGTAGCCATTTAGCCGGCAGGGGGGGAGGACACATGACTCGAACAAAAATTTGGGCTTTAAAGCCCAATATCTTGCAAACTGATCACTGATTTGAAAAAATAGTTTGAAAATACCCATAATATTTTTGAAGGAGCTATCCAACGATATCCCGCACCATGGGTTTAACGAGAAAAAAAAAACACCCCCGCTTTAGGTGTAGAGGAGGTACCCTAAAAAAAAAGTTTTTTCAAGATTTTATTGTACTGCTTTGTCGGCGTAATTGATTTATATACCCATGCCGAATTACAGTTTTCTAGTAGTAATGGTTACTGAGCTAAGCCGAAGACGGACAGACGGACGGACATGGCGAAACTATGAGGGTTCCTTGTTGACTACGGAACCCTATATCTAATTATTGAACCTGCTCACAAAATTTCACGAGAATCGGTTGAAAAATGCGACCTGTAGAAGAGATCAGCTGGACAGACGTCGGATTTACGAAATCATTTTTGTACGTTCGCTTCGCTCGCTCGTCAAATAATATTCGCGATAAAACCCGTTTCAATCGCTTCAATGAGTAACAATCAGGGAAATCAAAGACATTTATAATGGTATAAAATACGAGTGTGTTTAATATATTAACTAAGTTTCTTAAAAAGTTTGGCCCTAACATCTCCTTGAGCAAGTATAATTTGAGCAATGGGCAGAAAAGAATAGCGATAACTCACAGACCAGTCGCAAAACGCATTCGTCTCCCGACAATGGGAGTTTTGGTACAATGAGGAAAATTTTAGTCCAGCAATTTTGTCATTGCCATCTGTATACTTCTTAAGTTATTTACTTACTTTATGGAGACAGTGAAATTCTGTGTTTTATTTCAAGTATAATTTAGTTCGGTTTGAGAAACTTTTAAGAGGAAACTAAAAGGCCGAGATAATTGAGAAATAGGTATTTGTAAAATGTATTGCTGTCGCGCAGTGCCTGATGCAACTGCAACTTGGACCGAAAATACCTATTAAAAGTAAATGAAATCAACGTTCCGTAGTCCCCTGATTTCTTCTCCTTTTTTATTAATAATTAAAGAAAGGGTTTGGCCGTGTTCCTGTTTTCCTTTTTTTTAATAATCTAATCAAAATTGTTTTCTGGATGTTTAAACACAGCGGAAAATCTGGCATTTTTTTTGGTTTTTGAAGGTTAATATCTCTGTTAAGAATAAATTTATGAAAAAAAGGAAAACATAGTAACATGTCAATAGTAGCCATAGATTTATGGAAAAAAAATATTGCTCTACTGCCATTATTCAGGGAGAAAACAGGGGACTACGTTTGTATGGAAAAACGGCCTTTGTGTTTACTCTTAAGGTCTGTACAGCGAGCGTTATCTATGGGTACCTCTATTCTAACTAGTATGACTAGGGCTATGTAAACTGCAGAACTCGACAGACTGTCGTTAAAAATAAAATACTGATTCAAAAATAAAAACATATCATTATTGAAACTGCTCACAAAATATCACGACAATCGGTTTAGAAATGCGAACAAATTCAAACTTCCGTTTCACAGATATGAATTACCTCTTGATTATTAGTAGAGAATATAGATAGACGGTTAACTGAGCAGCAAAACACCGGGCAACACACGATATTCTCACTGAATAGTCCTCACACATTCCCGTATAAGTAATTTAGGCTGTCAACGCGGTTTACTTGAGACGACGTCAGCAGCGCCGCTTAATTACAGAGCGCCAAGATAACTGTAATCAAAGGGCTTCAGTGTCTATGCTCCGAGGAGAATATGGCCGAATTGTCACCTTATCACATTGAGATAAGGTTAACAGATTCTAAACAACTGCGTAACGATTTTATTTATTTTTTGTATCACGCGTATTTACACATATGTCGTGTGTGACGCTGTATATTTTGGAGTAAAGTGCAATGCAGCGTAACAGTTCCAATCTAAACGAGGAATGAAACTGCTCCTTCGTGACTACCTACAAACAAGGTACCTAACAAGCCTATGCTTTCCACGCACTATAGTGGATGAAGTAAAGTGTTAATGTAGCACAAGTATTTTAGGAGCAGGTTTATGGTACTGTAGAAAATGGGAGCTACTAAAATCGACGGAACATCACTAGAACTTAGAGTCAGCGATATAATTAATTACGCAGGTCAATTGTGATTAGAATGCGATCGGAGGTGACACTTTTGTTATGCTGGGGCCACACTAACGAGAATAAAAATATATATATGCCATTAATTATCGCGATAATCGTAGTGTGGCCGTACCTTTAACGTCCATTATCGCGATAATGAATGGCATTTCTCGTTAGTGTGCTATAAGTGATGAAATGTCAACCATGCTACGCCCGCTGACAATGATTCCAAACTCAAACTCATCACCATTATGAGAAAATATTCAAATTCACTCTTCAAACACTATTTTAATATATCTTTGGAATACTTCAATAAGATTCAATTTAGTAATCACACGGTTCAACTCACGTATTAAATGTCACTGAAGAAGAACTCCCGAAGAGTTCGAAACATGTCGCCTGTTGTGCCATTGAATACGTGAGTTGAACCGTGTTATTATTAACCTTATTTCAACATGTCTCACGAAAGTTTAAATTCGAAGATTCAATTTCATAAACGTTAGCTGAAACGTAGCCAACAGATTTTCATCATACCACCACAAGTCTTTGAAGTTTGATCTGTTATTGGATTTTCATTCCACTATACTGCTCAAATCATTGCATGCGGTATAGTAAGTAAGTACCGTTTATTGTTATAAGGACCGGAATTTCCGGTGGACATCCCGATTAATTAGAAAGCGATGTTTAGTAAACAAATCCAGGTTTATTCAATTTAGTTCCGATACCTAATATCGCTTCCCCAAACAGTTCCGAATGTTTATGCAAAGCTCCCGGCTTTAGATATTTGATTAAGAGCGCAGCTTACACCGTGGCGAATCGCACAGTTCAGTCTATTGGGACAAGTAGAAGTAATTTATTTAGATAAGTAAGTTTGTAATACTCAGATAGAGCGGTTACACTTGGCGACTTTTGGACCGATAGAAACTGAAACGCGCGACTGTCGTGCTATAGATTACCTGTAAACATCACTTGTATCGATACTGATCGATACTCCGAGGGTTCCGTACCTAATTACAAATGTATAGTTTACAGATTTTGGCCTGTACTCGTAGTCAGTGTCACGCAACTAGGAACAAAAAGAATAATGACATCCATTTGCTCAAATTCAGCTCTAATCTGACAAGTGTCAGAACAAGTGACAAGTTTTCTATCTGTGCTTCTACCATGGCGGACACATGCTATCTCTTACTTCCGTTCTTTCTCTTTCTGTCATTCTGTCATTGTGGCATTGGGATGGTAACCATGGATATTGTAACTTCAGGAGAAAACATGTGTGTCAAACAACCAATGCTTTTGACGAATACAACACGATCTTAATTATTTTCAAATTTATAAACATATGTTTAAGATTATCGTCAGAGAAGAGACGCGAACCTTAGTCTCTGTAACCTTCATACAAACTTAACTATGATATAATTCGGTGTCACAGCCGCCCGCCTTAATTAATACCTACTAGAGGGCGGATTTTTGTTTATTTATGTTTGGTTCGACTTTAAAATTTGTTTATAGCCGATAAGTATTTAAGTTGAAAGCTTTTAAGCGATTTGGGATCTAAATAACAATCGTTCCTGTTTACGCTTGTTTAATTTTAAAGGTACAGCCGATTTTGATAATGGTTACGTAAGGCCATCCTGGATGTCATCATCATCATATCAGCCGAAAGACGTCCACTGCTGGACATAGGCCTCCTCCAAAGAAAGACACAATGACCGGAGGTCCTGCGCCACCCGCATCCAGCGGACTCCCGGGACCTTTACCGGGTCATCAATCCACCTTGCGGGGGCCTACCCACGCTGCGCCTTCCGGTACGTGGTCGTCACTCTACCTTTCCGCCCCAACGGCCATCGTTTCTACGTGCAACGTGCCCCGCTTACTGCCACTTAAGATGCCATGCCATCCTGGATGTAAATAACGATTAATCGGTCAAAATAATAGCTTATCGGCTAAAATTGTGATATTGAAACAATTGTTGATATCGAGATTGAGAGAGTAACGTTTTACTGCTTCGAATTTCATATGTCAAGACGATACATAAAACGAAAATATTCTTAAACGATTGCCCCACCACCGATTGCTTATTTTCTGCAGATCAGTTTGCCCAACGGCCCTCCTCCAACTTTTTCCATTCTGGTCTTTATAGCACAACTCTGTTCCACATTACCCCTGCCACCTGTCAAATAAAATCTACTTGAGTATATTTTCACGCAGTCATACCTTAAGAATAAAGTAATATTCTCGCAGCTGCTACATTCCCCTGCGTAACGATGAGGTTTCCATTTTTCTGGAAGCTCGCTGATCAATTAAGGCAGGTGAGAAAATCTCGTAACTATTAGTGTTCCCAATAATATGAAGGTGCTGCAAATTGCGGTATTTCGGACACGAACTTTTATCAACGGGGTGTAAGGCACAGGAAACTAGCGGAGTTTCTAATTAGGTTTTAATTTGTTTGAACTTAGGTGCAGTCGTATTACATTTTATAACTTACTAACTTCCGCTCGCGACTTCATCGTTGTGGAACCGCGATAAAAACTATCCTATATTTTAATCCAGACTTTAAACTATCTTCGTGAAAAGTTTCATCTAAATCGGTTTATCGGGTATCAGTTTAGCCTTTTGAGCGTGATTAAGTTTAGACATCCAAACATCCAATTTTTCACGTTTATAATATTAGTAGGATATCATTATACTGGTGAAATAATGTATTCAAATAAAATTTATAGTCGCACAAAGTCACAAAGGTTAATTATTTTACAAGCATATTACATTTTGTACACTGGTGTAAGTTTGGACACGACGCATGATAATACAATAGCATGATACTTTATAATGTAGGTATAGTCATAGAGACGAAAGGTGGCCATAGGAACTCCTCAATTACACGTTTATCGCGTGTAATGGATCGTTGTTGATGACTGTGCAAAAAAGTGCAGTCAAAATAAATGCTTGTGTACCAAAAATTTCATTTTTGACAGAAACTTATTTTAATAGGAGTAGGAATGTATTATGTATAATATGGTTAACAAACTGATAACCACTGACAACTTTTGCAAGAGTGAAAGAGCCCAAGCTAAGTTAAGTTACAAGAGGAGAAAGTAATTGTTCGGTATATTTCGTGTGAAACATCCGGTTATGCATCATCATTTGCATTTTCATTTTATTTCATTTATTGCATAGTCATGAACATAATTACATAATAAGGTGTTTCAGTTCATTTAGTCAATTAATGACACCCTGTTAGGGCACATAATATTTAACTTATTATCTAATACCTACTAGGTAGTTAAAGCAATGACGCGTAATTTCGGTGTCCGTGAGGCAACCGGATGGCTCGCGGTATTTGAGCTCCCGAAGCATTGTGGAACAGCCCTGTGCAACCCAAACTGAGCCGAAATTGGAGAATGGGGAGTGAAAAAAAAAATGTCGCCAGGTATTCGATTAAGACCAGCATTTCATTATATCAACAGCGCACACACTTTCAGGCAACCACTGTTTCAAAGGGCTGCTTCGCAACAAAAATAAAAAATATATTTCCGCCCCAGTCCAAGTTGGGTCAATTTGGGTTGCACAGGGCGGTTCAACAGCATTTCGGGAGCTCAAATACACTCAAATACGCGTCATTGCTCTAAATATACCTATTAAAACATTTCATCATAATATGTTTAACATATAATGTGAAATTTTTGTATGTGAATAATAATAATTAAAAACATTGTAAAAGTAAACAAATAAAAGAAAAGAGAAGAGCATTTCATACAATAACATAAAATTCAATGTTACTATAAATTAGTGTTGCAAATTCTCATTTGAAGTAATTGTACCTACATAATTCATACTAAATAATTCATTTTATTTTAGTACCCTTTAAGTATGCCATTCTTCTTCTATTTCAAAATACAATTACCGTCAGGATCATCATTAGCTTAGTTAGAGAGTAGCCATGTCATTTAATCCTGCTGGACTGAATCACTTTGCCGTCGCATCTTTTGATCGTTTATCTGCCCTCTCCAGTCTTTAGCAATGATTTAAAAATTAATCGAATCATGAATCCGTCGCGCTCTCAAACACTTAGCGTAAGGCCTGAATGGATGCCCCGCTCATAGCGGGGCGTGCAGCGTCCATATAAAACAAATGCAATTTATATGGACGCTCGACGCCCCGCTTAAAGCGGGGCGTCCACTCAGGCCTTACACTTAGGCCGTGGCCGCACTGGTAGGGTAGAGCGACTAGCAAGTAGCAACGCGACGGCGATCTTTATACATCTGGTCGCCCAAATTGAACTGAAATCGCAGTCGCGTCGTCCGACCAGCTACCCGCTCACTTGATTTCGGATTTTAAAAAAGGTAGCCTTAACTGCTTCTAATTTTTCAGCCCATATTTTGATTTGCAACCACAGTTGCCAACATCAGTTCTGTCTGCGAAATTGGCAACTGTGTTTGCCACAAACAAGTGCGCCCTTGTGACGAAAATACACCATTGGCAGTGTTTTCTGGACTTGAGATCGTAAGTCCCGCTGTTCGCATCCCTTTGCACCACTCATCAGCACCGTCTGCCGCGTTATGAGCGCGCGTGTCCTGAATATTGCAGGCCCCTAAATGAACGAAACCTGTTATTTTTTCAGGAACATCTGTTTAATTATTCTAAACGACCTTGAATACTATATATCATTGTAATAACCGAAATATTAATTAATCATCATTGTAAATACTGGGTGTCGTTAATAAATCAGATTCGTTTTACTAATGAAACAGTTATAATATACAACGTAATGATGGTACATAGTCACGGTTTTATGTATACTTGGGACTATTCCAGTCTTTTCGAAAAGCGTCGGGGTCATACGGCTTATTTGCTTCTCCGGCGATCTCTTGTTGATGGGATCTAGTTAATAAGTCTTGGTCAACAACTCTTTCAGCAAGTAAGATTATATTAGTCTATTTCGTTACATTGTTTAGACATCACAAAGAAACAACCAACCATCTTAAGTACTAATGATAATCCAGTAGATTTCAAAAAAAAATGTGCTTACGTAACACAATTAGGAATATTCATAAAAAAATTATAAAGAAGAGATTATTTAATGGTAATTTTTGTGGAAAAATAAAATAATAAACATATATAACGCCAAAGTAGGGTCTCCAAAAACTTGAAAACACAAATAAAAAAATAACTAAAAGGAATTTTAGCATTCGTACAATTATATGCCAAGACGTTTACGCACTAATTACACTACCTATCCAACTATGTAAAAATAGCATTAAAAACAAGAGGTTTACCTATTTTAGGCGTAACACAGAATGGAAATTTATTCGGGAAAAAGCTCTCTGACTCCCTAGTTCGTAAAATTAGATAAAAACTACTAGAGCTAACGACACAATCGCTTGTTTTGGTAGTAGACTAATTTGTTGCCTGATATAAAAAACCCCGAAATGTAGCGAAGTCTTTCCCCGAACTTAAATACAAGATATTGATAAGCCCACTTGTTTCATGTTTTATGTGTTTTTTTTTTGGTTTCTTTGTTGATAAATGTATCTTAATTTCTTTCTTGAAAAAAAGAACTTTCCTTTTTAACTTTACATCTGAATATTTTTTTCTTAATATTTAAAATTGTAGGTGCTCTGTACCACAAGTACATTTATTTTCTAGGTTTAAGTCAAAGTTATGTTATGACTTCTTTTTGGTTAATTTGTGTTACACAAAAGTCACTCGTAATTCGTATGGGAGCAGAAATACATAATGATTTTTCGTTAATGCGTTTTTTACAAGCTTTTATTTGGGAAAAATCTTGCGAGTTAAATTTGACCCACTTCCCGGTGACCGATTGAGCTGAAATTTTGGGTATAAGTATAGTTTGGATGACAATTCAATATTATGGTACCATCGAGCTGATCTCATGATGGAGACAGAAGGTGGCCATGGGAATTCAGTACTTAACCGACGTAAACCCGTTGAGTGTGGGCTCGTTAGAATCGTCTCAATGAGTAGTTGATGATGGTTGATGGTATACAGAAAAGTACAGTCGGCAATAAAAGCTTGTACCAAAAATGATTTTTTGACAGAAACTTATTTTACATTTTTGACAATGTTTTTGTATGGAACTGTACATCTTATTAAACTCTGAAGAACACAGGAAGAGGGTAAAACAGAAGGACTCCGAAGACTCATTTGTCCGAAAGTAGGTTATTATTTTTCCGAAATTCAACTAAGTTGCGCTGAAGGATTTTTTGATTTTACAGGATATAATAAACCTAACCTAACCTTTTTTTTGTTTAGGGGTGGGGGGAAAATGCGATCTAACCTAACCTTACTTAACCTATTTATATATTCCATTAAATCATCTGCGTCCTAATTTTCTTTTAGTGGAAAATGGTGTTCGGAACTTTGAAATTTCGGAATGATAATGATTTCGAATTAATGCCTGTTCGTGGTTTTTTTCTGTGTGCCCCTTCCCCAAGGACAGACTAGACAATCTCATAAAAACTCGACTTAATTAGCGTTCGTTTTCAAAAAACTTAAAATCACTTTAGACCGTCAAATTACATGGAGATCGTCTTAGCTGGAATATTATTCACTAAGTTTTAATTAGTTCTCTATTAAGCCCGGTCTCGTTGTGTTAGTTGCAAAATTGTTTTTAGTCTTGTCAGACTTTTTACACTTTGGTCTGTTTTGTTTATTTGGCGGCAGGCAGTCTCGTTGGCTCTATCCTCTGCCTATTGCGATTTATAAAACAATTCAATAGAGTTATTATAACGTGACAGATATAAGTTATGCACTTATATGCAGCTGTCGACTGTCCACCAGGTAGCAGATATAGCCCTCCGAATCGTTAAACTTAAGTGCCAGTGGGCAGAGCACATTGCACATAGAACCGATGGCCGTTGGGGCGAAAAAATTATGTAGCAACCACATACCTTATTTATTGAATCGTATGGCATACATTATTTTGGCCTTTAATGTTGTCACTCTTTAGTACCACCCAGGGGACACGTGCAGGGTTGTGGTAGGTAGCTCCTGCGGACGCGAGTAACAGTTGTCCCCCCTTGGTCAAGTGAGTGGGCAACTCGACTGTTAGAAGTTCTTAAGCCGCCCAAAGGCCTCTAACTCGGCTTAACGCCTACTGTCATAGACAGCAGCCGGGATCAACTGCTTAGCGTGCCTTCCAAAGCACGGAAGCGCTCACTTATATTAACCACTCAAACATCAGGCGGTCACCCATCCAAAGACTGACCGCTGCCATCTTTGCTTAACCTGCGTTATCGTTTCCGACTCGCAGGCGCCGCGAGGCTATGAGCGCTTCACTTGTGACCACATACCGGCAGGAGTGGACTGATGAGCACGATAGGTGGACTGATGACCTGGTAAAGGTCGCGGGAGTACGCTGGATGCGAGTGGCGCAAGCCCGGTCACTGTGGCACTCCATGGGGCTGGCGTATGGCCAGCACTGACCCCGTATCATGGTCGGCCTTATTACGCGATAAGTGACAAGTTAGGAGCGTCGTCTCGTTCTATCGATCGGTGTCAGCCAGTGACGGACGCTCTATCTTGTCACTTATCGTGTGATAAGGCCGACCATGATACGGGGTGATAACGCCATCCATGCTACGGGGCCTGGACGTCTTTCGGCTGATATGATGATGGTGATCGACTGTCCACGTACCGATATTTTTTACATAGGTATATAATTTCCGATGCCATTTGTTTTACTTATTTCGGCAAGAAGATGAGATAAGATTAGATTTATTTGTTTCATAAGATAAAATTACAGTATAATCAGCGGCTGTCAAGCGGCGGTCGTGGGTTCGAATCCCGAGTCGTCCCAATGAGTTTTTCGGAACCTATCATAATCATAATCATTTAATTCGGATACTTTGTTAGCTGAAGGAAAACATTGTGAGGAAGTAGGCTACCTAAATGTTGATTGTTTTATAGCAAAGAATAACGCTTACATAAACGATAAAAGAGTTTGTTAAATTAAATACTGAATCAACATAAAAATTATAACGGTACCTAATATGTGTAGAATACTACCGAAGCTGCTCACAAAATGTCACGAGAATCGATTGAGAAATGCAACCTCTAAAGGAGAACAGTTAGAAAGCCGGATAGCCGGACAGCCGGACAACTGGACAGCGAGACAGCGGGCCATCTGGATATACGAAATAATTTTGGCCCAAGCTGAAACGGAGGACTTCGCTTCGCGCTTTTGCTTCGCTCTATCGTTCAACTATTTTGAACAATTGGTACTTATAATTGAATATTTCATTCATGATCTGGCTCAGCGAGCCAGCCAGTGGCTCTTGGAATCCTATCTTAAAACACGCTTGTTTCAATTACAAAAACACTATAATCATATTGGGCTAAAGAAAAGAAGTTAACTCACACTTCCATGTTAATTACTTCGGCAAATGTAGGTTCGTCGTTCATCGTTCACGTCACTAAATCGCCTGTCCTGCGGCGTTAACATTATTAAATAGTGAATCAGTATTCCGATTGAAATTAATTTATTCGTAATACTAACACGATTTTAATAATTGATTAAGCCATTCTAGTGCCGCGGAGCTCCGAGCAATATTGCATTCGAATGCAAATGCTATGCTTAATTGGTAGGCGCATAGTGTTTAATAAGAGTCAAGTTCGTCGTATTTATTCAAGAAATTATTGAAAAAAAAAGACTATTTCTGTCGACTTTAAGTGACGATGATAAATGATATAAATTAAATAGCTCCAAAACTAAACAGAGCAGATACTCAATTTGAATAGGTCTCCGTTAAAGGAGACGTCGGCGTTGTATAAGATTTCCAGTGGTCACCGCATTTGGCCAAAAACCCAATAGAAGGGGAAGATGATAGTGTTGCCACACAATGAGTCCTTATACTTAAAATATTAAAATACATTAACCATTTAACTAGTCAATTCTATTTAAGGCAGAAGCTATTTTTTTTTACTCTGGATTTTGTGGCGGTTGCCTACCAATACCAATTATATAATCTACCTAGGATGTGTATTTGGACCATTAAATGATACACAACAATTTATATTCTAATTGCGTCGCAGTAACAAATTAAATAATTTCACAAATTTACTGTCGCGGTCCAAATGGCCGGCCATTTTCGCACCGCACGACCACTTAATGGCTAATTTTGTAATGTACACAGCGTTAGTTAATCCATATAAAATAATTGGTCCTGAGGCCATAGATTATATTTTATCGAATAAGTAACTGAATAGAATAGCTATTTATTGCTTCACAACATACCTCCCAAATAACAAATAAATACATTAAACCTTATCAACAAAAAAATAACCAAGTATACATACATAATGGCTGTTGAACTCGCAAGCTGTTAAAAAAACTTGTAATTTCGAAAAACTGAATGTATTCACAAAATTAATCTTTAAAATGATTGAGACTGCTCACATCATTTCACGAGAATGAATGCGACCTGTAGATGAGAACAGCCGGACAGATGGACATCCAGTGCAGACATACAAAAGATTTTTTTGTCAATTCAGGTTTTAAAAATTAATTTCTTTTTACAAGTTTTCCTTTTATTTAGTTTCACCTGTCCCGTTGTCTGTCTGTAAATCTGTCTGTCTGTAATCAAATCTTGCAAGTTAAATTTGAACCACTTCCCGGTGACCGATTGAGCTGAAATTTTAGGTATAAGTATAGTTTGGATGACAATTCAATATTATGGTACCATCGAGCTGATCTGATAATGGAGACAGAAGATGGCCATGGGAATTCAGTACTTAACCGACGTAACCTCGTTAAGTTTGGGCTCGTTAGAATCGTCTCAATGAGTAGTTGATGATGGTATACAGAAAGGTACAGTCGGCAATAAAAGCTTGTACCAAAAATGTCATTTTTGACAGAAGCTTGTTTTAAGTTTGTCTTGCGAGTTCAACAGTTCTCAGACAGTAGGTAATGGTGTTAATGACTCCGTAATACCGGCTGTACACATTGGGCCAACGTTGGCGCGTGAGCAGGATGCAGCTATGTAAACGAAAGAGATCGAATTATAGCCCTCTCCCTCTAACGCATAGCTGCCTTCTGCTCACGCGCCAACGTTGGCCCAGTGTGTACAGCAGGCTTAATACGTAATACTAATATTAATAATATGTTATTTTAATGTTTGAAACTAAATTAACGAAATGTTAACTCATTAAAATGTTACACTTTACAAACTAAATAGGATCTAAACATAGTAACGTAAGTTATGTTGTTTCATATTTTAACAGACATTATTAGGCACAGACAATCACTAGTTAAGTGTGTCTAGTCAAATGCCACATAGTTTTAGCACGTACTAGCTAAGCATGGGCTATCCAACTATACTATCCGCAAAACTAACTGGCCGGTAGGGCAATAAACGTCCGCTACCGTTAGGGGTGTAACATGTCGATAACTTATAATAGTTATAATGTAAACGTCGATATAATTATTATATTTTCAAATGAAATCTTATATCATTATTGATATTGTTTTTAAAGTTATCTAATGAATAATACTAAATGTTTAAGATATTTTTAAAATAATTAGCTAAATACGTGATTAGGTAAGTAGATAATGAGAAATGCATCTATTTAAGTCATTAGGAATAAATGCTTATTTATATTTCGATAGTGGGTAAAGCCAAAATTTTATTAGGTACACTTTTATATTTTTATTTGCGTCTAATGATAAATAAAGAAACATATTGAGTAATATGACGAGTATTTGTTTCCGATAGTAACATTGATGTATTTACTAGTTATGTAAATATCAATTTCAAACGTATACGTTTATTTTGTTTATAAAAATTTAAAGACAAATTAACAACAACAAAAAAATTCATACAAAAAGAAATGTCCTTTTTTGCTACCCAAATATGTCGAGTACCCTAGTGAAATTTCTATAGCGTTTATACTTAATTTTCTGATTCATAATTTAGTGTGAGGTTACTGGAATGTCGATTTTATTACATAAACTTTAAGCTTCAAAGTAAATGAGCATTTTTTTAGGTTTTATTGTGTTGTCTTTGATTCTCGCGCTTTTACGTTACCCTATTTACGCTACTAAATTTCTATAAAAATTCTGAAGGAATCGTAGTAGTTTTTTTTTTTTTTACACTAGCAAAACTTATAGCATCTGTCGCTGTCAGAATTCTAGCCGTCAACCATTTTGTTTTGTTTGTCATAGAACAAGTGAATCGGCGGCGTGTTTTCGTGATAAAAAACTATTGAACTTATACCTGCGATTTACAAAGTAAGTTCAAGTTATTTTTCTACTTGTTTATGTAAGATTAACGTTTGAGAACGTACGATTTGTGCGAACACAGCCGCAGCTAACAATTCCTCGCCATTTTCTTATAAATTAGTGTAAGGCTGTAGACAGAAGCTTTTTCTGTTACTTTTCCGTTGCTTTTCTGTTACTTTTCTGTTACTCTTACGTTACCCCTTTTAGAAGTTTATGTTACGTAACGTAATAGCATTATAAAGGTAGGTGTATTATTTTGACTAATAACAATAGCCTGTCATTTGCGTAATCTCATTAATGAAGGTTAACGCGTGTGAATTCGCCGCTAGAGGCGCTGCTGTATAGTGAGGTCATCAAAACGTCAAATTACATACATTTTTGTAAGCTACGCTCGTTTATTTCTAAAATAAATAAAGTGTTGTAAACGGTAGCCCTCATTGTGCATGCAGCCTTATAACACTTTTACGTTACTTTTACGTTACGGTTATGTAAAAGTATTAACGTTACTATTCTGTTACTTTTATGTTACTAGTGATAAAAATTTGGCTTTACCCTAGTAACTATACAATACTGTTATATAAAACACCACATAATTTATACCTCCTTATTATTTTATTGTAATACTTTATGTCAATAGTTCAATATACCTATTTATATTTCGATAGTAACTATACAATACTGTTGTATAAAACACCACGTAGTTTATATTCTTTGTTTCATTACCTTATCGACATTCCTTTTTATGCGTAACGCTACCTGCCCTATTGCTGCTCGGCCCGCTCCATAAGCTGTGCAGGTGTGAAAGACGATTCCGATGATTTTGACCTGACCGGCCAGATAGTTTTGCGGATAGTATAAGCAGATCTGTTGCACGATTTGGGTCATTGTCAGTCAAACAAATAAAAACTGTCTTCTCTATGGTCTTATGTTTATATATAATATGTTTTTATAGCACAGAGTTATATAATAGAAGAGGCAACGCCGTTTATGCGGATTCAGAGTTCAACCAAAAATTAGGATTTATGGCTATAACTTTACTTTGGCAAAGAGACGCAAGTCTAAATCTGACAATGACCCATTTACAGGGTAGACGGTACTTAGGCGGTGGGTATCGAAAACAAGAATTTAGGGGGAAGGAGTAGTATCTAAGTGCCTGCGGTATATGTAATGGCAATCATTTGTTAGGCATGCAATTTGATAGGAATTTTCAGGCGTTTATGGTTAACAAGAGAGTATGATCCTGTTAGCAAGAA